>OZ007592.1:425179886-426600852 GCA_963931845.1 Maratus michaelseni
AAAAAATTTTTTTGTTCATTCAAACAAAATTTCCATTGACCTATATTTAAACAAAAAGTTTTGTTGGGTCAACCAAATTTTTGTTGATTCAACAAAACTTTTTTCTGGGTGCAGTGTGGTTAATACGACGTTTCGTGACTTTTCATATGAACACCCCTCGTACTATAATAAATATGTTAAAACATTATACACAATAAATAAATAAATAAATAAAATCAGTAGACAGTTCGAATTCTTGCATTTATTCGAATCAAATGCGTCCGCAAATCTAAAACGCACTTTATTGTTTAATTTCAAAGATTAGCCGCCGTGTCTTTCTTTATAACTCGTATATAAATCCCGCCCAAGAAAATCTGAAAGAAAAAATATGATGGAATTTACGAAATATGGTAAATCCTATATTTATTTGTTTTTCACATTATTATAAAGCACAAACATGTTCGTGAGTAACGCTGACATCATATTGACGATAGCAACGACTTGAGAAACAAATGTTGCATCTCTGGAAATTTGTTAACTTCCATACTTCACACAATTTTAATTATTATACCGTCGAATACAGAAAAACAATTGCTCTCAAATGTATTTTGTTTAAAGCTGTGTCTCAATTTACTATTTTATGGTTTAGAAAAAAAAAATCAGCTATAATTTAAAAACGAAATATATTTCTATCGGGTGCATCTAGTTATTCGAATTTAGTATTCATTCCTCATACGCATCTTTTCGTGTATATCATTAACTATTTCACTGCATAATCTTCACTACTGCTTTAAGTTGTGCATTGTTCTAAGAGAGCGCCATCTTCAGTTTCATCCAGTGCATATGTCCATACAAGTGCATTGCGGTTAAAGTATAATCACAATAAAGTATAACAAATATTACTCAAAACTATGTACAAAACACGCCAATTTTGTTTCTAGTAATCTAAAGTTATGTAGTGTTTTTAAAATATAATAAAATGAAATTTAATGTAATTACCGGAAATTAGAAAATGTTTCTGAAATGAATAATTATGAAATTGTTTACAATTAAATTCTAAACCCTAATTTATTATAACTATTCTGTATCAGAATTTATTTATTTTAAAATAATAAACTTTTAACAATATCTGATAGTTATTTTCGATTAGGTTGATTTTAGGTAGGTATGTTGGTGATGTACCCAGAATTAGCTGAAGAGTTTTTAGTTATATTTGGTTCATTCGTTCGAAAACTATAGAACATTTCTTTTTAGGTCATAATTATGTCCTATGGGAAATGTGCATACAGTGCATCTGTTCCCGTTTAGAGGGCACTCAAATTGAAAATGCGACAGGAACTTTAGGAACTATTCTCAGAGGTTTAAAAGGATAGATGTTTTGGAAACTGAACAAGAATATGTTGATATATATATATGATAGAATCGAGCATAAATCCTCCTTTTAGAGTGGTGATGGGACGTGAGATGACATACTGTTCAATTTTGAGGCATCCTGTTCAACTTTGAACCAGGCATGAAGGGCAAAAACCTCCATAACTCAAAGGCTGTAAGGGTAACATACAAAGCAAATTAATCTGTGCCAGTTTCGGAAAACTACAGTGACATAGGAGAAAAAGCCTATCCAGTTCAGATACCAAAACTGGATGTCATTCTGTCATCACTCAATAAACCATAAAAACTGAAAATCAAGGATTCAGAAAAGAAGGACTTTGAAATTCTGCTACGATTTTTTACTCCTGAAAGGGAGCAGTTTTTGAAGAACTTGTTGAACCCTGATGGTGTATTAGTATCTGAACTGCAGGAGGCAGAATTTGAAATGGATGAATCGATTTGGAGTTTTAAAAAGGGCTAAGGGCAGTATTAAGATTTTTTTAACAAGAAAAACGCTAAGACGATGTCATATTTTGAAAACAATTTTGTTACACTATATAAAAGTTGTAAAAAAAGTCATTATGTGTTCCAAATGTACATTTTCTTTCACCCAAAACTATAGAATAAGCAATAATAAGGTAAATGTTGAATTTTCAGATTTATATAATATATTATTCAGCATATAAGGAAATAAAATTTTATGATCATAAGCAAAGGATAGATGCTAGAAAACTCTTCTTAATAAGAGTATATGAAAGAAGTTATATTATATATATTAAATTAAAATGTTGAAAGTAAATTTTGAAGCATTTTCGTATCTGAAAACATCATTATTCACTTACATTGTTATTGCAGAGGGCCACTCAATTATGTTATAAAATTTTAAATTTTAGTCTTTTTGTTTGATTTCGTGAAATCATTTTAATCATATTTGATTTTAGTACGCAAAAGAATTCCCCTTTCTACGATTGCATCGAAAATTTCATTTACATATAGCTGTCAATTTGTATGCTTTTTTCCAAACACTATTCATGAACAATAAAATTTATCGCATTTAATAATTGAAATTTTAGGATTAAATAAATCAAAAGTTTCTGTTGAAAAATAGTGGTAATAAAAATCTTAAAATCTGCCAGCTATGCATTTATTATATTTTTAAATAAATAGTCTCCTAAAAATCGGAATTTTGATTATTTCTCCATTTTTTCATAGAGTAATATTCTTCAGCTATGTAAATTGAAATTGAAATTTGTTCTTGTCTGTTTCTGTATAGGATCAGATTTTTAGGGTTTCGTTCATCTCACGAAACCCTATTACTCCCGCTCCGTTGTCTGTCCGTCACAGAGTCATTCTCAGAAACTATGTAACTTACAGAGCTGAAACTTTGTGTATATCTAGCTGAATATCAGCTATGAAGCTCAAAATATTAAAATTTGAAAAAATCGTATTATTTTAATAAATAGAGATAACAAAAACCAAAATTCTAACAGCCTTTTCTTATTACATTTAAACATTTTTCGTTAAAGCAGATGCCAAAAATTAAAAATCTACAATGAAATTCTTTCTACAATAATTAATTTTCTATTGAACGATTTCCAGATTAAAAATGAAATTGAAATAAAAAGTTTTACCAATTGAAAAAACAATATTAATATGAAATAAAAATGATTGACGCCATAGTGGTAATAAAGCAGAAATTTTCAAAGATTTCTCAATAATACAAGGAGTATGAGTATGTGTATGTGCACAAAGCAGATTAATTTAACGTCTTTAGAGAATTAAAACGAAAAGTTTAACGAATTTTTTCAAATGTTTGAGAATAATACAAAGCGAGTATCAATATGAGTAATAGAGAACAGTAAATATATGAGTTTGAGAAACATATTGAATGATGATAAAAATCCGATTATGGAAATATTCGTATATTCTAACAATTTGAAGGTGTACAACATGTTTAAATTTGAAATTATTTTTTTAAATATCGCATTTAGTCCGCATGACAGATATTATTATGACAGAATATAATAGCGGGCTTGTTTAGATATTCGAAAAAAAAAAACGAAAAAATAGACTGGTAAATTTTTACTTAAAAAAAACATGACTTTTTTTGTTGTTGTTGTTGTTGGTAAATGAAATTTATTTAGATTTATTAAAGAAAGGATAAAGTGTTTTGAAAGGAATATTGAACGAACCCCTTTGAGCGATCTTCGATCACACTTGCCCAATTGTTTTAGGTTAAATTTATTTTAGATTTTAATATTTTAAAGCGCAAATATTTGCAGTGTTGTAATTTTCTTTTATTATTACTTCAAAGAAAAAAATTACTTTAACAATACTTTTATTAAAGCATCTTGTCGCATTAGTTTGACATTAGACAGTGACTTAATCTATAAAACGTTTGGTTAAATCAATAATGAGATATTAACTGATTTTAATGCCACATAGTCTTAATGCAATATGTATCTGTTTACTTGCTCTAAAACGAAAATAACAATTTAATTAAGATATACATGTTAAGATAAATCTCCACAGTAAATCTATGTTTTAATGTCAAAACGAATTCATCATAAATAAATTATGTCGTCATTCTTGTGTCAGGTGCTTAAAACCTTTCATACGATATCTTTGTGTACATAATTTAAAATCGCTTTTCTATCATCATCCATCAATTCAGAAATTTGAAAACAAGATATTTGATAAATTATTCAGAGACAGATATGAATTGAATAGTTTTTACATTATGTTTTATATAAACATAATAATTTAAATTATTGTAATGTATCTTTTATATTTTAATAGTATTAAGTGAATTATTTTATTCATTTCATTTATCATTTAAACATGATTCCTACATATCGCTATTTTCAGGTGAAAATCTTTGTGGGAGATTTCTAATGAAGAATTACCAGAAGTCGGGGAATAATAAAAGCTAAAATTGCAAAATGAGTCGCTATTGCAAACCCTTTGTAATTACTTTCTCATTCGACGTGTTTGTGTACAAAATTTCAAATGACTTACCTATGATCATCCATCCGTTCAAATTTTCAAAACACTTATAAACAATAATTATTTAAATTTGAAAATATTTGATTTGAAAATCATTACATAAATTACTCAGACACGAGTATGAACCCTTTTCTCCATTTTTGGTTATTACATAAAAATTTATTCATTTAAAATATGTTAATATTTTCTTAATGTTTTTGTAATTATTAAATTAATTAAATCATTATTTTATGTCTTATTTAAATTGATGATGGACGTTAAAATAGAGAATTTTCCCTTTTTTTCTAAAAGATATATAAAATAGGATTGACATGGAACAAGAATTTCTTACGTATATACAGTGTGATTCATAAATATCGAAACAATAGGCTATCAAATTAAATTTTACCCTTAGACACATACTTCCAATTGCTAAGTTTCATAAAAAAAAAGGTGCACAATTTGATGAGATAAGTTGTATCTCCATGGGGGAGGGGGAGGGAATTAGCAAAAATCTATTTTACATCTAAAACTTAAGCCATTGTCTTAGATCGACTTTTAATAATGCGTAAAGTTATGGTCGATCCCTAACTTGCATTTCTAATGAACTGATATCGCGTCGCTCGGAGGTATGCTTAAGTAGAGTAAGTCACGATCTTTAGATGTTAAAATCTCCGTGAAAAGTGAAGATATCAAGATGGAACTTTTTTGTTTAACTCCGGAATGGATAAGGAAAATTTTCCTCTTTGGAAATTTTATCCTAGGTTTTTTATCCTAACCGTATAAAAAATTAATTTTTGTATTTTCTCATATAGACCCTCCATGGAGTTGCAACTTATCTCATCAAACTTTGTACCTTTTTTTTATGAAACTTTGCACTTGGATGTATGTGCCTAGAGGCAATATTTAAGGAGATAGTTTATTGTTTCGATATTTATGAAACACACTGTATAACATTATAGTATGTATAGCATAAAATATGTAATTTTTTGCACAAAAAAGTTTTCTGCATTTTGCACAAAATTACGAAAGTATCTTTTTTTTTTTTTTTTTTTTTTTTTTTTTCGTTTAAAGTGAATTTCGACATCAGTATATTCACACAAACTGATGATGTAATGATCTGATAATAAAGCGATGAGAATAACCGGGAATATCTACGCAGAATTTGATTGGTCCATTTCTAAATAGTTTTTGGCTCAGTTCCAGATTACTTTTTTTTTAATATAGAAGGAAAAAAAGTAAATTCAATGAATGGATACAAAGATAATCTGTCCATTATTTCTTTATTCAAAAATATATTTTTAGTTACGAAAATCTAATACAAAATTACCAGATCAATAATTTTAACATATTCAATAGGAAAAAGATATAAAATTTTAATGGGAATCAGAATTACCTTAGGAAAGAATTCACATAGATTTTCCCGTTTTTTTAGGGTAAAATTCTTTTAATAGTAGTCGATTCTTATACTAAATGGTTAGCGGTACAGGTGGTACCCAGTGCTGATAGTCAATTAACTATTAGAGTACTACGTAGAATTTTTGCTACATTTGGTTTGTACGTTGAATTGGTCAGTAATAATAGACGTGCGTTCAAAAGTGATGAATTTCAGGAATTTCTTAAATCAAATGGAATTATACGTACACCTATTCTGCCGTAACCTCTATCGTCAAATGGACAAGCAGAAAGGTATGTTCTAACTCTGAAATATTGTCTTAAAAAGCTAGACAAGGGTGACAAAAATTTGTCAATTTCAAGATTTTTATTAGAAAATCATTCCACCCCACATTTTGTCACAGGCATGACTCCCGCAAAATTAATGTTTGGAAGGTCAGTTTGACCAGCTCTACACTTGGTACTACAATCAAGCTTAAAACACAGCAACACTTACAAAAATACAATCTTCATGAATTACTTTTTGTTGCGGAGTCCATGGGATTTAGTAAATAGAGATGACGGAATAATGTGTAAACGTCATGTTAATCAGTTGAGACACAACAGAAAAGTAAGTGATGAAATGTCATAGAAAATTGAATATAATCTGTAACCTTCGATGGTGCCACTAAATAGTCTCATTTTTTAACTCTGGCATGAGAGTAAGCAATACGTTAAGCGAGTGTAAGAATGAATATACTTTGCAGCGATTTTTTTTTATCGCTCTTGTAAATAGTAAGTGTAATAAATATATATAGTTAAATATAGATGTCTCCTTGCAATAGTACAGTGTATTAACTAGTTATAGTAGTTAGCATAAATGATTTACCGGATTTCAAAATTCTATGTTTTAAAAGCTATTACACATATTAGAAGTGATGTATGAAAATAAAGTACATAAAGTTTCTTTTGCCTTAGCTCAACGCTGGATTGAACGTTTGGGTAACGATGATCACATGGCCACCAAGATCCTCGTAACGTAAGCCATTTAATTTTTCTTTTTGTGGAGTTACGTCTAAGATTTTGTTTATGAACATCCATTGCCTATAACACTCAAAAAACTTAGTGACTATAGTTAAACACATCAGTGCTACATTAAAAATGTTGATGGTGTAAAACTGCAAAATGTGCGGAACGAACTTGATTACAGGTTAAATGTTTGCAATGTTACGAAATGTTCACACATAAAACATTTGTAACAGAAAAAAAAATAAATAAACAGGAATCTTTTTCTTGATTTTCACATATCACTTATTATAATATGTGTAATGTGTTTGAAAATATAATTTTTTTAAACCCGATCATTCATTTAGGCTAACCCTGTATATTTTGGAGACAAATATAAAACAATGCATCTCATATAAACTAATATTTTGTAGATGAAGTATAAAATATTACATATAGGTTATCATATTTCTGAACTTTTAATACCCTCTGCTATATCATGCATTCGGATATATATTATATTTTGTACAAAAGATACAGAAACCTTTTAAATACTAATAAAAAGGAAATGGTTAAGATTTTGTTTATTTTTAAATCTAAATATTAAACTAAACTCTCCGGCACTACAATCCCCAGGAATCTTGGCCTAAAGTGCTCAGATTTGTTTTCTTAACCATGGGACCTCATATACTGAACAGCCTATGTACCGGTCATGCGATCAACCTAACGCGGGAATCCAGTGTTTAGTTCCGAAGCTAGCTTAAATCTAAAAATAATTTACACTTTTTAACTATAAATTAATGCAAATTATAATTATAAATTTTATCCAATCCTGTGTACCTTACATAAACCCTACCCATATTTTTATTTTAAAACCTTAAATTTGATATTTAAATGCAATTTAAATAGTTCTGTAATAATTCATTTTTAAACACCATTTTCAAATGCTGTATTATGGCATATCTCCAGTGGAGGAGAAATTTTATCGGAAAGTAATTCTGCAAAACCTATTGATTTGTTACATAGTTCTAAAAAAGGAAAATGCAAAATAAATTGCTCTTTTGCCGAAGTGATTATACATTTACAGGGGAAGCAGATAATTAAGTCAAGGAAATAATTCAATACCTGATATAGAAAGGTTTATAATTTGAAAGAAATTACTTTTGTTGCCAGTGATTAGTTCTGTCATGTGTTGATGCGTTAATAAGAGAAGTTAAAGCAAATAAACTATACACATTAACTTTTTGTGTTGATAACTGTAATCATAATCATGCGATTTGCAATAATAGGATTTAAATTTCTTGCATTATATAATAGAATACCGATAAAGGTGAATCAATATCGAATATTACTAGATTGGTGCTAATATCGTTAAAATAATTTCGAAGACATTCATCTTAAATAGGTTTTCACAATAATTATAAATATTATAACACCTAACATAAAATGCGATTAGAGATACAAAAGTAATTCCGATAAGTAACTTGATAAGATATTTAATTCCGATAAGATATTTGAAACAATACATAGATAACATATATAATACTCTATATGTTATTTCTCTAAACCACATTTTTTTTGTTTATGAAGACTTAATTTTCTGAACAATTATTTTATTGAAATCATTGGTTTTGGGAAAAATGGACATTTCTCATCAATAAAAAGTATTTTCATCAGCATCTGATAAACTACGTCATATTAACTGACGAATGCATTGATCATCAAATTATTATTTTTTAAAACGCAATTCTTTTAAATTTTCTCATGAATAAAATGTTTTAGGATTGCTGTTGGTGAAATTAAAAATTTTCATTGAAAAAAAGAACTTTTTTTTGCGAAAGGCAGATTTAATAAAGAGAGAGAAATTTCGATACTTTTCGAAATGAAATTTTCAATTTCTTCAATATATAAAGTCACGAGAGATTTATTTCAGTGCGGTGTATCAAAAACTATTCTCGGCCGTTTTCATAATACAATGGAATCTCAGAAGAACATATTCAACGTTTTTCTCATATCAGCATTTTTCATAAACTCATATGGAATAAAGTCAGCGCAAAAATATGAAGTAAGTTTAATTCCCAAGAAAAGTTTTCATACCTTTTGAATATATTGGAAAACAAAATAGTTTCATCTTAAAATACTAAAAAAATCTAAATCATTCATCTAAATCATCATAGTTTCATCTTAAAATCTAAATTTTCTTTTTTCTTTTTTTTTTCAAACAGTAAATATTAATTAACTTTCTTTGAATTATAACAATATTTGTAAAATAAAAATTATGTGCATCAATTAAATAATCCTAAAATAGCAAAATGAGTTTCTAATGTTTAAATAAATAAATATTTGTATAATGAAATTTTTATAGAAACAACTCTATCGGTATAAAAAAAAAAATCATCAATTTCTAACAAGACAAAGTTTCATATACATTCATAAATGTTCATGATTGGTTTCTCTAGAAAATCTAAGTTTCCTTTGAGATATTGCAAATATGTTTGACGAGGAAAACAATTTTAATTAATAAAAATTAATTTCTGTTCTTATTTATTCTATTTTTTAAACTGTTTGAACTTAGGTACATTTTGAAATATTTATTATTACTAGATGGTACCCGTCAAAACTTGACGGAAAAAATTACAATAGCAATATTAGTAAAATAAGCTTCTTTATTACATAAGTAGGAGTGCTTATGAAACAATCTTTCAAATATATTATTAAAAAAAAATTTCCCCCAGTGAATTACGTTATTATTTCCGATGCAAACTCCAAACAAACAATCCGTAAACAAAATGGAAATCAGTTTGACATTACCGCCCTATTCCTCACGGCAAGAAAGAAAATTTCCTGAATGTATGAAGTATCATAAAAATAGCATATCCCTACTTTCATCTCATATTCAGTCAATAAAAGAACATATTAAATAAGGCACACATCCCCCCCCTGTGATAATGCAACCGAATGAGCTCCTATGCGCATGTGCATTGCTTCTCCCCAAACGCACCGTCGAAATTCGACGTTAAAAAAAGTTTTAAAATGTTTTGATCAAAATTTTTAAAATGTCTTCTTTAATCATTGTTCGTTTTAAATCCATATCTTCGGAAACGCATCTAATGTTTTAAGCTAATCAATGTTTATGTAAAGATGAAGAATTTTTTTTTTACAATAATAAATCAATCTACAGAAAAAGAAGATTTTTAATGTTTTCAAGTGTAATTTATTTGTATGGTCTCTTCATTCCTTTACATAATCAGGATGATTATTCCTTTTCCATAATTAAGAGAAATAATGTAAATAAATAAATATCCAATATTATTTTTGATTCTGTTTTCATTAATATATTGTAAATTTTATTGTTAAAAGTTACTGATAAATGATACTTTAGTAAATGGGGCTTTTCTTAATTATTATTATTATTATTATTATTATTATTATTCTTTTTTTTAGACTTAATGGCAACATTCTTCCGTTTGTTTATTGGGCGCTACAGTTTGGCGAATTATTTGAGGCACTTTTCGGTTAGCAGGGCGCCAATGAAGTATATATATATATATATATATATATATATATATATATATATATGTATATATAGTATATACATACATAGATACAAATATATATAATATATATAGTTTTGTTTTTCTAGTATTGAATTTATGTGGTTTATAGATTTTGGTTGGCTTTTGTGATAATGATTCTGCAAGTAATTTTCCATTGGAGTTTGTTATTATGTGTATATATATATACATACTTTATTGGCGCCGGCTAACCGAAAAGTACCTAATTTGCATATAGTTTTTTTTTTCTTAATCGGACGACGGGATAATGAATATTTTTTATGGTACCAGAATATTTTTCTGTATTTTATAGTTATATTAAGAAATACATATTTTTATGATTTGCTGAATCACTTAGTTTTTTACTTTTTCATGCATTATATTATTGAAGGTTGTTAGTTCTCTTAGTTGTTTAAATATATCCTACTTATATAAAAATAGCGTGTGTTCTCTGTGGTGTTTCGCATAAACGTTGTAAAATTCAGGTTATTAGATTTTATCCAACTTTGCTGTCATAACAGCTGATGAAGCAGCCATTTTCGGCGATTTTTTTTGTTACCTGTAAAATGTTTGTTTTCGGTATAGCCCGAACTAAGAAAAAATTGAGTACTTTTCCATTATACGGACACCATTGTCGCCAAGCATATATTTACATGTATGGCATGGTGTCGGTATAACGGAAAAGAACCAAAATTTGCGATCGGTCAAATAATTGAATTTCGTTAAACATTAAATTTTCTGGTACTTTCCTATTATCCGGTCGACCACTTTTCATAACAAAAAATTATCGCCAAACTGTAAAATTAAACGCCAAAAATACAGTCCGGTTTACTTGATGTCAGATGCGTTGCGTTGATTATTGACGCCAATTATCTACACTTGGGATATAGGGCCGGGCGGAGTGCCCTTCGTGGGGGTCTTTCTATGGGAACCTAACCCGTATTTACGCATGGATAAATCCACGGCTCGAAGAAAACCACGAAAACTCCGAACGATTAGGCCGACGGGCGCGATTGGGATCGAGCCCAGCACCTCCCGTCTACCAGCTTCGAGAGCAGAACCTCTCAGCCACTGGTGGGGCTGATGTCAGAAGCATTATACGTGTTTGTTACGTCATCAAGTGGTTTTTAATTCGAGATTTGCGTCTATTTTTCATTATGTTTTACTGATTTATTAGTTATTTCATCAATTAAAATAACAATTGTGTCCTTAAATTCATGTATTTTATTTATTTATTTATTTTGATATTCCAATGGCAACGTTCTCCCGTTTATTTGGCGTTACAGTTTGGCGATAGTTTTTTGTTATGAAAAGTGGTCGACGGGATAATATAGAAGTACCAATTTTCTTATTTTTAATCTGAGAAAGAAACAATAATCAAGGATTTAAATAATTTTGCAGTATGCGGTGCAACCAAAATAATTTTGATTAAATCAGTACAGATATCGCAGAAGCACCTGGGTTATTTTTTGGCACCTAAATGACGATTTTTGCTTTGTATGGCAACCTGGTGTTTTATAATAAATTTGAATATGTGTGTAAATAAATAAAATAAAATAGGTACTTTTATGTTAGCTGGGCGTCAAGGATAACTCTCCAAATCTTGTTTCAATTGGAATCATTTAAACTGCAACATTTTACGTGAGATTTGTTATTCATATTGATATGTTTACGTTTAGATATTTTATTATGATTATATTCTAGCTAATTAAGTTTTTTTTTTTTTTTAAGATTTTATACTACAATGTTAAAATAATACCTAGTTGATATTAGTTAATGTCAAAAGATTGGCGAACCACAGGGTTCAGGGAAAAAACTCTATGCCCTCAAAAGTGGGAGTTGTCAACTTTATGACGTCATAAGCAGAAGTAAATGCTTAATTGAAAATTACAGCTTATTAATTAAATTTTCGAACAAACGAATGCACGATAACAAATCTGTGTCCTAATATCTTTCATTTAAAAAAAGAATGGTGTAATTTGATGCAGTAGTTTGTTCTAACGGATTGTCGAAAGAAATCGCTTAGCGTTTTAAATATATAAATTGCATAAAAAAATAAACAATAGTGTTTCTCTCAGTATTAAACAAAAATAACCACCACCGCAGCAGCAGCCGCAGCCTCTGTCAATGAAGAGTTTGTGCCTTCAAGTCTTTCTGGACTAATATCCAAAAAACTATTGCATTTAAATATATGAAAATTGGTATTTTATAAAGAAATGTTATATGAACACGCTGAAGCAGACAGTTTTTAAATCGAAGAATTATAATTAAGATATATTTAATATTAAAGTTGGTCAAAATGGTTCTCTTAAAAAAGTTTTATAGGAACGAAAACTATGCACAGAAATTTAACCATAATTTATAAGCATATAGTTGACAAGCTTGCGCTGTGTAGACTGTAATTATTTTTTTGAATTTGAGTAATCTTTCAGGTTATATTTCAATTTTTTATTCAAACTTTTCATTATTTTGATGATGATTTATTTCCTATTTCATAAAATCCATCATTTGAATTGTTGCCAATTTGTAAAATAGTACTCATAATAATAATCCCTTTCAATTAAAAAATGTATTTACACATGACTATTAAAAACAGAAACAAAACTTTTAAATAATAATTAAATGATCACGTGTTCAAAGCAGTACATGGAATAAAAATTACGTAATAAAAAATATACTGTCGCGTGAATATTTAAAAGAAAATAATTAAACTATTACGCGTTCAAAGCATGAAATGGAGAATGTCATCTGTGCTCAAATAACAATATTTCCAAACAATATTAATTTAAAAATGTATTTACACGAGAGGTTAATTTATTTCGTCGAAATCTTTTACCTATTATTCCAAATTTAGAACATGTAAATAATAATATTTCCCTTCAATTAAAAACTATATTTTTACGTTTAGTAATTACGTTTAAATTAACTAATACATTGATAAAATATCATTAAAAATACAGATAAACGTTGAATTAAAGATCACTCGATGACATAACTAATACGTGTAACGCATATGATGTCAATTGAATACGACGCCACAGATATGCCCTTTTTGCTTTAAATCCTATATTTTGGCGATAGCTTTTTCGTTCATAGAAAGTAGTAGACGGGATAATGGAGTAGTACCCAATTTTCTATAGAATCGTTATAAACTTTCCCAATGCAGCGGCATTGTTTACTTAAGCATTTTGCACAGGTTAATTTTTAAATGTTTAATTGATATTAGGTTATCAATCACGAAAACAGTTTTTAGCTGTTTCGACCGCAGATGATTCGGCCTTTAAATCCTTCAGTCAAAAGAAAATGAATGGAAACTTGACTAAAGCCCATCGCCACTGGTCGTTTAATTATAATTCAATCTTCCGTAATCGGTTTAGAGTTGATAAAATCAGAGTGTTTTTAAAGTTTGCGGTGTCAGTACACGGGTTGGCGAACCCCCTAGTTCCATAAAAAAATCTACCTCGTCAGTAGATTATGCTTCTGTTTCAGAAATGATATAATTATAATTCATAAAAAATAATTTCTGTTCTTATTTGTTCTAGTTATTAAATTATTTTAATCTGGTAGGTACGTTTTTGCAATATTTATTTTATTACTTATCGAAATTAATTAATACAGAACCGTTATATATACATAACAAGAGTAATTATTATAATCAATATGGTAAAACATAATACACAATAGATAAATAAAAGAAATCAATGGACAATTCGAATTTTTGCATTTACTCGAATCGAATACTCCCCCGAGTCTAAGACGCGCCTTATCGTTTAATTGAAAACATTAGCCGCCGTATTGTTCTTTATAACTCGTATATAAACTAGTATTAAAAAATGCTCTAAAGAGCAACAAAAAAGGTTAATATGTTTAAGTATGAAAAAGGGTTGGACAAGTGCTTCTAATTGAGCATGAGAAAGGAAAGGGGTTCCTTCTTGGCTGCAACTCACTGTCAATGTCAACTTTTGAAAAAAATCATATTCGCGCTTTTTCATATAAAAGAAATTTGCGGTACCGTAGTAAAACTTTCCATCGTCTTTTACAACTGCACTGTTCTACTGTTGTACTGTGCGTGCGTCTGCAATGCAACTTTGTACAATGCACTGTGTACCATTATTGCTCTACAGACTATACTACACTGTACACTCCCATTATACTTTTGAGCCTCAGTGCACGTCCGCACTGTTCTTTTGTACTTCCGTATTAAAGGTATGTGCGTCTAATGTTCGTTTATAACTAACATATGCATTGCTGTACTTCATATTGCATTGTGGAGCCACAGCCACTTGCATATAATTTCAACAATCAATGAATGTATTATACTGTCATGCATGCATATGTGGAATGGTTCCTGTTCAGAGTGCTCTAACACTCTGCACTGCAATACAAATCAATTTTATGCGCAGTTTTACACTGCGGGCATGCTTGATGCATGAGTGTGATACGCTGCATGAACTACGGTTTTTGGTACTATGTTGTCTTACATTCATGTTTAATCAAGCTGCGTCTTTACACTATACATTTTTATCGTAACTGTGAGTGATTTCATTTATACGGAAAAAGCGCAAATATGATTTTTTCAAAAGTTGGCATTGACAGTGAGCTGCAGCCAAGAAGGAACCCCATTCCTTTCTCATGCTCAATTAGAAGCACTTGTCCAACCCTTTTTCATACTTAAACATATTAAACTTTTTTGTTGCTCTTTAGAGTATTTTTTAATACTAGTCATTTAAATTTTTTGATAAAAACTGAAGATTTTTTAATATCTTGAAAAGCAAAAAATTTGCTGCTGTCAAAATTTTATTGTTACATAGTTTTTACAACACTCGCCAAATCGTTGATTGTTCATCGCCAAAGTAGCATTTTTTCATGTCTACCTGCTCTCTCAAATGTCACGGGACCGTCCACATCAATAATTAAATTATGGTTTTCTATAGCTATCACCTCATAAAGAAACTGGATTCTATCATTGTCTCGGTCCTATCCATGGACTGTTTCTGCTGCACTGAAGTCACCTGCTATACGCTGTGTTGTTCTTTCAGTGGTATATTTCCTTACTACTCTTCTTAGTCTTTCTTAAAATCCTGAATGGGGCCGAATATTAGGTTCTGATAATTATAGTAACGAACAGTTCAGTGATGATGCTATAAAAATTGAGTTTTGATTTTGCATCGTTTTTTGGTGTATGAGACTGTTATTTAAGAGAGTTATGCCGATATATATATATATATATATATATATAACACAATATTCATTGTTAGCTCTCTATATTCCAATTAGTATCAAAAGTTGTATGTACAAACACCACCAAACAATTGTTTTACTTTGTTCAAAGGCAGTTCCTGAAATCAAAATTGCGCATTTACGGGTGCTAGCTGCAATAAATCCCCTAACAAAATAATGTTTTTGCCCCCAAAACTGTAATCTCGCTTGTTTTTACAACATTCGCCATATCGTAAGCTGATCATCGCCAAAGTAGCATTCGAAACCATACTGCACTCATAGATAATTACTAAATCCAGTGATTTCCATTGTTGCTTAAATAATTTCAAATCATCAGAATTAAGCTTAAATTATTCTGCTTCATTCGTATGTTGGACAGGCAATTTCAAAAACGTGTGAATTGTACTTCTTCCAATGTTGAAGGCAGCAATTCCCGATGGTGCTAGTACTGCAGCAGCATCATTATTGTGATTACTCATTAAACGAACTTTCTGACTGAGTAATTAAATTAGAAAGCTTTTTCCTGAACCAGCAACTCTGCTTATAATCAGAGTTATGGGTGGAACAGACGGGTCTTTCTTTTGTTCTTCTATGTGCTTTATAATGATTCAAATATTTTCCATTGGCCGGCATTCATTTCTTTTGTTAAATTTATCTTCATTAATAACAATTTCTTGGTGAGTTTCAATGTTCTCAAAATGTGCAGCTATCATATCAATGTATTCATTTGGTTCTTCGATATTTTCGAGCTGGTCGTGAAAATCACTTTCTTGTTGCAACTTTTAAGACAAGTCGATTGCAGCTTGTAGTCGTTGTTTTGTTTCGTGACATTCTTCCATCTCTGGAAAAATTTTCACATTGTGCTCAAAGGTTTCCCGGTAGAGTTTAAATTCTCCCAATCGGTCTTTTTCGTTTCGCCAAGGCTTAAACAACATCAGCAATGAATTATAGTGAAACGCAAATCCAGCGTCCATTTTCGTGTTATGATATAGCATTTTCAAAACGACTGGTTTCAAATGCTTTCTGAACCAACTGAGGTTCTTTATAATGAGGTTTTTTTAATTCGTAATATTCTACAGACTTTGGTTTATTTCGTTCGTATTAGTACCTAGTGGCCAATTCGTATAAACACATGTTTTCCAATTTGTCATGTCGATTCGGGTAATAATCATGAATCATATTCCGACAGTAAATTTCAGTAGATCGTTCATCCTCTTTTGCCAATAAAACCAAATCATGGTGACTTTCAGATTTCTTCGTTGGTCTTTTTTAACACTTTCCAACCTAGTTGAAAAGTGTTCATGACTTCGGTTTGTCTAGCCGTCAGCCGTCTGCCGTCTGTCCGTGCTCTAACTCCCGTAAATATGCTCGGATTGCCTTGCAATTTTTATATGTTAATGTCGTTATCTATAGCACGTTCCCTATTTCAACTGAAGTGTGTAGCACTTATAGTTTTTTTACAGGGACACTCAAAAGAATTCCGTTACATTCGGTCTATGGGGAAAAATCATTTTCGGTTTATTTTAATGATGTTTCACAATTGCAAACACATTGTAATTGATATATATCACTAAGGTGTATTACAAGAACCTTAATATGGAATAGGGTGTGGATAGCACTTATAGTTAATTTACCGGGACAGTCAAAAGAATTCCGTTACATTACGTCTATGGAGAAAAATCGTCTGCGGTTTATTTAAATAATGTTTCACTATTTTAAACGCATCGAAATTTATATATATCACTACGGTGCATTACAAGAGGCTTACTACAGAATATTGTGAGTATAGCAGTCATCGTTCATTTGCAGGGACACACAAAATAATTCTCTACTGTCGGTTAACAATAATTCCTGGAAGTGCGTTTTAAGTTACTGAACGCGATTTTAATTTTAACTCACTTTTTGTTTATTACGTGGTGTGTATAAATTCTGTAGATCCTATACAGGGAAATACAAAAGTTCTCGAACACATTTCCGTTTATGGACAGAAACTCCAGAAGGAAAATTTTAAACTGTGCTACGCGTCTCCTAACTGAACTAAAATTAAGCATCCTATGTAGTATATATACAAATCTATAGATCATATACAGGGCTGAATAAAAGTATTCGGATATTTTTCCGAATATTGTATACTTTGGAAATTCCTGAAATTATGTTTTTAAATATGTTATGCGTTTTCCAAATTGTTTACTTAGATGTTATCTTTCAGCTTATTAAACGGTATGATTTGTAAAATTATTTTGGAAGCGTTGGAAAGTGTTACATAATCTATGCTTGACGCATGATTTTTCGTTCTTGTTCATGCTAGTATTTAAGTATTGCAGAGCATCCCATGAATAGAAACATTTATGGCCAAGAATTTTGTGTACGGCTTCGTAATTTCAAGGTTTCTGGACTAAGCAAGTTTTATCTGGCAAAAGCGCGTAATCTGGCACCAAGACTTTTGTTTTCGTCAATGGCCTTCCAAATCTCTTCACTACGACTTTTTTCCGGTTTGGTTATATAATGCGTAATCTAACGATTAACACCAAACTAGGTTCTCCAACAAACTGGATGACAATATTGGCGGCTCACATGAAAAAAATCGCGGGATTATAATCATTGATCCAATTTTTTTCTGATCGTTTCAAATCATATAACTTTGTAACATGGTGTCCACCTTTTCGCGATAAAATGCTGTCTTTAACAGAATTTAAAGTTCAATGTTTCACCACACCATACTTGAAAATTACGTGTAATAATATGCAGCGTGATTATGGCACATTATTCATGACCTGGCAGGCATACTGGCGGCAATAGAAAACAATGTAGTTGATGTAAGTATTATCTACACAGATTGATGGAGAACATATAAAACAGATGAACTGCAAGATGTTGGATATGATCATTTCACATTAAATCACAAATATAATTTTAATGACCCTAACGAATGTCATACGAAAATTGTTGAGAGATTATTGGGCATTGCAAACTGGTGCAATAAAAGACATCGGGGAACTGTTCGTCATCATTTACAGTCTTATCTCATAGAGTTCATATGGCGACGTCTTCATTCAAAAAATGAAATGTTTACTGCGATGCTAAAACACATTTGTAATTTCATGCCAGCAGTTTAATAAAAATTTTATTTTATTACTTTATTGGGGAAGAGTTCAAAACCTGCGCCGGTTGGCGTGATTGGCGAAAAAACACAAAATGTTGCCAAAAGGCAAAAGGGGTGTGACGTCACGTAGATAAAGTACATTCCAGTAGTTAAAATGCAACCCCAAAGGCTGAAGGTCGCAAAAATCATATCAAACATTTATCGCCAATAAAAGCCCACTAAATCTACAGGCGCAGAACTTTCCCTTTTATTGTATAACAATTATATGTTTTCTTTTTTTAATTATATATATGTATTTTAATAAAATAGTGCTTAAAAGTTTGTAATTTTCAAACGTTATATTTTTTAAATGCTCACTTTCGTTTCAACATTGTTTTAATTTCAAATGTTTTGATTCACGGGAATTTTATTTTGCGCCAATCATTACGCTTGGCGACAATGGTTTTTGCATAACGGAAAAGTGCCGAAAAAATGATTTACATTCAATACATAACAAATCTCAATGTTCGGCACG
The DNA here is from genome assembly GCA_963931845.1 of Maratus michaelseni. Lineage (NCBI taxonomy): Eukaryota > Metazoa > Arthropoda > Arachnida > Araneae > Salticidae > Maratus > Maratus michaelseni. The sequence goes on from OZ007592.1 coordinate 425,198,992, forward strand.
GTTTGTAGACAATAACTGTTCGGTCAGGGGTGAAATAATTGGTACATTAGCAAACATTTTGGCATGGTGTTGGTATAACGAAAAAGTACCAAAATGAAATATACAGCACAAGCTGTACAGGAATAACGACTTAATATCGACGACATTGAAAATTGTTTGCCACATATTTTAAGTGAATTAGATGAAATTATGAGACACAATTCTTTTACACAAGCATATAAAATGCTTAGTGAGTTTAAACGTGAATATCAGGAGCATGTTAGGTGATACAATTTTCCAATATATATATTTCTCATTGTCAATTAATAGTATATGAGTATATTTCTCAGTTATTTCAAATTTAATGTGAAAACCACGATTTCTACCCACCGTCCTATAACGGGCATTTACGCTAGTTAGAAAATAAAAACAAATAGGCATGTTTGTCACGTGATTTATTTAATTTGAATGAACTCTGTTACATACATAATAATAATATTTATTTAAACTTTCGTGCAAATGCGCACGTTTGCTATGATAAAAAAAACAATGGCACTCCGGGAATGTCGACAGAAGTGAAAACTTGAACAATTACGTGTGTATTTTTTGAATCGTCAGGAAACGTTTTATTGCTCAGGAAATACTTTTAAATGAAGTTTTTTTTTATTAATTATTATAAACTACTACTACAAAAATTATATTACAATTTTCATTTAATGCGCTATTGTACATTATAATCTGGAGGCACGGCAGTGCCTCCGCCAAGTCGAGAGAGGACAGCCGTAAGCATACTTTTCTGGAAGCAACTCAGGGCACTTTTGACCCCCCCATATCTCCGCGCTGGAGTATCCCAAAAATTTTAAACTTCAATTATAGAGAGTATTTGGCCCACAGGACCAAAATTTAAAATTACAACTTTCTGTCTTTTCTAGTTCGGGCGATATATGAACTCAAACATTCGATTTTTTGTCACTTCTTACTCACTCGTTCACGCGTCATCAAAAAGATTGGGTAGATCCCATAGCCCCAGAAACTTGACATTTGGAAAAAAGGTAGTGTTTAGGATACAAAGAAAGGAAAAATTATAAAATCCATAAAATTCGAAAAAAAACATTCGAAAATTCAACAAATTCCATCAAAATTGAAAATTGAAAATAATACGATCTTGCAGTCTTGGAAACTTAAGATTTGGTGTGAAGGTAGTGTTTAACATCCAGAAAAAGAAAACATCAAAAACACCAAAAAAATTGAAAGCAAAATTGAAAAAATCGAAGAAATTGAAAAAAACCGAAAATTTGAAGACAATCCGATTTTGTTGCGCTAGAAAATTCAAATTAGGAAAAAAGGTAGTATTTAGGATACAGAAAAAGGAAAATTAAAAAAATCCAGAAAATTCGAAAAAAAAATAAAAAAATTCGAAAAAAATTGAAAAAATGAAAATAATTTGATACGATAACGCTCGTATTTATAAATTAATTTGGATGAAACTAATTGTGTGTATTAAGCTCACTAATGCCTCGACCGAGTTCGTTGGCCAGCTTGGTCCGCCATCTTGTTTCAAGATGGCGGCCACGGAAAATTTTAAAACTAAAATAAATATACAAAAAAGTTAAAAAAATCAAGTTTATTTTTTAATTAGGTGTTAGGACTTGATACAAGGATTCCAGAGCATTTTTTGTTTTACCTCTATCTTAAAAATTGGCTGAGATAGAGCAGTTTGAAATTCTAGGGTGGCTGACATTTTGAAACAAAATAGCACATTACAAAAAACCAACGATAAATTTATGGTCAATAATGGTCAAGCAGGTGCAATCCCGAATGAATACTCCGTGTTATTATAACTGTAACTTTGACTTCGAAATTTTGATACGTTGCATTTTCTATTTGTTGATATTTTTGAACTATGATTTACGCTAAGTGAAATGTTGTTGTTGAAGAGGGATTTTCCATGTAAATCCGAAACGTCCAATTTTAATATGTTTTTAATGTTTTATGAAAGTGTATTGTAATGTCTGTAATTTTAGTGATTTTAATATAAATTTATAAGTTTTAGTGAACGCGATTTCTCGCAAATTATTTTCTTTCATTGTTGTAATCATTTTCCCAATCATACGCATAAAACTATATATTCATATCCATTAGCGCCAAATTCTCGCCAAACTTGGCGACAATTGGCGAAATCTCGCCAAATTTGGCGACAAAAATAAGTCTTCATAAATGAAGCCAACTTGGCTATAGCTCAATAATTTGGCGAATTTCTTATTCAAATTCAGTGTAAACGAATCTTTTGTAAACGGTTTCTTTGCATTTTAACTTGCTGTTTTCGAGTAACATTAGCTAAAATTTTAAAACGAAGATATAGGAAAGCTACCTTTTCCTGCCGGTACAGGCCGGAGGACTTTTTTATGAGTTGTCGGATGCAATCTGTGTTTTGCATTAAATAAAGTAAAACATTGAAAAACAAATCCCACAGTATGGGGATAGTTTGTTTTAGATAGATTTTAAGATAATTGTCCTATTAGCTAGTACACCTTCCGTTATTGTTTTGTGTTATTTTCCCCGGATTATGCTTTTCTTTTCTTTTGTTTACGAATTTTGTAATAGAAAAGTTCCGCTATAGACTGGCTACGTTATAGACCTTTTTTTTTTTTATAGACAGGTTCATTTTCTTTCACAGGCTTTACTCTATTTAATTTATATATGAAATATTTGTTGTTAAAAGATGTTGGTAGCACAAAAATTTTCACATCTCTCCCTCCCTCCCGACATTACTGGTTGGTTATGGCTTGATAGTCCTTTCTAAATAAAATCAGGGTGATTCTAAGATTCTCTTGATTTATCTCTAAATTGAACATAAACGATCCTAAGAAAACGGATCAATGAATTACTATATTGGCATGAGGAAATTTAGTTGCAGAAAAATGGAGCATATAGCTAACATTAAGTCTAATAGGAAAACCACAGCCTTGGCAAGATTGTATTAACAAGAAACCATCCAAATACATTTTTATGAAAGTAATCTGGAGTCTGGAGGCACGGCAGTGCCTCCGCCAAGTCGAGAGAGGACACCCGTAAGCATACTTTTCTGGAAGCAACTCAGGGCACTTTTGACCCCCCCATATCTCCGCGCTGGAGTATCCCAAAAATTTAAAACTTCGTTTTTCTAGAGTATTTGGCACACAGGACCAAAATTTTAAATTACAACTTTCTGTCTTTTCTAGTTCAGACGATATATGAACTCAAACATTCGATTTTTTGTCACTCACTCACTCACTCGTTCACGCGTCATCAAAAAGATTAGGTAGATCCCGTAGCCCTAGAAACTTGACATTTGGAAAAAAGATAGTGTTTAGGATACAAAGAAAGGAAAAATTATAAAATCCGGAAAATTCGAAACAAAAACATTCGAAAATTCAACAAATTCCATCAAAATTGAAAATTTAAAATAATACGATCTCATCGTCTTAGAAACTTAAGATTCACTGTGAAGGTAGTGTTTAGTATCCAGAAAAAGTAAACATCAAAAACACCAAAAAAGTCGAAAGCAAAATTGAAAAAATCGAAAAATCGAAAAATTTCAAATAATCCGATTTTGTTGCGCTAGAAACTTGGAATTCGGAATAAAGGTGGTATTTGGGATGCAAAATAAGAAAAAATTAAAAATTCTTGAAAATTCGAAAAAAAAATTCAAAAATTCGAAAAATTCGAAAAAAAATTGAAAAAATTATAATAATTTGATTTTTTAGCCTTAGAAACTTAAAATTCGCAGTAAAGATAGTGTTTAGGATTCAGAATAAGTTAAAATAAAAAACGCAATAAAATTCGAAAATAAAATCAAAAAATCGGAAAAATTGAAAAATAAGGAAAATTTGAAAATAATTCGATTTTATAGCGCTAGAAACTTGAAATTTGGAATAAAGGTAATATTTAAGATACTAAATAAGGAAAATTTCAAAAATATGGATAATTAAAAAAATACCCATAAATTAGTGCAGACGATATATGAACTCAAAGTTTCGATTTTTTGTCACTCACACACTCACTCACTCTCGAATCATCAAAAAGATTGGGTAGATCCCGTAGCCACAGAAACTTAAAATTTGGAATAAAGCTAGTGTTTCGCATACAAAGAGAGGAAAAATTATAAAATCCGGAAAATTTAAAAAAAAAAAAAAAAAACATTCGAAAATTAAAAAAAATCGAACAAAATTGAAAATTGAAAATAACACGATCTTGTAGTCTTAAAAACTTAAAATTTGGTGTGAAGGTAGTGTTTAGAATTCAGAAAAGGAAAACATCAAAAACACAAAAAAAAAAAATTGAAAATAAAATCGAAAAGTCGAAAAAAAATCGAAAAATTTCAAATAATCCAATTTTGTTGCAAAATAAGGAAAAATTAAAAAATCCAGAAAATTCGAAAAATAAAAATCAAAAATTCGAAAAATTCGAAAAAAATTGAAAAAATTAAAATAATTTGATCTTTTGGCCTTAGAAACTTAAAATTCGCGGTAAAGATAGTGTTTAGGATTCAGAATAAGTTGAAATAAAAACGCAGTAAAATTCGAAAATAAAATAAAACAAGTTGGAAATTGTACGTCAAACGTTACAAACGAGGTGCGTTTGTACGCACGTTTTAGAATTAAATTCATGATATCCCGTGCGTAGAACGGGTTAAACAGCTAGTTAAGTTACAGCGCCTAGAATACATAGTGTGGAAACCGGCAAATGGTGTAATGCTTTAAAAAGTGCTAAAAAGTTGTAGCCTATAAATGTGCAACGGTGCTCCTACGAAGCGTACGATATTGTTGCAACCAGAGAAAAAAAAATGCGTATCACGTTTTTTAGCCATGCTTTCATAATTTAAAAAAAAACTTATAAAAATCACTAAGTCAGAGGAGAAAATGATATAATTTAAGTATTTAAAATACTTACCACCAGCTGAAACATTCTAGTACAATGTCAAGAGCTAGCAGATGGCGCTGCGAACCCATCCTAATATTTTCAGCAACGTTGTACATTTATTGGATACAATTTTTTAGTACTATTTTGTAGCCGGTTTCCACACTATGTATTCTAGGCGCTGTAGTTAAGTATATATTTTATGACACTGTTCATACAAATATCTTAACTAGTTATATAAATATTCAGATATATATGTATCAGCTAGTTATATAAATATTCAGATCTTGATGATTTTTTATTCTGTGAAATGAATTATATCGTCTGCAGATTAATTTCTGTCATAAAATAAGCATCTCGGTCGCTTGACGATTTAACATCCATCGGAAGCTCCTATAACAAAAAAGCACCGATTTTAAAAAAAAAATTCAAATTTCTTAATAAATATTTTTATTAATATCTCCTAAAGTTTTGATTCGATTTTAATAAAATTTGAAATGTCTCGACAAAATTCTGCAAAGATAATATAGTATTTTAAATTGCAAACCAAATTGGTTGGGTAGTTTTTGAGTTGTTATATGCGGACAGACAGACAGACGGACGGACAGACAGACAGACAGACGGACGGACAGACGGACGGACCAAACGACGACTATAGGTGCTACGTATTTATATAATTACGAACGCACCTAAAAATCGAAAGAAATCGAAAAATAAGGAAATTTTGAAAATAATTCGATTTCATACCGATAGAAACATGAAATTTGGAATAAAGGTAATATTTAAGATACTAAATAAGGAAACATTAAAAAATATGGATAATTAAGAAAAAAATCGAAAATTAAAAAAATATATAGAAAGAAAGAAAGAAAAAGAGAGAAATTGAAAATAATATGATCTCGTAGCCTTAGAAACTGAAAATTTGGTGTAAAGGTAGTGTTTAGGATTCAGAAAAAGAAAAAAAATTAAAAACACAACAAAAATTGAAAATAAAATCAAAAAATCGAAAAAAAAAACGAAAATTTGAAAATAATTCGATTTTGTAAAGCTAGAAACTTAAAATTTGGAATAAAGGTAGTATTTAGGATACAAAAAAAAGAAAGAAAAAAAAATTATAAAATTCAAAAATTCGAAAAATTGAAAAAAATTCGATTTTGTAGCTTTAGAACTTAAAATTCGGCGTAAACTTATTGTTTAGGATACAGAAAAAGGGGAAAAATTAAAACACAATAAATTCGAAAATAGAATAAAAAAACTCGAAAAAGATCTGAAATTTCATAATAATTCGATTTTGTAGTGCTAGAAACTTGAAATTTGTAATAAAGTATACAAAATAAGAAAAAATTAAAAAATCCAGAAAATTATAAAAAAATTCGAAAAAATCAAAAATTGAAAATAATTTTATCTTGTACTCTTAGAAACTTAAAACTTGGTGTATTTACTATTCAATAAAAGGAACAATTAAAATATTCGTTAAATTCGAAAATAAAATCGAAAAATCGAAATATCTTTAAGAAATCGAAAATTCGAAAACAATTTGATTTTGTACTGCTAGAAACATTAGTTTTAAGATAATTGTCCTATTAGCTAGTACAAGCCCCTAATTGTTTTATGTTATTTCCCCCGGATCATGGTTTTCTTTTCTTTCGTTTACGAATTTCGTTATAGAAAAGTTCCGCTACAGACTGGCTACGATATAGGCGATTTCTTTATAGACAGGTTTGTTTTCTTTCACAGGTTGTACTCTATTTACTTCACATATGAAATATGGATTATTAAATGATGTTAGCCCCACAAAAATTTTCACAGCTCCCCCTACCCTCCCGACATTACTGGCTGGTTATGGCTTGATAGTCCTTTCTGAATAAAATCATGGTGACTCTAAGATTCACTTCATTTATCTCTAAATTGAACCTAAATGATCCTAAGAAGACGGATCAAATAATTACTATATTGGCATGACAATCGAATAACTTAGAATTAAAATCGAAAAATCAATAAATTTATAAAAAGTCGAAAATTTGAAAATAATTCGATTTTGTAGTCCTAGAAGCTTGACATTTTTCAGAAAGGCAGGGTTTAGTACACAAAGTAAGGAAAAATTAAAAAATCCGTAAATAATAAAAAAAGACAAAAAAAAAAACACGAAAAAAAAAAAACATCGAAAAAAGGAATATAGTTTGATTTATTGGAAATTTCCGGAAATTTTAATTTTGGCTTTCTTTTTATACTAAAAAGTTCTTTTATGTTAAATATCAAGTATATAGGGCTGCGAGTAATATCTCAGATGGATAGCATCTATCCTGGAAGCAATTGAGAGTACTTTTGACACTCTCCCTTCCATAACTTAGTGCTTGCCTAGGAACCAGAAATCTCTTTTTATCTACAGTACTTTGCAAACGAAACTAAAGCTTCAAATTTTTGATACCTTTAAATAATAGGGACAGAGTGTGGGCTTAGCGAAAATCAGTGGATGATCTCCAAAAAGAACCCAAAATAAAGAAAAGGAGGATTACTTACAAAAAGAAGTGAAATCTCATCAAAAAGTCACCTGTAAAAAACGCAGCCAAGTCTCGTAACTCATTTACCGTAAAAAGTACTGAGATCGTATAAAGCCAAGTTTAACTATCTTATTAACTCTGAAATTTTCATTCACAAATCACTCCTAGTCTCTACATCTTTAGTTAATTATTATTTTGTGACTTGGCAATTACGTAGCACGAGAATGTGATGTATATAGTTAGTTTTAATCAAATAATACTATAACATATTAAAGTGTAATAACTTCCCTGTGCGTATATAATTTGCCTTAATTAAATTATCCCATCCCATCCCATAACATAGTAAGGTGTAATAACTTCCCTGTGCTGCGTAATTGCCAAGTCACAAAATAATAATTAACTAAAGATGTAGAGACTAGGAGTGATTTGTGAATGAAAATTTCAGAGTTAATAAGATAGTTAAACTTGGCTTTATACGATCTCAGTACTTTTTACGGTAAATGAGTTACGAGACTTGGCTGCGTTTTTTACAGGTGACTTTTTGATGAGATATTATATTATAAATTGAAATATTTCATTATTTTCATTTTTTCTTTTTATATTACTTCTATTTTTTTTCTCGTGCTCGTTAAATTATAATATTTTCCGTGTTTTGTTATTTCATTTTCATCTTTTGATTTGGTCTCGCGAGTTGAGTCACTTTAATCTGTTTTCACCGCTCGTGCTAAATTTATCTTGAAATAATTTTCTGAATAATTTTTATTCATAATACCAATCATTTCGTTTTCTGCACGTGAACTATTTCCTTTTGATACTTTCGCTTCATTGTATGAAATGGCAACATAATTTAATCTTTATCGGAATTATTTACGACTTTAAGGCAACGTACTTGAAAAGTATTGCGCTCGCCAACAATTTTAATTCCCTCTTCATCTATCGCCAACTTTAGTTTGCTGATCATGTCTTGCCCTATTACAATATCGTATGCGAGCGATTTTGAAACATAAAATTTCGTTGATATAAGAAACCCATCGAAACGTATTTCATACACAAAATATCCAATTAGATTTACAGTTTCTCCGCCAGTGTCAGTTAATAAGATATACACAGAAGACAAATTAGGCGACCCAATATTGATATAACATTCGTAACTGGATAAAGAAATATAGCTGTCTGTATCAAACAATAGATTTGCTTCTTTGCCTTTGATATTAATTATTTTACCCATTCCATTAGGTTTAGACTTATTTCTGATTCGAATTGTAGGAATGTTAGCTTTTTCCCGTACATCGGCATTAGGATTGTGATTTTGGCGATTATAATTTCAATAGTTTTCGGTAGAGTCTTGATTGAACTCAATAGTTTGACCGTTATTGCTATTATTACACTGAGACGCTATGTGGCCTTGAGAGTTACATCTATCTAAAAAACCTAATTTGAGATTTATTTCTTTTGTTTTGGTATTGGGTATGAAAGAAAGATTGTGAATTTTCATTTTTACTTACTTCGGGTTTTCTATCTTCAAAGTGATGTGAAATTCCATTTATGGTTTTAACATTACGTCTCGCTGCATCATAATCGTCTAGTTTACTTACTAATACGTCTACATTTTTAATTTTTGGAAGATCATCAATAAAATGTACTTTCATTTCTATAGGTAACCTTTTCTTAATTTGATCTACTACTATTAATTCTTTTAAGAATTCAAAATCAGATACTTTAAGACCGCTAATCCATTCTTCCAAATGATTTCTTAATTCAAATGCTAAATCGCGCCAAATGGCTGAAGATTCTTTTTTATGTGACATTAATTTCTGCCTAAATTCTTCTGGCGTCATTTTGAAGCATTTAAGAAGTAAATCTTTTACATAATATAATTGTTCGCCAATGGTTCTGTCTCTCTAGCTATAATATTGGCGATTTCTAACGGAATTAAACTTAACAAATGTGTGACCCAATTTTCTTTTATTATATTCATACGAGAAATGTGTCTTTCAAATAATGCTAAATAGAGACTAATATCACTTTTGCTGTCAAAGTGAGATATTAATTTAAGCAAATCTATGGTTGCTTACCTGAAGCAGCTATTGCAGAATCGTCGCCAAATATACAGAGGTGTTGGGGTACTTTTCGGTTAGCCGGGCGCCAGTGATATATGTACATATATAAATACATATGTATATACATAAATTTGTATATATATACATCCAAATATGCATATATATGTGTATGTATATATATGTATCTGTAGATATGTGTAGATATATGTGTGCGTGTATATATACATGTATATATATTACTGGCGCCCGGTTAACCGAAAAGTACCGGTGTCGATAACAGGGTCGCGAATTCAATGGTTTTTTCCCATCTCAAAAAATGCCCAACGCGCCTAAAGAAGTTTTCACTTCAAAAAAATCTAAATTAAGTTTTACCAAGAGGAAAAAAAAAAAAAAAAAAAAAAAAAAAAACGAAGTTAATCCACACAGTGGAACGTTGCTGGCAATTTGTCGAACTTTGTGTCTTCATTTTTTCGTTTAAAGTTATATAGAAATAAAGTTATATAGAAAACTACAGTAAGTTACAATAATTTTTTGAATGCTATCATTTTATTCGTCTCGTCGAGTTCTTTCTTTAAAAAAAAAACCATTGTCGTATGTCAACTGGTTCGCCAGAAATTTCAGAAAAACGTTTGCATTTTCTATTTCTTAAACAGATTATAGCAAACGCTATCGCGTTTACTATGATAATATTTAATAATTATTTCAAATATAATGTGAAAACCACGATTTCTATCCACCGTCCTATAGCGGGCATTTACGCTAGTAAGAAAATAAAAACAAATAAGCATGTTTGACACGTGATTTATTTAATTTGAATGAATTCTGTTGCATACATAATAATAATATTTAAATTTTCGTGCGAACGCGCGCGTTTGCTATAATAAAGAAAGAAAACAAAAACCAATGTTCAACCGGAGCTTTACAACATAAATTCGATTTCCTCAGCGATCCTCAAACATACAAAGATAAAAAAAAAAAACCTATTCTAAGTTTTACCAAGAGGAAAAAAATAAAACAGAAACGAAGTTAATCCTTCCAGGTGAACGTTAGCTAGACTTTGTTGAACTTTGCGTCTTCCTTTTTTTGTTCGAAGTTAAATAAAAAACTACAGTAAGCTACAGTAATTTTTTAAATCCTATCATTTTATTCGTCTCGTCGAGTTCTATCTTTAAAAAAAAAATCACTGTCGTATGTCAACTGGTTCGCCAGATATTTCAGAAAAACTTTTCCATTTTCTATTTCTTAAACATATTATAGCAAACGCTACCGCGTTTACTATGATATCACCCAAGAAAATGGGGGAAAAATGGAATTTACAAAATATGGTAAATTCTATATTTAGATATTCTTCACATCTATATTACAAAGCAAAAATTTAACGCTGACGTCATATTGACGAAAGCAACGACTTGAGTAACAAATGCTGCATTTTTGGAAATTTATTGACTTCTAAACTTTGCATAATTCAAAATTTTATACCGTCGAATAAAGAGAAAAATTACTCTCAAGTGTACTTTGTTTGAAAACTGTTATTTACTTTTTTAATGGTTTAGAAAATAATTTTCAGACATGATTTAAAAACAAAATATATTTCTATCACGTGCAACTAGTTATTCGAAATTAATGTTCATTTCCCATACGCATATTTTCGTGTATATCATCAACTGTTTCACTGCATAATCTTTATTATTGCATTCAGATGTGGATTGTTCTAACAGAGCGTCATCGCCAGCTCATATGTACGTATGACTGCAATGTGATTAAAATATAAATAAACTTTCAAATACTATACACCAAGTACACACATAACTGCACTTACATCACTTCAAGTGCTACTCGATTGTAACACATACCCAATTAAATTAATTAAATTCTGGAGGGAAAAAAAAGGCCTTACATTCGAGTAAATAACTGTAGATATGAAAACTTCCTTTGGTAATCATAAATAGAATTTGGCTGATTTGTTATTTTGTTAATTGTCACATTTTTTTTTTTTTTTGTTTAGTGGCTGAGATGCAAATGGGTGGTTTCAGATTTAATTTTAATATAGTAAGTTATAAAACAGTTAAAACTTATGAAATTTTTTAAAGAATAATGTCACTAACACGGTGAGCTATTAAATCGAAAATATATTTTATGTAGGAAAAAAAGTCCTATCTAATGATATAATGGATTATTTTTTTTAAATGATAAATGTTTTCTGGGATGTTTTCAGATAACACTTTGCATTTATTTTGCCAAATTACTAACAGCAAATATAAATTAATAAAAATGAAGAACAAATGTTTCATGATCAATAGTTTTGCACAGCATTGAAGATATGTTCGTTATCATCAATGCAACGTAAAATAAGATTAACAGATTAACACAAGTATCAACATCACATTTTTCACACAGATTAAATTTAGAATGTCTTTAACAGTTATCACACTCTAAATATGACATTTTCAAAACTGAGCAAAAAATACTCAAATCTGAGAATGTCGCATAGTCATAATCATGGCTCCGAATGAAAATTACTCAAATTTGAAACATGTATATACTCATTTCTGAAAACATGCACAGATTCAAGAATAAAACATCATGTGATCATATTTGAGTATGCCCATGTTTCAAACAACAGTCAACAACAGCGCTAGTGCCTCCATGTCTGGTTCTATTTACGATTATGGGATGATAAACTAAACTAACACCCAGAGCCTGCATCCAACGCTTGTCCTACTAGTTACAAATCCATTGCTTTATCCTCTTCGCCACTCAGACCACATGAGAGGGATATTTTAAATGAAAGTCATCAAAGGATTCGTACGCATGTTGATATGGTTATAGGATTCATATGTAATAGGAAAATGGGAAATTTTTAACGGGTTTTCGGATAGATTTGGTCAATTTGAGATGGTAATTAAGTTTGTACAAATTTATTATTTATGTGGGGAAGGGGAATTATGAATTATACAAATTTCCAATTCGATTGTTATCAGCATATTTTTTAAAGGAAAAATTTATCCCTGGATATGGAAATTTAACTGACTAAATTTTATTTTTGACACATTTTAACCCATTAACGCCACAATTATTTTTCTCTTGAAAAATGGAAATATTGCATTTCTTTCAAATGAGTAACTGACTTCTATGTGTTCATTTTTGAGTATTGCCATGTTTACAAAATGAGTTTGAACTGACTCTAATCATTTTTTAGTATGTCCATGTTTCAAAAATGAGTATGAACTGACCTCTATGTGAACAGTTTTGAGTATGTCCAAGTTTCAATATTCTGAGTATTTCTGGTATTTCAGAATTGAAAGCAATGGGTAGTTATATTTGAAACAAAAAGTTTCAAAACAAAATTAAAACATCGATTTACTCAGAATTGAAAGTGTCATTTTTCTCAGTGCATTATTATAGCTAAATTAAGACTTATGTTTGAAAAAACTACTGCTTTTGGGGCAAATTAAACTATAGCTACATTTTAAAATGTAGAAAACTACAACTACTCGCTTTGAAAAAAAATGATTAAAAACTAATTTTGGAAAGTACCACTGCTTCACTAGTGATTTTAGAAAATTAATTTGTCAAAGTATTCAAGTACTAGAAATTGAGTAAAAAAATAGTTCCCATTAATATCTATGCATAAACACACACTGCATATACAGATTTACATTTCTTACAGTAAATATTGCATCAATGCATTAAACGACTGCTTACTCGTGTATTTTATCGTATGTTTTGCTTGTTTAAATCTCTGACAGACTCAAACATTGTGTTACTAATTATGCAATTTAGAATTATAATAAAAAAAATTAAATACAAAAACAAAACTCAGCCAACACTGTGACCCGTAAATATTTTAAAAGTTAGGATTTAACTGTCTCAAAATTTTAACTGCAACCAGAAAATTTTGATTGTTAAAAAATAATATATTAGACAGTTTTTTTATTTATTAGATTCTGTAAATTGTTTTAAATAAATTATATCAAAATACGTAAATATTTTCATTTTCAGGAATTTAATAAAACCTCTGAAAACTCCGTACCTATACAGTGCCTCGGAAGATTATGCATAACGGAAAAAAAATTTCATTTAACAAATTCAGGCAAGGCAGGGAGGTCTACCGAAAGGGCTTACCAGCATCTGGACTCGTCTAAAATTATCATTTAACAATTATGTAGGATGTTACTTATTAATTGTATAGCCTAGGTTTCGATGACTTCTATTAAGCGTCTTACCATTGAAACGATAAATTATTGCTTTGCTATCAGAGTCATAGGACGCTTTTTTATGGCTGCTATTGGAGTTATTTAATAGAGTCATATTGCTGAGCATTCTTAGATATTTCTTAGATTAAGATAACTGAAATATTCGATATAGTGCTATACGTCTATACATAGGATTATATCTAGGCCCTTTCGCCCCGAATGGAAGAATATGTCTCAGCAACAACTTGATGCTTGCGATTTCTTTTTTTCGATTTAAACCACTTTCTATAAATAGAAGTTTTAACATATTTTTGACAACATAAGAAAAATAAATCTACAACAAACTTTACTTAAAAAAATAGTTGTACGAATGTAATATAATTGAATAATTTATAATCTGCATTTTTAAACCGGGGTGAAAGGCTTAATACTGCATAATCTAAAACTTGGAAAATTTTCAGCATAATGCCACTGTTTTGTACTATTAATTTACGGATTGAAATACTAGCATGATGATATATCCAATCAGGACTTAATCTTCCCCGTAAAACTTTCCCAAAAGGTAGCAAATGATTTTCTTGTATTTCTTAACACTTTGTTTTGCTTATGTTTGTAACACTTATGTTTATATATATATAGGTAGCATTTGTGAATTATTTTATTAAAATTGAATAACATTATATGCGCATCGGATATTTTAAAATCATGAAAATGATGATGATAATTCATCTGTAGAAAACAAGCTTTAAGGAAAGAATCAGTTATAAATCGCCAATATGTTTTTGTAATACATTTTAACTATGAGTAAAGATTGTAATAATGATTACTCCAAAATTTTTATGCATTTGAGATAAATTTAGCACGTTTATAGGTCCACTAGCAATAGTTGAGTCACTGACATGGAAAACGTAATAAGTCAAGACCTAATTTTACAGGGGAAACAAGAAGCGATTTTATACTGCTTAATTACAAAGTTTTATTCACAAAAAATAAGCATATGAGATCCATGTATGGGTATCTCAGATTTACTCTGACTTACTGTTCCTTCCATGCCATTGGTACAACCTTTTACTACTTCTTCTATTAAAAATCACAAAATCGATTTCTTGACTCACTAACTTTTCCATGTCAACGCCTCAATTACGTAATACCTTGAAACATCAAGATATGGACATGTAATATAGATATAACGAGTGGTCGCTTTATTATTTAATCCGTGTCTTTCATTTTTAATGTAAATTGAACCCTTTGACAAAATCTGAAAGTAGCGAAGTAGTGACTACTTTCGAAAAGTGTGGTCGCTACTTTTTAAAACAAGTAGTTGTATTTGTAGTTAACTACATTTTTGATAAAGTAGTTGTAGTTGTAGTTCGCTACAATAAAAAAACTAGTTTTTCCGATCCCTGGATGTAAGATCTTATCTAAACACACCCTATAATCTACTCGATAGCAATAACATTTAAATAGGCATATTTAGAGCTTTTAAACCACCGTATCATCTGGAATCGAGTCCATTACCAATTGTCTCTTTTATTGAACGTGATTTGGCGCTATAATGTGGTTTTTGTGATAGCCTTTTAAAAGTCTTCCTATTAAATTAAAACTATATTGTTACTAACATCGCTCGCATTTAGCGCAAACATAAGTTATATACGCTATTAACTTTTTACATCCCTCATCCAAATAAGCTTTCGTAATCGGGTTTATTTTAATGATTATTTTCTTACACTATGAAGTACACTTGCTTCGTAACTGATAAAAGAAAAAAGAGGGAAAATGAAATATGCATCCTATCGAATATGTAAAGTGATAAAGCAATATATATATATATTATTTTTATTTTGTTAGATCAGATGTATAAAATATCATTAAAAATAATATACATAATTTTAAAAATCTGGCAAATGTATTAACAAAATTTTCAATCAATCTGAATATTTTAAGAGCTTCATTAGGAACTTTCAGATAAAAATTTAAAATCGTCTCAAATTTACTAGAAAAGCAATATGACGTAAAAAAAGTTGTATGTTTTCCAGACGAAACCAAAAATGTTACGGTTAAATCCGGGTATCGCACAAATATACTTAAAAAATATCAAGCTAATCGGATGTTTTTGCGGCAGTAATCGCGGAACAGACAGACTAACAGAATCCAAAAATTTTCTTGTCTCCACTTTAAGCTTCAACTGAATTTTTGGTATTTGTACTATAAAGTTTAAAATTTCCGTATGTTCGCCTGTTATATGATTTGCATTATATTTTATTTTAGCACGCAAAAGGATTCCCGTTTGAACGATTCCATCGAAAATTTCATTTACATTGCTGCTAATTTTTACGCTTTTTTCCAACCACTATTTTTAAACCGAGAAATTTATCTTATTTAATTATTGAAAATTTAGGATTAAATGAAAGGTTTCTGTTGAAAAATAGCGGTAGTAAAAAACATAAAATTTGGCAGTTGTGCATTAAAGTATTATATTTTTAAATAAATAGTATCGCTAAGAATTTTGATTAATCCTCAATTCTTTAATTGAGTAATATTCTTCCGCTATGTAAAGGGAAATTGAACTTTTGTTCTTGTTTGTTTCTGAACATAATGAGATTGTTTTAGGTTTACTTTATTTTATATATAAATATTTTTAAATTAAAATATTTCAATGTTGTAACTTTCAATTTGTTCAGAGAGTCATTACTTGAAAGAGAAAAATACTCAAACAATATTTTTATTAAAACATCTTGTTGCATAATTTTGACATTAGATTGTGAATTGATCTATAATACGTTTGACTAAAATCAGTAAGAAGAGATTAACTAATTTTAATGTCAAATATTCTTAATACAATATGTGTCTGTTTACTTGCTGTAAAATGAAAATAATAATTTAATTATGATTTACATTTTACAACAAATCTCGACAGTAAATCAATTTTTCAAAACAAATTTATTATAAAGTGATTATTTCGTCATTCTTGTGTCATGTGCTTAACAGCTTCCATACGATATATTTGTGTACATAATTTAAAATCTCTTATCTATCATCATCCATCAATTCAGAAATTAGAAAACAAAAGATTTCATAAATTATTCAGAGACTAATATGAATAGATTTTACATTATGTTTTAAGCAAAAATTAATAATTAAAAATATTTTAATATATTTTTAATATTTTAATATATTTTTAGTATTATTGAGTCAATTAATTCGTTAATTTTATTTACCATTTAAACATGATTTCTACAGGTCGCTATTTTTTTATATACAGATTACCGCAATTTCCAGGCGACAATCTTTGTGGGAGATTTCTAATAAAGGATTACCAAAAGACTGGAAATAGTAGCAGCTAAAATTGTAAAAAAAAGCGATTTCTTTGTGTCTATCATCATTCAGCAATTCAAAAGTTATGAAGTCATTTAATAAGTTATTTAGACATTAATATCTATATTTTTCAATTTATTTCTTACTATGTATAAATATGATTTATTTACATTTGAAAACATTTGATTTGAAAACCATTTGATAAACTATTCTGACATTCAGACAGGAGTATGAATCTTTTTCCCATTTATTGGTTATTATATAAAAAATTATTCTTTTAAAATATGTTAATATTTTTTTGAAGTTTCAGTATTTTTTATGCTAATTAATTCATTATTTTATGTCTTATTTAAATTGATGGAGTGAGTTAAAATAAAGAATTTTCCCTTTTTATTTAAAAAAAGCTCTATAAAAGATGATTGACATGAAACAAGAATTTTCTACGTATCTATAGCATTTTCTGAAATAAAATACATAATGTTTCTGCACGAAAAATGTTTTTTGCATTTTGCGAAAATTTATGAAACTATCCTTTTTCTTTTTCGTTTAAAGTGAATTTTGACATCTGTAGGATATTCACACAAAGTGATCATGTAATGATCTGATAATTAATGATATCCGAAAAAAGGATTTTTATTCAATCCATATCCCTTTAAATGATTATTCACAGTTATAATATTTAAATGCATTTTCTGAGTTACTGTTTTTACATTACATCCGTAATTTTATAAGTGACAAAACTTTAAGATATGTGCTTCAATGCACTGCTTTTTTTATGGTGATCCGTATGGAGCATTTTATAAAACTAGGTATCGGATTTTCATTTATAAACATTTTATTTTTTAAATTTAAATAATTTAAATAAATATATATTTTTATTTTATTTTTTACATATGTTATGATATTACAATATTTTGCTTAAACTAATTTGCAAATTTTAAATATAATCTTTACACTTCTAGAATATACACTTAAACAAAGTTGCAACGAACGATGTTTAAAAATGTTTAAAATTATAGAAAAAATGTGTCTTTAAAATTTTCTTAATGCAGAAAATTTATTGTTTCCAAATTTTACTACAAATATTCTGTATCTGCCTGAATAAATAATTTTCCTTACCTTATTACTCTTAATATGCTAATAAGTTTTGGTACCTAATTCTCATAATATAAGATTTTCTTTTCAAAACGTTTCCAGTTATTATAGGACTGTTATTTAATTTTTTTAAATCCTTCAGGTTTAATAAAAGTAAAAATGCTGTAACAATTGAATTTCAAGGAATGATTTGGATGTTTGGAGTTTTTATAATACGAAAAAATGCATATGATCAAAGGGTTTATATCATGCATGAAAATGCAACAATACCATTTCGTACTAACAATATATGTTTGGGATTTTGATATATCAATATAAATGCTTTGTGATGCAAGTAAAAGATTCAAAGAAAAGATTTGAATATATATATTTAAAAACACATACAAACTCATTGTCATTTTCTTATATTTGGCTATATCTTGATATTTTTTTCTCTTTTATTAAACGATTTTATGTGCAGTAGTATATTATTTATATCACTTAATTCACAATTGCCAAAATTGTACCAGATTTTATGAATAACATTTTATTTTTAGAAAAAGCATAAATAAAGTCGTTTATTTATTTCCAAATCATTTTAATCGCAAATTATGTTGGCTGTCAATCATTCGAAAATGTTAGAGACAAACTTACTTTGAAAATTAATGGATTAAGATTTCAGTTTTTGATGAATTTTCATATGATCAAAAATGTCTAAAATCACACTCTCATAAATGAAATGATTTACTTCTCATAATACCCAGGAAACTATTATGACTTATTGTGAAGTGATACTTACCAACATAATACATTAATATATTAACATTATTACATTAACACGAAACGATACAATGACACAAAATCACATCATAAAAACTAGAAGAATGTGAACAATTTTAACATATAAAAGTGGACTGGAACTTCCAGAAGCTTGCTGAAAATACCCTCGGAACTGCCAGAAGCTGCTTTTTTAAAAACGTTTTATCAAAAGTCTATAATATAAAAAAAAATATAAATTTTTAACGCATTGGTGATGGCTAATTTTTGTCTTTGAAACAGTAAGCCCCGCTTGTGGGCGTTCCCTTGCGAACATAGTTCATAGAGCTGTATAGAACTCTATAGAATTCTTTACAAGTTTTATAGAATAGCCATTCTGTAGAATACTATTTCTATAGGGTTTTAAAGAGTTCTATAGAATACTTTTTCTAAAGAAAATGTTTCTATAAAATTCTTAGAAGTTTTATATTCTATAGAATTTTTTTTTTTATAGAACAGTTTTTCTTTAGGGTACTATACATCTTACAGAATTAAATAATATAGACTAATGATTCTATAGATTTTTTTTAATAAAAAAAATAATATTTCTTTGTCTTTTAAAATTTATGTGTAGTAATTTATTTATAACTATATATTAAAATAAAAAATAATTATTAATTTTGTAATATATCAGTTTAGTATATAATTGTACTCCATAGATTTAATATGATTATATATATATATATATATGTAATAATACTTTTTTTCCCTTCTTTTCGCCATTTTCTTAGTCCTTATTCCAAATTATCACTATTCTATTAAATTACTAAATATTATCTATTTTATTTATTTTAATATTTCGCTGTTTTTTATTTATATTTTAAATTCCCTATTTGATTTAATTCCATTTCTTAGTAAAAATATTATTTAAATTCCTATTCTAAAAAATTATTCTAAATTGCAGTAAGTGAAATTTAAAATAGCGTTCAGCAACTTAAAACACACTTCCAGGAACTATTGTTAACAGACAGTAGAGAATATTTTGTGTGTCCCTGTAAATGAACGATGACTGCTATACACACAATATTCTGTAGTAAGCCTCTTGTAATGCACCTTAGTGATATATATAAATTTCAATGCGTTTAAAATAGTGTAACATTATTTAATTAAACCGCAAACGATTTTTCTCCACAGACGTAATGTAACGGAATTCTTTTGACTGTCCCTGTATAGAAACTATAAGTGCTATGCACACCAAATTTACCATATTAAGCCTCTTGTAATGCACCTTAGTTATATATATCAATTACAATGTATTTGAAATTGTGTAACATCAATAAAATAAACCGCAGATGATTTTTTCCCTTAGACCATAATGTAACGGAATTATTTTGAGTGTCCCTGTAAAAAAAACTATAAGTGCTAGACACTTCAGTTGAAATAGAGAACATGCTATAGATAACGACAATAACATATAATAATTTCAGGGCAATCCGAGCTTATTTGCGGGAGTTAGAGCACGGACAGACGGCAGACGACAGACGGCCACACGGCCATACGGCAGACGGCCAGACAAACAGAAGTCATAAACACTTTTTAACTAGTTTGGAAAGTGTTAAAAACCACATTAAATCACCAGTAGTGGTTATAAAGATTAGCTTCAAAATGATATTTGACTTCTCTGGTTATGAAAATATTTATTGATTGAAGAATTATGAATCTGAGATATTAATCTACTGAAAATAATTACCATTACTCACTGGCCAGATCAACTAAATATGTTTCATTCCAATTTTTTTATTAAACATTATTAAATAAATATTGCGCAAAAATATGTTATATTTAAGCATGTAAAATTACTCATCAAAATACAATTCGTTTGCTTAGTTTGTCGAAATCTTCCTCACAGAAACCCAAATTTGCCTAACCTGCATCTGACCTTTTATTGTGTTTTCAAAATTTTAACGGTGAAAAAGAGAGACTACCTAATAAATTATTTATATATGGCAAATTGCTAGTATTGTATGCTAGGGTGGGCCGAAAAAAACTTTTTTTTTGTCTTTTGATTCGCTATACCGCGGAAAACTTGCCTCTAGAGTAACTTAGTAAAATTCAAAAACAAAATAAATAAATTTTTACGTCCGGAGGTAGCGCATCGGCCTTAAAATTTGAGAAAATATACGATTTTTATCATTTTCTAATAAATGCAAATAAATCAAACGGCTTCAAATAACAAGTAGATATAGACATATTTTAGTAGAACAAAGCATAGAAATGATAAGTAAAAGAAAAAATAATACATTTTTCAATTTATTAGTAGCGTATAACGTTTAAAGAAGACTTTTTAAAAAAATGACAAATTTCCATTGAAAACAATTTTTTTTTCTCATTGTGTAAAGTTTCAGTTTGTACTAAAATATAGTCCTTTACCTTTATTTACTTTGTTTTGGTAGTTTAAAATAAGATTTGCTTGAAAAACTAGGCATTGACGTACGATTTTGAGATAAGTGTAGTTTTTTTTTTTTTTAAACCATCTCCGGAATTGGAGCCGACGACTTTTTGCGACGACTCGGTTACGACCTTCACGCATCATTCTACTGCTTAGATATGACATTGGAATTGGTCAATGTTCCACTCAGCCATTGCTCCACCTGATTGCGGCCTTAGACGAAATCTTTTGATCGGTGATTCTTAGAAGCAGATGTGGTGATGAAAGTGTAGTTATGTGCCAGTGAATCGTTTTGATGTAGTCTGTAGCTATTAAATTGAGTTTGTGTGGTTGAAAATACCTGACTTGACATTCTTTTAAAAGCTAAGTTTCTAGCCTGTGTAATTCTTCTGAAACCTAACTATCTTATGTGATCCCTTTTAATTACTATCCTACTCAAAAGCAAGTTTTCTGGATGGGCAAAAAATGCGTTTCTATCAATTACTGCGTCACTGACTTTCAGCAAGTTTTCGGGCAAGAATCTTGAAGATTTCATATAATAATAAACTTTCTGATTACGATTTCTGAACGCGATTTTTTCAAATACACGTTCTGGTCAATTTGTGAAGTACTTACTTTTTTATATGAAACCGTACAGATATATATGACTTTACGAGAAAAAGAAATAAGATCTTGTGCTCGTCTGTTGGGTTTTCAGTACTTAAATAGAATCGGAGAACTCTGTTCGCCGTTGTTAACCAGTTGGAAAGTGTGCCAATCTCATGAACAGACGAATCTTCAAAACTGCTGCCTGATTTTATCGCACAATTAATGTCCAGCATGTACTACTGATCTGTGTACATTGGTCATGTTTCACCCTCTTCTGGGTCTTCTCAAAACATTTCCAGTAGCATTCTTTCTTATTTGACTTTGACTTTGACTGCAGCTAAACTTTAAATTGAAAATTTTTATTAAGACTGGACATAATTGGATGTGATGGCATCGTTACTAATACGGGGTGGATAACCGGTGTTATTTTCAAAATTGAAGAACAAGCTAAAAGACCACTACAGTGGGGTGAGTGTCTCTTATTTTCAATGAAAAGCCATTCCGGGAACTGCATTAAACTTTAGATGGTGAAACGACTGTAGCAAAATCAATTCATTGTCCGATTGGCACACAGCTCAGTAAATGTGATAAACTCTCGGTAGTAAATTTTGACAGTGTTGAGCGTGAGATTTCAGAAATATACAGGAAAATTTTAAGCAAAGATCATCTGTACCAGCTGGACATACGTTTGGCTATAAAATCAGGCAGCTGTACTGAATATTGATCTGTTCGTGATCCTGACACACTTTTAAACTCAAGGTGGTTAACCAAGGCGGCACAAAAGTTGTCGGCTCCAATTTCAGAGATGGTTTTATAAAAACTAAACTTATATCAATATCGTCAATGCCTTGCTTCTCAAGCAAATCTTATTTCAAACTACCAAAAAAAGTAAATACCAGTAAAGGACTATATGTCTTTACAAAGTGAATATTCACATAATAAGAAAAATAATTTTTGTTTTCAATGGAAATTTGTCAATTTTTTAACGCTATTAATAAATTGTAAAATACATCATCTTTTTCATTTATTTATCTGTCCTATACTGTATTATATTAAAATATGTCTATACCTACTTGTTATAGAAGTTATTTGATTTATTTCCATTTATTAGAGAAATGATAAAAATCGTATATTTTCTGAATTTTTAGGGCTGATGCGCTACCTCCAGACGTAAAAATTTATTTATTTATTTATTTTACTAAGCTACCCAAAAGATAAACGTTTCGTGGTATAGAGAATTAAAAACCAAAAAAATATTTTTTTCGCCACCCGCTGGGAAAATGTTAATAATAGCACATTTTCTCAAAATTTAGAGCCGATGCGCTACCGCCAGACGTAAACTTTCATTTATTTTGTTTTTGCATTTTACTAAGCTACCCTAGAGGCAAGTTGTCCGCGGTATAGCGAATCAAAAAGCGAAAAAAAGTTTTTTTCGGCCCACCCTATTGTATGCCAAACACAAATCACAATCATTTTAGTAAACATTTTGTCAAACATCCCCAGTCTACATACACCTTATCTCATTTATGGAAAGAATATTAAATACTGAATAGTTATTTCAAGATCATGTCTTTATTCTATGCATTCCTTAAGCTTATTAACACATGTTATGTTTAAATATTCAAATAATACATAATGAACCACTAAATAAAAACTTGTCGTTAGGGGCCACCGTAATACTGACTCATCTTGGATATGCATAAAAAAAAAAAAAAAAAAAAAAAAAAAAATGTGTAAACTATTTATAAAATGTATTGCAATTCGAATAAAATCCTGGCGTGATGACGTCATAAACTTTAAATCGAGGCTGCCTCGCTTTAAATGCACTATTACTGAATTGCTTAAAAGTAACCTCCTTATAACTCCAAAAATGATAATTCTATTAACTAAGAATTTACTGCGTCGGATTAAGCGTCTCATTTCCAATTAAAATATATCTTTGAATTGAAATTTAAATGAAATACAGGGTCATGAAAAATCGAAGAGTGTGGAAAATAGGATTACAAATATTTCGGCAACTAATTACCCGATCGACTTCATTCTTTATGCAAAATTTATGTTTTTTCATTGTCTTTTATATTTACTCCTTAAAATAAACAATTTCGAAAATTTTTATATACCTTTTATCAGAATGAATATTCGAGAGTTCGAAAAAAATAGTTCCAGAAAATCGAGGTTACTGAAATTCAATAAGCTTCTTCCCATTATTACATACTAAGTACATACCAAATTTTAAGTCTCGGTCTCAGTTTGTTCGGGAGATCGAGCGTTTACAGATACGCACACAGACACACAGACAGACGGACGGTAATTTTTTTTTTTTCAAAAATTTTGTTTTTCGAAATCTCCAGTGTCTGAAACGTGTAAATCCATCAATTTCATTTTTCGATTTTCAAAACGATTACAAGATTTACCCTATACTACGTATGATGGGTAAGTAATAAAAGGTTTAGCCATTTCGTTTTGTTTATGCGCGTTCCACATATAGCAAAACAAATAAAACTTAAAAAACCAATTCATGTAATAATCAGCTACAGATATTAATGTATCCGAATTATTTAATGGTGTATGAACTGCATACGTGATAAAGCAGTATCGTCAATTTATTCAGTTAAAAAACATTCCATGCAATAGAAAACTAATGTAGAAGTCAATTAATGAAACCTAATTGTTTTCTGTTGCCTTATAAAGTCCATTTAAATGTTTTATGCTCCATTTGCGGTAGAATTTCTGCTGCAGTGTACTAAAAACACGTACAAAATTTGCTTTTTAGTTATACTGTTTAAACACTCTTTCAACAATTACAGTTAGTAAACCTACATTTGTAGAAATTATTCAGCAAGCTTATATAAATAAACGATATCATTTTATATAGGATACGGGATACATACAGTGTTAGTATAAATACATCTAAATTAATTATTTACAATGGTCAACAATTTAATAGAAGTCGTTTGTTTTTTAAACCAACGTTCGGCTTTGGATAAACGCATTAGTATATTGAATTTACTTTTTTTTTTTAAATCATACGTAAATTTTAAATCATTATTTACTGTGTATAAATTTTTTTTAATGCAAATATTATTCGAATTAGTTTAAAATGTTGAAACAATGTATATGTCACGGCCAATATAATCCGGTCATTATTAATAATCACAGGATTAATCATATTGAGCGTAACATATACATATATGAGACGATGATTTTGAAAGTGAGAGAAGTCCATTTTTGAAACAAATTAGTTAAAGATAAGTCTTAGTACAAATTAACATGAAATTTATGTTTTTAATCAATTCATAATAAATATTATTTCACTTCGGTATAAATTTGATACTTGTAAATTATTTGGTCAACGGTATTTTAAATGCATTGTTTAGAAATTAAGTCCATTTTTAAAAGAGATATTTTTTATGTCGCATAATATTAACAAGTAAAATCGCAATGTAGCAGTTCTACTGTAACTGTGGTGAATTGGCAATATTGGTAATACATTGTTTTTATCATAATTTATAAGTATTTGCATACAGCTTATTACTGAATATTTTTTTTATTTTTCAAATTTTTCCTAAAAATAAAATTTATTTTTTGTTTTATTGTAGATTTTCTAAAGAAGAATGAAATATTTCTTTAAAAAAGTAAATAAAATAAAATATTCATTTTTTTGTTGTTATAATTATATTTCATTCAAAGAAAATCAACGTTTTCAACAAATCGTTGCTTTTAAAAGTTAGGCAACTCGATTGGCGCATACCAAACACATGATTTTTTTAGGTAACATGGATAACCTTTTTAGCGCATATTAAATAAGCGTGAAATAAGAACACGAAAAAAAATAAATCTGATGGGTTTTTAAAAAATATTCATAAAATATTTTTACGATTTTTTTTAAACAGCAAGCTTATATAAATAAACGATATCATTTTATATAGGATGCGAGATACATACAATGTTAGTATAAATACATCTAAATTAATTATCTTTAATGGTCAACTATTTAAAAAATTTCGTTTGTTTTTTAAACAAACGTTCGGCTTTGGATAAACGCATTAATATAATTTTATTTTCAGATGCAAAGCATTCAGTATCTAGCAAAAACAAAAATGGACATTCCCCAGTTTCAAAAACAATGGCTGGTGTATATATATCTATATATGTATATTCAAATAACAAAATAAATAACTACTCATGCTTATAAATAAAAGTCAATTTTCTCTTCGAATTCTTTATAAAACTTCTTGAAAGAATTGCAATATTATTTTGCCATTTTTGCGTTGAGTTTAATTTTTAAACTTTAGGAACAGGAAGGAAGAACATTCTTTATTAGAGGAAAGAAATGTTAGTACTTTTCTGAAGTGTACTTCTGACTAATGAACTAAAATATTTTTGGAAAAGTTTTATTAGGCACAAAGAAACTCCTTGCTCAGAAAGCTCCAAATTGATTAGCTTAAAACTTATTTCATTCCAGTTTTTTTGTTACTTTTATTGCAATCGCTTTAAACTGTTCCATTATTTTCTATGTTTTCACAAATATTGCATCCCAAATTTCAGAGACGTTAATTATTTTCTTCCATTGTAAGTAGAAATTGCTTTAATTGACCGGTAAATTACAGTTTATGTATGATTAAACGGCCCATTTACTGAAGGAAAATTGTATTTTTATTATTTGATTTTATCAATGACTTGTTGTATTATTTTGCAAGCTACAGCAACTGTGGATTTTACGTGAGTCCATGTAAATAATATGAAATGTGTGTATGAACGGCGTAAGTAATGTATAAAAAAATATGTTGTGTGTATGAAAGTTGTTGTAATTATGTATGTTAAGTTGTATGTATCATAATTCTTGGTAAATAAACCTTTTGTATAAATTAATTTAGTTTTGCAGAACAGTTCGATGTGTTGTTCTTCTAAACTAACTCAGGTGTGTATATAATATATTGGTTGTATATACGCAAGTTGTTGTAACCACATATCTAAGTTGTATTTATTGTTAAATTTGTAAAGAAAGCTTTTAAGAGGATTTACGTTTTGCAGAACTTTGGATTGCTGTCTTCGTAAACTAACTCTGTGTGCGGTGATAAATCTACATTTTTATCAAGGTACTCTAATTTCCCGATATTGTTTTGGCTCATTAAAGGATGGATTCCAGCGAAAAAGATAATATATGAAAATTCAGATTAATGCGTTTTTCATGAAATAGTTAATTAACACGTTCATGGTCTAGCGTCCTATTTATACAACATACGTTTTCCAGAGTATTATTTTCATTTAAAAATTACTTTTGTTATTATATGCATATAGTAATGATAAATTTATTATTACTATATGCTTATAATAACATATAAATTTATTATATATACATAACTATACATTTATTATTATTTTATGTTTGAACAGTTATTACTAATTATAATATTGTAAAATTCCTTAATAGTCTTTACACCTTTGGCGATTCTTTTCTTTGATATATATTTTTTATTCTTTAAATTTAAAATAGGGGCTGAATTTCTAAACTAATAATTTGTGATAAAACATAAACAAAAAACTAGTTATAGTCGTTTAATACAGTTGTAATGTGACATTTCGCAAATATTTTCAAAAATTTTGCCTTAGTCCATCGCCGTATGAATGGTACGCAAAATATCGATATCTGTTAAATTTCAGTAAGCCTTATCTTTTGTGATGGTGATAGCGAATTTTAATATTATTAACGTAAAAGCAATGTTTTTCCTACAAAATTGAAAAACAATAGTGGATTTGAACGAGTTAAGGATGCACGAATCGCGAATGAAACAAGCCCTATTAAAAGGACAACGCCTTATGGTATGCTGGCTAATAGCTTCGTATGAGGTATGTGAGATATTTATCCTGCATTTAACACAAACGTTGTTTCTAAACTCACATAATTCATTGTTAGTGAAATTAGGAAACGAAATATCGCAGTGACACTTCAATAAATTGCTGAGAGTTGAATTCAGTTAATGTATAAATTTGATTTGTTAATTATTATTTTAAGGATTTAGTAAAATTTAAAAATATGTTTACATCTCTTTTTCTCTTAATTCTAAGTTTTAAATAAAATTTTGTAAGTTCCTGTAACCAAAATTTATGCAATACGGAAAAGGATTTGTAACATAATAAATACATACATTTTGCAAGAATGATTGTGCGGAAGTATGTAAGACATGTATTGTAAGTTAAATGCCAGTATTTCCTCTCTAATGTAAATATGTTAAATTATATTCAAATCAATTTTACTGTACTTACGAAGTCCTTTTGAAATACAAATTTAATTAATTTTGTACGTGTGTTACATTTCTTTTCAGTTTTATTCTCTTAAACTTTCCCTCCTCCTCCTCCTCCTCCTCAAAAAAAAAAAAAAAAAAAAAAAAAAAAAAAAAAAAAAAAAACATTTTTATTTACTTTATAATTAATACATGCCGAATGTCAAAAGAATAATTACACAATAAGTTAAATTAAAAATTAACGATAAAAATAATAATTAAATATAGATAATAATTTCAGAAATAAGACAATTATAATAGGAAGACTAGTAATGTCTTTATAAAAAAATAATTGGGGAATTTTTACTTTATAATTAATACATGCCGAATGTCAAAACAATAAGTACACAATAAGTTAACTTAAAAATTAACGATAAAAATAATAAATAAACATAGATAATAATTTCAAAAATAAGACAATTATAATATGAAGATAAAAGTAATAATTAAATATAGATAATAATTTCAGAAATAAGACAATTATAATATGAAGATAAAAGTAATAATTAAATATAGATAATAATTTCAGAAATAAGACAATTATAATATGAAGACTAGTAATGCTTTTATAGAAAAAAAATTCTAAAAATATATATATATCGTCATTCAAAGTACTCTGTACACTGGTAAAATGTTTAACATTATAAACGCTTTGAGGTATGCAAAAAAAATTATTTTCACTAATGTAATAATGTTTTGTTTTTAAAACCTAAAAATCTTTTGATCTATAAACGATATAACGAGTTTAAAATAGCATTTGTTCTGTAATGCTTTATTTCAACAAAATGCTTTGATTTATTTTAAGCGTGAATAGAATTTTTAGACCCCTTTTAGAACATAAAATGAAAAAGCGCACATAAAAACATCGTTTTTTGAATTCTAAATATGTATGTTACAAAATTGTTTCATGTTTGTATACGTTGTTTTGGATATAAATGGTAGAAAGAAATCTAAATCCTTAAAAGAGTTTATAAAAGTATTTTTATTTGTTTCCAAATAATAGAGCGCAAGATTGTACATTTCTAGTCTCGATATAATTTGAAAATATTTTTGGTAAATGGTACAGAGTATTTTTTATAATAGGTATGTAAAGATTTTTTCATTTTATGTATATTTATTTATGAGTGAATTATTTACCAAAAATATCTTAATATGCAACTATTACATTCATTTCATTTCAGTTAAATACACTTAAATCAGTTACCACTGATAGAACATAATGTATACAAATACACTTGTGAGTTCTTGTTAAATAACTGTAAATGAAAAAATTATGTTTGAATTCTTTAGTTATATTTTTGCCATAGATTTTGTCATCTGGATTATCGCGTGTACTTAAAATTGTCCAAAATGCAAGATTCTGCTTTTTTTTTTTTTTTTTTTTTTTTTTTTTTTTTTTTTTTTTTTTACTTCTGTGATACCGTTACTCTGCATATTAAAAAATAGTAAATGGTTAACAATAAACATAGAGAGATATAGTATACAGCCTAGAATGTACGATACAACTCGGTGTTAAATGTATGAATTATATTTTCCATAATAACAAAATTCTTGCTTTCAAATATATTTTGCTGCAATGTTTCCTTTCACCCTTTTTGTAATTATTAATCTGTGAACTATTCTTTTATCAATAGCCTAAAGTTTAGATATGATAGTTCCGTAATATAATTTCTGATTTACAAACTTTTCAAAATAATTAAACCTCCTCGAATCACTAGATAGTGAAGGACGTAGAATGTATAATTTGGACAAATTTCAAAAAAATGTTTCAACACTAAAGCTTCTAAAAGTGTAAAATTTATATCATTTAGGCCTTACATTTTTTGAATTTTAACATTAAACCACCTCAACAAAGAACGCTGTGTAAGATGTCATCTGTATGATTAAAAATTTGAAAATGTTTCAAATATAAAGATTTTAAAACTTTAATATTTACAACTTAATAAACTAGACACTTCATAAATTAATGAATTCTTACACTTCAATAAATTAATGATTTTTTGTTATAATTCAATAAGTTGTTTTAAAAAAATCTGAGACTAACAACACAAGTTGAACTACTACCCCCAATTATTTTATATTCAAAGACTTTCAGTAATTAATATAATTACAGTAAATGAAAAACATACATTACAGATCCTGTACTCTTATTTATTATAAGAATAATAGAAAAGCGCTATATAAGTTAGTATGCACAAGCATTCACGACAGTAAATATCTTGTCGATTTGTGTGCGAACAATAATAAAAAGAACATTGTTGCTTGAGGTCGTTATTATACAGGAGAATGAGTATTATAGAACTTGATACTCGTATTGTCCACTTCCTGTCATTATCGTTTACTCTATCCCTCATTTATGGAGTTTGTACGCACAAGAAACTTATGGCAATCATTATTCACAACACATTCAGAGATCTCTATAGTTATTCAGAGTACTCTGCACACTGGCAAAATGTTTAACAACATAAACGCTTTGAAGTATGCAAAAAAAAAATCACTAATGAAATAATGTTTTGTTTTCAATACTGAATTTGCTTTTAAAAACTAAAAATCTTTTGAGCTATAAACGATATAACGAGTTTAAAACAGCCTTTGTTCTGTAATGCTTCATTTCAACAAAATGCTTTGATTTATTTTAAGCGTGAATAGAATTTTTAGACCCCTTTTAGAATATAAAATGAAAAAGCGCACATAAAAATATCGGTTTTGAATTCTAAATATGTATGTTACAAGATTGTTTCATGATTGTGTACTTTGTTTTGGATTTAAATGGTAGAAACAAATCTAAATCCTTAAAAAAAGTTTATAAAACTATTTTTATTTGTTTCCAAATAATAGAGCGCAAGATTGTACATTTCTAGTCTTGATATAATATGAAAATTATTTTTGGTAAATGGTATAGAGTATTTTTTATAGCATGTATGTAAAGATTTTTTCATTTTATATATATTTATTTATGAAAGAATTATTTACCGAAAATATCTTAATATGTAACTATTACATTCATTTCATTTAACATGAATTCAATGTCATCATTCAATTTCATATAAAAATATGCACCACCCCCTGCATACTTGGCCTTTGTACGGTCTTCTGAATTTACATACCAGAATTTTCGGAAAGTTTTCTTTGATTTATTGATTCTCAGTACAATACTGAGAAGAGAACTTTTTGAAACTTTTGGTATTCAATCTCAAGAGACTAACTAACCACTGAAAAAAATCAACCGTCGAAAGCCGCCATTTTTGTGTCATAGCTCAGGCCTAGTATTCAGGTGATGGTGGAATAAGTTATGATTAAGTTCGATTACACTGATAATTTCTATAGACAAATAGCCTTTATTGAAGACATTGAGGAAGTGTTGATGTACTTTCCGATCAATAAATTGTTTTAATTATATTTTGTAATTGTAATAAGATTTACATTCGCAGAAAAATGCAGAAACACGTCAAAATACGCAATTTATTTCGCTGCATAAAGTATATTACAATACTAATAAAATAAAAGAAAGAACTGTGTGCGGACATTTTGAAAACTATTGTGACTATCTCAAGCAGCATAAATTGCTGGCTTATCTTTGGCAGTTTGTAGAAGCCATGGTGAATGACAGTATACAGAGATCCCTCTAATTTGTAGCATACTTGAGCAGATTTATGAGCAGCTACCGGTTGAACCACTGCTGGATGTTTGTTGGCAAACGGTTCGTTGGAAAATGTACGGCAAGGCAGACATTTTTTACTGCGGTGAAATATGGAAACGTAATTAGCCAACAATCAGCGAACTTTGGCCGAACAATTTTGCTATACTTGGGATGTATAGTTTAATAATTTTTTTCTTTATTTCTATTCTCCGTATCTTATTAACTACGATAAAGTGAAGTAAAATTTTGCAATAATTCATAAAAAATTCTTTATATGTTAAACATAAACTCTGTCTTGCTCCGGAATAACAAATTACTAACAAACTAGTAAAGGTATTTTGTTTTGCAAAGACCGTTTTATATGATGGGAACGATGTGTTTTTATATACTGTACTGTGAATGTAATTGCTTCCATGGCTAATCTGATACCTCTATCTTGATTTTAATTAACTAAAATATAGATGTTTGCATTTTAAAACGCGTTGTTGATTGAAGAAGCAGTACCGTTTTTGGATATTATTGAATAATATGACTATTGTGAAAGAATTAATTTTGTAATTAGGCTGGTTTATAGATATTTCAATTAAAATATAAGAGAATGAAGAACACATGAGATTCGAATTTATCATTGCTGGTACACAAATGATCAATAGAGAACGATACGTTTTTTATTAATATTTCGGTGCTATCTTTTAAACTAATACTTCTATTTTAGCTGTTTTGCTAACACTTTAATAGTATTAAAACACATTTTATATATTAATACTTTAAGTATTTTTTAATTGTAAGGTCATATATTATGTTTTTTTAACAATCTATTATTTTATATAAAAATATAGTTAAAACATATAAATTATAACAAATCAGTACAGGAAATAGTATATAACATTTCTAATTTTAAATTTTCTCCGTGTTGTTAAATGCAACCGGAGGAAATCTATGAAAAACAGAAGAACGACATATCTACCTAGATATATCGCTTACACAGTAAAAGCACTATGGAGCTTACACAGTAAAATAGAAAACATGATTTCTTGTAACCCGATATATGAGTATTTTTAACGCAATCCCATTATTTGAAAAACTTGTTAATTCCTTCTTTACAATGACATTATTAAGCATTTATTATGTATTTCCTTCGGATGCTCTTTTCTGAATACCACATACTAAATACTTAAAAATATGTATTTCAATCAATTTTCACTTCCTCTTCCAAAATAGTCGTATTAAGTCTTGTGTTCTATAGTGTTCAATGAGAACAATACTTATTAAGTACATGGGTTAAATGTATATTTAAATACCATTTAACATTCTTAATATATTTAATTTAAAGGAAAGAGTGCATATTACAATATTAAATGAATTTTTTGTTGATAAATTTTTTTATCTTGAAAATTCAAAGGCTGGTGCAATTACATATTGGTATGTGTATGTCTAAACTTAGAAAACATAAAATGTTTTTGTAATTAAAATCGTTTATAATATATATATAATTTTTAATATTACTTTAATATTTAGCATATCCACCAGCTAAAATTTCAGAAATTGTTCGATCATATATATATATTTTTAATTCAACTTTTAATAGGAATATTTTTTATAATCTATATTGAAAATTTCTTCGTTGCATGTATTTTAATAAAATCGATTTTGAAAACAGCCTTTAAAAATTACCGAAGAGAATTTAGAAGAGAACATTAAGTTACTTTAACGATGCGATTTCTTCTCTTGCGTAACATCAATGTTATATTTCATAACATGCCACTTTTCGTTTCTTGGAAGGTAATATATATTTTATTAAAATTCCTCTGTAGCATCATCTAAGGTTCTAAGGAATGTGTTATTGAATATTTATTTCTTTTTGTTTTAATCTATTGGGAAAATATTACTAAGGTAAGTGAAGAGATCATTTTGCATGAATTCACATATTTCTTGTGCAGATGATTCAAAGAATAGTTATTTTTCTTAAACTGTTTAAGAAAAATATTATTTTAAACATTTTCTATTGTAAAAAATTCTTTACAAGTAATTTTATATGTTTCAACTATAACGATACAGTAAATCACCAGGAAATGAAAACATTTAAACGCGGCATTTTAAAATACAAAAATTAAGATATTACCAAAACTACAAATTACGCTCAAGAGAAATAAGTTTAACCAGTGGGCCCGTGCGAGGATTTCGCACTGCAATCTAATATTTTTTAGCAATATCTAATATTTATTAGATGCAGGTTTAAACTTCTAAAGAAAAAGTAAGAATAAAAATATCTGCAAACAACATTTAGTGTTTAGTCAACCCAGAATATCATATAATTTATTTAATCAAAGTTAGAGTAAAAACTTATTCAAGATTGCAAAAGGCGCGCGAGAGAAAAAAAAAATAATAACACTTTAACTGCATCACACGATGACGTCAACCGCTTCGAGAAAAACATGGGACATAGAAATATAAATCTAAACATTTCAATTTCAATTTCTCTTTTTAATCATAAATATAAAATAAACCCATGCGGTGTTTTTATAATCGTTGCTGAGCATCATATAATGCGGTATTTTATTTTTGTGGATACAGTAAATTGAGGAAAATCTTTCATTTCTTTTATGAAAACAATGCCGATTTAATTTTTAATTATCAGCACATTTTAATCAAAAAAACATGTTTTAGGAAAATGTAAGTGCGCTATGTCAGAAGCCTGTTCAAAATCATTTCATATGCTATCTCATTCGTCATTCTGCGTCTCGTATTTTCTTAGAAAAAGGGATGTTGACAGGAGAAATAATATATACGGTTTCACATGCAATTTGATGCCTATATATATATATATATATATATATATATATATATATATATATGTATATCATTTGTTCATTGATAATATCCACATTTTATCTAAATGTTACACTTAAGTTTAAAAAAAAAGTCCGTGCTTTAAAAAATAGAATTTTATGTGACTAGGTAATTTACAAATGAATACGCGTAGGCGCAAGTTTATTCAAATAGATTTTCACTATTTATTTAGATGAATAAAAATTAATATATTTTATCTATTTCTGAATAAACATATCAAACATTGAAGTATTTTTCTTCAATAAGCCTGAAAAACACTATAAATCCAAATATATACATAAAGCATACTCTCTTAAAAATATACAGTTTTTATTTTAAGGTAATGTATTCGCTCTATCTGAAAGTATAACTCATGTGTTCTCAAATAACTGACATGTGGCTATTTTTCACAAAGGAGAAATAATATTTTCCTTTTGAGAATAAAATGCATTTCTTTTGAAAATAATATATAAATGAATATCGAAGCAAACATCGACTATCGCCATCGGTAATATAGCTTGCGAGTCTAGCTTGAAAGCCATCTATATACAATGAGACAAAATGTATTCATATTAAATCATCATGAAATAACGCAATGTGTTTTATCAAAAAATGTGTCGTATATGTGAAAATAGGATATTAAGAAATGCTGCAAGATTAATGAGAAAAAGAAAATTATGTGTATGTACTTTCTGCACAAGTTCTGTATTTCCAACTATTAAGGATATTTTTAAAGGGGTATTTAATTAATAATTAAGAATACTCATTTTTTACAAATTTTTATTTTCGAAGAACAACGAAACAAAGAAATTGTTGTGAAATGAAGAAAAGGCAGCAGAGGACACTAAGCACTTTTGACTTTTAACTGACAGTTATGTTCATGTTTTCATTGTAGATAGTTGTGTCGTATGTTTGTTATTCATGTTAATGTGTATTGTGTTCTGCAATACATGTTGTTTACTAGTTAAAGAAGACTTCCGAATAATTTTGAAGATGTCTAGAAACAAGAAAAAGGGATGAATTAGGTGAGAGCAAATCCTTTTCTAAACATTCATGCTTTTATTATTTCGAACGCTTATGTTGAGCTATCTAATAAAACTTTTATTGTTTATGTCGATAATATATCTTTCGGAATTTATTTTGATGACTATCTATAAAGTATGCATTAAAAACTACGCATATATAATAAATCATGAAATAACAACAAAAGATTCCGTGTATACTTACACATTTCATCGCAAAAGTTTCCACATATTGAATTAACTTTATTTGAATTATAATAAGTAGTTTGTTAGATATTCCCGATAAAACGTATTAAACAATCAAGTTAGTTTTCCTCAACTGCATAAAATGAAGTATATTTATTTCTTTAATATATGGAGATTTTCTCTACAAAATATGGGTACATGCTATATTTCAATGAATTATCCTAGCGCTCTCAAATAACTGACTACTGGGAATTACTCAAACATTTGGAAAATAAATATATTCTTTCTGGGATTTAAGTATAATTTTTCTAAAAGAGAGATAGACGTGGATATTGAAGTAAAATTTTACTCTATATCTCCGGAACATAAGGTAAAGCTAGGAGAGATGGCGCGGTTGGAGAGATTGCGCACATAAAGGTTTGGGTGGAAGGAGTAGAGTGAGCGCGCAGAGACACCAAGTAGTTGTACAACAGCAGTAGTGGAGTATCTACTTGAAAGTGCACGTTGATTATTTTGAGCTTCTAAGATAAAGCATTGCTATTTTGTTTTGTTTTCCCAAAGTAAGTGCTTGAATTTTCATAGCTATTCATCAGAATTTCTATACAATGTCAGTAGTGCAAAATATTTTAAACTTAAACGATTTATCATAAGCTACTAATCTAGACTAACAATGTGAACATCAACGGTTCGTTTTAGTAGCGGCCATGTTTCAATAAAACGCTGCGCAATCTCTCCTACCGAAATTGGAGAATTTGCGCATCTGCTCCTTAGGAGAGATGGCGCATTGTTCCCATTAGTTCCCATGCTAGGAGAGATTACGCAGCTTATAGGTAAATTTGCATAAAAAAGGAAAAATGAAAAATAAAAATGGACTAATTTTAAGTTCAACGTGTTATCAAGTAACTTAATGTTATTTTGCAATCTTATCTGGATTTGCTTTTTCTGATTCTTTAATTTTTTTTCCTTTAATTAAAATTTTTTAATCGTTTTTAAAATTATTTCCTTTTTCTGATTCTTTATTCATTAGGTTGAAATATTCACTCCTAATACATTAATATTTGTTCACAAAAACTATACAACAATGTCATTTAAGTGTAATTATTATTGTTAACAATTTAATTGTAGTTATTACTAGTAACAATCTCTCCTACCTATGTGCGCAATCGCACCAACTCTGTAAGGACAGATTGTGCAAAATAATTTTCTTGGTTTTATTACAACTGTTCCATTAAATTGCAACGCAACAACGAAATAGCAATGGGAATGCATAAAAAACAAATGAAGTCAAAATTATTCATGGATAGTTTAGCAAAATATTAATATTTAGATTTTTAATTGTTATTCTTTTGAATTGTGCGCAGACTCTCCTAGCTTTACCTTTTTCTGTATCTCCGGTTTGCATTTACGCTTCAGATATATCTAAAAAATATGAGGCAAAAGGGATGTATATGCATTACATCGTGAGAAAGAAACAGATGTTTCTATGTGTAGGATATTCATGAAAAAGTTTACCGATATTTGGATTTCTATTGACCATACCATCCAAAACGTGGAGTGAAATCTTGAATTTTATAAAGTTAGATTATGCGATACAGATTGGTATAAAGAACATCAAGATAACTCTTATAGATACGTCTGCACTACGAGATGTCTATAATTTTACAAGCAGCACCCACCTTTTCATCGCAAAACGATATCCACATTGGAAAACCGCAAAAGACGTTGAACTGGTACCATAAACTAAAAGAGTGATTTCATAACAGAAAGACAAGTCACAGACGCTCGTAATCAGCTGGAAGAACGGATACATTCATCTAACGCCATTTATTATTTCTGTGGCCGCCATCGTTACAGAAATGCTCTTCCGTCTTTCAAACTACATAAACTCCAAGACAAAAATGAACCAGAAAAAAAGAAATTTATAAAGTTTTTACATAATAGTAATAATGATGTTTAATATATTTTTTTTAATTAGTTGCTTGAGAATGCAAGAATAATTGAATACATTTTGGTGTTTTCTACGGTTCAAAGAATTGTTTATATGAAATTAAACTCTTGAACAAATATTGATTAGATAGTATGAAAAAATTATATCATTTAGAATATAACCAGTACTTATTATACTGCCATGAGTTCATAATTTTGATTAGTCTTTGGGATAATATTTATCCCAGCGGACTATTTTTTATTGTATGCTTTCTAATTTAAGAAACATAATCGCAGCGTTACATTTATACTAAGATATTATCAAGAGAAATCTAAGAGAAAGAATGTTTATTTGTAAATTGTCGTAAGATTGATTAGAGAAATAGTCCTTGCCCGTATTCAAATGAAATAAATTTGAAAAGAAACCTAGTCGAATATTTTTTATATTTAAAAAAAAACGCATTAAAATAAACCTTACCCTCATTGGGACGTAATGGTCCAGAAGGAAGCATCACAAATTTGTAACCAATTTTAGTGTTGATGATTTTTGGTATATATGAAAGATTAGGTGGTACAGATAAGAAAACAGCTAGCCATGTTACGCACCATTTACATAGCAACAGACACGCACAGCTTACTCATATGAAATACACTCATGTCCAAAATTAAGGTCACAAACATAAAATCTGTGAAAACTGATGAACTATTGACTGTGTTGCCACGAAATTTGGCACAGAGGAATATTACAATGGGATAAAGAATATAGCAACATAACAATATGGAAAAGATTTTAATTGTGAATTAAGATACAAGGTATATTAAAAAGTGTTAAATCATTAATCAGAGATAAAGCATTTATCTCGGGACAAGTATGTCTGATATGGAGTGTAACCACTGTGCACTGCTATACAAGCCTCACAACGAGCTCTCATACTGTTTATGAGGGTGTCAATAAATGTTTATGGCAGCAAAGCCAATCTTCGAAAAGCACGGCTTTTAACTCTTGGCGGGTCCTAGGAGTGGGGTTACGCTGTGCAATGGCTCTTCCTAGACCATGCCAAACATGTTCAATAGGATTAAGGTCCAAAGACCACGAAGGCCAATTCATACGGCGAATTTCCTCTTCTTCAAGAAAACCATCAACAATGTGAGCACTGTGTGACCTCGCATTATCGTCCATAAAAATGAAGTCTGGGCCTACAGCACTCTGGAACAACCTCACATAGGCTTCAAGGACCTCATCGCTATAGTTACGTGCATTGACAGTACCCGCATTGAAGACGTGTAGTGGGGTACGACTGCCAAACATTATGCCGTCCGAGACAAGGATTCCTTTGCCAGCAAATCTGTCGATTTATTTTACGTAGGATAGCGAGCTCCACGTTCTCTCCAGATGAAGATTCGACTAGAATCACTTTGCGTGGTTAATCCGGACTCATCACTGAAAAGAACACGCTCCTATTCTTGTTGTGTCCAAGACTGACGTCTTCGGCTCCACAAAAACTGAGCTCTACTGTTCGATGCAGTGAAAGGAACACCCAAGACTGGATGCCGGGCGTAAAGTGTCCTCTCTGCTAGACGTCTATATACTATTTTCCTGGAAATTATTATTGCATACGCAGAAGTAAGGTCACCAACAAGCTAAGGAGTCGTTGCCAGCGTATGCCGTCGTGCGCTTAACGCCAAATAGCTATTCTGTGCAGGTGTCGTTGCACTGTGGTGGTCCTGGCTGGTCTTCCTGGTGACATTGGGATGGTCTAGGAAGGGCCATTGCACAGCGTAACCCCCTGCCATAACCCGTCAGGGGTTAAAAGCCGCACTTTTGGAAGAATGGGTTTTGTTGCCACAAAAATTTATTGACACCCTCATAAACAGTATGAGAGCTCGTTGTGAGGCTTGTATAGCAGTGCACAGTCGTCACACTCTATGGAAGACATACTTTTCCAGAGATAAATGCTTTATGTCTGATTCATGATTTAACACTTTTTAATATACCCTGTATTTTAATTAACAATTAAAATCTTTTGCATATTGTTATGTTGCTATATTCGTTCTCCCATTCTAATATACATCTGTGCCAAATTTCGTGGCAACACAGTGAATAGTCCATCAGTTTTCACAGATTTTATGTTTGTGACCTTAATTTTGGACATGAGTGTATTTATAGCCACTCAATTACTGATGAATGCTCTGAATCAAGATAACATCAGATGTCAGATGTACCCAAATCATAGATACTAAAATAGGTTGGGAAAATGTAACGCTACCTCTCGGACAATAGTACTTCACGTGATAGATGAGAAATGAAAAAAAAATATTTTTAAGAAATTCAGTATCGATGAATCTTAACTCTGGGGTATTAATCGTTTAACAAAAGTTGTGTACATTAGAGATGAGAAGAGCTCAGCTAGAGACCAAGAATCCGAGCACAATTCAGGATCGCAACCAGTCCTCGTGCTTGAGTTCAATTTGAAAATTACATTTATTCACAAACTTGAAAAAAAAAAACGAGAAAAAAAACTTGCTACGTTAGTAACGTCATGTTCTCTAAGTTTCTTAATGATAACGCCTTATCTTTACGATGTTTGTCACAAAACACGTGATTTTAGTAAGGCTCGTTTTTCTGTATATTCTCCAATTTTGTTGTGTAGTACGCATGCGGCCGCTCTCGCTGGCGGAAGACATTGCGTTTACTTGTGAGGGGAGGGCCAATGCAGGTGAAAATCTGACACAATTACGTCATTTTAGCATGCATTTTTATAACAATTAATTCTGCTAAATATTCGTGGTATTAACCATTATTGCCAGACCGTTTCAACGTTGCTAAGACCGTCCCAAACCCTGATTTATAGGTAAAAAAGGGGTCAAATTCACGTCTCTTTAGCAAAGCTGAAATTTTAGTATGTTATACATTGGCTATCAGATAAGCCATACTTAATTTGCCACACTGAAATTCCGTTGCTAAATTACTGCCAGACACCGATTTAAATATGGCAGAGAAAACGCCTATAAGAATAGTTGGCAGCTGTTGCAGTGCTTTGGGTACTTTCAATACACAGCCAAGCCGTGATTTTGCTTTCAATAAAAGTATATCTACCCTATATATATAAAATCCTAATGAAACGAATTTGTGAAACGATTTTATGAAACGAATTTATGAAACGATTTTATGAAACGACTGATTAAACGACTGATTAAACGACTGATTATGTTTCTGTTACGGTTGGTTTCAACAATTTTTTTTTTTTAATCTACATTAATTATTTAAATCACTTTCTCAACATTTATTTAAAAGCACTCTTTTTTTCTGTTTCTAATAAAAATTTAAATAAATAAAAGTAATTGTAATAATAATAATAAAATCAGTTTTTATTTTTTCTTCTTTCTTTTTCTTTTTGCAAAGTAAATTCAACGTTTATAGTCTAGCTTTGCTTCCTGTTTTCAAATACGAAAAGCAGACAGCAAGGGAGGGATGTTTTGTCAGTTAAAGACCGCACAGGTGGAAAATTTGGAGTCATCTAGTCTGACTTTGATATAAGAATGACCGACCGCCCTGTATAAGAATTACGTTATCTTATGAGTGTACTATATACGCAATTAGGCTTTGTAAGTTTACGACAGGCTTCAATTGGCTCTGCTATCAGGCGGATAGCTGGCGCCCATGTAAACAGAGGCTAACAGGACCCCCTTCAGCACACGCCATGGGGGTGATGCATGGCTTCCTTCCCCCATGAAGCGGCCGGCAGAGTGGAGCGGCAAGCTGTAGTCTTCACGAAGAGTCCATTTTTCCTTTTGTTTCCATTCCCGTACCCCTGGCAGAGTGGATCGGTCCCGTTTTTCAAGCAGCGCGGGAGAATGAATGTTTACGACACTTGTTGCTTGGCCAAGAGACCTGTCGTTTGACTCGTAAAAAAAAAATTCGACTTATTACGGGGCTCGAAGATTGGCCTGTGGGCTGGATCGCGAAGTTGTTGAAGGCGGACAGGTTTCTGGAAGATTTTTTTTTTGAGAGTGGGGCATTGATGGCCCTACATTAACTATCCTAAATCATGATGTTATGATGAAAAGAGGCTATAAGGGCATTTTCGAATTGCGGATCTATAACTGTTAACGAGAAATTAAGAAGAAGATATGTGTAGCCCGTTTTTTTTTTTTTTGGCGTAGTGGCGCTCCAAGATTATGACTTCTTAACCATCAGAAGTGATCATAGATATTGAACTAAACGGTCGTTAGAAGTCGTAGTGTTCTGAGTTACGGTGATGGCTATCTTCGAATAAAACACATGCTTCAGGAAGGTGAAATTACTGACTCCGACGGTGAAGTTCTGGACCGTAGAACGATTTTCCCCTCCGGACTAGATGATGGACCTAGTAGTTGATGGCAAGTGATGCAGTGAGATGAGAGGATTGATGAATGTTAGCTTGAAACCACATGGGTATTGTCTGAATTTTTCCCCAGCCTGAATACTCCAGCTTAAGTGCTTCATCAGATTTTGAAAAAGGACGAAATGCTCCTAAGTGCCCATTGACTAAAATTGTAGAACTCTCTACCTGTTGTAAGTACTATTTGCATAGTTTTTCTTTTTATTTATTTGTACCTCTTTAAAAAAAAAAAAAAAAAAAAAAAAAAAAAAAAAAAAAATTGTTTGCTATACCAGAGTTTAAAAGTGAAATGAATATCTTTGGATAATTTCAATAAGAATAAACATTATGAACAGAAATAGTCTGTAGGTTAATATATAATGTTTGTACGTTTGAACGACCATGAAATGGTAATGTGATGATAATTTTAAAAATATGATGTGTAATTTAAAAGTAACCAGTGAGTGGTTTCAACTTAAAAGATCAGCTGTTATATTGTTTTATTAAGATTATTTTTGATAACTTAGTTGCTTCATTATTTTAAATGTTCAAATAAATTGTGTTTTTTTTTTTTGTTTATTATCAAAGATGGTATGTTTTTCTTTGTATAAATCTCTAAATAATTAATTTTTTATATTCACAGTAGACCTATAAGAATGGCCTAACCTTTCTGTGAGTAATAAAAAAAAAAAAAAAGGGAGAGAAAATTCAACTTTATTAAATTAGGACTTTAAAATTTCTTAAGTTTAAATTCATAACTGACTGTTTTAATGAACATTAATTGAAGTTCACTCAATGTTATACAATCGTATTTTTGATCTTGATTTAAGGATGGATAGATTAATAAGTGAAGCAGTAATATTAAATTTAATTTCATAAAATGTTAAATTAAGCTTTAACTCTCCTCTTTCAGAAACATTGTTTTTGTAAAATATACACCAAAATTGTTTTATTTTAAAAAGTTTAAAAAAAAAAAAAAAAAAAAAATCCAGTTATTTTACACCACTATACGATTCTTGGTTAACCGATCGGATCTTGTTCAGAATCTCTATGGTTGTTCTAAAATTTTAGTACATCATCATATCCCTATTCTATTAACGGATTTAACTCTTTCTCCTTTTGGTCCTCATATTGGAGGAATTTCAGGTTGTCTGCATTTTTCCAAATTATATGATGATTACACTTTTGTTAATTTAATGTGTATGGAGATTTGAGCTTGATCGGGTTGGAGTGGAGTTGGGTGTTCCTTATGCAATTCAGTATACTACTTGATTTAGAAATCTGTTGCCCCTTACTACATTTAATATTATCTTAAAATGATGAGTTCAAAATTATCATTGTTGTATTAACCTATTCGGATTCTTAAGTTTTGATATTTTGATTAGTTTAATATATTTTGCTCCCTGTTCCATGGCAACAGATTTCAGTGAAGCTAATCAGGGTATACTTATTTTTTTTTTTAAATATTTAATTGTCAAGTGAAGATTGAGTAATAAATGAGCTTTTTAAGTTTAAGTAAGTTGTGTTTTAGAAAGAGCACCAACCACAACAAATGGAGCCGTAACAATTCGGTCTCTGGGTTATTGATTTTTTTTTACTTGTATGTATTTATGTATCAAAGAGCAACAGGGTGTTTTTGCAATTAAAATTTATTTATATGTTCAAGTATAAAAAGAGGTCTAGGCTCTCTCTCTGTGCTAGTAAGCTACAATTCCCAGTCAAAATTATGTCTTGTGAGCATAACCTTTTCTTATTTACAAAAAGCATAGTCCTGTACTTAATATACTGTGATGCCAATTATTGAAGTTATGTATATAAGCAGTATAATGACAATTAATCAGTGGGCACTTCTCTTCTTTTTCGGCTAATTTTTTTTTCTCAAAATTCAATTTATGTATTGTTTACAGTTCTGTTGCCAGAAGTCTCAGGAAGGATGCAGTTATGCGTAGGAATGACAGTAGTAGGGAAGTGAGGTTTCACAGTCAGGTGGAACATGTGTTCTTTTACAGGTGCAGAAAATATCTTGGTCATTTTAGTGGTAAAATCAGCCTTGTGGTCCCTCCTCTGGTAGTACTCTTTTATGGTCATGTTTCAGGTAATATTTTAGGTAATGGTTTCTACGGATGTGCGAGCTCTGGTTGTATATATCCGGAATATATTGTCAGGGTGGTATTTCAGCGGTGAACTCTCTGGATCCCGTCCCGGATCGATGTATGATCTGTGTTTGTGGGTCAGTTTTTTCAGTGTTGAGGTCCCAGCATGCCATGTGGTACCCAGTTACCTTTCAAAAAAATAATTTGTTTTCTCAAAAAAAATTTTTTTTTAATTAGCCGGGGGGAGCAATCTTATTACGGTTGGTTTCAACAATTTTTTTTTTTAATCTACATTAATTATTTAAATCACTTTCTCA
Organism: Maratus michaelseni; assembly: GCA_963931845.1. Lineage (NCBI taxonomy): Eukaryota > Metazoa > Arthropoda > Arachnida > Araneae > Salticidae > Maratus > Maratus michaelseni. The sequence goes on from OZ007592.1 coordinate 425,243,467, forward strand.
ACATTTATTTAAAAGCACTCTTTTTTTCTGTTTCTAATAAAAATTTAAATAAATAAAAGTAATTGTAATAATAATAATAAAATCAGTTTTTATTTTTTCTTCTTTCTTTTTCTTTTTGCAAAGTAAATTCAACGTTTATAGTCTAGCTTTGCTTCCTGTTTTCAAATACGAAAAGCAGACAGCAAGGGAGGGATGTTTTGTCAGTTAAAGACCGCACAGGTGGAAAATTTGGAGTCATCTAGTCTGACTTTGATATAAGAATGACCGACCGCCCTGTATAAGAATTACGTTATCTTATGAGTGTACTATATACGCAATTAGGCTTTGTAAGTTTACGACAGGCTTCAATTGGCTCTGCTATCAGGCGGATAGCTGGCGCCCATGTAAACAGAGGCTAACAGGACCCCCCTTCAGCACACGCCATGGGGGTGATGCATGGCTTCCTTCCCCCATGAAGCGGCCGGCAGAGTGGAGCGGCAAGCTGTAGTCTTCACGAAGAGTCCATTTTTCCTTTTGTTTCCATTCCCGTACCCCTGGCAGAGTGGATCGGTCCCGTTTTTCAAGCAGCGCGGGAGAATGAATGTTTACGACACTTGTTGCTTGGCCAAGAGACCTGTCGTTTGACTCGTAAAAAAAAATCGACTTATTACGGGACTCGAAGATTGGCCTGTGGGCTGGATCGCGAAGTTGTTGAAGGCGGACAGGTTTCTGGAAGATTTTTTTTTGAGAGTGGGGCATTGATGGCCCTACATTAACTATCCTAAATCATGATGTTATGATGAAAAGAGGCTATAAGGGCATTTTCGAATTGCGATCTATAACTGTTAACGAGAAATTAAGAAGAAGATATGTGTAGCCCGTTTTTTTTTTTTTGGCGTAGTGGCGCTCCAAGATTATGACTTCTTAACCATCAGAAGTGATCATAGATATTGAACTAAACGGTCGTTAGAAGTCGTAGTGTTCTGAGTTACGGTGATGGCTATCTTCGAATAAAACACATGCTTCAGGAAGGTGAAATTACTGACTCCGACGGTGAAGTTCTGGACCGTAGAACGATTTTCCCCTCCGGACTAGATGATGGACCTAGTAGTTGATGGCAAGTGATGCAGTGAGATGAGAGGATTGATGAATGTTAGCTTGAAACCACATGGGTATTGTCTGAATTTTTCCCCAGCCTGAATACTCCAGCTTAAGTGCTTCATCAGATTTTGAAAAAGGACGAAATGCTCCTAAGTGCCCATTGACTAAAATTGTAGAACTCTCTACCTGTTGTAAGTACTATTTGCATAGTTTTTCTTTTTATTTATTTGTACCTCTTTAAAAAAAAAAAAAAAAAAAAAAAAAAAAAATTATTTGCTATACCAGAGTTTAAAAGTGAAATGAATATCTTTGGATAATTTCAATAAGAATAAACATTATGAACAGAAATAGTCTGTAGGTTAATATATAATGTTTGTATGTTTGAACGACCATTAAATGGTAATGTGATGATAATTTTAAAAATATGATGTGTAATTTAAAAGTAACCAGTGAGTGGTTTCAACTTAAAAGATCAGCTGTTATATTGTTTTATTAAGATTATTTTTGATAACTTAGTTGCTTCATTATTTTAAATGTTCAAATAAATTGTGTTTTTTTTTTTTTTTGTTTATTATCAAAGATGGTATGTTTTTCTTTGTATAAATCTCTAAATAATTAATTTTTTATATTCACAGTAGACCTATAAGAATGGCCTAACCTTTCTGTGAGTAATAAAAAAAAAAAAAAAAAAAAGGGAGAGAAAATTCAACTTTATTAAATTAGGACTTTAAAATTTCTTAAGTTTAAATTCATAACTGACTGTTTTAATGAACATTAATTGAAGTTCACTCAATGTTATACAATCGTATTTTTGATCTTGATTTAAGGATGGATAGATTAATAAGTGAAGCAGTAATATTAAATTTAATTTCATAAAATGTTAAATTAAGCTTTAACTCTCCTCTTTCAGAAACATTGTTTTTGTAAAATATACACCAAAATTGTTTTATTTTAAAAAGTTTAAAAAAAAAAAAAAAAAAAAAAAAAAAAAAAAAAAAAAAAAATTCCAGTTATTTTACACCACTATACGATTCTTGGTTAACCGATCGGATCTTGTTCAGAATCTCTATGGTTGTTCTAAATTTTTAGTACATCATCATATCCCTATTCTATTAACGGATTTAACTCTTTCTCCTTTTGGTCCTCATATTGGAGGAATTTCAGGTTGTCTGCATTTTTCCAAATTATATGATGATTACACTTTTGTTAATTTAATGTGTATGGAGATTTGAGCTTGATCGGGTTGGAGTGGAGTTGGGTGTTCCTTATGCAATTCAGTATACTACTTGATTTAGAAATCTGTTGCCCCTTACTACATTTAATATTATCTTAAAATGATGAGTTCAAAATTATCATTGTTGTATTAACCTATTCGGATTCTTAAGTTTTGATATTTTGATTAGTTTAATATATTTTGCTCCCTTTTCCATGGCAACAGATTTCAGTGAAGCTAATCAGGGTATACTTATTTTTTTTTTAAATATTTAATTGTCAAGTGAAGATTGACTAATAAATGAGCTTTTTAAGTTTAAGTAAGTTGTGTTTTAGAAAGAACACCAAAACACCACAACATTTCAGGGCTATTTTTAATAAAATATTAAACGCTTGATGGTGAAATTAACATCAATTGTCCATAAAAATCCGCGGATGTCAAAACTGGTAATAGAATTTTGAAATTGGAATTAGTTTTCGAGATATTAATTTTTTTCTAATTTTAATGACATTTCTGTTATGATGGCAACTAATTACTCAGTTTTTTTGTGACAAAAAGGGGAAAAAAATTGAAAAGTATCCCGATAGGGATTATTGATTTCTTTTTATTCGTCATTTTCAAATTGAAATTGAATTTATCTTTTATTTCAATCGATAATGAAGACAAGATTGTGATTAAATTATGTTTTTCAGGAAATTTTGAAAAAAAAAAATCACTCGTTGAAATCACTCGTAAAAAAATTTCTATCGTTGTAAGGATTCAATCGTCTGTCGGCATTTAATTTAATTTATAAACTGAAAATGTTTTGAATAAATTCGTCTAAATGACGTCATTTATGTAAACGCAAAAGAAAGGAGCAAAAAAATATTTATACAATTTGTTTAGCGTAAAATGTCATTTATCCTATTTTATATATAATCAGAAGTAATTTGTATAGAAAAAACAATAATAATATACGAATAATTAAAATACGCATATAAACAAAAAAATCGTCGAATTTGTTTCCATGGCTGTTAATGTCATTTGGCACCAAATCTCACTTTCTGACGCCCGAATTGCGCCAAGCTTTTAAAAAAACAGCGTCAAGACCCCTATAATAAGAAAGCACCAAAAGCTCATTGGGTTTGTTTTCATAATTTTTGGCAACAAATCTATGTATATTAACGAATCTATCTCTTTTCGAAGCTCGAATTACGCCAAACCTAAAAGCAAACGATCCTATACGGGAAAAGTACCCGATTTTCTTATGGACAATATTCAAGTGACATAACAAGGTGTAAAATTATCGCGGATAGGAAATTTGCTTAAAAGTGTCATCAATTGATGCTGAATAAATGCAGGCATGCATGCACAAAATGTTTAATTAATTTTGTATAATAAATAATTATTAGAAATTCGTATATACATATTAATTAAAATAAATAATTTAAATATTTAAAATAACATGAAAATATGCATGATTGCGCACTAAAATAGAGAGAAAATTAAAACCTGTTACTGAAAATATCTATAACATAGTACTTTTTAATACCGTGGTTCTTAATGTTATTCACAAGCAGATGGAATTTTTCTCATCCTTAAACGCAAAGAAAGAATAGAATAGAGATTGTTGTTATAAAAGTCCGAGAGGTAGCCACAATTTAAACCTAACCATTTTATACAAGCTGGTTTTCAAGTTGTAATTGATTTTACTTATCAATCCCGAAAACAGTCGTCAGTTGTCGCAACAGCTGTGTATGAGGCCATGGTAATAAAAAAATGCCCCATTAAAACGTTAAAAGCATGGCAACCCACTTACAGATTTACCAATATTTTTAAAACAAAGCACGCTGTCATGTTTTTAGAGGCTTCGAAGTCTGAGCGGGGGTTGGGGGTTGGCGAGCGTAGCCCGCAGGGGGTAGGCCCCCTAGTATATATATATATATATATATATATATGTGTGTGTGTGTATATAATTTGTCAAAAAAAAGATTTAATTTGTGTAATTAATATATCAATTAATTGTAATTGTTATTTTGCTTAATTAAATTTTAAAAATAAAATATTTATCCCCAAATTCTTCTAATTTTTTTCAAAACAAACATTTACTATCTAGCCAGCCTCCGCCTGTATAGCCTTCACTTCCGTATTGGTCCAAGCACATAGACCGGATTTTGCTTGGGAACCAGAAAGTGCATTTTACATGCAAACAGAAAAATATACATAAAATACTTTATTTTAAACTATACGAAAATAACTAATAATTAATAAAGCACGTAAATAAAGATTTCGTGACATAAATAATACGTTTTTTTTCATTAACCCCTGACAAAGACACGCTCGGCACTGCCCATGGAAAAGGGTATTCAGAGGATTATATGGTATTTCCCAAAGGTTTAAATGGGATTTCCTCCTCATTTTTTTTTTATTTATTGCTGTAACTTTTGAGTTTTAACAATATTTCACTGGTCTTTTTGAATGAGTTGCCCTATAGTATTGACTATCACATCATGACAAAAAATCTTTTCTGTAGTTCGCGCACGCTCAGTTAAAATTTATTTCATAACAATACGTATATCTTATCAAATATTCTATATATTAATATTTTAATCACAGTATACTATTTCTACAATTTTTTGTCAAGTTTTTAGAAAGTAGTGTTAAATCCGGCTGAAAACTCTGAATGCTATATGAAAAAAAAAAAAAAAACTTTTGAAATTGTCACAGATACGTCAACATCTTCACGAATATATGTCCTATGCTTACGCAAATGCACACAAATGTTGAACGCAGTCATTTGCTACAGTGGCAGATCATCTTTAGCATTTTCTGTTACTTGGGTAATCGAAAATGTTATTTTATAATTAAAATTATTATTGCCCTCCTCCCCCTCTAATTGTGCTCACGACAAAATTTTCACTGAAAACATTAAGTCTAACATGTTCTTTACAAACTCAAAGTTCAATGGCATTTCGGGCATTTCCTCACGAGTTTCAGTAAGATATTCGACGAAACGTCTGATATTGTTCGCTGCCCCTTAATTTCTGGACACCAATATATTTGAAATTGCATATATATAATTGCATTATATATTTTATGATTTCTGTAGCTCTCTAAATTTAACAAATATTAACAAATATTAAAAATTTATTTATTTTAAAAAAATTTGTAAATATTATTTATTTATTAAATTTAATATAATTTTTTTAATGCAAATCATGTAAAAATGTATAGATGAAAAAAAAATGATTTTGTGGTAAAAATTTTTATATAGATCTTAAAACGTGTTTATTTTTCAAGTTAGACTGTGTTTTTTTTATTTCATTAACTGTGTAACTTTTCAAAAATGAAAGCTTTTAAAGAGATATAAAAAAATTCTTCGATTTTTAAAACATTTCATATTTAATACAAAATATTTCCAAGAAAACTTCCATATTTTTATCCCATGTAAAAAAAAAGCCCGAGTTTTCAGAAAACAAAACAAATATTAATCTCTTTCTCCATACGGAACTTTTTAAAATTTAAAATACATTTGCTACTGAATATTATAAGACAAAATATTTGTTTCGAAAAAAACTGCTTGTAAAGAGTTTTTTCAATATTCTTTAAACTTTTAAAAATTTGTAAATAACAAGCCTTTTTTTAATGTATAAAGGAAAATAAGCTTAAAATACACAATATGCAAAACATATTTAAACAAAAACATACAAAATCCTCAAAATCCGCTAACACAGACTTGTAGAAAAAATCCATTGATGTGAGTAATGAGTGAAATGTTTTGTGTAAGTGTAAGGTAATATACAGAAAAATACAGGATATCAAGATATATTTTTTTTGTGTATTTAACTTTGTGCCGTTATATCTACCCTATATATATAAAATCCTAATGAAACGAATTTGTGAATTGATTTTATGAAACGAATTTATGAAACGATTTTATGAAACGACTGATTAAACGACTGATTATGTTTCAAGGCTATTTTTAATAAAATATTAAACGCTTGATGGTGAAATTAATACCAATTGTTCATAAAAATCCGCGGATGTTAAAACTGGTAATAGAATTTTGAAACTGGAATTAGTTTTCGAGATATTAATTTTTTTCTAATTTTAATGACATTTCTGTAATGATGGCAACTAATTACTCAGTTTTTTTGTGACAAAAAAGGGAAAAAAATTGAAAAGGACCCCGATAGGGATTACTGACTTCTTTTTATTCGTCATTTTCAAATTGAAATTGAATTTATCTTTTATTTCAATCGATAATGAAGACAAGATTGTGATTAAATTATGTTTTTCAGGAAAATTTGAAAAAAAAAATCACATTTCTATCGTCAGGATTCAATCGTCTGTCAGCATTTAATTTAATTTATAAACTGAAAATATTTTGAATAAATTCGTCCAAATGACGTCATTTAGGTAAACGCAAAAGAAAGGGAGGAAAAGGAATTAATAGTAATTATTATTTATTGATATCATTTTGTTATTTTTTTGTAAAATTTAACTAAACGAATTTATAAAATCATTAATTCGGATATTTGAAACTAATATATAAAATAATAATTGCCCAATTGAACGGAAGAATAAAATATCCTGCTTGGTTTTCTATCCTGCTTGGTTTTTTCCGCCAAGCTTTTTAAAAAAGCGCCAAGACCCCTATAATAGAAAAGCACCAAAAGTTCATTTGGTTTATTTTCATAACTTTTGGCAACAAATCTATGTATATTAACGAATCTATCCCTTTTTGAAGCTCGAATTACGCCAAACCCAAAAGCAAAGGATCCTATAATGGAAAAGTACCCGATTTTCTTATGGACAATATTCAAGTGACAGAACATGGTGTAAAATTACCGCGGATAGCAAATTTGTTTAAATATCTCATCAATTGATGCCGAATAAATGCAGTCATGCATGCACAAAATATTTAATTAATTTTGTATGATAAATAATTATTAGAAAATTCGTATATACATATTAATTAAAAAAATAATTTACATATTTAAAATAACATGAAAATATACATGATGGTGCACTAAAATAGAGAGAAAATTAAAACCTGTTACTGAAAATGTCTATAACATAGTACTTTTCAATACCGTGGTTCTTAATGTTATTCACAAGCAGATGGAATTTTTCTCATCCTTAAACGCAAAGGAAGAATAGAATAGAGATTGTTGTTATAAAAGTCCGAGAGGTAGTCACAATTTAAACCTAACCATTTTATACAAGCTGGTTTTCAAGTAGTAATTGATTTTACTTATCAATCCCGAAAACAGTCGTTAGTTGTCGCAACAGCTGGTGTATGAGGCCATGATAATCGAAAAATGTCACATTAAAATGTTAAAAGCATGGCAACCCAATTACAGATTTACCAATATTTTTAAAATAAAGCACGCTGTCATGTTTTTAGAGGCCTCGAAGTCTGAGCGGGGGTTGGCGAGCGTAGCTCGCAGGGGGTAGGCCCCCTAGTTAAAAAATAAATTAACAACGTGGAATAGCACAAATAAAGCATATAAACTGGCAAACAGCTGGGTGCAGCTCCCCCAAACAGCTGGGTCAATTTGTCTAAATTGACACCAGAACGGTAACAAGTCTATGATTTCCCCACCAAACTTTCTGAACTCTAACTTTGGTAAACTTTCTTCTTATTGCATAACTATCGATAATTGGATTAAGAGTTTCATCTTGGCTGTTTACTGGTGACTAAAGTTTCGCAAATTCTAACTCGTGCGCCAATTTTAACTTTTCGCCTTCAATCTTTGCTTGTTATTCCAGTTCATATTTCTCTTTTTCCATATTCAAATTCAATGCTTCAGCTTCTTTCTTCGCTTGTATTTCTAATTTTTCTTTTTCCTTTCTTTGAGAAACGGCATTTTCTGAAAAGTTCTGTACAAATTCGGGATCATCTTTATATACCTTACAATTCAAAATTAGATACTTAAGCGTCTTAAGTGTAGCCGTTGGAGATACTTTTTTGCCAAATTGCTCGGCTAAGAATATCATATCTTCTCTTTTGAAACTTTTAACCAATTTAAACATCTTGGGACTCCTTTATTTCATTTAATTCTTATTAACACTTTTAAACTAAATATGATAGATAACTTTGAACTAATCCCTGTCCTGGACGCGGACGCCACTAATATAAATGTAACAATGTACTAAACGTGCCACGAAAGCAGATTTATGTCAACTTTAATTCCATGAATAAATGTCCTTTAATAAACTTTAAATTTTAAATGTAAAAACTACTCACTTTAGCACCTTTGTGCTCGCATAGTCGTAAAATATCTTTCACAACTCCTACGGCGAGATAACCACAAAAACTTAGCAAATAACTCAAGAAAGAACAAGCTACCAGCATATATTTATTTTCTCTCTGAAATTTCATAAAAAAAGAGTGGACGTTGCCACAAAATACATCAAAACTTGGTATTTCTGAATTTCTTTTAATACGAGACAATCACATGTGAACGCGCAATAAAACAAAATATTAAAATGTCACTTCAAGTCTTTTTTTTTTTTTTTTTACATTGTTTATGCTGATCGCGTGATTTTGAACAAAAAATAAATAAATAATGCCGATTACGGAACACTAAATGAAGACAATTTGTTATTTTAACAACATTCTTTCAAACACAAATTTCTTATTATGAAAATTAAGAAATTCAGAAACTTGGATTTCTAAATTTATTTAGAATTTTTACTTTATTTATTTATTTAATTTTTTTAGAAGTAGATGCCATTTTATCATAATATTGAACACTTAATTTTTTAACAGATGTAGATAATTTTCCAAATTTAAAAACTCTCCCAATATTAAATTTCTTTTAATCTTTGGGCAAAACGATATGAAATGTGTAAATATTGTAACAATATAAGGAAATTTTATTCACGGTTTTTAATACAATTGAAGGCACTAACTAAACATAACTTAACAATTTTTTCATTCTTTCTTGCGGAGAATTACAATTAGAAATTTAATAAGCATTGAAAAAAACTTTTGAGTATTAAATGGAAAAGAATTGTTGGTAATGCTTGTTTAAAGTCTCTTTGGGGAAAATACAAATGGAATAAGATTAAAGATAAATAAATAATCAAAAGTAAATAAAAAATTCAATTATCAAAATCTGAAAATCGTCTAGGTTTTACTCTTAAAAAATTAAATAGCAATCTTTCATAATTTTTCACATTTTATATTTCTTTTAAAAGATTAGCTTTCAAATGTAGACTGAAACAGATTATGTAATATTACGAACGTTTTACATTAGACGTGACAGAAAACAATCAACAGATCCACAATTTTGTCAACGAAATTTTAACATGAAAATGTATTTATTATCTTGTCACTCATTTTTTCGATTTTATAAAACTTCATTTTGTTTTAGTGTTTTAGCGTTGATTTCGCAATGTTACTTTGTATATCAATTCATATATAAATACACTTTTTGTGCTCTTATGACATTTGTATATATCAGAGTTTGGACGATTGGTGCATACAAATATACACGATATGTATAATCGTGGTAAATGTGTAATAATCATTATTTAGTGCTTTCAAATTTTAATAAAATAATGAGAAGTAAGACGTATTATGATAATTATCAAATATCGACAAGTTTCTAAGGACGAAGTCAACAATCATCAAAACCACTAAATCAATAAAATTTAAAAATCAATGACATCTTTAACATCGACTAATTAGTTTTTTTCATTTTTCATTTAATGGCGTTCCTTTTAATGAAGTTAAATTTTTTTCAGGCTAATTTCTTCAGTATTCCAGACATATTGTTGCTCAAGTCATTAAAAATTACATTTTGTGTTAATGAATAAGGAAAGCTTAAAAGAAGAAAAAGAAATCACCAACCAGAAAGCAAGTTAAGAGAAAAAAAATGGCATTGTGCTTCTCCTAATTTAAACGAAAAGTTGTCTTGAGTCATGACAATCATCATTAGCTACAATTGATTTTAAGTAGAAAAAAATCACCAAACACTAGTTTATAGACATTGCATTATCAGGGAAGAACGCATAAAGTGGTGTCTATTGGTTTTCTTTTCATATTCGTTTTAATTTAAAGACAAAATTTTTTGCAAGAATTTATTTAAAAAAAAGTATATTGTATCATAATCTAGTAATTAAAAAAAAACATATAATATTAACAGCAAATAATTTTCATTCACACAGTCTTTGGAAAAAGAAATATGAATTTGCGCGTAAATTTTGAAGATACTCGTAAGTACTTCAATGTATTAAAATTTATTGAATATCAGTGTTATAGTAAGTTTAATATAAAACTCATTGAATTTCATTTCAGTATGAAACATGCGAAGCGGTCGTCTCTAAGCATAAAATAAATAAATGAGTTTTAACATTTAAATCTTTATATAACGTATATTTTTCTAATTGTATGAAGATATTCGAGGGATTTCTCAGATATATATGTAAAATGTTTTTCAAATGATTTAGATAACAACTTCACATTATATTAGAGTTTGTGTAATAAAAATGCTATTAGTTGTTTCATTACTAAGTAGCTTCAAAATATACATTCAACAAAAATGAAAAATCATGAGTCAAGTATAGATTAAGAAACACTTTCACAAGATAAAGGAAAAATAATTAATAAGTTTCATATTTTCATACAATGAAATGAGATATTTCAATAAGCAATTTAAATAAAATGCCCCGCAAAAGATTTTCCCCATATTCCATAATGTAACGGAATATTTCGTGTGTCCCTGTAAACGAACTATAAATCCTACACATTTCAGTTTCATAGCGATCATTCTTTAGTGAACTTCAGTAGTAAATAAGAATTACATGTCTATCTAGGTACTTTTACGCGAGTGACAGCACTGACAGACGGATAGACGGAAAGGCGGATACAGGGACAGGCGCACAAAGAGCCAGACATAGAGATGGAGAGCAAACGAGAATTCATAAATATTTTTCAAGTATGATTGAATGTGTTACAAATTTCTTTCGTTCTTATATTGTCTACAGGTAGTTTACCATTTAGCAAGAACATTTTATAACACCAAAAACCAAGATAAGACATTTTAATTAGTTTTATTAGTCGGATAACTTGATTAAGGTAAACATTTTCTGCATAATTGTAAAACGTAGCTTACTTATTTAGATGATAATTCTACAGGGTGATTATAAAAAACTATCCTGATATATGATCCCCTAACTATCATACCGTTCACAGAAACTGAATGAAACTTTGGTTTAAAGTATTTTGAGATATGCGCTCAAGAATCATATGAAAGACAACAGTTAAATTCTAACAGTTACGGTTACAGGGACAAAATTTCGAAAATTTCGAATGGCAACACCTACTTTTTTTATTGGAATGTGATCTTCATAGTGAAAAACCATAAAAAGCGTTGGAACGGTACCTGTAGCACGAAAATCGCCGGCGCTAGGCAGACTAAGAAGAATAATGAAAACAACCAATAAGGACAGAGAAGTAACAGAAAACAAAACATTTCATTGTGTTTCATACATTTTCCATTTTACACACGACGACACTTTACATGCGGCAGATGGTGGATAGCACTGAACAATAAAATGTTTTACTTTCTGTTGTTTCTCTGTCCTTTATTGGATGTTTTCACTTTTCTTCTTAGTCGGTCTATCGCCGGCGATTTTCGTTTAATTTTCAATACCGTTCCAACGATTTTTATGGTTTTTCACTACGAAGATCACATTCCAATAAAAAAAGTAGGTGTTGCCATTTGAAATTTTCGAAATTTTGTCACTGTAACCGTAACTTTTAGAATTTAACTGTTGTTATTCACGTGATACTTGAGCGCATACCTCAAAATACTTTAAGCCAGAATTTCATTCAGTTTCTGTGAACGGTATGACAGTTATGGGCTCATATATCGGGATAGTTTTTTTTATAATCACCCTGTATATCTAAGTTCTGTTTAGATTATCCCTAATTTGAAAGTTAAGAAAATATCAATATTTGAGTTTATATTTTGAAAAATTATAAAAGCATTAATGTATAAAAACTCTTCCAACCATTAATAATTATATTTCTAAAAATAATTTCAACTCAATAAATAAATATTTTTCCCCAAATCAATTATTAATGATGAACCATCTAACGTATGATAATGCTTCTCTATTATAGAAAATCATTCAGCATATTAAAAAAAAATTATTTTGTACATTATAATTAGCATCATTACACAGCTAGTAAGAAAAATTATTCTTTCGGTCAACTACTGAAAATTAATTGCAGTAAGGAACGTAATTAAATTAAGGAATATCTATAATTATTACTTAATTTCTACGAGCAGGGAATTAGAGAAAAAGACTCTATATTAGTAGATTGTCACGCACTAATTTACTTAATATCAAAATGAAAAATTTATTAGGAAATAAATTTTATCATCAATTCTGTTATAAATATATTTAATAAACTGTATGTTATACAATGACTATCCGAAACAGGTAAACATATATAGAAGTTCATACGATACTTGGCAAAGTGGTGTAATGTTTTAAACGAAGTTTTACCGATTTCTTGAAGTACACTATGTATTCAAATGTCATCAGTCAATTTCGATTTTATATTCTATCAAATTCCTAGAGAATTACTAGTTGCAGTGTTCTTCAGCATATTCTCAGTAAAGAATAGGCTTGAACTCTTCCTTTCAAATACAAATTAATTCAAGAATGACAGGTGTAAATTAAATAAGACTACAATGCTCAGCTTGTTTCATAAAAAACTGCCAATATTCTGACAAATTCACAGAAGATTTAAGAAGCTATGTGAATTTTTTATATATTAACATAAACATTGTACATGCCATTACAAAAACGCAATATGTTTTTTTTTTTTTAATTTAATAAAAAAATATTTGTGTAATTAGTTTTATCTTTTATAAAACTATCAAATATTTTTTTTTCCTAGGGAAAAAAACAAAAAAAAACAAAAATCATGTAGATATACTAAGATTACGTGATAGCTACTGATAAGTTACTGAACTATCGAGTTGATAAGTTATTACACTATAGCTGCTGAATTTATGTTGCCATTTACTGATTATACTTGAAATAAGCAAGGAAAAATAAAAAGTGAAATATAACATACGATCAAAATTGTGTAGGAAATGTAATAATCCAGCTTGATTGAAAAAATGTAACATGAATATTTCCGAAAGGGGTGAAGAGGATTTTTAATGACAAAAGGAAGTATGCACCTTTTCATGATGGAAATATCAACCAATATTTCTATTCGAAAAACAGAATCAGTGACATCGTTTCCAACATTTTCCGAGAACTCCATGAAGCGTCGCAGTATGTGCATATAATCTTTAGCTTGGACAAGGAAGAGATGGATCAAGAAAAAGTGTTTTTAACTTGAATATTCTAATGATTAAACCATCAATGCTTTTAGCTCATTTATATATTAATTCAGTTTAGTGACGTCGTTTTTTAACCCAGAAAACTTTTATGAAAAGGTACTATTGGGATAATAATAACACCAAAATTGGGTAATTTTGAACATGCACCTAGCAATACGGACGCATGATAGCAAAAATGACGGACCGAATCCTTATACAAATTAACATCATCTCAGTCGAACACTTCCTGTTGCCGAAAACTATGTTTAGAATTTCTTAGATCAACGGGGTAATTGGAAACATAAAGAAATAATCATAAACAGGCAATAATCTTCTTCGACGAGGCGTGTTGAAATTTTCGGAAAAACTAATAAAAAGAACGCATTCCTAGAACATATTTCCGCTCTTAGAAAAAAAAAACAAGCTTAGGTAGCTCTAGTAGAAAAACAAACACAGAAATATAAAATTTTGTCTCCCAATAGCCTAAGAGACTTTCTGAAATTAATAAAAATCACTGTAAGAAACAAATCAATCCTTTTTATTTATGAAATTAGCCAAACTAATATAATTTATTTTGTGTAATGTTTCTCTTTGCATTTTTAATCCATGTTATGGAGACGACTTTTAAATTAAAATATTTCTCAAGAGATGTAAAAGAAAACTGCCAGTACTTTTACCGTTTGCATAAAAAAACATTATCTATATTATATGAAATATACCAGTCATAATTTAAGTTTAAATATTAAAAAAAAAATCACATATTACTGAGCAAACATATAAAAAGTCTTCCGTAAAAAGAAAGAAAATCTTCATAAAATGTGATGGAGTCATTCTCTTCTGTAAATATTTCTTATTACTAGCATACATAAAAAAACACAGAAGATTCACAATATTATTTTGAAAGTTTTATAAAAAATTTAAATTTTCCTGTTCAGAAGCCATCTAAAATTGAGTTAGGAAAATAAAGTTACTTTTTTACTATCGAAGTGAAATAGAAATATTCTTTGTGTAAGCGAAAATAAATTAAAAGAAATGAAGGATGTAATTTAAAAAGTGACTATGAAATTTCGATACTTTCTTTTTACATTTTTATTGTTATTATGGGGGTACTGATATTTGCTAAAATACTCTGACATAAGTTGAATAATGTTTAAATGTATGCATGGTATTGATTATTGTATTGTCATTGTTGAAGTATATCGTTTACGTAACAGTTTTATCTGTTATGTAAACTATGCTATTGTTGAAAATTAGTGTAAATGATGCATCTAGAACTGTAAAATAATAAGGAAATTTTAACCAAATATATTTCGTTCATTAAAAATCCCTCATTTTGGAAACTAAATTTTTTTTTTTTTTTTGATGGATACTTCCATTTCCTTTTCTAAAATATTCTTTCATTGCTAACATACATAAAAGTTAATATAGGCAACTGACGAAATTTAAATGTTTTCTGTAAACAAAAATGTAAATGTAATGTTCTTAAATAGTCTAGACATTCATAATAAAAAATACGCTTTTTGAAATGCTTCTTCTTAAGTAAAATAATAATAAAAAAAAATGAATTTTAGTTAAGGCCGTCTATCTGTTCGAACTCTAACTCACGTAAATACAGCCGAATGTTTATGTAATTGATATATGTTATGTATATTTACTTTTTTTTTCATTTTACAAGTGTATCAGATAGAGTATGTCTAAACATTTTCAATTATCGTTTAGTAAATGTTTATTATTAAACTCAATTTATAAATCATCAAATTCTCTTCAAGAATATTTAATTACTTTCTTATCTTCCACCTCCTCTATTTGTTCACAAAAAATAGATTTCTAAAGGACATATTAAAATGCACATTTGTAAATTAAATATCATTTTGGCATGGAAAGATTATCAATGCAAGGCCTTGTATGATTAACATGAAAAATCAGAAAAAAACAAAAACCATCAAAATTACCCCATTAGTTTAAAATATCAAATTTCTATAATCAAAGTAAACAAATTTTATTCATTATTATTTTTTTCTTTTTAAGTTTGTTTTGGTTTTAGTGAAATAATTACCTTCTAAAGGGTTTACTAAAGATCACATTCAAACGTTAGGGGTTGTTAACACATTCACAGTTCATTTTGCTTAGTTATATGCGCTTGTGTAATCAATTTGCAAAATAAATAAAAAATATTAGCAACATTTATATTAATCTCAACTTATAAAATTCCACCAAGATCTATCTTAAAATTATGTTCGCATAAAAGTTAATTTTGCATCAAGAGCAAAATATTTGTTTTAATATTTTCCCTTTTGTGCGTTTCAGATTAAAAATATTCATACATAAATTAAAGAAATCTTAAGGAAACTTTATATGTATACTTGGTAATCTGTGTGTCCTGTTTTTAAAACTTTCCAACATAGTTGAAAAGTTTTCAAGAATTCGGTTTTTCTGGCCGTTTGTCTGTCAGGGCTCTAACTCACGTAAATATAGCCGAATTTTTATGTAATTGATTTTTACTATTGATATTTACTATGGCATTTTCGGTATTGAAAATGAAGTGTGTAGCGTTCATAGTTCATTTATAGGGACACTCAAATATTATTCCGTTACATTATGGCCTATGGGGAAAAACCGTTTGCAGCAAGGAATTTTAATAATGTTACGCTGTTTCAAACATATTGAACCTAATATATATCAATGATGTCCACAACAAGATGCTTACTCATGAATGTGGCGCGCATAGCATTTATCATGCATGTACAGGGACACACATTAGTGTTACAGTACTCTCTATTAGCGATTATAACTGGAAGTGCGTTTTTAGTTGCGGTATGTGTTCTTAAATTTAACAAATCTTTTGAATATTACTTGGTGCGTATAAATTATGTACATCATATACAGGGCTGTACAAAAAAGATTGGAATACATTTCCGTTTATTGACGGGAAATGCATAAAAGAAAATTTTACCACAGTTAATTGTTTCTTAACTGAACTAAATTTTAGCATAATGTGTAGTATATATTCAAATCAATAGATCGTATAAAGAGATTCGCAAAAGAATATGAAATATTTTTCGACAATAGATGTTAAGTGCCGAAATTCTGTTTTTAAATGTTTTTTGCGTTTTCTAAAGTGTTTATTTAAATATCATCTTTCGCCTTTTAAACGATGAAGTTTTGTTACAGTGTTCTGAATGTGTTGGAAAGTGTTACATAATCTATGTTTGACGCATTATTTTTCTTCCTTGTTTAATGTAGTGGTGGTTTGGCGTGCTTAGTTTATCTTGGTGTATGAAATAATCCATTTAATGCATGCCAAATTAATTTAATCAAGTAAACAGAAATGTTAAACAATGCTCATACCTACATTGAGATTAACCTTACTAAATCTTTTTATCTTAAAACAAGAACAAAAATTCATGAGTTATGCATAGATCAAGAAACACTTTCCAACGCATCCAGAAAAATTTAACGAAACTTCACCTTTGGATAATGTAAAAGAAGATATGTAAGTAAACAGTATAGGAAACATATGACACATTTAAAAGTCTCCAGTTTTAGTAATTACATTCTATAGTCAAAAATGTAGTCGAACTGTTTTGTGCAGCTCTGTATATGATATGTAGATTTGGATATACACTACATAGCATGATAAAATAAAGTTAATTTAGAAAATTCACATTTAGCAGCGTTCGCCAATCGGTGGAAATGCACTCGAAATATTTTGTACAACCCTCTATATTATCTAAAGACTTTTGCACACACCCCATATTACGCTAAAATTTAATTCACGTAAAATACGCATAAGGCAACTTCAAGCAAACTCCCAGCAATTACCAATCATAAACGACAATGTACCTTGTTCTTTGTGTAGCAATGTATGTGAATTTATTTATTTTCCACAAACTTGTATAAGTCTACTAATTATAGTTCAACAGGAAAATACTTAACACAATTCCTAACTACCCTAAGCAATTCACTCTCATAGTTGTAATACTTACGAATTCCCCTGTGTTGCCCTGTATATATAATCAACCAACTTTATACACACCCCGTACTATGCAAAAATTTAGTTAAACTTCAAAACGCAAACAAAACTTGAAAACGCACTTATAACACATAGACTGCAATTATCGAACGTATACTGTAACCGATATCTTTTTTGTGTCCCGGTAAATTAACGATAAACGCAATGCACACCATCCTTTTAAGTGAGTGCATCTAAGTAATGCATATAAATTTCATTAAGTTTGAAATAGTGAAACATCATTAAATTAAACTGCAAACGATTTTCCCTCGTAGAATAATGTACAACATAATTCTTTTGTTTACCCTGTAAATGAATAATAAATGCTTTTAACCTCATATTCTACAAAAATCCTGTTTTCGAGCGCTTAAAATTATCTGTCAATTTCATGATATTTCAAATGGCGTATTATCATCAAAATGCATTTGAAAAGATTTTTCCCCATTGACTGTAATTTAGTGGAATACTTTTGACTGTCCCTGTAAAAAAAAAATAATAATAATAATAAGTGCTACGCACTTCATTTTCAATAGGCATCATGCTGTAGTAAAAAACAATAACACACAAAATTTTCAAAGCAATCTGAGCATATTTACGTGAGTTAGAGCACGGCCAGACGGCAGACGGCAGAAAACACGAAGTCATAAACACTTTCCAACTAGGTTGGAAAGTGTTAAAAATTCAGTTACTGAAATTACGTTTTATCTCATTTCAATTTCCCTTAATTATACCACAGTGTTTTTTTCTTTAAAATAATTGTACATTTTTAATAATGCCACCAGTATATTTTTTTTCAGTTTCGATTTTTTTTCATTTTTGAAATACTTTTAAAATTTAGAACATCAACATATTTTCAGATACTTCTTGTTGTAACGTCTATAAAAGTACACCAAATGACAAACAATTTAAATTGTTTACTACATCATTTCCTTTTCGAAAACAGTTTCGTCGTAGAGCGTGTTCAGTAATTATTCAGGCACCGGTAATTGAGTACCGATACAGAAATCTGAAAATAAAATAATAATAAACGAACGTAATAATTTTGGTTGTAGAAAAAATATAATATACAATGAATTGGATTGCTACAATTTATAATTGCAATTAAAGTTGTTATTAGAAAAAAAGATAGACAATTTAGATAGCTTTCCTGAAATCTTCAAACAAAGAATCACCACTATTACAACAAAATAGAATAGTATTGTGACACTTTTTTATTGTATGTTCAATTTAATTTCCCTTACTCATTAATGGAGGCTTGTTTGTCACTCTCTTTTATGTTTGTTTATGTAAATAAATTAATTTTTATATCGAAAATACCGATTTATGTAGTTATTAGAAACTAGTCAGTTGGTGGATTAATAAAGGTAAACAGCAATGGTAATTTACCAAACAAGTACAAATTTTTGTTTATTTTAGAAATTTATATTTGATTATTAAAATGAGCGTAAAAAGGTCTTAATTATATTTCACTATTCAGTTACTTTTAGTCAAAAAGAAGTAACTTGTGCAACAGTTAAACAATGCCATTATTTGCTAAGCTTTATTAGGCAGCTACTATTTCAATGGATTTTCCAGCAGTTTATTTTATTTTTTTTTTTTTTTGTAAATATGCCATAAGTTTTGAAACAAGAGATATAGCTAATTTGAACGTTTAAGTATACAGATTATATTTATTAATCTCATATTATATTAGATAATATTTTCACTGTTTTATTTATTACTAGCAGAACCACCCGGCTTTGCCCGGGTTAACATGAATTAAAATACAATAATACGACAATAACAATGACAACAATATGATTTGTACATACTGAACCATAAATCGATAAAAAAGACAATTAGAAAAAAAAGCGTTACTTAAACTCAACCATAGTAATAGTTTTAAACTTTATAAATGAGAATGCACGTTTTCTTTGCGCATACAATATAAAAATATACGATTTTCCTGACATTGAAAAAAAATTACCAAATGTCGTAAGATTTTGCGAAATTCGCTTTCATATGGCATCTATCTATATTATAAAACAAAAACATATCCGTGAGTAATGTCGCCATCTTATGGACGGTAGCACCGACCTAACCATTAAATTTTGCTTGAACTGCATATTTGTAACTTCTAAATATCGCATAATTTCATTTTTTAAACTATCAATTCGAAAAAAATGCACTTTCAAATGTAATTGAAAAGTTTATCTCAATTTACTGATTATTTATGGATTTTAAAGTAATTTTAAAGCATGTATATTTTTTAATTCGTGTCCAATCCAATTACGAAAGATTAACTTGTTTGATCTTTATAAAATAAAGACATTTATTTCTAAACATAGCACATTTTTATGAGGCACAATAGCACATAGCACAATTTTTATGAGATCGAATAAAATAAATGTACTCTCAATGTTATTCGTTTGAAAAGCGTATCTCGATTTATATATCGGATTTTATGTATTCGGTCTTATGGATTTTAAAGTAATTTTAAAGTAATTTAATATTCTGGAAAATTGTACGGTAAAAGGATGTTAAAACTTATACTTTGGCGACCAATACATGAAAATTACGCTACTTTGTGTAATTGCTATAAAATACTAATATTTTATGAATGAAAACCGGCACATGATTTAAAATATGACGACACTTTCACCGTTTAGATTTTCCTCTGACCCTCTGAAAAGCAAAATGGTTTGTTGCGTGTTTACTCAATTTAACGTAGGCAAAACGTTGAGCTAAATAGCTTAAAGTTTCGTTAACTTTCCGGTAATTTTCAAGTATTTAGAATACATTATATTATGTATAGGAAATAATACATTATTAATTACTAAATCTGCTTGTTCTTTTCGCCTAAAATTAGTTGAGAAATACGCCTTTACTTGAGTGCGTGACGTTACATTGCACATTATCTATTTAAACCATAAAATCGCTTAAAGATATTTAATATTATTGTACTCAAAGAAAAATTAAAAAAATTAATATTATTAAATACTAAATTTAACTAAGAAATTATAATCACAATGTAATTTAAACTGAATTTGCTAAAAGTGTGTTTTGAAATTATGTGATTTTTGATGCAAAACATTATTTTTCAAAAATAAAGTGTTCTCTTAAGAATTGGATAATAATTTCGAAGCTGGTGAAATGAAAATTTCGCCACGTTGTCGAACGTATAAAAAATATATTATTTTTGTTAAATTAAAATAAATGTTTTATATTTAAAAAAATGCATTTAATTTTTTTTCCCGATAAACCATTTTACTTTTAATCTCATTTGTTTTAACACCCATTTTTAAAGCAAAAATAATGGAAAATACCGTATTGTTTTCTTTAAACTCAATTTTTATTAATAGGACATCTACTGTCCACCTACATCCAAGGAATTTAAATATGCCTCCTTAGTTGAGGCTCAAGCTGAAAAAAGTTACGATGTAAAGATTGCTAAATGTCAATATTTGACAGACGATTTTTTATTATGTTGAATAAATTGAATCATGAAGTTTGAATGCGCAAAGAAATGTTTTTATTTCTTAGAAAATTTACTTTAATATTAACAAACCAGTAGAAACAATTTGCCTGTGTAAAATTAGGAGGTAAGTTATTTATTTTTCTCCAAACACATTTAAATATATGTACTATGTCGTTTAAAGCATTTATAGTAATCTTTGTAATATGCGAAAAAAATCACAACTGACAAAATTGACGTCACTTTCAGATTTCAAGTAATCTGAAATTGGTTTATAAAAATATTGACCATACGCAGTTCCTTTGACTGGCAACGGGAAAGAAATTGAATTAGAAATTGAGGGAAAAAAATAGATTTCTGTAATGATAAACTATGGGAAATGTTTAAAAAAAGTGGTAAAGAATGGTCTGAGAAATTTTTAAAGTTGACAGTAATTTTACTCATGTTCTAAAGTATATGTACATCAAGTTTCGTTGAAATCGGACAAAAACTGTAGATTTGTATAAGGAACATACATACATACCAAGAACGGTTTTTATATATATAGATAAAAAATGCTTAACGCAGTTATAGAAGAGTAAAAGAAGGTGCGTATTCTGAAGATGAGTTGAAATATGCAATTATTGAAATAATAAAGAAAAATTGAGAGAAGTGTTAGACGTTACAACAGACATCATTCTAATTTATAAAAAGAATTAACAAGGACATATTTAAGAGTTGCGAAAACTTGGAATCCTTACACCATTCAGAAGACATTCAAATACAAAACACGATTTGCACTACCTATACGAATACTTTCAGAAGCAACTTGAAAAATAATATGATAATGGTTATTCTAACTCATTTAATAAAAATTGAATGCTGGTTCAATGATTTTTTAACAAATCATACACAAATTATAAAAATAGATACAGAATATATTAATAGATGGAGAACACAGATGAATGGGACACCAATTCGTTGTGTTTCCTAATCTGTACCTTCTTTATGTGAATCAGAAGATCACTGATTTTGATAGTATTTCAAATAACGCAGTAATAAAAATAATAAAAATGTGTTTTAAATATTAATTGCATAATGTTTCACACACTTCTTTCCTTGTCATATATTTCTATTAAAATGATTTTACATCCAGCATGTCCAGAGAGTCATTTCTTATCCTCTTAACTTTAGAACGTTGTCAACATAAGCTTTTCGTTGAGAAATCTCACAGAGCAACATAGCAACAAATTCAGGAGTAATTGTATGTATCTCGAAAATTATATGAGTAGCAGGAAAACAGTCAAATACATTTTTTAATAGTATCATCAATTTAGTGTAAAAAAAATATTATGTGTACTTACTAAGAAGATTGTATGTTTAAAGTAGATGATGTACATGCGTAAAGCGCCCATTTTTTATTTAATGAAATGCATCAGAAAGAAAATATCACTATCAATAAAAAATTACCACGGAACATTATTCATTGCTCACTGAAGATTCAGCAATGACACTAACTATACCCAGTAATAAGAAAAAAGTTCGTTTCAAGAAAAAAGGTACTAAATCGACATTTGCTCTACAGCTTTATTTCCACAAATCTAGAATAGTTTACAAAATGGGAAGGCACTATAAGCAGTTTCATCTAACAGAGCATGGTCATTATACTGTATATAGACACCATATTTATGACTGTAGCTTTCGTGATGTAAATGTTTTGAAATTGATTATCGGATAAAATTGCGTTGTTTATCATTCTTATCTTATTTGTACAAAAAATATTTTGGTACTAAATCGGTATTTGCTCTACAGCTTTATAGTTCATTATTTCCTCAAATCTAGAATAGTTTTACAAAATGAAACGCTAACTTCTGACTTTGCTCTGTTAGATGAAACTGCTTATAGTGCCTTCTAGCGTCATAGTCATTTTACTGTACATAAACACCACATTTATGACTATAGCTGCAGGCATTTGAAAGTAAAGTGGATGAAAAAGGACTTTACTTGACGACCTCTATTCGCATTTAAAGTAATATTGAAATGGGCGGCTTTCAATCCTCAATGGTTCCTAATATATTTTAAATGTATCGTTATTCTTTGATCAAGAGTTTTATATGTTTTTAAAAGCAATTTTTAATTCATTTTTTTTTCTTTAAAAGAAAAGATCAATGACTGGTTCAATTCGGGATTTTCCAAATTATTTTGTTAATATTTTAAGTTGGTGAGATAAAAATGAGATCACTTTCGGATTAGTAATGGTGATATATTAATTGGTATCTATGCATATTGTAAGAAAAATGTGTTTATAACATAATTTTAATAATGTGTTGTATTAGAAAATAAAAATAAAAATTTAAGAAATTCCTATTACAAGATTATATAACGGTGAACTAGATAAATATATATTTTTTTCCGAATTAAAACTAAAATTCTGATGTGTTGACATCGCGATGCTGACATTGAAACACAATTTAAATAAAACGTTCATTTATTATTTATTATTATTTTGTTAATATTATGTTTTTTTTTTTTTTTTTTTTTTTTTTTTTTTTTTTTTGTCTTCTACAATTAATTTTACTATAAAAAATTGGTTGTCTTATTAAAATTCTAACTATTATTATTTTTTTAATAATGCTTCTAGTAGTTTTAAATATAATTTATCAATTGCGAAAATGTTAGTTTTCTCATTATCTTTAATGTCCAAATTTTACGGTTAAAAACTCGAAGGTACAACACTAAATTTTCTAATATACAAGATAAAGCCTGAAAAGAGGATATTCTAAAGAAATGCGCATTGAATATAAAAAAAATAATAAAGTAAAAAAAAAAATACTGCAGTAATATTTTTAGCAATAAATTATTGAGTAAAATTAGTAACAGTAGTAACATCTTTTTATTTTTCTATTTGACTAAGAGTTCTGATAAGTTGTCTTATTTATATAAGAAGCGAAGTACAACTACTAAAGTAGAGGATAATTCCTTATTTATGCCGTAGGAGAATTTCCTCCATATCTCTAGTTAAAATCTAATGGACACTTATCTAGTCGCAGTTGTTTTTTCAAGTATTTTACAGTAATGCATTTCTTCTCTTTTCTTAACAGTTGTAAAAATGGGGACATTTGAAAGATTTTCTTTAAGATATGCAATAGAGTTTATGCGTCTAAAAAATAAAATAATAAGATAGGGAATCAGTAGCAAAATGAAATGTACAACTGACAATGGATGTAATTTTTGTATAATATGATATATGTACACAATTATTTTTTTGCTTTCTCTAATAACTTACATGCACAATATTTAATTATATTTTTCTTCACTAATTAATATAATGTGTTCACTTGTTTTTGAATAACAAATGCTAGAAAAAACAGTAAAGATTACACTGGAATTCCATTATCCTCCGAGTCTCAGCTTTTGGTTTTGTTGCCTTTTTACTAAATTTATTTCAAATCAAAAATATAAGTTTGTGTTACATGGTTTATTATATTATCTTAATATTATATATATATATATATATATATATATATACTATATATACAGTTTTTTTAAAAAAAGGAATCGCTCCTACTGCTACAAATTATTTTTTTTAAATGTGACTTATTCTAATCGATTCCTAATAATAATGTCTACTAATAAATGCTATACTTAGATATTCAAATTGAATATAATTTGAAAAAAAAAATATATATATATATATATATATATGATTTGATTATTTCCCATACAAAAAATGTATAATTTTAAAAGTAATTTCCGAAAAAAACTGAATTGTAACTTCAAAAGTTTGTAACAGAAATTGGTTTCTTAGAAGCTTTGATATGCGAATCCACAATTACAGCTCATTCAGCCAAATAATTTTAATGATTTTCTAAAAAATCGACCTGCATTGCATTGTGTTTGTGAAAATTTAATATGAATTTAACATTATGAATTTCAAACTTCAGACCTGTGAAATTCCAAATCGACTTCATCGGTTGACTTCCCTTTTGGTAACCGACTGTAGAATTTACAAGAAAAATACAAATGTGTTGTCAAACGTTAATAATGGAACATTTTGTGCTTCATAAAATTTCTTTTTGTAGACGAACTCTAAGAAAATTTTATGAACAACATTCATTAGTAGATGAATTTATAAATCAATTGGAGACAGTAATATTTGTATACGACGATGTATGGCAGAGTAAGTAGGAATAATTACTTTTTTTAAGGACGATCAAAAAATTTCGATCAAAAAATATTACTTTATTTCCTTTTCTAATAAAAGGTAAGTAGACAACCAATTGGAAATTATGTATTCTTTAAATTATTAGAAAAAAATAAATAGGCCAATCTCCTAATTGAAATTGTTACAAAACTTCTAAATCTCGATAAGAACACAGAACATTGATATCATAAGTCAACTCTTCAGTAAACACATTTTTTGACACGGGAAATAACGGTACTAAATAACATCAAAAATAGTTGAAATGAATAAGTTGTATTGCAACTCTAAACAATGAACGTACTGAAAAATATAAAGTTGTAACTGTAGTTTGATATTTTTAAATACTTAAGAAAATGCTTATTTAAAAAAATAGAATTCTCAGATACAAGAAAGAAATAATATCACACCAGAAGGACCCGTGGGAAGCTTTCGCACTGCAATCTTTGAGATTATTTCCTGGTACGTTTTAGCAGGAATTTTTAATTAACTTTTTTTTTTTAAATCTAACAACGCGTTTTAACGAAATGCGAGTGTACTATGTTAAAAGCCTGTTCAAAACTTTTCGAATAATACCTCATTCATCGTTGTATGTTTTGTATGTGCATAGAAAAGGGGATGTTGACAACAGAAATAAGATATATGATCTGGATTGATTTTCATAAATGAAATGAAAGCTTTTTTCAAATCAATGTTGCCACAAAAATAAAATACCGCATTATATGAGGCTCAACAGTGGTTATAAAAAATAATAAATAGTATAAAACAGGTAAAATGTGACTTTTCTCACGGGTTATTTTATATTTATGATTAAAAACCAAAATTAAAATTGAAACGTTTAGAAGAAATTAAATATTATTGATTGATTGAAGCAGTGGTATTTTACACGTGTAGCATAAAATGTATGATTTGTTATATTAGATTGAAATGCAATTTAAGTACATTTCAATTTATTTTTTTTCGTCCCGTGTTTTTCCCGAAGAAGATGCCGTCATCCTCTAATGCAGTTAAAATACAATTGTTAATTTTTTCCCCTTGCACTCAGAAAAAGAAACTGATTAAAACTACAAAACATGTTTTTGAGTACATTTTGGTTGTTTTAGCAAAATTCAAGTAAAATTGAACCATTTTACTTCAATTAACAAAACATTTTTGCTGACGATACAAAATTTTTTTTTGGAATTGCAAAAAAAAAAAAAAAAAAAAAATGTTGATTCAAACAAAATTCTTATTGACCTATATTTAAACAAAAAATTTGTTTAAATATAGGTCAATGGAAATTTTGTTTGAATCAACATTTTTTTTTTTTTTTTTTTGTTGAAAACCATTTTTTTTTTTTTTTTTTTTTGCAATTCCAAAAAAATTTTTGTATCGCCAGCAAAAAATGTTTTGTTAATTGAAGTAAAATGGTTCAATTTTACTTGAATTTTGCTAAAACAATCAAAATGTACTCAACAAAAATGTTTTGTAGTTTTAATCAATTCCTTTTTCTGAGTGTGTGCATGCCTTTTTCTATCTTCGGTGGGATTTTATTGATATGAATAAATAAGATGGTATTCTCGCTTGACTAATGTTGTTTGAAGATATTTTTATCCTTAATTTTTCTTTTGAAGTCTTAAATCTGCATCTAAAAAATATTAGATATTTCTAAAAATTATTAGACTGCAGTGCGAAATCCTCGCACAGGTCCACTGGTTAAATACATAACACTGTTAAAAATGGTAAATAATACAAAATAAATAAATAAAAAAACAGTGTGATATTATAAAAGCATAAAAAACTATATATATACATATATATATTTCCCTGGCACCCGGCTAACCGAAAAGTATCATAAATAAACTACATACTTATTGAAAAATAAGGGTTACTGTAATTAGTTAATTGGCGCCATGCTTGGCACGATTGTATTTGAGCTTCCCGTAAAATACGTAAGTACCCATTTTTTTATTATCATAAAACACACCGAATGATTATTTTATCATAAAACACACACAATTATCAATTTATTAAAAAACATACAACATTTAATTTGGTACTTCTCTATTATCCCGTCGACCACTTTTCATTACAAAAAACTATCGCCAAACTGTAAGATTAAACTTAAAAAAATGCAGTCCCATTCACTTGATGTCAGAAGCATTATACGTGTTTGTTATGTCATCAAGTGGTTTTTAATTCGACATTTGCATGTATTTTCCATTATGTTTTACTGATTTATTAGTTATTTCATTAATTAAAATAACAATTGTGTCCTTAAATTCTTATATTTATTTAATTTTTTTTTATTTTGATATTCCAATGGCAACGTTTTCCCGTTTATTTGGCGTCAGTTTGGCGATAGTTTTTTGTTATGAAAAGTGGTCGACGGGATAATAGAGAAGTACTTTTAATTTAATATCAAACACACGCAATCTTCTCTACCGGGTTGCCATATGAAGCAAAATCTCGCCAAAATAGGCGTGTGGCCTAGGCATAAAATTGCCTTTTTAGCTCCCAAAATATACCCCGGTGCGTCTGCGGCATCTGTACCAATATTATTTATATACAATTTACTTCTGCTTGTACATTTTAATAAGGTACAGATGTCGCAGATGCACCGGGGTATCTTTTTGGAGCCAAAAGGGCAATTTTATGCCTAGACAACCCGATGATTTTGGCGAGATTTTGCTTCGTAAGGCAACCCGGTACAGCATATTGCGTGTTTTTATATTAAATTAAACATTGTATGTTTTATAATATATTGATCATTGTGTGTTTTTTTTTATGAAATAATTTTTGTGAATAGGTTGCCAAAAAATATGCTGGCAAATTTTCTTCTCTCGCCAATGCCATTTTCTTTACTTTACCAAGATAATCATTAAATAAGTTAATGTACTATTACTCCGTTACAGTACGCATATACACAGAAACATGATACATATAACAATAGATGACGCACGTATAAAAATTATAAAAACCCGATTAAAGGCTATAGATATTTTTTTCATGTGTGCTTTTGCACGCGCGAGAAAAAAATTAACAGTCGTATTAGAAAATGACGTCATCCGCTTATTCTTGAAAAACACGAAATAAATTGAATGCATTTCTAATATAATAAAGCATATCTTTTATTTTATTTGAATTTTGCTGTTAAAAAATAAACATTTAATTAACCGGGCGGAGAAATCATACTTTATCATTTTTGTACTGTTTATTTATTTTTATAATTATTGCTGAACATGATACAATGCGGCATTTTACTTTTGTGGCAACACAAATTTCAGGAAAACCTTTCATTTCATTTATGAAATCAATGCCGATTTCATTTTTAATTAACAGCAATTTTTAATAAAAGAACATGTTTTAACGAAATGTAAGTGTGCTATGTCAGAAGCCTGTTTAAAATCCTTTCATATGGTATCTTATTCGTCGTTCTAAGTTTCATATTTTCTGAGGAAAATGGATGTTGACAGGATAAATAATATATACTAGGACTTCCCTCAAAGGGATTAGTCTGAGTGATATTGCTGAGAACATAAAGTTAACAATTACGATATAAAGAAGATATCAACAAGAATCTAAGTGAATATACAGCATATGATAGACAAGAGATAGATAAAGATACAACATATGAAAAATAGCAAATTAAATGATATAATTACAAAATATCATATATAAATTCATATACTGTTATGTTTTCATATGCATTTTTTTATAACATTTGGCAAATAATCTCATTTTCTTAAGCGGGGATTGCTCAAAACTTTAAAAAAAAAAAACCGCCGGATCTTTTAAAACGATATTTTTAAAGTCACATAATCAGATTTGCAGCCAATAGCGTACTTTAGCAAGCGTAGTTTAACGCAAATTTCATTTAATTTTTGCAACATTTTCTTTGTGACAAATATCTAAATAAAATATTAAAAAATAAAATATTAAATATTGAAATATTAAATCAAATATTTAATATTTGAATTAAAAAAATTTCCTTTGTTTATTTGTATAACTATTTATAGAAACTCGTATACTTCAAACCACATTGATAACATGCTTTGCTACAAACGTGTCTACCAGTCTAACTACTCGTATGTCTTAGCTGTGTCTCTCTCCGAACTCATCTGTCTACTGTCTCTCTACTCTTCTGTATACCCGTCTCAGTATCCGTCTGTCTTTCTACCCGACTCTTTAATCGTGTCTCTACCTGTCTCGCTTCCCGTTACACTACTCGTCTATCAACACGTCTGTCTGTCTATATACCCCTCTCTCTACCCGTCTGTCAAGTCGTCTCTGTACTCGTCTCTCTATCCACCACGCTACCCGTCTCCCTACCCATCTCACTACCCCTCTGTCAACCCTTTTTTGCACCTGCCTCGCTACCCGTCTGTCTATTCGTTTTGCTACCCGTTAGCTTATCTCTGTCGCTATCCGTCTCTCTACCCGTTTGTTTACACGTCTATCTATCTCTCGCCAACTCTTCCCAATATTTAAACAATTTAGTAAACGGAAGCCGTTTATCTGTTATTAAATGCAAACAGGAGTAATTTATCTAAAGATTGTAATCAGATGCAATTTTTTTAAATACATACATAAACCAGCATAATAATTCACCAGTTTTATTTTCATAGTACTTTATGTCATTTGACAGTAAATCTCAACTTCTTCAACCCGAACTGCGTCAAGCTTTTTAAAAAAGCCCCAAGGTCCGTATAACTGGGAAGGGGAATTGTCCTCAGGGCTATTAGATACATGTTATTAAGTTAAGTGAAAGTTTCGTAATCGGGTTCGCAGCCAATTTCTTATGTCAGAAAGGGTGGCTTCACGCCATTTTAAATTCATTTCTGTAACTTTATTTTCTTTTTTTGGTGGGTGGTTGGGGGGGGGGGGGTCCAAATATATACACTTAAATTCAAACTTTTGCCCCCATGTTAATATTAGTGTTGTTTGTATTATCAATTAATACTTTGTTGATCGAGCTTCATTCGAAACAAATGTAAAAGACTTCTACAGTTTTTTTTTTTTCTAGGAGAAAGTTCCGTAATCGGGCCCTAAGCTAATCGGGGAATTTAATATCATTATTGTTTCTAACTCTTATAGAGTTAAAACAACATTGTTGCTAGCATTACTCTTGTTTGTGACCAACCTCTTCTGTGTATCTGAATAGGGAAAAGTTCCGTATCATGTACTGGTTGGTGCCAAAGGCAGTTGTAGAATCTTACAAATTTTTCTAGAGAGCGGAAAAACATGTTTTTTAAAATATTTACAAATATACGTTTATTAAACCATGTTTTTGAGCCATTTTAAAAAATTAAGTACGGTGCTAAAATAAAATTTTATTGCCATTTTCGATATTTTAATAAGAAATGAAAATACATAACAAACAAATTTAACAAAACTAAGCCATTTTTGGGTACTTCTCTATTATCCCGTCGACCACTTTTCATAACAAAAAACTATCGCCAAACTAAGATTAAACGCCAAAAATACAGTCCCATTTACTTGATGCCAGAAGCATTATACGTATTTGTTATGCCATCAAGTGGTTTTTAATTCGACATTTGCGTGTATTTTTCATTATGTTTTACTGATTTATTAGTTATTTCATTCATTAAATTAACAATTGTGTCCTTAAATTCTTATATTTTATTTATTTTGATATTTCAATGGCAACGTTCTCCCGTTTATTTAGCGTTACAGTTTGGCGATAGTTTTTTGTTATGAAAAGTGGTCGACGGGATAATAGAGAAGTACCCATTTTTTGTGATAAATAATTGCTATTGCCAGGGGGGCAAATTGTAAACAATTAATAAGCGAACTAAAAGAATTACCGGAAAAAACTTGTGGGAATCTCAAGAAAGAAATATCTGATATAAATAGCATTTAAAATCTTAAAATGGAGAAGTGGTCCGTATAAAAATGCAAAACATTATACACCTGATATAAGAATTTTTTAATTTTTTTTATATTTCCGAAAGCACAGATAAAAGGGTAAAAATCCCGGCACAGATGCCATATACTCACCACGTTGGCACGATTTTTCCCCGCCCCTTTGGCGAAAACTGTTTGTTGTGTTTGTTTACTTTTATTTTTTATTTTAATTCTATAGATTATTTTTATATGTATATCAATATTAATTTAGGCACAGATGTCATATACGCACCAGATTGGCGCGATTTTCCCCCCGCCAATTTGGCGAAAACTTTGTTTTTGAATATTAGTTACAAATACCATACAATAATAGCATGTAATTTTTTATTTCAATATAAAAATAAAATAACGTAATAAATGAAATAGCTCCTATTATTCAAAAATGGGAAATAAAAATAAATAAATGATAGTTTGATATAAATAAATATTGATATATATAATAAAAACAATTTATAGAATTAAAATAAAAAATAAAAGTTAATAAACAACAATTGAAACAAAATAACCCGGTTACCATGTGAGGCATAAAATTGCCATTTTGTTGCAATCGCGCCAATGTGGTGCGTATATGACATCCGCGCCTTTATTTATATCAAACTATTATTTATTTATTTTTATTTCCTTTTTTAAAATAATAGAAGCTGTTTCATTTACTACGTTATTTTATTTTTATATTGAAATAAAAAATCACGTGTACTATTTGTCACACTATTTGTAACTAATATTCAAAAACAAAGTTTTCCCAAGCTGGTGAAGGGGAAAATCGCGCCAACGTGGTGCGTATATGACATTTGTGCCTTGTTTCATTTCACATAGAGGTACTGCTCTATTATCCCGTCGACCACTTTTCATAACAAAAAACTATCGCCAAATTGTAAGATTAATCGCCAAAAATGCAGTCCCATTTACTTGATGTCAGAAGCATTATACGTGTTTGTTAAATCATCAAGTGGTTTTTAATTCGACATTTGCGTGTTTTTTTCATTACGTTTTACTGGTTTATTAGTTATTTCATTAATTAAAATAACAATTGTGTCCTTAAATTCTTATATTTTATTTATTTATTTTGATATTCCAATGACAACGTTCTCCCGTTTATTTGGCGATAGTTTTTTGTTATGAAAAGTGGTCGACGGGATAATAGAGAAGTACCCACATATGTATTGGTACTTTTATGTTAACTTGGCGCAGTTGATAAATCGCCAAATATTTTTCTCATAACATCTTCATATTGCATTCATTTCATTTAAATATAAATCTTTCACTGATTTCATTTGAAATACATACATTAAAAATACACGTCTTTCACTCATTTAATTTAAAATACACTAATTCCATTTAAAATACTAAAAAGGAAAAGAAAATAAGAAATATTGCCACAAATCGAAACCTTTTATTTAAACATCAAAGAATTGTTCCTAACATACACACGCGAAATAAAAAAACTGCTAATGGTGTGATTTACGCCAAATCTCTAATACTAATACTACTCTTACTAATCTCTAATACTTTTCAAACAGAAAAAATTCCAGATTAACTTTCCATTTTTATTAAATTGAAATATATTTTATTGTGCTGAATATTAGTGCTTGCATATTTTTTTGCTCCATGTATTCCATGAACTTTTCAATTCCGATTGTCTACGAAAATCTCCCGCCGGTGAAAATGACGTACGCACAAAATTTAGTGACGTATGTACTTTAATTGTGCTTTTTTATCTATTTTTTTAATATAACTTCCAAACGGTTTGACACTTATTCTTGGTAATAAATAGACGACGTTGTCACCTTTATAAGGTACCTGCTGTAAAAATTTGAACGAAATCCGTTAAATATTTTTTGAGTTATGCTTGACGAAAGGTTTTAATATCCATCGTAGCTATATATGGGGCAAAGTAATACTGCGCTGTGTATGAGTCTTCGTTGCACTCAGACAACCAGTGGGGCCCGTGCGAGGATTTCGCACTGCAATCTAATATTTTTTATCAATATGTAATATTTCTTAGATGCAGGTTTAAACTTCTAAAGAAAAATTAAGGATAAAAATATCTGCAAACAACATTTAGTTGTTAGTCAAGCCAGAATATCATCTAATTTATTCCATCAAAGTTAAACTAAAAACTGATCCAAGATTGCTAAAGGCACGCGCGAGAAAAAAAAAAATTAACAATCGTATTTTGACTGCATTAGAGGATGACGTCGTCCGCTTCGGGAAAAACATGGGACTTAGAAATATAAATCTAAACATTTCAATTTCGCTTTTTAATCATAAATATAAAATAAACCCATATTTTATAGTTAAAAATTAAATCGGCATTGTTTTCATAAAAGAAATGAAAGGTTTTCCTCGAATTGCTGTTGCCAAAATACCCATGCGGTATTTTTTATAATCTGAGCATCATATAATGTGTACTTTTTTGGCAACAGCAATTCGTGGAAAACCTTTCATTTCTTTTATGAAAACAATGCCGATTTAATTTTTAACTATCAGCAAATTTGAATCAGAAACATGTTTTAACGAAATGTTAAGTGTGCTCTATGTCAGAAGCGTTTTCCAAATCCTTTCATATGGTATCTCATTCGTCGTTCTGCGTTTCATATTTTCTGAGAAAAAGGGATGTTGACAGGAGAAATAATATATATATGACCAGAGGGCCCGTGCGAGGATTTCGCACTGAAATATAATACTTTTTAGGTACTTCTCTATTATGCTGTCGACCACTTTTCATAACAAAAAACTATCGCCAAATTGTAAGATTAATCGCCAAAAATGCAGTCCCATTTACTTGATGTCAGAAGCATTATACGTGTTTGTTAAATCATCAAGTGGTTTTTAATTCGACATTTGCGTGTTTTTTTCATTACGTTTTACTGGTTTATTAGTTATTTCATTAATTAAAATAACAATTGTGTCCTTAAATTCTTATATTTTATTTATTTATTTTGATATTCCAATGGCAATGTTCTCCCGTTTATTTGGCGATAGTTTTTTGTTATGAAAAGTGGTCGACGGGATAAAAGAGAAGTACCATTTTTTATCAATATGTAATTGTTATTAGATGCAGGTTTAAACTTCTAAAGAAAAAGCAAGGATAAAAATATCTGTAAACAACATTTAGTTGTTAGTCAATCCAGAATATCATCTAATTTATTCCATCAAAGTTAGAGTAAAAACTGATCCAAGATTGCTAAAGGCACGCGCGAGAAAAAAAAAATTAACAATCGTATTTTAACTGCATTAGAGGATGACGTCATCCGCTTCGGGAAAAACATGGGACATAGAAAACTAAATCTAAACGTTTCAATTTAAAATTCGCTTTTTAATCATAAATATAAAATAAACCCGTGCGGTGTTTTTATAATAATTGCTGAGCATCATATAATGTGGTATTTTATTTTTTTTTTTGCCAACAATGTTTTGAGGAAAACCTTTCCTTTCATTTAGGAAAACAATGCCGATTTAATTTTTAATTATCAGCAATTTTTAATCGAAAACATGTTTTAACGAAATGTTAAGTGTGCTATGTCAGAAGCGTTTTCAAAATCCTTTCATATGCTATCTCATTCGTCGTTCTGCGTTTCGTATTTTCAGAAAAAAAGGGATGTTGACAGGAGAAATAATACTATATATGATAAGTAAACTCATACCACATAAGCATTTATTTAGGATTAAATTATCACTAAATTGTCATTATTTAACCATAGAATGATAACCAATTCCTTGCTGGACGACACTCGTGACATATAAGCTTGCCCAACCTCCCCCATGGTAGGAAAAAAATGGACAGTCAGTACCTTCATATAATATTGGAAAATACACCTAAGCCGTTTTCTTTATTTTGAATTTTTTTTTTTCATGTAGCTTATTTTAAGTTATTTACAGCAGGCAGATGAATGGATTGCTTTTGAATTAATATTTTAAAGCCTCACTTAGTTCTTTTTTCTTTGATTTTGTAAAAATATTGAAACGTTTTTACAATGAACGTTTCATGTAGAAATAATAGTACTCTGAAATTATATCAAAAATTTTTTGATTAATGGTACTGTAGATAAAATTCCAAATACATGTCATTTATTTCGAACATACGAAGTTTATTTATATTGCAGTTAAAATGTCTTCCTTTTCTTTGGCATGCATAAGATATTTACGATGTGATGTGCAAAGGTAAAAATAAATTTTTTAGGAAGAATTTTGAAAAACTTTTTACTGACTTACTTCTTCCTACTTCGACAAAAAGCGTTTTCATGTTCAAATTCAACACTAAAATAACAAGAATAACTATTGGTACAAATTAACACGAATTATTACGCATTGTCACAAGCACAAGCAATCAATATCTGTGTACTATTTGTTATTGTATTTTTTAATATCAAAATAACATTCGTTTTTAAAATTTGTAATGTTTCTTTTAAATTATGCATCGTTCAATTTAAAAGTTATAGTAAATTAATAATCAAAGGGAGGCTATCAGCAACAATTGTTTTCTGAAATATTTTTGGATATAGCTAATTTTAAAAGATCGCCATCTAGCAGACGAATGGTTTGCCTTTGTGTTAATATTTAAAAATCTCGCATAGTTCTGTTTTTGCTTCTAAAAATGTCGGAGCGTTTTAACAGAGCACGTGTAGAAATGATACTATTCTGGAATTATATCAAGAAATCGCTGATAAGTAACATCATAGTTTAAATGCCAAATACGTGCCATATATTTAGATCTTAAGAAGTAAATTTATAGTGCGGTGACAATACTTTCTTTTCTTTTCTTTTTCAATGCATGTATAAGATATGCCCGATGTGAATTTCAAAGGTAAAATACATTTTTCAGAAAGCATTTTTTTAAAACTTTTACAGACTTATTATTTCTCTTTCGACGACAAAGCATTTTTGTGTTCCACCAAATATAACAAGAATAATTAATGGGATATAATAGTGCGAATTACTACGCATTGTCACAATCTTTTGAAATCTGCGTACCATATAGCATTTTATTTTTTAATATCAAAATAAAATTCGTTTTTCAAAATGACATTAAAAAAAAAATATTACTTCGTTCAACTAGAAAGTTTCGATGATATAGTAATCAAAGGGTATCAGCAACAATTGATTTCAATATATAATTGTAATTAACTTGATAGGTTATCGTTAAACCAATGATAAATCACAAAATGATTTTCAGCCAAAAAATATTCAAAGACTCTCGTAATAATTAAACATCTTTTTTTTTTTGTTATTTGATTTTTTTTCGTTTGTTTGAATCAATAAAAAGAAATATCTTTTATTTTTATCTACTATATATATAAAACGCAAACGGAAATTTCGTTCCGTTCCTTTATAACTCGAGATCCGCTGAATGGATTTTGATGGAACTTGCACTGCTCGATAGATAATTTTTCAGGGAAGGTTTTAGTATATAACACAACGTTCTACGTACATTAGTGATAGAATTATGATGGAAAGTTCTGGTATTTTGGACGAAAAGGTTACCATTGCTCATTATTTGGCGACCATTATCGTTGGAGAAAGAATTGAAACGGCTATACATCTCGGAAGAAAGAAAAAAACTTTTACTAATTTTATTAAAAAAATTAAGAAAAAAAAACAGTTTTGATAAGAGATAATATTATAAAACAAAAATATTTAATTGAAACATGATTGAGAATATTCGTAATGCTTAAAAAGTTATTCAATGTGCAAGATTGCTATAGAAACAATATTTGACGATTTATCTTTTGTTTTTGGCGATTCTGATTTTACTTTTGTCGCCAAACAATTTGATTTTAAGCCAAAAGGTGTTTTTTAAAGTGTATGTATGACAGCATTTTTGGAGTATTTTTTAAAATTCAAATGTAAATTATATTAATAGCAATCTACTTCTATTTATTTCTACGAGATATATGACACACTGCAAAAAAAAATGTTGATTTTACAGTAATATACTGTTTTTCCCTACAGTTTAATACTGCTCCAATAACTACAGCGAAAAACTGCTTTCCGTCAAATCCCGCGACTGCGCAGTAGCATCTCTTGCTATCGCTTTTCGTTATCCAGCTTTTTCCCCTCGCGAAATGGGAAGATATCCATGGGTAGGGAATATTTTTTTCGCGCTGTATTAAAATATTGCACCGTACAAGGATATTTTAGAGGTCATGGGGATTCTTACGTATTTGAGAGGGGAAATAGATAAGAAGCCACTGTGTGATTCCATTAAACTTTCTGACACATTTTCTGACTCAGTTTTAAACATAAAAGCATGATACTTGCAGGCGCGGCCGAAACTAGGGTGAGGGGGGGGAGGGGCAGACCTTAGAGGGGCGACTGCCCGGGAAACTAAACATTAAGGGGGGGGGGATTAGCAAAATAAAACACTTAATAAAAACTTGATAGTTTTTTTTTTTTTTTTTTTTTTTTTTTTTTGCAAGTCACTACAGGGGCCGTCTATAAATGATGTCACGCTTGGAGGGGGGGGGGGTTCATGAAATTGTGACAGTTTGTGACAAAGGGGTGGGAGGGGGTAAGAAGAAGTGTGACATCACACATTTTGATTAAAATAAAAGCATTTAAAATCAGCAGATTAAATTTTGAAGTTATTTTGAAATTACCAGAATTTGAGGGTATTTTTTAATCAGGGCTAAAACAACTTTCATGTGATTTGTTTATACTTATATTCCTTTCTTTTAAAGAAAAAATCAATTGTTGCTTCATATTAACATTTTATTACTATTGTATATTAATTATTGATGGTGAGAAATACCACCATCTAGATCTAAACTAGCACACACTATAAAAAAAAAAGTATTTGGTTTTTTTTCTGCATATTAGCAGAGTATTTGGTATCATTTTAATCAGTGAACAGTGAACAATACAAATTAATGATCCATTTTAGGATCAGCGCATACAGATAGATAATTGTGGAACAAAGTGAACCACGGCAGTCAAGGAAATATTTGGTTTTCCGTTCCCACGAATGATTTAACTACACCTAATAAAAATGTCATGGAGAAAATTGTCAGAACAATAATATGACACATTTATTTATGAGAGCTTAAATAGGCACGAAGACCTCACAAGTCAAAGCATCTTTACCTCCCAGACACAGCACGGCGTCAAGAGGAATCGCTATTGTACCGACGGACCTATGAAACACTCAAGGGGAGTACCAAATTTCTCCCGCATGCCAATGGTCATCTCTCTAAAATCAGAGGTATGGCCGAAACATGCAAATTTTCAAGAAGTTAAAACGTATAAGGCCTTAATTTTATGTGAAAAGGGAAAAATGGTTCCATCCCTTTTTTTTTGCTCCACGAAAAGAATGTGATTTTTCTTGAGAGTTCAGATTCAAAAAAGATGGAAAAGTAGAAGGTTGACTGCTCTCTAACTAAAAAAACAGATTTTGAGTGTGTGTGCCAATAGATGGAAATGTACGCGCTAAGAAAAAGCGAAAACGCGTCAGCCATTACCTCCTGCTGTCAACGTTATCTAGTAATATAAGGTAACAAACAATCTTCCTTCACCATTGTTCCATTTTATTTAATTAAGCTATATTCTTTTAATAATACGAATTTAAGTGTGTATGAAGATCCTACCCCGATCTAAACATAAAAAGGCTAATCAAATAAATACTTCTAGGGTATGGAACTCTGCCTTTCAAAATCGAATTTTTTAATTCAGTAAGATAAACTGTAATTCTCAGAAAATAAATGTTGAGAATACAGTTCTCAACTAGGATTGAATATTTTATTTTTTTTAAACATTTATGTTTGTTTTTAATCATATGCTTATAATTACCTTGTAAATAAACTCAATTTTATATTCAATTAATTTTAGTCAGTTTTCCTTTTGTTTACTTAATTTATTGAATTAATATTAAGTCTTTTATTTTAGGAAATGTTTTCTTTAATATTACAATCTAGGTTTTAAAATAAGCCATTATATATTTAATGTTACATAACTCTCTGCAGGTAACCTTTGATGATTGTAATTGGCTCAAAGAGGATCCGAACTTCAAAAATAATTCACAACGCAACTTTTTCTTTTCTATAATTAATTGATAATTTGTCTAATAAAATTTTCTAAGTATAAATTATCATATCAGATCCTTAGAGTCATAGGTGCAAAATAAATACTATACGTCTCGGATAATTTAAAATACTCATATTAATCAATTAACAGCAATATAGTGGTAAATCCTATGCAGTCAGACTTAAATTCAAATAATTTAATTGATCACTCTGTAGCATTCCATCATAGGGTTTACCGAATAAGAAGTGGTACCGTTACCTCTTTCTAAATTATTTTAATATATTAATTTAATTTTAGAAATAGAACTTTAGGTTATTGTATAATTTTTTAAATATAAAAATATATATGCAATATTAAGACTAAAAAAAAAAAAAAAAAAAAAAAAAAAAAATTTTTTTTTGCTAACATAAATGTTCTTAATTCTAATTCTTTTGAAAAAAATTTTTTTCCTCTTTTCAACAACTAATTAAAAAAAAAAAAAAAAAAAAAAAAAAAAAAAAAATTAAGCATTCATTGGGGAATCTTCATACACTCTGTAACATGCATATACCTGGCAATTCTTTTTGGGTACCTCACTAAATATATAATGATATATTAAATAATAATAAGTGTTATTGGATTGATTTGTATTAACAAAGAATTGAAAATATGACTTGGGTTACATATACTGCAACAGCAGCAAATATAAAATAAATACATAATAATGCTCAAATATTGAAATGATATATGTTATATATAATTAATTTCTCGAACAGTGCATAACAATTCACCATTGGGTATCTTTTATTTTATGTTAAACAATTTTGTTTTTTTTTTCTCTCTCTCTATTTTATGATTTTTGTACTTTAATTGGATGAATAAGCGTAAAAGTCAAAGAATTAGTAGAATAGATACTGGTGTCAAAACTAGACAACAATTACGCGAATTAAATAATCAAACTGTAGACACTAATATTATTTGTAATAATAGTAATAATAATAAGAAGAAAAAAAAAGAAAGAGAAGAAAATTATAAATTCTGAAAAAGCTACTCCTAAAATTACTACAATGGACACCCCAAATGCAGATAGCCTAATTAATCTGATTCCATACTATGATGGAAAAAAAGAAGCAAATATTAACCATTTTTTCTTACAATTTGACAATCTCATCAATAAAACTGAATTGAATAATGATTCTAAATTAACTATATTAAAGGCGAAAATTGTAGGACCTGCTAAAGATAAATTGATGAGGGATCAAAATTTGTTCGTGGAACAGAACTTAGAAACCTTTAAAACAAAGTTAAAACAATTATTCGAACCCAAAATCACATTTCTAGAAGCGCAAAAGAAATTTTGCAATCTCAAACAAAAACCGGAACAAAACATGAACGAATTTATATTAGAGTTTAATGCGGCAGCAGACCTTTATCTAAAAAAAAGTGGGCAAGATATAGGAGCTAACAACAGCTCTACATTCATGGAAATGATCAAATTATCTCAGTTTTTGGAATCAATTCGTAGTGATTTAAGTCTGGAAGTAAGAAAAAACTCTCCGCCGGACTTTAAAACAGCGTGCAACATAGCCTTAAAATTAGAGGAGGCTTATTCACATGTCAATTTAAAGGACATCAACAACATTTCCAAAACTAAAGATTCTGATTTGTTAAATGAACTGCTTAAACTCAATGTAGAAAGTGCAGAGAATATAAAATTATTAACCGCGGAATTAAATAACATAAAATTAAAGGTAAATGCCACTAACAATGATACAACTAGGTTTTGCAAGTACTGTAAATCCACATCCCATACGAACCCACATTGTTGGTTTTACAAGGGCAACGAACAAAACAGCAGTAATTACGTGGACGAAAATAAAAAAATTCCTGAGAATATTCAAATCGAAAAACCAAATTTTTATCAAGGGGAAACCAACAAGCTCAGGGAAACTTTCAGCAAACCCCAAATTACACGCACCAAAACTTCAACCCTATGCAATATTCTGCTCCTCAGTACATGTACTATGCACCACCCCCACCCCACCAACAATTTATGCCGATATCATATCCCAGTTTCGGAAATTATGGAGGCAATTTCAACGAACAGAGATCATATGACCAGCGAAGAAATTATAGAGGGCATAGAGGGGGCTACAAGCAAAATAATTATAAAAAACATGATTATACAAAAAAAAATAATTCACAGCAGACATTTGAAAACAATAAACAAGATAAAGATCATGATCAGAATTCTAGTAACAATAAGGGAAACTAATGTCGGGACTTACATTCTCAAATACAAGGCACCCGCGTAAGTCTCACTGCGGGTCTAAAAAAAATAACAAAATTATTGCTAGTGTCAAAAGTAATGACAATTCTCAACTTCCGATTATTACTTTTGAAATTAATGGTGTTAAGATTAATGCTTTGACAGACAGTGGGGCGGCAGTAACTTTGGCATCACCTATATTGTTCGAACAATTAAAGAATGCACACGTAAAATATAAAAATCTCTGTAACCAGGTAAAAATTCAAACATTAACAAATTCGACAATCTCTTTTAAGCAATGCATTAAATTAACTTTCAAATTGGAAAACGTTTTTGTATCGGGGGCATTCTATGTTACAACTCAAGATTTTGGTCGGAACTACAATATGCTATTGGGATTCGATTTCCTCAAAACAAATAATATTATCCTAGATTTTGAAGATAAAACCATGAAATTAAAAAACAAAAACATTGCACTTCAATTTCTAGAAAATGAACCTCAAAGTCTGATAAGTAACTTAACTGCTAACTCTAATGAGAATCAAAATAAAGAAACAATACACAAAAAGAAAAAAAAAACGTATCTCGCACAAAAATTTTGTTACAGCAAAACTAACACAGACAACGGAGTTACTACCAGGCGAAAAAAAAATTGTTGCATTACTATTAGATCCAGATAAATTCGCAACTACAAATACAATACTCTTGGAACCGATTAAACATAATATGAAAATTTATTATAAAACATCAATTCACGAAATTGCCAAGGATAATAAAATTCATATAATAATCACTAACAAATCACAACAAAAATTAATCTTAACAGAGGGAATGAACATTGGCAAAATTTCTAAACATTTTGAAATAAAATCAGTTGACACTGAGGGTCAAGAAGTAACGAAGCAGGTAGTGCACATTAATAATCTGAATTTAGAGCAAGTTCGTGAACGGAGAAAAGCAGAACTTAGATCAGACGAC
Source organism: Maratus michaelseni (assembly GCA_963931845.1). Lineage (NCBI taxonomy): Eukaryota > Metazoa > Arthropoda > Arachnida > Araneae > Salticidae > Maratus > Maratus michaelseni. The sequence continues at coordinate 425,285,897 of OZ007592.1, forward strand.
TTTAATTTACAACATTTAGACTCGGACACAGCAGAAAAATTAAAAAAAATACTTCTAAATAATGCACATACCTTTTCTAAGAATTACGATACACTCGGACAATCTTCATTAGTCGTCCCAAGATTTAATTTAATACATAATTATCCTCTGCAGACTAAACCATACAAAACTGCACACAATGTTAAGGAGTATGCTAAAAAAGAAATTGAAAAACTTTTGAGAGCAAATATCATTCGTAAATCCAACTCTGATTACGCTTTCCCTGTTATTTTCGTTAAAAAAAAATCTTTGCAGAAAAACGAACAGGCTAATGAAGTTAAATATCGTATGGCGGTCGATTATAGACTTTTAAATGAAATACTTCAAAATTATGCGTACCCCATACCCGAAATTAAAGAGATTCTGCGGAGAATGAGTGGAAAAAAATATTATACAGTACTGGATCTACACAGTGCGTTTTTCCAAATAAATTTACGTGAAGAAGACACTGAAAAATTAGCTTTCATAACGGAGCACGGTAAATTCTCCTTTTTAAGATTGCCGTTCGGAACGCGACTCAGTACTGCGGTGTTTGCAGAATTAATTGATAAAGTGTTGGGCCACTTTAATGAAGATCAAGTCGCTTATTTTATTGACGATGTGATCCTAGCATCCGACTCACTCGAAGAAATGTTAGATCTGTTAGACAAAGTCCTTAAAGCGTTTATTGAAAATAATTTAACTATTGAGCCTACTAAAATACAAGTCTGTATGTCAGAAATCGAATTTCTCGGTTTCACCCTAAACAGCGAAGGATACTCTCCTTCAAAAAGAAACATAGATAAAATTCAAAATTTAGTTAAACCTAAAAATAAGAAGGGAGTTAAATCTCTACTTGGTCTTTCGAATTATTTTAGATCGCTTATTAAAGACTATTCTAAAATAGTTGACCCATTAATTAATCTTACTAAAGACAAAGTGAAATTTAAATGGTCTGACATAGAAGAAAATGCTTTCAAAGAAATCCAAGCAGCGATAGTTAAAAATCCCACATTAAAACCCCCGGATTTCTCAAAAGATTTCATTTTAATCACAGACGCTTCTAAAACAGCTATTTCTGGAATTTTAGCACAAGAATACGACGGAGAACAGCTGCCAATTGAACATTTTGGGCGAAAATTAAGGGATCCCGAAAAGAACTACCCCAGTTTCAAACTCGAACTACTGGCGGTTCATGAAGCGGTGATGTATTTCAAGCATATTCTCGCAGGGAGAAAATTTAATATTTATACAGACTCCAAAGCGCTAACGTATTTTTTAAATTTGGAAAAGCAACCAGACATTGTAGCAAGGTGGTTGGACAATTTGTCCCCTTTTAACTACTCTTTTCAGCATATCGAGGGATCTAAAAATCCTGCTGATTATGTTTCGAGGAACATTAATAATATAATTTCAAGAGAAAAATTGCAAAATTCATTGTTTACGGTAAACAAAGCTCTATCAGATGAAAACATTAAACTACAACAATTAGAAGACGAAAAATTAAATAAAATAATAAACAAAATTAAAACTGACAAACAAAACAAAACCACAAAAAAATTCACTCTCAATCAAAAAGAAATATTAATATTAAAGCCAGGCTCTGATACAAATGAACTGTTAATTGCTCCGGATAAACTTAAAGCTGAAATAATACAGGAAGCTCATAAACCACATTTCGGATTTTTTAAAACTTATCAAATAATAAAAGCTAGATTCTACTGGTACGGGATGTACAGGGATGTAAAGAATTATTGTACTAAATGTATACCATGTAACACGACTAAACAACATCAAACTATTAAAGTTCCCACACAAAAAATAATCAAAGATAAAGAAATCGGATCAGTTTTGCATATAGATTTAATTGGTTTGCTTCCAATGACGCTACGCAAAAATAAATTTGTATTTATGATTATTGATTCCACATCAAGATTCTTGGAGGCTGTACCGGTTCGCAATTGTGAATCACAAACACTTCTAAATGTATTGAATCGCTATTTTAGTAATTTCGGATTGGCGCGATCCATAAAATTGGATAATGGCCGGTATTTTCACTCTGATTTATTCAAAGAATACATGGATTCTCTTAACATAGACCTAGATTTTACGTCCGTGAATAATCCACGCAGTAATGGGCTCTGTGAAATCAGTAATAAAATATTAAAAAATTCAATTGTGGCTATGTGTAAAAACTCTTTAGAATGGGATACCAGGATTGATTTTTTTAAAATTAATTATAACAGTACGCCGCACAGAGCTACGGGATTTTCTCCGGCACTTCTATTTTTCGGTAGAGAAATAAGAACTCCTTTTTCCATACACTTGCCCGACCAAGACATAATTGTCAAAACCTATGTTAAAAATAGAGTCCAACATATTGAGGAAATAAAGAAATTAGCCTTACAAAACCAAAAAAAATGATGGCGGAGTACATCGACAGTACTCCAGTCCAAAAAGTAAAATTTCTACAAACGGGACAAGAATGCTACTTAAAAGTCGTGGGTAAACCAGGTGTACTTCAGCCAAAATTCTTGGGACCATTCGAGGTGGTAAGGAAGCTTAGGAATAACAATTACCTATTAAAGGAAATTGCATTCCCAGATAAAGCGACTATTAAACGCCACATAAATAAATTATTCTCACCAACGAAAGTGGAATCACAGACTATACACATAAATTCCTAGATAGGGAAGCGAGAAATTTTTTTTCTCTTTTATTGCTCTCGAGGCAATATGTATATATTTATTTTAAATTTTTATCGTTTATAGATGTCTTATTTTTCTTTAGTTTAGTACACATTTTATAATTTTCCATTATTGTTTATTTACAGTACATTGAGGACAGGTTACTATTTTTAAAAAAAAAAAAAAAGAAAAAAAAAAGAGATCATTTAGGGAGGATACTGCAAGTTTTTTTTTCTTTGCTACACAGTGTACTACTGAGGGATTTGGCTCGTCAGAGGGAGTTATGAACAAACATGCACGTTAAATAAAAAAAATAATAATAATTACGGTAAAAATAAAAACAGAGGCAGCCTTGCCAGGGTATCACCCTTTCAAACCCATTTTATACTAATTTATATAACAAAACAAAAAAAATTTTTAATATATAACCTTACCCCCTCTACTAAAAGTGAAAATAAAAGTCTTTATATGTAGCACAAAACATATAACTAATCGATTTAAAATTACAAGTCAACATCTATTCACTCGGCGACACAAATATAAATAATAATAATACAACATTTTATATTGACCAATATTTATAATAATTCATCCTTTGCTTAAAGCCACGGATTGACGAATCCACTTGAATTATTATAACAAAAAAAAAAATCGGTCAGATTTTACAAAATTATTTTAGTTTAATATTTGATATAATCTATAACTGGGTTAGAACAACGCGTTTCAATTTTAATTTTAGAATAATCGTACGATTTCATATTATAAAACAAACAAGTAAAAAAAAAAAAAAAAAATTTATTAGTTGTCCCTAAGGATTAACATTTCAGATAATTTAATTACAAAAAAAAATAATAAATAAATAAAAAAAAAAATACCATTGAACGTTTCAATTATTACAAAACATAAATTGGATGTTTAATTTATACCTTAAATATTTAGGTAAATTATTTCATACTAAAAAATAATAATGATAAAAAGGTGTTGGATACATGTCAATGATCATTTCAGCAATTTATTGGATGTTAAAGTCTCGTTTTTGCAGGCGAAATTGAGACTATCTGCGCAGAGCATCTAATAATGCATTTAGCTGAGATATTTCTAATTAACTAAATTTCCAGACTTTACAAAAAAAAAAGAATTTGTTTAATCTTTTTTTTTTCTAACTATATGTAATATTTTATAAAACAAAAAATAATAAGAGAAAAGAAAAGCGAACGCTCGCTTTCGATTCCTTAAATATGTATATTTACACGTTAATATATTTTAAAATAATAATAATAAGAAGAATAAATAATTAAATAAATATTTTACAATTGCATGCACATTTTCGTTTGTGCAAAGCAACGCTCGCTTGTTCTCGCTAACTTAAATTGTAACTAGAAAATCAATATTATATTAAAAAAATATATATATTATAATACATTACGTTTTTATACACAATATAAATAAATAAGTAAATATATAAATTGACGAGAAGATAGTGCGATGCAAACGGATTTGACCACGTTACACGTGTACCGATTTTTTTTTTTTATAGAAAATATTAAGTAGATATACAGATTTAAACATACCTCATTTTTTTTTAAAATCCAAGCCGGGTATACACGACTTTTTTTTTTAACCACACAGTATAATTTTTATTTTTAACAACATAAATCATAATTCCTAGCTGTAAATCATAGCTGCACTACCTTTCACCAATTACACGTGCAATTAACACATTTCACCCCTTTTTGTAGAGTCGAAAATCCAGGAGTTTAGTAATCATACACCTGAGGGATAGCAACGATCGCTAGTACATGCATTTCGCAAATCTTCCCTTGTGTACACCTGGATACGAATGTAAAAAAAAAAAAAAAAAAAAAAAAAGGATGAGTCATTGTCCACAGGTAGGGTCATCTAGCTGTCATTCTCTATCCTTCCGCTTAGCGGTGATGGATTAGAGGGAGAAAAGATTACTGTTTTTTTTCTTTTTCTTCTTCTGCCTTGTTTTTTTTTTTTTTTTTTTTCCCAACCCCGTCCATTCCAAGGCAGGCAGTTTAAAAGGGTATTGTGTTTGACTTTATAGATGGATATTTAAATTTTTGGTATCGAAAGAAGAAAACAAATTTTCATTTTTTCGATCTGTTTCTTTTATGAAAATATATTATTGAAAATATCTTTCATTCAGAAAAGTAGCCTTTTCACATATTCCAAAACAATTGTTTTAGTAAGAATGATAAGATTTTTTTTTTTAACATAACATTTTCTTTATATATATAAAAAAAAAAATAAAGAAGTTTTCCTTTCTGCTCAAGAGAAAATAATTCATGTGAGAATTATATTATAATGTTTATAATACAGATTGTAGTACAACAGACATGTGATTATATAGATGTGTTTTCTCTCAATGTTTTTCATATATTATATAATTTTTTTTTAATTGTATGGTATTCATTATCAATGCATACAGCTTACTGATTATATTGAGTATTTGTTTTAAATGACTCTGTATTTTGTGTTTCCATTCATGGGTACCTAATTAGCCTGTAATAATTAAAATAAAAGATTTGCCAATTTATATGTATGTAATAACTAAAAATATAAGAGTGGAAAAGAAAATTAATTTTTTTTTTCTTTCTTCTCTCGGGCATTTTATTTTATTATTTGGCTTATTCAAATTTTCCTGCTTTATTTGGATTTGGACCTATTAAAACTCAAAATTTTAATAAATGTTTTTGGAACAATGGAAATTGAAACCAACTACACATGATAACTTGCTGAAGAAGTCATGTCTTTCATCAGATTTTTCAACAGTGAACTTTTGATTACGCTTTATTTCACCAATGTGTAAAACTTTTTTCTGGTGTTGCAAACCTACTTACACTCCAAACCTAGTGACACCCCAGCTTATCCCAAGTTCCTAGACTTTTCCATGTGAACATTTTCTGTTTTGATCTTCAATATAATACGACGATGGACTTTCATCGAGTACTTTGTGGCTATATATATATATAAAAAAAAAAGATACTGTGGACCTTTTTTTTTCTAATGTCGGGGGAAGAGATGATGGTGAGAAATACCACCATCTAGATCTAAACTAGCACACACTATAAAAAAAAAAGTATTTGGTTTTTTTTCTGCATATTAGCAGAGTATTTGGTATCATTTTAATCAGTGAACAGTGAACAATACAAATTAATGATCCATTTTAGGATCAGCGCATACAGATAGATAATTGTGGAACAAAGTGAACCACGGCAGTCAAGGAAATATTTGGTTTTCCGTTCCCACGAATGATTTAACTACACCTAATAAAAATGTCATGGAGAAAATTGTCAGAACAATAATATGACACATTTATTTATGAGAGCTTAAATAGGCACGAAGACCTCACAAGTCAAAGCATCTTTACCTCCCAGACACAGCACGGCGTCAAGAGGAATCGCTATTGTACCGACGGACCTATGAAACACTCAAGGGGAGTACCAAATTTCTCCCGCATGCCAATGGTCATCTCTCTAAAATCAGAGGTATGGCCGAAACATGCAAATTTTCAAGAAGTTAAAACGTATAAGGCCTTAATTTTATGTGAAAAGGGAAAAATGGTTCCATCCCTTTTTTTTTGCTCCACGAAAAGAATGTGATTTTTCTTGAGAGTTCAGATTCAAAAAAGATGGAAAAGTAGAAGGTTGACTGCTCTCTAACTAAAAAAACAGATTTTGAGTGTGTGTGCCAATAGATGGAAATGTACGCGCTAAGAAAAAGCGAAAACGCGTCAGCCATTACCTCCTGCTGTCAACGTTATCTAGTAATATAAGGTAACAAACAATCTTCCTTCACCATTGTTCCATTTTATTTAATTAAGCTATATTCTTTTAATAATACGAATTTAAGTGTGTATGAAGATCCTACCCCGATCTAAACATAAAAAGGCTAATCAAATAAATACTTCTAGGGTATGGAACTCTGCCTTTCAAAATCGAATTTTTTAATTCAGTAAGATAAACTGTAATTCTCAGAAAATAAATGTTGAGAATACAGTTCTCAACTAGGATTGAATATTTTATTTTTTTTAAACATTTATGTTTGTTTTTAATCATATGCTTATAATTACCTTGTAAATAAACTCAATTTTATATTCAATTAATTTTAGTCAGTTTTCCTTTTGTTTACTTAATTTATTGAATTAATATTAAGTCTTTTATTTTAGGAAATGTTTTCTTTAATATTACAATCTAGGTTTTAAAATAAGCCATTATATATTTAATGTTACATAACTCTCTGCAGGTAACCTTTGATGATTGTAATTGGCTCAAAGAGGATCCGAACTTCAAAAATAATTCACAACGCAACTTTTTCTTTTCTATAATTAATTGATAATTTGTCTAATAAAATTTTCTAAGTATAAATTATCATATCAGATCCTTAGAGTCATAGGTGCAAAATAAATACTATACGTCTCGGATAATTTAAAATACTCATATTAATCAATTAACAGCAATATAGTGGTAAATCCTATGCAGTCAGACTTAAATTCAAATAATTTAATTGATCACTCTGTAGCATTCCATCAATTATACTTTTTGTTGTAAACCTTAATCTTATTTCATATAAAATAAGTACACGAATCATTTTTATTGTTATGCTCACAAATGTCATTAAAACATGTTTTAATAACATTTATTTTTTTAACTATGTGCACACAGTTAAAAATAAAATTTGAAATATGATCTATAACGTAGTGCTTTGTTTCTGAACTGCTTATGTAATATAGTGTGACATGTGACAAGGGGGGAAGGGGAGGTATGGTGAAGTGTGACACTTTGTGAAAAAGGGGGGAGGGGGGTCAAAAATATTTAAAAAAAGTGTGACATCATTTATAGACAGTCCCTACACTGTTAAAAATTTCAGTAAAATTCGGAGAGTTGGCCGTTAATTTATATGGGCATCTACCTTTTATGAGAAAAAAGTCCAGTGCCCGTTATTTGTAACAAAGTGCTGTAAAATTCAGAGTTGGCCGTAAGACCAGCACCATTTTTCTAGAAAAAATGCCAGCGAGAGCGACCTTGTAAATTTATTTCTTCGGAAAAAAGAACTTTACCGTGAGCACCTGCCATTGGCTGTTAGATATCATACGTCACCGCTGGCTGGCTACGTCACGGCTTAGGAGGAAGGAGTGGAGTATTCGAATCGAATCTCCAATGGCGTCCTATTCTGAATTCTGTGTTCGTTTCTCAAGCATCCATAATCTGACATCTGAGTAAGTGTTTTTTTTTAATACTTTGTATGGTATTCTGATATGTATTTTATTTTATTACTTGTTATCTTGTTTATTATTGCTTGTTATCTTGTATCAATAACTGCATTCCGGCCCTGATTACCAAATAGACACTACAAGCATGTGTTTTCTTTAGAAAATTGCTTCAGAGGTTTATCGGCTCCTGATTGAATTATATGTAGATGTGCCAGTAATGGACACCTTTCAATGTGAATGTTTGTTTAAATAACCAATAAAAATTTAACTTTTATTATTTTTTCATGACTTTCCCTTGCATGTTTTATAATCTGCATTATTGTTTACATTTTTAATCAAATCAATCAGGAAGCAGAAAATAATGTTTCGAAATTCCACTATCCTATTCTTTATTTTCTTGCGAAATTTACATATTTTTGTTTTCGTAGTGATAGAAAACTGAATTTAATGACCATTTAGAAAATTTCATTTATTTTTAAAGTTTTAAGCGCCGTGTCCATTACTGGAATGCTTAATTAGTCAACTTCCAGTAATGGACACCCCTTATACGTTGCTGAATATGCAATTTCAGCAATGTTTTTAGTGCATAAAATCTTTTGACTTAACTAAAAACCCAAGTAATCAAATTTAATTTTTTAATAGTACTTACCAGAATGTAATAACACCAAAATTTTTATAAGTAGCTGCTTTTAATTAATTTTGTGTGATTAATAGAATTTTCGATATTTTAATAATACATTTATTTATATATATTAACTCTGCCTGATTCAGGTTAAATTTGAAGTTGTTAAAAAGAAATCTTTTTTTTTTCTATCTTAAATGTTTGTTTATTCAACTCTGGTAAGGAAAAAAAATTGTAATATTAATTAAAAGTATAATAGTATTGAAACTACTAAAACTGCAGATCAGTGGCCTGAAGCATCAGTTTTGCATTTTTATTTTGAAATTATTTTATGTATGCACTAATATTTGAAACCTTTTTTTTTTTTACACCGCTAACCCCCCCCCCCCCCCTCCTCCACTGTTTCAATAATTTGATAACTATAATTTTCCCTGACATTTAGTATTTTAAACCATTTATCTACAATAATTAAAATATTGAACTTAATAATTCTCACAAATATTTTACTAATTATTAATATTCTAATATTTAAATTTATTTGCAAATTAACTTGTTCCATTAGTATGTTTTCATTAAATTCTGGTTCTAAATATAGCCCCCCCCCCCACACACACGCACCTTATATACGTGGTACCAAAAATTTTATTTAATATTATGGTCTATTTCACTTTTGTACTTATTTGATTTCATTTCTTAAAAAAATTTAAGTTCATATAGTTTTTTCATAAAAAAAATAAAAACCCAAAGCGTTAGCAACTATGAAAATAAATTTTTAAAAATGTGTTCATAATTAAACATATCTTAGTTACAAAACATTTTTTACTTTTACAGTATTTTGAGATTCTTAAAAGCACATTTTTGATTTTAAAAACATTTTTAATTTAAAAGTCAGATCATTCATTTGAAGCAACAATTCAATAACTGTATTTAAAAATATTTTTTCAGCCTTAACATGAGACGCCATTTCTCATTATCGTAATATATAATATCGTTGTAAATTATATAATATAGTTGTAAATATCGATTTTGAATAGTATTTTCTATCTCCTAGTTTTAAGTAGTCTGCTTAGAAAGCTATATAGGATAGATGTGACAGTAATGGACCGCCTTCTAGTAATGGGCCACCTTCAACATTTTTGGTTTATAAAAAAATAACGAATAAAAATTAAGCTTTTTTTATTTCATTAATATGCTTTCTTTAAATTCTAGTTTTAAATACAATCATAATATCAATTATCTATTACTTTTTGTGGGGTGTCCGTTACTGGAATTTAGGGTGTTTTGATTTATTTCTGTTATTTACAATTAAATTTCGATTCACATTGGGAAATGTGACTATGAGCATGGTTAAATATTGTTGGTAGATTAATATAATATTAAAAAATATGGAATATAACAATTGTAACTATTAATTAAAAAATATTTTTAAAAGGAATTCCTTAAGGGTGTCCATTACTGGCACATCTACCCTAGTAAATTTTCTTTAAGAGAAATGTTAAGAAAATTACATATTTAATACTTTAAAGGCACCTTTTTTGACTGAGGGGCAATAAGGGTGCTGTTTTTCGCTGTTTGTACTTATTACTCTTTAGTGTCACAAAAATTTTGTTCATGCATTCAGTTTTGTCAGTGTTTTAAGAAATATACAATAACTAGCTGTTACCCGTGACTTCGTTCACGTAACATTAAAAAAAGAATAAATGCATTAATTTAGCAAAACATTTCACTTGATAATTAACAACATACATAATTAATCAAATCTTTATCACATTTTATAAGAGACCATACGGTATTTCTTTGCTAATAAAAAAAAGAGGACCAAGTAAAATCGTGAAAATCGAGGAATTCCTCCTCGTAAAACGAAAAACAACATTGGCAGAATTCTTCTATACAACAGTGCATTTTAGATGGTATTTGGTGTACAATTTGTATATGTGTGCATTGCTAAATGGGCATTATTATATTGTTTATTTGCATAGTCATATGTTATATATTTCTTACTACATTATCTTGTTTATGTATATATTAAATTAAGTGCTTCACGCTAAGTGGTGTAAATAGTGAACAAACTGCTTGTGGATTTTATACATTGATAGCTATTTCACAAAGATATAACAATCTGATGCGATTCTAAAATGTAAATAAAGGTTGCTGGAAAGTACTTTAAATTCTGCCCAATTTAATCTCGATATTTTCTCTATCGCGTCAAGAACACTATAAGCAAATAAATACCGACGACACAAATCTGATGATCTAAATTTAAATATTTTTGTTAGTATATATAAGATTATTTTTATTTATTTCATGCGCTTGAAATTTTTTACGCTTTCTCTAGGGTTAGGTGTCGAATAAATGTACTTTCTTGTTATTTTATTTTGCCATTTCTATTTATTCTATTTTCCATTCATTCCATTTATGGATATTGATTTAATTTACATATTCGTGTCAAAGAATATTCTTAAAAGTTATTATCAGGATTAGGATAGGATACGATTAGGGTTAGGATTAGGAATAAAAATTGAACGACAATGGCATGACCGATTCAGGTTTAAAGTATGAAACAGGATGTCTATTTACATCATGAAGCAATAAGAAAGTTAGAAAATTATCGGCTAATATTTTTTAATATGTTTTACAGTCATAGTTGACATCAAAGGTGAGCGGGGAAATGATCATTGAAAATACCATTAAGTTTTTACCACGCAAAAAACAAATCTGGTTACAACAATGTATTTAATTTTGCGCGAAATTTCACTTGATTAAAAAAAAAAAAAAAAAAAAAAAAAAAAGCAAATTGACTATGGACTTAATTTTAGACCTCTAACCATCCTATTCTCGGAAATTTTCTACCTATATGTAAAAAAAAAAAATTCTACTATATAGAACGCGCTTTCACGTTTATAATGTTATGAATTGGCACGATCGGCTTGTTCAAGTTTACAATATTCGGCTGGAAGAAAAGATTCATTACTTTTTGATTTCTTCTTTGCTTTTGCATTACGCGAATTTGTTGGTAAAATCGATTTTCTTTTCGATAACATTGTTGTTTTTTAAGTTAAAAAAAATATTACTTAAACATTGCTTTAAAATCTATGCAATTTTTCTTATCCTACAAGACTTTACAAAAATCTATTATGAAACAGCTTTAAAAAAAGCTATATTTAAAAACGACAACAAAGTTTCTCGTATTTTAAAACTAAAAGAAATGTAATATTAAATTCCGGTTCGAAACGACGATTTACAAATGTGTTTCGTTTGTGGGAAAATGATAGAGGAAAAATGCTGTTACTTCGACATAATCATATTAAATCTTTAGCTTTTATGAGAAAAGCAACTTTCTTTTAAAAATTATAGTTATTTTTATTAAGATTTTCGGTACGGATAATTTTGCGATGCATATCATTGAAATTTGCCATCCAATATATATTTTTTTTTTTTTTTTTTTTTTACTTTTTAAAATTTAAATTAAAAATATGGTAACTTTATGTTAGCCGTGTGTAGACGATAAATCGCCAACCTATCCCATCATTTGTATTGAATTCATTAAAAATATAAATCTTTCACTCATTTCATTTAAAACACGGAACTTTAATTTACAACACATACATTTAAAATACATATATTACGTACATTTAAAATAATTCCTTTCATGTGAAAAAGAAAAAGAAAAAATAAGAGAAATTAATCACAGATAATTTGATAACCCAAGATCATTTTATTTTAACATTAAAACAAATCTGTTTTATTTTTCTATATATGACATCATATTCGCTTGCTTTCCATACTTACTCGTATTTATGCACTTTGTATTATAATCAAATATTTGAAAACGCACGTTTTATTTCTAATATGACATCATTTCATATTCTGTTTAATTCTTAAATAATTAATTTCCTTTTAATTTTTCACATGGATATTTTTCACGTGAAAATAAATTGTTGATTAAAAGTTATTACTCAGGGGTTTTATTTCATATTGACAACGATAAAGTATTAGCAACGGTAAAATAAATTTAACCATTTTAAAAAAAGCTGCAAAACCGGGCCCTTTGGGCCAAACCAACCAAACCAACCAACCATTTCAAAATATACGAAAAAATGTCCATTTATTCTCTATGAAAATAATGAATTTTTGAATTATTAAGAAAAATATTGAAATAAAATAAACAAAACCCAGCCTATGTTCATATGAGGGTTATAATCAACTTATATGCAAAGATACAGGATAATTAAATGCTTCATTTTGACGCTGGCTTCAGCCTAACATATGCACACAATCAGATTTATAATATTATTAGGATGTTATGATAAAAAAATAAATAGGAATTTACTTTTTTTTAATAGTTTTGAATATTATAAAATTGAATTTTTGTTAAAAAATGCAGAGTATGTTTTTTTTATATATATATATATATATATATATATATATATATATATATATATATATATATATATATATATATATATATATATATATTATGAAGAAATGTACTAGTGATAAATTTTTTTTAAATTTTAGCCTGTATAGTTAGTTCTAAAGCAACTGCGCGCACAAACTCAAAATTTCCTAAATTGAGAACTCATTTTAAAGATTTAATATTCACTCGCCTTCAAAAATACTCCTATTTACTTGTAAGTAAATAAAATGCTTTACATGCATATGCAAGAGCTTCTTTTTCATCTAGGGGGGGGGGGGAAGGGAAATTTGGACCTTGTAAAACAAATGTGATTTTTTGTCCGACACAATTTGTTGTTCAATAGTTAGTAGAAGCATGGTGTACGAAAATTAGATTTAGGCTAAGATGCTTTACACTCACACAGAAAATAAAATTAATCGGCTAAAAAAAGGAAAAAACTCGCAAAATTTAGGAGATTTTTTCCTTTAATGGCAACTTAGCCATTGTATTAAGTTATTCGTTTGGCACGGTCTTGAAAATCGCGCCAACCAAAAAGTCGCCAAACTTATGTTTATATGTTTGCGTGAGTGTAAAGCATCCGTTCCCAGATTTACTTCTTAATGAAGCAGGTTCAATCCCGAATGAATACTCTGTGTTATTATAACTGTAACTTTGGCCTCGACATTTTGATAACTTGCATTTTCTATTTGTTGATATTTTTGAACTGTGACTTGCGTTACGAAAAATGTTTGTCGAAGAGGGATTTTCATGTAAATCTGAAACGTCCAATTTTAATATGTTTTAATGTTTTATGTAGAGTCACCCGGGGTAATTCCTGGTCAGCAAGTTTCTGGGGTAATTTCTGGTCACAGACCTTTTTATGTTTTTAGAACACTTCACCAAAATGAAAAAAAATAATACAGGTACTCTGAACTATCCTCATTGGAATTTATTACTTAAATATGCGTTTATTGTTTATTTATTTTGAAAAAAAAAATCTTTTTGAAATGGCTTGTTAAGTTTCTGTAAAATAACATTGGCCTTCGTTATGATACATTTTTACAAAGATCTTGGTCAGAACTAAAGTTTTAAATATTTTTCTTCTTTCTCTTTTTGGTTGAATTGTGAACTACTTTAGTTACTGAAAAATAGTTTAGGATTTACTATTACTATTTTAAATAATTTACAGTAGTGCACCAAATACTGCCCCATGTTCCTGGCCTGGGGTAATTCCTGGCCGATACTGTTCTCATCATTTATGCATTGTTATTTTTCCTATTACCATATTTCATTGATTTTTATTATCTGCAACTCTTTGAAATTTAACTGCAAAGTTAACTGTAACCACAGTGTAAGATTCTTAACTGTTAATGATTAATATTAAATATACTGAATTTTACTTTATTAAATTTCATCCCATTATTTTATAAATTTTAATAACTATACTTATAATTATACAAAGAAAATTTCTTAACTGTAACTGCAATGTACTATTCACTTGCTATGCACGCAGTTTAGACAAACACCAAAAACAGTAGCTCACGCTCAGAAGATTGATACAAAAGCTGCTGTCATAACCAATAATGATTTTCTGAAACTATTCGCAGAACGTGACAGAGAAATAAAAGAAAAGGTTAATCAAATGAAAAAGAGACAAGAAAGTAAGGGGATATGTAAAAGAAAAAACATAAATCAGGACCCAGATGAACCACCAGATATGTCAACTGTAATTGAGCAGTTGAATAAAAATACATCATTGCAAAATGCAAAAAATGTAATTGAAAACATACAGAATTAAATAGAAGAGCGTAGATACTATGATATTATGATAAAGATCTGTTCTATGTTGGAAAAGTCACAAAAGTGGAGGGCAGTGAAGTGTGTGTAAAGTTCCTGGAAAGAGGAGACGGAAACTTGCGCTGGCCGAAGGAGATAGAGTAGAGATAATTGACATTCGCTATATTTTTTATGGACCTATTGATTTGAAAGGTGTAGACCCATTCACAGCAGATATAGAAGCTATAAATATTGCATACAAATTGTACAAAAAATATTTTGGCTAAAGATGTGTTGAATGTATATATTTCTCATGTTGTTTAAATTTGTATTTAACCCTGAAATAACTAAGTAAAGTGTTTAATTAGCTATAGATAATAAAATTAATAATCTAATTAATTTAATAAATTGTATTAATAATATACATAAAAAAAATATGTATTCGCATCAAATATGTGAGTGACCAATAATTACCCCATAAGTGTCCAGGAATTACCCCATCCCTGGGGTAAATCCTGGTCACTAATTAACTATAATCATTCAAATTACTTGTGCATTATTGATAAAATAAATATTTTATTAGATGGACATCATGATGTGCTTATTCCACGCCAAAATTAGTAACTCTAGCTTAGATAGATTTTGTAATAATTGAATGTTGATGCTTTTTGACTAGGAATTACCCCGGGTGACTAAGTGTAATGTAATGTCTGTAATAGTAATTTTAATGATTTAAATATAAATATAAAAATATGGTTAGACATAATATTTTTGTTTACTTCAATAAACATTCGTTTGGCAATAATGGCAAGCTTGACAAGATGCTCCCGAGCATCTTGTATGAGATACATAATATTTTTGGGTACTTTTCGGTTAATACACACACACACATACACACACACATATATATATATATATGTGTGTGTGTGTGTGTATGTACGTATGTATTTATATATGTACATATATCACTGGTGCCCGGCTAACCGAAAAGTACCTATTTTTGTTTACTTCAAATTCAATTTGTTGTTAATCGAACTTCATGAAGTGACTTCAAACTCTGCATATAAAAAGCAACTTTATACCTAAACAGAATCATAGAACACTTATGTGTGACCTAAAACCCTAATATATTGAAAAAGTGTTTAATATCTAATTTTAACACAAAAATTTAAAATTTCTAAAAAAAATTATATTTTTAAGGTGATTTTTTTTTTTTTTTTTTTTTTTTTTTTTTTTTTTTTTTAAATCATGTAGACTATAAAGAAACGCACTAGTGGTAAAAATGAAAAAATGCCCTTTGAAAGTAACAGTATGTAAAATCTCTAACTTTTCGATGCAGATGGCAAATAAACAACTCTCTTGAAATATAACTGATTTAACTTTTTGTGTTTAGTGGTTCTCTTTTACACTAATTTCATAACTGTTTTAGTATTGAGTATCTAATATTATTCTGTAGAACAACAACAAAAGAAAAAGCAGCTCTTCGTTGGTGAAATCACATTTTTACTTTTCACATTTAAACAAACTATTTTCAGACCTGTGAATAAAGCTGAGTTGCTTCCTTTCTTCTCTCCACTTAACAGGCAAAAATAAAATACAGTTAAATATGAGGAAGTATAGAATAAAATACTAGTGAGAGTCTGTAGTGGCAAAATGTAAACAAGTAATCTGCTGTAGATCAGCTGTTAAGGCTGTCATTTTGAAATGTCATACGGATGCATGCAAGACAGTCTATATTGTGCTGTCCTCTAAAAAAAAAACACATTTTAAAAAAAATTTCTCTATATAAGTCTAATAAGTCTGCCTGTTATTTTCATGTTTGAAAAAAAAAATCTGAATAAATAAATACATGGATCCTTGTCTTAAAAAAAAAAGCGCCTTTTATTTAGAATTAGTACTATAGGAAATGTAATTTTCTTAACTTTAAAACTTAGCAAAAATTTGTTAGCTCTTGGTTCATCAACTAATTTTTCGGCTTGAAGTTATTGTGTTTGTTCATTTATATTTAAAACTCTTCATTCTTGCAGGAAGACAAAGGCCTGGTGGGGATATATGTGAAGAGGCACCAGTTACACCATTGTATGTATTGGTAAGTTTTCTTTACTTATTAATATTAGTAGTTATGTTGCAATGAATAACAATTAACGGTGATTTTTGCATTTTTTATGAATTTGTTTATGCAATTTTTAGTTTTTTGCTTCCCACGACCAACTTTTGACATACGTATAAAAAATTCGGTTTTATTATTTTAGCCTAATATAGTAAATTTTTTCAGATTTTTTTTTTTTTTTTTTTTTTTTTTTCTTTTTTTGTCATGCGACAATTTATTGCTGGTTACAATGTTTTAGCCCACTGTAATAAATTTTGCTCTCTGCAATTTTAGAATTTCTAGCTTTTTGCTTTGTGGCTATTTTTACACATTAATAAAAGAAATCAAATTTTAATCTTTTAGTCGATAAAATGTTTCTTTTCAGAAAAGTTTATTCAACATTCGTACTTTAAAAAAAAATAATTTGCGATTGATTTTTAGATATTTTTCATGTTTTGTGGTGATTTTTTTACATTTATAAAAAGAATTCGATTTCAAACTTTCAGCGTGAAATAGTAAAATTTCTCTTCTGCAGTTTTTTAAGTTTTAGCATTTTTTTTCTTTTAAGGGAGGGCATTTCGCTATAAGTTTCGTAAAAAAAAAAAAAAAAATGCAGATTAAGGAAACGTCCGGATTTTGGAAAATTCTGTATTTGAGACTTTGTACTGTAGTTCAAAAATTTTTGTGAAAATGGTTTATTGCTTTTTCTAAAAATATTTGTATGTGATTAATATGTAAATAAATAAAGACGTTCTCAAATCAAAAAAGTTAACTTTGACACAAGCTGTAATTCATTTTGTTTGGAAATGCATGAAATTAGCAGGTGTTTGTTATTCAGAAATTATGTGATCGAAAGACTTTTTCAATTTTTTGGTAAACGCAAAAGATCTTTAAGAAAATACTGTCACAGTTGGCATTTTGAACTGAATTTTCGAATGAAAGGAGTAAAACCAGCCAGGCAAGGGAGAACAGGTTAGCACATGACCCCAAAATCACTTGTAACTCAATAAATTATTTATCAAAAAATGGAAAACGTTTTTCGATTCTAAATCACTTTCATAGTCAGCCCAGCCAATTTTGTACCATTATGTTTAAAAATTAGTCAGTAAATGTGTCAGAAAGTTTCGTGATGTTAATCCTTTAATTTTTACATCCTACAATACTTTTGTTAATGATTTAATAATTTTATCCAACGTATAAGATAGGGTTTGAAGAAAATTTGGGAAAACTGTACACTGTACAGTATATTAACTGTTAAGTTGTAATGTGATTGTTCTTATGCTAATATAATTGTTTGATTTTTGTTTGTAGTTCACAACTGCAATTATAGTTTGATTTCCTTTCTCTTAGGAAATCCTTTTGAGCTGGCTCCTGTATGCACTGTATTCGTTGGGAAGGAGCCGTTTGAAGCCAGTATCCCGTTTTAAGGTATCCCCTCATGTAGTTCTCATTGTTTAAAAGTTCTAACTGCTCATCCTTAAAGAATGCTGTGCTACACTGGAATTTATTCAAAGGTATTATATATATATATACATATAATTAGAATTTGTGTATGCATTCATTTATTTCTTCTAATACATATTGTGGAGTTCTGGCAGTTTTCTTTATCACTTGGTTTATTTATATGTATGTGTTAGGGATGATATTTAATAAATGTTCATTGGGCAATTTGCCAACAAAAACTAGAAAAAGAAAAACTGGATTTAATAAATATACTAAAATAATATAATTTTGTATATATTATAATTGAGACTTAAATCAGAATATTAATTGGATATTTCATTTATTAATTAAAATAATTTTCATTTATAATAGCAATCGAAAAATAAGTACAACATAATCAATTTTGTAAATAAATTTGTGTGATGGAGACATGAAGTAAAAACTTTTTTCCCCCTCAAATTAATGTAGCAAATGTTGCCTTTGAAAGTAATATATATATATATATATAATATCAGAGTTTTCCCCAGACAGTTTCAGAAGGGTGCTGCACCCTGCCTGCCTTTTCGTTTACAAAATAGCACCCTTCTTTCTCCTCATAAAAAGAATTAGCACCCTTCTAGCCCCCTCCAGTAAAATATTTAGCACCCTTCTTGCCCCTCAGTAAAAAAAGTGCCCTTCTCCTTTTTGCATTAAAAATTTTGCTTTCATAGTAAAAACAGACTCAATGTTGTCTTAAAAAGAGTGCTCTGACTGTTAAATATCAAAAGTGGCTTTTAAAATCAAAAGAATACCTTTTAATAATTAAAAAAATGTCGATAAGAATCTGAAAAGTGCCCTCAAGAATCCAAAGAGTGCCCTCAAGAATAAAAATGTGCTCTTAAGAATAAAAAAAGGGCCCTTTTCTCACCAGCAGCACCATGCCCTTTTTTAAACCTGGGGGAAACTCTGATATATACTGGGGTTGCACTCGTCCTGTAATTCCTACAATTCCTAAAATTTTCTTATTGCCCTAAAATTCCTAAAATTCTACTAAAATTTTTTTTGTTTCCCTAAAATTTGCTCCTGATAACTATTTTCGTTTACAAATGACTGATAAACAAAGTTAATTTTTCTTTGTATCGTGATCGCCAAGCTGATTCTTGTTAGACATTTTCATTGGTTGTTCAAAAGTAAGTGGTAAACAACAAAGAAATAAAGCATCGTAACTTTTAAGTTTAATTAAAACTGCACTTGTTTTTCCTCATGGTAATGCTGATCCTACAAGGAAATTTTCGATAAACAATTGTATGCTAAAAGGTGGTTTCAATGAACATATATAAAAAGTTTGAGATTTTTAAAAGATGTTGTTAAAAATTATGGAGGTGTGAGTAAAGTACTTATTTCAACTTCCTTGTTAAATGATATTAGGAATTCACATAAAGTTTATCAGCAGTATACATGAAAAATAAAGAAAAAGAAGAAAAGCTCAGATTAAAATGGAGAAAGACCAGATTTTAAAGAAAAAATTAAATGTGAAACTAAATAAAATCGGAATTTATTTTCTATGAAACAATACAGCATTTTCATTTATTTATTTTTAAACAATTGAATATTCTTTGTTTTTCATTTAACTATGCTTTTGAGATGCTAAAAATGTAGCAAGGAATACATTTATCCTTTAAGTAATTGGAAACGAGAAAGCCTAACTTTTGATGAAAGAGAATTAAATGTGAAACAAAATAAAATTTTGAAATATATTTTCTATGGTACAATACAACATATTATGGACATTCCATTGTATTTTTTTTTAACAATTGAATATTCTTTGTATTGTATTTAACTATACCTTTAAGATGTTAAAAATTTAGCAAGGAATAAATTTAGCCTCAGCCAAATTTAAATAATTTGTTTTTCATACAAATATACAAAATTCAAGTATTTAAAGTTTTTTGTGAAAATACTGAACAAGATAGCAAAAAATCATATAAGATTTATTAAATAAACATATTATAAAGCTGTTAGATATAGAAAAATTAAGGTAACACCATTTCTTTACTTTATTTTTGTTATTTGCTCTGCATTTGAGACATTTTTAGAACATTTGAATGTTTACTTTAAAATTTTGAACATGACAAAAAGTTTTAATCAAGAATTTTCTAAGAATTTATTTGCTGTGTTTCTTAAATTAAATTACTTGTGTTATAATAAAAGTGAATTGAAAAATCACTGGGAATGGTAGACGTAAATTAGCCCTAAATTAGCCCTAAAATTTCATTGTCTAATCCCTAAAATTCCTCCCTAAAATTTAAAAAATATTTGCTGCACCCCCTGTATATATATATATATATATATATATAGGCATTGGGACTTGAAAATTCTGTCTAAATCCACATTTCAATTTTTAATTTAATTTCTTATTCTTTTAAATTTTTGGTATCCATATTCAATGTGTTTCGAAATACTTTCATTGTCAACTAATTATTACATACTTAATCATTATTTCATAGTTTAAGTTGGTGTTATGGTAATGTTTCATTTATGGTTATATATATATTTTTTTTTTCTTAAAACTTAATTCAAGTTTCTACATTTAAGAAACGTATAATTTAAAAACAACATTAATACATAAACATTTGTCAAATCAATCTTCATTTTATTTTTATTTGAGCCTCTAGGTATAACTTTTACAAATGATTTATTACTATACTTTTAAAATTCTGACAACTGTTTTAGAGTTATTTAAAAAAAAAGTGCATGCTTAGGATCTAGTTTGGTTACAGTTAGGTTATAATTAAGTTACGGTTATGGCGCAGCTGAGTTATGGTTAGGTAACTACTTTGACATTGTACAGTAGACACTCTCAAATCCGCACAGCTTGGAACCAGAGGTTGTGCGGATTTTTGAATTTTGAGGTTTTCTGGTCACTGTTTTGTTTGTTTTTTAAACAGTACTTTGAATGTAATAATACACTCAAAATTATCATGAATGCTTACAATAAAGTAAAATATTAAAATAACTATGGGAAATAATGTAAATGTTACATAAATAATTAATAATACATGACGAAATATGCATAACAATGATGAGATAATTTTTTCTTGAATTATTCAATAAAACTCGCCTCTTAAAGGTACACTAGTAATTTACATCAAAACCATAAAATTACAAAATTGTATTTGATGTTTGGCCAGATTTAATAAACAAAAAAGCTTGGTTAATACATAAGTGTATTTGATAAAAAGATCAATCGCCACTAATATCAGTGTTATCTTGAAAATTTTCGGAAATAAATTTACACTTCCTTTATGAGAAAGCAAGATTTCTATGATATTAACTACAATTACATAATAAAATGAGTACGGAATGATATAAAAATAAAAAATAAAACTTTAATTTCTCCCCTATATCTGAATTGTAAGTTTCACTGTTTACATCTGAAGCAATGTGCGGATTTTAGAAAATTGCGGATTTGAGAGAGTCTACTGTACAGTTTTTCAGTACACACAAATAAAACTTTTAAAATGAGAAATTGTTTTTTACTTAACTACTATTTTTAACTTTCAATAAATGTGATATTAATTTGCGTGGAAATATATATATCTACCCTATATATATAAAATCCTAATGAAACGAATTTGTGAAACGATTTTATGAAACGAATTTATGAAACGATTTTATGAAACAACTGATTAAACGACTGATTATGTTTCAGGGCTATTTTTAATAAAATATTAAACGCTTGATGGTGAAATTAATACCAATTGTCCATAAAAATCCGCGGATGTCAAAACTGGTGATAGAATTTTGAAATTAGAATTACTTTTCGAGATTTTAATTTTTTTCTAATTTTAATGACATTTCTGTAATGATGGCAACTAATTACTCAGTTTTTTTGTGACGAAAAAGGGAAAAAAATTTAAAAGGATTCCGATAGGGATTATTGATTTCTTTTTATTCGTTATTTTCAAATTGAAATTGAATTTATCCTTTATTTCAATCGATAATGAAGACAAGATTGTCTTTAAATTATATTTTTCAGGAAAATTTGAAAAAAAAAATCACATTTCTATCGACAGGATTCAATCGTCTGTCAGCATTTAATTTAATTTATAAACTGAAAATAGTTTGAATAAATTCGTCCAGATGACGTCATTTATGTAAACGCAAAAGAATTGAGCAAAAAAATATTTATACAATTTGTTTAGCGTAAAATGTCATTTATCCTATTTTATATATAATCAGAAGTAATTTGTATAGAAAAAACAATAATAATATACGTATAATTAAAATACGCATATAAACAAAACAATCGTCGAATTGTTTCCATGGCTGTTTATGTCATTTGGCACCAAATCTCACTTTCTGATGCCCGAATTGCGCCAAGCTTTTTAAAAAAGCGTCAAGACCCCTATAATAGAAAAGCATCAAAAGTTCATTGGGTTTGTTTTCATAACTTTTGGCAACAAATCTATGTATATTAACGAATCTATCCCTTTTCGAAACTCGAATTACGCCAAACCTAAATGCAAAGGATCCTATACTGGAAAAGTACCCGATTTTCTTATGAACAATATTCAAGTGACATAACATGATGTAAAATTATCGCGGATAGCAAATTTGTTTAAATATCTCATCAATTGTTGCCAAATAAATGCAGACATGCATGCACAAAATATTTAATTAATTTTGTATGATAAATAATTATTAGAAAATTCGTATATACATATTAATTAAAATAAATTTACATATTTAAAATAACATGAAAATATGCATGATGGTGCACTAAAATAGAAAGAAAATTAAAACCTGTTACTGAAAATGTCTATAACATAGTACTTTTCAATACCGTGGTTCTTAATGTTATTCACAAGAAGATGGAATTTTTCTCATCCTTAAACGCAAAAGAAAGAATAGAATACAGATCGTTGTTATAAAAGTCCGAGAGGTAGCCCCAATTTAAACCTAACCATTTTATACAAGCTGGTTTTCAAGTTGTAATTGATTTTACTTATCAATCCCAAAATCAGTCGTCAGTTGTAGCAGCAGCTGTGTATGAGGCCATGATAATAAAAAAATGCCCCATTAGAACATTAAAACAAAGCACGCTGTCATGTTTTTAGAGGCCTCGAAGTCTGAGCGGGGGTTGGCGAGCGTAGCTCGCAGTGGGTAGGCCCCCTAGTATATATATATATAACCATAAATGAAACGTTATCATAACACCAACTTAAACCATGAAATAATTAAGTATGAAATAATTAGTTGACAGTGAAAGATTCCCCAACACACTTAATATGGAATCAAAAAACATTGAAAGAATAAGAAATTAAATAAAAATTGAATCAATGGAATAAATGAATTAAATGAAATGAAATTTGTGGAATTTAGACAGCATTATCAAGTCCCAATTGCCTAAATACCACAAATAAAATGAGATGTTTCATCTTCATATTAGCCAAACATTGCTAAAAAATGATATTGGGACTACATCTCAAATAAAATGATTCAAATCAGTGATAAAATAAAAAATAAAATACAATATAAAAAAGGAAAGAAACCATACTTATAAAAAGATCCATAAAGATGAATAGAGATATAAATAAGATACCTTGCAGTTCATGAACCATCATGAAAACTCCAACATGACTGGGGAATGAATTGCATAAAAAATCATATCTTGTTGCCTATTTTAGAAATATAAATTGCTTTGCACTGATGCCAGAAATAATGTTAAAATATAATGGATTATAAAATAAACAGGAACATTAGTGCTGCCATCTATTAGTAAAAAAAAAAGTGGATATAATCTGAATCGAAGGAATAGGATGGAAATAAATGTTTCATAAATCAACCAAATTACTAACTTAATTGATACCAATTAGTTAAATAATAAATAAATGAAATTAATTAATAAATAGAAAATCGAATTACATTAAAGGATGTATTAATGTATAATACTATGTTATAAATAAGTATTAAGATGGAAAAATTAATAATAAAAAACAACTTAAAATAGTGCTGCCCTCTAGTGGTAAAAGTAAATATAAAGTATGGATGGAAATTAGTTTTTAATAATTAAACCAAATTATTATCTTAATGATAGCCATTAGTTAAATAATAAATAAATGAAATTAATTAATAAATAGAAAGTTGAATAATATCTAAGTAATGGATTATTATCTTAATGATTGCCATTAGTTAAATAATAAATAAATGAAATTAATTAATAAATAGAAAGTTGAATAATATCTAAGTAATGGATGTATAAATTAATAATACTATGTTATAAAAAAATAGTAATATGAAAAATTAATAATTAATGCAACATTAAAAATGTACCATTAAATGTCAACAACGATTAAATAACTGTACTAAAAATGCAACATCATTTAAAATAAATTAAATTAAAATACTAAAGAGTTGAATTAAGAATTAAAGATTTGAATTACTTTTACCACTAGAGGGCAACACTATTTTAAGTTGTTTTTTATTATTAATTTTTCCATCTTAATACTTATTTATAACATAGTATTATACATTAATACATCCTTTAATGTCATTCGATTTTCTATTTATTAATTAATTTCATTTATTTATTATTTAACTAATTGGTATCAATTAAGTTAATAATTTGGTTGATTTATGAAACATTTATTTCCATCCTATTCCTTCGATTCAGATTATATCCACTTTTTTTTTTACTAATAGATGGCAGCACTAATGTTACTGTTTATTTTATAATCCATTATATTTTAACATTATTTCTGGCATCAGTGCAAAGCAATTTATAAATCTCATCAATTTATATTTCTAAAATTGGCAACAAGATATGATTTTTTATGCAATTCAATCCCCAGTCATGTTGGAGTTTTCATGATGGTTCATGAACTGCAAGGTATCTTATTTATATCTCTATTCATCTTTATGGATTTTTTTATAAGTATGGTTTCTTTCCTTTTTTATATTGTATTTTATTTTTTATTTTATCACTGATTTGAATCATTTTATTTGAGATGTAGTCCCAATATCATATTTTTTAGCAATGTTTGGCTAATATGAAGATGAAACATCTCATTTTATTTGTGGTATTTAGGCAATTGGGACTTGATAATTCTGTCTAAATTCCACAAATTTCATTTCATTTAATTCATTTATTCCATTGATTCAATTTTTATTTAATTTCTTATTCTTTCAATGTTTTTTGATTCCATATTAAGTGTGTTGGGGAATCTTTCATTGTCAACTAATTATTTCATACTTAATTATTTCATGGTTTAAGTTGGTGTTATGATAATGTTTCATTTATGGTTATATATTAGCCTTCAAATTATTATGATGCACATGCGCATTTAATTAGAATGTAAGTCATTTATGATGTCTTATTTATGATATCTTTTCATCTTGAATCTGAACAATTCATTTTGATATTTTTTCTTATACATTATGGTATTGCATATATATTTTTTAAATATATCGATAATGGTGCTAATTGATATTAGCAATCTTTTATATATATATATATATATATATATATATATATATATATATATATATATATATATATAACAGAAATTGTTTTAATATTACATATATTGTTTCAGAAGTGATACTTAAGAAAATTAATTACTATGACGATATTCATGGTGCAACTGTGCCCCTTGTTTGGTATAAAATAAAAAAATTCACCAAATTAGTGTGCTTTTGCATCTTGTCTCCCAGAGTTATCACTTCTTGAGAAGACACTGCACAAGAGTACCAAATTCAAGATGACGAATACGTTATTTAGCAGGTTACACTTTATGCAAAACACCAAAAACAATTTACTCACTTAAAATTGATATTTCTTCAAAAGTGTGAGAAGGGGGGAGGGGGAATTTAAGCAAATGATATATTTTTAATTTTCAACAGTGAAATTACTCTTGAAAATTACAGAATATTAAACACCTGAATTTTTACATTGTTGTCAAAGTGTAAGACCAACAGAGTGAAAAATGTCCAAGCCAGGAATCGAACCTGGAACCTTGGAATAATGCTCCAATGCTCTACTATTGAGCTACAAGGAATATTTTTAGTTTGACATATCTCGCTCAATGTTCACGAGAACACACAACTCTGCGGCAAGCATGAGATGAAACCAAAGCCAAGCATAGGTGAACACATTGTATATTCTTCAAGCTTTACGTTTTTGACAATTTTTAAATGTGGAAACAATAAAATTATGAGGGATAATATTTACTTAGAACATCTATTGAAAGATAACTTCATTAAAAAAAATCTTTTCTGGTATTTGTTTCATTTAAACTGCCTAACAGGTTAGGGAATGAAAAGGTAATAAACTTAGATTTATGTTGAAATTTTTTAATAAAAACAAATTTTGTAATTAAAATTTTGTTGCATAAAACATAATATTTTCCTTAAACTTGAAAAAAATGTTATAGTGTTAATATAATGTTATAGTTTGTTTTTGTGGGTGTAAAATGCAATTTGTGACATAAATGGAAAAAAGAAAGATCCAAGCATAGGTGAACACGTATATTCTCCAAGCTTTACGTTTTTGACTGAATTTTTAAATGTGGAAACAATAAAATTATGAGGGATAATATTTTAGAAATTGTTTTATTAAATTTTCATGCTAAGTGCAATGTGTTTGTTTCTATTTTATATCGATTCTGAAAATATTTAATATCATCTATAAGTTGACTATTTTGAAAATATCAGATATATAAAAAATATCTGATATTTTTAAAAATATGATATTTACGAACCCTCCTGAAAGGATTGTGTTCATTGAAATAGTTTTGAAAAAACATATATACCAAAAGATTAAATTACCTCAGCTGTGGGGTATAAGATGGGTGGGAGGGGGCACTTAGCAAATCTCTGTTGGCAGCAAGCCAAATTTACTTGCCACATATATTATTACTAGCTGTTACCCGTGACTTCGTTCACGTATCATTAAAAGAAGAATAAATGCATTAATTAAGCAAAATATTTCATTCCCGATAATTAGAAACGTAAATAATTAACTAACTCTTTATTACATTCCATAGGAGACAATACAGTATTTCTATGTTATAGAGGCTTTGACATAACTAAGTTTTGAAAAAGTGAAATTTTGTGATAAATAATTACGAAAAAGGAAACTGCAACCAATGAAAAAAGGCGGGCCAAATAAAATCGTGGAAATCGGCGAATTATATAAAAACATATGTCAAGTTTACCTGGTAAACCATTTTACTTTTAACGCCTTTGTGAAACGTTTTAATAGACACCCTTCAAAGATAATGGAAATAACATATTCTTTTTCATTAAATTCAATTCTTGTGAATAGGGAGCAATTATTGTAGACCTAAATGCAAGGAGCTTAAATTTGCCTCCTTGATTTAATCTATAACTGAAAAAAAATTCTTTATTTCTAAATGAAAATATGTTGACAGATGATTTTTGTTCTCCAGAATAAATTGATTCATGAAGTTTGAATATGTGAAAATACGTTTTTATTTTTCAAAAATTTTACTGTAATCAAGTTTTTTTTTCTTTCACCGTCTGATCAAATTGAAAATAAATTCTTTTTTTTTTCAGTTTTAATGAGAAAAAATATATTAATCCGTTTTATTTCTTCATTTTTATCCACAAAAATGGAATATTTTAGTTGCCATTTTTAGAGAAACTTCGTTTAAATTTATAAAAAATAAATAAATAAATAAATAAATAAATAACAATAATATCTCGGAATTTAAATAATTTTTTAAATTCTGAGAGTTTATGACATCCTCGGATGAATGATAACCGGCGTTAAGTAAATCGCGTTGCGTTCGACAATCTGAAAGGAGTAGTTGCGAAATACAAACAGGCGGTCAGATGTTAATATAGTAGATTCGTATTTATTTTTCTTTTCCTAATAATTATGGTGTGGTTTTTGGCAAAAAACTCTCATCTGTATGTAACTGATATTCATGCTACAACGCCTAGAATACATAGTGTGGAAATCTGCTACAAAATAGTACTAAAAAATTGAATCCAATAAATGCACAACGTTAACAATATAATAAATTATAACACCTTGTAATAATATATTCATTTTAAATGCTAAAGGTGTAAATTAACAACATAATATAAATTAAAATAACTTTTATTAGGTTGTTTTACATGTTTCGACTCTTTCAGAGTCATTTTCAAAAACAAAATGAGAATATTCCAAAGTTGCACGGGCTTTGAAGTCATTATTTTCCAAAACTTACGCATGTTATCTATTATTTTTTACTTGGTTGTTTATTTTCATATCTGTGACCATGGAGTAACTCGAGCCACAGTTTCGGTAAATTGAAAGATGCCGCATCGTTACATATTGTATTTTTGCGCGTGAGTATCTCTATGGTTTCTCTTATTATGGATGGATAATATAGACTGGAGGTAAATATTATTTTACTTTCATTGAAATTTATTTGGAGGGTTTCTTCTTGATATAATCTTGCCAGGGCTGTAGTTTTTCTATTCAAAATTATTAAAAAATTTAATCACAGCCTTAAACGGTTCAATATCAGCTTAATAGCCAAACCACCTCAGAAATTAAAGAATACCGTTTGCAGTAAAATTGACCCAATTAATTTTGAGAATTATTCAGAAGTATATGAAATACCTTTTATTAAAGAAGACGGATCCAAGAATTACTGCATAGGCATGACCAGCAGGAAATTTAATTGCAGAAAAAAGAGCATATAGCTGATATTAAATACAATAGAAAAACTACAGCCCTGGCAAGATTATATCAAGAAGAAACCATCCAAATAAATTTCAATGAAAGTAAAATATTTCCCTCCAGTCTATATTATCCATCCATAATAAGAGAAACCATAGAGATACTCACGCGCAAAAATACAATATGTAACGATGCGGCATCTTTCAATTTACCGAAACTGTGGCTAGAATTACTCCATGGTCAAAGATATGAAAATAAACAATCAAGTAAAAATAATAGATAACGTGCGTAATTTTAAAAAAGTACATGAAAATAATAACTTCAAAACCCGTGCAGCTTTAGAATATTCTCATTTTGTTTTTGAAAATGACTCGGAAAGAGTCGAAACATGTAAAACAACCTAATAAAAGGTATTTTAATTTATATTATGTTGTTAATTTACATCTTTAGCATTTAAAAGGAATATGTACAACGTTGCTGAAAAGATAACGATGGGATCGCAGCGCCATCTGCAAGCTCTTCTCAACGTAAGCATTGTATTAGAATGTCTCGGCTGGTGGTAAGTATCATTTTAAATACTTAAATTATATCCTCCACTGACTTAGTGATTTTTATAAGCTTTTTTAAAATTATAAAGCATGGCTAAAAAATGTGATACGCATTGTTTTGTCTCTGGGTTGCAATATTATCGTAGGAGCACCGTTGCATATTTATAGGCTACAACATTTTAGCACTTTTTAAAGCATTACAAGGATAGCCGGTTTCTACACTATTTATTCTAGGAGCTGTATTCATGCTTAATAATCGGTATAGATAAAAAAATCGGTATAGATAAATTTTTCGTTTTAAATATATCGTGAAACTAATCTGCTTTCTATACCTACTCCTTGTATTATTAATGTACGGAATTAATTCCCGCTCCTTGTAAAACACATTTGAAAATTCCCGTTTTATTTCAAATAGGACGTCACATTTTCCTCAGAGAAATCTCTTTTTAATGCCATAATTCTTGTTAATTTTCTTTTTCTGGCAATCAGGACATAAATTTTAGCGGAAAACTCACATTTGTATGTAACTGGTACTCAAGCTAATTATTAATCAGTATCAATAAAAAATATTTCAGTTTTTCATCTTAAATATTACGTCCATTATCTATCTACTTTCATTATACATTGATATTCATGCTCCTTGTATCATTATGACTATTTGAAAATACATATTTTATTTATGATGTCATATTTGTCCAAGCCGAGGAGGATCCTTTTCATAGTTCCATTGTCCAAGCGAAATCTATTTTTAAGAATATAATTATTGTTCATTTTTTCCTTCTAATTATTACGCAGTTTTTTCACAGAAAAAGATCTTTTTAATATAACCGATATTCATACTTCATGTATAATAACAAATACTCCATATTTTTGTTTCAAATATCACGGAAATTCATCTTCTTTTGAATTATTTTCATTTTCATTTTTCACGTGAAAATCGTTC
The DNA here is from genome assembly GCA_963931845.1 of Maratus michaelseni. Classification (NCBI taxonomy): domain Eukaryota; kingdom Metazoa; phylum Arthropoda; class Arachnida; order Araneae; family Salticidae; genus Maratus; species Maratus michaelseni. Next base: position 425,316,330 of record OZ007592.1, read on the forward strand.
AATTAAAAATTAAATGTTGAGGAAAAATTATTTTTCCGTGTTTTTTAGCACTTTCCAACCTAGTTGAAAAGTGCTTATGACTTCGGTTTGTCTGGCCGGATGGCCGTATGGCCGTCTGGCCGTCTGGCCGTCTGTCCGTGCTCTAACTCCCGTAAATATGCTCGGATTGCTCTGCAATTTTTATATGTTATTGTCGTTATCTATGGCACGTTCCCTATTTCAACTGAAGTGTGTAGCACTTATAGTTTTCTTACAGGGACACTCAAAAGAATTCCGTTACATTGCGGTCTATGGGGAAAAATCATTTGCGGATTATTTTAAAAATGTTTCACTATTGTAAACGCATTGAAATTTATATAGATCACTAAGATGTATTAGAAGAAGCTTAATATGGAATAGTAGGTGTATAGCACTTAGAGTTACTTTACAGGGACAGTCAAAATAATTCCGTTACATTACGTCTATGGAGAAAAATCGTCTGCGGCTTATTTAAATAATGTTCCACTATTTTAAACGCATTGAAGTTTATATATATTACTAAGGTGCATTACAAGAGGCTTACTACAGAATAGTGTGTGTATAGCAGTCATCGTTCATTTACAGGGACACACAAAAGAATTCTCTACTGTCTGTTAACAATAATTCCTGGAAGTGCGTTTTAAGTTACTAAACGCGATTTTAATCTTAACTAGCTTTTTGTCTATTACGTGGTGTGTATAAATTCTGTAGATCCTATACAGGGCAGCACAAAAGTTCGCGAACACATTTCCGTTTATTGACAGAAACTCCAGAAGGAGAATTTAAACGGTGCTACGCGTTTCCTAACTAAACTAAAATTTAGCATCCTATGTATATATACAAATCTATAGATCATATACAGGGCTACATAAAAGTATTCGTATATTTTTCCGAATATTGTATATATTGAAAATTCCTGAAATTATGTTTTTAAATATGTTATGCGTTTTCCAAATTGTTTACTTAGATGTCATCTTTCAGCTTATTAAACGGTAATGATTTGTAAAATTATTTTAGAAGCGTTGGAAAGTGCTACATAATCTATGCTTCACGCATGATTTTTCGTTCTTGTTTTTTATTGGCAACGATTAAAGCCCTAGCAACAATAAAGTAAAATGGTTAAAATTTATGGGAAAATGTCCATTTATTCTCTTTGAAAATAACGAAATTTTGAATTATTAAGAAAAATATTTGAATAAAAAGAACAAAAACCGGCCTATATTCATCTGAGGGTTAAAATCAACGTATATGCAAAGATACAGGATCATTAAATGCTCCATTTTAACGCTGGCTTCAGCCTAATATTTGCACGCAATCAGATTTATAATATTATTAGGATTATTTTTTTAACATTTTTTGTTACTGCCCAGTCAAAATATAGAGTGGATGTTTTTTATTTAGAAAGGCCTACAAACATTTGATTTTATAGGCACCTAAAGCCCTGGGACATTAGGGCCCCATGCGCATTCGATGTTATGGGTATGTAATAAATTATTTTTCATTTTAAATTTAAATTTTCTTCAAATTTAATTAACTGCAACGTGATTATGGGCACAAACTGCTAGGGGCCTATCTACACTTATTTTTTATAAGAATATCATTTTTAAATCTTCAGTAAAATCAAAATGCTTTTTTTTCTTCTTCCAAATGTAGTTTGGTATATTTTTATTTTAATAAAATTAGATTCATCAATGTATACATTCTGTTATTGTTTTCTTCAAGTTTTATGAAATTCTTAACAGTTTTTATCTTTACAGATGCTTTCTGAATATACTACCAAATAGTGATACCAAAGTGAGCAAGAATGTTAAAGAAACAATAAGTTTTTAATTAAAAAAGGACCTTGCTAAAAAGAATAGACTTTGGATGTAAAAATGTTAATAAAAGGGTTATTTGTTTATATTTAGTTGTGCTTATGTTTAGATATTTTCTTATGAGAATGAGTTTATTGTGCAAATTTTATATGCAAAGGAAAATTTTTATGTTCTACACCAAATCAGCCAGTAACTCAACCTGACCATTTCGGATGTTGATGAAATTTACAGGAATTACGTTTATATTCTTATAGTTATGATATATATTATAGTTATGATATATTCTTATAATTTTTTTATCTCTGTAAATTTTCGTACAATTAAATTTAACAATTGAATCCATTTGGACACTACACTGTTAACTAGTATTTTAAAAACACAAATTGCACAAATTGTGCTTATTAGTTGCTAAAATCAGTGTAAAAATTGTTTTAAACTCATAAAAGAGCTAAAATCCTACATGTTTCGGCTTTAAACTTAAAGCCATCATCGGGGAAGAGGAACAACACAAACGACTACTGATCTTTTAATTTTCGACACGAGAAAATTGAAATCAACAGTATGGAAAAATTTAAATAAAATAAGCGGGCGCTCTCTGTTGCCAAAGAGCGAAAAACAAAACAATGAATTAACAAGGGGTTAAAAATGTATCCCATAGACTAGGTATGTTGAAAGAAAAGTTATCATTACAAATACAATCTTTTCTAATTTTGATTTCCAATGATTCCCTAATGGCGGCTTTAAATGGGTTATTGAACCTATGGATAATTCTTGCTTTATCGAAATTAATTACAGTATCATTATTTTTAGCGTAAAACCGGGAGAGTGCAGTGGATAACTTTCCAAATTTTATGTCGTTTTTATGCTCTTTTAACCTTTCCAAAAACTTTCTTTTAGTCATACCAATGTAAAAAATTATACTATTATTATTTAAGCTAATGGGGATTTCATAAACACCTGCGAATTGATCAGGGGGGATAGGATCTAATTTACATGAAACTAAGTCAACCAATTTTCTGGGAGGAACAGCAATAAGAAGGATATTGTATTTACGGAGGGCCCTTTTAATCCTTTCAAATATAATAGGTATATATTGGAATTTACGATAGTTTGGTTTATTATTGCTAGGGACAGGATGCTGAATTAAATGGCCATTGAATTTTTCTATAATTTTCTGTACGTGATGAGCGGGGAAACCATGGTCAATGGCGATATCTCTGATAAAATTAAGTTCATCTTGGATGAATTCACTTGAACAAACCAGAAAAGCACGCTTGATGAATGAATTGAAGGCAGCAATCTTATAAGTGAAAGTTGTAGAGGCATTAAATGGGATTATTGTGTTACTTCTCATCGGTTTACGATAGACTTTACGTTTTAGGTTGTTGTCATCTTTAATTAATTGAATATCCAGGAACGGTAGTGATGAATTTTCTTCTATTTCCAACGTAAACTTAATATTTTCATCTATTTCGTTTATTTTTGAGAGGAAAGATAGGAGTTCTTGCTTTCCATGATTCCATGTGATAAAGATATCATCCACGTATCTTAGCCAAACTTCTGGTGTCAAATTCAAACTTTTAAAAATAAATTCCTCCATCGGTCTAAGTTTAAATTCAGCCAACAGACCGGAAATAGGAGATCCCATAGGTGCTCCATTATTTTGTCTGTAAAATTTCTTATTAAACATGAAAACGTTGTTATTAATGATAAGGTTAAGTCCTGACTTTAGAGATGTTTTTACGCTATCACTTAAATTATTTTGTTTATCAATTTCCAAATTAATATTTTGTACAACTTCATTTGTATTAATAGATGGGTAAAGAGACACAATATCTAAACTAGCTAGAATAGTTCCTTTAGAATCCAAATTAATATTTTGTACAACTTCATTTGTATTAATAGATGGGTAAAGAGACACAATATCTAAACTAGCTAGAATAGTTCCTTTAGAAAAGGATTTTAGTTCCTTTTCTAAAGGAACTATTCTAGCTAGTTTAGATATTGTGTCTCTTTACCCATCTATTAATACAAATGAAGTTGTACAAAATATTAATTTGGAAATTGATAAACAAAATAATTTAAGTGATAGCGTAAAAACATCTCTAAAGTCAGGACTTAACCTTATCATTAATAACAACGTTTTCATGTTTAATAAGAAATTTTACAGACAAAATAATGGAGCACCTATGGGATCTCCTATTTCCGGTCTGTTGGCTGAATTTAAACTTAGACCGATGGAGGAATTTATTTTTAAAAGTTTGAATTTGACACCAGAAGTTTGGCTAAGATACGTGGATGATATCTTTATCACATGGAATCATGGAAAGCAAGAACTCCTATCTTTCCTCTCAAAAATAAACGAAATAGATGAAAATATTAAGTTTACGTTGGAAATAGAAGAAAATTCATCACTACCGTTCCTGGATATTCAATTAATTAAAGATGACAACAACCTAAAACGTAAAGTCTATCGTAAACCGATGAGAAGTAACACAATAATCCCATTTAATGCCTCTACAACTTTCACTTATAAGATTGCTGCCTTCAATTCATTCATCAAGCGTGCTTTTCTGGTTTGTTCAAGTGAATTCATCCAAGATGAACTTAATTTTATCAGAGATATCGCCATTGACCATGGTTTCCCCGCTCATCACGTACAGAAAATTATAGAAAAATTCAATGGCCATTTAATTCAGCATCCTGTCCCTAGCAATAATAAACCAAACTATCGTAAATTCCAATATATACCTATTATATTTGAAAGGATTAAAAGGGCCCTCCGTAAATACAATATCCTTCTTATTGCTGTTCCTCCCAGAAAATTGGTTGACTTAGTTTCATGTAAATTAGATCCTATCCCCCCTGATCAATTCGCAGGTGTTTATGAAATCCCCATTAGCTTAAATAATAATAGTATAATTTTTTACATTGGTATGACTAAAAGAAAGTTTTTGGAAAGGTTAAAAGAGCATAAAAACGACATAAAATTTGGAAAGTTATCCACTGCACTCTCCCGGTTTTACGCTAAAAATAATGATACTGTAATTAATTTCGATAAAGCAAGAATTATCCATAGGTTCAATAACCCATTTAAAGCCGCCATTAGGGAATCATTGGAAATCAAAATTAGAAAAGATTGTATTTGTAATGATAACTTTTCTTTCAACATACCTAGTCTATGGGATACATTTTTAACCCCTTGTTAATTCATTGTTTTGTTTTTCGCTCTTTGGCAACAGAGAGCGCCCGCTTATTTTATTTAAATTTTTCCATACTGTTGATTTCAATTTTCTCGTGTCGAAAATTAAAAGATCAGTAGTCGTTTGTGTTGTTCCTCTTCCCCGAAGATGGCTTTAAGTTTAAAGCCGAAACATGTAGGATTTTAGCTCTTTTATGAGTTTAAAACAATTTTTACACTGATTTTAGCAACTAATAAGCACAATTTGTGCAATTTGTGTTTTTAAAATTAAATTTAAATTTAGATTTTTTTTTTTTTGTAAAAAAGTTTTGAATTTCTCAAGTTTTATCAAGCGTAGGAAGTTGTTTGACCTCATTTTAAAGAGAATTTAATAAGGTTTAATTTGATATGCAAGTGGACTATGCTTGATTAAAAATAAGTTAAATTTAAAATTATTTTTTTTAAACTTTTGAAAAAAAATTCTTTTGTCATATTATAAGTTTTAAATCCATATTTTCAGAGTGGGATCTCAATGGAATCAGCAGTTAATGGTAAAAAAAAAAGAACAATGAAAAGCATTTTTAAACACCAGCTGTGGTTGCTATTTATTCAGCATTATTTTTTCATAACTGCTGACCCCATTGCGTTCCCACTCTAAAATTTTCAGGATTTAAAGCTTATAATATTACAAAAATCATATTTTCAAAAATTTTTAAAAGCATTATTTTAAAATTTAATTATTAATTTAACCAAGAATAGTCAACTTGCACATCAAATTAAACCTTGTGAAATTCTCTTTAAAATGAGGGGTTAAACAACTCTATGCCTGATAGAACTTGAGAAACTCAAAATTGAAAACATTTATACAAGCCAGAAAATGATTTTTGAAATTAAAAAAATTAATTGTATGAAAAGTTAATGAGATAAAAAATATAACAGTATATTCTCATTTATATTAAGATGAATGATTCCTGAAGGTTTCGTTAAAATCTGAAATGGTCAAGTTGAATAGTGAGAATTTTTAATTGATTTGACATAGAATGACTATTGTATTATAATTAAAGATATAATTGATTGAATATTACAAAATATTTCCTTCATATGAAGCAAATTTTGGGTCACATCATGATTTTATCTTATAAAATAGTACATTGGAATAGTTTATCTCTCCGATCTGAATTTAAAAAAAAGTTATGTTTTAATTAAATACATTTATAGATTTAAATGAAAAAAGAAAAATCTTCGTACTGGTACTCGTTAGTGTATGCCATTTTTTAAATTTTTTCGATAAAATTTATTTCTGTTACTCAAATTTTCAAATATCTCATCATAGGGAACTAACTGACCACCTGTTCAATTTGTTAAAAAAAAATTCAATTAGGGCTGCAATAAGGAATGATTTATTTTATTATAACATTGCACATATAACCTAAGTCTATGACCGCATCCTGTGGATCCAAATAGCAGTCATGGTCTTCAGTAAATATTCTAAACTGTGAAGTGCAAATTTTGAAAGTATTTTCATAATTCCCTTCTCTGCTGGATTTGTTCTAATTTCTTCTGATGGTGTTTACTGATTTTCAAATTCTGTAGCAAAATATCCTATTTTTAAACAACTTTTGAAGAAATCATTGCAATTAGAGTATAATATTGACATCTTTAGATTGTGATTGTAGTGAGGCATAGCTGTTGTTAAAATATTAGAATTTTCTGCATACTTCAAAACATTTTACATATAATGCTACATGTTTTAACATCACCACAATAATTCTAAGTGTGAACAAATAATTGTAGGGAAATTAACAATGTAGATATTGTCAGTTATAATGAAATTTTCTTATGAACAACAATTATGGATAAAAATAGTTTTGCTTAATGGAAACTCTTTATTAAGTAGAAAAAAAGATTTATTGAAACTTATTTATTGTTTTTTATACTTGTGAGCATCAGATTATATACTGCATCAGTTTGTGTAATTTATTAAGTTTGCAACAGTGCTAAAATTTTTTTTTTAGAAATTCCCCCCCTCTCTTCTTTAAGTGGTGCTAAAAGATAGTTGTCATTACTTTAAATAAAAGCTCGAAATCTACTGTTTATTTTTTTAGGAATTACTAAATTTTCTTTTCTAAAAGTTTTCAGTTATGAAAACCAACAATGAACTTATAAATTTACATTAAAATGCTCGTTGAACCAAATAAAACTGATGAATATACAACAATAACTTGCTTAATTAACAGACTACTGTTAATTAAACAGATTATTGTTCTATATTCAACAGCTTTATTTCTGGTCCCAAGGCTGTTTGGGACAGTTTAATTTTACTAGATCATATATTATTTATTTTATGGTTTGTCAATATTAACTTAGCAGCTTAAATCAATTACAAAATGGTATATTATTGTGAATTTTACAGTTTAATTCATGTACAAGACAGCATATTACCATTAATTTCACATTTCATCTGTGTACATTTAACGGTTGAAATCTCTTACAAGACTCTATATTACTGCTAAATTTATGGTTTATTACTGCTAATTTAACAGTTTTAATCTCTTTTAAAACTGTACATTACTGCTAATTTTATGGTTTATTACTGTTAATTTTACGGTTTTAACCTGTTGCAGAACTGTACATTACTGTTAATTTTATAGTTTATTACTGTTAATTTTACGGTTTAATTCAGTTATAAGACGGTATATTACTGCTTATTTAACGGTTTATTATTGTTAATTTTGCGGTTTTAAACTGGCACCCCAGCTGCCGGTTTTATACCGTAAAATCAACAGTTTTTTTTTTTTTTTTTTTTTTTTTTTTTTTTTTTTTTGCAGTGCATTTCGTTCTGACTGCTTATAACTCAAGTTCTGCTGAATGGATTTTCATAAAACTTAAACTATTAGATATATAGTTTTTTCAGGGAACGTTTTATTATATAACATATCGTTCAGCCAGATTAGTTATAGAATTATGAAGGAAATTTCTATAATCAGATGAACCCGATTATGAAAGATTAGCCTTTTTAAAAGATTCTGCCGAATGGATTTCGATGGAACCTACACTGTTAGTTAGATAATTTTCTAGAGAATGTTTTATTACATAAAATATCATTCTAAATTTCTTAGTTCTTAGAATTATAGCGGGGAATACGAAAATTAGGTGACCCTTTTATCAAATATAAGTCTTTTCAAAAGTTCTAATAAACGGTTTTTGATGGGATTTGCACTGATAGTTCGATAATTTTTCAAAGATAATTTTTAGTATATAATATATTGTTCTACATTGCTTAGTTAAGAGCAATAGGGGTAATGTCTGCATTTAGGTGAACCCGCTTATGACAGATCTCGGATGGCAGCTTTACTATTTGAATAACCATCGTTGATTAGTGGGGAAATATTCGTAAATGATTCCAATCAACAAATTCCTGACTGATATTTGACGCCATACGAGGCTGTAAGTTACTAGTATACGCGTCGGAATTGTATTTTTTATGACCTTACAAAATGTTTCGTTTTATATTTATCTTACAAATGTCGTAGAAACCCGCTACAGGATGAGATTTTCCATAATTTTATGTTAGCCGGGAGCAAATCTCGCCAAGAGTATTTTTTCTGGGCAATAGCAGGTTTTATTTTTCACGTGTGTAAATTAGCAATAATACTTTGATGATGAAACAGACGGTTTTGGTTTATAGCATTATTTCTTATTTCAATTTTTTTTTTGTATTTTTAATGAAATTTGTGAAAGGTGTATGTTTTAAACGTATGTAACATGTGTATTTTGCATGTATGTATTTTAAATTAAATGAGCGAAATGTTTATATTTTAAATGAAATGAATGCAACAGGAATGATGGCGATGGAAACAATATTTGGCTATTTATCACATGCGCCCGGCTAACATTTCCTTGCAATTGTTGTAGCAACCTATCACGAGAATAATTACAAAACATATTGGTGGCCAAAGGTCCGCTCCGAGTACTGATAATAATGCCAGAAATATTGCTAATATTGAATGTTATGATAATATTTCGTAGGTCAAACTAAAATACCGCTACAATGATAGACATATTTACATCTAGCCGTAACTACTCATCCTGATTAGAAAGTAGGTGTAGTTTGTACCATATGCATTAATTAAATGGGTAAATAACATAATCGGATCGACATATAGTTGTCGTAAGTAACCGGACGTTGTTTGGCGCATGATTAAATTAAAAAAATGGCTAAGTTGATTCTATGTTTTTAAAGTGAACTTCCATAATCGAGTCTACAGAGAAGTGGCCGTAATTTGGAACAAAGTTTTTTGAATAATTTTGGCAATTTTCCGTTATACCAACATCATGCCAAAATGTATGTTAATGCACCATTTATTCCAACTCTGAACGTGCAAAGAATTTTTATTCCAAACAGGACCAAACATTGTGGCTCGCTATTTATGGATTGCGAATATCTTTTTTTTTTTTTTTTTTTTTTTTTTTTAAAAAGAAAATACTATTTAATCGCAAACATGCAAAACTTTTAAATTACGTCAATTTGACGTAATTTCAATACTATCGCTCTTTACCAAATCCTACTGTAAATGATTAAAAAAAAAGAGTTGGTCTTTAACAGCAAATATTTGGACTGTACGTTTGAAAATATAATAGTAAGTATAAAATATAAGTATATAATATAAGTATGTAAGTATATAATATAAGTATATTTCAGGTAAGGGTACAGATTACTTTAAAATACAACGTCAATTTCACTGGTATATTTCGTTTGATTCAAGGTTCGTTTGGAGAAACTGACCAGCGCAGCGGGCGTAGCTTGCTAGTTTTTAAATAAAAAGTATAAACTTAACAGTATGACACAGAATGTCTCTTTCATTTACTAATAATATTTTTTTGTTTTTAAACAAAAAACGAAAAATAAAACATTTTTAAGCAGCTATTCTTTTTTAGAAACCCTTTATTTTTCGGTAAATTATTTTCGAAATAAAAAATGTTCAAAAACATGTAATATATATGTATTTCAGTGTTTTATGTTTTTTCTTAGAAAGTGGTTACATTCCACACTAATCCCGATGAAATATGAAATAAATTTATTTTTATTCGACAGTGGAACGATATGGAAATTAATTTTCCGAAATTTAAAGAAAATATTAAGATTCGATAAAAACACATGAAATGACGGTTTTTCCTGACATATTAGTGTGATAGACGAAATCCATCTACAGTCGCTATTAACATCATAAGAGAAAGTAACGAATTCCTTTATTCCGAAAAAGGATTATGCAACATAATGGAATTAACTGTATTGTAACATAATGGTCTTATTTAGATTTTTCTTTACGAATTGCGTAAGATATGTTTCCATAATTTTTTTAAATCAACTTCACGTTAGGTCAAAACAGAGAAAACCAAATGACTGTAGTACGTGGACACAAGGGATTAAATTGGAGTTATATTTACAAAGAAAATAAAATTAAGTAATAACAATCCATGTAGTTAGTGTATTTTAGATATTTTAGTGTTGGATTTTTCGTTCTTACTATGCCCAAATTAAGTTTTGCTGACATTTACGAACTGTGTAATACTTAGATTTGTTTACTTCTACCTAATAGAACGAGGCAATCTCAATGGTAATTTCTACAATATTGTTTAAATATAAATGCACAGATAATAATATGCTAATAATAATATTTTTGATTCTGCTAGATTTAAATAAAAACTTTTAAAACATTGCGTTATTTTTTCTTTTTTTTTTTTTTTTTGAATTATTTAAGCATGATACTTCTTTTACCAGGGAATATCTATCTAAAAGTAATTACTTAACTTATTTGTTTATCTGGGAGCACGGCAGTGCGTCCGCCAAGTTCGCACAGGCCGTAAGCTACCTTTTCCCTGACCATTTCGGCCTACTTTTCACCCCCTCATAACTGCGTTTTGGAGAGAGCTAGAGAGTTTTCCTTTTTAACAAACATTAATATAATCAAACTGAACTAGATTCCAAGATTTCTTATTTCTGTATTTAATATTTTTCGAAATATGAGATTCCGAAAAAGGGCTTTTTTGTAACTGACTCACAGGGGATCATCAAATAACTAAAAAAAAAGTTGGTGATCATCAAATAACTAAGGTACTTCTAACAGTCGTAGAATCATAAAATTTGACAAGTAAGTAGGTTTTGTCACACAATTAACCAGAAAAGTCTGAAAACATAGAATTTCTGCCTTTAAACCCTTCAAATAGGGGGTGCTGATTTGGCTATATACAGTTCGTAACACATTCAATTGGCAAATTTAATTAATTGCATTGTTGCAACCATTTGTGTTTTTTGTTGTACGATAAACATTTAAGTAATAATAGTTGCATAGACAATCATTTCCTCGCTCATATTTGACGCCAGAGTTGGTCGCCAAAGCCTGATTACAGAAAATTAGCCTGAGTTTGAAGGGGTTACATGGTTTCAAGCAGAATGAATTTTTTATAGTCTTTTCCGAAAATGTTGGGAAGGCAAATCTTTTAGTTTATCTGTCCGCTTTTCTATTTTTTACTTCCTTAAAATAAATTTTATTATAAATGTCGGTATTCTAATCGCAATAGCACTCAGTCAATCTGGCAAAATTCCAGTGGGTTGTTAGTTCTTTAAGTGCATTTTAATGATGTTAATAAGCTTTATATATATATATATATATATATATATATATATATATGCATATGCATCACATACATAATACATATGCATCATTATGACGTCCACATAAACAGTGTATTTTTGACGACAAATTTGGCGATATTTCGTTAAGTGCCGCAAAGCTTGGAGAGAATTTGACGCTAGAGGCTATTTTTCATTGCGAATTTTTAGGGCGAGTAATCATCTATTAATATTATGCGGTTAATTAAATGGCATGACGCACGAATGTTAATAAAGTTTCAATCTTTCGTCACTACACAAGACCTCTGCTCTTGCTATTATATTGTACTGTTATTATACTTACTCTTACTATATTGTTAGTCTTTACTATCTTAAAAGTTTAGGTACTTTTCGGTTAGCCGGGCGCCAGTGAAATGTATATATCTATATATACATATCTATGTATACATAGACACATATATGTGCATATATATATGTATATATACATATATATATATACACATACATATATGTGTCTATGTATACATAGATATGTATATATAGATATATACATTTCACTGGCGCCCGGCTAACCGAAAAGTACCAAAGTGTATTATAGAAAGAGAATTTTCAGAATTAAAGCATCGAAACTGCCAGTTCTAGATTATTATAATTTTATAACATATATCTAGTTTATCAATATGTACGTTAGAATGAATCTTCTATAATGGGGTTCCTCGCATTTTAGCTTCAGGTTTTCGAGTAAATTTAGCTAAAATCTTAAAACCAAGACATATTGACATATTATCTAAGACGATTAGATGAGAATAATGGTAGATTTTCTAATGGAAGAACGGCAGTGCGTCCGTAGATTTTCTAATATTCCTTAATCGTTCCAATGTTAGAATGAAAGGGGGAAAAATTAGCATCAATATGGTTTACTGTAAATATGGATAGCTTAACAGCTATCCATAGCTCAGTGTAAATTACAGAAGATTACTTAACAGGATTAAAAAATCTCCGTATTAGAGAGTGTAACGATGCAAACGGACATGAAGCGTAAATTCCTAAGTAAATTAAGCGGTAATTGTCAATAAAGATGAAATGGATAACAACACAAAATATAAGATACTAGCAAGCTACGCCCGCTGCGCTGGTCAGTTTCTACAAATGAACCTTGAAGCAAACAAAATATATCGTTTAATTTGACCTTGTATTTAAAAGCAATCTGTATATTTACCTGGAATATCCTTCCACATTACTGAAAAATGACGTGATTGCGCTATTATATTTTGTAATGTGCAGTCAAAATTTTAGCTGTTAAGGACCAACTCTTTTATTTGGTCATTTACAGTTAAGGTTTGCTAAAGAATGATAAAACTATATGCAATATACTAAAACCATCACTAAAAATTATCGAACTAACAATGCAAACTAATTAACAAAATCCATTCAGTAGAAGTTTTTATAAAGGCTAATCTTTTATAATCGGGTTCATCTGATTATAGAACTTTTCCACGTAATTCTAAAACAGAACAATATAAAATATACTAAAACCATCCTTACAAATTATCTACTTAACAATGCAAGTCGCAAAAAATACGCCCAGTAAAAACTTTCAAAAAGGCTAATCTTTCGGAATCGGGTTCTCCTGACTGTATAACCTTCACACAACTGTTTGACTAAGCAGCGTAGAACAATATGTAGTACATTAAAACATTCCTGAAATAGCATCTGACTAACAATTCAATTCTCTTCAAAATCCGTCCAGTAGAAATTTTTCAGAAGGCTAATCTTTCACAATCCGAATCAAATACTGAAAAAGCTAATATTTGATTAAAAAAAATCACCTGATTTTCGAATTTCCCCCTATAATTCCTTTCTTTTTTTAAAATAAAATTAATAACAGCTTTTTCTTTTATTTTTCCAGCTGTATAGCCATTTCAATTCTTTCTGCATCAAAAAAAAAAAAAAAAAAAGACACCTTTTGGCTTAAAATCAAATTGTTTAGGATCAAAATTAAAATCAAAATCGCCAAAAACAAAAGATAAATCGCGAAATATTGTTTCGATAGCAATCTTGCCCCTTGAATAATTTTTTAAGCATTGCGAACATTCCCAATCATGTTTAAATTAAATATTTTCGTTTTATAATATTCTCTCATCAAAACTCTTTTTTCTTTCTTTTTCTTTTTTTTTTTTTTAATTAATTTAACACAGTTTTTCTTTTATTTTTGGAGATGTATAGCCTTTTCATTTCTTTCTGCAACAATAATGATCGCCAAAAAAATAGCAATGGTAACCTTTTCGGCCAAAATAACAAAACTTTCTATCATAATTCAATAACTAATCTACGTAGAACGTCGTGTTATACATATAAACTTTCCTCTTGAATAACTCTATCTGTTAAAAAAAACCGCATCAAAATCCGTTGCGTAGTTTTAAAGATTTAAGCGTACATAGGGCTATAGGGACAGAAAAAGCGACTTTGTTTTATACTATGTAGTGATGGTGCCAATGATCGCAAAGAGAATTTCTCTAACAGAAACTTCCGATTTGGCGAAGTATTGAGCAAGTAAATCTAATATATGAAAATGAAAATTTTTTTGTCTGTCTGCACTTCTATACAAATCAACAGTTTGAAAGCCAGAATTGTGAAATGCTACGTGTAGGTGTATTAAAACACGGCCGAGGCAACTAAAGTAATCCGGAATCGAAATAATGTAGAGTTAACTTTTAAATAATAAAAAACCAAAAATCTAACAGCTTTTCCGGGGAGAGTTCCATATCCTGTGCTGGTTCGCGCGATTAGCAAAAAAATCGAAACTGCTGCCAAAAGGCGTGTGATGTCACGCAGATAAGGTCAATTCCAGTTGTTAAGTTAAAACTCCAAAGACTGAATATTGCAACAACCAAATCAAACATTTATCACCAAAAACAACTCGCCAAACCTACCAGCACAGGATATTGAACTCTTCCCGCCTTTTCCTATTAAATTTGAACATTTTTCGTTATAGCAGTTGCCAACAATTAAAAATCCACAATGAAATTTTTTCTACAATAATTAATTTTCTATTGAAAGATTACCACGTTAAAAATGAAAATAAAAATAAAAAGTTTCAGCAATTGAAAAAAGATTAATATGACGTCATATTGGTAATATAACGGAAATTTTCAAACATTTCTCAATAATACAAGGAGTATGAGTATGTGTAAATACAGAAAGCAGGTTATTATGACGTCATTCGATAATTAAAAAAGAAAATTAATATAACGTCGCATTGGAAGTTTAACGGACTTTTTCAAATGTTTGGGAATCATACAAAGAGAGTATAAATATGAGTAATAGTGAAAGCAAGTAGGTAAGATGTCAGCAGGTGAGTACAACGTCATACGAGTTTGAGGAACGTATTGAATCATGATAAAAACACGATTATAGAAATATTGGCATATTTTAACATTTTGAAGTTATCTATATAACATGTTTAATTTTGAAATTGATTTTTCTACACAAACATTCTTTAAATCTCGAACAACACCAGGTACTTCGGCTAGTCATGAATAAAAGTAATATGATGAAGTGCTTAGCATACATATAAGAAAGAATATATTGTTTCCCTGAGACGGCTAGTATTTTGATGTAAACTACAAATAATAATATAGATTTGTGAAGCATAGTAAAATAATTTTAAAATTCTTTGACATTTATATATTTATTATATTTATATCCTTTATACATTTGATAAAACCTACAAAAAGCAGTGATATCCCATCAAAAAACTTTCTGTAAAAAAAAAAAAAAGCGCCAAGTTTTCTTTAATGTTTCGGCCGTAAAAAGTACTGATATCTGATGTTCGCCCAAGTTAAAAGTCAAACATCCGAAATCTTTCATTCAAAATGGCTTCCCTGCGACTTGGCCGTTAATGCATTTTAGAAGGTTTTTCAAATTCTAAAGAATGTATAATGATCTACATGTCTACTACATTATTTTGAACATTTTACGCATTTTGTTGTACAAAGTACTAAAATATAATACACATTTTTAAAAACATAATTTCGAAATCACAGCTGTCGAGAATGGTCCACTCTGGTTCTCAACGTCTCATATAATGTAACACAATGTGAAATTTGATGAAAAAAATATTCATTGGAATTCGTGTTAATGACAATAGACCGTACAAAAGGGTCATTAAACCATGGTAAAACTAAATGATGGTTAATCAAAACTAATGTTTCTTGAACCTCAATGGTATGTATCACAAAGCTTTTAATTACAATATCATCATACGAATTTGCCTATTTGCATTCCGATTTTACTTTTAAATGCATAATTTCCAATCATTAATTTTGAAATGATTTATCGACGTAATTATTTATTTCAAATGAAAGATATGCCATGTTTAACATCAATCAGGGTGTATTATGTATTCTAATTTATTTTTCTCAGTATTACATTCTTCTAACGTTTTTAACCTAGAATGCATTAACGGCCAAGTCGCAGGAAGCCATTTTGAATGAAAGATTTCGGATGTTTGACTTTTAACTTGGGCGAACATCAGATATCAGTACTTTTTACGGCCGAAACATTAAAGAAAACTTGGCGCTTTTTTTTTTTTTTTTACAGAAAGTTTTTTGATGGGATACAAACTTATTTTTACAAAGTCACTAATTAAAATGTCTCCGCGGTTAAATAGTAGATTATGTTGAAGTTAAAAATAAAAATGAAAGTTTAATTTTTGCTTAAACTAATTCCCTGTCTTTATTTGACAATGCGAAATTTCCAACAACGTTCCTTTTATAAAAGTAGCTACATATTTTTGTTTTCAAAGATAAAATTATTCGACTGTTAAAATTATTTATGTTAAGAAGTTTTTTTTTTTTTTTTTTTTTTTTTTTTTTTTTTTTTGGTAATATTCTTAAAGTATCTTTTGAAAGCACTCTAAGTAAACTCTTATTAAAAAAGATTTAATATTTATTTGAACAAAGTTCTTTTCGTCTCATAAAATAACTTTAAGTTTTTCTTTGTACTTTACATCAATCGAATGAGAAAGAAAAGGAACAAATTTACAAAACATTACGGATGTTTTATAATACATTAATTCTTTATACAAATTATTTAATTTGAAGTACAAATGCGAAAATCATATTAAATTCATATACTAGGACTTCCTTCAAAGGGATTAGTCTGAGTGATATTGCTGAGAAAATAAAGTTAACAATTACGATATAAAGAAGATATCAACAAGAATCTAAGTGAATATACAGCATATGATAGACAAGAGATAAAGATACAACATATGAAAAATAGCAAATTAAATGATATAATTACAAAATATCATATATAAATTCATATATTGTTATGTTTTCATATGCATTTTTTTATAACATTTGGCAAATAATCTCATTTTCTTAAGCGGGAATTGCTCAAAACTTAAAAAAAAAAAACCGCCGGATCTTTTAAAACGATATTTTTAAAGTCACATAATCAGATTTGCAGCCAATAGCGTATTTTAGCAAGCGTAGTTTAACGCAAATTTAATTTAATTTTTGCAACATTTTCTTTGTGACAAATATCTAAATAAAATATCAAAAAATAAAATATTAAATATTGAAATATTAAATCAAATATTTAATATTTGAATTAAAAAAATTTCCTTTGTTTATTTGTATAACTATTTATAGAAACTCGTATACTTCAAACCACATTGATAACATGCTTTGCTACAAACGTGTCTACCAGTCTAACCACTCGTATGTCTTAGCTGTGTCTCTCTCCGAACTCATCTGTCTACTGTCTCTCTACTCTTCTGTATACCCGTCTCAGTATCCGTCTGTCTTTCTACCCGACTCTTTAATCGTGTCTCTACCTGTCTCGCTTCCCGTTACACTACTAGTCTATCAACACGTCTGCCTATATACCCCTCTCTCTACCCGTCTGTCAAGTCGTCTCTGTACTCGTCTCTCTATCCACCACGCTACCCGTCTCCCTACCCATCTCACTACCCATCTGTCAACCCTTTTTTGCACCTGCCTCGCTACCCGTCTGTCTATTCGTTTCGCTACCCGTTAGCTTATCTCTGTCGCTATCCGTCTCTCTACCCGTCTGTCTACCCGTTTGTTTACACGTCTATCTATCTCTCACCAACTCTTCCCAATATTTAAACAATTTAGTAAACGGAAGCCGTTTATCTGTTATTAAATGCAAACAGGAGTAATTTATCTAAAGAGTGTAATCAGATGCAATTTTTTTAAATACATACATAAACCAGCATAATAATTCACCAGTTTTATTTTCATAGTAGTTTATGTCATTTGATAGTAAATCTCAACTTCTTCAACCCGAACTGCGTCAAGCTTTTTAAAAAAGCCCCAAGGTCCGTATAACTGGGAAGGGGAATTGTCCTCAGGGCTATTAGATACATGTTATTAAGTTAAGTGAAAGTTTCGTAATCGGGTTCGCAGCCAATTTCTTATGTCAGAAAGGGTGACTTTACGCCATTTTAAATTCATTTCTGTAACTTTCTTTTTCTTTTTTTGGTGGGTGGTTGGGGGGGGGGAGGGTTCCAAATATATACACTTAAATTCAAACTTTTGCCCCCATGTTAATATTAGTGTTGTTTGTATTATCAATTAATAATTTGTTGATCGAGCTTCATTGGAAACAAATGTAAAATACTTCTACAGTTTTTTTTTCTATAGAGAAAGTTCCGTAATCGGGCCCTAAGCTAATCGGGGAATTTAATATCATTATTGTTTCTAACTCTTATAGAGTTAAAACAATATTGTTGCTATCATTACTCTTGTTTGTGACCAACCTCTTCTGTGTATCTGAATAGGGAAAAGTTCCGTATCATGTACTGGTTGGTGCCAAAGGCAGTTGTAGAAACTTACAAATTTTTCTAGAGAGCGGAAAAACATATTTTTTAAAATATTTACAAATATACGTTTATTAAACCATGTTTTTGAGCCATTTTAAAAAATTAAGTACGGTGCTAAAATAAAATTTTATTGCCATTTTCGATATTTTAATAAGAAATGAAAATACATAACAAACAAATTTAACAAAACTAAGCCATTTTTGGGTACTTCTCTATTATCCCGTCGACCACTTTTCATAACAAAAAACTATCGCCAAACTAAGATTAAACGGCAAAAATACAGTCCCATTTACTTGATGCCAGAAGGATTATACGTATTTGTTATGCCATCAAGTGGTTTTTAATTCGACATTTGCGTGTATTTTTCATTATGTTTTACTGATTTATTAGTTATTTCATTCATTAAAGTAACAATTGTGTCCTTAAATTCTTATATTTTATTTATTTTGATATTTCAATGGCAACGTTCTCCCGTTTATTTAGCGTTACAGTTTGGCGATAGTTTTTTGTTATGAAAAGTGGTCAACGGGATAATAGAGAAGTACCCATTTTTTGTGATAAATAATTGTTATTGCCAGGGGGCAAATTGTAAACAATTAATAAGCGAACTAAAAAAATTACCGGAAAAAACTTGTGGGAATCTCAAGAAAGAAATATCTGATATAAATAGCATTTAAAATCTTAAAATGGAGAAGTGGTCCGTATAAAAATGCAAAACATTATACACCTGATATAAGAATTTTTTAATTTTTTTATATTTCCGAAAGCACAGATAAAAGGGTAAAAATCCCGGCACAGATGTCATATACTCACCACGTTGGCGCGATTTTTCCCCGCCCCTTTGGCGAAAACTGTTTGTTGTGTTTGTTTACTTTTATTTTTTATTTTAATTCTATAGATTATTTTTATATGTATATCAATATTAATTTAGGCACAGATGTCATATACGCACCAGATTGGCGTGATTTTTCCCCCGCCAATTTGGCGAAAACTTTGTTTTTGAATATTAGTTACAAATACCATACAATAATAGCATGTAATTTTTTATTTCAATATAAAAATAAAATAACGTAATAAATGAAATAGCTCCTATTATTCAAAAATGGGAAATAAAAATAAATAAATGATAGTTTGATATAAATAAATATTGATATATATAATAAAAACAATTTATAGAATTAAAATAAAAAATAAAAGTTAATAAACAACAATTGAAACAAAATAACCGGGTTACCATGTGAGGCATAAAATTGCCATTTTGTTGCAATCGCGCCAATGTGGTGCATATATGACATCCGCGCCTTTATTTATATCAAACTATTATTTATTTATTTTTATTTCCTTTTTTAAAATAATAGAAGCTGTTTCATTTATTACGTTATTTTATTTTTATATTGAAATAAAAAATCACGTGTACTATTTGTCACACTATTTGTAACTAATATTCAAAAACAAAGTTTTCCCCAAGCTGGTGGAGGGAAAAATCGCGCCAACGTGGTGCGTATATGACATCTGTGCCTTGTTTCATTTCACATAGAGTTACTGCTCTATTATCCCGTCGACCACTTTTCATAACAAAAAACTATCGCCAAACTGTTAGATTAAACGCCAAAAATGCAGTCCCATTTACTTGATATCAGAAGCATTATACGTGTTTGTTACTTCATCAAGTGGTTTTTAACGCGACATTTGCGTGTATTTTTCATTATGTTTTACTGATTTATTAGTTATTTCATTCATTAAAATAACAATTGTGTCCTTAAATTCTTATATTTTGTTTATTTATGTATTTTGATATTTCAATGACAACGTTCTCCCGTTTATTTGGCGATAGTTTTTTGTTATGAAAAGTGGTCGACGGGATAATACAGAAGTACCCACATATGTATTGGTACTTTTATGTTAACTTGGCGCAGTTGATAAATCGCCAAATATTTTTCTCATAACATCTTCATATTGCATTCATTTCATTTAAATATAAATCTTTCACTGATTTCATTTGAAATACATACATTAAAAATACACGTCTTTCATTCATTTAATTTAAAATACACGCCTTTCACTGATTCCATTTAAAATACTAAAAAGGAAAAGAAAATAAGAAATAATGCCACAAATCGAAACCTTTTATTTAAACATCAAAGAATTGTTCCTAACATACACACGCGAAATAAAAAAGCTACTAATGGTGGGATTTACGCCAAATCTCTAATACTAATATTACTCTTACTAATCTCTAATACTTTTCAAACAGAAAAAATTCCAGATTAACTTTCCATTTTTATTAAATTGAAGTATATTTTATTGTGCTGAATATTAGTGCTTGCATATTTTTTTGCTCCATGTATTCCATGAACTTTTCAATTCCGATTGTCTACGAAAATCTCCCGCCGGTGAAAATGACGTACGCACAAAATTTAGTGACGTATGTACTTTAATTGTGCTTTTTTATCTATTTTTTTAATATAACTTCCAAACGGTTTGACACTTATTCTTGGTAATAAATAGACGACGTTGTCACCTTTATAGGTACCTGCTGTAAAAATTTGAACGAAATCCGTTAAATATTTTTTGAGTTATGCTTGACGAAAGGTTTTAATATCCATCGTAGCTATATATGGGGCAAAGTAATACTGCGCTGTGTATGAGTCTTCTTTCACTCAGACAATTATTCAGTAAATCTTTATTCAATTACAATTATCAGAAAA
Organism: Maratus michaelseni; assembly: GCA_963931845.1. Lineage (NCBI taxonomy): Eukaryota > Metazoa > Arthropoda > Arachnida > Araneae > Salticidae > Maratus > Maratus michaelseni. The sequence goes on from OZ007592.1 coordinate 425,337,541, forward strand.
AGTAGATAAAAACATATTTTTAAATGCCTGATTTTTATTTATTATATATATTATATTGATTACGATCCTAATATCTAAAGTGGGTATGATATTTAAGTCAAAATAAATAAAACAAAACATTCATTTTCACGTTTCTATGAAAATATAGGTTAAAAAATATATTTCGTGTAATTAAAATTTTTATTAAATAAAAACATCAATATTTATACGGTTAATATACAAATATTGAAGATTTTCATCTAAATATGATTATAGGAAGTAAACGACAGGTACGCGTTCAATGACAAATTTCCTATTACAAAAATGTAACAAATAAGTATCTTCAGTTAAGGAAACTCTTAATTGTATGCTTCCCATAACTATCTGACTACACGGTCACTGCATGCGGTAATAAAGTATTCACATTTAGTATAAATTATAACAGTAATTTTGAGTTTGGGATGTACATTTTAAAAGAATAATTTGTTTTATTTCAATTATGATTTTTTATACAGTGCAGTTTTAGTATGTTGCATTAATAGAGCAATGACAGACGTAAAATATTTCCCATTTTTATTTATTTTGTCAAGAAAAGTTATCTGTATTGAAAAAAAAGTATATCAAGTAGGTTGCATTAAATTGGGAACAAAACATTGGTCTAAATAAAGGATGAAAAAATACCAACATTATCTTGATGCATAGTTCATGAAAAGAAGACAGGAATATTTTTGTTCATCGTACAGTTAATCTTGTACTCTTCCGAACTCTGTTTTGAGAAAGTCCTCATAAAAAAAAAATGGAAAATACTTTTTTGTATATTAGTGAAAAAAAGTATTGTTTATTTTATTAGGTGGAACTAAAACTGAACGTTCATATAAATTGGACTCGGCTGTGAACATAATGAAAAAAGACTTGGATTATAAGAATTTTCCTTAAAATGATTTAATCGAGATTTGTAGTACATGGACTGAAAAGTCAGTGTAAAAGTCTTTCAAATTACATTGAAAACAAATAAAGAAAAAAAAAAGAATATTTTTCATACGTACACAGCAATCGAAAATTTCAAAAGCGGATGTCATTTATATTTTGCCATTTTGTTTCCGTCATACACTCATTTCTCGTTTCGCAGGATGTGGGAAATATGATATATTAGAAATAACAGTCGTTTATTGTACAAATCATCATTTACATGACTGTAAAGTTTAACTAAATTACACATATAAATCTGAAAGATCTACAAAACATGAGAAATTCTAAAAGAGAAATAGGTATAGAATCTTCATTTTGTTTCTGCGGAATCTCTTAATCGGGATGGTTTGTCATATAAAATCATTACAGACGCTGGTCTGTCTTTTAATAATGCGTACACAGTCACTGGGCGAAAATGTCGATCAGTAAAATTTATTATGATTATTGAACGATGTGACAAATACAGCAATGGCCGTTGAGGCTGCATTGAAAATAGTTTATTGTGTTCGAAGCTTGTCTACATCTCTGTTTGAAAAGTACTGCATCTGAAATAAAAAGATAAAGCTTATTTTTCGATCCAATATTTTCGTTACGGATGCGAACTTCAATAATAACTTTCTATATTACCTCACTATATGATGAAAATCCTCTTTTGAATTTTATAAAGAATAATTTGTGTAAAATGCCAGTGAATAAAGTAAAACGGATAGTGAATAATCATATATATATATATTTTTCAAATCTTTGTCCTGACAAATATTATTACACAAATATTATTACTTTTTAATTTATTTTCATTGACGAAATGCTCAGAAATATCTGTAAGACATCCTTACATCCTTCAGTTCATCCTATAATTTCCTCCAACATCACTGCTACAACCAGAAGTTTTGATCTTCTATAAATATACTATTAGCATGCGTCTACATGACTTGTAGAACGCATTGTTTGATGGTTAAATCCAATGAAAATTCAATCTTGTTAGGAATGTGTGCCACATTTTTCAATGAAGTTGATTCATCGACAGTTGTTTTATCTCTTTCATTTCATTATTGTAAATGACAGTAGATTTTAGTAAAAAAGAAATAAAAACATAAATTACTGAAACTTTTCATGTTCTTAAAAGTCTTTCTCCGTTTAACATACATTTCTTTAATTATATGCAATCACGATATCATAATCAAATTTTTTCGGCATGCACGAAAAATTACAATAATCTTTTGATAATCTTGAAATTGGGAACTAGCGACTTTATTCACTCTGGAATAGCTTAAATAGATGAAATAGATGTGTTTTTTCCACACGTTTTATTTCTGCATGTATGTGTACACAAGTTATTATTTTAATGCTTTAAAAATAAATATGCATTTGTATATTATGTACATATCATGAGCAATTGTGTCTCATACATTTTTAGAGCCCACCAGTGGCTGCGATTTTCTGTTCTCTAAGCTGGTAGACAGGCGGTGCTGTTTTCGAAACCATGTCGCACTCGTCGGTCTAACTGTTCGAAATATTTCGTGGGTTTCTATTTTTGGTTGTTGTTGTTCTTGCACAAATACTGCTTAGATTCCCTTAGAATGAACTACACCTCTTATATCCCTCGAGAAGATCACTTTATATTCTCTCTTCATAGTCCTCTTTTATATTTCTCCACTGTTCATGTTTCATTTATAATTATTTCGACTCTCATATTACCTGAAATAAATCATTATTGTATTATTACTTAATATTTTATTTCTATCTTTCGTAGTAACACTGTTTTTATTTCATAATAAGATTTATATGTTAGAAGAACATGTTTAAATAATTACGACCGGATTCCTGTTTCACATGGAATTCTATAAATTATTTTAAGTTTTTTTATCCAAACATAGAAACTATCCTGATTTATTTAGTGGAATATTTTTTTGTACAAACCGACTATTGGTCTAGTGACTTAACAATCTTTGGAGGATCTAATACAGGGTATTAAAAAGACCAATAGTATCTTAAAAAGAATAGTGAAATGTTTGCCACAAAAATTATAGTTTTGATCAAAGGCACAACCACAATACGTTAAAACTGCATAAATTAAGTTTTCTTAAACTGACAAATTTAATATAAGTGTCTTTCTTACAAGTTGTCCTAAAATAATTGTCTAAACTAAGTTATGATAAAATACACACATTTTCTTTTTCAGTACTGCAACAAAATGTATAATAAAATGTTCATTTATATTTACACAACTGACGTATCCTCTGTAATAACAAGGCAAGTGGAGTTACCTGAATTTCAGGTAAACCATTTAAAAAGACGGCTTGTTGACATACAATGCAATTCCTCGGGTTCTATTTCGTATTCGAACCCACATGGCTTTCAAAAACGTTTTTTAACTCTCACTTGTCTCAGTTTCCTTATTCTGCTAACAGGTGGCGGTACTGTGTGGGACCCTTTTAGCAAGTACTTGTAGATGCGAGGGCACGGACGAGTTCTATAAACGACTCCTGTGGCTGTATCTGTTTAAAGTACATGTTCATCTCCTACATGTTTCACTAAACGGAAGGAGTTGCAAAAAAGGTGCCAACACTGTGTGCTTCTTCCTGTATCATGTGATAAAAATGAACTTTGATCATGAAAAACATGATAGAATAATTCTGTTCTCAGATCCCTGTTCGGAACAAAACAGTAACTACATGTTGTTCCATTTCCTGTGTATGCTATGTAGATCTCCAAATGTGCAGATAGTGCATCTGATCCCGGTTATGAGGCATTCATATTGCCAATGCGACAGGACATTTGGGAACTATTCTCAGAGGTTAAAAAGGATGGAGTTGGTGGAAACTGAACAAGAATATGTGGATATGATCGAATCGAGCAGAAATCCTCTTTTTATAATGGTTGATTAAACGCGAGATAACATCCTGCTCAAATTTGAGCCAGCCATGAAGGACAAGATTAAGAAGGGCAAAACCTCCATATCTCACAGGCTGTAAGGGTAACATACAAAACAAATGGATCTGGTCAGTTTCGCAAAACTACCGTGGCATATGAAGAAAAGCCTATCCAGTTCAGGCACCAAAACTGGATACCAGTCTGTCATCACTCAATAAACCATAAAAACTGAATATCAAGGATTCAAAGAAGAAGGATTTTGAATATCTGCTACGATTTATTACTCCTGAAAAGCAGCAGTTTTTGAAGAACTTGTTGAACCCTTATGGTATATTGGATCTAAGCTCCAGGAGGCAGTGTCTGAAATGGATGAATCGGATTTGAAGTTTCAAAGAAGGCTGAGGACAGTATTAGGATTTTTTTAACAAGAAAAACACTAAGATGATTTCATATTTTGTAAAGTCGTAGATTGCACTATTTAAAAGTTGTAAAAAAGTCATTATGTGATCCAAATGTACATTTACTTTCATCCAAAACAATAGGATATGCAATAAAAAAGTGAGTGTTCAATTTTCAGATTTATATAATGTATTATTCAGCATATGAGGAAACAAATTATGATCATAAGCAAAGAAAAGATGCTAGAAAACACTTATTAATAGGAATATATGCAAAGAAGTTATATGATAAATTAAAATGTTCAAAGTAAATTTGAAAGCTTCGTATCTGAAAACACTTGTAATTGCAGATGCTCCCTCAATTTTAAAATTATTTTGACATACTTTTAGTTAAGTATTTAGATATTACTACACATTTCAGGTATTGTACAAAAATGTTAACAAATAAATCAAATAATGACAGAACATGAAGAAAAATGTTTCATAAAATATCCAAAAGATATTAATATTTAAAAACATATTCTTAAGTAGCTGACGCGTTCAATTAATTTCTATATTTTTCACCTTTATAAATAAAACTTATCATGAAAGCTATTAAAAGCTTTTTAAGAAGCATTAACATAACTTTTTACAAAATATTGATGTTGACATGCTTTTCAAACTGGTATGTATTTTGCTCAAAAATTTACTAAGAAATGGAGGAATCACTTATTATATATTGATTGAATAAAACGTTTAAAAGTTTAAATTTCAATTTAACATAAAATATTCTATTTTTTTTTTTTAGAAATACGGAACAACATGTCTCCGTCTCCACATGATCTTCTGAAACAATTTGTTTAAATGATGTTATAGAACTCTGTAAATTATTTTGTATAATTGTATAAATTATTTTGTATAATTGTATAAATTATTTTGTATAATTGTATAAATTATTTTGTATAATTGTATAAATTATTTTGTATAATTGTATAAATTATTTGCATAAGGATATTATGATTACTTTCATGAATAAAATTTGTAGTGCACAAATTTGAATATGGAGTAATATGTTACATAATTATTATTCGAGTACGCATTTAATATCTACCAAATATAAATTGTTCATCTTATATACTAAGCATATTGATTATATAAAATGAAAAGTAATCTAATTTAAAAGATGTAATTTTAAAAAACTAAGGTGTTTAATGCTTCGAAAATCATGCTTTACTTGAAATGAATGACCCAAGTTTCATTGCAATATAATGCTTTTGTTAGCTTCGTATTAGTAAACAAAACGTACAAATAAATGTTCATGTTCACGTAGTCTAGTGATAGTTCACTGAAATATGCGGCGTAACAAACGTGGAAAATACAATTAAAAAATTGGGAAGAAATTTATCTGGCGAGGGTTTAAGATATAAGTTTAAATTTTCTTTTTCCGTCAATGTAATAAATATTTAGTTCAAATTAATCAAACATAATCAAACACTAATAAAACCTAAACATATATCATAATTTTACCAGCGCGTGTTTATAATTTCTATGCCTGTTACTGCCAATCACCGTGAAACAAATTGAGAATGAATTGCGATTTGCATTATTTCCTTCTAATAAAATAATTAATAAGCGTATTAAATGTGTATTTTCAAATAACAGATGGAAATTACAAATAGTTAAAAAATATGCTTCATTATTTAACAGTTGTCTTATAAATAAATGACATTTATTTTCAACTATTTATAATACTAATTTTTTTTCCTTAATTTTCGATACATTTTCTTGTTTTTTTTATATATGAAAATATTTTTAATGCGGACAAGCCAATAAAGGAATTTTATAACAAACTGTAGAACATTGAAACGTCAAATTCATTAAAAGTTTAATTTTCAGTATGTGTGCATTTATATATAATTTTGACATACGTCAATGTGCTATTTTAAATAGCAGACATTTTTTCATCATTGAAATAAAAGTGGAACAAAATAATAATGGTTTGAGAATATCAGCAGCGATTTTTAATTTCTTTTGTTAATGTATTTATGTTAAGAAAATTAATGTATTTAAACAGAGGTATGAGAAATATGGATTTTAAAAATTGTAATACTCTGAAGAAACTGAAATATTAATTTCTTGATTACCTTAATGAAATGAACTAAATGTACTGACATTGAAACATTTTCTTTATTTTACGTACACTCTAAGAAATTAGGATAAAACTGAGCTGCGCCGATAGGCGACATGTGGTGCCCGTCAGGCACGTCAACCGCCGACACCAATTTCTGAAGAACTTTTATTGCGCACGACCAGCAGAGTTCCTGTATGCGCGACTGCGTGGGAGCACCGCCACCTGCTGTCCACTGCTATTTTCCAAAGAGAGTCTTGACAATGGTCGTTGCAACAAGCGTAGGTGCATACCCGCTTAGGACACTGCTACTCTATACTTGGGGAGTGCGCGGAGTCCCCCCGACAGCTTTGGAGCATGACACCAAAAGAGGAAACCGGGCCCTAGGCCTTATGCCGAGCTTCCCCGACGACTTTTAATTTATCGCCGCTTTCGATCATAGAACTCTTACAAAGGAAACTACGCGGCTCTTCTGCGGCGACGAAGGAGAAGGCGCCTCTCGCGAGTCCGGGATGACGAGGAAAAACATCCCTAAACGCATAGATACGTCCTGGCTTAGGTTGTCTCCGCGTAACCGCCGAGAGCATTCCCTCCGACTTCTACCGGAGGTAGAACGCTGGGGTGCGGTCGACTCAATACAGGGCCATTCGGGAAAAACATGACATATGAAACAAATACAAACAAACATATCACAACGTATGTTAGAAAAATTGAAGATTGTGTTTCGCTGGAAATAATAAAACAAAAAGAAGTAGAGCTGCAAACAATCTTGAAAGACAAAGAAGAAGAAATAAACCAATTAAGAAAAAATTATCTTCACTCATCAAATATCAGGGAAGAGAAAATCAACAAAAATCTTCAGCTCCTTAAACATCTCCCTCAAGATAAAGACCCAGAAACAGGAAAACTACCTTCACAACTAATAAAAAAAAATAACCAATCTCAAGAAACAATTAGATATAAAAACGGAACAATTAAGAGAACTGAATTTTCAACTAAAGGATCAACAAACCTACATAGAATCAACATTACAAACACTGGCCAAAGACGAAGAATTAAAAGACTTAATAAAGTTAATGCACCAACAATATGACGATAAACTACAGAAAATATTGGAAACAGTACAGAATCAAATGTCACCTAGCAATCTGCTACAACAAAATGAACCTTCGAAAAGTTCCTCAACTACAGAAAAAATATCCATTTCAGATCTTTACTCAACAAGATTAAAACAAACACATTCTATTCCGGCACCAGCTCTCTCAACTACGGCAATTCTTCTCACACGTAAGAAACAAACGAAGATGTCCATGAACAACATAAGGGGAATATTAGACAGGGAATTAAAAAACGAACCAAAACTACCAAAATTATTCTGCACGCAGTCAAGAGACAAGAATTCTTTCATCTTAAAAGCTTTCACATCAAAGGAAGTTGACGAAAAGTTGAACTTTCTGCAAAACAACGAAAAAATACAAAGCTTGTTAGATCTCAAGTATCTGGGAGAAAAAAGAAAAAAGATCATACTTTTAGGGATTCCACATTATGTTTCGAAGGAAGAGGTGTTGGAAGTAATAGAAACAGAATTAAGTCAAAATGTAAGAGACAATGTAAACAAAGTTATAACACGTCCAAAAGCAAAAACCTTTCAATTATTTTGGAATTAGAGGAACCAATGGCTCTTCGTATGCTAGCAAAAGGCTATATTTATATAGGTTTAGCATCGTGTAGAATTACAAATTATGTCCCTCTTATAAGATGTGGAAACTACCAATTATTTGGACAGTCCTATGAAAAATGTAGACGCAAACAAGCGTGTGCATATTGTATGCACAGCCATGAGTCCAGTACATGTCCTAAGCGCAATTATCTAAACTTACATAGATGCATAAATTGTTATAATACTGTTGATGAGAAAGGCATGACATTTAGCTACAAACACAGTGCAAACTCAAACAAGTGTCAAGTTTTCCAAAATCTTCTCCAAAACAGACAATATCGCATCAACAATACCATTAGATCATTTTCAACTTAAAGAATAGTTCCTCTAAAATCGTTTCATCAAATACAAACTCAAATTCACCTCCTTTTCTGAATTCTACTAATGTTAATATTCATAAATTGGAAGACCTTAAAATATCGCAATTAAACCTGCAAAAAATACGACCAGCTTCATCATCCCTCTTTCAAAAATTAATAAATGAAAAGTACACAATAGCCTGTCTCCAAGACTGCGCCATAACAAATAAAAGGCCACATGGTCTTCCAAGCTCACTACCATGCTACTCTTCGTTATCTAGAAATTGTTTCGTAGACATTTTAAACACGAAATTCAACATCTTCAAATAAAAGCAACACAAAATGCAGTCTTTGTAAATATACTGACAATAGAAGGATATCTAACAATAGGTTGCCAATATATACCTCCCTTCCATGACATACAAGAAGACTTGCAAGAATGGGAATAAATTAAAGGAGGATCACCAAAATTCCTAATGTTAGGTGATTTTAATGCTCACAGTCCTCGATGGGGATACAATAGTGAAAATGGCAGAGGGCATCATTTAATTCATCAAATGTGTACTCACAAACTTTTAGTAGTCAATAACCCACATGCTTCCCCGACATACGAGTCAAAAGACAGGAAAGGCTGGCCAGACGTAACATTAGCTACAATGCCGATCTTCTCTCACATAGCGAGCTGGGAAGTGATGGAGGAGATGGATTTTGGTGATCATCGTTTAATAACTTTAATATTAGATACAAAAATTCCGAAGCTTCCCAGACGACGATTCAGAACAAAAAAATGTATCATTTCATAAATTTAACACAGCTTTTCACAGTCAAATAGAAGAAAATAATATATGCTTTAATAATATAGAAGATATAGATACATTTAATGATATTTACGAAAAATTCATCACATTACTCACCAATATCTGTAAGAAAAATTTTAAAAGAAGAAAGTCAGCGTATACACCACAAATAACATGGTGGACTGAGGATATCAGAAAACAAAGAAATTTGGTTAGAGCTTTAAGAAAGAAATCAAAATTACCAGAGTCTACTCCTGAACATTATGCAAAATATAAATTAGAGAAAGCTAAATACAGAAAGTTTAAAAAAGAAAGCTAAGAATGATGCATGGAATCAATTTTGTAAAAAAAACAAAAAATCCATATGGGAAACTACAAAAAGTAGCTTTTCAAGATTTCTATCATAAAGAATCGTATGCGCTATCTTCTTCAGACACCATAATCCAAACTAAAAAGCAACTATTCACAGATCTCACAAAAGGAATTTTTGGTCCATCAGCTAATCCAAAAGTTAATCTGCATCCACAGTCAACGGACACTGTACCGCCGTTCACTATTCAAGAATTGAGAGACGTCATCTACTCTTTTGATGCTAACAAAGCGCCGGGAATAGATGACATCGATCATCGCATAGTAAGAAATATTTTAAAAATTAAAAAAGATCTCCTACTCCAAATGTACATAACACTACTGAAACTGAACTATTTTCCAGATGTTTGGAAAATAGGAGAGTTGGTGTATTTTTTGAAATCGGGCAAACCCCCTACAGAGATTGATTCCTACAGGCCAATAACTTTGCTCCCAGTTTTCGGAAAGATATATGAAAAACTCTTACTGCGAAGGATAAACTTCTCTTTACCCAGAAATAGAATACTCTTTGAAAATCAACATGGATACACGGAAGGGAGATCAACAGAAACAGCAATTCAAACACTATTCTCACACATAGAAATAATTAAACAAAACAACTCGTATATATCCCTGTTGTCAATAGATTTTAAAAATGTATTTTATAATCTTCCGTGGGAGCAGACATTAATCCTACTTCAACAACTAAATATTTAACAGCCCTATATTAACACGACAAGGTCCTTCCTAACTAAAAGAGGAGCATATCCCAACTGGCTAATGAATGAAATACATTGGTTCTCCAAAGGCTGCTCACAAGGCTCGTGCTATGGTCCTTTCCTGTGGAAAGTGTTTATGCAGCAATTAATCGATATTCTCAGCAATAAAAATATAAGAGTCATAGCATATGCGGATGATTTAATGTTAATCATTGAAGCAAGAACTAGAGGCGAACTAGAAAGGAGAGGAAATGAAGCTCTTCAAGTAATTAGCGATTGGGCTCAAACTTCAGATCTGAAAATATCTTATCACAAGTGCCAATGTCTGAATCTCAGACGTCCAAAGTATTTAAAACGGCGTCCAATCTTCAAACTTGATTCACATAATCTGAAACCTGAAAACACTATGCCATATCTAGGAATACATTTAGATTCAAACCTATCATTTTTGCCACATCTTAGAATCAAACGGGATGAAATGTCAGCAACAATACAAAACTTGTTAAAATTCGCATCAACCACAAGTGGCATTTCCAAACAAATCATAAAAACTTGGTATACTTCCATTCTAGAAAAGAAAGTTTCATATGCAGCAGCTACATGGTTTCCAAGATTGCAAAAGTCACATGGCTTTCGCCTGCTCTTATCTATTCAGCGTCGTTGTCTGCTACTAATCTCTGGAGCATATAAAAAATATCCTACATCGGCTCTAAATGCCCTGACAAGAATTCCTCCACTACCTTTAAAACAGAAACAGATTGCAGATCAAGGAATGATACTGAGACTGGGAGTGCCATCACACGCACATCACTCTGATACATTTCAAAACAAAGCTTACAAAAAATATATAGATACCTCATACTGGATGCACAAAATAAAATAGAGACAGATGTGCAAATATACACGGATGGCTCAAAAACTGAAATCGGCACGAGTTATGCCCACTGTGTATTTAAAGAAGAAGAAATAATATATACATATCAGCAAAGAATACAGAACGAAAACTCAACGTATCAAGCGGAACAACTGGCGATCTTGGACTCAATACAATGGTCAAAACAATCAAAATATCGCACAATAGTTAAAAAATCAGATAGCCAATAAAAGATATATCTACAAAAAATATAATAATCAGCCAAATAATCCAATCTCTAAAAGGAGCAACACAAAAAATTTATCTACAATGGGTCAAAGGACATTCAGGCGTAACAGGTAATGAATTAGTGGATCGGTTAGCAAAAGAAGCAACTGACCCAAATTCATTAACACCAGAAAAATGTATACCATATCCATCCTCATATCTTAAGAGAATATTTAAGCAAACTTTACATAACTCATGGTAACGTGATTGGGACTTATGTCCCACTGGGCGATATACCTATGCATTGAAGCCAAAAGTTTCAGAAGACCATCTTCTAAGTCATCGATACCTATATATATTCGCTATCAATTATGGCCCTTTCCCGGCTTATTTAAATAAATTTTATAAAGTTTTGTCTTCAAGATGCACTTGTGGCGCAAGAGGGGATTCGCTACATTACGTTCTCACATGCCCATTGACAGCTACTCTACCTTTGCGGAAAACAGACACCATCTCTCTGTCGAATTGGTTCAAATCAATCTCGGCGAATTCCTCATTGCTTCAAAAGATAATTAGCTATATGTCCTTAATAGAAAAAAAAAACTGTTATTCCAAATGCCACCAGTACACATCATTGGTGGTGATGATGATGATGATGATGCTTTTCCTGATGATGACGATGTTTATAGAAAAAATCCACTGTCTCTACTTTTAAAATATTTTATGCTAAAAATCTGACAATTTCAAATAATTTTTAAACTCTTATTAATTGTGACTTTTCTGCTGAGTATGACTTTTGAGTATGACTTTATGAGTATGACTTTTCTGCAAATTAAGCTGAGCTGTTTTGTCAAATATGTAATTTTTTTAAAAATAAACTTGCCAAGCAGGGCTTGTAGGGGCTAAAGCCATATGATAGGCCTCCCTGCTTGGTTGAATCTGAATCTGAATCTGATATCAGACTCTGAAAGGCATGGAAACTTTCATCAAAAGCGCCAAAAGCAGGGCATCTGGGTTTAGCCTATGAAGCATCTTTCCACCACCTACAGAGGAGGCTCTCATCATTGTTCGTGTCCCCTTGCCACAGAGAACCTGCGCTTAGAGGGGAGAAGTCACTTAAATCGTAAAGCACTTCGTGCGCTATACCAGGATATCTGGGTTCGATCCCCAGTATGGACGCATTTTTCACTATGTTGGTTATGCGTTGTTTAGCAAAGGGAAAATTAATTCACATCCTTTGTCAGTATTATTAATTTACAGCGCAGTTTCAGTCGTACTGAAGATTTAATTGGAAATCCATATAAAGTATTTATAAAATTTATGTGGTTTTTTGACATCGAACAAATTTGTTTGGATAAGGATTGTTGATTTCCATGTGCAGCATTACTGATTTATTCTATTATCCGAAACAAGAAACGAGGTTATAATTTAAGATTGTGTGGGTACACGGACGTTAGTTTTATTCCGTAGAATATTTCATTGGATATACAATTGTATTAAAACGTAATTTTGTAGACCACTAATTATTGCATTATTATTCTACCACGAATATTGTCGCATGTTTTTAAAATTATTATCATATCTTAATTCCCAAGTACAGGTTTACTCTTGCTCTACAAAATTTTGAAACTAAAAGCTAATGCATGTGCGCAATTAGCAGTTTTCGTAAATTTTGAAATAAATTAATTATAAGCCATTCTAAAAAAATAGACTACAGTAATATTTGCTACCGAAACGTTGGAACGTTTGCTTGTACCATGTTTCCAAATGCGCCAAAACCTTTGCGTTTTATCACCAACCATCATAATTTGATGAAAGTTTTTTTTTTTTTTTTTTTTTTTGCATGTGTACTCTCACCTATTAAAATTTTGCCAATCTTGTATGAAACACCCTGAATATAGTATTATTAGTGAGTAATTTTCATATAAATTTTCATAAAGCATTTTTGAGACAATGTGAAATTATTGAATAGCTATAATTACGAATATGTGCTTTATAATTGGATTTTCACAAAATGTGATTTTTTAGTTTAGCTTCGATACCATCCTGGCAAAAGTTTGTCAACATTTGTTTAATAATATTCAAATTCATTTAAATTATTAGATTGGTTTCTTTCTTTTTATAATGTGTATCTTTGTTGCTTTCAGTGTTTTATAATTTTATATTTAATTTATGGTAAACGTTTTTTTATACGTTAATTGTGTCTAGTGTGTGTGTGGGGGGGACATATTCTGAATTTTGTATAGTTTTCCGATCAATTTTGTTTATTTTTTAAAATTAATTCCATATAAATACGCAAATATGAAAAAAGATGTGGAAATGGTGATAATAACATTTACTTCATTACAGCACAGCAAATTAATGCAGTATTAATGCTTAAATTATTACAGTACAGCATCTAAAGACTTTTATCTAAATACCTGATATTTTATTTTCACACGTTTACGATATTTTTTCTAATAAAGTAGAATAAATCCAACAATTATGAAATTTTATTTATTTATTTATTTTTTAAATATAAGACAAGAAATTTTGAAAGTACTTAACGCGAGAAAAAGGATATTGAAATTAACATTTTTTGTAAATATTGGAACTTTATGCCGGAAATAAATTTTCAACTTTGAAATTTCTAAAAATTTTAGAGAAAATATTGAAGCATTAAATTCATTTAATATTTTAATACTTTCATTCTGAAAGAAAATGTTCAGTTGATTGATGATGATATATAAGTGATTTTAAATTATGCAAAGCATTCCACTACATAAACAGCTGCCAGCAAAATGATGACACAAGAGAGTTATGATAAATTAGTTTGAAAATGATGGCGTAGATTTACTTTTGAGATTAAAACCGGAAATTAAATCATTACATCATTAAGTTCTTTACTGTGTCTGTTATAACTATGTTTCTGTTATAACTTTACAGAAGTTATAACAGACACATTAACTGAATGAGTGCGTAGAGAATTCATTAATTTCTCATTTTTGAATTTAAGCACATTTAAATTGCGGGTAGTATGATTGTCTAATCTAATATGATATATATATCATATTCCGATTAGAAATATATATATATATATATATATATCTTTGTTGATTTTTGTATAAATTCGCATTAATTCAGTTAATATCGTAATACATTGAAATTAAACAAATTTCAAATGATATATACATTATTAGATATAGATTTATATGTCCATTATCTAAACACGTGTGCACTCTGTAATAGGTATACGAATAGCTTTTTTTTCTATATTTACGTAATACAATTATAATAGCTTAAAAAGCAAAAATGTTATGTAGTTAATTGCTCTGTACCTTCGTAATGGATATTTTTCTACGTTAGACCCCACACCTTTCCCTGAATCTATCTATCTATCTAAATATCTATCTATCTATATGTATATACACAATTCAGTTTTTTAAAGATTTGTGTACGTGGACATATGTATATGGTGTATGGTCATTTCATACTTTTGTGCGTTACTTTATTGTATAAGGATTTAGGGGGTAATTTATTTAGCTGTATTGTAGAGATACACCATGATTTGTTTCATAATGCTAAGCAAATTGAGTGTATGATATGGAACTTGAAGTACATATCTCCAAAAGAAGCTTTACATATATGACTTAAAACTTATTTTTATAAAATAAATTATGATTACTTGCTTACTTTGAAGAGGATACATAAATAAGATGACCATTTACAGTTAAGTGAGAAAACCTTCATATTTACGACAAACGACAATGTTCACATGAACGGCTAATAACTGAAATTGAAAAGGTATGCATAATGCATATTACTTTTGAATATTTTTATTACGGGAAAAAACTATGTTCGTCCACTTTTGTGAATTTGGAGGCAACAGTACCCTTTGTTAGCTTGAAAAAAGCACTGTAATTTGGTAGCCTAGGATAGAGGCGCAAAAGAAGATAGTCTATTGAAAAACGCTGTTGAAAAAAAGTATAAAAGGGAATAACTATGAAAACCTACGCACGTATGGAAAAAATTTTCAATAATGAGTTCTTATATTTCATTGTTTTGTCCCTGGCCAACCATATGTCACTTTTAAAATAAATATCATCGTCAAAAAAATTTGAATAGATTAATATTTAATCTACATTAACTTATCTTTTTTCTTTACTTCCGTGACATTATTTTAAATTTTCTTGTTTCTGTAAGGCTAAATATGCGATTGTCTCTAATAATAGTTTATAATAAAATAAAAAAATCACTTGATTTTTTTTTCAACTTTCTGATTATTATAGCCATTTATAAAATATAATATATCTATTATTCTAAACGCGTGTGGCATAGATCGATGGATATATATATATATATACTGTTAGTCAAAAAACTGCTCAAAGATGTGCTGGAACTATTCAAATATTGCATAATTGATTTCCTATAACTTATTTTTCTTTGATCTTTTAAAAAGTTCTCACGACACTTTTGTCAAATCAATAAAACATTAACTAATAAGACATAATAAGACCAGCAACAATTTCATCGTCTGTTCATTGACATGATTTACAGCATTTTAGAATCATGCTACTTTAAGCGAAAATTTCCATTTATCATTATTTGGCATTAATGCAATACAGGAAAAAAATATGCGGTTGAAAAAATTGTTTTCAAAATAAATTAGACTTTTAATGGGTTTTTTAAGCACGTGATTATTAAATTTCCTAGATTAATAAAGACAACAATGTTTCACTTTGTTACGTATTTACTGTTCATTAAACTAATTTATATATACACTGGCTTCCAAAAGTTAAGGTACAACCGTTATTTTGCGTCTAATTTGCAAATGAATGAATATAGAAACAACAAATTTGGAGGAAATGTGCGCTAAACTGTTATTTATTAAATGCGACATAGAAATTTACTTAAGTTAAACGTATAAATGAAATTACAACAAAAAAGTACTCATAGTGGAAAATTCCATTCTTGGAGAAATCAGTACATCGCAGTGTTATGCAGTAAAATGTGACAGAAACATTAAAAAACTGGTTCTAATACGGAATATGTCCACCCCCGTACTTGAATGCAATCGCGGCATCGACTTTCAATGCTCTCAATTAAATTGTCGGACACCGAAATAGGTAACGCTGACCAGACTTGGAGTAAGCCTTGTTCCAGCTCATTTAATGACCTTGAAGGAGGATTTAAAGCCACAACCTGTCTTCCAAGATAGTCCCAAAGATGTTCTATCGGATTCAACTCTGGAGAGTGAGCTGGCCATTCCATTCTCAAGATAATCCTCAAGATAATCCTCAACAACCACAGCTCGGTGTGGTCTCGCATTATCATCCATTAGAATGAAACCATTGCCAATAGCACCGGCATATGGGCGCACATATGAATCAAGGATCTCATCCCGATATCTCGCACCTGTCACAGTTCCTCCATGGAACACATGCAGGTCAGTGTGGTCTCGAGTGAGATCCCTGCCAAATGATTCCACTGTTTCAGTAATTGTGTGTTTCGACAGTGTTTGATTGGTGGTATCGAGTGCATTGTTCTCTCCAGATCAGAAGACGTCCTGAATCGCTCTCCAGTGTGAATCTGGACTCGTCTGTGAAGAATACAGAAGCCAACTGTTGTCTGGTCCAGGAAACATGTTCTTTTGCCCAACATAAGCGGGCTTTTCTCTGTCGTCTGTTGAGGGGGACACACACAACTGGTCGCCTTGCTTAGAGACCTGCATTGTGAAGACGTCTTCGCACCGTAGTATCGGAAATTTTTCTCCCTGAGGCTGCAAAGTGGTCTGCAATGAGTTGCGGCACAGTAGTGCGTCTTCTCCTTCGGGCCGAAAGAGCTAGAAACCGGTCTTCTGCAGGTGTTGTAACACGTTGGTAACCTGGAACATGTCTTCTGGAAACAGAATCTTCGGATTCATACTGATCCCAGAGTCGTTAGACTACACTGCTAGACACATTGAGCCGTCTAGCAGTATCGGCCTGTGACAACCCCATATCCATCCATCCTACCGCCTGCCACCTTAATGAATAAGGCAAACGAATCTTCTAGACATTTCTAGACTCTTGTAAACAAAACTGACAACAATAGTTCGAATACAACAAAATTTCACGCGAAATTACGAATGCTTCATAATTGCATATTTTTCTCTCATTCACAAATACCTATTCTTTTCTATAAAATAAAAGTGGTAGCTGTAATTTTTGCGTAAGTTTTTTTAAAGCTTATTATTATCATTCATATAAAATATGAAGTTTAATCTGACTGCCATTTTTTGTCTGCCGCCCCCCCCCCCCTTATACCTGTACATTGAGATCCTTTCTCGTTTGGGGTACTCTATCGAGAGTTGAAGCACTTTCTGGTAATTTCTAGCATCCGAAAGCTCTGGAAAATTTTACAGTTATCTTTAAGCACTTTCTGGTAATTTCTAGCATCCGAAAGCTCTGGAAAATTCTACAGTTATCTTTAAAGCCTATATAAGGGCCTCCGACAAGTTCAGTTCAGTTAGTTCTCTGTCAAATGCGATTGAATACGCACGAGAGGCTTTGCAGTGAGAACTGTGTTTCTCCGAGCAATTTTGTATTTGATTTGCCGTATTGAACAATACGCTATATTGTTCTGTGTGAAATTTTGCTGTGCTGTTATTAGATTTGAAGATTACTCAATATTTGTGTCTTTGAGAAGATTCTTGTGTATTTACCGAACTGTTTGGAGTAAATAAAACCTGTTGATTGTTCTTATATATTGGCAACAATCCTTTCGAACCCCGAGCTCACAACAATATGATTTTCATACAATTTGATATGACTCGACAAAAATCTGCAAAGATAATAGATATTAAATTTCAAACCATTGGATTGAGTAGTTTTTGCGCTGTTAGATCCGTGCGGTCGGACGGACAGACAGACAGACGGACCAGACGACGACTACAAGTGCTACGTATTTATATAATTACGAATGCTCCTAGACATGGGTTGCCAATGAATAACCTGAAAATTCTTACAATTTTAAGTAACTTTTACGTCGGTACGTTTTGTCAACCAGAAATGGAATTTTTATTGTTTTACTTTTTAGAATATGAGAAAGGTTTCTTCTAAATATAAATTACAGCACCGGATAAAAATTAAATTTTCATACCTTAAAAAACAAATGTATTCGTTTCACATAAAGGGTTTTTAATATGATGAAGAAACACATTTGAAACATTTTTTTCCTTTGAATATCTACCCCTTACACAGAATATTAAGGAGTTCATTATCGGAGAACTGTACACTGTTAAAAATTTGCAGCAAACCGTCCAGTCATTCGACGGTTTTTATAGAAAACGGTTACGGAACCGTAATTTAACTCTATTCGGATCATATTATTGCCCATATTATGATTATAATACAGTTAAATTACGGTTATGTAACCGTTTTCTATAAAAACGGTCTAATGACTGGACAGTTTGCTGCAAATTTTTAACAATGTAGGTGCGGACACCCAGTACATACCAGTTGTTTCAAAAATCATGCATTCCGTTTGAAACCGAAAAGGATAAAATACATTCCTGTAGTGCATAGCTTTATTATATGGCTTTGGTTTGTTATACAATGTTAAATGTTTTAAAAAATATGCAAAGTAGAATTTTTCGAAAAAAAAAATAAATCCCTATAACAAACACATCAAAACCGTATTCTTACGAAATTTTGTTACATAATTAATGGTTAGGTTTTAATTTGCTTTTATCTTTGAGATATGTGTAAACATCACATTTCTCACAATATGGCTTAAAGATGTAAAATTAAGAATGCTTTTAGGATATGAATTATGAAACTTTAAATTCACTTATAATGTTGGTGTTTTTAATAAGAGAGATATTTTTTCTGGTGTTTATAATAATAACTCTTGCCTTTTGATAGAAATATTTTTCAGGAATAAAATGGTAAATTGTTAAATTAAATTAATCAAACTATCATAAATATCATTTATAATAGTTTTACAGTTATAAAATACAAACAACTTGTCACAATAAGATAACTGAATTTTAAGCAACATATACATTATTAACATTCCATATCGTGAGTAAGCAGTTTAATTTAATTTTACTGAGATGTGAATAAGTGCATTAAATATATGCTAAAAATCCGTGATATCTATAAAATAAAGTCTTTCATTAAAATATGTTTTTTTTAAATTTAGTTTTTTAATAATCGCTGAATAATATGCTCTTACAATAAATAAAAAAAGTGTATAAATACAAGTAAGTTTCTTTAAAGTGCAACACTACAAAAATAGTGTTTCACTCAGGAAAATTAAAATCTCTTCTTCAACCATATAGATATGTATGTAATTTATTATCTACAATGTTAATGTATATTTCAAAGTAATGAATACACATAACATATACACACACACACATGCATATATATGTACATATATATATATATATGCATCATATTATTATGACGTGTCCTATCATACTTCCGTATCGTATCACTATTTGTAGAAATATAGTCCCACTTAGATGACGTAGCAACTTCCATATCGCCGCAAATATGGATTAATAGATCATGAGTGATCTTAATCCGTTCTTAATAGCGACAAAATTATAAATAAAACATAGCAAACAGAATTTTATTCATGTAAAACATTGATTTTTAAGAATAAAATATCGAACCAAAACAATATTATTTTGTTAATGTTCTTAAAAAACTAATATATAATATGATAATGAAACTGAAATTCATAAAAGAACAGTTTTCTTTCCGATTCATTGATTCTTCTAATTATTAAAATAATACAGCCATTGTTTTGTGCTTTTGAGGTAAGGAAATACTGAATGCAGCAATTAGAAGTATCGTATACAATGGGATTTAAGCTGTGGGATTAATTTCAATGACTTCCATAAATAACTACACATATACATTCGAACTCCTAAGCACGATAATGACATCATATGAGAAAGATGGATTGATGTAACTAGTGAGTCAATGACTATTGATCTCGAATCGTATCAAATAAGCAGATAGTCTTATTTTCGACTAAATGACGTGCAATTTTTATGTGGTTGTTTCTCTCCGAAAGAATAAACAAAAATGTGTCGTTTTGATGTTGAAATGAAATGAAATAACTTAGTTTTTACCAATATTAGAGCAATTATTAACATGCATAAATAATTAACAATCAACATAAAAGATGTATTACAATAACTTGAAAGAAAGTAAATAAGTGATAATTAGTTACAATATTTAAAAAGTAATTCTGAATAATGTTAGAAATATTAATTGTTTTGTAATAATTTGTTTTCTATACTTGTGTTATTTTCTTTATGAGCATTAAAGTATGAATCTACAGCATTAGAACATTTTCTTTAAACATTGTCCTGCTTTGAGACGTTTATGCAAAGATAATGATGTAAGGCATGTTTTTGACCCAAACTAATTTAATGTTCTTAACCTGCGTATATCTGAGCTAACGTTATAAGGATCAAGAAAACAAACAACCTGGTTCAAGATATTTTATTTAAAATGATAATTATGAAAGGAATTACCAAGATATATGCACTTTGTAAAAAGAGGTTTTTAGATATTTATTTAAGTTTAACTATATGTTTAGATAGAAGAGTCAGAATAATAAAAATTCTATCTTTATCAGATATTTATTTGTGATTTCAATCACTTTTTGACCAGTCGGCGAGGATAGTATCTATGATAAATTCGACAAAAACCATATTAAGCGGTCCAATTTCAACAATGTGTCTCAGGTGATCTAAGTATCATGAAACGGAAACTACATCTGAATAATATCTGATTAAATATGTTTTTACCATGCATAATATAAAATCCAAAAACAATCAATGGATAACAAATGTTATTATACTTTATCCGAGCATTATACATTTTTGAAGCTGTATGTTATGACTCTAATTGAAAACCTTCGCAGACTTTTTGAAAATACAAGCCAATTATCAATTCATTTAATAATCCGATACTTATTAATGTAGTGATTTGTCACACATTTAACGTTTGCTGATTTGACTCACGTCAAATAAAGACCACAAAGTAGGTCTCTTTTCAATAGTTCACTTTTTGTATAAAATATGAAATATCATCATTTTAAATATTATGCAAGTAATCGTGAAATATATATATATATATATATATATATATATATATATATATATATATATATATATATATATATATATATACAGGCCAGCCACGATCTCTATAATTTTACACCATATCATAGCACTATTATTCCACCGCCACAAATTACTAACGCTGTTCCATGCTATATGATGACGAAAGATCACGAATTATACTCCATAGAGGCAGTTGCACGTAACCGGAGAACAAGCTAAGTAAATCAATCCAGGCAGTTTCCCAGTCAAGAACAACAAACTGTATTGACGGGACAACTGTTTATTAGAATTACGTCGATTTAACAACTCCACTAAATCTCATCAAAACTCGAAGCTATTTAATGCATTAGATGACGGCACAAAGCTATGTTTTTTGAAGACTCTCTACCGATGACATACGCATTTTGACCCCCTAGTGACTGGGTCTAGTTGACAGAAGAAAAACGTACAAAAATCTGTCTCTGAAGCCAGTGCAATTGTATAAATATTCCAAGATTCTGCTCAAAGTTACAAACGCGTGAAAATGCTAGGCTACTGACAGCCATGTTCGGAGGGAAACAAGGGGGGTAGAAAAGGCGAGGCTTGCTCGCTAATGGTTGAAAAAATGAGGCCAAGAGGGTGTGTACCTGACGTATTGTCAAAACTCTTTCATAGAAGCGGTATTTTAAAAAGGTAAAAAAGCCTTGAGCGGGAAAGACGCGAGGAATCATGGGACGACGAATGATAATTAAATAAAAATAAAAATGGTATTACAAAATGTTCCAAAGAATAAAAATTCAATGTCTCAAAATAAGAAGAAATTAAGCAGGTGCTTTTAGAAGCAGTGTTGCATTTAATAGAATAAGGTTTTTATAAATAAGTGTAGATTTTAAGAGATTGAAATTTTTAGAATGATAATTAAAAGAATAATTTGATTAAGTTATGGAATAAAATATAAAATATATTTACGAGATAATTTAAAAAGAGAGGGAAAAATTTAGAATTGTAAGAATTTGGAATAATTTAACTAAGGAAAAATGGCGAAATTTTTTTATTATTACATATATATATATATATATATATATATATAACTAAATACTTTATAGCAATTATTTATTAAGAATTATTAAGGGCAAACCCTCTTGAACTTCACTTGCTAAACAACAATGTAACGGGTCGATATTTAGATTGAAAAAGTTACGACTTGTATATGCTGTGTTTTCCATATTGGACAGTATTACAATTCTTTTATTTTTTCAATATATTACAGTTCGTAAAATCCTTCAAACGTATTTCGAGGAAAAACCGTGGCGTCGTTTCATTTATGTAAAACAAATGCCCCCAAATATGCAAAATATATATATATATATTTTAAGATTTTCAAGCATACGATATAAAATCTAAACGATATAAAATCCCATTAACTTCGCAAACTTGAAAATTCCAATATTAATCTATAATAATATATTTATTAAGCAACTGGAAAATAATTTTTTCACTGTAAACTGGGCTAAAAATCTGTCTTACGGGCCCTCATCTTTGGTTAAAAAAGAATATATTAAAGAAATGTGATTATTTAAATATTTTTATTATAATACAAAGAAAAAGAAAATATAGTAAACGAATATTTATTTTTTGGGCATACAATAAATAAATTATACTATTCGTGAATGGATAATGTGTATTATATAAAAACAAATCACAATTCGCAGTTTTACGAGGTGTGGTACAAATGTATGTCATAATCTAACTCAAAAATCATTTAAAACAGCGTATGATAAAATACATTTATTTTCGTGTCCATAAGTATTGTAACTTTACTTATTTCAATTTTCTTCTATCGTGATTGTGTAAGGTTTCGAGCATCAAGTCAAAAATTCCTAAAAAAGCAATATCACTGCTTTGAAAAACTAAAGAGTTACTATTATCAATATGCGTAAAAAATCCTACATTATTAACGCATATTAAGAATGTTATTTATGTTTAAATGAAATGTTAATTCTCTTTAAATCTATCGGATCTAATTTATATTTTAAAGTTCTATAATAATTTACAATTAACTATATAGTAGATGTCTGAGCCATTCCGTTAACCATATTTTTCTGACATAATGTTTCGTAAACAAAATCTAATGATTTACATTCCAGGTTTAGAACAGTTTTTGTAAGTAGAAGAAATGATAAAAAAAAGTAAACTTTTCTGTACGTTTGTAACTTTTGTATTATAACTTCTTTAATTTTCTTCTATTATCTTCGTAAATTTTGGAGCATCAAGTCAAAAACCTTTAAAAAGCAATATCACAGCTAGGAAAAATTAAATAGTTTACATTCTCAATATGCATAAAGGAACCAACATTATTAACACGTATTTCACACGTATTTATTAACACGTATTATAACACGTATTATTAACACTTAATGTTATTTCGCTTTAAATATGCAGCCTAAAAGTTGTAAATAAACTATAGGTTCTAATTCATCTTTTAGAGTTCTATTATTAATTAGTATTTATGATTAACTATATAGTAGATGACTGATCTATTCTGTAAATCACTTTTATAGATTTTCTCACAGAACGTTTCGGAAATAAACTCCTGTGTCTCACCGTCCAGTTTTAGTACAGTTTTAGTCTGAGGGAAAATTATAAAATAAGAATGCTTTTCTGTATATTTGTAATTTATCGCAACAAGTTCTTGTTTAAGATGTTAAAATATGCATGGGAATATTTTTTACAATTTAACCCTAGAACTACCGAAAATTTCACTCAACCTTGATGAAAACTTTTCACATCAGAATTTTTATTTTAAACTATTACACTTATGTATTTACCCGGTGGTTTACATTTAATTTATTTTATAAAACAAATTCTGTTTCAAATAGTCATTTTGAATGTATCTGCCTGGTATATTGGACCCGGCTGCGAAGCGGAGGGTTAATATTATTAAATTATTAATATAATATTATTTACATGTTTTTATGCATTATGTCAAAAGTGAAGTTCGTATTAGTATTTTCAAATCACATTTGCATTTTTGCAACAGAAATAAACGGGTGCTTTATTCCAATCCCGAAAAATATTTGTCACTATAAGACACCAAAGTTCCCGCTACGTGAACATGTTACCTATAAAACTAGTCGTTGGGGGCCACCGTAATACTTACCAGATATGCATAATATAAAGTATGAAAATAAAACATTTGTAAACCATTTATAAAATGCATTGCAATTCGAATAAAATCGTGGCTTGATGACGTCATAAACTTTAAATGTCTATTGCTGAATTGCGTAAAAGAAAAATCCTTATAACTCCAAAATCGATAATCATATTATCTAATGGTTTACTGCGTCGCATTAAGCGTCTCATTTCCAATTAAAATATATTTTTGAATTGAAATTTGAATGAAATACAGGGTCATGAAAAATCGAAGAGTGTGGGAAATAGGATTACAAATATCTTGGCAAATCATTATCCGATCGACTTCATTCTTTATGCAAAATTTGTTTTTTTATTGTCTTTTATATCCACTCATTAAAATAAACAATTTCGAAAATTTTATAATAAAATATAACACCTTGTAATAGTATATTACTTTTAAATGCTAAAGGTGTAAAATTAACAACTATAATATAAATTAAAATAACTTTTATTAGTTGTTTTACATGTTTCGATTCTTCTGAGTCATTTTCAAAAACAAAATGAGAATATTCTAAAGCTGCACGGGCTTTGAAGTTATTATTTACATGTACTTTAAAAAAAAATTACGCACGTTATCTATTATTTTTTACTTAATTGTTTATTTTCATATCTTTGAGCATGGAGTAATTCTAGCCACAGTTTCGGTAAATTAAAAGATGCCGCATCGTTACAGATTGTATTTTTGCGCGTGAGTATCTCTATGGTTTCTCTTATTATGGATGGATAGTACAGACTGGAGGGAAATGTTATTTTACTTTCATTGAAATTTATTTGGATGGTTTCTTCTTGATATAATCTTGCTAGGGCTGTAGTTTTTCTATTGTATTTAATACCAGCTATATGCTCTTTTTTCTGCAATTAAATTTCCTGCTGGTCATGCCTATGTAGTAATTCTTGGATCCGTCTTCTTTAATAATATTATGCAATACAGTTTTCTCATAAAACGAGCCTTTATAATATATACTGAAAATAAATTGAATAATGAATTAGATAATATTCGTAAAATTGCCTATAATAATGGTTTTACAGTACACCATATTAATAAATTAATCATAGATATCACCAATAATAAGTATTCAGAAAAGAAATTTGATTCACAAAAATACAAACTTTATACTCTGCAATATTATCCAAGCTTTTTCGAAAAATTAAAACACAGCCTTAAACGTTTCAATATCTGCTTAATAGCCAAACCACCTAAGAAATTAAAGAATATCATTTGCAGTAAAATTTACCCAATTAATTTTGAGAATTATTCAGGAGTATATGAAATACCTTTTATTAAAGAAGACGGATCCAAGAATTACTACATAGGCATGACCAGCAGAAAATTTAATTGCAGAAAAAAAGAGCATATAGCTGATATTAAATACAATAGAAAAACTACAGCCCTAGCAAGATTATATCAAAAAGAAACCATCCAAATAAATTTCAATGAAAGTAAAATAACATTTCCCTCCAGTCTGTACTATCCATCCATAATAAGAGAAACCATAGAGATACTCACGCGCAAAAATACAATCTGTAACGATGCGGCATCTTTTAATTTACCGAAACTGTGGCTAGAATTATTCCATGCTCAAAGATATGAAAATAAACAATTAAGTAAAAAATAATAGATAACGTGCGTAATTTTTAAAAAGTACGTGAAAATAATAACTTCAAAGCCCTTGCAGCTTTAGAATATTCTCATTTTGTTTTTGAAAATGACTCAGAAGAGTCGAAACATGTAAAACAACTAATAAAAGTTATTTTCATTTATATTATAGTTGTTAATTTTACACATTTAGCATTTAAAAGTAATATATTCGAAAATTTTTATATACCTTTTATCAGAACGGATAATTTCGAGGTCAGACAAAAATAGTTCTGGTAAATCAAGGTTACTGGAATTCAATAAGCTTCTTCCCATTATTACATACTAAGTACATACCAAGTTCAAGTCTCTATCTCAGTTTGTTCGGGAGGTAGAACGTTTACAGACACACACACAAACACAGAGACATACGGACGGCAATTTTTTTTTTCTAAAAATATGTTTTTCGGAATCTCCAGTGTCTGAAACGTGGAAATCCGTATTTTTTTTTTTTCGATTTTTAAAACGATTAAAATATTTACCCTATACTACGTATGATAGGTAAGTAATAAAGATTTTTCTGCATGTGCGTGTTTGTGTCTGTTGGCTATCGGAACTCTGTCGGGCAAGCAGATTTAACAATTTAGACAGGTCGGTCGGGTCCAAATCCACTTAAGCAAACGTTTTTTTTTTTTTTTTTTTTTTTTTTTTTTTTTTTTTTTTTTTTTTTCTTAACGTAGATATTATTTAAAAACACTCATCAAAGGCTGATTCTGGAATTTGTTTCCGTGAATTTCAAAACACTCGGGAACTTTATCTTAAATATTTAACTTTGGGAATGTCAGATGCGTATGTACATTAAATATATATGAATATACAGAGCCGTAACTAGCCATTCCTGGGCCCTGTGCAAGAATTCGCATTTGGGCCCCTTAATTAATTAGGTTTGGAAAAATGAAAAAAAAACCGTCACAATAAAAAATTTTATTAAGTTTTATTTTAATTGCACTTTTCTGGCTTTCATTTCAGTAAATTCGTTAATAACATCATCATAATTAATATTTTTAACTATATTGTAGTCTATTGAAATAATAGACAGATTGGATAAACGTTCTTGTCCGATAGTTGATCGTAAATAATTTTTTATTAATTTCAGCTTGCTAAAACTTCGCTCGCACGAAGCAATAGAAATGGGAAGAGTTAAAAATATTCGAAGGGCGACACTGATATTTGGGTAAGATTCAATTAAACCAAAATCATGAAGAGTCTGTAGAATATCAAGCGGAGATGCAGTTTGTACGTTTTGTATAAGAGCCGTTACTTCAAACTTAAAACTTTCAATTTCACATGTGAAGTCGTACTTTTTTAAATCTTTGCTGTACTTAATAGAGAGATCTGCAGCCAATTTTTTTTAAGTCAGCGACACTGATATGCTGTAAAGACGAGCCATACAGAAAGCAAAAATAATCACAGATGGTTCTCATTTTTTCATAATGCAAATCTATCTGAGACAACAGAGTGTCAAGAACATTGTACATTTGTATTTTAAATAAGTCTTCAGCTGTTAATTTACTTCCTTCATCTGATGTTTCATCTATTTCCATTTTCTTCACTCTTCTTTTCCTTTTATTAAGAAATTCCTTCTCTATATCCATATTTTCAGTCAAACTTTGTGCTTCCAGGATATTTTGTTTAATACCTGTATCTGGAAGCCCTTGTAATGTACTACGTAAACCAGCAATTAGTTTTGTTCCAATATCTATTGACAAATCTTTCTGTTGTAATGCTTTGTTTGTTCGATCGATGCATTGTAGAATTTTATTCCATATAGAAAGTGTACAGATAAACCTATAATTAATTTGCAGAATCAAACTTTGTGCATTTGATACAGCTTCCGGATTCGAAAAATCGTTTGTAATCATTTGAAGTCCTTCCATTACTTCAGGTAATTGTAAATACAGCGCTTTTATTGCTCTGGCCTTTGATGACCATCTTGTATCAGAAAAACTTTTAAGTGATATTTTTAAGCACTTCATTAAAGTTTCCCAACGAATTTTTGAGGACGAGAAAAAATTAAACGACCTCTGCACAGTACCAAAAAAAGCAATCATTTCTGGAGTTGTAGATGCACCGTGGGCACCGTCTAAATTTAGATTATGAGCTGCACAAGGTACAAATATTGCTAAATCATTAATTTTCAAAATATGTGCACTTACTCCCTTGTACTTGCCAGCCATATTGGCACCGTTGTCAAATCCTTGCCCTCTGCAATCCTGAATATCTAATTTATCAACATTTAGTTTATTCAAAATTTCAGATGATAAACCTTCTCCCGTTTTTTCATGAGATTGAATAAAGTTTATGAAGCTTTCTTCAATCATTACCTTCCCTTTACAGTCAACATGGACTGGACATATCTTATAATCTGACTCATTTGCTCTTTTCTTGAAACATCAGGAGTGCAGTCGAATAAAATTGTGTAGTACTTTGCCTTCTTAAATCTGCAGATGATTTCATTTCTAGTTTTGTCCCCAACTAATTTTATTATTTCATTTTGAATAGTGGGTGGAAGACACTGAACCCTTTTTATGTTTTTCAATATGTTCCTTTAAAGTAGTATTGTAATGGCAAGCAAATTCAATCAAACTAGATGGTACCCGTCAAAACTTGACGGAAAAAATTACAATAGCAATATTAGTAAAATAAGCTTCTTTATTACGTAAGTAATCCTGTGAAACAATCTTTCAAGTATTTTATTTTTAAAAAAATTCCCCCAGTGAATTGCGTTATTATTTCCGATGCAAACTCCAAACAAACAATCCGTAAACAAAATGGAAATCAGTTTGACATTACCGCCCTATTCCCCACGGCAAGAAAGAAAATTTCCTGAACCTATGAAGTATCATACAAATAGCATATCCCTACGTTCATCTCATATTCAGTCAATAAAAGAACATATTAAATAAGGCACACATTCCCCCCCCTGTGATAATGCAACCGAATGAGCTCCTATGCGCATGTGCATTGCTTCTCCCCAAAAGCACCGTCGAAATTCGACGTTAAAAAAAAGTTTTAAAATGTTTTAATCAAAATTTTTAAAATGTCTTCTTTAATCATTGTTCATTTTAAATCCGTATCTTCTGAAACGCATCTATTGTTTTAAGCTAATCAATTTTTATGTAAAGATGAAGAAATTTTTTTACAATAATAAATCAATCTACAGAAAAAGGAGATTTTTAATGTTTTCAAGTGTAATTTATTTGTATGGTTTCTTCATTCCTTTACATAATCAGGATGATTATTCCTTTTCCATAATTAAGAGAAATAATGTAAATAAATAAATATCCAAGATTATTTTTGATTCTGTTTTCATTAATATATTGTAAATTTTATTGTTAAAAGTTACTGATAAATGATACTTTAGTAAATGGGGCTTTTCTTAATTATTATTATTATTATTATTATTATTATTATTCTTTTTTTGAGATTTAATGGCAACATTCTTCCGTTTGTTTATTGGGCGCTACAGTTTGGCGAATTATTTGAGGCACTTTTCGGTTAGAAGGGCGCCAATGAAGTATATATATATATATATATGTATATATAGTATATACATACATAGATACAAATATATATAATGTATATAGTTTTGTTTTTCTAGTATTGAATTTATGTGGTTAGATTTTGGTTGGCTTTTGTGATAATGATTCTGCAAGTAATTTTCCATTGGAGTTTGTTATTATATATATATATATATATATATATATATATATATATATATATATATACTTTATTGGCGCCGGCTAACCGAAAAGTACCTAATTTGCATATAGTTTTTTTTTTCTTAATCGGACGACGGGATAATGCACGGAATTTCGATGGGATAATGAATATTTTTTATGGTACCAGAATATTTTTCTGTATTTCATAGTTATATTAAGAAATACATATTTTTATGATTTGCTGAATCACTTAGTTGTTTACTTTTTCATGCATTATATTATTGAAGGTTGTTAGTTCTCTTATTCGTTTAAATATACCCTACCTATATAAAAAAAACGTGTGTTCTCTGTGGTGTTTCGCATAAACGTTGTAAAATTCAGGTTATTAGATTTTATCCAACTTTGCTGTCATAACAGCTGATGAAGCAGCCATTTTCGGCGATTTTTTTGTTACCTGTAAAATGTTTGTTTTTGGTATAGCCCGAACTAAGAAAAAATTGAGTACTTTTCCATTATACGGACACAATTGTCGCCAAGCATATATTTACATGTATGGCATGGTGTCGGTATAACGGAAAAGAACCAAAATTTGCGATCGATCAAATAATTGAATTTCGTTAAACATTAAATTTTCTGGTACTTTTCTATTATCCGGTCGACCACTTTTCATAACAAAAAATTATCACCAAACTGTAAAAGTAAACGCCAAAAATACAGTCCGATTTACTTGATGTCAGAAGCATTATACGTGTTTGTTACGTCATCAAGTGGTTTTTAATTCGAGATTTGCGTCTATTTTTCATTATGTTTTACTGATTTATTAGTTATTTCATTAATTAAAATAACAATTGTGTCCTTAAATTCATGTATTTTATTTATTTATTTATTTTGATATTCCAATGGCAACGTTCTCCCGTTTATTTGGCGTTACAGTTTGGCGATAGTTTTTTGTTATGAAAAGTGTCGACGGGATAATAGAGAAGTACCAATTTTCTTATTTTTAATCTGAGAAAGAAACAGTAATCATGGATTTAACTAGGACTTAGGGTATTGAAACGTTGCCAGTGTTGATACAATATTGGCAAGAAATATTTCGCCAGTTCATTGCTAATAATTCTGAAACGGTCATAAAAGATGATGACACAGGAAGCACGCATGTTTTTGGGCTCCTGGTTTTTGCAATTTTAAAACCGGAATTCCTGAGATTTTTTTTCAGATTTGTGAATTCCCGGAAAGAGAAAAACATTTCCTATCCGTGGACATTAATTTTTCAATTGTGCGACCAACGGTTAATTAGTTATGTACTAATTAGTGTAATCAAGGGACCACGTGTTGAAAGAGCTAGCGGAAGGACACTCTCGGCTTTGCGGACAGACGCTAGCAGACGGGACCGCGGGAGAAAGATGTTCGCCCGGTAGAAACGGAATAGCCACCCCTGCCTTGATCAACATAGCAGCTCTTTGCAGGAAGAAATCAGCAGCAGCAGTAATTAGGTAACTGGTACCTGGCGGGGATTGCCTATGTAAGTATAAATCTTAATTGACCATCTTTTAAACACTGGCGGCTGATGGGTACGCCAAAGCGATCTCAATTAGTGAATTAATTTACTGATTGCGGCAGTTTTGGAAGCTACATCCCCAGCCATCTCGGGTTAATTAGGTCCTTTACCTAATTGCTCATCGCGAAGTAGGCCCAGTGTTCTAACTCAAAAGTTTAGGACTCAACGAGTCATAACATCATATCAATTAGCAATCCTTAATTCAATGGATAATTCCCCCCACTCCCTTTTCCCAAAAAAATAAATAAATAAATATTTGCCCTTTGTTATTTTAATAGTAACTTAAGTCCTTAGCGTATTCAACTATCTTTTTCTCCCCCATCCATATTAAATTAAACTAACAGCCTAAACAGCAGTTTAATAATTAAATTGTAATTCCTCTCTAATCCTCCCAATAGAACAATTTAAAACTAATCTCTTCAACTAAGCATTTACATAACTAAGCTAAAGTGTAAAATCTAACCTCCCCACCCCCAGTTTTAATCTCATTTTATAGTTTAATTAGCTAAGAATCAAATAATTCATAAATATCTAAATAAACCCCGGGGAAAAAATAAAAAAAATCAAGAAACTAAACAGTTTCTCAAGTACCCCCAGAATATTTTCTGTAACCATACATGTCTAACTAGACATCCAATTTACTTTAATAAGCAAATTAACAGGTAAGCGCCCTCAAAAAAAAAAAAAAAAAAAAAAATCTCAAGTCAAAATAGCAACAATTTCTCTATGCATAGGAAGTTTTAGTTACATTAAAGAATGCTCACATAAGTGAATTCAACATTCCAGTGCAGATTAAAAGAAGGGAGTGTCAATCATTCAATAATCCTAACTTCATTACAGCTACCACTAGCTCATTGTTGGGTGTCAATCACCCACTAATCCCTACTTCTACCAGCGATTCCCTCTCCCCTTTCTAAAGCCTCAAGGCATTAATCTCCTAGATCAAACTCTTAAAGTATAATCTTTCAGTTAACCCCCCCCCACACACACACACACACCGTTAGAAAAAGATGTCTATAATTGTAATGTTATTTTCATGTTTCCCCCTGCTGGGAATAAAACAGAAATAAACTAATAAAAGGGTAACTAGAAACACCAAATACAAAAAAATGAAACTAAGCACACGTGCAAGTTCCCGCGAAAAAACAATGACACCAATAGACCAAAAGCGCAATGCGTCAACAAAAACCACCCAAGGCTCAAAAGGCTCAAAAACAGAAGTAAAAAACACAAAAAAAACGCCAGGAGCAAGTAGTACACCTGGAACTTCCCAGAGAGAGCAGGTAAAAAGCAAAGCAAAAACCTCCGAAAAAGTAGGAAAAACAAAACTAAAGATGACAGACATTGAGGGATTTTACGAATTGACAAAGAAAGATACGTGCGAAGAGACAGATTCATATGTGGATAGTGTAATGACAGAGCCAGATAAAGAAACTGCCGTACTACAAGACACAGAAGTCACGAGGTTAAAAGGGGAATTAATAACCCTTTGCGACATACCAGATGGATCTAAAAGGAGATCCCTAGAGATAGAGAGGGCTATGATGGCAATAAGCTACATCAAGATGATACAATCAAAATCAACAAAGATACCAGCATCGACGTGTGAAGCCATGGACCAAGCTCTGCAGGTAGTGATAAACTCACTGACTGAGATGGAGTTGAGGGCAACACATGCCGAGGCAAAGGCAGAAGCCTTGGAAATAGTAACAGCAAAAAGAGGAACCCAACCAATGATAGAAGAGACAACATCGCTACCAGCACAAAAGGCAACAAAAAAGACTGCAGTTGCTCACAGTTATGCACAGGCGGTCAAATCCGCGACGGCAACTGTAATTATTCAGGCTACAGAAGAGCGGACAGCAGAGGAAGTAGAGCAACAAATAACAAATACGATAGAAAACAAGGAAGGAGTCAGGAATGTCAAACGGATTCGCAACGGCATAAAAATTGTTTGCGAAAACGCAACGGAAGCTACGAGGATAAAGGAAGCCCTGGCAGAGAATGAGGAGAGTAACAGTGGCCTGAAAGTAAAAACAGCCAATTTAAGGAAGAAGAGAATCATCATCTTCCATGTACCGGAGTCGGTGGAGCCAGCCATAATCAAGCACAAAATATGCAGAGAACTAGGCATCGACATAGAACAAAACGAGGACAAAATACAGTTGCTAAAATCGCTACGGGCACCAGCAGGGCGATTGCATATACCGGTAGCGCTCCCTGAGCCCCTGGCGGATCACCTTCTCAAGGAGAGAACGATCTGCCTGGGACTCAAGGAATGTCCGATAAAAAACTATGTGACGATCCAAAGGTGTCACAAATGTCAAGGTTTTGACCACGTGGCGCACCAGTGCAAGCAGAGTCAGTACTGCCCGATATGTGCAGGTAGGCACAAATACGAAGATTGCCCAAAAGGAAGGAAGAGGTGTATCATCTGCACTACATTTAACTAATGGAATAAGGCGCACTTACCGGCACAAATCCCTATAGACCACACGGCTCATGATGGGCAGTGCAGGGTGTACAGAAAGCTCCTCAAAATTAGACAAATTGAAATTAAACAAGGAAGACAAAAACTAACTACAGGTAATGATGTCCTAAACGACAAAATCACATTAAACACAACTAGGGGTGTGACACGGGTGCATAGGAGGTCACAGGAGGAACTTAACAACAGGCAACAAAGGACACACGAATTGAATTATGTTCAATATCAACGCCGCTAACACAGACGCGTGCCTAAGCGGCACCCAAGACAATCCAAACCTGAATGAAAATAAAAATCCAAAAGAAAACTCCAACAATAAAAATCAAGACAACATCAAACTAATACAAATAAACCTACATAACAGTCTCCATGCAACACAAACACTTATGGGATATATGGGAGACAAACAAATAAATATTGGACTCTTACAAGACTTTCACCAAAATAAAAAAACAGGAAAAATAACAGGTTTCAATAATGGTAATTGGAAAATAACTAAAACAAAAAGAAATCGATCAGCAATAGTAACTCACACAGGCACCAATCCAATAACAATAGCAGAAAAAGAATACACAACAGCAATAAAAATCGAAAATAAAAAAGAAACAATAACAATAATCAATGTATACGCACCCCCCTCAGTAGAAGACTTCGAAGATGTGCTGCAGGAGGTAGAAGACACTCTGAAAATAGCCAAGGGCGAAGTACTACTGACGGGGGACTTTAACGCACACTCTCAACAATGGGGCTATGCGAACTTAGATGACAGGGGGGTAAAACTTACAGACTTCCTCCTCCTGAATTCCCTCTTTGTACAAAACCCACCACACGCAAAAGCATCGTTCAGCACCATGAGAGGTAAAAGGAAGCTAGAAGGATGGCCGGATCTAACAATAGCAACAGCTAAATTAGGAGAAAATATAACAGACTGGGAAGTAAGCGACGACGAATCAAACAGTGATCACAAATACATAAAATTTAATATAAAATATAAAAATACGTGCTATCAAAGACATAGATTAGAAACAAAACACGGCAAACACGCAAAATTCGAGAAGAAAATTAAACAAATCAGAAACAAATATATAAAAGAACTAAGAAAAGCAACAAATATAGATCAGTTAGACAACATAACTCTAAGATTACAGAGAGAAATAACAGCAATAGCATTCGCCTGCTACAAACATAGAAAAACTCCAGAATTAATGGCACCACCATGGTGGTCACAAGAAGTAAAAATAGCAAGAAATAGAGTAAGGGCGTTCAGGAGAAAATTCCAGGAACAACAAGATGAGGAACTAAAACACAAACAACATATAGAATATAAAAAAGAACGCGCAAAATTAAAGAAAATAGTCCAAAAAGCCAAAAGAGATACATGGAAAAAATACTGTGAGGAAGTCACTAATACATATGGCCTTCAATATAAACTGGCATCAGGCGAAAAAACAAGCCCATCACGATTAGAAAACATCATGCCCAACAATCAAGAAGTAACCGTCAAAAAGACATTAAACCACTTCCTAAACAACCTATATCTAACAGATCCATCAATAGAACACGAATTAAAATCAGAGACACCGACATTTAATGAAACAAAACCACAGCTTATAACAAAACAAGAACTTAACAGGATAATCAAAAACATAAAACAAAACAAAGCTCCTGGCTTTGACTACATAGACCATAACCTAGTGAAAAGAATACACACAGCAGCACCACAACTACTACTAACATTATATAACACATGCCTTAACTTCAACTACTTCCCAAAATCATTTAAAATAGGCACAGTAGTCCTATTTCATAAAAAGGGAAAAGATCCAAAAGAACCAAAAAATTACAGACCCATATGCTTACTACCTACACTTAGTAAAATACTAGAAAAAATAATACACGGCAGGATATCACATCATCTAACAATCAACAAATACTGGAGCGACAAACAATATGGGTTCAAACAAGGGTTATCAACTGAACACGCACTAAATAACCTAATAAAAACAATAAAGAAAGACAAAGAAGACAAATACCAAACATTACTAATAGCAATGGATATAAAGGGTGCATTTGATAATATCAGATGGCCTATTATAGCCGAAAACTTAAAACAATCACCATGCCCCACTTACTTAATAAATTGGATACTAAGCTTTTTAGAAGATAGATACGTATCCTTAGAAGAAAACGGCATTAAAGTAACAAAACAAACATTTGGCGGCTGCCCACAAGGCAGCTGTCTGGGACCACTGCTGTGGCTGCTAATAGCAGATACAGCCCTAAAGAAAAACTGGGGTAAAAATGTAAGAATACAGGCCTTCGCAGACGACTTTATTTTAATAATAAAAGCAAAAACAAAAGAACAATTAGTAAAACTAGCAAACAAAATAATAAAAGAATTTTATGAATGGGTAACGGAAAATAACCTAACGCTTAATTGGGACAAAACAGAACTACTGTACCTTAATAGAACACACACAAGAAACCTACCAACAGCAGACACATATAAAATTGAAGGAATTAAATTCAAAGAAAGGGAATTTGAAGGAAAAGAAAACATTAAGTATCTAGGTGTAATCATACATAAAAACCTAAATTGGGAAACACACTGCCAAGCACAAACAGCCAAAGTAAGGAAAGCGTTCTGGATGATGGGACAAATGGCCAAACGGGGTTGGGGATTGAAACCAAGCATCTTAAAAATATGGTATAGAACAGTAGCTGAGAAAACACTGACTTACGCAGCCTCAATATGGGGACATAAGCTAAACCAAAGAAGTAAACAAGTACTAACAACATGCCAAAGGCATTTTTTGCTGGCTATAGTTAGGGCATATAAAACTGCCCCAACAGCGGCCCTTCAGGTACTTGCTGGCCTGATTCCAATTCACCTCCAAGTTAAATACGAGGCAAAATACGGCACAATATCTCGTTTAAGAGAAACGACAGAAATACACGGAACCACTATCCACCATACAGACTATATAAAAAAGATT
Source organism: Maratus michaelseni (assembly GCA_963931845.1). Taxonomy (NCBI): domain Eukaryota; kingdom Metazoa; phylum Arthropoda; class Arachnida; order Araneae; family Salticidae; genus Maratus; species Maratus michaelseni. Next base: position 425,374,454 of record OZ007592.1, read on the forward strand.
AATGTATGGGAAACACATCCCGCGGACACCATAGAACCAAGAATAGGCCATAATTACAAGGACATAGTAATATATACGGACGGTTCAAAATTGGAAACAGGCGCTACGGGTTGGGCATTCGTAGCTTTCAAAAATGAACAAAAAATAAAAACATGGTCAGCTCCATTAAGGAAGTACAACAGTGTTTTCCAAGCCGAACTACTGGCTATACTAAAAGCAGCAGAATGGGGAAATAGCACAGGGAAGGAATACAGCCTTCGCTCGGACTGCATGTCAGCCATCCAATCACTCAGTAAACCCTTCAATGTAGTAAAATTAATCGATAAAATACAAAAAACAGTAAAAGACTCAAACAATAAATTCAAAATTAGCTGGGTCAAAGCACATGTGGGTATCCAAGAAAACGAGGATGCCGACGAATTAGCAAAAAAGGCTGCAGAAAACCAAAGTAAAGAAATTCCATACCATCTAGAAAGACCGATATCAAACTTAAAAAGAAAACTAAAAGAACTCACTATCAAACAATGGCAGTTCAAGTAGGATTATGGGGAAACGGGCAGGAAGACATATGAATACTTCCCAAAAGTAGACTCTCGCAGAATCATCAGCTGCAATCTACTAAGTCAAATTTACACGGGTCACGGAGCATTCCCGGACTACTTACACAGGTTTAAGCGCAAAGACGCACCAAACTGCTCATGCGGGGAGTTGGGAACCCCCAAACACTATCTAACAGACTGCCCACTAACCCAAACACTACATCTGATCCACATCACACCGAACAATGAAAAAATATGGCACAACCAGTTAGCGAACAACAAACAAGTACAAACAAAAGGAAGAGCAGTGATGAGATGGTTAGTAGAAAACATCGATCTCATATCACAATAAATACACCTTCCCAGCAGCGAGATTCCTCAAAAGCATATCCCACTCTCAAAAGCCATCCATTTGGTAAGTATATTTTCTAATATATTAAAAAAAAAAAAAAAAAAAAAAAGTAGCAATGGAACCTCTTTGCTACGCCAAAAAAAATCGATTTTTTTCAGCACTAGTGAGAAGTGGAAGTCATCTGTGACTGACTGAATTTCACCAACTGATGAAGGCAAATAGCCAACAAAAAGTGAACAAAATAATTAAATGGTGAATGCACAAAGCATACCTGCCAAAGAAAGTTAATGGGGAAAAAAACAGTGTCAAATCAAGTGAATGCAGCCTCATAGATACATGACGGACTAACGGCCACGGAACAAGCCCCACTCCATTAGTGTGACAAGTTTCTCAAACAACAAATCAACAAGTTGCACAAAATTCAAAAGCAGTGATAACAGCCATTAGGATTCAATGGACTGATCGCAAAAAGCGTATTCACGAAGGAAAAAAAATCAAAATCCCCAATGCTTGGGTGAGATAAAGTGACAAAGACAACAAAAATGAGTGTGCAACATCCAGAAATGTGACAACCACCAGTAACAGAAGTTACAATGTGACAACCACCAGTAACAAAAGTTACAATGTGACAACCACCAGTAACAAAAGTTACAATGTGACAACCACCAGTAACAAAAGTTACAATGTGACAACCACCAGTAACAAAAGTTACAACGTGACAAAACCCACGATAGTGACATAACAACCAGTGAAACTCTCGAAAGAAGACCAAGATTCAAAATGTGAAAACCAGCTCTAGCACAAGCTAGAGGTAAAAATATATCAAGAAAGAGACAAAAAACCAATGAATGATAGACAAAAAACAACCCACAACAGGGGCGAGCCTATAAAAACGCCAAAAAGCCTTGACAGAGACAAATACAACAAGAAGGGAAATCAGCCCATAAAAGAGGCGATAAACACTACAGCGACAACCCACCATGAACGTGACAAGCCAACAGACATGGTAAATATGTAAATCTATGTACGCTAATGGCACCTGGTGCATGTAAAATCCGTCGTGGGTGCAAAGCCCTCCAAGTTACCTGTGAATAATACCTCTGGGGGTGCCTAGTCAGGTGAGGGTCTCGTCACCTGATCAAGGTTCTAAATTACGAGACCTATTAAATCTGTCAATTCAACAAAGTTAAACAGAAACCTTGAACCGGCAAACAAAGATAACGGTAGCAAATCACAAGAGAGCAAGCACAGCAGCGATGTGAACAAATCAATAGTCAGGTGGATCACAGCCATGCTGTGATCAGGCGATTTCCGCCCCGCACCCAGGTACTAACCCGTTAAGCTAGGCATTCATGCCGGGCAGGTAGGGGCCTGGTTAGCGGTATAAAAAAAAATAATAAAAGGATATGCCATAGCTAAACATTTTTAAGCATAAGTTAAGTCTCAAGTCTAACACATTTCAGTAGCCTAATTCCTATCTGAATCAATCTGGAATATAGAAGTCAGCTGTGTACTTCTGAGAAATGATTAGCAAACAAAATGTTAGTGACAATCAGCAAACATAATAAAAAAACTACAGTAAAAATAAATCAATTTATAAGTAAAATACAGTGGCACCAAATTACCCCCGCTTATTTTTTTACGCGGTGTAATTTGATGCTTGCACAAATATAATTTTTTTCTGGGTCATTTTAAAAGATGCAGAAGGAAGAAATGCAATACTTATTCGAGGGTGCTTTCAACATGCCAGTAAAATTTTTTATTCATACGTACTTTATCTCGCTTTTTCTGTTTCTTCATGTAAATAGAGAGATATTGAAACTTTGGAAAGTGGTCATTTTGCACAATTTTTGATAGATTCCACAAAATATATTTTATTTTCCCTGAAGATGTGCTACTTACATAATACGGATATATTTAATGCACAGTAGACATGTGTAAGTACTTGTAAAATTTTTTTAAAGATTCATACCATATAATAAGATCATGATAATAATAATTGAAAATGAGGTGCCAAATTACCCCGGCTAACCCTACTACTAGCATCCTTTCAGAAAAATATTTATTTAAAATTGTTTTTGTTAAATTTTGTACATGTGTTTAAAAAATAAAAAAAAAGCAAAATTCAAATTTAAATCCAAGTTAATATTAAAAGTTTATTTTAAATAATGTGCTACTTTATTTTTTAAATATACGAAAACATGTTACAATTATATTGGTTAATAACTTTTTTCCCTATTTGATACTGTGATCAAAAATTGAATTGTGGAAAAAATTACATATATTCTTTTGGGATTTCTATTTTATATAAAAACTGCAAAAAGCACTTTCAATATACTGCACGAAAATAAGTTTCGCATAACTTTATATATTGAAAAGTTTCAAATTTCATTTTTAGAAGCATCTAACATTTTATATTTTCCTTTTTATAAGAACATAAAAATTTTCTTTTGTTGTTTTCAGAAAAAACAGTTGACCATGATAAAAGAGATTTAGGATTTATTCCTAAAACCCATAAACAATATGTTATTCACTGTAGTTATAAATGTATGATGTTTATAATATTCATAATTACTACTAGCATATTTTAGAACTTATTATTTTTATCAGAATTTGCTTTTATAATTTAATCATTCTTATATTATTTAATTATAACGTATGCATACACTTTAAAAATATTATTTTTCTTTTAAAATCAGATCGGATACGAAAATAAACATCCCGTAAGGCATGGTGACATCACGGCGACGTCAATGTGAAGTCACACTGTGACTTTGTGACAGTCGTCGTGACGTCACGTGACGTCGATGTGAAGTCACTGTGACGTAAATGCGAGGTCGTTATGGCTGTTTTCAAGGCTTTCTGTGACCTCACAATGTGACTACTTTGTGAACTCACCGTGCGACTTCAATGTGAAAAATGTGACGAATCTGCATCTGATAGGGTGACCAGATTTTACCCGAATCCTATAACGGATTGTTCGGATCAAAATTTTTTTATGGTTCATGTTTGTGACGTTTGTGACGACACTGCACCGGGTCGGATGACCAGATTTTACCCGAATACAATCCAGAAACTTCGGATCGATCTTTTTGGATTTGTTTGGCTACAGAATAGATTTGGATTAGTTGTCGTGTGACCTGATTTTCGTGAACCCGATCTGACCCGAGTCGGGTATAATGTTTTTACTGTAAGTCTTGTTCAGAATAGAATCTTGCATACGACCAAGTAACCAGATTTTATCAGAAATTGTGTTACGATACAATTTCTGATGTCGGCTCGGATCCGGTTATATACTTCTTGAATATGATTGAATGTCTACTTGAACATGAATGATGGTTGACTGAAACTATATTTACATTCAACTCGTAATCTTACCCTAACCCAACAACAACAACAACAAAAATTCTGTAGGCCCACAACCCGACCGAACCTGATAAATGATTTCGCATAGATTCGGATAACAAGATTTCACCAAATACGGATAAGATCGACGATAAGGATTGGATCGGCAATCATTTTTTTTATGCAACTCGTATTCAAATTAAAACTTTGCATCTGATTGGGAAACCGGCTAATGTAGCCGTTAAACAAGAAAATTATAAATGTAAAAAACGCATACTAATATAAAAATAATAGATGAATCCATTAAAAATTATAATAAAATTAAATATTTCAATAATATGAAATTCTATTGTGCAAATAACCAAAATTTATATTAGGAATCCATTTAAATAATAGATCTACCTATTGTGCGATATTATTAAATAATAAACATTGTATCAAGCAATAAAACATTTTTCGAAGCAAATGAAATTTAAAACTTCGGATCATAAACGCAAAGAGAAAAATTTTTTTTTCTTTACAAATTATTTTATTTATAGTTTTTGATAGAATACTAAATGCAGAGCTTAAATATCAATTTTTACTATAGAAAAAATTCGATAACATAACTGGAAAAATTACCTTAACTGAATAGCTGTTTTATTGTTTCATCAATATTCATTATTTTTGTGCACATAATATTGACATATCTTGACAACTAAATTTGTAATGTGTTAAATTGTCGCAATTATTTCAAATATACCAGAAAATTATTTCTCAAAACCTCCACTAGCTAAGAAATTTTCAAATTGTAAATCAAATATTAATAGTTTTAAAAATTGCAATGTTTTTAATTACAATGAATAACTATGAAAATTGAACTGAGAAACGCTAAATATAAATACATTCCTCGTTATAAATAACACTTTACATTTAGAATATATATTGTTAGTAAGTACTTTAAGCTTTCTTCCAAACTCTCTATTTAAAACGATTTAAAACATTAAAGATAAAATTTTATACAAGTGATTAAAAATAAAAAGATTTAAACATCTTAACATTTAAATAATGCACTATTAATGTACCATTACTAAATATGCACTATTAACAAAACTGCGAAGACATTAAAAGTTACTTGCTAATCTATAAGTAAAACCACCAGTTCTAGGGATTAAGTTTTAATGGTCGTTGACTGCTTCCTTTTCATTGAAAAATGAGACTCAAATCCACTGCTTTAATTTTCAAAGTGTCCAGCTTAGGTGTGTTCATAGATCTGAGATATCAAATATCACGCAGACCTTAATAACGCACCCAGCTAGACATAAGGATAGTTTTAAATGGATGATTCACTTTAAAACGTTAATTTACTTTCACGGTATAAATTCCACAATATACTTCCACAAACTTAAAAGCACCACACACTCTAATCCGCCGATGAGAATAATCGTCTGCCCTCAACATCTGCGATCATGATCTGCGCAGTAATGTTTACCACAAAGTAACATCTAGCAGGTGTTTCCAGAAAAAGAATAGAAAGAAAACAGTTAAATAAAGACATTTCAAATGCTTTATAGTTTATATGGCTGACAAATAACTTCTAATAAAACTATAATATTCTGTTTTTATATGAGAGAGTTTAATATTCATGGAAATAAGCTGTGAAAATTTAAATTTTTATATATTTTTTAATCAGTTGCATTTGTTTTAGGAGTCCAAAGTAAACATAAATTTTAAATAAAAATGGATTTAATAGTCTTTATAAAATAATTACGACATAAATATAAATACTATTCTGCAATCAGATTTCCTAAATACGATTTTTTCATTTTTTACACTCTATTGAAAAGAGCAATATATTTAACAGAGGTGATATCTTATTAAGCACTGACCAGTTTTGGAATAAATTGCTATAGGAATGACATATACTTTATGACATATTTTTAATTCGTTTTTGTTCGGAAACGCATGAAATTGGCTTTTGTTTTTATTCAGAAACTCTGTAATTGAAAGACGTTTTCCATTTTTTAGTAAAATCAGAAGATCTTTCAGAAAAGAATGTCAAAGTCAGTGTTTTGAACCAAATACCCGACGTAACAGGGAAAGAAAAGAGAAAAACCAGTCGTCACGTGACATGAATTGCTTATAACTCGATAAGTAATTTATTTATCAAAAAATGGAAAACTCATTTCGATTCCAAATTGCTTCCATAGTCAGTCGTGCCCATTTTATGCCTTTGCGTTTAAAAATGAGTCAGAAATTATGTCAGAAAGCTTCGCGTTGTGGAGCAGGTCAGTTGAGAACCACCTTAAATATTCAGTACAAGAAAAATCTTGAACGCGTTCGACGGTCACCCCGAGCACCCCCGATGTCGAACTCGCAAAAATGGTGTCCTCACTTTTTAAACAGAAAGCTGATGATTGGGTTGAGTGGCCCCTCAAAATAATAAGAGATTGGAGATTTTTAAAATATTTTTAGTATCACAAAATTAGCAAATGAGTTCTATGCGGTGGTGGGAAAAAAAAATTAAATGTTTGTATTTAAAATGCTAACAAATCTCTAAATCGCGAACAGTTTTATTATAATGGGAGATCTATTTCTGAATTACTTTCCGCCAAAACTTTCCTACGTTACTAAATTTCTATTTAAGGATTTTTACCTGTGTATTATATAGTATATTTTGTTAAATTTCATGAAAATGGCAATGAAAATTTTAAAAAAATATCTGCCTCATATATGTAGACAAATATTTATTTATTATTTTATTTTGGAAATACAATATATTTAAATAATGTGTGACAATGTTTTTATTAATGATTTAGATACATGACATAATTCAATTCTATATTTTATGACTTTTTTTCCAAATTCTCTCTCCGATCACACCGTGAAGTCACAGAGTGTTGGCATTTTGGTCATAGGTTTTACGTGACTTATGTGACTTGCAGTGACGTCATTGCAACGTCACAAAAATTTTTAAAGCTGTCAAAAAGTAATTTTCTTCATGCCATAAGATGTTCTAAAGTTTATTTTAAGTTTTCTTTAAATCTTCAAGACGTTCACATTTTGATCACAGTGTGACGTTACAAAGTGGTGTCATTTTGGTCACAGATGTGACGTGACGTACGTGACTCACAGTGACGTCACAATGACGTCACTGTGACTGTGCATGCTATGCGGGATATAAATAAAAATATCATGCACTTGATTAAATTCTTTAAAATACATTTTATAATTTTTTTGGCAGTAAAGAGACAGATAAGAATAAAAAACGAAAACAATATATATATATATACAGCGTGTCCACGTATAACCTGACCGACCTTTATTTTCGCAACCGTTGGTCCTAGATGCATACTTCCAATTACAAAAATGGTTTAAATAAGGTAAAGAATTACTTTTAACGTGATTTGGGTCAAGAAAAACATTTATTAAAAAATTACGAAAGTTAAATTTTTATACGGTCCCCCGGTCCTATAAGTGATATTTAGTAAAAATTTACTGTGACACTAACAAGTACGACAAAAAAAGTCCCATTCATCTAAAATTAAAATTGACCGAATAATAGCTGTTTAAAGTTGGAGTATATTTTTTGCTACGAAATAGGGGTCATTCACAAATGTAGTAGAAATATAAATAATCGTCAGATATATCAAAGAATAGTTGAGAGAAAAATTAACATTGCAATCTAATATAATTGTGAAATCTATAATCATTCTGACATATTAATGCAAAATATACAGATAAAAATAACAGAATTTTTGTTAAATAAAAGAATGAAAAACAACAGCCTCAATTCTTTACAAAATGATACAGATTTTAAAATGCTGTTAGATTACACTGTCTTTCAAATTTTGGGTTGTGCCATGTTTTTTATCTTTTGAAATTTGATTCTTATGGATTTTTTAGTGCTGAATCCGAAAATGACCTTCATTTTACACCATCACGTTAGGATTTTTCTCAAATCTCAAATTTCAAAGTTAAAAAGCTCAAAGTTAAAATTGATACCCCCTCCCCTCCCAACCTCATCGGAACCCTGAGCTGTTTAGCTGCAAGAAACCCAGTATAAGCCAAAAATTTGAATAAACTATTGAATTAAATAAAATTAAACTGAATAAAAAAGTCTTACATCTATTTTACAATATCAGATTTTTCGCTGTTTTTTAACCTTGAAATTTACGATTTGCGAAAAATCCTGATATGATGGTTAAAAGTGAAGGTAATTTTTTTAAAATCGGCGTTAAAGAATACATAAAACGTAATTTTAAAATTTAAAAAACACAACCATTGCAGGTTTATGTTTAGTTATCTAATCTAAAACTCTTTCTTAGACTTGTTGACGATAATCTATCCGAGTTTTTTTTTGTGTTATCCTCTAATATAAGTATGTATAAGATAGTAAGTGTCGAAAATCATAATAATATTACATTGTCATCGGATTTAAGTCAGTATGTAAAATTTAACATCGATCGGACATTTGAAAGTGAGTTAAACTTCGAGTACAAATTTTAAAATGGAAAGACGATCGTTGCAAGTTAAATAAAACCTTATCAAAATAACATAATTTTTGTTAAAAGAAATCATAGCTTCAAATCCTTTCAAAATAAAACATATGTTAAAATACAATTATTTTAATTAATCTGAAACTTAACTAATAAAAATTAACTCAATCGTAAGCGCAGATACCTTGAAATAAGTTTAAGTACTTTATATACGACCCCTGAAAGCATGGCCGAAATCATCTGTTTTTAGATGCAAAAAAGTGGTATAAGTCATGCATTTCAAAGTTTCAGAACTCGGTCAATTTTAATGTTAGATGAATGGGACTTTCTTTGTCGTACTTGTTAGTGTCACAGTAAATTTTTACTAAATATCACTTATAGGACCGGGGACCGTATAAAAATTTAACTTTCGTAATTTTTTAATAAATGTTTTTCTTGACCCAAATCGCTTTAAAAATAATTATTTACCTTATTTAAACCATTTTTGTAATTGGAAGTATGCATCTAGGACCAACGGTTGCGAAAATAAAGGTCGGTCAGGTTATACGTGGACACGCTGTATATATATATATATATATATATTATATACTAAATATATATCTATATATTTAGTACATTTGGCTATATAAATCAAGAAGTATATCATGTACTAAAAATGGTCATTCCATGTATGTTTTCATAAATAAATTAAATTTTCGCAAGTTATGACAAACGACTTCATTCAATGCGTACATTCCAAACAGTCTTCCTTTATTTGTATTTTTTTTGTTGTTGTTAATAATACATCGGAAAACTATCGGATTAGTCTTTTTAATTTTATTCAGCGTTAATGCGCAAAATAACACAATAAAAGGATTTTTTAGTAAAAATTATATTTATGCAGAGTACATTTTATACATGAGAGAAGAAACATATTCCCAATCGTATAATATCCAACAATGGACATGTTTTATGCATAATTCTAAAATTCTGAAACCACCTAAATTGTGATGCAAACGGATTAAAAGATTAGGGATTTGCGGTCTAAGTAAGCGACATGAAATAAGTAGTGTATATATATATATATAAATCACAATTAAAATGTTTCAAGCTTTTTTTATCTAAAATTTCTTATAGGTAAGGCTGTTTGAAAGGAAAAATCTTATGGGGCTCAATTACTGTTAATATAAAAGAAGAAAAAATTCTTAAGTATTAAGTTATTAAGTATTTTAAGGTATTAAGTATTATAATACATAAGACACAAATCTTTTTCTTTCAAATGAAGAGTATTTTCTTAAGTATTCAGTCATTAAGTATTTTAAGGTACCAAGTATTATGCTAAACTTTCTAAACTTTTTTATATTACTTTATAGATTTTCGTTGTCAGTATTGTATGTTATAAAAAAGTCAAATATCGTAAAACTTTTATTTTTGCAATTATTCTCTTTTTGTGGATCATCTGTAAAACAATGAAGAAAAAATCCATAATCCACACACTTTTTAACTGATGGTGAAAAAAGGAAGTCATATTTCCTGTTTCTTGTACTAAAATAGGTTGTACAATAGGTTAGTGGTTATCGATGGTGATGTACACACCACCTGGGATACACCCAACTGACAGATTGTTCTATAAAATCATCCATTACACTAAAGGAAACCATATATTTAACGGAATTTACGGATATTTACGCATAAATAAAATACTTAATGCAAAATTTCGGTATGGTAATGCAATTTTGTTTGACGTCTCCGATTATTTAAAGCATTTTTTTTATTGTGATAATGTATAAACCAAACAAGGAATCCCAACGTGAGCACCATTCTACAAGCTTTGGCATTAAAAAGCGTTATTATTAATCATTAATATCAAAACTTTTACCTAATTGTGTAAAATTTTGTTTTAAAATTGAAATAATGTTTTTTACGTTTTCTTTTACATGTAAGTGTAAAAAAAAAGAAAAGAAAAGAAAAGGAAAAAAAAACTTAAATCCGTGGAAAAAGTGGCAGCGGGGATCGTTTCTTTGAGTTACGGATTGGTGCGGTAATGTTCCCAATCACGAAACTTCTCACTAGAAAAAGTAGCTGAATTCTCATAAGATTAAGACATTGAACAGCGGATCCATACTGATAATTTAAAATCATTAGATCTTGAATTTTTATTCTCCTTTTTCTTGAAGAATCATAGAAATGTGTGTTAATATTTATTTTTAGATAATGAAAAATCATTTTGAAAAGATTTAGCACATTTAATAACATATTTGTTCACATACCTCTTCGAGGAAATCGTTCCAGCAGTTTGATTTATCAAAATAGTAAATTTGTGTGTATTGATTACAATGTAGGGTCTAATAAATGTAATTATCAATTTAATATGCAAAAGTGGTTTTTAAAATGTAGATGCATAATTTACATTTTGGTTCTTGCATTACAAGTTTAAACTGTTTTTAATATAAAAATATACATCGTTACCCGTTAAAAAAAATGAACGGTCGTTACTCTAAAATATAAGCACCAAAAAATTTGCTTATTTATTGTACATTATTAAAACATTTTGGCTATACATAATTTACAAATGCTTATATGTAAAATGCCTAAACAATTTACATTTTGAATTAGATAGGTATCGATAAAATCTCGTCTCCTTCTCTTTATTTTGAGTTTTAAGCATATAATAAATAAAACATAATAATAAATTATATTACTCTTAAAAACAATTTTTCTGCATTTTTTAAGTTATTTATATACAAAAAAAATTGATTATGAAAGCATTAATATTTTTCTAATAACTATGTGCAAATTACTATTTTGAATTAAAAATTTTTAATCTTCAATTTTAGGATTTACTACCTGTACGCATGATAAATCATACGTACCTCAAATAATTCCCAAACTGAAATAGATTTCAACATTAAAGTGCTTACTTCAAAGAAAAATATTTCTTTCATTTGTAATCAGATATCCTTTGTGCTGCAAAAATTTCAGAAAGCAAAATATTACCATCACCTAGTTGTAAATAGTGTTATTGCACCTTTGAGACAAGAAACTTAAAAGTTTATCATAAAGGAAGAACCTTCTCAAATATCAAGATCGTTGCTTTGTACAATACTCTTTGATAAACAAATATTGATCTTTCACGCTTTGCTTCTTAAAGCAACATTCGTATACACAATATTTTATTGTTAACTTTATACTTCCAGAGAGAAAAGTTTTCATCATAATTTTTGTCGTTTAACTTTAAAAAGAAGATATATGTTAAAAAAATTCTATTGTCGATAATTTATCACTCATTTAACAAACTTTTAAGAAAAAAAGAATATATGTACTGATATAGGATTTAGTCGTTACGTACAGTCGTGGGAAAAAACTGGACACCCCCCACTAACTCTGCAACAAATTATAGTAGATATAGTAGAAGGAAGTGACTGGTACCAAACGATTTAAATAAAGTCTACTTTTAAATTATGTATCTAAAAGTTTCATCTACATATTAAAACCAGCCTAAACATTATTTTTTTTCAATGGTAACACCCAAATTTGACACGATATTTTAAATCTTCGGTTCACACTATGCCTAGATACCAAATTTCAAGTCATTTGGAGGATACGTTTTTGAATTATAAACATTCAAATTTTTCAGCTTCTAATGTTAAATTACATTTTCATATTTTTATTAATATCTCCTGAGATTACAATTCTAATGTGTTATTTTTTTTTGGTTATAATACTAAAAAGCCCAAACATAAATATGTCAAATTTGTAATTTTTAAAATTTTATAATATGAATTATGAATTATGAAATTAATATTCGAAAAAATTATGAATTGCAACCTACAATTTTTGATGGATTTATATTTATTATATCCCGCTTTATGCGTGTTCAAAATTTCAAAATTTTCTTCCAAGTAGTTTTCAAATTATGCTTAAAAAATGGCAAGATGCTGCTTTAAGGGGCCGTCTATGATGGGAAATAAAGTCTACTTTTAAATTATGTATCTAAAATTTGCATCTACATATTAAAACCAGCCTAAACTTTATTTTTTTTCAATGGCAACACCCAATTTTGACACGATATTTTAAATCTTTGGTTCACACTATGCCTAGATACCAAATTTCAAGTCAGTTGGATGATAAGTTTTTGAATTATAAACATTCACATTTTCGAGCTTCTAATGTTAAATTACATTTTCATATTTTTATTAATATCTCCTGAGATTATAATTCTAACGTGTTATTTTTTTTGGTTATAATACTAAAAAGCCCAAGCATAAATATGTCAAATTTGTAATTTTTATAATTTTATAATATGAATTATGAATTATGAAATTAATATTCGAAAAAATTATGAATTGCAATCTACAATTTTTTTGATGGATTTATATTTATTATATCCCGCTTTATGCCGTGTTCAAAATTTCAAAATTTTCTTCCAAGTAGTTTTCAAATTATGCTTAAACACAGGCAAGATGCTGCTTTAAGGGGCCGTCTATGATGTGAATTAAAGCAAAATTTGAATAGGGATGAGAGCGCTCCGACACCAATGCCCGATTGTCACCACTAAATTTTAATAGTATTTGTCACCTTATTTAAGGACAGAATTTCTGAAATTCAATACGGTGGAGAATACTATTAAAATTTAGTGGTAACAATCGTACATTCGGGTCGAAGCGCTCTCATCCCTGTTTGAAAAAATATTTTACACATAGACTGGGATTACAGTGCATTGATAAACTTATAGCGTAAGTCTGTCTTACGATATAAACAACGTGTAAACCGTATTTCAGTGCTTACGCTAATTTGAAAGCTAGCTTAAACTGAAGCGTAAGTGAATGCACGCGCGAGCACAGCAAACCTCACAACGACCTGTGATTGGAGTAAGATATAAGATAGCGAGGCAACAGAATCCCAGCCTTAATTAGAATATATATATATATATATATATATATATATATATATATATATATATTACTTTTTCAATGTCTACTTTTAGATTTTTCATTAAAATTACGTAAAACGTATTTGCATGAGATGCATGTTTACATCATTTATGCAAATTAGTTTCGCTTTTATTTTTTAATTAATAAAGCTCATTTTTTTAAAATATGAACAGTTCTACCTTAGAAAAAAATTAATCATTTTTGTTACCTTTAAATGAATTTATACCTTCTTATACAGTCTAATAAAGCTATTTTATTTTTTCTGCGGTATATATGTTTGAAGCGAAGTTTATGCATGAAGCGAATGCATATAAATTATTAAAAAAATATTGAAAATAACCGTTAATGTTTTAAAAAACAGTTAAGACAAAAGCTATATATATATATATTTTATTCTATTGGATTAGAAATTTTAAAACAACGTATTTCCTTGTTTTGTGTATTTTCAGAACTTTTGCAATTGTCAGGTTGTAATCTTTTATCGAATTATAATATTTTTTTACTATAAATAATAATGAAAAAACATTTAAAAATTCTTCACCTTTCAATTTATATAAAAAAAAAAACTTTTCGCAAACTTTACGCTAAAATACTTGCGAATATATTTAGATAATGATTTCATTAAAAAATTTTGTTGCAAATATAAATTTTAATGTTATAGAAATCATTATTTATTAAATATACTTCATGATTCATAATTTTGTTTGGAATTTACAGGATAATAGTCCTATCCACAGAAGTGCTATTGTTAAAACTTGGTGTGAAGAGAACTGCATAATAAATTTAGAATGGCCAAGCAATGCCGCCGACTTAGACCCAATGGAAAATTTTTGGGCTCTGTGGAAGAATGAAGTTTGCCTGGAGGGAGTTAGAACGTCTGATGAGTTATGGAGATCCGCTTCTGATGCTTGGCAAACCATTAAAAGAGATCCTGATATTGCTAACAGCCTCATCGAATCAATACCACGCAGATTGCAAGAGGTTATTGATAACAATGGTTGTTATACTTCGTATTAGCAAATTCCCCCCCCCCAACACCACCCCTCTTCTTTTTAAAAAAAAATTCAAGCAGAAGATGCGGCTTATTAGTGGAAATGTTGCCTTTTAATTTTGTTTTTGTACTAACCTGCCCATAATTTTCTTCTACTCTTTTGTTAAAGCTCTATCCTTTTCATAATTGACGTAATCATATATACATACACACACACACATATATATATATATATATATATTTAAATAAATTTCAGTACTTTAAAATTTTGGTAGGAAGTTGCTTCCATTGGTGATTTTTGATTTTATTATGCGGACCAGATTGTCCTTGTATATCATGTTTGTGTTTGGAGAAAACGAAAGAGAACATAGAAATTTAATAAAGTTTGTAAAAAATACCATATGATTATAAAACTTTGTATTTGTTTTAAATCTTTAATTTTGAAACACAGATTTAGAACATTTCAAATACATCAAATTATATAGTAGTCCATATCAATATTAAAAAAAATGTGAAGATCAGGCTAAAACACAGAGCAAAGGTAATCTTGTGGTGTATACACGAAATTATTCATTTCAATGTATTCCACAAAATAGAAAGACAAGTGAAAATGTTTTTTGTTATTTTTAAATAGATTCCGATGATGTATTTACGACAAAAAAATAATACAATTCTTACTTTTAATAACTACAAAACTTTGGTCAAAAAGAAATTTACATCATTTAAGCCATTATTATATCTAAATATAATCACTGATATAGTTATACTTATTAATTCAATTTACTCAAATCTTGTCAAAGTGTTTGCAATATTACACAAAATGGTTGTTAGAAAAAATATTCCCACGAAATGTATTAGATTGTTAACTTTTGTATAGCAGTCAAAAATTGTAATCTTTATAAATAAGTATCGATTTTCAGTTTTTAACCCATTAATAATGAGTTTAAATAATTTAACTTTCTCTTCTATAACTTTCTTATGTAGATCTATTCGATTACGCATGCTAATTTTTTAAAAAAATTACAAGTTATTTTTATGATTTTCTGATATGTAAGTTTATTTTCCAATCGCTAGCAGTGTGCAAAACAATCTAAATTATTAAAAAATAACAGTGTGGAGTGGCAGGTTTTCTTGCCAAGAGGCATTAATGAGTTAATTGTCTGAGTGCAACGAAGACTCATACACAGCGCAGTATTACTTTGCCCCATATATAGCTACGATGGATATTAAAACCTTTCGTCAAGCATAACTCAAAAAATATTTAACGTTCAAATTTTTACAGCAGGTACCTATAAAGGTGACAACGACCGTCTATTTATTACCATAAATGTCAAACCGTTTGGAAATTATATTTAAAAAATAGATAAAAAAGCACAATTAAAGTACATACGTCACTAAAATTTTGTGCGTACGTCATTTTCACCGGCGGGAGATTTTCGTAGACAATCGGAATTGAAAAGTTCATGGAGTACATGGAGCAAAAAAATATGCGCGCACTAATATTCAGCACAATGAAATATATTTCAATTTAGTAGAAATCGAAAATTAATATGGATTTTTTTTCTGTTTGAAAGAAAAACCCCGCAATAATTTGGTACACTTGGTATTAGAGATTTGGCGCAAATCTCAGCAATAGCAGCTTTTTTTATTTCACGTGTGTAAATAAAAAAAAAAAAAAAATTCTTCTAAAAGGTTTCGATTTATGGCATTATTTCTTTTTTTTTCTCTTTTTAGCATTTTAAATCGGATTAATGAAAGGCATGTATTTTAAATTAAATGAGTAAAAGGTTTATATTTAAATGAAATGAATTCAATATGAAAATGTTATAGGAACAATATTTGGCGATTTATCAACTGCGCCAGGATAACATAAAAGTACCAATATATCAAACGGTATGTATTATGTGAAATGAAACAATTATAATTATAATCACCCATCGTAGAAGAAAAAAAACTAATATTCTGCATTCAGAGGGAAAAATCCATCTCCTGTGCCGTAAGATTTGGCGAGTTCTTTTTTGGTGATAAGTTTTTCGATGTGATTGTTGGGATCTGCAGGACTTGGCTTACTTTTTCTAAATCTTATTTTTTTCAGATGTAGTATTATGTAAATATATTTTTTTGCAGATATTTTTCTATGTTGTATATTTGGCATTCTATTTTGTATATTTTGTATTTGGCATTTGGAAAAGAGATTTTTACCTTTTTATCTGTGCCTTCGGAAATATTAAAAAATAAAAAAAGATTTACATATTTCAAGCGTATGTTTGCATTATTTTGCAAGCGTATATGTTTTGCATTTTTATACGGACCACTTCTCCATTTTAGGTAGATTTCGTAAGAAATACTACCTATTACATTCTCACCTAAGTTGGAAATTTTGAAAAATTTTTGCAGATCTACGCCGATCATGACTCCCAGAACCCAAAACCACCCCCAGTTCAAAACTTTATCTATCTATCTATCTATCTATCTATCTATCTATCTATCTATGTCACTTTTTTCTGACCACGATAACTGGAAAAATTCTGCATTAATCTTTTACAAACTGATACATAAAATCAAGGGGCATAAAATCTCGGTCAAGTTCGTTAATGGGCAAAATCGAACCAAGGGGGGGAGGGTGGGGGAGCTTTTTGTGAAAACAGAAAAAAACCCATAATTTCTTAATTATGATACGTATCGAATCCGTTTAAAGTTATTATTACTTCTAGGAGAAGGGTCGAAAATGTATGTATGACAGATTTTTGATATAATTAAAAATGGCCCCAAGGGGGGGAAAAAAGGGGTGTTTTAAGAGAAAAAAATCATAGCTTCGTCAATTCACAAGATATCAAATTCGCGTAAAATTATTATTAATCCTCTTAATATTATCTAAAACTTTTATATTGACAAGTTTTTTATAGGGCCAACCGTTATAGCAAAAAAAAATTAAAAACAAAAAAAATCCCTGCCGGTTCCGCCTGCAAACAAGTTATTTTTCGAAGTAGGCGGTTCCAACTCCCGCATCGTTTCGAAACTGATACATAAAATCAAGGGGCATAAAATCTCGGTCAAGTTCGTTAATGGACAAAATCGAACCAAGGGGGGGGGGGATGGGGGGCTTTTTGTGAAAACAGGAAAAAACCCATAATTTCTTACTTATGATACGTATCGAATCCGTTTGAAGTTATTATTACTTCTAGGAGAAGGGCCGAAAATTTATGTATGACAGATTTTTGATATAATTAAAAATGGCCTGAAGGGGGGGGAGGGGGGTTTAGAAGAAAAAAATTCATAACTTCGCCAATTCTCAAGATTTCAAATCCGCTTAAATTTATTATTAATCCTCTTAATATTATTTAAAACTTTTATATTTACAAGTTTTTTATAGGACCAACCGTTATAGCAAAAAAAAAAAATTAAAAACAAAAAAATCCCTGCCGATTCCGCCTGCAAACAAGTTAGGTTTCGAAGTAGGCGGTTCCAACTGCCGCATCATCGTAAAAAGGTCATTTCTTCCGCAATTCCCGACAAACAGGCGCCCCCTTACGAAATCTATTTAGATTTTAAATGCTATTTATTATTTACTAGCCGTTTATTAATTGTTTACAATTTACCCCCCTGACAATAACAATTATTTATCACAAAAATGCCTCTTAGGTCCGTTAAATAAGTTTGTTTGTGTATTTTCATTACTTATTAAAATATCGAGTATGGCGATAAAATTTTATTTTAGCATCGTGCTTAAATTTTTAAGATGGTGCAAAAACATGCTTTAATAAACGTATGTTTGTAAATATTTGAAAAACATGTTTTACCGCTCTCTTGAAAAAATTTGTAAGATGCTAAAACTACCTTTTGGCACCATTTAAAATTTTTTTCGCCAACCGACATAGGATACGAAACTTTTCCCCATTCAGATACACAGGCGAGGCTGGTCTCAAACAAGAGTAAAGCTAGCAACAATATTGTTTTAACTCTATAAGAGTTACAATAACTTGAATTATAAAATTTGAGCGAAACGAATGATATTAAATGCTCCGATTGGCTTTGGGCCCAATTACGAAAGTTTCTCCTAAAAAAACTGCAGAAGAAGTCTTTTACATTTGTTTCGAATGAAGCTTGGTCTACAAGGTATTAGTTAATAATACAAACAACACTAATGGCATGGAGGCAAAAGTTTTAATTTAAATGTGTACCAGTGAACCCGTGCGAGGATTTCGCATTGCAGTCGAATATTTTTTAGATGCTGGTTTAAACTTTTAAAGAAAAATTAAGCATAAAAATAGCTGCAAACAACATTAATAGAGCCAAAATATCATCTCATTTATTCCATCAAAGTTATACTAAAAACTGATCCATTATAGCAAAAAGCACGCTCGAGAAAAAAAATTAATAGTCGTATTTTAACTGCATTAGAGGACGACGTCACTCACTTCTGGAAAAACAGACAAAAACCTTTCATTTCATTTAAGAAAACAATTCTGATTTAAATTTTAATTAACTGTAATTTTGCTTCGATCGATTGATGGTGTTTTTTTTTCTTCTAAACATTTCAATTTTTCTTTTTAATTATAAATATAAAATAAACCCGTGCGCACGTATCACACTTTATACTTCTTGTACTTACTACGTATTCTACGCATTATGTATTACGTAAATAAGGTACTCTTATTACGTATGCCACGGTTGTACTATTTATTTTTTTATAATCATGGTTGAGCATCACATAATGCGGTATTTTAGTTTTGTGGCAACACTAATTTGAAGAATCATTTCATTTATGAAAGCAATGCCGATTTAATTTTTAATTAACAGATATTTTTAGTCAAAAAACATGTTTTAACGAAATGTAAGTGTGCTATGTCAGAAGCCTGTTTAAAATCCTTTCATATGGTATCTCATTCCTTCTTCTGCGTTTTGTATTTGCTTAGAAAAAGTGATGTTGACAGCAGAAATAATATATAGGATATTTGAAACCCTTCCCCCCCTACCCCCCCAAAAAAAAGAAAACAAAAGTTACAGTAATGAATTTACAATGGCATTAAGCCACGCTTTCTGACATAAACAATTGGCTGCAAACGCGATAACGAAACTTTCACTTAATTTAATAACATGTAGCTGATATAGCCCTCAGGGTACTTTGCAGTTATACAGACCTTGTGGTTTTTTTATAAAGCTTGAGACAGTTCAGGTTTAAGAAGTTGAGATTTACTGTCAAAGGGTATAAACAACTATGAACACAAAACTGATGAATTATTATTCAGGTTTATGTATGTATTTAAAAAAAATTGCATCTGATTAAACTTATTAGATAAATTACTTCTGTTTGCATTTAATAACTGGTAAACGGCTTCCGTAAATTAAATGAATTGTTTAAATATTGGGAAGTGGTGGCGAGAGGTAGAAAGACGAGTAAACAAACGGGTAGAGAGACGGGTAGCGACATAGGTAGGCTGACGGGTAGCGAAACGAATAGACAGACGGCTAGAGAGAAAGGTAGAAAGAGGGTTGACAGAGGGGTAGTGAGATGGGTCACGAGACGGGTAGCGACACCGGTAGACAGGAATGTAGCGAGAAAGGTTGCGAGACGCGTAGCGTGGTAGATTATGAGACGAGTAGAGATATGAATACAGAGACGAGTTGCTGACGGGTAATGAGATTGGTAGCGAATCGGGTAAAAAAACAGACGGATAGTGAGACGGCTATACAGACGAGTAGAGAGACAGTAGAAGAGTACGGAGATGGGTAAGAAGATGGGTAGAGAGGCGTATAGCCAGACGGGTAGAGAGACAGATAGACAAGTTGTGAGACAGATAGACAAATGGATAGCGAAGTGGATAGAGACACGGCTAGACATACAAGTAGTTAAACGGATATACAGACGGTTAAAGAAATAGTTTGGCGGGTAGCGAGACCGGTAGAGAAATATAGAGGCAGGTAGGGACACGTGAAGAGAGATAGACAATCGGTTAGAGAGACGGGCAGAAGAACGGATAGGGAAACAGACATATTGTGGAGAGACAGACAGACAGGCAAAAGAAAAGTCTGCGGATTGGAGCAGTAAAGGCGCAGTAAAGGCGCAGGGGCAGAGCCTCCTAGAGAATAATCAAGAAGTATCTGTTAAGCTTAACTTTGAAATATATATAATTTTTCAATTGTGCCGATATGGTGATTTAATGTAAAAGTTATTTTACAGAAGTCATCGAAAGATTTTTTGTACACTTTAATAGTAATTTAGACTATAGTTTTGCAATCTGGTTTGTAGCAAAACATGCTATCAATGTGGTTTTAAGTGTAAGAGTTTCTATAAACAGTTATACAAATAATAGATATATATAATCAAGGAAGAACAATTTTAAATTCACACACAAAAAAAGGTGCAACAATGAAATTAAATTTGTGTTAAGCCACGCTTGACAGAATAATCTATTGGCTGCAAATCCAATTACGTAACTTTAAAAAGCTTGGTGTTTTAAAAGAGCCGGCGTTTTTTTTTTTTTTTTTTTTTTTTTTTTCAAGTTTTGCGCAATACGCGCTTAAGAAAATGAGATTCTTTGCCACATGTTAAAAAAAATTATGACAACACATCTGATGAACGGTACAGTGTATATGAATTTATATATGATATTTTGTAACTCTATCATTTAATTTGCTCTTTTTCTTTATATTGTAATTGTTAACCCTATGTTCTCAGCAATATCACTCAGACTAATCCCTTTGAGGGAAGTCCTAGTTGTAAATTTTCAAATGAACTAGCGGAATAGGTTTATTCATAAGATTATTAACCCTATTTCAAAGGAGAATAACGAATGTAAAGTTAAAACATAGATATAAATGCTTAAGTGATACAAACAGAACACAAAAAGGCTCATAAAAACCCTTTTATATAATGATCGACATGTTTCGAATGCGAAAACAATTTATTATATTAGTAAACAAGCTTTATCAAGATTTAACAACGATAAACAAACTAATTTGGCAAATTTTCGAAAATAAACTTGTGCATCAACCTCGTTTTAATTATCTAAAATTTTGCACGAGGTATATTTCAATTTAAAAAAAAAAAACAATGCGGAAATATTAATTTTCACGTTTACAAGTTGACTATTTTCAGTACCTGCTTTTATTAAGTATATGATCTTGTGGTTTATGTTTTTCAAGTTTATTTTAAATAAATTGTGAGAATAGTTGGTTTATCGGATTTAGATCTTTTTAATGGCGCCGTTTGAGCGTTCGCAATATGTCGATCATTAGATTAAAATGTTTTTATAAGCCGTTTTGTGTTCTGTTTGAACCACTTAAGCATTTATATATCTTAATGATAATTAGTGATTTGATATTATGATGATGGAATGTAAAGTTATTCAGGTGTCTTTTTAACTTAGATTTAATTTTAGTTCTTCCAATAAACCGGAATATAAATCATACGAACATATCTCAAAACAAGACACTTCCCCCCTCCCCCCCTGATTAAAAGCAATGTCGGAAAAAATGTTTTTCAAATATGCCATTAGCATTCGACTTGGGATTTATTTTCTGATTAAACAGTAATTTGTCTGCGTTTTCCCCGCTTTGTCTCCTTACGCTGCTTCACACTATTTTTCATTTTAAATTTTGTACTTGAAATATTATTCACATTTCTGCCAATAAATAAAAAAAAGCGAGTTAAATACATTCAAAATCTGAGAAAAAGCTTTGCAAAAACACCTGTAAAATTCCAATCACATTAACATATTCGAAAGCTATTTTAATTACAGATAATCTTATATTTTTTTTAAATCGGATAATTCAACACCTGTAATCATTATTGTACTGCATATAACATTAACGGAAACTTATTAAGTGAGTAAAATGGCCATATTTGTAAAAAATAATACATTAAAGAGAGTGCCTCAATCATTCTGCAGCATTTCAGCAATCGAGTACCGAACTTCAATTTGGATACAGCCCCTAAAATATGCTCATTTTAAAATAATTAATTTCTCTGAAACTAATTTCATGAAATTTGGTATCTAGGCATAGTTTGAACTGCAGATTTCAAATATGTTGTCAAAGTTGGGTCTTGCTATTGAAAAAAACAAAGTTCGGGTGTGTTTTTATATGTAGATGGCCCCCTAAGCAAATTTTATATACATCATTTAAAAGTAGACTTTATTTCCAATTGTTTGGTACCAGTCACTTCCTTCTACTATAATTTGTTGCAGAGTTAGTGAGGGGTGTCCAGTTTTTTTTTTCCACGAGTGTACATTAGCTCTTTAATTACGTGTCAGGACCGGTGACTATTTTTATATTCAATTGTACCACAATTTACTAAAACTATTCTTTGCAGATTAGCAGCCTCTAATTGAGATAGTCTGAACGAAATACTACTACTCGAATGCGAAATACTACTACCAAGTTTACTTTATTTGCGCCTGCTCAAATTCCCAAGATAGCCTATTTGATTCCAGGAACGATTTCAAATTGTAAGATGCACCTACATCCAGACACAGTAGCTCGTAACAAAGCTTGCCTAAGCACTTTTGAGGTTAGAGGCACACATTCACCATTATTTTCAAATAGTAATAGTTTTATTTATGAGTAAAATTATCCTTTTAGAAAGGCCAATGAAAGATAGTGCTACTACCACTTGCCTGTGTCTTTTTCGTATGCCTTAAGTTGTCACTGTCTTGAAATTTTCTAGGAAGGGCGGGAATAATGTGATGTTTGTTATTCATTTGTGACAGTAGGAAATGCTTTAATTGAAGCTTTTATTTATTATATTTTTTTAGAGATCTAACGTGAAATGAACATTTTCTTTTGTTTATAGTCAACCATATTAACTTAATATTTTAGAATTTTTACCCTTCTATTCATGAACTCAATGCTGCGGCTCAGCTCTGCATATTCTAGAAGTCACTTAGATTCGTAAATAGATGTAATTAACATACATTGTTATTCGGAAAAACAATCGAGCAGTGTTTCCTCTTTTCCTATAAAAGCATCGGATCATTCAGATAACGATGTCAATTACACCGTTTTTAATTTAACTTGATTTTCAGTAACACAAGAATCACGTAACATTGTTTTGAGAAAGAAACCTATTATAAATGAAGATTTATACCTTTTATAAGTAACTAGCAAACTACGCCCGCTACGCTGGTCAATTTCTTTTAACGAACCTTTAATCAAACAAAATATTGACATTTCATAAATAACTTTTATATTTTACCAGAATAATAAGGCTAGAATAATTTGTGAATCGTGCTATAGCCAATTGTAATGATGGATGTAGACTTTAGTTAGCCGTGAAAAGTGATTTTGAAAATAAATAGTGGGAAATAATTAATGCCAGGTTCTTTTAGAAAAATAAAAAAATCCCTTCCTGGAAGAAAGATTGAGCCGAATACATCCATGAAGATTTTGAAGAACTTTTAATAAAAAGCACAAGCACAGCAGCATAAAATAGGCGAGTGGGTGGTGCCTTTATGTTCGTACAATAGACTCACAACCTACATGTTTTCAGGCCGGCAATCAGAGAAGGAATGCCGATACACATACGCTGTAAATTTCTTCGTTTACATTTTTTTTGGCATCATAAATTTGGCGAGAGTACAAGCATCAGAAAATATCCGTTAATAGGAACATATGGATAACTGTTTGAACTTATAGCCAGACTAGCAATTTTTAACAAGATTAAACACCGCCAATAATTACGTTACTGAAGAATTTTCGCATCCCATGAGAAGTTCATAGATAAACAAAATAAGGAGTGCTGAATAACCTTTTATGAATCAGAAGGAAACAACTGCATAATGAAAAAAAAAATAACGAATGTGAAAATGAATAGAGTTAATTTGGAGGCCGAAATATTTCTTGTAGTTTTTGTTTGTAAATTTTTATCCGAAAATTTTTATCCGATTTAAGCGTTTGATCGCACGTCAGGACTAAAGATGAGAATTTGCGTGGGAACAGAAAAGCTGATCAATTTCTTTTATTTGTTCTGAATAAGAACGCAAAGAGCTTAAATAAAATTTATCAAAACTTTAATAAATGAATTATAGAAAGGGAAATTTATTAAAGTAAAAAAATAGCTAATTTAAAACTATATGTGATTTCACATCACATATATCTCCCCTTTCACCGGAAAAAAAACCTGTAGAACGAGGGAGTAGAAACGATCCTATGCTCTCGCCAATACGTCCTGAATAATAAATTGTCACTCAAAATATAAATTTCCACAAAACAAAAAATAAGAATATATATATAACTAACACATAATAATGAAATCTTGGCACACACCCACGAACACAAATAATACAAAATATCTAGAATTATAATGAATTCACAAAATTCCAGAATTCAACATGCATGTTTTGTTTATAAAATGAGGTACCTCTTTATATTTAAATGTCTCATAAACAATCAGCTGCAGCATATTTTATAATATTATGTGTGCACACTAAAGTAATTACATAACATAGTCATTTAGACTAGTTATATTACATGACCTAGATTTTATGTAAAAGGTAATCAGTCCATAGGTCATTTGGCCATATAGCAACTAAATTCAATTATTTTAAGGCCTTTAATATGAGACATATTTTTTGTATCAGCAGAATAAATTGCTGTGCATATATAAGAAAACTGGAAATAAAGATAAATGCAAATAAACACATAGCATACTTGATTATGAATAATAATATAAAAGAAAATTTGGCGAAGTAGCATATTTAAAAAAAAAACTGGCATGATTTTGTACCCAAAAATGTAAAATGGCATATTTTGAAAATATTGACGAAAAATTAAGGACTATCAAAAATGTGTAAAAGTGAAAAAAAAAGTTTCTATGTAGGGTGAGTGATCTCTCACTACAACTTACCGTCCACAACATATTATCAAATATGACACATGAATAACGACTTCATACGTTGTTGTGCAGGGATGGTAAGGTAACAAAATGTAATGGAACATTACATTGTATTTAAAAGAGTAAGAAAAATTATGTGAACTATTTAAAATTGCAAATGAAAAAAAAATAGCATATGTTGTATTAAATATGAAAGTCAATTTAAATGTGATTTAAAATGTGTGACATGATGTAAAAGAATTGTGACTGAGTGTGTTAGAAAACTAGTGCAAGATGAAGTGTGAGCAAAACAGAACATATAAACACTTCATTTAATTTTGTACCTACCCTTAACAAAAATAATAGTTGAGACTGAAAAAAGTATTAGCGACAATTGTGTAGAACATTCGCCTTGTGTGAATGAAAAGAAGTATTTGAGAAAGTATGTGTGTACAATCTGAGAGCAACCATTAATATAACTTCGACAGAAGAAATGACTGGTATAAACACCAAAAGTTGCAATTACATAACAACTGTGAATAAATACTTCCACAAACAAGTGTAGTGTACGAAAAAATGCAAAAAGAATGTATATCTTTAAAAACTACATATATTGAATGAATAAAGAAGGTAAATTTACGAGCATTGAGTAGGCAAAACAAGGGATGAACTTGAGGTGTGACACATACTCCATGGAGGAAAATAAATGGAGAAAAAGTGAATTTAAATTAGAACATGTAGAGTGAAAAGTTATCATTTGCTTGTACTAAAATATTTTACTATTTAATATGTCAGGAATAATAAAAAACAAAAAGGAGAACCAGTGACAAAAATTCTTAAAAGATATATATAAAAATGTGACTGATGGAATGTAGTGTTATACCTGTAAGAAAAGAAAATGTGTAAAAATGTTGTGTATGTCCACAGAATGAAAAAATTGATGCCTCTATTTCAATAATTTCATGAAAGCAACGTGCACTACAAGAAGAGGAAAAATTTCCTATAAAATCTTATTATGAAAATAATAATATTGCCATACTGACATGATTCAGTAGTGCACATTTTTTCATTTTTCAACTGTAGAAAAAATTTAGCAAGAAAAAAAAATGGTTATTTAACTTATTTTTATTAAAAAGAATGTGATTATGTAAAATATGACAGAAAATGTAGAAGTAAAGTAAGTGATGAAATGAATAATGAAAAAAAAGGTATGTTACCATGATAACTAACATTACCAAAATTGTTGCGATTGTAGTAGGTAACTAAGTACAGTGTTGTTTACCATAATTGGTGCATATAGCGAATTCTAAGAACTCCTCCAATAAATATATCGTGTAACTAGTACCTAATTTAAAGTTACATGGAAAACATGATGAGATGATAGATGATACATGTGCAGAGATTGTGTTAATGAATTATGTTGAATACTAGCAAGCTACGCCCGCTACGCTGGTCAATTTCTCTTAACGAACCTTTAATCAAACAAAATATTGACATTTCATAATTCACTTTTATATTTTAACAGAATAATAAGGATACTACATTTTGTGACTCGAGCTATAGTCAATATACACGTCAGGACACGTCTCCCTTATCATTATCTTTTTACGCGTGAAGGTTTCGCTATGGTACTCTATTGTGAAATTTGGTAATTTTAGAAATTCAATAGTTGAAAAATCGCAGAATCATTAGATCATTTTTCTTTAGAAATTGTTCTTAGAGCGCATTTAGATCTTATAAATAACAATCATGCCGAACTTGAAGTTTCTAGCTCCTTCAGCATCGCAAAAATCGCAATTTTAGAACGTTTTTCGCTTCTGCACCCCCCTCGGGGTAGTGGCACCGACATAAAATATAGCCTCTGTTGGAGCAGGGATTGTCACCATCCATTTGCCACCATCACTTTTGAAATCGCTTTAGTAGTTCCAGACATTCCATACAAATTGTAATTTAGAATGTTTTTAGAAAATTTTTTGCTTATTTAGCCTTTTAAATTTCGAATTTTTTTAGATTTTGTTCTCATAGGGCATTTAAATCTTGTAAGTAACGACCATACAAAATGTCAAGTTCCTAACTCCTTCATTATTGAAAATATCATAATTTTGGAACGTTTTTCGCTCCTGCACCCTCTGCGGGCAGTGGCACCGACAAAAAATTTAGCATATGTTGGAGCAGGGACTGTCACCATCCATTTGCCACCATCACTTTTGATATCGGTTCTGTAGTTTCAGAGATTCCATAGAAATTGTAATTTAGAATGTTTTTAGAACGCTTCTTCCTCATCTCACCCTTTTAAATTGCGAATGTTTTTATAATTTGTTCTTAGAGAGCATTTACATCTTATAAGTAACTACCATACCAAATTTGTTACTTCTATCTCCTTCAATACACAAAAAATCGAAATTTTAGAACGTTTTTCGCTCCTGCACCCCCCTGGGGGTGGTGGCACCGACATAAAATATAGCCTATGTTGGAGCAGGGATTGTCTCCATTAATTTGCCAAATCGCTTCAGTGGTTCCAGAGATTATCCCCTACAAACAAACAAACAAACAAACAAACAATCTTTACTACTTTATATATTAGTATAGATAAGGGGGAATTAGCCCCTTGTCCCCCCCCCCCTTTATACTTAACCAATCAATCCCGAAAACTAATCAGAGATGCGCCTTAACACAGTGAACCTATAAACAAATTTTGAAGCAAAAAGAATAATTCTGCATGAAAAACCCATTTATATAAATTAAGGGGGGATTATCCCCCCGTTCCCTCCCCTTTATACTTAACCAATCAATCCCGAAAACTAATCAGGGAAGCGCCTTAACACAGTGAACCTATAAACAAAATTTGAAGGAAAACGGAATAATTCTGCATGAAAAACCCATTTATATAAATTAAGGGGGGATTACCCCCCCCGACCCCCCCCCTTTATACTTAACTAATCAAACCCGTAAAGTAATCAGGGAAGCGCCTTAACTCAGTGAACCTATAAACAAAATTTGAAGGAAAACGGAATAATTCTGCATGAAAAACCCATTTATATATATTAAGGGGGGGGAATTAGCCCCCCGATCCCCCCCCTTTATACTTAACCAATCAATCCCGAAAAGTAATCAGGGAAGCGAAAATGAGCCCAATGAACCTATAAACAAAATTTGAAGGAAAGCGGAATAATTCTGCATGAAAAACCCATTTATATGAATTAAGGGGGGGGCAATTAGACCCTTGTCCCCCCCCCTTTATACTTGACCAATCAATCCCGAAAACTAATCAGGGAAGCGCCTTAACTCAGTGAATCTATAAACAAAATTTGAAGGAAAACGGAATAATTCTGCATGAAAAACCCATTTATATATATTAAGGGGGGGGAATTAGCCCCCCGATCCCCTCCTTTATACTTAACCAATCAATCCCGAAAAGTAATCAGGGAAGCGCCTTAACACAGTGAACCTATAAACAAAATTTGAAGGAAAACGGATATTTCTATGAAGAGTTATCGCATTACGTACGTACATACATACATACAGAACCGGCTGCCAAGCTCTCAGGGCTTGACAGCCAGTGTGATAACTGAAAAATCGCAATTTTTAGAACGTTTTTTGCTCCTGCACCCCCTGGGGTTAGTGGCACCGACATAAAATATAGCCTATGTTGGAGCAGGGGTTGTCACCATCAATTTGCCACCATCACTTTTGAAATCGGTTCGGTAGTTCCAGAGATTACCCCCTACAAACAAACAAACAAGATTTACTCCTTTATAATATTAGTATAGATTACAAGTAGTGTAATTATAACCTACAAGTAACGTATATAATGTCAGAGAAATAGGTGTTGATTAAAAAGGAATGAATGTGAAAAGCACAGTTGCACAGTGAATGGTGGAGCAAATACTTTGACTGGTATTATATATATTCATCTATATCCTTGATTGGTAATACTTGAAACATTGATTAGTAAAAAAGAAAAAAAAAACTGTAAATTTGAAAACGGAATGCATTAAGTATAGATTATAGAAGTATGTGTAAATTTACAGGATGAAATACTTGATGCGTTGCACATGAAAGTTTCATGAAATGAGTGCATTGGACAGAAATCTGAGTAGATCTCTAAGAATCGTAATATTAAAAATAATATAATTACCCTTAAGGCCTGATTCAGTAATGCACCATTTATTTTGCATCAGCAAACAAGTTTTATTTAGTGAAAAAATAGGATTAAAAATAGCATGCGTTTATTTATATATATTGAGTAAAGTGTTTATTAAAGTGGAATTATAGATGCAAAAAAAAATACATGTAAAATGAAGAAGAATAGTAAATGTTGTATATTTTACAAAAAAAAAAAAAATAAATATCACCATCAACCTACAAATTAGATAACAGCATTACTGAGAATGCAACAAGTAGATAAGTATAGTTGTTTACCAACAATGGCATGTATAACAAATGTTATGTATCCATTTAAAAGTGTATGGTGTAACTATTACTTACAAATAAACCATGAGATTACTAAATGCAGGTGATGTGAACGGGAAAAAAAATATCACTATTAAAAAGGTATGAAAAAATGAAGAAAAAAAATATCATAATGAATGGTAGGGCGTGTAACAATGATTGGAAATGTGCATAATAACTGGTCGTGATTGGTAGTGTGTACAGTGACTGGTAACATTGACTAGTAGAAGTACTGCTTGGTAGTGAAAAACATTGATTGGTGACGCTGACTAGTACAGTGGGAAGCAATGATAGGTAATCTTGACTGGTGATGAGAAATAAACCGTATAAATAAAAAAAAGGTGGGGTTTCACATTACCAAAATGGATATAGGATATGGTTAAATCTGTATAAAATCAATACAAGATTGCTATATATTTTACTTATGTATAAGCAAAGTAAAACTACTTTAACAAACTTTGATAAATTCTGAGAGTGAAAAAAATTTTTTTTTTTTATTTAATGTAAAAAAAATGCAAATAAATGTAATTGAAATTTTGAAATAATAAAGATGTACTATCTATAAAAAAAACTGAAAAGAGTGATATAAACAAATACCATCTGAACTTGGTACAAGTTTGGCGACCAGCACCACAAAGAAATAACCAAACACAGACGGTAAACACTTTCATAAAATCGTCCCCGGCCGCGGAACAATGAAATGAAAGGGGTTCATAACACTCTAAGAATAATGAAACTAAATTGGTTATACCTTTCTTAAATTAAAAAAAAAAAGAAAAAAAACAGTTTATCTGAACTATTAAAGAATGAAATAAATATATCGATGGCACATGAACGTTGAGCTGTGTGGATGATAGTGAAAAGGCAGTATTTATAATATAAAGAAAAATGAAAGGTAAAGACTGATGAATTGAGTCAACTGGTCCTGTATTGGTGTAATATTTTATCAAAACATAAAACTAAATAAATATCTTCCTCCTTTTTTTTTTTTTTTTTTTTTTTTTTTTTTTTTTTTTTTTTATCATGAAAACAAAGAGGTGATGAATCCGTAGTGTATATGGAAATGTATTAATAGAGAGAGTGAATAATTTAAAATGGACCTTGCACTAGTAACTAATTGTTTATAGTAGAATTCTGTCATTTTGTTTTGTTTGTATTATTGTAAGGAAGAATGCGAATCTTATGGGGTACTAGGAAACTTCATGTCTCACAAAGTTAAATGTAATTCTGTTATCAAAATTCATAACCTGAAAAATTTTCAAAAAAAAGTGAAGATGTACAACTTGGTCTTCATTTTCATCTATTTCGTTTAAGCTTATCTGGCTGTCATTGGAAAAACAAGCAAAATATCTGAGATAGAAAACTTACAGTAGAGGAAGACTATTAATATGACTATATATAGGATAAAAGCAATTTACTTCAAATTACTAATTGCTGCAAAATGTTATGTTTTTTTTTAATGATACTACACATTATTCAATATTAAAATAATTGACTTATATCTATATATATATAATATATAAATCTCAATATCTCAGAAAAAAAATGTATATTAGAAGACAAGCAAAGCTTTTCCAAAATTTAAAGAAATGTAAAAGGAGTATTTAAAAATTTAATATTGCCAAATTATCATTGAAATACACCAAACATGATATAGAAAAAAATATATACACAAACTAAATGAGTAAAATAACCAGCTTACACTCAATAAGGACTGATAAAATTTTATCTTAGTGGAGATCATTATCTTTGTTGATCTCCAATATATCCAAAATGTTTAAAATAAACAAACTTATGCATACCAACAGTAAAATATAGAATTTGCAGAGTATCGAATTTTATAGCGTGATACTCCAAATATTTATGTATTATTATTGAAATATAAAATGGGAATTAACATTTCAATTAATTTTTAAAGGTGCGTACTAAGTAATTTAACTAGAATAAAATAGCACACAAAAAAAAACAGAATTCAAACATTACATAAAATGTTCAACGCAAATATTAAAATGAAACAAAAAAAATGAACCGCATTTAAAGTAGCGTTCTTTTCCCTTTTTTTAAAAAAGAAAAAAAGTATGCAAAATTTCTTTATAATAGAATTTATCAACCTCAAAACATGTAAACAGCATAAAAAAATTTACATAAATCGGAAAGAAACACATATCTTCATAGATAGATGAATAAAACTTATCTGATCATCTTTTTCATTTATTGATGAATATCAATTCAAATTGTTACTTTTGTAACATACTTAGTGTATATTGAGACTAATTAGATGAATTATATCTATCAGTCATATCTCAAAATAAAAACTTTAACAGACAAAATTATGTATAGTAAGAAAATAATAAAAACAACACGTTTCAGTATCGACATTCACTATTAAATTCTGCGAATAAATTTATGCAATTAAAACTAAAAATATTGTAAATGGATTTTTTTTTAATTATTATTTTATAAATATTAAGGTTTACTTGTAATTATCCTTTTTTTTTTTTTTTTTTTTTTGGAAAATGTTATCAATACAGTAATTTAAAAGTAGTCACTGCAAGTCATGTCCAATTTAAAAAAATGCACTATCCTTTCTATATAGTACTGTGTGTCTGATAGTACGTAACTTTGCCTCTGAATTTTATATTATTCACGCCGAATGCTAAAGTTTTCTAAGTACTGACAGTCATATAAATGTAGTCAAACGAAATCATAAGAAGGATACTTACTCCGTGATTGTTTTTTTTAGAATGTAATTTAATTTTTTGTCATACTTAACGCGATAAAAAAATACTTTACTGTGATATTTAAAAAGAAATGATCGTTCACTCTTTTTTTTTCTTTATCGAGTTCACATGCTGCACACGAATAAAAAAAAAATTGTGACAATTTGCCAATAAAATTTTAAGTTAGCTGATAAATCCATTGCTTGGCTATATTATTACGATTGTCGATTTACTACAGTATTTTTTTTTCTTTTTTTTTTTCGAACACATGCGATGCACACAAAAAAAAAAAAAACGCGAACAGCACAATTCGGATCACAGAAGCGACGAAACAACGGAAGTAAAAAAATACGGACAAAATCGGCACATTTTCCATCTTTTTAGAAGCAGCGAACATTCTTTGAATGACTCATCGAGCCAATTTATCGCAGAGGCGCACAGTTAAGGAGTTCCGCAGATTTACGTGGTCCATCCAGCACACATTTACGGCATAAAATATGATTCCGATCTTCCGATGAAACGAGCGAAGAAACAACACATTGGAGGCCCTCGATTTTGAAAAGTTTTCTGACGTCGCCACTGGAGGAGAAAACATTGTTCTGGTATATCTCCACCGTATATCTCCATATTTTTGACACCATATACATCCATATTTTTACGGCATAGAAACGATGAAGGGGGTAGAAGCGTTTAAAAATCCATAACGTTTTGTTATCCAATGAGAACATAACAACCGCCAAGTCGAAAAGACACGAAAAAGTCCATTATATTTGTCCAAATATTTAAAATATTCAGGCACCACCCAATAGAAAGTAGAAGATATAACCAGATAGGGGCTTGGTCACGGAAACCAAGTTATGTAATGATGGATGTAGACTTTAGTTAGCCGTGAAAAGTGATTTTGAAAATAAATAGTGGGAAATAATTAATGCCAGGTTCTTTTAGAAAAATAAAAAAATCCCTTTCTGGAAGAAAGATTGAGTCGAATACATCCATGAAGATTTTGAATAACTTTTAATAAAAAGCACAAGCACAGCAGCATAAAATAGGCGAGTGGGTGGTGCCTTAATGTTCGTACAATAGACTCACAATCTACATGTTTTCAGGCCGGCAATAAGAGAAGGAATGCCGATACACATACGCTGTAAATTTCTTCGTTTACATTTTTTTTGGCATCATAAATTTGGCGAGAGTACATGCAGAGGCCGAAATATTTCTTGTAGTTTTTGTTTGTAAATTTTTATCCGAAAATTTTTATCCGATTTAAGCGTTTGATCGCACGTCAGGACTAAAGATGAGAATTTGCGTGGGAACAGAAAAGCTGATCAATTTCTTTTATTTGTTCTGAATAAGAACGCAAAGAGCTTAAATAAAATTTATCAAAACTTTAATAAATGAATTATAGAAAGGGAAATTTATTAAAGTAAAAAAATAGCTAATTTAAAACTATATGTGATTTCACATCACATATATCTCCCCTTTCACCGGAAAAAAAAAACCTGTAGAACGAGGGAGTAGAAACGATCATATGCTCTCGCCAATACGTCCTGAATAATAAATTGTCACTCAAAATATAAATTTCCACAAAACAAAAAATAAGAATATATATATAACTAACACATAATAATGAAATCTTGGCACACACCCACGAACACAAATAATACAAAATATCTAGAATTATAATGAATTCACAAAATTCCAGAATTCAACATGCATGTTTTGTTTATAAAATGAGGTACCTCTTTATATTTAAATGTCTCATAAACAATCAGCTGCAGCATATTTTATAATATTATGTGTGCACACTAAAGTAATTACATAACATAGTCATTTAGACTAGTTATATTACATGACTTAGATTTTTTGTAAAAGGTAATCAGTCCATAGGTCATTTGGCCATATAGCAACTAAATTCAATTATTTTAAGGCCTTTAATATGAGACATATTTTTTGTATCAGCAGAATAAATTGCTGTACATATATAAGAAAACTGGAAATAAAGATAAATGCAAATAAACACATAGCATACTTGATTATGAATAATAATATAAAAGAAAATTTGGCGAAGTAGCATATTTAAAAAAAAAACTGGCATGATTTTGTACCCAAAAATGTAAAATGGCATATGTTGAAAATATTGACGAAAAATTAAGGACTATAAAAAATGTGTAAAAGTGAAAAAAAAGTTTCTATGTAGGGTGAGTGATCTCTCACTACAACTTACCGTCCACAACATATTATCAAATATGACACATGAATAACAACTTCATACGTTGTTGTGCAGGGATGGTAAGGTAACAAAATGTAATGGAACATTACATTGTATTTAAAAGAGTAAGAAAAATTATGTGAACTATTTAAAATTGCAAATGAAAAAAAATAGCATATGTTGTAATAAATATGAAAGTCAATTTAAATGTGATTTAAAATGTGTGACATCATGTAAAAGAATTGTGACTGAGTGTGTTAGAAAACTAGTGCAAGATGAAGTGTGAGCAAAACAGAACATATAAACACTTCATTTAATTTTGTACCTACCCTTAACAAAAATAATAGTTGAGACTGAAAAAAGTATTAGCGACAATTGTGTAGAACATTCACCTTGTGTGAATGAAAAGAAGTATTTGAGAAAGTATGTGTGTACAATCTGAGAGCAACCATTAATATAACTTCGACAGAAGAAATGACTGGTATAAACACCAAAAGTTGCAACTACATAACAACTGTGAATAAATACTTCCACAAACAAGTGTAGTGTACGAAAAAATGCAAAAAGAATGTATATCTTTAAAAACTACATATATTGAATGAATAAAGAAGGTAAATTTACGAGCATTGAGTAGGCAAAACAAGGGATGAACTTGAGGTGTGACACATACTCCATGGAGGAAAATAAATGGAGAAAAAGTGAATTTAAATTAGAACATGTACAGTGAAAAGTTATCATTTGCTTGTACTAAAATATTTTACTATTTAATATGTCAGGAATAATAAAAAACAAAAAGGAGAACCAGTGACAAAAATTCTTAAAAGATATATATAAAAATGTGACTGATGGAATGTAGTGTTATACCTGTAAGAAAAGGAAATGTGTAAAAATGTTGTGTATGTCCACACAACCTTAACACAGTGATTTCACATCACACCAATATACACGTCAGGACACGTCGCCCTTATCATTATCTTTTTACGCATGAAGGTTTCGCTATGGTACTCCATTGGAAATTTTGGTAATTTTTCAAATTCAATATTTGAAAAACGGCATAATCATTAGATTTGAAATTTATATAAAGAAAAATAAAATTTTTT
This sequence comes from Maratus michaelseni, assembly GCA_963931845.1. Classification (NCBI taxonomy): domain Eukaryota; kingdom Metazoa; phylum Arthropoda; class Arachnida; order Araneae; family Salticidae; genus Maratus; species Maratus michaelseni. The sequence continues at coordinate 425,410,366 of OZ007592.1, forward strand.
ACCTTTCAAACGCAGTTTGTCTAACAATTTTCTGACAAATACTTTTTGAGCTATCATTATTTTCAGTAATTTCAAATGTTTCATTTTCCGAGATTAATCTGTTGCAACAATTAGCGAAAATCCCAGTCGTCAGCAACGCATAGTTTTTTATTAAAGATGCTGTTGGAGCAGGGATTGTCACCACCAATTTGCCACCATCACTTTTGAAATCGGTTCCGTGGTTCCAGAGATTCCATAGAAATTGTAATTTAGAATGAGTTCAGAACGCTTTTCGCTCATTTCACACATTTAAATTTCGATTTTTTTTTTAATTTATTCTTAGAGAGCATTAACATCTTATAAGTAACTACAATGCTAAATTTCAAATTTCTTGCCCCTTCAGTATAAAAAAGTCGCAATTTTCGAAAATTTTTCGATCCTGCACCCCATTAATGTTAGTGGCACCGACATAAAATATAGCTAAGATGGAGTAGGGATTGTCCCCATCAATTTCCAACCATTACTTTTGAAATCGGTTCTGTAGTTCTAGAGATTTCATAGAAATTGTAATTTAGACGGTTTTTAGAACGCTTTTCGTTCATTTCACCCTTTCAAATTTCAATTTCTTTTTTATTTTGTTCTTAGAGAGCATTTACATCTTATAAGTAACTACAATGACAAATTTCAAATTTCTAGCTCCGTCAGTATAAAAAATAAAAATAAAACTGCCCAGTTAAACTGAGGGCATTGAGTTCACAGGCTATTCACACAAATTGTATATTATACTCTTATTTCAAAGAATTTGAAATAAGCCCATCGAAAAATAAAGAAATAAACAATATATTAAGGGGGGGGTCATCCCCCCATTACCCCCCTCATAGTTAACTAATGAACCCCTTAAACTAATCAGGTAGATCTCTAATTACAATGAAAATATATACAAAATTTGAAAAAAAAGGATAATTCTGCATGAAAAACCCATTTATATAAATTAAGGCGGGATTAGCCCCCTCCGTTCCCCCTCCCCTTTATACTTAACCAATCAATCCCGAAAACTAATCAGGGAAGCATCTTAACCCAATGAACCTATAAACAAATTTTGAAGCAAATGGGATAATTCTGCATGAAAAACCCATTGATATAAATTAAGGGGAGGATTCTTTATACTTAACCAATCAATCCCGAAAACTATTCAAGGATGCGCCTTAACACAGTGAACCTATAAATAAAATTTGAAGGAAAGTGGATAATTCTGCATGAAAAACTCATTTATATAAATTAAGGGGGGTATTAGCCCCCCGTTCCCCCCCTTTATACTTAATCAATCAATCCCGAAAACTAATCAGGGAAGCGTCTTAACCCAATGAACCTATAAACAAATTTTGAAGCAAATGGGATAATTCTGCATTAAAAACCAATTTATATAAATTAAGGGGGGTATTAGCCCCCCGTTCCCCCCCCCCTTTATACTTAATCAATCAATACCGAAAACTAATCAGGGAAGTGCCTTAACACAGTGAACCTATAAACAAAATTTGAAGGAAAACGGAATAATTCTGCATGAAAAACCCATTTATATAAAATAAGGGGGTATTAGTCCTCCGTTCCCCCCTTTATACTTAACCAATCAATCCCGAAAACTAATCAGGTATGCGCCTTAACACAGTGAACCTATAAATAAAATTTGAAGGAAATGGGATAATTCTGCATGAAAAATCCATTTAAATAAATTAAGGGGGGTATTAGCCCCCCGTTCCCCCCCTTTATACTTAATCAATCAATCCCGAAAACTAATCAGGGGGCGTCTTAACCCAATGAACCTATAACCAAATTTTAAAGCAAATACAATAATTCTGCATGAAAAACCCATTTATATAAATTAAGGGGGGATTATCCCCCCGTTCAACCCCCTTTATACTTAACCAATCAATCCCGAAAACTAATCAGGGAAGCGTCTTAACACAGTGAACCTATAAAAAGAATTTGAAGGAAAACGGAATAATTCTGCATGAAAAACCCTTTTATATAAAATAAGGGGAGATATGCCCCCCGTTCCCTCCTTTATACTAAAACCAATCAATTCCGAAAACTAATCAGGGAAACGCCTTAACACAGTGAACCTATAAACAAAATTTGAAGGAAATGGGATAATTCTGCATGAAAAACCCATTTATATAAATTAAGGGGGATTAGCCCCCCGTCCCCCCCCCTTTATACTTAACTAATCAATCCCGAAAACTAATCAGGGAAGCGCCTTAACTCAGTGAACCTATAAACAAAATTTGAAGCAAATGGGATAATTCTGCATTAAAAACCCATTTATATAAATTAAGGGGGGTATTAGCCCCCCGTTCCCCCCCTTTATACTTAATCAATCAATCCCGAAAACTAATCAGGGAAGCGTCTTAACCCAATGAACCTATAAACAAATTTTGAAGCAAATGGGATAATTCTGCATTAAAAACCCATTTATATAAATTAAGGGGGGTATTAGCCCCCCGTCCCCCCCCCCTTTATACTTAATCAATCAATACCGAAAACTAATCAGGGAAGTGCCTTAACACAGTGAACCTATAAACAAAATTTGAAGGAAAACGGAATAATTCTGCATGAAAAACCCATTTATATAAAATAAGGGGGTATTAGTCCTCCGTTCCCCCCTTTATACTTAACCAATCAATCCCGAAAACTAATCAGGGATGCGCCTTAACACAGTGAACCTATAAATAAAATTTGAAGGAAATGGGATAATTCTGCATGAAAAATCCATTTATATAAATTAAGGGGGGTATTAGCCCCCCGTTCCCCCCCCCTTTATACTTAATCAATCAATCCCGAAAACTAATCAGGGGAGCGTTTTAACCCAATGAACATATAACCAAATTTTGAAGCAAATAGAATAATTCTGCATGAAAAACCCATTTATATAAATTGAGAGGGATTATCCCCCCGTTCACCCCCTTTATTCTTAACCAATCAATCACGAAAACTAATCAGGGAAGTGCGTTAACACAGTGAACCTATAAACAAAATTTGAAGGAAAACGGAATAATTCTGCATGAAAAACCCATTTATATAAAATAAGGGGGGATATGCCCCCCGTTCCCTCCTTTATACTTAACCAATCAATCCCGAAAACTAATCAGGGAAGCGCCTTAACACAGTGAACCTATAAACAAAATTTGAAGGAAAACGGAACAATTCTGCATGAAAAACCCATTTATATAAAATAAGGGGGATATGCCCCCGTTTCCTCCTTTATACTTAACCAATCAATCCCGAAAACTAATCAGGGATGCACCTTAACACAGTGAACCTATAAATAAAATTTGAAGGAAATGGGATAATTCTGCATGAAAAATCCATTTAAATAAATTAAGGGGGGTATTAGCCCCCCGTTCCCCCCCTTTATACTTAATCAATCAATCCCGAAAACTAATCAGGTAAGCGTCTTAACACAGTGAACCTATAAAAAGAATTTGAAGGAAAACGGAATAATTCTGCATGAAAAACCCTTTTATATAAAATAAGGGGGGATATGCCCCCCGTTCCCTCCTTTATACTTAACCAATCAATTCCGAAAACTAATCAGGGAAACGCCTTAACACAGTGAACCTATAAACAAAATTTGAAGGAAATGGGATAATTCTGCATGAAAAACCCATTTATATAAATTAAGGGGGATTAGCCCCCCGTCCCCCCCCCTTTATACTTAACTAATCAATCCCGAAAACTAATCAGGGAAGCGCCTTAAGGGGTCTCAGGAGTCTTACTTTTCCTCCGAAGATGCGAGTTTGCATCATGTCACATTTTATTTTATATCTGATTTCATATAACACACAATAAAATGAATTTTTTACCACTAATAGGTCAATATCTGCTTGATTTAACATAATTATTTCAATGTTGTACAGTTCATATTTAATTATTTAAAAAAAAGTTTAAATTTAAAAAAAAAGTAAAAAAACTTTTTTGCCTGGTATCCCTTGCGCGCAAGGTTGTAGAAAAAATATTGCTTTAAAAATAACAAACAAAACTGATAATGATGTAAAATGTATGTATCTTGAACTTTTACTTCAATTTGAAGTAATTAAAAATTAAATTTATTTTAAAATTGGCATTTTTTCAAAAAAAATTAATTTTTTAAACATTTTACAGTTTAAATTTAAATTTAAGAAAAATTAAATTTTTAATTTCTTGAAATTGAAGTATAAGTTCAAGACACATCAATTTTACATCATTGTCAGTTTTGTTTGTTATTTTTGAAGCAATATATTTTCTACAATCTTGCGCGCAGTGGATACCAGGGTAAAAAGTTTTTTTACTTTTTTTTTAAATTTAAAATTTTTAAAAATAATTAAATATGAATTGTACAACATTGAAATAATTATATTAAATCAAGCTGATATTGACCTATTAGTGGTAAAAATGTCATTTTATTGTGTGTTATATGAAATGAGAAATAAAATAAAATGTGACATGATGCAAACTTGCATCTTCGGAGGAAAAGTAAGACTCCTGAGACCCCTTAACTCAGTGAACCTATAAACAAAATTTGAAGGAAAACGGAACAATTCTGCATGAAAAACCCATTTATATAAATTAAGGGGGGAGAATTAGCCCCTTGTTCCCCCCCCCCTTTATACATAACCAATCAATCCCGAAAATTAATAAGGGAAGCGCCTTAACACAGTGAACCTATAAACAAAATTTGATGGAAAACGGATATTTCTATGAAGAGTTGTTGCATTAAGTACGTACATACATACATACAGAACCGGCTGGCAAGCTCTCAGGGCTTGACCGCCAGTTTGATAGCTAAAAAATGGCAATTTTAGAACGTTTTTTGCTCCTGCACCCCCTGGGGTTAGTGGCACCGACAGGGGGATTATCCCCCCGTTCCCCCCCTTTATACTTAACCAATCAATCCCGAAAACTAATCAGGGAAGCGCCTTAACACAGTGAACCTATAAACAAAATTTGAAGGAAAACGGAATAATTCTGCATGAAAAACCCATTTATATAAAATAAGGGGGGATATGCCCCCCGTTCCCTCCTTTATACTTAACCAATCAATCCCGAAATCTAATCAGGGAAACGCCTTAACACAGTGAACCTATAAACAAAATTTGAACGAAAACGGAATAATTCTGCATGAAAAACCCATTTATATAAAATAAGGGGGGATTAGCCCCCCGTCCCCCCACCCTTTATACTTAACCAATCAATCCCTAAAACTAATCAGGGAAGCGCCTTAACACAGTGAACCTATAAACAAAATTTGAAGGGAAACGGAATAATTCTGCATGAAAAACCCATTTATATAAAATAAGGGGGATATGCCCCCCGTTTCCTGCTGTATACTTAACCAATCAATTCCGAAAAACTAATCAGGGAAGCGCCTTAACACAGTGAAACTATAAACAAAATTTGAAGGAAAACGGAATAATTCTGTTTGAAAAAACCATTTATATAAATTAAGGAGGGATTAGCCCTCCCGTTCCCCCCTTTATACTTAACCAATCAATCCCGAAAAGTAATCAGGGAAGCGTCTTAACCCAATGAACCTATAAACAAAATTTGAAGGAAAACGGAATAATTCTGCATGAAAAACCCATTTATATAAATTAAGGGGGGATTAGCCTCCCTATCCCCCCCCCCTTTATACTTAACTAATCAATCCCGAAAACTAATCAGGGAAGCTCTTTAACTCAGTGAACCTATAAACAAAATTTGAACGAAAACGGAACAATTCTGCATGAAAAACCCATTTATATAAATTAAGGGGGGGGAAATTAGCCCCTTGTCCCCCCCCTTTATACTTAACCAATCAATCCCGAAAATTAATCAGGTAAGCGCCTTAACACAGTGAACCTATAAACAAAATTTGAAGGAAAACGGATATTTCTATGAATAGTTATCGCATTACGTACGTACATACATACATACAGAACCGGCTGGCAAGCTCTCAGGGCTTGACAGCCAGTTTGATAGCTAAAAAATGGCAATTTTAGAACGTTTTTTGCTCCTGCACCCCCTGGAGTTAGTGGCACCGACATAAAATATAGCCTATGTTGGAGCTGGGGTTGTCACAATCAGTTTGCCACCATCACTTTTGAAATCGTTTCTGTAGTTCCAGAGATTACCCCCTACAAACAAACAAACAAACAATCTTTACTCCTTTATAATATTAGTATAGATAGGAAACATTGTTCGATTCTTCAGCATATTAATAGTAACCTCTGCAAATATTATGCAGTTATTCGTAAAACGCAATTCGCTAATTTGTCCATAAAATTTGATTTTGGGGGGGGGAAAATATGAGAATATTTTTAAGGAAGAAAAATTTTATTTGATACCAAACTTTTCTTTTGATGAGATCCAATGCAAATCCCCCCCCCCCCCCTTCCAAAAAAAAAGTTATGTTCTTAAAATAACATTTATTTTAAAATGTTTAAAAATGAGATATTATTTTTTAAAAGAACTTAAAAATATTTTTTTATTTTATTGCTTACTTTCGGAATCGGGTTCGGACAGGCTGGGACCCTGATGACACAAAATGCATCGGGCTCGGATTCAAAACCGTCGGGCTCGGGCACGGAAAAGAGAGAGCGAACTCACCTCTAGTGTGTGTGTGGGGGGGGGGCGTCACATAGCCAAAATACGGGCCTGGATATAGTAAAAGAGAGAGCTCCATAAAAAGTGGACAACAGAAACCTGGTGTTGTTTAATTTATTGAATTATTAAATTCATATGGATCTTAGATGTTATTCACACTTATGTGTCAGTTGAATTTCAAATCACATAACAATGGCTGAGGATAACCTGCAACAATAATCATATTCATAACAATAAGCAGAATTATTAAGTGCATGGGACAGAAAATAAGACAGTTTATAATAAGGCATGGTAACTTACAGAAAGGGCTAGGAAAAAAAAAATTTGGTAAATATTTTAATTTATGTATAATATCTAAGATTTATTAAATGTAGGCCTGATATTATTTTCTGAGCTCACATTGGAAGGAAAATAGTGCGTTTAATGAGGCAAAACATTATTATACTTGCAAATGAACTGTTAAGAAGAGTTGCATATGTTATATCATATATATGTATATATGATACAACATATATACAGGGTGATTATAAAAAAACTATCCCGATACATGAGCCCATAACTGTCATACCGTTCACAGAAACTGAATGAAATTCTGGCCTAAAGTTTTTTGAGGTATACGCTCAAGAATCACGTGAAAAACAACAGTTAAACTCTAACAGATACTGTTACAGTGACAAAATTTCGAAAATTTCAAATGGAAACACCTACTTTTTTTATTGGAATGTGATCTTCGTAGTGAAAAAACATAAAAAGCGTTGGAACGGTACCTGTAGCACGAAAATCGCCGGCGCTAGACAGACTAAGAAGAAAAGTGAAAACAACCAATAAAGGACAGAGAAGCAACAGAAAGTAAAACATTTTATTGTTCAGTGCTATCCACCATCTGCCGCATGTAAATCGTCGTCGTGTGTAAAATGGAAAATGTATGAAACACATTAAAATGTTTTGTTTTCTGTTGATTCTCTGTCCTTGTTTGTTCTTTTCACTATTCTTCTTAGTCTGTGTAGCGCCGGCGATTTTCGTGCTACAGGTACCGTTTCGACGCTTTTTATGGTTTTTCACTATGAAGATCACATTCCAATAAAAAAAGTAGGTGTTGCCTTTGGAAATTTTAGAAATTTTGTCAGTGTAACCGTAACTGTTAGAATTTAACTGTTGTCTTTCATATTATTCTTGAGCGCATACCTCAAAACACTTTAAACCAAAGTTTCATTCAGTTTCTGTGAACGGTATGATAGTTAGGGGCTCATATATTGGGATAGTTTTTTTATAATCACCCTGTATATATTGAACAATAGTATCTATATTAATAAAAGAAAGTTTCGCTCTGTGTGTGTGTGTGTGTTTGTCTGCGATGCCTAGCAAAATCTAGCCCACCTAGAAGTGTGCAAATTTAGGTGTGGATAGTCCAAGGTCTGGTCATGTGCACCTGAGTCTCAGAATTTTAATATTTTGATAATTACCCGGGATATTAATTAGATTGTCATTAACCATCGCTTCTAAAATGACATCTTTTAAATCAAAATGGCTAAAGAAACGAGCCGGCGCATTGGATTTGCAAGCGGAAATGAAAGAATTCAAAATTATTTTACTAATTAGCGAATTTTAAGAAAACTAATTGAGATATCAATTTGAAAATTTCTGAGCACATGTAAAAAAAAAATTCTGCATCTGACTATGTGATTTTTGAAAAATGCGATCGGTAATTTTTCTTAATTTATGGAAAAAACTGCCGGCGCCAGTAAAAAAAATCCGAGAAAGTTTCAGACAGGAATCTGCTTTCATTAAAAACTGAACTACAAAGAGATCAGTTTCTCTGGCCGATCCCTCGATTTAGTTTGCCAAAATGAAAGGAAATAATTGCCAATTTTTACTAATGAACAAAAATTTAGGTAACTAATTAAGATATAGATTTGAAATTGAGGTCGGGAAGGGGTGTCAGCCGGTATCATCTACCGGCTGTTTTAGCGTAGCGTCTTCGCTATGTTCTAATTATCAGAAAAATGTAATTATTTTTTTAATGATCGTGTTAATGTAGGTGACGGCGGTTTTCTAGAACAAATTATTCATTATTTTTGCTGGTATGGGGAGGGAGGGGGTTAACGCCTTTCTCTGAGATTGTAATTATCTGGGCCCCAGGCAACGCCGGGCGGGTTAGCTAGTATATATATATATATATATATATATTGTTATATTGTTATATTGTTTATCCGTACACATTTTTAATATTAAAACATCACTTTCCAGAAAGGAGAACTATTTAAATTGTGTTACATCCAAATGACTTTAATCTGTTACTCTATTTACAAACAAAAAGCGGTGATAGAACCCATCAATTTAGTTAATACAAATATCTGGCAGACATCTTGAAAAATTAATTATTAAATTCCATCTCCATATTTTCTTCAGTTAAATATGCATTGTACTTAAATGCATAATACCTCTATTATGATTATCCAAAATGATATATTGTAGCGTTATTTCAAATTATTCAATATTGTAAATTGCAATCTCTTTTCATATGTACATCAATTTATACAATTTATACATCAAACAGATTTTCTTGTATTTATCGGTACACATTTTTAATATTAAATCACAATTTTCTTATTAAAACATACTTAATGCTTTTCATTCAAATGACCATAAAATTTTATCATCAACTTAAATTATATCTTAGATCAAGTATTTCTCACGTTATTGGAATGTTAAATTATAGGACACGCAGAAAGATTTACGCCCATAAAGTCAAAGGTTTCTAAATCACTCACATAACTTAGTGTTAAATTTTAATCCACTGTTACCACAGTTTAGATCTCCACGTTTGACATTTATTCCGAAAAACTGTATAAGCTTAAGAAAATGTTCAATTTTTGAATTATGGATTTTAAATCTTTTCTAATATGCAGAAAATTTAAAGAGATTATCATGTTGAAATACATAAAATTATCAGCGATATTTTAAAATAGTTAAATATAACAGAATTTGCATGTCGACTGTTAGGTTTATTTTCTTACGTAAATCAGTAAGTGAGTAACATTCTATTAATTATCTGTTACAATATGTCATTATCAGTATCAGGATAATAACCCATAAAATCTTAAATTGTTCATTGCATGGAAAATGGTTTTAGGTTTCGTATCATCATCGATCGTGTGAATAAAGTTTGTAATAGTGCTATCCTTGAAACCGGTTTTTAGCAGTGAACCATATGGTACTTAATTTGTTACTTTAATTATGTTCTGTACAAACTGTAAAAGCTCTATGTATGATATCGCTAAATGATATATGGTGTGGTTGACCGTTTGAATTTCTCAGTTTAGCGATAAACTAATCTTTCAATTCCTTACGGAGAGTATTTATTCTTTCCTTATTATTTGACATTCTTAATCAAAATTTAGAAAAAAAAATAATACCAACAAAATATTATAGTTTCGTCGTTTATTTTTCCCGCTAAATTAATATTACATACTGTATGCTAGGTGCATTTTCTAAAATGTGACTTCAAAAAATAAAATATACCTATTATTGCAATTGCAATAACAGCAACAGTAACAAAATACATTTTTTCCCGTCCCCGAGCTTTAATAGTGAAGTAGCAAGAGATCAATCATGTACGCTAATGGTGTCCGGTGCATGTAAAATCCGTCGTGGGTGTAAAGTCCTCCAAGTTACCTGTGAATTACACCTCTAGGGGTGCCTAGTCTGGTGAAGGTCTCGTCACCAGCTCAAGGTTATAAATTACGAGACCAACTCGAGTAGCGATGGCATGGCGTATGGATGAGCGATGCAGCGAAGAAATAGTAAATATCCCAGCATCTCACATCCGTCCGGCATGACTTCGCTACACTGCGCAGTGCTGAACCGCGGAAGAAATTTTCGTGTTGTTGATCAAGTCGTTTGAGAACCATTTTAAAAGGCTACTTCAATAACGCGAAAACACCCGCTTGCTAATGTTAATCCTATGGAGGAAATATTTTAAGATATCTCGTTTGCACTTCAATATTTTATTTTTTATTTATGAGGTTTTTTTTTTACATTGGATAGCTGAGGTCGATGTCTATGCAGGTCCCTTTTTACTTCTTAGATTTTGGTAGCAGTTTTTTTTTATTGAGGATACTTTCACTTTCGAAACCGGTTCAGAAAGTTAAAGTTGTAATCAAAATCGAAAAAACTACAAAAGGTCCTGCATAGAGATTATCGTCAGCTATCAAATGAAAAAAATAATCATTTACAAATATTGATATGCGAACGTGATATCTTCAAAAAATACCCAAGTAGGATTAACATTAGCGAGCGGGTGTTTTTGCGTAAGTGAAGTAGTCTTTTAACACTAGTTTTACCTTCTTTACGAATTTCAAGAAAATTTGAAACATAGCTCAATTGGATTCTTTGTCCAGAACTAATTACCATTCGTTAAGCACATGGAATGTTACATGTTCTCAAAATGGGTGATAAAAAGGACCGATTTGTTAGTACTAACGTGACATTAGTCTCATTTCCAATTTATTTTTTGGGGTATCAATTAATTTAATGATGTTTTGATGAATTAAGAGTGATCGATGTGTTTTGGATTTAGGATCTTTTAAAGTTCACACGAGTGTTTCTTTTTGTATATGCATTTCTTACGCATGCACGTCACTAGTTTTGACGAATCTTTATCACTGTACGTGACACCTTCAACCATAATTAGTCAGTGAAAGTGGATGTGAATGTCATATTCGTATATTTCCATTTAACAAACACTTTTGAAGAACACACACTTACATTTCTGTCTTTAAAGGTAGACCTTTGTTGTTCAAATTTGAATTTTATAGTTTTTTTTTTTTTTTTTTTTTTTTTTTTTAATGGTTGATACGTTACAGGCTTGTTATTCAGCTCATTGCAGCGTTGTCATGTGTTATTTTATTTCAACAACTTTCCAAAATATTTGGGGTCCAATATGAAAGGTTGTTTAAGGTTATCTAACTTTTTGATAGAAATCAGCTTTATTTCGTTTAAAAAACCTCAGAAGTCCAATTGATTCTGAATCGCGAACAGACAAAAAAGTTCCCTATCAGCAACAATTTACGATTAAAAAGGATTCAGAAAATGCTGTCAAATTTGCCAGTTTAAGCCAATTTTCCGTACGTGACCGGCTTGAAAAAGACATCATCAGGGTGCGATTCACTGCAACTCCAATTGTATCCTATTTATGAGAAAAAGAAAACGTGTTTCAATTCTTAGATACCGCAAATTTGATGCATGTATACTTCAAAATGAGTCCGTTAATGTCTTGAAGAGTGGGGTGGTAGAATGGTTTTAAATAATTTTAAATCTATTTAAATGTAATTTAAACGCACATGTTTAATTTTTTTAACCCGATTTTACCCCTACCCGGCTTGTGGTTCTGATTGATGCTATTATTTTTCGTTGCTGATCGGGTTGAATTTGAATGTTTCATGTTCGGGTTGAATTTTATTGTGTCGTGTTCGGGTTGAGTCTTGATTCTTTCAAGTCTGGTTCGGATTGGTACGATTTTTCACAAGAAAGTCCTGAATATTTTCAATTAAAAAAAACTATACATTTGAAAGTTAATTATGTTCATTTTAATGCAAAAAATATAAAATTGTTATTAGAGACATAATTGTAGAATACTCTTCTATAATCCTATTAAAATATGAATTATTTTTTCTTTTACGCTCCTTGTTCGGGTTTGAAAATTTCGGTTTCGAGTCCAATTCAGTTTGAAGTGTAGTGTGTTTCATATTGATTTGAAGTCGAATTTTCGCCTTCGGTTCCACTACAATCCTACTCGCGCAGGACTTAAATGTAGACCTTACAAACAAGCATTCTTTTATTGTCCTTTATCTGTGTCACTAATTTCGTTTGTTTTTTTGTACTTTACTATTGCTACTAATGTTAAGTCATATTCTTGAATATGCACATACTGCATCGATGTATTTTGAAAACTTTTATTTATTTATTCTTTTTTGACTGTTTTTTTTTTTTTTTGCTTATTAAAATCATTGCTTCGTTTATATATAAAAGCAAATTGTCTTATACAACAGCAAAATAAAAATTCCGAAGAAAAATCATGTTGAATCATGTTGAAAATATTTTAATTATTTTCAGAAATCATCAGTAATGTATATTTTATTTAATTTTTGAATATGTGTAAAATTTTTATTATTATTTTATGATAAATTTTCGATAGACATAATCTTTTTGACGTTGATGTGCTCATTTGTTTTTTCCTAAAATTTACCTGAAATCTAGAATTTCAGAATAAAGTAATAATTCTTAATTACTATCTGAAAAAGTTTGTTTTAATGTAATTCGCACTTTTTCCCTTAAACGCATACTGTAATTCGTATATTTGTACATATTATGTGATACAAAAAGAGGGACAGCTACAAATTGGAATGTGGCATGTGCAATGCATTTCACTCCCGTTCTTATAGAAGCATCCAATGAGACTTAAAAAAAGGCTAATTCGGCTCTTAAAAATGCTTGAATTAGGATCATCACATAATGTGATCTAAATACCTTTGTTTACTTTGGAAAGAAAAATTCTTTCACCCAATCCTTTTAGGTTGAAGGTCAGCACTATGTACAACAGTGTTTAAAAACAGATTATATACTTAAGCATGTTCTAAAAAAAGAAAGCAAATTTCCCATTCATCGTCGAGAAACGTTCTGACACATTCAGTAACTCATTCTTAAACGTAAACAAGAACGAAAAATCATGCGTCAAGCATAGATTATGTAGCACTTTCCAACGCTTCTAAAATAATTTTACAAATCATTACCGTTTAATAAGCTGAAAGATGACATCTAAGTAAACAATTTGGAAAACGCATAACATATTTAAAAACGTAATTTTCAATATATACAATATTCGGAAAAATATCCGAATACTTTTATGTAGCCCTGTATATGATCTATAGATTTGTATATATACATAGGATGCTAAATTTTAGTTTAGTTAGGAAACGCGTAGCACAGTTTAAATTCTCCTTCTGGAGTTTCTGTCAATAAACGGAAATGTGTTCGCGAACTTTTGTGCTGCCCTGTATAGGATCTACAGAATTTATACACACCACGTAATAGACAAAAAGCTAGTTAAGATTAAAATCGCGTTCAGTAACTTAAAACGCACTTCCAGGAATTATTGTTAACAGACAGCGGAGAATTATTTTGTGTGTCCCTGTAAATGAACGATGACTGCTATACACGCACTATTCTGTAGTAAGCCTCTTGTAATGCACCTTAGTAATATATATAAACTTCAATGCGTTTAAAATAGTGGAACATTATTTAAATAAGCCGCAGACGATTTTTCTCCATAGACGTAATGTAACGGAATTATTTTGACTGTCCCTGTAAAGTAACTCTAAGTGCTATGCACCTACTATTCCATATTAAGCTTCTTTTAATGCATCTTAGTGATCTATATAAATTTCAATGCGTTTACAATAGTGAAACATTTTTTAAATAAACCGCAAATGATTTTTCCCCATAGACCGCAATGTAACGGAATTCTTTTGAGTGTCCCTGTAAGAAAACTATAAGTGCTACACACTTCAGTTGAAATAGGGAACGTGCCATAGATAACAACAATAACATATAAAAATCGCAGAGCAATCCGAGCATATTTACGGGAGTTAGAGCACGGACAGACGGCCAGACGGCCATCCGGCCAGACGGCCATACGGCCAGACGGCCATCCGGCCAGACGGCCAGACAAACCGAAGTCATAAGCACTTTTCAACTAGGTTGGAAAGTGCTAAAAATAAAGACAAATAAATTATCTGTGTGATTGATTTCTCATGTCGAATTTTCTCTGTCTATCAGCTTCCGATTGTCCATTTTAGAACATGAATTTTGGCATCATTTTTTAAAATATCCTTTGCATTTATCGAAATATAGAAAACGCCACTCAATTTCACAGTTTTTGAGTAAGAGCACCTGTCAAGTTCATACATCTAAGATTAAATTTGATATCTTGAGTGTTGAGAAATCAGTTTGGATCACTCGCAAATATACCAGTATAAACTACACAATATATGTGTTGGTTGATTGTAGTTTACTTTTTCTTAACTATTTAAATATGAGTTAATTAAAAATAATTTTACCTTTTCATCAAACTTTTAGACTAACAAATTTATATAAAATTTAATGGAGTAAAATCTGTGTGATACGGACCTGTCTTTAAGGAGAAAGATCATGTCCCAATTAAAATAATAAAATGCAATTACAGTAAAATCTGTGAAAATGGAGCCCGTCTGTAACGAAATTTTGCCTTAGAGGGGAAAGTTTTATGCTTCCGGTTAAAGAAATGGAGTATAATTCTACCTGTTACGACGAAAACCTGTCTAAAACAAAATTTTGCGGGTCATATGCGATTCCGTCTTAGCAGTTTTGACTGGATAATAGGTGAGGTACCTGTTATGACAAACACCTGTTTAAAACGGATTATTCCACCGGATTATTTGTGATTCTGCCTTAGCAAATATTAGTGTATCTCAGTCTTACCACCCCGAAATGATAAGTCTAGACACGCCACTGACTAGGAGAAATATCTACGAAATTTGGTCGAGGATCCAATATGAACGCACCTTTAAAGATGATAAACGCGGGTGGTCTATGGGTATAGGTGATTAGCACATCTGGTTGTTGTTTTCCCTCGAGCCCGAATTTCCCAGACTGCGATTACACGGCAGAATTAATGCAAAGTCCCTATTCCCGCCGTACGTAGCGTACAGATGACGAGAATAATAATATAATAGCCAATCACTAAAAAGTTTATTTCAATAAAACTGTAATTTTTTATATATTTTTTTTTCTTTAAAAACTATGACATATAGGTTTAAAAGGAAAGTTTTGGGTCAGCTATTTTTTATCACAAAGTGAACGTCTCCCGCAATTGTATAGTAAGACTTCCTATCTCCAGCAATAACTTCATTAGTAACATGAAGATTAATGAATTAGAATAATTTTTTAAAACAAAATTAAAGCAAAGGAAATTCCTTTCCTAAATCCTTTTCGACAAATCCTTCTTCACCAGCCAAAAAAGTACGTGTTACTACAAATACAGCAGGAAAAGACTGTAAGCTTAGTAGCAGATGCTTTTTTGACTGATGACAGTAACCGGCTATTTTATGAATTTGAATTTCTATTTAATTAAATGTTTTCAGGAATAGTAATTATTTTAATATTCTCGTGAAGTTGAATATTCAAAAAGTAGTTGTCATCGTATTATATTGCTTACTAAATATAAAGCAACTATATAAATAAGTTGGAGAGTGAACCGTTTAAGTGTGTGTGCGGAGAGAAGAAGACAAAATTACTTTAAATTTTTTAATCATTTCTTTTCCCTAGAACTGTGTAGTTTATTTATCCCGTTTATTGAATTTCGATAATTTTTTAAGCGTCAAATATTTACGTTACATTTTACAAAATGTCCAACAATTAAATTTCTTTAACTTGCAGCATCCAAATACATAATGCTTTTAAGTTTTCAAAGAATATTGGCAAAGAATTTCGCCATAGTTGTCATCGTATTATATTGCTTACTAAATATAAAGCAACTATATAAATAAGTTGGAAAGTGAACCGTTTAAGTGTGTGTGCGGAGAGAAGAAGACAAAATTACTTTAAATTTTTTAATCATTTCTTTTCCCTAGAACTGTGTAGTTTATTTATCCCGTTTATTGAATTTCGATAATTTTTTAAGCGTCAAATATTTACGTTACATTTTACAAAATGTCCAACAATTAAATTTCTTTAACTTGCAGCATCCAAATACATAATGCTTTTAAGTTTTCAAAGAATATTGGCAAAGAATTTCGCCAACATTTAAAACGAATGATCAATAAGCAGTATTAAAGCTATTTATTCGTATTATTAGGTGCGTTCGTAATTATATAAATACGTAGCACCTATAGTCGTCGTTTGGTCCGTCCGTCTGTCCGTCCGTCTGTCTGTCTGTCTGTCTGTCCGCATATAACAACGAAAAAACTACCTAACCAAATGGTTTGCAATTTAAAATATATTATCTTTGCAGAATTTTGTCGAGACATTTCAAAATTTTATTAAAATCGAATCAAAACTTTAGGAGATATTAATAAAAATATTTATTAAGAAATTTGAATTTTTTTTTTAAATCGGTGCTTTTTTGTTATAGGAGCTTCCGAAGTTTAATCGTCAAGTGACCGATATACTTATTTTATGACAGAAATTAATCTGCAGACGATATAATTCATTTCACAGAATTAAAAATCATCAAGATCTGAATATTTATATAACTAGCTGATACATATATATCTGAATATTTATATAACTAGTTAAGATATTTGTATGAACAGTGTCATAAAATATATACTTAACTAGCTGTTTAACCCGTTCTACGCACGGGATATCATGAATTTAATTCTAAAACGTGCGTACGAACGCACCTCGTTTGTAACGTTTGACGTACAATTTCCAACTTGTTATAACTTTCAATTTGATGCACTGCATTTGATTCTCATCTATTTTGAATTATCTCAGATTTATTTTATTTAAATTTACTTTTTGAAAATTAATGCCTTCCTGGTTTCAAAAAGAAATAAAATGGGGAAGATGGCATTGTATTCTAACTCGTTTTTTGTCATTTAATGCTAAATTTCAAATAAATCAATACATAGATTTTAGGTAAGTTTAAACCACCTTACATAATTTTTATTTTAATTTTTGTATGAATTTGATTAAGCAATAATGCATTCAATTTCTGTTTCTTAGTGTTTTCATTGATATCTTAAAAAGTGCAGAGGGGGGGAAGTATATTCTGTTAGAAGTACAAATATGTAAAAGTAATTCGCAAGTTTTTGCATTTTTTACATTATTTAGAATTTCTAATGTTTTTGAAGCAAAATGTATTTTATCGTGGAACTTGTTGATATTACATAAAGCATAAAGTTTTTGTGCAATATAACGCTATTAATATCTATGGATGTACAAATAAATGAAGGGTGTAATGATGTGAACATCTGTAACAATATGTAAGAGCAAACAGCGTAAACAAAACAAAAGAGTACAAAGCTCTGATAGGATATATAGGGTAGCTAACTATAAGTTCAAAACTGATTTTTTACCACTTAGATTGCCAGAATTACACACTGTGCGTTGAAACTTTCTCTCGGTCTGTGAAAATTTCGCTGGAATCACAGACTTCTAATATAATTCTTAAATATTTTTCCTCTGAAGCTGGAATCATATAGCCGCTATACATATGTTCGTCTGGCAGTAGAAACAGTCGAGTCAGTAGAAACAGAACTTTTTCTGGGGTGGTGGGGGGGGGGGGGGTACTGAAGTAGCGAAACTGGAAAATTTCATTTCACAACCTAAGGACACTAGAAAAAATTATATTATATCGTTTGACGAAGGATGGGTTAGAAGGGGAGGAGGGCCAACCACTATCCAGCTCAATAGGTGACGTTGGCTAAATCCGAGTCTGATAAAAACTGCATAGTTTAAAATTTTTATTCTCCAGTTTAGCGTTTAGTAAGGATACCAGTATATGCATCATGACTCGAGCATAATATTTCTTTTTGATACGAGTTATTTTAAATAAGCACATGTACACTACAGTCTTATTTCCATTAAAAAAATTATGTACAACATTTATAGTTATTTTAAAGGGCTAAGAAATATATAGATAGATAGATATATAGCGTAAAATGTGTATCTTAATATATATGCTTAGTGGAAAATAATATATCTTGGAAAGTTTGTAATAATCTATGCATCAGACATGATTCTTTTACTGTCGGTCTGTTCATCCGAGTTCTAACTTTCTGGAAAATATGCTTATATAACCACGGAATTGATGTATGTCATAAAGGTGCTTCTGAAATCCCCTGCGAAACTTTGAGACAATTTCTAACTCATATTTAAACGTAAAGGTATAAAATTGGCAAGCGATTTGTAATCAAATAGCATTTTCCATTTTTTTAAGAATGCCGACATCCAATGAATTTTAAGAAAGATTTTCTGCCTTTAAAAAAATGGAAAACGTCTTCGATTATATATTTTCTGAATAAAATTATCTGCCAATTTCACGTGTTTCTGAACAAAAATGAATTAAAAAATGTGGCAGACAGTAGCTTCCTGTATGCTACAGTATATTCTTTATGTAAAAACTGCTATATATAGGAATTATATTTATTATACATGACACACAACAGAATTCGGGTACATTACGGTCTATTTTAGGTATTTATTTGAAATACATTTTGATGATGTTTTTCTCGACCAAATTCAACGAAATTTATTCAATCTTAAGCATTGCAGGAAGGTACATAATATTTTTAAAAATTCAACGTGGATAAATGCAATTGGTAAAACTAGTTGGAAATATTTCATAATCTATGCAATCGTCATGGTTTTTCTTTATTTTTTTGTTCGTATGTGTTATCAGCAGGAATTAGCCTCAGATGGAAAATCAGAAAATCAGCAATAATATATAATTTTTTTTCATTTTCAAACATTTTCTAACCATCTGACTATAACTTTTTTTTTTAAACGGGAAAATTAAAAACAATATATTTTCACATTATAATTTTTCAATATATATATATTGTATATATAGGTATATTACACTAGTGTGCAAAACTTAACAAACATAAAATGGTAATTTCTGAAGACGTGAGTACTCAAAAGGAAATACTATAAAGAGCAAGAATAGAAAACAGGTACTACATAACAGCACAGCCAGTGGGTGTGAAGTCTCCTTGGCGTCACACATGGTTAAAAGTGTCACAGTCACTACGGTGAATCAAAATATGGGATCTTTCACTCGTCTCATTATTACTCTCAAATGATTGTTATAAGGTGACTCCACTGAAAAGTTACTGTGACTGTTGCTATGTGATGGGTCACTAGGTGACGTTACAATGTAGTCACCTTGTGATTCTCACGTGACCAAATGAAAGTATAAATGAGTCGAATGAATGATATCACATTTTAGTTCATTGTTGTGACTGTGACACTTGTGGCCATGTGTGACATCAAAGAGACTTCGCATCGACTAGCTGTGCTGTTAGGGTAGTACCAATTTTCTACACTTGCTCTTTATAGAATTTCCTTTTGAGTACTCACGTGTTCAGAAATTAGCATTTTTTATTTGTTGCTTAAGTTTTGCACACTAGTGTATGTTGTTGTGTTATATTCTGAATGCTGTCTACAGATTTCTAGATAAATAAGACCGTATATTAGTTCGCGGAAACAACAAAAAATGTACTCAAAAGGAGTGTATTACAGGGGCTCTCCGGACTTTCTTTACGGCCCTGTGTTCACCTAGTATGTCCACGATAACCGTATATGCAAAATAAGCAAGATTTTTTTTTTACGTACTACATGTCGTCTACAGATGGGTATATAAATAAGGACGTATACTTAGTTATGGCAACTGTTAGCCCTATATATATTTTTGGACCTTGAAACTTCTACATAATGTCACCTTTTCGTACTTGTCTAATTTTCCCATTCAATCCTGTGTTCATTTTCTTCAGTCGCTATCGTTTTTTACTTCTGGTATCGTTGAAATCTTTCTTTTCGTTTTTCAACTCGCCGATAATGTTTATCTTCCAAACTGTTCGTTTCGATATCGTTTCTCACATCGACCATCTTTTTCTCAGCCTTTTTCCGGATTCAGTTGCGACCACTAGCTACGAAATTATTTCATTCGTAACGCTATAGGGGAGCATGCGCCCAGAGGCCGTGCCACAGTTTTCAAAGGCACTCTAGATTACTTTGCCGATAGGCAGGTTTAGAACTTCTCAACTTTGCACTTTTGGATGGGGGCGTTTTCGGAAAGCGGTATGTTGATGCTTTTTAAAAAGGGATGGAAAAGGCAGTTTGGGGGGCGAGTGAGAGGTAGCATTAGTAAAATGATATTTGTAGCTGCCAGAAGAAACGATGTTAGTGGCGTTGTAAAGTTTTTGAGTGTAGAGGTGGTATTAAACATTTTTATTAGTGTTTGTTTTATTTCGACTGCTGAAGTTCCGGTTTTTCTTCTGTTAGTGGTGATGTACGTTCATTGTCAAAGATTAATAATGTGTGGATCTTTTTTCAACTCGTTCTCTTCACATTTAACACAATGGTGACTGATAAAATAAAAGGGCCTGCTTTAATTTGATGTGTCGTCACATTCAATTAATTATCATGTAAGTTAAAATGAACTTTTCTACAAGTATATTTTGAAGGCTGCATTTAAGTTACTTCATGCCATATTATTTTTGCCACCTTGTTTTTGTTGCCATATGCCATTATATTTTTATTTAATTAAATTGTCTGTCATGTTTTTGATCTTTATTTTATTTTGTGATATGTCAAATAAACGTTAGTTTAATTTAAACCTAAAAACTGTTTTATCAATGTGTATTATCTACATTCAACACTTTTAGTCACTACCTTGCCAATTTCAGCTATCAAACTTCCACGTACTCTGCTTTTCAATTTAATTACATTTTTTAGACCGGTCCCTGTATCCGGACCGCTATCAGCAACAACAAAAACTGTATGTAAAAGGGCACACATAAATAGGGGTCGGATAACCAAATCTCAATGAGTGTAAAAATGTTCTAGCACTGGACCTGTGTCCCCTTTGCTGTGACGTCAAAATGACGTATGAGGGCAGATATACAGGGGACGGATATCCAACGCTCTCATCAAAAGTAAAATTTTCTAGCATTGAGTATGTGCACCCTTGATATGTATCCCTTTTGCTCTGTCGTCAAAATGACGTATGGGGCAGATATCCCGTGGTCGGATATTCAACTCTCTCAACAAAGTGAAATGCACTAGCCCTGGATATACGCTATATGGCCATTAATGACCGGCAACTTTCAATTTTAGACATTTTGTGGAATAGTTAAAAATGTACTTGTCAGATTCTTCTGGAATTTTAGAATTAAAAAGAAAGGGTTTGACTTGATATTTATCAACGCAATTTGATAAGGAGGACAATTAGGGGGGGCAACAAAAAACTATACAAAAAAAATAATACTTGGGATCACCCTGTAAAATAAAATGCACGAAACGATCTATCGCTGCAGAATATACATAGGCAGACATTGTACAATATGTGTATTCATTTGTGTAAGAATAGCATGTATATTAATAGAAATATAGCGATTTTTTTTAAAAATTAAAAAAATTCTTGCATGTTTTTTGTTTATAACATACAGGGTTTTTAACAAAATTTAACGCTAGTTTCAGAAACATTGAGAAAATATAGTAGAAACAATATAGTGCAATTGGAATATAAATATATTAAATATTTAAGGAAATATGGGCAGTTGTATAAAATATTTTGTATCTGCGCATGCGCAAACGATAACAAGGAAATTTTTGCATAATTTTATAGTCAACTCTATGGAGCAACTTATTTAAAAAAATCAGTCAAATATCGTAAAAATTCAGAGAGATATCGGCGTTATGTGAGCTGTTTTTTAGTTGCTCACTAAAACTCGCTGAATGATAAGGGATTGTTCACAAATTGTCATGTTTAATTTTTATACTATATTTCATTTTTTATTGATACTTTAGTTCGCCTTGGAAAACTTTATTCCACCAGGTTATAATACTTTTGGAACGGATCCTTTCATTTTGATAATTCTTTTTTTGTTCGAATAAGCTCGTTAGTGTAGTTTTTCAAAGAGAACTGAAGTATCATTAAAAATTGGAAAATAGTATAAAATAAAAAATGCCAATTTGTGGAAAATCCTCTATCATTCAGCGAGTTTTAGTGAGAAACTAAAAAACAGCTCACTCTAACGCCGATATCTCTCTAAATTTTTACGATATTTGACTGATTTTTTTAATAGGTTTCTCCATAGAGCTGACTATTAAATTATGCAAAAAGTTCCTTGTTATCGTTCGCGCATGCGCAGATAAAAAATATTTTATACAACTGCCCATATTTCCTTAAATATTCAATATATTTACATTCCGATTGCACTATATTGTTTCTACTATATTGTGTCAATTTTTCTGAAACTGGCGTTAAATTTGGTTAAAAACCCTGTATGTTATAAGCAAAAAACATGCAAGAATTTTTTTATTTAAAAAAAAATCGCTATATCTCTATTAATACACATGCTATTCTTACAAAATTGAATACACATATTGTACAATGTCTGCCTATGTAAATTATGTAGCGGTAGATCATTTCGTGCATTTTATTTTACAGGGTGATCCCAAGTATTATTTTTTCTATAATTTTTCGTTGGCCCCTAATTGTCCTCCTTATCAAATCGACGTTGATAAATATCAAGTCAAACATTTTCTTTTTAATCCTAAAATTCCAGAAGAATCTGACAAGCATATTTTTAAATATTCGACAAAATGTCTAAAATTGAAAGTTGCCGGTCATTAATGGCCATATAGTGTATGTCCCCTTTTGCTCTGACGTCAAAACGACGTATGGGTGCATATATATAGGGGACCGATATGAGGCACCACTTTTTGCGAGTTAGACATGGAAATTTAATAGTAAATTCGTTGAAATAAATCTTTAAAATAATTTTATATTTTACAAGCATAGGTTAAAAAAAAAAAAAAAAGGAAAAGAAAATGCGTATCCTAATCCTAATAATATTATAAATCTGATTGTGTGCAAATGTTAGGCTGAAGCCAGCGTCAAAATGGAGCATTTAATGATCCTGTATCTTTGCATATACGTTGATTATAACCCTCATATGAACATAGGCCGGTTTTTGTTCATTTTATTCAAATATTTTTCTTAATAATTCAAAATTTCGTTATTTTCATAGAGAATAAATGGACATTTTCCCATAAAATTTAACCATTTTACTTTATCGTTGCTAGGGCTTTGATCGTTGCCAATAAATAACAAGAACGAAAAATCATGCGCCAAGCATAGATTATGTAGCACTTTCCAACGCTTCCAAAATAATTTTACAAAACATACCGTTTAATAAGCTAAAAGATAACATCTAAGTAAACAATTTGGAAAACGCATAACATATTTAAAAACATAATTTCAGGAATTTCGAACAGATACAATAATCGGAAAAGTATCCGAGTACTTTTATTCAACCCTGTATATGATCTATAGACTTGTATATATACTATATAGGATGATAAATTTTAGTTTAGTTAGGAAACGCGTAGCACATTTTTAAATTCTCCTGCTGGAGTTTCTGTCAATAAACGGAAATGTGTTCTCGAACTTTTGTGCTGCCCTGTATATGAAATTTATACACACCCAGTAATAGACTAAAAGTGAGTTCAATTTAAAATTGCATTTAACAACTTAAAACGCACTTCCAGGAATTATTGTTATAACAGACAGTAGAGAATTCTTTAATGTGTCCCTGTAAATGAACGATGACTGCTGTACCCACACTATTCTGTAGTAAGCCTCTTGTAATGTACCTTAGTAATATATATAAATTTCAATGCGTTTAAAATAGTGAAACATTATTTAAATAAATCGCAGACGATTTTTCTCCATAGACGTAATGTAACGGAATTCTTTTGAGTGCCCCTGTAAAAAATCTACAAGTGCTACACACTTCCGTTGAAATAGGGCACATGCTATAGATAACGACAATAACATATAAAAATTGCAGAGCCATCCGAGCATATTTACGGGAGTTAGAGCACGGCCAGACGGCCATCCGGCCAGACGGCCAGACAAACCGAAGTCATAAGCACTTTTCAACTAGGTTGGAAAGTGCTAAAAACACTGAAAAATAATTTTTCCTCAACAGTTAATTTTCAATTGAACGATTTTCACGTGAAAAATGAAAATGAAAAAGAATTCAAAAGAAGATGAATTAGCGTGATGTTTGAAACAAAAATATGGAGTATTTGTTATTATACATGAAGTATGAATATCGCGGTTACATTAAAAAGATCTTTTTCTGTCAAAAAACTGCGTTATAATTAGAAGGAAAAATGAGCAATAATTATATTCTTAAAAATAGATTTCGCTTGGACCATGGAACTATGAAAAAGATCCTCCTCGGCTTGGACAAATATGACGTCATAAATAAAACATATATTTTCAAATAGTCGTAATAATACAAGGAGCATGAATATCAATGTATAATGAAAGTAGATAGATAATGGACGTAATATTTAAGATGGAAAACTGAAATATTTTTTATCGATACTGATTAATAATTAGCTTGAGTACCAGTTACATACAAATGTGAGTTTTCCGCTAAAATTTACGTTCTGATTGCCAGAAAAAGAAAATTAACAAGAATTATGGCATTAAAAAGAGATTTCTCTGAGGAAAATATGACGTCACATTTGAAATAAAACGGGAATTTTCAAATGTGTTTTACAAGGCGCGGGAATTAATTCTGTAAATTAATAATACAAGGAGCACAAGGATAAGTTATAGAAAGTAGATTAGTTTCACGACATATTTAAAACGAAAAATTGAAATTTTTTTTATCTATACAGATTATTAAGGATGAATATCAGTTACATACAGATGAGAGTTTTTTGCCAAAAACCACACAATGGTTATTAGGAAAATAAAATTAAATACGAATCCATTATATTAAAATCTGACCGCCTTTTTGTATTTCGCAACTACTGTTTTCAGATTGTCGAACGCAACGCGATTTACTTAACACCGGTTATCATTCATCCGAGGATGTCATAAACTCTCAGAATTTAAAAAAATGATTTAAATTCCGAGATATTATTATTATTATTTTTTATTTATTTATTTTTTTGTAAATTTTAACGAAGTTTCTCTAAAAATGACAACTAAATTATTCCATTTTTGTTGATAAAAAAGAAGAAATAAAACGGATTAATATATTTTTTCTCATTAAAACTGAAAAAAAAAAGAATTTATTTTCAATTTGAATAGATGGTGAAAGAAAAGAAAAATCTTGATTACAGTAAAATTTTTGAAAAAAAAAAACGTATTTTCACATATTCAAACTTCATGAATCAATTTTTTCTGGAGAACAAAAATCGTCTGTCAACATATTTTCATTTCGAATTAAAGTTTTTTTTTTCAGTTATAAATTAAATCAAGGAGGTAAATTTAAGCTCCTTTAATTTAGTTCTACAATTATTGTTCCCTATTCACAAGAATTGAATTTAGTCAAAAATAATATACTATTTCCATTATCTTTGAAGGATGGCTATTAAAACGTATCACAAAGGCGCTAAAAGTAAAATGGTTTACCAGGTAAACTTGACATATGTTTTTACACAATTCTCCGATTTCCACGATTTTTCTTTGCCCGCCTTTTTTCATTGATTGCAGTTTTATTTTCGTGATTATTTGTCACAAAATTTCACTTTTTTAAAACTTAGTTATGTCCTTGCCTCTATAATATAGAAATACTGTATTGTCTCCTATGGAATGTGATAAAGAGTTAGTTAATTATTTACGTTTCTAATTATCGGGAATGAAATATTTTGCTTAATTAATGCATTTATTCTTCTTTTAATGATACGTGAATGAAAAGTCACGGGTAACAGCTAGTATTTTCATAATTATTTGAATGTAAACTATATAAAAATACTATTCATTCAGTGTTTCAATCTGTATTTTTATTTTTGAGGAGTGTTTTCCAAAATAATACGTTCTCAAATGTTTTATTTAAATAATCCTAATGTTTAACATAAGGTAGACGACCTCACCGTTCAAAATATTTACTATATTTTTTAAGTACAGAACGAAGATAAAGATTGTTTTACATTTTTTTTTCCAAAATCAGTTATTATGTTCATCAAATATTTGATTTTCATAAAGTCAAAGGTTTCTACATCTTAAAGTAACTTCTGGTTATCACTTAATCCAATCTTAACATTACTCAAGTATGCATATTTTGTAGCTGTTACTGCATACGTTAAGCTTGTAAGATTGGGGATATTTTAAATTTTGAATTATACATTTTTAATCTTAACTAAGGTACACAAAGTTAATAGGATCAGCGTGATGAAATATTTAAAAGCCTCTGCAACATTTTAAAATGTACATTTGTATACCGCTTTACGTTTTACTCGTCGATTTTAACGTATGGCTGATGATCTGACTATAATATTTTTATGCTCGAGATATAAGTCTCTAAATAAACAGAAATAAACTCATTAATTTTAATAATTAAAAGAGCTTTGGTAAAGAGTACATAAGTAATTTAGCAATATAGAGTTCTAGTAAATGTATATTAAGAGAAATTATATCCTATTTTAGATCTATTTATTATTAAATGAATAATACAATTTTACTTTATTTGTTAAAAGAAAGTTTGTCCCACATTTCAAATACACGATTTTGTATACTTGCATTGGCACATGTTCCAAAGTCCCATAGTCTAAAACTCGCATGTTCTAAATTATGTAAAAAGTCGCGTACGGATTTCAATTTATACATTTAACGTTAATTATATTTTACATATGGTATATAGTTATTACTCAAGGATACAATTTCTGTTAGATTGTTAGATTTATTTTTCGCGATCCCTGCGGGCCATGCCTCTATAAACGTTTCATCAGCAGCTTAGGAGGACAGTTTAGAAGACTTAGAATCATGAATAAACGATTAGAGTGAATACATAAGAGTTTTGGTCTCTCAGCTCAATAAATTTCAAGTGCAAATAGCGTTAATGTATTAAATTACTCCCCTTTAAAATTGTATTAAAAAAACAATTTGTGCTATAGTTGAAGAAACTTCGAACATAAGCATCGTCTGCAAATTAAACAAACCACAATACTTAAAATACTTCCACACATGATCATGTATCATCTGCATTGGTGATATTGTTGAAAGAGGAAAGATAATATTGAAATATATCTATGTATAATGGCCATGTGCATTATGATATGTAATAACGATATTTTATCATTTTTTTAGAATGAATCACAGTAGTTAAATCATACCGAATATACAAATAAAAAAATAATATCATAATTAAAATATTTTACCTTAAATAACTCCTAATAGATAATTTAATTCATAAATGATATGTTAAACACGGCGTTTTGAGGAGAAAGTATCATAAATGTAACAAAGGAATGCATTAACAAGTTAATATATCTCATATGCTTTTGTTTATACATTTTTAAATATCAGATGAGACACACTAGTATAATTAAAATAACTAGATGGAACCCGTCAAAACGTGACGGAAAAAAATACTATAACAATATCAGTAAAATAAGCTTCTTTATTATTTAAGTAGGGCTTCGTATGAAACAGTCTTTCAAATATTTTATTTTAAAAAATCCCCCCCCCCCAGTGAAATGCTATTTCCGATGCAAACTCCAGAGGAACACTCTGTAAACAAATGTGTAATGCAAATCAGTTTGACATTACCACCATATTCCCCACGACAAAAAAAGAAAAAAAAAAGTCATGGACCTATAAAATGTTATACAAATAGTCCTATCATAAAGTATCATACAAATTTCCTACTTTCATCTCATATTCAGTAAATAAAAGAACATAGTATAAGCACCCCCCCCCCCTGTTATAATGCAATCGAATGAGCTCCTATGCGCATATGTATTGCATCTGCCCAAAGGCACCGTTGAAATTCGACGTTAAAAAAGTTTTAAAATGTTTAAATTAAAAGTTTTAAAATGTCCTCTTTAATCATTGTTCGTTTCAAATCCATATCTTCTAAAACGCATCCATTGTTTTAAGCTAATCAATTTTTATGTAAAAATGAAGAATTTTTGTTAAAAATAATAAATTAATATGCAGATGAGGGAGAATTTTAATGTTTTCAATTGTAATTTACTTGTATGGTTTCTTCTATCCCTTTACATAATTAGGATGATTATTACTTTTCCATCACAGTCGGTCTCTTATACAGTTAAATATCCAATGGATCTTTAAAAAAATAATAAATTACAGTTCCTAGCATATTCTGATTCAACATATACATCAACGAATTCAACATATCAATTTTATTTATCATAAATTAAAATAGTTTTTTTTTTCTTTTGACAGATTTTATATTTAGCGCCAAAATACTCTATCTTATGGATAATCTGATCTTATGATTTAACAGGTTTTTATTATTTTTTAATTTATTTTTTTCACTTTTTATGAAGGTTAGGGATACCTATTTTCAATTGTTGCAACTATTTTACATTATTAAAACAAACGGATGGTCATTGTTGAGATAGAATTGAAAAATATTTCATGCTTGAAAATTATTTAAAAAGTCGTTAAATTAAGCGGCAGATTTCAAATAAATTTCAATCGAAAGCTAATTCTTTTTTCTAATTGAGGATGTAAGAATTGAAATTGTAAAATGTAGTAAAAAAATTTAATTTTTAGTATTTAGAAGTGATGTAAGCGCGATGAAAGCTAAAGCGATAGTGCCGTTTGTTGTCACAACTGTTATATATTTCTAAATATTGCCACTGTGTTTTGGTTGGCGTCCAAAAGTAGACTACCATTTTTTGACATCGAACGAAAAATTCACAGTGAAAGAAATAAGACTTTGCCGCTAATAAGGAACTGTTAAATGAACTTATAACAAACCTAACAAAATAATTCCTATAAAATATTAGTGTTAAATTTTTTATTCTAGCTAAAAATACAATCATTATTTCAAGTTTTTTTTTTCCTGAAATTCTTTACTTTTGTGAATTTTTTTTATTAAAAAAGGAAATCTTAATAATTTAAATCCTATAATTCCTATAACTTAATCCTATAATTAAAAAAAAATAATTGGTAACATGTAATCAAGGTATGCAATCAAGATGAAGCAACCAATAAAGGCTCCAGTTCTAATCTTTAAAATTAAAAATTGAAATATCAGTTAATATTACGCCATGTTGACACAATCATATAAATTTTTCTTTTTAGTTTTATCAATGTTAAAATGCATTTCAAGCTAAGCATAACGTCATTTTCACCGGTACAAACTTTTCACACGTACATTTATGCTTAAGCACCATGCATACAAATAAAAATATATTTTGCATTTAATTGTAATGAAAAAAATGGCATCAAATAAGTTATAATGCTTAATGATAAAATGAACCCAATGGACAATATTTCCGTGACGTCACAGTAAATATGAATTTTTATTTGCTTATAAAACGCACGGATAAATATTTTTACCGAAATACTTAAACATTTTAACTATATTTTAACTATATAATAAAATATAACACCTTGTAATAGTATATTACTTTTAAATGCTAAAAGGTGTAAAATTAACAACTATAATATAAATTAAAATAACTTTTATTAGTTGTTTTACATGTTTCGACTCTTTCCGAGTCATTTTCAAAAACAAAATGAGAATATTCTAAAGCTGCACGGGTTTTGAAGTTATTATTTTCACGTACTTTTTAAAAATTACGCACGTTATCTATTATTTTTTACTTGATTGTTTATTTTCATATCTTTGATCATGGAGTAATTCTAGCCACAGTTTCGGTAAATTAAAAGATGCCGCATCGTTACATATTGTATTTTTGCGCGTGAGTATCTCTATGGTTTCTCTTATTATGGATGGATAGTATAGACTGGAGGGAAATATTATTTTACTTTCACTGAAATTTATTTGGATGGTTTCTTCTTGATATAATCTTGCCAGGGCTGTAGTTTTTCTATTGTATTTAATATCAGCTATATGCTCTTTTTTTCTGCAATTAAATTTCCTGCTGGTCATGCCTATGTAGTAATTTTTGGATCCGTCTTATTTAATAAAAGGTATTTCATATACTCCTGAATAATTCTCAAAATTAATTGGGTCAATTTTACTGCAAACGATATTCTTTAATTTCTTAGGTGGTTTGGCTATTAAGCAGATATTGAAACGTTTAAGGCTGTGTTTTAATTTTTCAAAAAAGCTTGGATAATATTGTGAAGTATAAAGTTTGTATTTTTGCGAATCATCTTTCTTTTCTGGTTTCTTATTATTGGTGATATCCATGATTAATTTATTAATATGGTGTACTTTAAAACCATTATTATAAGCAATTTTACGAATATTATCTAATTCATTATTCAATTTATTTTCAGTTTTAATTGAAAAAATAAAACTTGAAAAATTAAAACACAGTCTTAAACGTTTCAATATCTGCTTAATAGCCAAACCAAAGAAATTAAAGAATATCGTTTGCAGTAAAATTGACCCAATTAATTTTGAGAATTATTCAGGAGTATATGAAATACCTTTCATTAAAGAAGACGGATCCAAAAATTACTACATAGGCATGACCAGCAGGAAATTTAATTGCAGAAAAAAGAGCATATAGCTGATATTAAATACAATAGAAAAACTACAGCCCTGGCAAGATTATATCAAGAAGAAACCATCCAAATAAATTTCAGTGAAAGTAAAATAATATTTCCCTCCAGTCTATACTCTCCATCCCTAATAAGAGAAACCATAGAGATACTCACGCGCAAAAATACAATATGTAACGATGCGGCATCTTTTAATTTACCGAAACTGTGGCTAGAATTACTCCATGATCAAAGATATGAAAATAAACAATCAAGTAAAAAATAATAGATAACGTGCGTAATTTTTAAAAAGTACGTGAAAATAATAACTTCAAAACCCGTGCAGCTTTAGAATATTCTCATTTTGTTTTTGAAAATGACTCGGAAAGAGTCGAAACATGTAAAACAACTAATAAAAGTTATTTTAATTTATATTATAGTTGTTAATTTTACACCTTTTAGCATTTAAAAGTAATATATTTTAACTTACAAATTAAAAAATTCGGCCTAAAAGTCACGTACTTTTAATATTTAATATTTATTTTTTATGCTCGCAACCATTGAGTTCATATAATAAACTCTGTACGTCGCAACAGTGGGCGTTAATCCGATTGCCGACTTTATGACGTCATAAGCAGAAGTAAAATTTTAATTTAAAATTACGGCTAATTAATTAAATTTTCGAACAAACGAATGTAGGATAACAAATCTGTGACCAAATATCTTTCATTTAAAAAAAGAATGATGTAATTTGATGTAGTAGTTTGTTCTCACGGATTGTCGAAACAAAACGCTTAGCGTTTTAAATATATAGATAATTCAGTTGTTCCGTGAATATGTGCTGAAACTGTAGTAGCTGGAGATATTTCACTGAAAAAATAAATGAGCTTGCTTAGAAGAAACGAGCCGTTCGACACACATAAGACTACCCAAATAGAAAAGATCGAGTGTGATCTAAGTTGCTTTTGCTTAACTAAGCAAATTTAGATTGCTTTAGAAACTATCCCTGATTTTGTATTTTTACTGGAAAATAACAAAAAGGTATGCAATAAATTATTTTATCAACTAACTCAAGCTATAGATGAATTTGCAAATTAATAATTCTGATTTTATAATGGTAATATATTTACATTTTATCAACTATTGCTATCATTAATATTAAATAAGATAAAAAAATACATATTTAAATATAATTTCCTGTATTTTGACGAATTCAACCTCTCAACCTTATGCAATAGAGTTTCAATATTTAGCATCCATATGTTTTAGATACTTATGCAGGTTTATATGTTATTAATATTTAATTTTTATATTTCGACATTATATTACTGATGTTGTGTAATGTCAATGTAAATTGACCTAAGTTTAAATTATTTTACAAATATAAAACTCGGTAACATTTAAACACATAGATAATGAAAGCAAGTGTGGTACTTACAGCTAATTACATCGTTGTAAACTTGAAATTACAGTTTAGTTAATAAAGAGTTGTATATGATGAAAAGTGATTGTTTGCAAGCTTTTCCGTATCAACAACAAATATGCGAGAATTTCACTCTAATATATAGGAAAAATATTCGAAAATAATGTATGGCATTTTATTTTTTCTTTGGCATTTTGTTTTTTCTTTGTTTCTTTTTTACATATACTAAAAATACAGCATGACACCTAATAATCGCATGTCTTAAAATCTTAAACCACTATTTAATAATTTAGTACACATTAAATAGAAAGTTGCAAAATCAGGAAGAAAATAAATTTTTAGTTCTCTTCGTGATACATCCTTATTTACTTATGGAGGAACTTAGAAATTCTACTAGATGCATAAAACAGGTAACCATTCATTAAGCGGGCTTAGTAAGATGTGTTTGATGTGAATCGTTAAACGTCCGAAATCTATTGTCCGTATTTCGGTGTAAATTTTCACTCATGGTTTGTACAAATATATTTCTTAGTCGATTTCAAACCACTCATATTAACATTGCATACATCAAGTTTGTTGTAGAGGAAATTTTGACAAATGGCGGGCCGTTGATTCTGTTGAATTAACATCGGATTTCTTAAAACAATTTTATATTAACAGTTTTTCGAGTTGAATAAATGTACAAAATCAAGTTCCTGCATTGTCCTGTCTTCTGATTTCTATCACGTTCCAACGCATAATAAAAATCGAGATAAACTGCTATATTATTTATGAATTATTTTTAAACATTGGATTAGTTTCGTATTCATGAGTTTATGTGTTAGACGATTCGTACGTACTCCATGAAATTCTTTATTTCTGTGCGATCATTTGAACATCAATTACTGTTTTTTTTTAATATATTAGAAAATGCTTCATTATTATTAAACTAGCTGACACGCCAGGCGTTGCCCGTGCCCTTGTAATAAACTTAAATCTCTTAAAAAACGGAACTCTGGCCACGGTCTACGATGGCTTCGGAACCGTATACCCGGCATGCTCGTACGCTCTAGACAATCTGTTATTTCCCCCTACCACCGCCTGGGGAGCATTCTGTTCTAAACAAACCTCTTTCCGAACGAATTTCTGAGACAGGTCTCCGCTGCCTACGTTGCTATATAGTAGGCGCAAAACAAAATTGAGCTGGTTTCGAGAAGATTGGAACATTATTAGTCCAGTTATTGCAATAAGGCACAGTTAGAGAAAATAACCTTGAGTGAGCTACCGAGGGGAGGGGATGTGCGTGTGTCCTTCAGAAAATGACTAATTAGGAGGCCCACTATGCATGCATAAAAATTCGTTCGTTTTGTTAAGCTAGGAACTTAATTACAAAGTTGGCTTAAACTCTTATTTGTAAATAGTGGTAACCGCTACTCATAAATTTAATTTAATGTTATAAAGGGTGACTATTAAGTTAAATATAATGTTTGGAATCACTTGCGTTGAAAACGGAAAGATATTTGCTGATATATAGAAACGGGGCATAGTTAGAGAAAAACCTTGAAGGCAGGGCCGGGGGGGGAGGGTTGTTCAAGTACCCTTCAGCAATTGACTAATTAAGAGGAACACTATGTATCTTTCGAAATTCGTTCGTTTACTTAAGCTAGAAATATAATTACAAATTTGGCTTAACCAATTATTCGGAAATAGTGGTAACTGCTACTCCTAAATTTAGTTTAATGTTATAAAGAGTGACTATTAAGTTAATTATAATGTTTGGAATCACTTGCGTTGAAATCGGAAAGATAGTTGCTGAGATATGGAAACGGAGCATAGTTAGAGAAAAATCCTTGCAAGAGGGGGGGGGGTGTTCAAGTGCCCTTCAGCAAATGACTAATTAGGAGGACCACTATGCATCTTTTAAAATTCATTCGTTTGCTTAAGCTTTGAACTTAATTACAAATTTGGTTTACACAATTATTCGGAAATAGTAGTAACCGCTACTCATAAATTTAGTTTAATGTTATAAAGAGTGACATTTAAGTTAATTATAATGTTTGGAATCACTTGTGTTGAAATCGGAAAGATAGTTGCTGAGATATGAAAACGGAGCATAGTTAGAGAAAAAAACCTTGAAGGGAGGGCCGAGGGGGGAGGGTTGTTCAAGTGTCCTTCAGCAAATGACTAATTAGGAGAATCACTATGCATCTTTCAAAATTCGTTCGTTTGCTTAAGCTTTGAACTTAATTACAAATTTGGCTTAAACTATTATTCGTAAATAGTGGTAACAGCTACTCATAATTTTAGTTTAATGTTATAAAGAGTGACAATTAAGTTAATTATCAGTTCTGGTTCAACGGTATTTTGGCGCCCGTGCGAGTATCCGTCGGGCACCCCCCCTCCCCCCCCCAACCACGAAAAAAAGGAAATACTCTTGGATTATACTTAACTTTTTATATATTCGTTACTTTTAAACATACTATTACTAATTACTTATGATATTATTTAAAGAATTAAAGAATATATAAAGGCATTAAAATTCAATCCCTTTTTTCATTATAAAATATCTCAAAAGGAAAATTTTAATTTTACAATAAATAACAGTTTTACTATGTAATATTACGATCTCAGATTGAAATACGATATAATAATCTGGGGACGCGGACAAAAACGAGGCAAAGAGACTGATTCCCAACAGACAACCAATTGCCTTCCTCCCCCCCCCCCTCCTTTGAGGGGCAAGGGCAGAAAATTAAAAAAAAATCATCCGATCTGATGTTTATATTCTTAGAAAGCATATTACCAAAATTTTATCTTCAAAAGCCATCATAGATTCTGGATAACTTAAAAACAAGAAAACTTACGACAAAAAGTTTTTATTTCAATTTTCTTGCAATTTCATTTGTGTTACACAACATCTTCTTCAAAGCTCTTCCATTTATACAGAATTTCAAAGATCTGATAAGGAGAAATTTACTCACAAAAAATACACTCTGGAACTTGAAGCACAGGCCTACGTGGCAGAACCACAAAAAAAAAGTTTCCTGTATTTTAAACTACAGAATTTATTTGTGCACTGATAATTATGCATGGAAACTGAAATTACCCCACACGTTTAAAGCCACAGGGAAGTTGCAAAAAAAATCGTCCTTCCTCAAAGGATGCCCCTGCCAAGATGTTCTTATTACCTACTCCTGGACAATTAATGGACCAACAACTGACAACTATATCCTGGTTTGCCCGAAAGAGATTAATTATCACTTCTTAGAAATACTTATATTGGTCATTTCCCTACCCGAAGTGTCCCCTCTCTCACCGCCTCTGACTACAGCACATAATATTTTACAGCTTTGTTGAAAGACTACTAAACTGGAATTCTTAGAACTGATTTTTTTCCATCACCCTGGTGACAAAAAAGATAACTCCCGCTCAGATTCCGAGCCTTCAGAAATTATATAACTTTATTTCTTCTGGTTCCATATTGCTCCAGGCCAATTAACTGTTTTCCACATAACTGTGCCACATAAATATATCAACTGTTTTTCCTTTGACTACCCCCTCCTCCCTCACACACACATTCACTTATGTGTGTGTACTCGTTTTGATTACATTAGTTCTCAAATCAGAAATAATTGTATTTGTTTGTGTAATCTTTCAAATATTTGTAAATTAAAATTTTGAGTAATCAGCGTCATAACATTTTCAATAGAATTTGAAATTCCGGGGTAGGCCGTGCTCCCCCCCCCCCCGTCTAGTTACGTCTATGCTTTTATCCCATTCTTCTTTTAAACTTTGACAAAATTCTTTAGTCATATTTTGAAAAAAGAAAAAGTGTGATGGCCGGGAAACAAAATATTTATAAATATGATTTTACTTTATAGTCATAGTCATATTTTTCGAATTTTATTTTCTTGAAATACAAATTTATATATCTATTCCCTTTTAAATGTAAATTCTTTAAAGAGAATTATTTTTTTAACTCTTCTAAAATATTCTATCTTCTAATTTTTTTTTTCTTTTTGCATACATTTTCACATTTGATATGGAAATTATAAATATTGATTTGACTAAAGGTTTTTCAAAAATATTTATTTAAAAAAATTACAAACTTTTAAAAGAACATACGTTTTTTTTTTTTACTACGAGGAACAAATTTTAAAAAATGTCCCTTTAAATAAAAAATTCCGAAACCAATTTAAAGATTACATAGCTGAAAAACTTTGTACAAAGTTTCATGGTTTTATCTTTTATATTAAAGTTAATAATGAAAAGTCTTGATAAAAAATATTTCCCCACTCAACAACACAAAACTATAGCTGAAAAACAATGTACAAAGTTTCATGTTTTTATCTTTCATATAAATTTAAATATATCAATTTAAATATAAAAGGATTTAAAATATATTTTCCCGTTCAACAACACAAAACTATCTGACACATTGTCTGACTCGTTTTTAAGAATAAAAGCACGAGACTTGCAGGTATGTTTTTTGATGTGATACGAAATCGAAAAGTTTTTTTTTTTCTGTTAAAAGAATTGCATCTTGAGTTATAAGGGATTTTTGTCTCAGGACAGTTTTTTTTTCCTTTCCTGCGCTGTCGTGTCCGAAAATTGAGTTCAAAACGTCAACTTTGACGGCATTTTTTGAAAATTCTTCTGCTTTTACCGAAAAACTGAAAAACGGTTCCATTACATTAGTTTTTTAATAAGAGCATCTACCAATTTCACACGTTTGGGATAAAAATTGTGGTAAAAAGCAGCCAGTTTGGATTTTGGCCTTACACAACGAGTTTTAAAATAAACTTTCTCTCTCTCATCGGAAAAAGCTGTTCAGAATAGATTTAAAAAAATAATAAAGAGAAAACTGCCCAGTTAAACTGAGGGCATTGAGCTCACAGGCTATTCACACTAATTGTATATTGCACTCTTATTTCAAAGAATTTGAAATAAGTCCCTCGAAAAATAAAGAAATCAAGAATATTAAAGGGGGGGGGGGTCATCCCTCCGTTACCTCCCTCATAGTTAACTAATGAACCCCTTAAACTAATCAGGGAAGTCTCTAATTACAATGAATATATATATATACAAAATTTGAAGAAAATCGGATAATTCTGCATGAAAAACCCATTTATCTAAATTAAGGGGGATTAGCCCCCTTTTCCCCCTTTATACTTAACCAATGAACCCCAAAACTATTCAGAGAAGCGCATTATCACAATGAACCTATATACAAAATTTGAAGAAAATCGGGTAATTCTGCATGAAAAACTCATTTATCTAAATTAGGGGGGGGGGGGTTATCCCCACTTTCCCCCTTTATACTTAACCAATGAACCCCCAAAACTATTGACAGAATCGCGTTATCAAAATGAGCCTATATACAAGAATTGAAGAAAATGGGATAATTCTGCATGAAAAACCTATTTATCTAAATTATGGGGGGGTTAACCCCCCGTTTTCCCCCCTTATGCTTAACCAATGAACCTCCAAAACTAATCAGGGAAGCGCCTTATCACAAGGAACTTATAAACAAATTTTGAAGCAAATGGGATAATTCTGCATGAAAAACCCATTTATATAAATTAAGGGGGGATTAGCCCCCCCCCGCCCCCCCTTTATACTTAACCAATCAATCTCGAAAACTAATTAGGGAAACGTCTTAACCCAATGAACTTATAAACAAATTTTGAAGCAAATGGGATAATTCTGCATGAAAAATCCATTTATATAAATTAAGGGGGGGATTACCCCCCCCTCGTCTCCCCCCTTTATACTTAACCAACCAATCCCGAAAATTAATCAGGGAAGCGCCTTCACACAGTGAACCTATAAACAAAATTTGAAGGAAAACGGAATAATTCTGCATGAAAAACACATTTATATAAATTAAGGGGGGAATTAGCCCCCCCCGTCCCACCCCTTTATACTTAACCAATCAATCCCGAAAGCTAATCACGGAAGCGCCTTAACACAGCGAACCTATAAACAAAATTTGAAGGAAAACGGATATTTCTATGAAGAGTTATCGCATTACGTACATACATACGTACGTACATGCATACGTACGTACATACATACGTACGTACATACATACAGAACCGGCGGGCACATAAGTTATCAGGCTTTGATAGCCTGTGAGCTAAAAAGCAATTTTAAATCATTGATATGTTTCTTTAAAATATATAAATATTAAAATTAATATGATGAACTGACCTCACAAAAATTTTACAATGCATTGTTTTCTTCAATGTTAATAACATCACTCTTTAAGAATAAGTTTCCATCGACATTGTCTGATTTCTTTCTAAAATTTGAACTAGAAAAATGTTTTTTTCTAAAATGAATTAAATTTATCTCCTTTATTTCCTGAGGAAAAAAAAAGAAAGTACGGACGAGGAAAAAATAGTTACATAGTCCTAATTTCATATCAATAAATGTTTTGACTTTAAACTGCATTTCACATTGTTTGTTGTGGTGCATTTCACATTGTCTTGGTGAAGCAAGGCTGAGTGGAGGGGAGGGGGGGGGTGTCCTGGGCACAAGAGTAGAAAGTGGCGCCAAAAGAAGATTTGGTTCGTCCTTCGGTACAAAAAACAAATAAAGAAATTGAGGAAAAAATGTCATGGAATCGGACGACCCAAAATAAAGATATATTCGTTAATTTTATACTCTTTGTTTTGAACAGGGCGTGATTTTTCCATTAAGGGACTGCTTAGGGGCGCCAGAGAATAATATTTGATTAACGAATTCATCTAACATACCTGTAAGATTTATACACTGTCCCAATTATATTTGAATTGGTTCAATATTTCGGACATCGTGATGACAAAATTTGCTTTTGTGTGTCTCTGTAAACAAACTATAAGAATTCATACTTGATTAATGAACACACCCAGATCCAAGGTACTTGTAAGATCAATACACTGTTCCAATTAGGTTCGAAATGATTAAATTTTGAACATTATCGTGTTAACATTATCTGGATTATATATAGATAAATAAAAACAAAGCGATTACAGTAGGTCCATTTCTAAAGAAAGCAATATGAATATATTAAGATAAATAGGCTTCCTAACAATTATTTCATATTTAAAATAAAAATTAGGGGAATGGATTGAAAACTTCTCTGTTTACATTTATTTTGGAAAAGGATTGGATAGGGCGCCAAAATGCTTGCGACTGAAAAATTCCTAGTTTCGGCCATGTATTGAAATACCCTACTGATACACTATTGTTGATTGATACACTATTATTGATTGATACACTATTATTGATTTAATACAGATTAAATTAAGAATAACTAAATAAAACGATGTGCTGAAGTTAATTTTTTTAATAAGATTAATTACATATAGAATTTTTAGTTAGAGAAATTTACCCCTATTAACCTTTCAATTGCGTCTTCGACAAAAGATTTAGCGCTCCGATTATATCCTTTTTTTCATCATTGTTTTTATTTTTTCTTTATTTTTTTTTCTCGGCGCCCTCTTGATCCTGTAATATTTTCCGATTTTTTCATGCACGGCATTTTGAGTATAATCTTTAAATTAATATTGTTTAATACAAAAAAACGAGAATAAGTAATTTGTACGATTCTCTGCAACTACAAGATGTTACCTGCAACTGCAAAGGACACTTGCTACCTTGCCACTATCGGCTGCATCAAGGGGACAGTCAAGAGTCGACCGATCAGCGGGAGAAGAAAGTCTTCAGAATCGTAAAAATGTCAGTAGTAATTAATTAATTTCCCTCAGTCCTGGTGTTGAATAGAGGGTTAGTTATGTCTTTGCAGGATGTAATTTGAGTGTTAATAGCCTCGTCTTCTCAGATAAAAGAACCGGACATATGATCTGTATGGGAAGATTTCAGTGTCCTTGAACTGTTATTTAAACCCAAGGTAGACCCACTCCTACAGACCGCAGACTGGAAAAAATGAAAAAGAAAAGAAAAGAAAAAGAAAAAAAACGCGAAATCTAAAATTATTTTTTATCGGTGATCTTTGGACTTTTGAGCGCTCTTTAACGCACACTTCGCACGCCCCTTGGGCCGGCCTTGTTAATTATAATGTTTGGAATCACTTGTGTTGAAATCGGAAAGATAGTTGCTGAGATATGGAAACGGAGCAGAGTTAGAGAAAAAAACCTTGAAGGACGGGCCGGTGGGGAGGGGTTGTTCAAGTGTCCTTCGGCAAATGACTAATTAGAAAGACCACTATGCATCTTTCAAAATTCGTTCTTTTGCTTAAACTAGGAACGTAATTACAAATTTAGCTTAAAATTTTATTCGGAAATAGTGGTAACCGCTACTCATAAATTTAGTTTAATGTTATAAAGAGTGACTATTAAGTTAATTATAATGTTTGGAACCACTTGCGTTGAAATCGGAAAAATAGTTGCTGAGATATGGAAACGGAGCATAGTTAGAGAAAAAACCTTGAAGGAGGTCCCGGGGGGGAAGGGGATGTTCATTGTTCAAATGCCCTTCAGCAAATGACTAATTAGGAGGACCACTATGCATCTTTCAAAATTCGTTCGTTTCCTTAAGGTTTGAATTTAATTACAAATTTGGCTTTAACTGTTATTCGTAAATAGTGGTAACCGCTACTCATAAATTTAGTTTAATGTTATAAAGGGTGACTATTAAATTAATTATAATGTTTGAAATCACTTGCGTTGAAATTGGAAAGATAGTTGCTGAGATATGGAAACGGAGCAGAGTTAAAGAAAAAACCTCGAAGGACGGGCCGGGAGGGGGGGGGGGTCAAGTGGCCTTCAGCAAATAACTAATTAGGAGGATCACAATACATCTTTAATGATTGATTAATTTGGTTAAGCTTCATTAGCTAACAACAAATAATCAATATTTTAACATTGCAGCATAATGTCTTTAAAAACTTACTTAAACATAGCTAAAATATAATCATGAGGAAATACGTAACCACAAAGGCTCAGATGTCATATAAGCACACCATTGGCGCGATTTTTTCCTCCGCCAATTTGACGAAAACTTTGTTTTTTAATATTAGTTACAAATAGCATGCAATAATTTGTGATTTTTGTATTTCAATATAAAAATAAAATAACGTTATAACGTTAATGTTATAACGTTAATATACATTATAATGTTAATATTCAAAAACAAAGCTTTCGCCAGATTGGCTGGGGAAAAATAGCGTCAATATGTTGCGTATATGCTATCTGCCCCACCACAAACACATCAATACAAATAACAAAATCTCAAGAATTGAATTGAAATCAAAATTGAAATAATTGAATTGAAAGTGTTGCAATTCAGATGATACCAATTGAAACAAGATTTGGCGAGTTATCACTGGCGCCCAGCAAACATAAATTACCTTATTGGATATATTTTTTTTTCGCTTTTTTGCTGATCTTGGAAATATGCCTCATGGTTCAATGGCGTGTAATTAAGCAAGAAAAACTTCTGTGAAAATTCTTGGAGCCAGACTAAATTTTTAACAGTAAAAATTATACATATATTTTGTAACATATTTATGTACAGTGAAAATAATTCATACCTCATAAGCCTAAAAATTGTTTATTTTATATTTTCTAAGAAAAATAATTGTAAGAAAATCTTTTAGGAAGAGTTCCGTATCCTGTGATGATTTTTTTGGCGAGTTGATTTTGGCGATAAGTGTTTGATGCGATTGTTGCGATCTTTAGTCTTTGGGGTTACATTTTTAGCTACTGAAGTGAACTTAATCTACGTGACGTCACACCCCTTTTGGCACTATTTTGGATTTTTTGGCCAATCGTGCCAACCAATACAGAATATGAAACTCTTTCCATACTACGTCAATTAAAAATATGTAAGAGAAATTTGTAAGAAGATATTTGGTACTTTTCCGTTAAACGGACACCATTGTCGCCAAGCATACATTTACGTACATGTAATACATACATTTACATACATTAACATGCATACATTTAGATACATACATTTACATACATACATTTACATACATTTACATACATTATGCATTAGCATACATTTTGGCATGGTGTCCGTATAACGGAAAAGTACTGGAAATTTTTTGGAAAACAATGTTTGTCCAAAAATTTTTAACGCATACAGCCGCTGAAAGGTTAGTAAAGGGTTAGAGGTCACTGCACCTCTTGGGTGTATCGCAAGTGATAATAATTTTTATTTTCACACTTTATGAATTAGATTTTTTACATATAGCTGCAGAAATCCTGCACTGAGAAAATGTTCAGAAATCAGCATTGATTTTAAACATATCTAAGGTCTTTGTCACATACCCGAGCAATATTCATATAAAATTTGTAATTCATATCAAATTTTTACCGTCAAGTTTTGACGGGTTCCATCTAGTTTCAAATTTCTGACGCTCAGGTATACCAGGAGAGGGTATGGACTACCTAAATCTAAATTTACAGACTTCTAGGTGCGCTAAATTTTCCTAGCCCCACACATACACACACACACACACACAGCGAAACTTTCTTTTATTAGTTTAGATACTTGATCTGGTTGACACATAAATCGTTCAATTTAGTGAAGGATTCCAAAATAAAAATAGTTCGTAATACTTCAGAATGTAACTGCGTGCAAAAGAGTCAACTTATTTCATAGAAGAAAACTAAATTTCCATTGGTTCTACAATAGTTTTCAAAGATAAAGTAAAATTCGTATGTAATAGCAAGAATGGTTTCCTATTTGTTTTTCTCTGAAAGGGAGAATAAATGTAAACGAAAGACAGTTATTTTATATATAGAAAAATTTAACCCCCCTCCCCCCAACCAAAAAAAAAAAAAAAAGATAATTAGCCCCGTCTCAGAGGAGAGAAGAAAATTATTTTCCTAAATATATTCCTTATATTATTATTATTATTATTATTATTATTATTATTATAGCTGTTTTATGTGCGTGTAACGTGGTGTATTCAAAAGAAATATTACTTTTATTTGAAATGATACAAAGAACATTTCAATAAAAATACATTTTTTTTCATTACAGAAATTTAACAGCTTAGGATAATTAATTATATTTTTGCTTTTATTCGAATAATTTAAATATATTTGGAAAACGTCATTTGGATAAAATATAACATAGAAATATGTATTACCACAATATCACTGTACCGAATAAGATTCACTTATCCATAAATTAATGTTCCTTTAAGAACAAAAGGTTTTAAAAGTCATTAATAAACAGCAAGGTGTTATTTATACACTACCTTCACATAAGCGTTGTAAAGAAAAAACATTTTCATTCTTAAATTAAAGAAGAATATATAAATGTTTCAGTGCAAATGACGTAAAAACTTATAAAGGCATTTGTGTATCATCGTTAAAAGAATTTTAGAAATTTATGAAATACGTGAAACTTTAGTTTATTGCTATGGACCTTTTAAAATATATTTGGGTTAATCTTTTAAAAGAAATGTTTTATATATATATAATAAACACCAATGAAAAACACATGCAGAACCAATATCACTAAAGCCAAATAAAATCTATAAACCATATAAAAATAAAACAAGAAAACAAAATAAACTACTTTAACAGAGAACCATAAATCACAACTAACTACTTAAATACAAAACAATCGAACACAACAAATTACAGCAAAAATGAAATAAAAAAGAAAAATGCCCAGTTAAACTGAGGGCATTGAGCTCACAGGCCATTCACACTAATTGTATATTATACTCTTATTTCAAAGAATTTTAAATAAGCCTATCGAAAATAAAGAAATCGACAATATATTAAGGGGGATCACCTCCCTCCCCTTATAATTAACCAATGAACACCCAAAACTATTCAGGGAAGCACCTTATTACAATGGACTTATATACAAAATTTCAAGCAAATCGGATAATTCTGCATAAAAAACCCATTTATCTAAATTAAGGGGGGTTCGCCCCCTCGTATCCATCTTTATACTTAACCAATGCACCCCCAAACCGAATCTGGGAAGTGCTTTACCACAATGAATCCATATACAAAATTTGAAGGAAATCGGATAATTCTGCATGAAAAACCCATTTATCTAATTTAAGGGGGGTTAGCCCCCCCGTTTCCCCTCTTTATACTTAACCAAAGGATCCCCAAAACTAATCAGGAAAGCTCCTTACCACAATGAACCTATATACAAAATTTAAAGGGAATCGGATAATTCTGCATGAAAAACCCATTTATCTAATTTAAGGGGGATTAGCCCCCCCGTTTCCCCTCTTTGTCCTTAACCAATGGACCCCCAAAACTAATCAGGAAATCTCCTTACCACAGTGAACCTATATACAAAATTTAAAGGAAATCGGAAAATTCGGCATGAAAAACCTATTTATCTAAATTAAGGGTGGGCTTCCCCCC
This sequence comes from Maratus michaelseni, assembly GCA_963931845.1. Lineage (NCBI taxonomy): Eukaryota > Metazoa > Arthropoda > Arachnida > Araneae > Salticidae > Maratus > Maratus michaelseni. The sequence goes on from OZ007592.1 coordinate 425,454,947, forward strand.
CCCCGTTTCCCCCTTTATACTTAACCAATCAATCCCGAAAACTAATCAGGGAAGCGTCTTAACACAGTGAACCTATAAACAAAATTTGCAGCAAATGGGATAATTCTGCATGAAAAACCCATTTATATAAATTAAGGGGGGATTAGCCCCCCCCGTCCCCCCCGACTTCATACTTAACCAATCAATCCCGAAAACGAATCAGGGAAGCGCCTTAACACAGTGAACCTATAAATAAAATTTGAAGGAAAACGGAATAATTCTGCATGAAAAGCCCATTTATATAAATTAAGGGGGAATTAGCCCCCGTTCCCCCCCTTTATACTTAACCAATCAATCCCGAAAACTAATCAGGGAAGCGCCTCAACACAGTGCACCTATAAACAAATTTTGAAGCAAATGGGATAATTCTGCATGAAAAACCCATTTATATAAATTAAGGGGGGGATTAGCCCCCCCCCGCCCCTCCCTTCATACTTAACAAATCAATCCCGAAAACTAATCAGGGAAGCGGCTTAACACAGTGAACCTATAAACAAAATTTGAAGGAAAACGGAATAATTCTGCATGAAAAACCCATTTATATAAATTAAGGGGGGATTAGTCCCTCGTCCCCCCCCCTTTATACTTAACCAATCAATCCCGAAAACTAATAAGGGAAGCGTCTTAACACAGTGAACCTATAAACAAAATTTGAAGGAAAACGGATATTTCTATGAAGAGTTATCGCGTTACGTACATACATACGTACATACATACAGAACCGGCAGGCACATAAGCTCTCAGGCTTTGATAGCCTGTGAGCTAAAAACACATGCAGAACTAATATCACAAAAGCCAAGTAAAATCTATAAGCCACATAAAATCTATAAGCCACATAAAAATAAAACAAGAAAACAAAACATTGCTAGGTTAATATATATATGTATGTATTATATAATATATATATATATATATATATATATATATATATATATATATATATCATAGCAAACGTGGTAGCGTTTGCTATAATATGTTTAAGAAATAGAAAATGCAAACGTTTTTCTGAAATTTCTGGCGAACCAGTTGACATACGACAATGATTTTTTTTTTGAAAGATAGAACTCGACGAGACGAATAAAATGATAGCATTCAAAAAATTATTGTAGCTTACTGTAGTTAATTATTTAACTTTAAACGAAAAAAAGAAGACGAAAAGTTCAACAAACTGTAGCTAAACTTCCACTGGCTGTATTAACTTCGTTTTTGTTTTATTTTTTTCCTCTTGGTAAAACTTAAAATAGGTTTTTTTTTTTTAATCTTTGTATGTTTCACGGTCGCTGAGAAAATCGAATTTATGTTGTAAAGCTTCGGTTGAACATTGGTTTTTCTTTTCTTTTTTTATCGTAGCTAACGCGCGCGTTTGCACGAAAGTTTAAATAAATATTATTATTATGTATGTAACAGAATTCATTCAAATTAATTAAATCACGTGACAAACATGCTTATTTGCTTTTATTTTCATACTAGCTTAAATGCCCGTTATAGGACAGTAATCGTAGGTAGAAATCGTGGTTTTCACATTAAATTTGAAATAATACATACTATTCATCGACAATGAGGAAATATATATATTGGAAAATTATATCGCCTAACAGGCTCCTGCTATTCACGTTCAAACTCACTAAGCATTTTATATGCTTACTAGGGGGCCTACCCCCTGCGAGCTACGCTCGCCAACCCTCGCTCAGACTTCGAGGCCTTTAAAAACATGACAGCGTGCTTTGTTTGAAAAATATTAGTAAATCTGTAATTGGGTTGCCATGCTTTTAACGTTTTAATGGGGCATTTTTTGATTATCATGCCCTCATACATAGCTGTTGCAACAACTGACGACTGTTTTCGGGATTCATAAGTAAAATCAATTACAACTTGAAAACCAGCTTGTATAAAATGGTTAGGTTTAAATTGTGGCTACCTCTCGTACTTTTATAACAACGATCTGTATTCTATTCTTCCTTTGCGTTTAAGCATGAGAAAAATTCCATCTGCTTGTGAATAACATTAAGAACCACGGTATTGAAAAGTACTATGTTATAGACACTTTCAGTAAGAGGTTTTAATTTTTTCTCTATTTTAGTGCACCATCATGCATATTTTCATGTTATTTTAAATATGTAAATTATTTATTTTAATTAATATGTATATACGAATTTTCTAACAATTATTTAGCATACAAAATTTCATTAAATATTTTGTGCATGCATGCCTGCATTTATTCGGCATCAATTGATGAGATATTTAAACAAATTTGCTATCCGAGATAATTTTACACCTTATTATGTCAGTTGAATATTGTCCATAAGAAAATCGGGTACTTTTCCAGTATAGGATCCTTTGCTTTTAGGTTTGGCGTAATTCGAGCTATGAACTTTTGGTGCTTTTCTATTACAGGGGTCTTGACGCTTTTTTAAAAAGCTTGGCGCAATTCGGGCATCAGGAAGTGAGATTTGGTGCCAAATGACATAAACAGCCATGAAAACAAATTCGATGATTTTTTTTGTTTATATGCGTATTTTAATTATACGTATATTATTATTGTTTTTTCTATACAAATTACTTCTGATTATATATAAAATAGGATAAATGACATTTTACGCTAAACAAATTGTATAAATATTGAAAAAATGCTTCTGTATACAGAATGACAAAGTGAATAGGTTGACAGAAAGTATGTTGCCAATTTGTACATTTTAACAATTTTTCTTTCAGACATTATTTAAAAAAGCATGGTTAAAAATTTTTACTAAAAACATCCTCCATTTAAAAAATATAAAAACAGTCTCCAATAAAAATCGGTGATTGATGTCATATTCTCATTAAAATTGGAAAGAAAACCAAGCAGGATATTTTATTCTCCCTCCGTTCAGTTGGGCAATTATTATTTTATATATTCGTTTCAAATATCCGAATTAGTGATTTTATAAATTCGTTTAATTAAATTTTATAAAAAAAATAACAAAATGATATCAATAAATATTAATTACTATCCCTCCCTTTCTTTTGCGTTTACATAAATGACGTCATTTGGACGAATTTATTCAAAATATTTCCAGTTTATAAATTAAATTAAATGCTGACAGACGATTGAATCCGACGATAGAAATGTGATTTTTTTTTCAAATTTTCCTGAAAAACATAATTTAATCACAATCTTGTCTTCATTATCAATTGAAATAAAAGATAAATTCATTTTCAATTTGAAAATGACGAATTAAAAAAATCAATAATCCCTATCGGGATCCTTTTAAATTTTTTCCCCTTTTTTGTCACAAAAAACTGAGTAATTAGTTGCCATCATTACAGAAATGTCATTAAAATTAGAAAAAAATTAATATCTCGAAAACTAATTCCAATTTCAAAATTATATTACCAGTTTTGACATCCGCGGATTTTTATGGACAATTGGTATTAATTTCACCATCAAGCGTTTAATATTTTATTAAAAATAGCCCTGAAACACAATCAGTCGTTTAATCAGTCGTTTCATAAAATCGTTTCATAAATTCGTTTCATAAAATCGTTTCACAAATTCGTTTCATTAGGATTTTATATATATAGGGTAGATGTAAAAGAATTGTGTTTCATTATTTCATCTAATTCACGTAAAATATGCGGCAAACAATTTTCGGTACTATTAATCCCGTCGACCACTTTTTATAACAAAAATCTATCGCCAAACTGTAACGCCAAATAAAAGGGAGAACGTTGCCATTGGAATATGAAAATAATTAAAATATAAGAATTTACGGACACAATTGTTATTTTAATTAATGAAATAACTAATAAGTCAGTAAAACATAATGAATAATACACGCAAATGTAGAATTAAAAACCACTTGATGACATGACAAACACGTATAATGCTTCTGACATCCAGTAAATGGGACTGCATTTTTGGCGTTTAATCTTTGAGTTGGCGATAGTATTTTGTTATGAAAAGTGGTCGACGGGATGATAGAGAAGTATCCAATTTTCAATGTTCATTATTAAGTCGTTCCTGTACAGCTTGTGCTGCATCTTTTATTTTGGTACTGTTCCGTTATGCCAACACCATGCCAAAATGTTTGCTAATGCGCCAATTATTTCAACCCTGACCGAGCAGATGTTGTCTACAAATCGTGTTGTCATGCAAACCGTGCCAAACATTTTGATTTGTTATTTATTGAATGTAAAACATTTTTCGATACTTTTCCGTTATACAAAAACCATTGTCGCCAAGCGTAATAGTAAGCGCAAAATAAAATTCCCGTGAATATCTTCTGTTTGAAATACATAGTTATTATAGCTGCATTGCGCTTTTAATGGTGTATTTAATAATAATTTAATAATAATAATATTTTAGTATTACTATTATTTCTTGGTATCATTTGTTTATTTATTGAAATTTCAAAGGCATCTTTATAAAATCTTATTCAGGTTCTATTTAATTTTTTTTTTTTTTTTTTTTTTTTACCAACATTAATTTTGTACTGACTTATGACTGCTAGGAGTTTTTATATTGTTGTCTTTTGATGTTAGTTTGCTTAATGGGACTTTATGTATATATGTAAATAGTTTTATTATATAGCTTTATTATATTTAATCAAGTATTAAACAGTCAATCTTAATATATATATATATATATATATATATTTTATGGTTATTCAAGTAATAATAAGATTGATTCATAACAATTTTTTTAAATATGTTATAGATATATTTAATATGTATTTCTTGCAATTTTTATTGCTATCAAACAAATATGGCAGTTATTAGTAAAATGTTAGATACTGGCAATTTAGGCCTTGGTGGATCCAGGACTAATGCTCGGTACAGGAAAATTATTAGGGATCTTCCTGGATCGTTATCAGATAACCTATTCTATTGTCCCAAGCCTGTACTATGTTTTCGAGAGTGTGAATCTAAGCGTTGTCTTACATGTCCATTAGCTGATAAGTCACAGATTTCAAATAATAACAATCTTAATTTGGTAAAATTTTGCAAAGCATACAATGTAATCTATTCATTGAAATGCAATTCGTGTAACATGGAATATATAGGACAGTCTTGTCAAAAATTACATAAGCGGCTAAATTTACATCGTTCTCATATTAATAAATATAAAAATTCTAAATTTCAAACAACTCATAATATTGAATATACTCATTTCAAAAATCATGATTTTAAAAATATTACTATTAAAATACTTAAAATACAAAAAAATTTTACTGAACGACTTTTTCTAGAATCTAAATATATAAGACATTTTAATACTACATATCCTTATGGATTAAATCAATTAGTATACAAAAAATCACATCCTGTATTTTCAGATTTATCTAAATATGAAAATTATAAAAATCTTTATTCCGGATTAAATTTTTTAAACTTAAAAAAAACTTCAAGATCTGGTAGAGGTAAACATAATAACAAAAAATACACTGATGATATTGAGATTCAACAGGAGCTTGATAATCTTGAGGCACAATTTTGTAATGATTATTGTTGGCTTGCTATAAGAAAACATGTTTTTAGTATAAAAAAGAAATATATAAACCAATATTTCAAGGTATTTAAAAAGAATCAATATTCTCCACATTTTTGTGATATCTTTTATGATATTCTACATTATAGAGCAAACCTATTAAATACTAGTCTTTCTAATAAACCTAAATATAAAACTAATAATACACAATTAATTATAAATTTTTCCAATCATGTATTTAATAATATAAATTTACACAATATAATAAACAACATTAATAATAATTTTCCAATAAAAAATTTTACCATTCACAAGACATATAAATATAATCGCACACTTGGACGTAAAATTTTTAATTACAATTCTTTTGCAAAGAATTTGGTCTCTTCAAAGAATTACCCATGTTATTGTAATGACCCAAAATATCAAAAGTATATAAATACAACACATGGTCATATCATTACTGGTGATCTTAATATTGTAGAACAACCTATTTTACAAAACTTAATGCATAATGGCACAAAATTTCGTCTTCCATATAAGTGTAATATCAAATCCATAATATTGCAGTTTATTCAAGATATTGATTTGTTTATATATAAAATTGCTGTTGATTACAATAAACCAATCGAATATTTCAGTGAATGGAGATTTTCTGTAATTGATAAATTAAAAAATGAAATTATAAAAAATTATCATCATATTACACATGCAGCTTTTAAAAACATAAATAAACATATATCAGAATTACAAAATAAATTTATAATTACTTATGTAGATAAATCTCCAAATAATTATGCTATCATTTGTAAAGAATACTATAAAGTGTTAATTCACAATGCAATCAACACAAGTAATATTTTTAATAAAACTAAATTAAATATTGAAATAAATAACAGAAAATTAGTAAATTATCACAAATTACTAAAAATCAAATGTAATAATTTTAATTATCCTTATCTTGTTATAATTCCAAAATTTCATAAAAATCCTATTAAATTTCGCACTGTTACCATCGGTTGTAACACATATAATAAAAATGCAAGCAATTTACTACTTAATATTTTAAAGCAGATATATGATATAACGTTAAAACATAATAACCAACATTGCCTAAAATAGAGTTTTCAATTCATTAATAAAATACATAATATCAATCCGGTAAAATTCATAAAAACATTGGATTTTAATGATTTATTTAATAACATTGATATAAAAGACTTACATAAAACAATGTGTATGTTATTTAAAGAATTTAAATCTCAATTAAAATTAAAAGAACATATTTCAGTAAATTTTTTTAAAACTTTAAAATTTTACATTGCATAATAATTACATTATATATGACAATATTATCTATAAACAATGCCAGGGAATTCCGCAGGGCGGAACCGCATCTAGTATTCTCTCTGATCTTTACTTATATTATTATGAAAGAAATATAAGTCCGAACAATGATTATGTGTTTTATCGCTATATTGATGACATTATCATATTTTATTTCAATGAAAAAAATTGCACATCACCACTCAATTTTTATCCTACTCAGCTTAAATTAAGCGAAAATGATTTAATTAATAATAATATAAACTTTCTTGACTTAAAAATTAATATTACTAATAATTATAGATTAATTTTTGATATTTATGATAAGAGATTTGATTTCCCATTTAAAGTAAATATTTTTACCAATTTTGCTTTATGTTTACATAAATCTGTTTATAAAAATATAATTATCAATTATCTACATCGTATAAAATACTTATGCTCAGATATAAATAAAAACAAAAATATTAGATATATTCGAGATCAAGCTAAAATATATGGTTATCCAGTTTTTATGATAAATTCAATCATCAACTCTTTTAAATATCATTTATTATATAATTTAAATATAAACATGGTATGTAATAAATTATTGTTTTAGTGTGCGATAACATATAACAAAAGATATAGAAAATAATAATTATAACATACATTATTACAATTATAACATATTAGGAAATTTAATATTTAATATTTGTTTGAACATTATATACACTTTATATAGAAAATTACAATTATAACATACATAATTACAATTATAACATATTAGGAAATTTAATATTTGATTGAACATTATATACACTTTGTATAGTTGTGATTGTGCGTTGCCGATCACCTCTGTTTAATGTGTTATTGATGTGCAGTTTTCATACATTTATAAATTAACTTATACAATAACAAATTAAATTATACATGTATAACATTGGTGATTATAACTCATAAACATATCTATTTGCAATATATATAAATATAAATATATATAGTTTTTATTTTAGTCTATGAATAATTAAATTTAACAAGTATTTTAATTACTGCATTGCATTAATTTGATTGAAAAACAGTAGTAATACTATTAATTATCAATTTTATAAATTTTGAGATATTTTGAATTGTTTATGAATTATTTAATTAGATATTTAAATTAATCTATGAAATATAAAATATATTTACAATGTAGTATAAATTAAACATTAATTATTTAATAACAAGTCTAATATATATTTAAGTAGTAGTAAAAATAAAACATTAATTATTTAATAATATGTCTATAATATCAGTGGATTAACACAGATGGCAGCAAAAACAATTTGAATTAAAATAATATCTCTTTTACATAATATATTCTTGTTAAGAATATCTGAAATGCTGTGCAAGTTGAATTAATTCTGTGTAGATTTATTCATATAGTAGTATTATATTTTATTTGAATTTAAAGTAAAATCTACAAGTTAGTATTGTTTTTTTTAAAGTTTATTTATATAATTAAATCTAATGAAGCGAGTATGTAACTAATAAAGTGGATATCTAACTAAATATTAATTATGAATTATTATAATACCAATAGATGGCGACACTTTACCTTTCAGGTAGTTGTTGATAATATTGTTAATATTATATTTAATTTAACTATAGAGGGAGCTATTGATTGTATATTAATTTTACTTTCAGGAATTAAAATTGGATGGAGTAATATATATTCACGGATATAATTTTGTTATAAGTGTATTAAAACCAGAATTATTTTGTGTGTTTTTGAATCATTTTGTGTTTGGGTGTCATCGATGGGGATGTGTTTTAAAAAAAGTGTGCTCTCAACTTGTCTTTCAAATCATTTCTCTCAACTCGACTTAGTCAACATGTATGATGCATTGCCATGTGGATGTGAATATTATGCAGAAGTTGTGACATTTTAAGGATTCTGTATAATTATTGTGAGTAAAATATTTTATCTACACTTTACGCGTTCATATTTCCAATTTTATTATTTCAAAACTGTTATCTCGTGGTAATTTCGTGAGGTGTTAAATACAGTTTTTGGGATAATCGATGTGAGTGAAATATATTGTATATTCTTAATGGTTTTTTATTTCCTATTTAAATATTTCCAAATTTTAATATTTCCAATTGTTGTCTGGTAATAATTCAGTGTACCTGGATGATTCTACTGATCTTAGCATTATGCCAGTAGAATTATGAAACACTGAGTTATTATTTAAAACACATGTGGGTGCATCCAGGCTGATGAGTACATGTGCATGTGTTTTTTCATATCCAATTCATATTTAATTCTCATGTGATCCAATTTTCCATTGTATATGGTTCATATTTAATTTATTAATCCATTTGTATTTACTTAATTGCAACTCCAATTTATAATATTTTTTTTTTCCCTTTCTCTCTATATCTTTTTTCTTCTTTCAATATTCTTTAGGTATGAGTAAAATTTGGCCAATTACCATTGAAGCACAAGCTATGGTAATATTATGTTTGCACATGTTAATTATTAGCTATGTGGTATTCTGTATACACAATATCATTAATTATCTCTTTGGAGATTTAAGTAGAATGATAATAGAACTTGATATGTTTTTTGAAATTCATAGATATTATAATTATTTAACATTCTATAAAATTATGCTGCATTGCGCAAATTGGTATGGAATGGTTTTTACATATTCTTTTCAATATTCTTTTCAACAATTAGCTAGTTAAAATATTGATTTTTATATGATACCATAATTTAGCCTAATTGGCTCACAAATCACTTTGATTAACTTCTGTTGAAATACATAGTTATTATAGCTGCATTGCGCTTTTAATGGTGTATTTAATAATAATTTATTAATAATAATATTTTAGTATTACTATTATTTCTTGGTATCATTTGTTTATCTATTGAATTTTCAAAGGCATATTTATAAAATCTTATTCAGGTTCTATTGATTTTTTTTTTGATTTTTTTTTTATTTTTTACCAACATTAATTTTGTACTGACTTATGACTGCTAGGGGTTTTTATATTGTTGTCTTTTGATGTTAGTTTGCTTAATGGGACTTTATGTATATATGTAAATAGTTTTATTATATAGCTTTATTATATTTAATCAAGTATTAAACAGTCAATCTTAATTTTTTTTTATGGTTATTCAAGTAATAATAAGATTGATTCATAACAATTTTTTAAATATGTTATAGATATATTTAATATGTATTTCTTGCAATTTTTATTGCTATCAAACAAATATGGCAGTTATTAGTAAAATGTTAGATACTGGCAATTTAGGCCTTGGTGGATCCAGGACTAATGCTCGGTACAGGAAAATTATTAGGGATCTTCCTGGATCGTTATCAGATAACCTACTCTATTGTCCCAAGCCTGTACTATGTTTTCGAGAGTGTGAATCTAAGCGTTGTCTTACATGTCCATTAGCTGATAAGTCACAGATTTCAAATAATAACAATCTTAATTTGGTAAAATTTTGAAAAACATACAATGTAATCTATTCATTGAAATGCAATTCGTGTAACATGGAATATATAGGACAGTCTTGTCAAAAATTACATAAGCGGCTAAATTTACATCGTTCTCATATTGATAAATATAAAAATTCTAAATTTCAAACAACTCATAATATTGAATATACTCATTTCAAAAATCATGATTTTAAAAATATTACTATTAAAATACTTAAAATACAAAAAAATTTTACTGAACGACTTTTTCTAGAATCTAAATATATAAGACATTTTAATACTACATATCGTTATGGATTAAATCAATTAGTATACAAAAAATCACGTCGTGTATTTTCAGATTTAACTAAATATGAAAATTATAAAAATCTTTCTTCCGGATTAAATTTTTCAAACTTAAAAAAAATTCAAGATCTGGTAGAGGTAAACATAATAACAAAAAATACACTGATGATATTGTGATTCAACAGGAGCTTGATAATCTTGAGGCACAATTTTGTAATGATTATTGTTGGCTTGCTATAAGAAAACATGTTTTTAGTATAAAAAAGAAATATATAAACCAATATTTCAAGGTATTTAAAAAGAATCAATATTCTCAACATTTTTGTGATATCTTTTATGATATTCTACATTATAGAGCCTATACCTATTAAATACAAGTCTTTCTAATAAACCTAAAAATAAAACTAATAATACACAATTAATTATAAATTTTTCCAATCATGTATTTAATAATATAAATTTACACAATATAATAAACAACTATTAATAATAATTCTCCAATAAAAAATTTTACCATTCACAAGACATATAAATATAATCGCACACTTGGACGTAAAATTTTTAATTACAATTCTTTTGCAAAAAATTTGGTCTCTTCAAAGAATTACCAATGTTATTGTAATGACCCAAAATATCAAAAGTATATAAATACAACACATGGTCATATCATTACTGGTGATCTTAATATTGTAGAACAACCTATTTTACAAAACTTAATGCATAATGGCACAAAATTTCGTCTTCCATATAAGTGTAATATCAAATCCATAATATTGCAGTTTATTCAAGATATTGATTTGTTTATATATAAAATTGCTGTTCATTACAATAAACCAATCGAATATTTCAGTGAATGGAGATTTTCTGTAATTGATAAATTAAAAAATGAAATTATAAAAAATTATCATCATATTACACATGCAGCTTTTAAAAACATAAATAAACATATATCAGAATTACAAAATAAATTTATAATTACTTATGTAGATAAATCTCCAAATAATTATGCTATCATTTGTAAAGAATACTATAAAGTGTTAATTCACAATGCAATCAACACAAGTAATATTTTTAATAAAACTAAATTAAATATTGAAATAAATAACAGAAAATTATTAAATTATCACAAATTACTAAAAATCAAATGTAATAATTTTAATTATCCTTATCTTGTTATAATTCCAAAATTTCATAAAAATCCTATTAAATTTCGCACTGTTACCATCGGTTGTAACACATATAATAAAAATGCAAGCAATTTACTACTTAATATTTTAAAGCAGATATATGATATAACGTTAAAACATAATAACCAACATTGCCTAAAATATAGTTTTCAATTCATTAATAAAATACATAATATCAATCCGGTAAAATTCATAAAAACATTGGATTTTAATGATTTATTTAATAACATTGATATAAAAGACTTACATAAAACAATGTGTATATTATTTAAAGAATTTAAATCTCAATTAAAATTAAAAGAACATATTTCAGTAAATTTTTTTAAAACTTTTCTAAATTTTACATTGCATAATAATTACATTATATATGACAATATTATCTATAAACAATGCCAGGGAATTCCGCAGGGCGGAACCGCATCTAGTATTCTCTCTGATCTTTACTTATATTATTATGAAACAAATATAAGTCCGAACAATGATTATGTATTTTATCGCTATATTGATGACATTATCATATTTTATTTCAATGAAAAAAAATGCACATCACCACTCAATTTTTATCCTACTCAGCTTAAATTAAGCGAAAATGATTTAATTAATAATAATATAAACTTTCTTGACTTAAAAATTAATATTACTAATAATTATAAATTAATTTTTGATAGTTATAATAAGAGATTTGATTTCCCATTTAAAGTAAAAATTTTTACCAATTTTGCTTCATGTTTACAAAAATCTGTTTATAAAAATATAATTATCAATTATCTACATCGTATAAAATACTTATGCTCAGATATAAATAAAAACAAAAATATTAGATATATTCGAGATCAAGCAAAAATATATGGTTATCCAATTTTTATGATAAATTCAATCATCAACTCTTTTAAATAACATTTATTATATAATTTAAATATAAACATGGTATGTAATAAATTATTGTTTTAGTGTGCGATAACATATAACAAAAGATATAGAAAATAATAATTATAACATACATTATTACAATTATAACATATTAGGAAATTTAATATTTAATATTTGTTTGAACATTATATACACTTTATATAGAAAATTACAATTATAACATACATAATTACAATTATAACATATTAGGAAATTTAATATTTGATTGAACATTATATACACTTTGTATAGTTGTGATTGTCCGTTGCCGATCACCTCTGTTTAAGGTGTTATTGATGTGCTGTTTTCATACATTTATAAATTAACTTATACAATAACAAATTAAATTATACATGGATAACATTGGTGATTATAACTCATAAACATATCTATTTGCAATATATATAAATATAAATATATATAGTTTTTATTTTTGTCTATGAATAATTAAATTTAACAAGTATTTTAATTACTGCATTGCATTAATTTGATTGAAAAACAGTAGTAATACTATTAATTATCAATTTTATAAATTTTGAGATATTTTGAATTGTTTATGAATTATTTAATTAGATATTTAAATTAATCTATGAAATATAAAATATATTTACAATGTAGTATAAATTAAACATTAATTATTTAATAACAAGTCTAATATATATTTAAGTAGTAGTAAAAATAAAACATTAATTATTTAATAATATGTCTATAATATCAGTGGATTAACACAGATGGCAGCAAAAACAATTTGAATTAAAATAATATATCTTTTACATAATATATTCTTGTTAAGAATATCTGAAATGCTGTGCAAGTTGAATTAATTCTGTGTAGATTTATTCATATAGTAGTATTATATTTTATTTGAATTTAAAGTAAAAACTACAAGTTAGTATTGTTTTTTTTAAAGTTTATTTATATAATTAAATCTAATGAAGTGAGGATGTAACTAATAAAGTGGATATCTAACTAAATATTAATTATGAATTATTATAATACCAATAGATAGCGACACTTTACCTTTCAGGTAGTTGTTGATAATATTGTTAATATTATATTTAATTTAACTATAGAGGGAGCTATTGATTGTATATTAATTTTACTTTCAGGAATTAAAATTGGATGGAGTAATATATATTCACGGATATAATTTTGTTATAAGTGTATTAAAACCAGAATTATTTTGTGTGTTTTTGAATCATTTTGTGTTTGGATGTCATCGATGGGGATGTGTTTTAAAAAAAGTGTGCTCTCAACTTGTCTTTCAAATCATTTCTCTCAACTCGACTTAGTCAACATGTGTGATGCATTGCCATGTGGATGTGAATATTATGCAGAAGTTGTGACATTTTAAGGATTCTGTATAATTATTGTGAGTAAAATATTTTATCTACACTTTACGCGTTCATATTTCCAATTTTATTATTTCAAAACTGTTATCTCGTGGTAATTTCGTGAGGTGTTAAATACAGTTTTTGGGATAATCGATGTGAGTGAAATATATTGTATATTCTTAATGGTTTTTTATTTCCTATTTAAATATTTCCAAATTTTAATATTTCCAATTGTTGTCTGGTAATAATTCAGTGTACCTGGATGATTCTACTGATCTTAGCATTATGCCAGTAGAATTATGAAACACTGAATTATTATTTAAATTACATGTGGGTGCATCCAGGCTTATGAGTACATGTGCATGTGTTTTTTCATATCCAATTCATATTTAATTCTCATGTGATCCAATTTTCCATTGTATATGGTTCATATTTAATTTATTAATCCATTTGTATTTACTTAATTGCAACTCCAATTTATAATATTTTTTTTTCCCTTTCTCTCTATTTCTTTTTTCTTTTTTCAATATTCTTTAGGTATGAGTAAAATTTGGCCAATTACCATTGAAGCACAAGCTATGGTAATATTATGTTTGCCCATGTTAATTATTAGCTATGTGGTATTCTGTATACACAATATCATTAATTATCTCTTTGGAGATTTAAGTAGAATGATAATAGAACTTGATATGTTTTTTGAAATTCATAGATATTATAATTATATATATATATATATATATACATAACTATTTTTATATAAAAAATGTGTCTACGCATAAGAACACGAGTATATGTTACACAATGAGCCTACTCGTAGCGCCTTTTGTGGAAAATTATAATTCTGGTTGATTTTATCTTGACAATTCTTAAAGATATTAAAGAAAAGTCATTTTTTTAAAAATTTTTTAGTCTTCTCGGTTTATTAATATATAACGCTCCATATGCGCTAATAACCTACGCAAAAAATATGTTTAAAAAAAAGAAAAACGTTTGAAGACATTATGAAGAAAACAGAAAGTACGAATTAATATAAAAAGTCATTTTTTATTTGTAAAAGTTTTAAAGTTTCTGTTTATGAATTTCGCAGAAAGTAAAATATCCCAAACTCGCATTTATCATATATAAAATATACATTTTACTTACACTTTTTTATATTAATTTTATTTTTGAGGAGAAATAACAGTACGTTAATTTATTTAATTATTTTCTTTGAAACCCATTAATCAAACTCAATTTAATAATTTATATTTTTAATAAAATAAAAAATTACTAGATGGTACCCGTCAAAACTTGACGGAAAAAATTAGAATAACAATATTAGTAAAATAAGCTTCTTTATTACATAAGTAGGGGCGCTTATGAAACAATCTTTCAAATATTTTATTTTAAAACAAATTCCCCCAGTGAATTACGTTATTATTTCCGATGCAAACTCCAAACAAACAATCCGTAAACAAAATGGAAATCAGTTTGACATTACCGCCCTATTCCTCATGGCAAGAAAGAAAATTTCCTGAACCTATGAAGTATCATACAAATAGCATATCCCTACGTTCATCTCATATTCAGTCAATAAAAGAACATATTAAATAAGGCACACATCCCCCCCCCCTCTGTTATAATGCAACCGAATGAGCTCCTATGCGCATGTGCATTGCATCTCTCCAAACGTACCGTCGAAATTCGACGTTAAAAAAAAGTTTTAAAGTATTTTGATCAAAATTTTTAAAATGTGTTCTTTAATCATTGTTCGTTTCAAATCCATATCTTCTGAAACGCATACATTGTTTTAAGATAATCAATTTTTATGTAAAGATGATGAATTTTTTTTTTACAATAATAAATCAATCTACAGATAAAGGAGATTTTTAATGTTTTCAAGTGTAATTTATTTGTATGGTTTCTTCATTCCTTTACATAATCAGGATGATTATTCCTTTTCCATAATTAAGAGAAATAATGTAAATAAATAACTATCCAATATTATTTTTGATTCTGTTTTCATTAATATATTGTAAATTTTATTGTTAAAAGTTACTGATAAATGATACTTTGGTAAATGGGGCTTTTCTTAATTATTTATTATTATTATTATTATTTTTCTTTTTTTTAGATTTAATGGCAACATTCTTGCGTTCGCTTATTGGACGCTACAGTTTGGCGAATTATTTGAGGTACTTTTCGGTTAGCAGGGCGCCAATGAAGTATATATATATATAATGTATATAGTTTTGTTTTTCTAGTATTGAATTTATGTGGTTTATAGATTTTGGTTGGCTTTTGTGATAATGATTCTGCAAGTAATTTTCCATTGGAGTTTATTATTATGTATGTATATATATTACTGGCTCCGCCGACAAACCGAAAAGTACCTAATTTACATATAGTTTTTTTTCTTAATGCGAGGACGGGATAATGCACGGAATTTCGACGGGATAATGAATATTTTTGATGGTACCAGAATATTTTTCTGTATTTTATAGTTATATTAAGAAATACATATTTTTATGATTTGCTGAATCACTTATTTGTTTACTTTTTCATGCATTATATTATTGAAGGTTGTTAGTTCTCTTATTCGTTTAAATATACCCTACTTATATAAAAATAGTGTGTGTTCTCTGTGGTGTTTCGCGTAAACTTTGTAAAATTCAGGTTATTAGATTTTATCCAACTTTGCTGTCATAACAGCTGATGAAGCAGCCATTTTCGGCGATTTTTTTGTTACCTGTAAAATGTTTGTTTTTGGTATAGCCCGAACTAAGAAAAAATTGAGTACTTTTCCATTATACGGACACCATTGTCGCCAAGCATATATTTACATGTATGGCATGTATGGTGTCGGTATAACGGAAAAGAACCAAAATTTGCGATCGCTCAAATAATTGAATTTCGTTAAACATTAAATTCTCTGGTACTTTTCTATAATCCGGTCGACCACTTTTCATAACAAAAAATTATCGCCAAACTGTAAAATTAAACGCCAAAAATACAGTCCAATTTACTTGATGTCAGAAGCATTATACGTGTTTGTTACGTCATCAAGTGGTTTTTAATTCGATATTTGCGTCTATTTTTCATTATGTTTTACTGATTTATTAGTTATTTCATTAAGTAAAATAACAATTGTGTCCTTAAATTCATGTATTTTATTTATTTATTTATTTTGATATTTCAATGGCAACGTTCTCCCGTTTATTTGGCGTTACAGTTTGGCGATAGTTTTTTGTTATGAAAAGTGGTCGACGGGATAATAGAGAAGTACCAATTTTCTTATTTTTAATCTGAGAAAGAAACAATAATCATGCATTTAATTAATTTTCCAATATGCGGTGCAACCAAAATAATTTTGATTAAATCCTTACATATATCGCAGACGCACCTGGGTTATTTTTTGGCGCCTAAATGACGATTTTTGCTTTGTATGGCAACCTGGTGTTTTATAATAAATTTGAATATGTGTGTAAATAAATAAAATAAAATAGGTACTTTTATGTTAGCTGGGCGTCAAGGATAACTCTCGAAATCGTGTTTCAATTGGAATAATTTAAATTGCAACATTTTACGTGAGATTTGTTAGTCATATTGATATGTTTACGTTTAGATATTTTATTATGATTATATTCTAGCTAATTAAGTTTTTTTTAAAGATTTTATACTATAATGTTAAAATATTACCTAGTTGATATTAGCTAATGTCAAAAGATTGGCGAACCACAGAGTTCAGTGAATAAACTCTATGCCCTCAAAAGTGGGAGTTGCCGTCTTTATGACGTCATAAGCAGAAGTAAATGTTTAATTGAAAATTACAGCTAATTAATTAAATTTTCGAACAAACGAATGCACGATAACAAATCTATGTCCAAATATCTTTCATTTAAAAAAAAGAATGGTGTAATTTGATGCAGTAGTTTGTTCTGACGGATTGTCGAAAGAAATCGCTTAGCGTTTTAAATATATAGATAACTTGAACAAAACTAGAGGCATAAATCACTAGATTTGCTTTAAGATATTTTTAGACGAACATTCTGATGTCGAAAGTGCTTCATCACGGATGAGTCAGTGACGATCAATCATTTCCTTTTTGAAGATTATAATTGAAAGTTCTGCCAATAAATATCGGTAATTTTCTGAAATTTCCCGAACAGTGAAAAGTTGAATTTTTTCGACAGATTATTTAGAAGGCTATATCTGTAAAATGATCTTTTCTTTTGAAAAAAATATTTACATCAAAAATAAAATATTCAGATTATTTCCACTCTGAAACTACAGTATTTCCCCCAAAAAGACGTTTCTTAAAACAAAGACATGGGATATTTTTTTAGGTTACTCTACTTACGAGAAATTAAGAACAATAACCCCCCCCCCCCCCTCCACCAAGAAAAAAAATCTTATTTTTTTCTAATCAATCAATTTCTAAGACAGTCCACAGACTTTAAAAATGCACAAAATCATGATACGAAGTTGAAACAATGCATTGCAGGTTCCTGTAATATTTTTATTTTATTTTTCTTTCAGGAAAATTTGTGCTCTTACGGAAGAAAATCCCTTTAGAAATGATTCGGAAAGCTCTCAATCTCAATTTGAAAATAAACCGGTAAAAATGATACAATCGTCTCCTACTAAGTGTGTTCGTAATTCTATAAATACGTAGCTCCTATAGTCATCGTCTGTTCCGTCCGTCTGTCCGACCGTTCACATTTAACAGCGCAAAAACTACCCACTCGAGTGTTTTAAAATTTAACATACATAATCGTTGCAGAATCTTATCGAGTTATTTCAAATTTAATGAAAATAGAATCAAAACTTTAATATATATATATATGTGTGTATTTTAATCCTATTAAATCCTATCACACGTTATCTATATAATACAAGCGCAAGTCATGTGACTGGGGAAAACAAATACGGGCTAACCACATCTTTTTTCATATGCCAAGCGGTCATTTGTATTCAATATTATATTTTCGAATAAAATTGCGTAACAGTTACATTTTTAGAAAATATCGTTCAAAAATATTGTTTCCTTGAGAGATGAGTGACATTAAAAAAGGTATAGATTCTGAGATAACTTCAGTGGAAATTGGATTAACAGCCGAATATCTCAATCCATTAAAGTAAACAAACAAAAGATTCTTTCATCGTGAGTCATAGAATTATTAAACCATAGAGGTAATCATTCGCAAAAAAAAAGATCTCCATGGTGAATTTTGCTGCGCTGTCTGTTGTAGAAAAGAAATTCGCATCTGTAATTATGGCATACGTATCAAAAACGAAAAATCACGCGTCAAGCATAGATTATGAAACACTTCCGAACAAATCCAGAAAACTGTAACGAAATTTCACAGTTACATAAGGTGAAAGAAGTAAATAAACAATATAGGAAACATACAACAAATTTAAAAGTCCAGGGTAAGAACTTATCCTCCATAGTGAAAAATGTAGTCGAGTTACTTTGTGCATCCCTGTATATGTTCTATAGATATGGATATATACACATAGCATGATAAAATTTAGTTCATTTAGAAAATTTACATTTAGCAATTTTCGCCAATCGATGGAAATGCACTCGAACTTTTTTGTACAACCCTGTATATAATCTAATGACTTTTGTACACACCCCATATTAAGCTAAAATTTAATTCAAGTAAAAAACACATAATGCAAATCAAAACAAACTTCCAGCAATTACCAACTACAAACGACAATGTACGTTGTTCTTTGCGTAGCCCTGTATATGGATATAGTTATTTTGCACAAACTTCTATAAGTCTACAAACTATAGTTCAGCAAGAAAATGCTAAAAACTCAATTAAAAACTACCCTAAGCAATTCAATCTCGTAGTCAGTAATAATTACGGATTCCAATGTGTAGCCCTGTATATAATCAACCGGATTTATACGCGCCACATACTATGCAAAAATTTACTAAAACTGAAAATCGCAAACCAATGTTAAAAACGCACTTATCACACATAGACTGTAATTATTGCACGTATACTGCAACCGATATATTTTGTGTGTCCCTGTAAATAAACGGTAAACGCAGTGCACACTATACTTTTAAGTGAGCATTTTATATTAAAACCTCAGAATATATATTTCATTATGTTTTAAATAGTGAAACATTATTAAATTTCACGTTTGTTGAACTTCTTATCCAAAACATATGACTGCAAAATTAATTAAACATTGTTATAATATTGTTATACAAATACATTTGGAAAATAACTATTATAACCATTAATTGTGTCGTCTAGTTGCAAAACCGACCAACTCCTCAAAATTTGAAAATGTGTTTTTTCAGCTTTTTAAGTTCTAAGTAAACTTTTCTACCATCTGGAAACAATAAGCAGGCCTAAGCTGGTCGAATCCCTGTGTTATATGCGTTTGAAAATCACGATGTGCTGCAAAACTGGCCAAATCCCTAAACTAGTGAGGTTCAAAAGCGGCCATCTCCATATCCGCTAGATAGCACTTCTGCTTCTCCCCACAGTAACCTCTTACTTGTTGATTAGTTTAATGTTATAGTGTTTTCTCTCGCCTGTGACTGCTTCTCCTTGGTGCATACAAATTTTCTAATAATTTAGTTTCGTGTTTTCTCTGACTGTGGAAACGTTTGTGGAGGAAGTATCTCCTAATCAATCAAGGAAGAAGAAAAGTGACCCTACGACGTGGAAAAGGAAAAAAGCCAAAGTTCACCTTGTGATAACCAGGGACGGATTCCCATGTTTTTATGCTCTAGACAAAATACTTTTCTTCGCCCCGTCCCTTTGCTTTCTCTGATAAATTTAAGAATATTTTAATCTATTTAATTTTTTAATAAAATATTCTTCCATTTAATTTTTTTAATACATTTTTGTATTTTGAGGATTGTAGATGCGGAATGAACGGGCTTTTGCTACAGTTAAAATCGGAGAGAATACATTTGTGATTACATTTTCATAATTTCTGGCATTTTTTTTTTCAGGTACTGCCCTACTGGTAATCCAAGAAATTTAAGCTGTGGGCACTCCTTAAAAGCTTACAAATGCTCCTCAACGCTTCCTCGAACATTTTTGTGTGTTTGCTACCCCTAAAAACCCAATGTCACATTAAATTTAGCAAAAATTAATTTCTGGTTTGTTGCAAAACCGGCCAATTCCAAAGTAAGTTGCAAAAGTGGCCAAATCCAAAACAAAGACTTATATAACCCCCTCATTTCATGTGCCCCTGCCACCTTATTTTGTGTTTTCAAATATACTGTATTAATGACTATAAAACTAAAGAGTTTTGATTCAAATCTTATTTTGGCTAAGTGTGGCAAAAATCAGCTTTTACTCAAAATTTTACTTTTTGGAGATAGCCGGTTTTGCAACTAGACGACACAATTAATGATTTGATTTTAATGAAAATCTTTAAAAAAAAATTTGGCACATTCAACATAGTTCAGTAGTAACGGAAAATGACAGTATTTTGTTAAAAAGAAAACAAATTTGGGTCATTATTGATCTTCCGTTTTTAAAGAGATAAATCTGGTAACAGCTGCAGGATACTGTAATAAAATTGTTCCGTTTTGTCATGCTTTACTGTATAAAATTGAAAATTGTAATCTCAAAATGTTAATTTATTTCATATTTTTGTTGTTTCATGTGGTTATTACTTTATCATTATGATTTTGCCTGAATGTCTGAATAATAATTATTTTTCCTGTATATGTATATACGTTTTAAGTATTTTTTCAACTATGGCTTATTATGTTGAAACAAAACCTGTTTATCAACTTGCAATAAGACCAACCCCGATACACTCTTAAAGGATTGTGAGAAACTGCACCAATAGGAAATATTTTTAATATCACAGTATAAAAAATTATTATTAGTGGAAAAATCTTGTCCTGTTTAGCAAATCTGATAAATGTCATGTTTCGCTTATAGTACACAGTGGTTAGTACACAGTACACAGTTCGTTCTTAGTACACAGTTATTTTTTAACGATTAAAATGTTACATTTAAAAACATCCAATAGCTTGAAGAAATTCATTTTCAGTTCCGTATTGAACAATTCAGAGTTGAATTTTAATAATGGATTATTTAATATTTGCATATAGTGAAAGTCATGAGAGAGTTCTGTTGGTTATTAAACTTACTTCCATTTTTCGCTTCATTTCATGTAGTTGTATAGAAAACATTGTTTTGACAACAATTTTGAATATATTATTCTAATGGGAATACAGTTTTAATATGAAAACCGTTAACAATCACTTTTGATATTCTTCACAGGAAAAAAAACCTTTTCCATACTTTTATATGCAGAAGTTTTACAATTCTTTCTGAAAAAAGGGTCCAAAATTTACTTTCTTTATATATTTGTATTTCCTAAAACAATTTTCTTTTTGTTGTTTATAATAGTTGATGTTTTCCCATAAAAAACTATAAAAATTTATGCTTGCATATAAATTATCAGCGGAAAATCCTCTTAAATTGTGATAATGTATCTTAGAGCAATTACCTCATACACTGCAATAACAGGGTGATAAATGTATTCTTCTGTAATATTGGTGAATTTACATCGACGCCAATAATATAACTGTATTTTAAGGTTTTTTTTATTTAATGAATATGAAAATATTTAGTGTTGAAAGTAACGTATGTACGAAACACTGTCAAAAGTAACGTATTTTTTTTTCTAAAACATATAGTGCGGTATTATAAATTAACAAAAAGTAATGAAAAATTAACTTTAATATTAAAACGAAGAAACCCATATACATAAAAATCTGCCTTATCACCATATTTTATGTAGGAGTGTATTACTAAATATTACTAAATTTGGATTTTTTTAATTACCGGATGCTTAATACAGTATATTTTATGCCCACAGAGTAGTAGGTTCACAAAAACTAATATAACAACATTTTAAGCAGTAAGAAAAATAAATATGCAGTCTGAATTTTGATGTAGGATCAATGATTTCTGGGATGGCTTTTGTCAGAGGGATAAAAATAATCTAACATTGCATAGTGGAATACAAAAGCAGAACTATGATATATAGGAAAATAACATCTGAGACGCTTCGAAATGAAAGACAACACAAGTAGAGCGAACAGAGGTACTCATACATGTGCCTCTAAAAAAGCACTTTCAGGTTTCAGGGCACTGGTTGTATAATTCGCATGCGTACTATCCGTTTAACAGTTAAAATAAAAATTACGTGAATATATACATCTAACGGTGTAAATACAAAATTTCGATATAATATCAAGGAGTTTAATGTACTGTTTGTTGTTTAACATTCCGGGTCACAGACTTCGCAATGCAACCCATATATACGAGACACAGTTTTATAATTGTACATCTATACATTGTGATCTTTTGAATATATATATATATATATACAATATAATTGAGGTAAATAGTATTAATTCCCAAGCATTTATTCTCCTTTAATTTCCTATTTAATAGACAAGTTTCTGACAGTGGATTTCTAATCTCATTAGCATTATATTACGTTGTTTGGAAAGTTCCTTCCGTTTTTGAAAACCAATTCGTACAGAAAAATTCGGCCGTAAATTATTAGATTTTAGTTATCGGAATTGATGCCTAATAATTAAATGATAGAATTTTCCAGTACGAACTAACTTTCCAAAACTGAAAGATCTTTCCGAACATCCTAATAATTTCCAAATAATATATAACAATCTGGTTACGTTAATAATGCACACTCAATTAAAAACTAAAAAATATTTTAGAGACGACAGGCTGACTTGTTGTTGATAGTTTTGGATACGATACACAAATATCTATTTCTAATTGTACAAATAAACTAAGCAAAAATAAAGTACCGAGACATACAAGTCTATTCGTGTGCAAAGTAATTTATAAATGATATTTCCTCCTTTCATAGAACCGAAATAAGTACCTCGTCATTATTCATTATAGTGTTATCTATTTATAAGCATCATTGAATAATCGTACTTTGTAAAGGAAAAATCTTGACCCTTTTGAATTCATCCATAACACAATACTTACGAAAAAACCACTAAATTAATGAATGGTTTAGATACTTTCAGATTTTTTTTAATCAATGTAATAACAGGGCTGCCACTGGCGATTACTCTTTTTTCATTATTCTACTACTATTTCAAAACAAAAATTTTCGTGGTAGTTCAGTATTGTTTTGGAAACGTTTCAGCTATTAAATACAACAATTAGCCTTATAATGAAGGTCGAGATAACAAATAAATTGAAGATGCATTCATGAAAATTAAAATTGTACTAATGTGTATTGTGTTTTACTATATTCATTTGTGTACTTTTAACCACTAAATATACAACGCAAAATACATACTTCATGACAAACCTACAATATAATACAAAAGGTTTTTCAGTCATCGGCATTGAATAGTCACACCAGTGAAAGAAAAGTTGATTTTTCTGGCCCTTTGCATCTGTCAATAATCCATTGACTAAGCTAACAGAAAGGGAACGATTATTTTTTTCTTCAGAGATAAATGTACTTAGAAATAAAATTACATGCTCGAAAATTACGTTCGAATAAAGAAATATAAATGCTATAAGATATGGGTCTTATTATTTGGTAAATCAGTTTTACTATTATTATTACTATTATTATTATTATTATTATTATTATTAGCGATTATGATTTATACGCATTTTAAAATATATACATTTAAGAAGATGCACATTCAAAATATTGTCAGAAGGTATGAAAAACAGTTTTTAATTTTACACGACGCTATGTCGATTCTGTGGTAATTTCTCTTGATAGGACAATTTTCACGTCATTTGGTAATTTTAAATTTGAAAAATATTTCACTTGTATTTATTGCATTTCTTGTAACAATTATTTTATTTATATTTTTCTTTCTTGTTTTAATAATATACATCTTAAATATATTTGAGTCTTATGTATTTTTCTTATGTATCTAACTCGTACAAAAACTAGTCGTTGGGGGCCACAGTAATACTTACCCATCATGGATATGCATAATGTAAAATATTAAAATGAAAATGTGTAAACTACTTATAAAATGCATTGCAATTCAAATAAAATCGTGGCTTGATGACGTCATAAACTTTAAAGGCTTGATTACTGAATTGCTTGAAAGAGGTTTTTCCTTATAACTCCAAAAACAACAATCCTATTAACTAGCGGTTTATTGCATCTGATTAAGCGTCAAATTTCCTATTAAAATATATCTTTAAAGTGAAATTTGGATGAAATACAGGGTCATGAAAAATCGAAGATTGTGGGAAATAGGATTCCAAATATCTCGGCAACTAATTATCCGATCGACTTCATGCTTTATGCAAAATTTATGTTTTTTTTATTGTCTTTTATATTCATTTCTTAAAATAAACAATTTCGAAAATTTTTATGTACCTTTTATCAGAACGAATATTTCGAGAGTCCGAAAAAAATAGTTCCGGTTAATCGAGGTTATTGAAATGAAATAGGCTTCTTCTCATTATTACATACTAAGTACATACCAAATTGCAAGTCTCTATCTCAATTTTTTCGGGAGATAGAGCGTTTACAGACACACACACACACACAGACACACACACAGAGACACACAGACGGACGGCAAATTTTTTTTTTCTAAAAATATGTTTTTCGGAATCCCCAGTGTCTGAAACGTGTAAATCCGTCAAAAAAATTCTTTCGATTTTCAAAACGATTACAAGACTTACCCTATACTACGTATGATGGGTAAGTAAAAAGGAATAATTTCTCGACTTCTACGTAATATTGGAAAGACATTTTGGTCGATTTAGAACATTTAACACATTTCTCACATGTTCTACCTTTTAAGGATCTGAAAAACTTTAACCACCTTTTTAAGACTTACCATATACTACGTATGATGGGTAAGTAAAAGGGACGATTAAAACATGTGGTTATCAAATGGTATTAAGACTAAATCGATGCATAATAAAATTCTGACGATAAAAATGCTCACGATCAAGCATACTTTCCGGAGTATAAAAATATAAATATATCAGTAGGCCTTTTTTCCAACTCAGAGAATCTGAGGAGTTACTTGCTAGGGTTAGACGAATAATTGAAAAATGGAGGGGTGTTGAGAACTCTTGTGCCGCGTGGCAGAGACTGTTGAACTAATATGCCAGTAAACTCGAAAACGCAGACAAAAAAAGTATTTCAACAATTTCGGTCGTTTTTAGCGTTATCTTCTAAGATTTGTTGATGTTTAATTAAAGTGTGTTCACGAAAGTATGCCAGGCAAAGATTTGACCTATTTTATTTCAGCCAATAAAGTGATTAAAAAAAGTCCTTCCGGCCTGTACCGGGAGGAAAAGGTAGCTTTCCTATATCTTCGTTTTAAAATTTTAGCTAATGTTACACGAAAACAGCAAGTTAAAATGTAAAGAAACGTTTACAAAAGATTCGTTAATACTGAATTTGAATAAGAAATTCGCCAAATTATTGAGCAATAGCCAAATTGGCTTCATTTATGAAGACTTATTTTGGTCGCCAAATTTGGCGATATTTCGCCAAATGTCACCAATTTTGGCGAGAATTTGGCGCTAACGGATATGAATATATAGTTTTATGCGTATGATTGGGAAAATTATTACAACAATGAAAGAAAATAATTTGCGAGTAATCGCGTTAAAGTGCTGTTTTGTTTCAAAATGTCAGCCACCCTAGAATTTCAAACTGATCTATCTCAGCCATTTTTTAAGATAGGTAAACCAAAAAATGCTCTGGAATCCTTGTATCAAGGCCTAACGCGTAATTAAAAACAAATTTGAATTTTTAATCTTTTTGTATATTTATTTTAGTTTTAAATTTTTCAATGGCCGCCAGCTTGAAACAAAATGGCAGACCAAGCTGGTCAACGAACTCGGTCGAGACATTGGTGAGCTTAATACACACAATTAGTTTATTCAAAATTGATTTATAAATACGTCGTATGACATAGGTCAGATATATATATATATATATATATATATATATATATGCATATATATGTGGCATTTTGACGAAGAGGAGACATTACGAGAAATATTATTCCATGAGAAAAGGGTAGTCTGTTAAATAACTAACATATTGCAGTTGATATTCACGATCATGCCGAAGCCGTAAGGCAATGAAATGAGATCACAGAGAGGTTCTCCAGTAAATACAAGCCGATTTGCAGACAATTAGTTTATTTTGAATAAGAGAGATGCAGCACAATTCCACAGGTATAAAACTTATAGCATAGCCCTCGGCTTTCACGATGGGTCACTCCATTGATTTAAAGGTGTTTAATGGCCGAAATGAATATTCTACGACATAAAAACACCAGATACATATTTGTTTACACTTTCAGCTACGTCAAAAATCTCCTTCTCTGACCGATGCGGGCGAGTTTTGTTCTCTCCGCGGAGACATGCAAAAATTTATGTCACGAGAGCACAATCCAATGAGTGAGAGGCGACCTAAGGACCAGCGAATGAGGCTGGCGGGAGGAGCTTAGACAGTAAAGAATCCCTTACTTGGGCGCGGATCAATTTTGAAGTTAAAATCCCAAGCACGCGAAAAAATCAGAGCAATAATAATAATAAGAAGAAGAAGAAGAAAATGGCTTTTAAAAAACATTCGAAATGAGAACGCGTCTCGGAATTATATATATATATATATATATATATATATATATATATATATAGTACCATTTTTTAATAAATGTTTTTTTGAAAATAAGATGGGCTCTTTTCACATAATCAACCGAAGAGGAAGTTCCAGCACTCCACATTGGATGGCGTGTGTACGTAATCATAATTAAGCATCTCATTCAAAAACACAGAAGTTTTTATTCTGAAGCTTAAATTGACATCAGGGAAGAATCTGCTTTCACTCGAGTCCTCTTTTCGTTTCAATCCCGGCTCCCACTACAGCAGAGCACGATGGCCATTTATTTAAAATAAACATTCCGCAGGCATATAAGAAAAAACATACTGGACTCCACGCCAATACCAGGCAGAGATTCCATCATTAACCTAACAAATCAAACTTCGAACTAGCGTCTCTCTATTCGAATGTTCTTATACGAATACGTCTAGCTTTCATCAGTGCATCACATCTTCGGATCTCCGAATAGAATGCTCTCCGAAACGGAAAAGGCGACGATATATTCTTTCAGTAAGAGTAAGAATACATGGTCACGTGCGCCAATCGTGAGCTGGGATCTAACCGGGATTCTTTGCGCTGGCTCCAGAATATGGTAATAAAATGGTTTCCGCTAATTTTTGGCGCGAAAGAAAATTCTTGAAAGTTCCATGATGTTCGATGATTTAGCTATGACCCAGAGTGTTTTAGATTAATTGATTATCGTTAGTTAATTGGTTCGAGAATATGGAATGATTTTGACTTTTAGGGAAAGAAAAAAAAAGAAAAAGAGAAATGGTTTATCGAATTTGGAACATAGCCAGAATGGGATTAGAATAAATGCTTTTACATTTTAATATAAGAAAAAGATTTTATGATCTGGCGAATTATTTTTAATATCGGAACTGATTAAAATAAATCTGGAGGCACGGCAGTGCCTCCGCCAAGTCGAGAGAGGACAGCCGTAAGCATACTTTTCTGGAAGCAACTCAGGGCACTTTTGACCCCCCCATATCTCCGCGCTGGAGTATCCCAAAAATTTGAAACTTCGTTTTTCTAGAGTATTTGACACACAGGACCAAAATTTAAAATTACAACTTTCTGTCTTTTCTAGTTCAGACGATATATGAACTCAAACATTCGATTTTTTGTCACTCACTCACTCACTCGTTCACGCGTCATCAAAAAGATTAGGTAGATCCCTTAGCCCTAGAAACTTGACATTTGGAAAAAGGTAGTGTTTAGGATACAAAGAAAGGAAAAATTATAAAATCCGGAAAATTCGAAAAAAAAAACATTCGAAATTTCAACAAATTCCATCAAAATTGAAAATTGAAAATAATACGATCATGTAGTCTTAGAAACTTAAGATTCGGTTTGAAGGTAGTGTTTAGTATCCAGAAAAAGAAAACATCAATTACACCAAAAAAATCGAAAGCAAAATTGAAAAAATTGAAAAATCGAAACAAATTGAAAAAATTCAAATAATCCGATTTTGTTACGCTAGAAACTTGGAATTCGGAATAAAGGTAGTATTTAGGATGCAAAATAAGGAAAAATTAAAAATTCCGGAAAATTCGAAAAAAAAAATCAAAAATTCGAAAAGTCGAAAAAAATAGAAAAAATTAAAATAATTTGATTTTTTAGCCTTAGAAACTTAAAATTCGCAGTAAAGATAGTGTTTAGGATTCAGAATAAGTTAAAATAAAAAACGCAATAACATTCGAAAATAAAAACAAAAAATCAGGAAAATCGAAAAATAAGGATAGTTTGAAAATAATTCAATTTCATAGCGCTAGAAACTTGAAATCTGGAATAAAGGTAATATTTAAGATACTAAATAAGGAAAAATTAAAAAAAAATGGATAATTCAAAAAATACCCATAAATTAGTGCAGACGATATATGAACTCAAAGTTTTGATTTTTTGTCACTCACAGACTCACTCACTCTCGCGTCATCAAAAAGATTGGGTAGATCCCGCAGCCACAGAAACTTAAAATTTGGAATAAAGCTAGTGTTTCGGATACAAAGAAAGGAAAAATTATAAAATCCGGAAAATTAAAAAAAAAAAAAAGACTTTCGAAAATTCAAAAAAATTGAAAAAAATTGAAAATTGAAAATAACACGATCTTGTAGTCTTAAAAACTTAAAATTTGGTGGGATAGTAGTGTTTAGAATTCAGAAAAAGAAAACATCAAAAACACAAAAAAAAATTGAAAAAAAAATCGAAAAAAATCGAAAATTTTCAAATAATCCAATTTTGTTGCGCTAGAAACTTGGAATTCGGAATAAAGGTAGTATTTAGAATGCAAAATAAGGAAAAATTAAAAAATCCAGAAAATTAGAAAAAAAAATCAAAAATTAGAAAAATTAGAAAAAAATTAAAATAATTTGATATTTTGCCCTTAGAAACTTGAAATTCGCGGTAAAGATAGTGTTTAGGATTCAGAATAAGTTAAAATAAAAACGCAATGAAATTCGAAAATAAAATCCAAAAATTGAAAGAAATCGAAAAATAAGGAAATTGTGCAAATAATTCGATTTCATAGCGCTATAAACTCGAAATTTGAAATAAAGGTAATATTTAAGATACTAAATAAGCAAACATTAAAAAATATATATATAAAGAAAGAAAGAAAAAATAGAAAGAAAGAAAGAAAAAGAGAGAAATTGAAAATAATATGATCTCGTACTCTTAGAAACTGAAAATTTGGTGTAAAGGTAGTGTTTAGGATTCAGAAAAAGAAAAAATTAAAAACACAACAAAAATTGAAAATAAAATAAAAAAATCGAAAAAAAAAACGAAAATTTGAAAATAATTCAATTTTGTAAAGCTAGAAACTTAAAATTTGGAATAAAGGTAGTATTTAGGATACAAAAAAAGAAAGAAATAAAAAAAATCTGTAAAATTTGAAAAAAAAATTCAAAAATTTGAAAAATTGAAAAGAAATCGATTTTGTAGCTTTAGAACTTAAAATTCGACGTAAACTTATTGTTTAGGATACAGAAAAAGGAAAAATTAAAATACAATAAATTCGAAAATAGAATGAAAAACTCGAAAAAGATCAGAAATTTCAAAATAATTTGATTTTGTAGAGCTAGAAACTTGAAATTTGTAATAAAAGATTCAAAATAAGAAAAAATTAAAAAATCCAGAAAATTATAAAAAAAATTCGAACAAAAATCAAAAATTGAAAATAATTTTATCTTGTAGTCTTAGAAACTTAAAACTTGGTGTAAAGGTAATATTTACTAATCAATAAAAGGAACAATTAAAATATTCGTTAAATTCGAAAATAAAATCGAAAAATCGAAATATCGTTAAGAAATCGAAAATTCGAAAACAATTTGATTTTGTACTGCTAGAAACATTAGTTTTAAGATAATTGTCCTATTAGCTAGTACAACGCCCCTAATTGTTTTATGTTATTTCCCCCGGATTATGGTTTCTTTTCTTTCGTTTACGAATTTCGTTATAGAAAAGTTCCGCTATAGACTGGCTACGATATTAGGCGATTTCTTTATAGACAGGTTTGTTTTCTTTCACAGGTTGTACTCTATTTACTTCACATATGGAATATGGATTGTTAAATGATGTTAGCCCCACAAAAAATTTCACAGCTCCCCCTACCCTCCCGACATTACTGGCTGGTTATGGCTTGATAGTCCTTTCTAAATAAAAGCATGGTGACTCTAAGATTCACTTTATTTATCTCTAAATTGAACCTAAATTATCCTAAGAAGACGGATCAAATAATTACTATATTGGCATGACAATCAGGTAACTTAGAATTAAAATCGAAAAATCAATAAATTTATAAAAAGTCGAAAATTTGAAAATAATTCGATTTTGTAGTCCTAGAAGCTTGACATTTGGCAGAAAGGTAGGGTTTAGTACACAAAGTAAGGAAAAATTAAAAAATCCGTAAATAATAAAAAAAGACTAAAAAAACGAAAAAAAAAAACATCGAAAAATGTAATATAGTTTGATTTATTGGAAATTTCCGGAAATTTTAATTTTGGCTTTCTTTTTATACTAAAATGTTCTTTTATGTTAAATATCAAGTATCTAGGGCTGCGAGTAATATCTCAGATGGATAGCACCTATCCTGGAAGCAATTGAGAATACTTTTGACACTCCCCCTCCCATAACTTAGTGCTTGCCTAGGATCCTGAAATCTCTTTTTATCTACAGTACTTTGCAAACGAAACTAAAGCTACAAATTTTTGATACCTGTAAATAATAGGGACAGAGTGTGGGCTTAGCGAAAATCAGTGGATGATCTCCAAAAAGAACCCAAAATCAAGAAAAGGAGGATTACTTACAAAAAGAAGTGAAATCTCATCAAAAAGTCACCTGTAAAAAATCCAGCCAAGTCTCGTAACTCATTTACCGTAAAAAGTACTGAGATCGTATAAAGCCAAGTTTAACTATCTTATTAACTCTGAAATTTTCATTCACAAATCACTCCTAGTCTCTACATCTTTAGTTAATTATTATTTTTTGACTTGGCAATTACGCAGCACAGGGAAGTTATTACACATTACTATGTTATGGGATGGGATGGGATAATTTAATTAAGGCAAATTATATACGCACAGGGAAGTTATTACACTTTAATATGTTATAGTATTATTTGATTAAGACTAACTATATACATCACATTCTCGTGCTACGTAATTGCCAAGTCACAAAATAATAATTAACTAAAGATGTAGAGACTAGGAGTGATTTGTGAATGAAAATTTCAGAGTTAATAAGATAGTTAAACTTGGCTTTATACGATCTCAGTACTTTTTACGGTAAATGAGTTACGAGACTTGGCTGGATTTTTTACAGGTGACTTTTTGATGAGATACAGTCTTTTTAGGAATTTAGAAAATTAAAAGGGAATTATGCGGGTTTTTTAAAGTATGAATATTAGGGAGTTTTATAATTTAAAGATAAAGACGCGATTTATTGAACTAATTAGCAGCCATTGAAATATTGAATTTAGATATGAGGTTTTTTCGGAATACATAGAGTTAAAATATTTTAATAAACGGAGGAAATAAATATTATAGAGTAAGTTAGACTAGGATGGAATAAAAATACTTTGGTTTATCGCGATAAATTTTAAATTTTGTTATATTATCCCCCCCCCCCCTTAAAAACTCTTGACTGAACAAGCTGTTTTATAAACGGCGGTTTCAGACGAGAAAAAAAAAAAAAAATTAAAGTTGTTTAGAGTGAGCCTGCACTGGCATTGGCGAAAGAGAAAGAACTTAAAAAGAACGAAGTATAATAATTTTGGAAGTTAACAATTTTGAAGAAGGACGTGAAAGAAGATCTCCCTGAAATACAAAAATGTTACAATCTCACTTACCATTTGTAAGTGCACAAGAAAAATACAATAAGAATAAATAATAAATATTAATAAACAAGAAAAACAGGATAATAATAGTAACAAAATTTTGCTTTTACCAAGTTCACAAGCTTTAGAATAAGTAGTCACTAGCAAAGTGTTAAAACAAAGTTTTAAAAAAAAATTCGACTTCATTCAAATTTGAGTTCATTAGATCCAACTTTTTATTTCAGTCTCTTTCTTGGATCGTGATAAGTCCTAATTTTGTTAAAAAAAAAAAAAAAAAAAATGATTACTGCAGTCCCTTTCTTAAAAATACATTTTTATGTAAAGGCTGAAAATAGAGACATTTTTCCATCAAATTTTAAAACTATAGTCATTTTTACCAATACTTTATAATGACTGTATAATGCACTTGTCACAACATCTTCTCTTAAGCATCACATTAATTTTTCTACATAATAAGCATGTCTTTTGGTAATATGAAACTACTTTTAAAGGTTTGTTTATCAAATTATTTTCTTGGTCATTTATTTCATACCTGGAATATGTTATCTTTGTTATATTCCTGTGGGATTTGTTATATTTCTGTTGGGATTTGTTATATTTCTGTTGGGATTTGTTATATTTCTGTTGGGATCCCAACATCTTTAACTAATTTTTGTCAAACATTTTTTTCACTAATAAGTAATATAATTCTTCAATAATATAAATAAATGCTATAATAAAATTCAATTCATAAACATAACAATAATAACTTTCAATATAACTAATACTTCTCAACATATGTAGTAATTCATAATATAATTCAATAGTAGAAATAATAATATTATAATAACATTTGTATAATTTAAGAAAATATCACAGTTTGTTTATTTATTGTTAGGGAAAATATTGGTTGAGGAATAAAATAATTACATAGCAAATAAATAATTTTTTTATTTTTTAATCATATAAGAAAGTATTTTTGCCAGTCGAAAGTATACAAAAAAAATATAATAATAATTTCAAAATCCAAATAAATTTAAATCTAAATATTTAGAAATTGAACTCTCAACCAGTAGTTCCTTACAATATTTTTTTCCTCTGATACCCTTTTACAAAATTATACTGTTAAGTTATAAGTATTCATCCTAAATGTAGAGAGTTGTTTTTTGGCAAACTGAGAATAAATAAAGACAATACATAACAATAAAAGATGTTAATTTTGGCTGAGAACTGGAATACAAAGGCAATTTTGTTTAAATACTTAATTTTCTATTGTCACACAAAACAATCACTGTAAAATCACATCATCACTATCCAATCATTTATATAATTATAGAAATACTTATAAACGGTTACTATTTGATTATCTATTGAAGTAAATAACATAATATTAAATTTTTAAAACAATTGGTTTAAGAAAAAGTAAATACAGTAAAAATAGTTTATTTTGATATAGAATTAAAACATTTAATTTCATTTTTCAACATCAATTTGACAATTCCTAAAATCAAAATACACATCTTATGCCTGCATAAGGTGTATACTCAACCTCAAAAACTCTCAAAAACAAGTAAATATTTAAGTTGATCAGGCTAAAATATAACCACAATGTTGAAATAAAAGCTGTGACATTTATTTTAAATTTTAAAATATTAAACTTTCAAAAATGGGTAATATCTCTGTTGTACACCAAAGACATACCTGATAATGTTGAAACTAGAGTAATAAGAGATATTTAAAGAATTAGAATTTATTCTATTGTTTTTACTTTAGTTTGATTTTGTGATGGTGATTGTGATGTCTGTGGTGATTTTGATTTTTGTTTGGGTTGCTCATAAAATAGTCTGAAGTTATCTGGTGAAAAATATGGTCTTAATTTAGACACATGTACAATAACTGAATTTAATTTAGTCTCATAATTAAATTTGTCTATTTCATAGGTCACAACAGAAAGTTTATTTATTATTTTGTATGGTCCAGAGAAAGTAGGTTCTAATTTTCTAGTGTTAGGATATTTAAATTCTTCACAAATTACATAAAAGAACTGGATTTCTAGTATCTTGTATTTCTAGTGGAGATTCGACAAATTTTTTATCATAGAGTCTTTTACTTTTAAGGTGGAATTCACAAGTTCGCGCTTTTGCAATTTTGAGTGCTTTATTAACAGGAGGGTAATAATTTTGTTTTAAAGGAGATTCATAAGGTAATTGACCATAAAATAAATAGGCAGGTGGGAATTTGGTTATGGAATGTGGTGTGTTATTGTATTCTTGGATGACTTGGTCTAATAATCTAGTCCAAGGTATTTTAGAAGAAATGGAATTAACTTTACATTTAAGTCTAGTAACTATAGTTTGGTTCACTCGTTCTACCTTCCCATTGGTTTGGGGGTGATGTGATGATGTAAAACGTTGTTGAACATGATATTTTCTGAGGAATTTTTTGAATCTTGGAGACCTAAAAGATTTATGTCTATCGCTAAGTATTGTTTTAGGTGCTTGAATATTGAAAATTTGTTTTAAACAGTTAGTATATGTTTCGGTAGTAACACTTTTGGATGGAAAAGCCCAAACAAACCTAGTTGCATGATCTATTATTATGTGTAAGAATTTTTTTGTTGAATTGTAATAATTAAATCCACCCACAGTATCAATAGAAAGACATTCAAAAGGTTGATCTGTGGCTGGCATAGCTTGTAACAAGCCAAATCTTTTTTGTTTTGGTTTTTTATTTCTCTGGCATGTATCACAATGTTTAACAAATTGTGTAATATCTATTGTCATGTTGGGCCAATAATAGTTTGGAGATATTAAGTTAAGCATTTTTTGTATTCCTAAGTGTCCAAAATTATCATGAGCAATATGTAATAATTTTCTCCTGAGTGACATTGGTACTACTATTTTTTTGAATCCTTTTCTCTGAATAATTATAATCCCATTCTCTTTTTTGTATTTTCTGTCACAAACATTATCTTTATCTTGCATCGCTATAATTTCTTTTTTGTCCAATAATAAACTTACATGTTGATTAAGATAAGCAACAGGATTTCGTCACAACATGTCCGCTTCGACATTTGTAGAACCTTTTTGATACTTGATCTCATAATCGAACATGCTAAGTTTTAAAGACCATCGAAAAAGTCTACCTCTTAGATTTTTAACATTCTTTAACCATACCAGAGATGCATGGTCGGTATGGATTGTGAATTTAGTACCATGAAAATAGTGATAAAACTTATCAAGAGTATCTATGATAGCAAGGCATTCGAATTCAGTTATAAAGTAATTTTGTTCATAACTCTACAAAATTCTAGAATGGTAAGCAATAGGATGCAAAAAATTATCTTTCCCTGGTTGTTTTAGAACTGCACCTACTGCTACCTGAGAGGCATCTACAAACATGTGGAGGGGTAATTTTGGGTCATAAATTTTTAGTATTGGTTTTGCAATTTGAGTATTTTTTAATTTCTCAAAAGAGATTTGACATTCTGAGTTCCATTCCCATATTGTGTTTTTCCTAAGTAATTTATTGAGGGGGTATCTAATTTCAGCATATTTATCTATGAATTTGTGATAAACATTAATGGAACCTAAAAATCGTTGTAGTTCTTTAACATTAGAGGGAGGTTTCAATTTTTTAATTGTCTCAATATTGGTATTAGCTGGAGTTAAAGTCCCATTGATGATCTCATAGCCTAAGAAATTAATTTTATTTTGATTTAGTTTACATTTAGAAAGTTTAAGTTTAAGGTTTTCTAGTTTACAGATTTCAAAGATTTTTGCTAAGTGATTTAAATGTTCTTCTAGAGAGGAGGAGAAAATTATGATATCGTCGAAATAATGGCAAGCAAAATCAATTTTATACTTATTGAGGATTCTTCTAATGGTTCTATTAAATATCGGGGGCCCTGTCTTTATACCAAAGGGGAGCACCAGCCATTCGAAGAGGCCAAAATTGGTGGCAAAAGCTAATTTTTCTGTATCGGATGGATGTATTGGTATGTGCCAGTAGCCAGAGGCTAAGTCCAAAGTGGAAAAATACTGGGCACTACTCAATTTATCTAAAATTTCATCGATACGAGGTAAAGGTTCTGCATCGTTTTTAACTATTGCATTTAATTTCCTATAATCTATACATAGTCGGGCCTTTTTACCTTCCTCTCTTTTCATAGCCAAGGTGACGGGGGCAGAATAAGGACTATTGCTTTCTTTTATGAGACCAGCCGCTAACAAAGATTGAACTTGATTTTTTATTTCTTTTTCTTCTAAGGGGGAAGTTCTGTAGGGCCTCAAAGATATAGGTAGGTCAGATTTTAGTAAAACGCGTTGTGGTTCAATATTTATCTTACCCACATCATATTTATGTTTTGCAAAAATATCCCTATAATTTTGAACTATTTCCCTTAAATCCCCATTTTCAATTAAATTTATTTCCCCAATTAAATCTGAATCATAATCATTAATATCGCGAAAATTTTGAGGAGTCATTGAACTTCTGTAATCAGGCTGCACGTTACAATCATTGTAATTAGCTGCAAAAAAGTCCTGAGTATTCACAAAATTTTCATTAGTATATGGTGATACTTTGTCATCATTATATCCATTTAAACTCTCATTACTATCACCATTTGTTAATACCTCATCTTTACATGAAATAATATCTTCATTATAAGTTGTTATCAAGTTACCATCATTAAATAAATTCAAACTGTCACAATCAGAAGTTATCAAGTTATCGTTACCTTGTTGTAGTTTTTTTACCGTTACAGTATTAAAATGAAGTGATCTCTCATCATGTATGGATATACTCCTATTTATAATCTTCCTTCCCTGTTTTACTGTACAATTCTTACAATTTATATTTAAATTAAATTTAGAACATTCTTTTAACCCCAAGATGCAGTAATCCAAATCTGTATCACATACTAAAAAGTTAACATATTTTTGGATTTTACCCACTTTAAGAAGAATACTACACTTTTGTTTAATTTGTAAAAATCCCTTTGCCTGACATATAGTAACTGGAGGAACAATTTCAATTTTAGCATTCAATTTTTTAACAAAATTTAATGGTAAAATTGCGATAGTTGAGCCGGTATCGACGACACATGGTAAATTATAATTATTCGTATATCCATACACAATTAATTGTCAAACATTAGGAGTACCAATTGGAAGAGTATCAGAGGGTGTTGAGTTGTTATTAAAAATACACTGTTTTTCCCAGTGAAAAGCATTCATTACACCCTTGTTTACACAAATTCTACATGGCCTAGATGGGTACTGGTTCTGAAAATAATTGTTTTGTACTCCGTTTTGGAAATTTCTAGGTCTTTGAAAATTATAGTTTGGTCGAGGAACCCAGTTTCGAGGAGAATTAAATTGATTATTGGGCCGATTTGACTGAATCCAATGCCTAGGAGTATTAATTTGTTGAAAATTTGGTCTATTAGGTTGCACACTATATCGAAGAATGTCAAAATTAGTTGCATTAGGTTTTCTTGGTAATGATGGACTTGTAACAGCAGGGGTGGAAACTTCCACAAATTGCTTAACAATTCTATACCATTCTGTCGTACTCTCAGGAGGGTTAACAATTAGATAATTTTGATATTCTGGTTTTAAACCATCGGTTAATCCTTGTAGTAATATAGTTTCACATAAATGCAATTTCCTACCAATTTCAATTTTCTTTCTAAAATAAGTTTCTAAGTTACTTAAACTATCCAATTTCAAAGCAGAAAATTCAGACAATTTCGGGATATTTACCCTAATATAATTCTCAGTTAAGATATCAGCTATCTGTTCGTATTTAGTGCAATTAAGGCAATCATTAATGTAAATCTTAAGAGCTTCTCCCTTTAAATTTTGAGAAATATTTTTAAACTTCCAATCATCATCCTTCTTTTCTTTTTCACAAGCATCATCAAAGTATTTTAACCACGCTTGTATCTCAACTCCTAAATCTGGATCAAATGCTATACATTTTGGTTCTGCCATAATATTTAATCTAACAAAAGAGTTAACTCGATCTTCTTTTAAATATCCGGATCTTAAAAACATTAAATGTTAAACTTATAACACTATATACCATACAAATAACGAAATAGATAAAATAGTAAATAAATATGTAATTTACGATCTCAGTAACATTTTCAAAATAATAGATTTTTTTTTTTTTTTTTTTTTTTTTTTTTTTTTTTAAGAATATCTGTTCTTAAAACATGAAAATATAAAATTTATACCACTGTCTTTAACATTACGATGACATATCATACTAAATCATCAAATAAATTAATTAATTAACCTTAACAACACTTAAATATTTGTATACAACTACATTTGCAACAGAAATAATTTTTAAAACAGTAATCTAATCAACACATAATAGCATTTAAACCCTGTAATTTTCAGAGTAGATTCAAACTTAGTTTGCTATTAAATAAACAATGAAGAACAAGAAAAATAAAATATTTTAAAAATAACAAGTAGTAAATATCAACATATAAAAATATCAATAAATAAAAATACCAACTTACAGTCATTCTGGACATATTTCACAAGAAGATTTCCTGACAATACCAAGTCGTACACTTTCCTAATCCCTTAGGATCAACTTTACGAAATCTTTTTATCACCGAAACTTTCGTGCATTGGCTTACTGTAAAAAGACGTCTCCGGTCAGAACAAAAGTATGAAAATGTTCCATCACTCGATAATTCCTTCAAAAATTAAACTCGAAATCCATTGAAACACAGATAAAAAAATCCTGTCCGACTAAAATAATTCTGTGGTGATTTTTAAGGCCGAGTTGCTTGAGTAGTACCATTTTTAATAAATGTTTTTTTGAAAATAAGATGGGCTCTTTTCACATAATCAACCGAAGAGGAAGTTCCAGCACTCCACATTACATGGCGTGTGTACGTAATCATAATTAAGCATCTCATTCAAGAACACAGAAGTTTTTATTCTGAAGCTTAAATTGACATCAGGGAAGAATCTGCTTTCACTCGAGTCCTCTTTTCGTTTCAATCACGGCTCCCACTACAGCAGAGCACGATGGCCATTTATTTAAAATAAACATTCCGCAGGCATATAAGAAAAAACATACTGGACTCCACGCCAATACCAGGCAGAGATTCCATCATTAACCTAACAAATCAAACTTCGAACTAGCGTCTCTCTATTCGAATGTTCTTATACGAATACGTCTAGCTTTCATCAGTGCATCACATCTTCGGATCTCCGAATAGAATGCTCTCCGAAACGGAAAAGGCGACGATATATTCTTTCAGTAAGAGTAGGAATACATGGTCACGTGCGCCAATCGTGAGCTGGGATCTAACCGGGATTCTTTGCGCTGGCTCCAGAATATGGTAATAAAATGGTTTCCGCTAATTTTTGGCGCGAAAGTAAATTCTCGAAAGTTCCATGATGTTCGATGATTTAGCTATGACTCAGAGTGTTTTAGATTAATTGATTATCGTTAGTTAATTGGTTCGAGAATACGGAATGATTTTGACTTTTAGGGAAAGAAAAAAAAAGAAAAAGAGAAATGGTTTATCGAATTTGGAACATAGCCAGAATGGGATTAGAATAAATGCTTTTACATTTTAATATAAGAAAAAGATTTTATGATCTGGCGAATTATTTTTAATATCGGAACTGATTAAAATAAATACAGTCTTTTTAGGAATTTAGAAAATTAAAAGGGAATTATGCGGTTTTTTAAAGTATGAATATTAGGGAGTTTTATAATTTAAAGATAAAGACGCGATTTATTGAACTAATTAGCAGCCATTGAAATATAGAATTTAGATATGAGGTTTTTTCGGAATACATAGAGTTAAAATATTTTAATAAACGGAGGAAATAAATATTATAGAGTAAGTTAGACTAGGATGGAATAAAAATATTTTGGTTTATCGCGATAAATTTTAAATTTTGTTATATATATGTGTGTGGCATTTTGACGAAGTTGAGATCTTATGAGGAATAATATTCGATGAGAAAATGGCAGTCCTTCAAGGATATAGCAAGTTGCAGTCGAATTTAGCGAGTATGGCGAATTAGTAAGGCAATGAAATGAGATCACAGAATTTCTCCAGTAAATCAGCCAATCTCTAGACAAATAGTTTTATTTAGAAGACGAACAACGCAGAGACAATTCCCAAAGGTCTAAAACTTATAGCCCTCGGGCTCACAATGTTTCACTTCATTAAATTAAGATGTACTTGGCCAGACGAATATTCTACGGAATTAAAAACACCAGATACATATTTGTTTAGACTTCCAAAAACGTCAAAAATCTAGTGCTCCGACCGGTGCGGTCGAGTTTTGTTCTCTCCGCGGAGATATACAGAAATTACGTCACGAGCGCGCAAACCAATGTGTGAGAGGTGACTTCCAGCCAAGCGAATGAGGCTAGAGGGCGAGGCTAAAACAGTAAAGAATCCCGTACTTGGGTGCGGATCAATTTTGAAGTTAAAATCCCAAGCGCGCGAAAAAATCAGAGGAATAATAATAATAATAATAAAAAGAAAATGGCTTTTAAAAAACATTCGAAATGAGAACGCGTCTCGGAATTTTATAGATTGGGGAGCTGATAAAAGCGACGAATGAACTTAAAATTTTAGATTAAGATTTGGAATAAAATAATTATTAATATATGGATATTTACTTTTAAAAGGACTTTAAATAGGAATAAATATTATTAAGAATTAAGGAAATACTGACTATGACAGAAGTTAGATTAATTTTAAAAGATAAATGCGAATAAAATGGAAGGATACGAAGGAAATAAATTTTTTATATAACATATATATATATATATATATATATAAATCAACATTTGAACGGAGGGTGGTTTTGGGGTTTGGGGGTCATGATCGGTGAAAATATATCGAAAATTTCCGGAACTGCTTTCCTCCGAACGGCTGCAATAGGTAGCTTTATACTTTTTTGTACTGAAAGCTACCTAAAAGACCATCAGTGTTACGGTCAAGTGTTTCAGCGCAATGTGTGATGTTTTGTTTATCCGCAAATCTTTCTTTACAATTACCTTAAGTGTTATTGGGACGCGTTCTTCAAGGGGAAGCAATTGGAAACAAATATTTATGATTAGGGTTCTGTATTTCTGAAGGTAATATTGCATTTTTTTAGGTAGCTTTCAATACTAAAAAGTCCTTCCGGCCTGTACCGGGAGGAAAAGGTAGCTTTCCTATATTTTCGTTTTAAAATTTTAGCTAATGTTACACGAAAACAGAAAGTTAAAATGCAAAGAAACGTTTACAAAAGATTCGTTAATACTGAATTTGAATAAGAATTTCGCCAAATTATTGAGCAATAGCCAAATTGGCTTCATTTATAAAGACTTATTTTGGTCGCCAAATTTGGCGATATTTCGCCAAATGTCACAAATGTTGCTAATTTTGTTGCCAATTTTGGCGCCAATGTCACCAATTTTGGCGCTAACGGATATGAATATATATAGTTTTATGCGTATGATTGGGAAAATTATTACAACAATGAAAGAAAATAATTTGCGAGTAACCGCGTTAATGTGCTGTTTTGTTTCAAAATGTCAGCCACCCTAGAATTTCAAACTGCTCTAACTCAGCCATTTTTTAAGATAGGGGTAAACCAAAAAATGCTCTGGATTCCTTGTATCAAGACCTAACACGTAATTAAAAAATAAATTTTAATTTTTAATTTTTTTGTATATTTATTTTAGTTTTAAATTTTTAAATGGCCGCCATCTTGAAACAAAATGGCGGACCAAGCTGGCTAACGAACTCGGTCGAGACATTGGTGAGCTTAATACACACAATTAGTTTCATCAAAATCGATTTATAAATACGAGCGTTATCGTATGACATAAGTCATATATATATATATATATATATATATATATATATATATATATATATATATATATATATATATATATATATATATGGATATACCTATATATATAAATCAACATTTGAGCGGAGGATGGTTTTGGGGTCTGGGGGTCATGATCGGTGAAAATATATCAAAATTTTCCGGAACTGCTTTCCTCCGAACGGCTGCAATAGGTAGCTTTATACTTTTTAGTATTGAAAGCTACCTAAAAGTATAAAGCTACCTATTGCAGCCGTTCGGAGGAAAGCAGTTCCGGAAAATTTCGATATATTTTCACCGATCATGACCCCCAGACCCCAAAACCATCCTCCGTTCAAATGTTGATTTATATATATAGATATATCCATATGTATATATATATATATATATATATATATATATATATGACTTATGTCATACGATAACGCTCGTATTTATAAATCAATTTTGATGGAACTAATTCTGTGTATTAAGCTCACCAATGTCTCGACCGAGTTCGTTGGCCAGCTTTGTCTGCCATTTTGTTTCAAGATGGTGGCCATTTAAAAATTTTAAACTAAAATAAATATACAAAAAAATTAAAAATTTAAATTTATTTTTTAATTACGTGTTAGGCCTTGATACAAAGATTCCAGAGCATTTTTTGGTTTACCTCTATCTTAAAAAATGGCTGAGATAGAGCAGTTTGAAATTGTAGGGTGGCTGACATTTTAAAACAAAACAGCACATTAACGCGATTACTCGCAAATTATTTTTTTCATTGTTGTAATAATTTTCCCAATCATACGCATAAAACTATATATTCATATCCGTTAGCACCAAATTTGACAACAAAATTGGCAAAATGACGGGTAGATCCGATGATCTACAAGTTCATGAAGGCAAGCAAGAATTTGGATTACAAAATATTTATCTGGTATTCTAGTTAATGCCAAAAATTCTTTGATTTTAGTAAAGTTAATTCAATAGTTATTTTTGTAAACGCGAACCTGTGGGAATTGTTTAAATAGAGAAATACATACAATTACAATATAAATAAGTTAGTAACAAATATTTTTTCACTCTTCAAACATAAATAGTGAAAAGGATGAATATGAAGCACAATATAAGCAAATATTATTAAACAAACGAATATTAAACAAAGCATTCTTATCTAAGCAGTGAGAAGTATAAATGTCTAATAGTCCTCTTAATCAGTAACAGTCTGAGTCATAGAACTCTCATTTCCAATATAGTTTGAAGGCACAGATATGTCAAGTATTAGCCAGTAGTATAGTTTCCGGCAATACAGTGTATTGATTCTGTAGTAGGATAATTCCAGTTAATCATAAAGTTCAAAAACATAAGAAAGTTTCATCACCACTAAGTTCAATAAACAATTAAAGTACTGGTTTGTGATGCTTGATAAGTTTTGTG
This sequence comes from Maratus michaelseni, assembly GCA_963931845.1. Lineage (NCBI taxonomy): Eukaryota > Metazoa > Arthropoda > Arachnida > Araneae > Salticidae > Maratus > Maratus michaelseni. The sequence continues at coordinate 425,499,219 of OZ007592.1, forward strand.
CCTTGATAAGTAGGTATAGCTTGATAAGTGCACTTATTAAGAAAAGTCCAGTCAGTTAATAATGTTCCATCAATTAGATATGAGTATTAGATGTTTTGCTAGTAAGATGTGACTTTTTATCATCAACTAATATACTATCTATCAGTGGGTCTCTTTTATCACAATTCTCAAGAATCTTCTCTTTTATAATCTTACCACATAATAAATAACAACAACAATTATAATAACAAAATAATAATATCAACAATAACAAACAACTTCAAAATAATACTAAATCATTAATTCATCTGTATATAATTTAATTCCTCATTCTTTTTCAATATCAGTGAGGAATGAAAATATACTTAATAAAAGAAAACAAAAATAATAAATAGTAAAATAAGAAATATCTGTGGAAAATTATCCACAATTCAGTAAGATAATGTGCTCATTCTGTTTTTAGTCAAACAAGAGAAACATAAGCTGTTCAATGAAAATAAGACCTTGAAGTGTATGGTGGATAATAAGTTTAATTATTACTATTAGTAGAGAGTTTTATTCTATTATTATAATTTAATTTAATCCAGTGAATTTTTATTCAATTTATTTTAATTTAATGTATTATTCTAATCTAATTTGCTATTCCAATTTACTTTATTGTTCTAATTCAATTCAATCCAATATAAAAAATTCTTAACTCAAATCAACTAATTTACGCCTGCATAAAAAGTTAACTCAAGCAAAAATATGGGCAGTAATATTCTTGGGAATTCCTATATTCAAGAACATACTGTTATACAGAAGAGAATTGATTAGTCAATTATAATTTGATTTAATTAAATTTAGTTAATTTTTGCTTTACTAAGTTTAATATTAAGCTATTGATTTAACATTAGTTTGTTGCTGCTCATGTGATAACTTTAATTTCTCAGGAGGGTAATAAGGACGTAATTTTGATACAGGGACTATTTCCGTAAATTTATTTTGAGTCTGTCTATTAATTTCAACATTTACATCAGATAATTTTTTAAGGATTTGATAGGGACCACTAAAAACTTGTGAGAGCTTTCTGGTATTAGGATAATGGAATTCTTCATAGATAACAAGATCTCCTATCTCAAATTTTGGCTCCACATAATTTCTATTATAATATTTTTTACTTTTCCAGTAAAATTCATCCGTGCGTTTTTTAGCAATGTTGAGGGCTTCCTGGACAGGAGGGTAATAATTTTGCTTAAGAGGGGAATCATAGGGTAATTTGCCAAAAAGTAAATAAGCAGGAGGGAATTTGGTTATGGAATGGGGTGTATTATTGTATTCATTAACTACTTCAGTCAGAAGTTTGGTCCAAGAAATTTTGGAGGTAGTAGAATTAACTTTACACTTTAATCTTGTAACTATTGATTGATTCACTCTCTCACATTTGCCATTCGTTTGGGGGTGATGTGATATGGTTAAACGTTGCTTAATATTGTGATTCCGCAATTTTTTTTAAAATATAGGTGAAGTAAAGGCTGCATTCCTGTCACTTAATACCTTTTGAGGACCCTGTATATCGAAAATTTTGTTGAAACAGAATAATTGTTGAGGGAATTGAATATTGAAGACTTGTTTTAAGCAATTTGTGTATGTTTCTGTGGCAACACTTTTTGAAGGAAATGCCCAAACATATCTGGTTGCATGGTCGATGATGACGTGTAGATATTTTTTGGTAGAGTTATAATAATTGAATCCTCCCACAGTATCAATAGAAAGCCATTCAAAAGGTTGATCTGTGGTGGGCATAGCTTGTAATAAGCCAAATTTTTTCTGTCTGGGTTTTTTATTTTTTTGACAAATATCACAATGTTTTACAAAATTGGTTATATCTTGCGTTCTGTCAGGCCAATAATAATTAGGGGAGATTAAACTTAACATTTTTTTGATACCAGGATGACCAAATTTTTCATGAGCAACATTTAGTATTTTTCTCCTTAAAGACATGGGGACTACTATTTTTCGAAATCCTTTCCTTTTAATAATCATAAGTCCATTTTCATTTAGATAATTTTTACCACACACCTTATCTTTTTCTTGCCTCTCTATAATTTCTTTAACGTCCAGAAGAAAAGTAAGTGGTTGAATAAAATGTGAAACTGGGTTTCACGACAACATGTCGGCTTCGACATTTGTGGATCCCTTTTCGTAAACTATATTATATTCAAACATGCTCAACTTCAAAGACCATCTAAATAACCTGCCTCTCAAATGTTTAGTATTTTTTAACCATACAAGAGATGCATAATCAGTATGAAGGGTAAAATTTACACCATGAAAATAATGATAGAATTTGTCTAAGGTGTCAATGATTGCAAAACACTCTAACTCGGTAATAAAATAATTCTTCTCATAACTTCTCAATCCTCTAGAGTAATAAGCAATTGGATGTAAAAAATTATTACTATCAGGTTGTTTCAAGACTGCACCTACTGCCACCTGTGAGGCATCAACAAACATATGGAGGGGTAACTTCGGGTCATAAATTTTTAAGATAGGTTTGGCTATTAAGGCATATTTTAATTTTTGAAAAGAATTTTGACAATCTGTATTCCGTTCCCATAATGTATTTTTCCTGAGTAATCTGTTAAGAGGGACTCGAATTTCGGCATATTTATCTATAAACTTGTGATAAACATTGATAGATCCTAAGAATCTCTGAAGTTCCTTTACATTTGAAGGGGGTTTTAGTTTTTTTATTACTCCAATATTAGCATTAGCAGGAGTTAATGTGCCATTCTGGATGGTATATCCTAAGAAGTTAATTTTATTTTGAACAAAATTGCATTTAGATAGTTTAAGTTTAATGTTTTCACGTCTACATAATTCAAATATTTGGCTTAAATGTTGCATATGTTCTTCTAATGAGGACGAAAAAATAATGATATCATCAAAATAATGGCAAGCAAAGTCTATTTTGTATTTAGTAAGTATTCTTCTAAGGGTTTTATTAAATATCGGGGGGCCTAATTTAATCCCGAAGGGCAGAACTAACCATTCAAAGAGCCCAAAGTTGGTAGCAAAAGCCAATTTTTCAGTATCGGATGGATGTATGGGTATGTGCCAGTAGCCAGAGGCTAAATCTAAAGTTGAAAAATACTGCGCACTACTCAGTTATCTAAAATTCCATCGATACGAGGTAGGGGTTCGGCTTCATTTTTCATTATTGCATTTAATTTTCTATAGTCAACACATAATCTAGTTTTCTTACCTTCTTCTCTTTTCATTACTAACGTAACAGGGGCAGAATAGGGACTATTGCTCTCTTTAATTAAACCAGCATCTAATAGTGATTGAATTTGATCCGAAATCACTTTTTCTTCTAAAGGAGAAGTTCTGTACGGCCTCAGAGATATTGGTAGGTCAGAATTAAGAAAAAGAAGTTGCGGTTCAATATTAATTCTCCCGACATCAAATTTATTTTTAGGAAAAATGTCTAAATAATCCCTTATACTTTCCCTTAAAGTTTCATTTTCTATAGAATTTATTTCCCCAATTAATTTAGAATTATCAACATTAGATGGAACAAAGGATTGAGGAGATATTATCTTTCCATAATCGGGTTGCACTCTCTGATAATCATAGTTAACATTAAAATGAAGTAATCTTAAATTATCACTGGATATGCTCTTAGATTCATTTAAAACAAGGTCTCCTTGTAATACTCGACATGTAGCACAATCAATAATTAAACTTACAGCATTCTTGTAAACCTAATATGGCATAATCTAAATTTGTATTACATATCAAAAATCTAATATTTTGTTGGACATTACCTAATTTAAACAATAAATTACAAGCTTTATCTATTACAACAGTTCCTTTGGCTTGGCCAATAATAACAGGTGGAATATTTATAACTTTAGCATTTAACAATTTAACAAATTTAAAAGGTAAAATACTTATGGTTGAGCCAGAGTCCATCACACAAGGTAGTTCCTTGTTATTTACATATCCTGATACAATTAACTGTCATATATTATCAGTAGATGGTTGTGGTTGACTAAGAGGGGGTGCAGAAGATTGCAGAGGCCTAACATTGAATACACAATCCCTCTCCCAGTGGTAAGCATTTTGGATACCTCTGTTTAAACACATTCGACATGGTCTACTTGGGTAATTTCTCTGAAAATGGGTAGTAGGCAAACTAGGATTGATAAATCTAGAATTTGGAGCATTAAAATTGCTCTGTGAATGAAAATTGGAATTTGGCACATGAAAATTTCGACTTGGGCGAACCCAATGTCTAGGTGCCTGATCATATTGTGGCAATGATCTATAATTCTGAAAATTACTTCTAGAATTACTATTGTTGACATGGGAAGTAGGAATTACTACTAGTTGTTTAGCCATTAGGTACCAGTCTATTGTATTTTTTGGAGGATTACTAATCATATAATTCTGGTACTCAGGTTTGAGACCGGCTGTTAATCCCTGTACTATTATAGTTTCACATAAACAAAGTTGTCTACCTATTTCAACCTTATTTCGAAAGTACTTATCAAAATCATTGAGATCATTTAATTTCATAGAAGCAAATTCTGAAAATCGAGGAACATGAACAGTTATGAATTTTTCAGTAAGAATATCAGTTATTTTGTCAAAAGCATTACATTCTAAACATTCATTGATAAATACCTTCAGAGCCTCTCCTTTCAAATATTTTGAAATATTTTTAATCTTCCAATTTTCATCTTTCTTTTCAGAAAGGCATGGTTTGTCAAAATGGTATAACCAAGATTGAATGTTCATTCCAGATTCGAAATCAAAAGGAATGATGTTTATTTCGTTTTCACTTATTTTGTGATCACCAGGGACTTTTACAAGTCCAGATCGCAATAACATTAATATAAAAATTAAAGAGAATTAACACTACAGATGTAAAATAAAATTTAAATTAAATAACAAATGTAAATACCTCCATCTCTAATAAATAATGATAGTAATAGTAATAATACAACAAATAAGAAAATCCGAGCGAAACTTAAATAACATAAAAATAAATAAAATAATAAATAATACATATAATAAAAAATCTTTTCAAACTTACGTAACTCCGTTCAAAAGTTGTCTGCCTGTTTACTTTTTAAAATTTTAATACGACCAATAATTTTATTAATTAATTTGTAGAATGATAATTTTTCATCATTTTTTTTCTGTAAAAGAAAATATTATTTTAGATTATTCCGTCACAATTGAGATGTTTTGTAGAACATTCACACAGGCCGATATCTGGTGTTTCCAGGGATAAGATTCCATCACTTTTTGAAATACTCGATGCACACCTCGTGAGAATAAATCACATCACACACGCCTCAGTGAATATGCACAGTAGCACCCGGCAATACATTCGCAGATCCTCCTTCCATCATAATAAGAAGATCAGAAGAACAAATTATCTTCACACTCTTCGCGAGAACCAGACGCACACACTGCAACGAAGATGCACAGCATTCAGCATCATGTTCGCAGTTCCTCTGTTTATCAAAATTTTGGCATGGCTCGGCGCAAGTTCATAGAATCCTGACGGGCTTTATTGTGGCATTTTGACGAAGTTGAGATCTTATGAAGAATAATATTCGATTAGAAAATGGCAGTCCTTCAAGGATATAGCAAGTTGCAGTCGAATTTAGCGAGTATGGCGAAGTAGTAAGGCAATGAAATGAGATCACAGAATTTCTCCAGTAAATCCAGCCAATCTCCAGACAAATAGTTTTATTTAGAAGACGAACAACGCAGAGACAATTCCCAAAGGTCTAAAACGTATAGCCCTTGGGCTCACGATGTTTCACTTCATTAAATTAAGATGTTACTGGGCCAGACGAATATTCTACGGAATTAAAAACACCAGATACGTATTTGTTTAGACTTCCAAAAACGTCAAAAATCTGGTGCTTCGACCGGTGCGGGCGAGTTTTGTTCCCTCCGCGGAGATATACAGAAATTACATCACGAGCGCACAAACCAATGAGTGAGAGGCGACTTCCAGCCCAGCGAATGAGGCTAGAGGGCGAGACTAAAACAGTAAAGAATCCCGTACTTGGGTGCGGATAAATTTTGAAGTTAAAATCCCAAGCGCGCGAAAAAATCAGAGCAATAATAATAATAATAATAATAATAATAAAAAGAAAATGGCTTTTAAAAAACATTCGAAATGAGAACGCGTCTCGGAATTTTATAGATTGGGGAACTGATAAAAGCGACGAATGAACTTAAAATTTTAGATTAAGATTTGGAATAAAATAATTATTAATATACGGATATTTACTTTTAAAAGGACTTTAAATAGGAATAAATATTATTAAGAATTAAGGAAATACTGACTATGACAGAAGTTAGATTAATTTTAAAAGATTAATGCGAATAAAATGGAAGGACACGAAGGAAATAAATTTTTTATATAACATATATATATATATATATAAATCAACATTTGAACGGAGGGTGGTTTTGGGGTCTGGGGGTCATAATCGGTGAAAATATATCGAAATTTTCCGGAACTGCTTTCCTCCGAACGGCTGCAATAGGTAGCTTTATACTTTTTTGTACTGAAAGCTACCTAAAAGACCATCAGTGTTACGGTCAAGTGTTTCAGCGCAATGTGTGATGTTTTGTTTATCCGCAAATCTTTCTTTACAATTACCTTAAGTGTTATTGGGACGCGTTCTTCAAGGGGAAGCAATTGGAAACAAATATTTATGATTAGGGTTCTGTATTTCTGAAGGTAACATTGCATTTTTTTAGGTAGCTTTCAATACTAAAAAGTATAAAGGTACCTATTGCAGCCGTTCGGAGGAAAGCAGTTCCATAAAATTTCGATATATTTTCACCGATCATGACCCCTAGACCCCAAAACCACCCTCCGTTCAAATGTTGATTTATATATATAGATATATCCATATGTATATATATATATATATATATATCTGACCTATGTCATACGATAACGCTCGTATTTATAAATCGATTTTGATGAAACTAATTATGTGTATTAAGCTCACCAATGTCTCGACCGAGTTCGTTGGCCAGCTTGGTCTGCCATTTTGTTTCAAGATGGCGGCCATTTAAAAATTTAAAACTAAAATAAATATACAAAAAAATTAAAAATTCAAATTTATTTTATAATTACGTGTTAGGCCTTTATACAAAGATTGCAGAGCATTTTTTGGTTTACCTCTATCTTAAAAAATGGCTGAGATAGAGCAGTTTGAAATTGTAGGGTGGCTGACATTTTGAAACAAAACAGCACATTAACGCGATTACTCGCAAATTATTTTCTTTCATTGTTGTATTAATTTTCCCAATCATACGCATAAAACTATATATTCATATCCGTTAGCACCAAAATTGGCGACATTTGGCGAAATATCGCCAAATTTGGCGACCAAAATAAGTCTTCATAAATGAAGCCAATTTGGCTATTGCTCAATAATTTGGCGAAATTCTTATTCAAATTCAGTATTAATGAATCTTTTGTAAACGTTTCTTTGCATTTTAACTTGCTGTTTTCGTGTAACATTAGCTAAAATTTTAAAACGAAAATAACGAAAGCTACCTTTTCCTCCTGGTTCAGGCCGGAAGGACTTTTTAAGTTTCAGACTGTTAAACAATTTATAAATGCCACCACGTTATTTGCGTTGAAGGGGGAGAAAATGCCACGAATTTATGCGAGGAACGATGTGGCTTGTAGCTATGCGCTTGAGGACTTGCACGATGCCATTTCTGATGTCAGGAATAAAAATATTACATTCAGAGAAGCTGTTGCCTTTGAATAGTTATTAAGGGGATTTCAAAAAGTTAAGGAAACAAAAACTATTAAAAGAATTAAAAAGTACAAGAAAGGTACTCATCAGAATAATAATCATGGGAGTTCTTGAAATGAAAATCATTTCAAGGCTAAGAAAGAGAGAACATCCACTGATAGAAGAAGTCAAGGAACATAAAAAAATTGTTTAAGTATAAACAGAAGAACCTGTGGTACAGCATATATGAAGTTTAAAGAAGACGGGACGAAGAAGTTCAATCGACACTAAGCAGCGTAGATTATCTGCCAAGAAAACTAGTAATAGAGAAAAATAGCAAGGCGATTAAAAAAATAATAATAGACATACTAACAGACTAATTGGTTCTGCAGGAAAATTTTAAATCTATGGATATTGAAACAAACCTGGAACAAATTGCGACTCAGGGTACTGAAGAAATCATCTATCTGGAACACGCATTAGATGACTTAAATTCTAATGAATTTTTTTGTTTGATATTATTCGAGGTGCAATGTTGAAGAAGAATTATGCGCTCATTTACGAGATCGAAGTTGAGCAGTGACGTAGCTACGTATTTTGACGCCCTGCACAGGAAAATGTTTTGCAACCCCCCCCCCCCCAATAAAAAATTAAAACATCATTTTACCCCAAGACGAAAAAAAATCCTTCCGGTTTGTACCGGGTAAAAAAGGTAGCTTGCTTCTTTCTTTTTTTAGGAATTAAGTTACTTTTACTCAAAGACACGAAGCTAAAATGCATTTATAGAAGATTAGCCTTAACCATATTAATTGTAGAAGATTCCTAGTTTTCGCCAATACAGAATTTGAATGTGAATTTTGAAACATTAGTCAACTAGGTTGCATTCATTTATGGCGACTTACTTTTATCGTCATATTTAGTGCTTTTTTGTAAAATATCGCCAAACTTGGGGAGAGATTGACGTTAGCGGATATGACTATGTATTTTTAAGCGCACACGAGAAACAACAATGGTTACAACAATGATAGTAAATTTTCCAGAAACCACGTTTGTTAAAATCCATAAAGTACATCCGATTATGGAAAAAAAAAATCTGCTGCCTTGTTTCATTTAGAAGGTGCGTACGCTCTTTGGAATTTGTAAGGAGCTTCATATGTTCTAAGTGACAAACTTCAGCAAATACTTTTCTATTGACTTGACGTTTTTTGACAATCTTTAAGGCGCATTTCTTAATATTGAAAATAGGATTTTTATCAATATATATATAGTTTATTTTCTAAAAATAATATGTTAAGTAAAAAGTCATTTTTATTGTATTTTAAAATTTATCATGGCATTTTAACTAATTAACTTTTAGAAAATTTAGTGCTTACAGTTATAGAGCACATTTGTAACCAAAGTATGACAAGAAAAGTGTGGTTTTAAAATTTTCTTTAAATGATTTTCAATTAAAACTTTTTATCACAAGAATTGTGTTTTTGCTGGACTAAATCACAAAACTTCATAAAATCATTTAATAATACCAATAAAAAATTTATCTTAAAAATTTACAATGGTGCATTCTTTAAAAAAATTACTGTAAAATGTTTACTTTGATTATATCAAATAGAAAGAGAGAGATATATTGTTGTCCATTATGATGAAATTTCATTACTGTCTGTCTCTTTTTCGTTCTTTTAATCATGATAGTTAAACCTGGTTTGAAAAATAATTTAGAATACTATTTACAATCGTTATGAGCTTGTTGTTTAAAATTAGCGGCGTGACTTCGGTTGCGACTACGAAACTTATAATATTGGACTATAAAAATATAACAGCCATAAAACGTATGAGGATGAACTCTGCAATATTTATCTGACTTATAATAAATCCCGGATACAAAGAATGAGGAATTTAGTTTCCAATATATTAAACCTACAAAAAATTGGTACATGGTCTGTCCGTTTTCTGGTAGCTTTAATGAATTGTTATCGTATTTTATAATGTCTTGTTGTTTTGCTTAAATATTTCTGAGGATCTAATAAAACGGTTTAGTTGTAAAATATATATTTTTATTTTTATACTCCGGAAAGTATGCTTGATCGTGAGAATTTTTATCGTCAAAATTTTATTATGCATCGGTTTAGTCTTAATACCACTTGATAATCACATGTTTTGTCTCTTTTTCTGTAAAAGTTAGATACATTAGAAAAATACATCAAAATCAAATATATTTAAGATGCATATTATTAAAACAAGAAAGAAAAATAAAATTGAAATAATTGTTACAAGAAATGCAATAAATACAAGTGAAAATATATTCAAACTAGGGGGCCTACCCCCTGCGAGCTACGCTCGCCAACCCCCGCTCAGACTTCGAGGCCTCTAAAAACATGACAGCGTGCTTTATTTTTAAAATATTGGTAAATCTGTAATTGGGTTGTCATGCTTCTAACGTTTTAATGGGGCATTTTTTGATTATCATGGCCTCATACACAGCTGTTGCGACAACGTACGACTGTTTTCGGGATTGATAAGTAAAATCAATTACAACTTGAAAACCAGCTTGTATAAAAGGGTTAGGTTTAAATTGTGGCTACCTCTAGGACTTTACTTATTCTATTCTTCCTTTGCGTTTAAGGATGAGAAAAATTCCATCTGCTTGTGAATAACATTAAGAACCACGGTATTGAAAAGTACTATGTTATAGACGTTTCCAGTAACAGGTTTTAATTTTCTCTCTATTTTAGTGCACCATCAAGCATATTTTCATGTTATTTTAAATATGTAAATTATTTATTTTAATTAATATGTATATACGAATTTTCTAATAATTATTTATCATACAAAATTAATTAAATATTTTGTGCATGCATGCCTGCATTTATTCGGCATCAATTGATGAGATATTTAAACAAATTTGCTATCCGCGGTAATTTTACACCATGTTATGTCACTTGAATATTGTCCATAAGAAAATCGGGTACTTTTCCAGTATAGGATCCTTTGCTTTTAGGTTTGGCGTAATTCGAGCTTCAAAAAGGGATAGATTCGTTAATATACATAGATTTGTTGCCAAAAATTATGAAAACAAACACAATGAACTTTTGATGCTTTTGTTTAGATTCTTAGCCTCTTCTTAGATTAGCCTCTTGTTTAGATTCTAAAATCAGCGCACTCAGTTTTTTGCGACCATTTGACACAATATCTTCATCAACACCTGCAGTTTCACCACTTCGTATGTACTGAGAGAATCCTCGTCGCTTTTTAAATCTGTTCAACCAGCCACTACTGTATTCGAAATCTGTAATATTCATTTGCTGGCCAAGAACTTTTGCCTGCTCTCTGATGACATCTCCGTTGATAGTGGCATTTTTAGCACTCATTTGTTGTATCCATGTGCAAAGGGCATCCTCTAAGTCTTCATGTTTCGCTGTTTTCAGTCTTTTTACAGATGATTGCAGTTCGTTGGTGTTAATCCATTTTTCTGTATTCATCAAAATGTCTCCGATGCAGCGCCTGCTAACAGGCTTTTTCCAGAGTGTAGAAAAATGATTGGAGATGTGTTGCTGCGATACATTCACATTTCTTTCTTTATATTCACAAATTTCCCGCTTTTCTGAAATTGATAAAACTGCTCTTTTCGCCATAATGAGTTAAAATAAAGAGACAGAATGATATTTTACAGATTTAGCTGGTGAATTCTCCGATGTTTCAATCAACGTCCGACCAAAATTTTGAATGAGAGATTTTGCACTGCACACCGTTTTCTTTCTAAGAAATCGACATAAAGTACAGGGAGAAGTTATTTTTTACATTGTTCTCACCTGAGAGAGTAGAGACCCTTTCAGCCAATGGCGTGCCATGCCTTGTTTTCTCCCCGCTCCAGAAGCGGATCGGATCACGTGACTCGCCAGTCTGAATCAGAAGTTTTACTTGCTCGGCACTCAGTGCGCGTTATTTTTCTTCTCCCAATGACAAGTAGAATGGGTAGCAGGTGCATTTTGGCAGGTGTTGAGAACAATATAAATTCTTTGCTATTCAATAAAGTTTGAATTGAGCTTGAAAACATCTAGACACATGAAAAGGAAGTGTCCTTTGAAATTCTAACAAAAAATTTAAAAAAGAAAGATATGCAAAGAAAATACAGTAATTTCTAGACATTTTTTTTTGGCGGTATATCGAGTTGGTGCTTTAACGGATACATTACATTGAAATTCCTATTTGGCAGATTTGTTCATAGACGCAATTGGCGGTTAAACGGAATTGGCGCTATTTCGAGATGGCACTAAATCGGGGTTTGACTGTAGTTTGATATTTGGTTAGGCCGAGTGCGAACTATTTTCAGCCTAATTAAATATTTGTAGTATGGCCAAATACATACCAAATATTCTGTGCATCACTAGTTGTAATTTTCCAACTGGACAAAAAATGTCCGGGCCAAGAATTTGAATAATTGTGTTAAAATTAATCTAGAGTAAATTTCTAGTTTGAGATTTGGAAAATGTTGTTCAAAATGTTTTTGAAAATGACCCGGAGTGAGTCAAAACATGTCGAACAACCTAATAAAAGTTATATTTGTATTATGTTGTTAATTTACAATTTAGCATTTAAAAGAAATACAATATGCAGTTGTTGCATCTGTTTTTTTTTATGGGGGCGGGGGGGGGGGAGGTATGAGAGGAAAAAGCCAAATATTAAAAAATATGTAGAAGATACAAAAAGAAGCTACTGGGGGGGGGGAAACGAGCCGGGCGCTTTTACAATATCATTATCTAAAACGGACAGGGTGCATCGGCAGGTTTAAAGGAAAAGGGCAGGGTGCAGCACCCTTTGAAAAACATCAAATGAGAACACTATGTAAAAATGATCTTTTATTTAAAAATTAATTGAAAATCAAATTTTTCGTTCACATTCACTCAAACATTTTTAAAAAAAAAATACTGTTCAAGCTTCCTAAATTTTATATATTTCTTCTGACAACTACTTCTTCCCTTCCCCCCTTTCCTCTAGCGACTCTGAATATAAATTGGCTGAGCAAAAATCACAAAACATAAACAAAATTCACATAACATAAAAAAATATCTAATTAAAATTTTGGATTTTTTTTTTATGGTCCTTCCTATTATGCAACTTTATTAAAAATTTCTCAGCTCTGCACCCAACAGTCTGAGCCTTTGAGGTTAATATAGATACATAGTTACACACGTGTAATTTTTAATAGTATAGATAGTAAATTTCAAGTTTGAGATTTGAGAAATTGTTTATATGAACAACATTTTCCAGTTTGTCCATATATTACACATGAAAATAAGTGAATTTTAACTATAATTTTTTCCTGTAGAAAAACAAACTACTTAATAAAATCTAATATTGAATTCTTATATTTATGTAATGTCTGTAAAGTAGTTCAGTTTGCATATTTTTGCATGATTTATTTATTTATTTATTTATTTATTTATTTTTTTACACAGGAAACAAACAGGATACAGCTTGAAATTGGTGTGATAAAAGTAAATCATCCAAAGATACACCTCCACAATGTGACTGTCAGACTGTCAGAATTTATTTTGTTTAAATCTAAAAGCAAGAAAATTTAAGTCCGGAACATTTACTGTATACATTACATTACCGGAACAGAGTACCATTAGTTTATTATTTATGTTGTGATTTCAAATAAATGCAGCAGCTGTACTGCAATGGTCATTTTTTTGTGTGTGCTGTGGTTTCTTTCACATTTTCCCAACAGCAGCTAGATTTTAGCAGTCGTCTATCAAAGCTCTTTGCAATCAGAAAAATGATTGCATCCAGTTGCAACAATCAAAATTTTCAATGACTGGATTGGAAGTGAAATGATGAGAAAAAGCTGATCGCACTTGTGTAAATAAACAAAAATAAGTAAAGTTGATTTTTTTTTTAATGCCTTTTTCTAAGTTCAAATACATTAGTTAAAACATTTTCAACTAATAACTAGAATTTAGTGCAGCTCTTTTCAAGTAAGTGTAATAATTTTCTCTTATTGGGTTTTAACAATATTGGACATGTTTTTTACTGTATGCAGTGTTATATTTAATTATAAAATTTATATATTTAAATTTAAGCTTATTATCTTTTTCCGCATGTTGGTGAACTTGTACCATGTCTGATAAAATTATTGTTCATAATCCTATGTATAATTATGCATCTTTCCAAAACTGGGTTTATTATACATTGATAGCTGTAAATTTCATAGTAAGCTGAATCTTGATTTAAATATATGCTTAAAATGTTCTGTAAGCAAAAAATCTACTTGAAGAAATGCACAAAATCTGAGGTGCCATATACGCTCAGATTTTGTGCACTTTATATTTTACACATTTTTTGCATGCCAAAAATATCCTAAATTGTGCATTTTTTATGCATAATCAGAGTCTCTGATTATGCATAAAAAATGCACAATTTAGGAATTATTTGGTATGCAAAAAATGTGTAAAATAAAAAGTGCACAAAATCTGAGCGTATTTGGCACCTCTGATTGTGCATAAAAACTGCAAAATTCAGGGATTATTTCGTATGCAGAAAAAGTGCAAAAAAAAAGTGCACAAAATCTGAGCGTATTTGGCACCTCTGATTGTGCATAAAAACTGCAAAATTTAGGGATTATTTCGTATGCAGAAAAAGTGCAAAAAAAAAGTGCACAAAATCTGAGCGTATTTGGCACCTCTGATTATGCACTTTTTGTGCAGAATTCAGTTTGCACTTTTTTTGCAGAATTCAGTTTGCACTTTTTATACACAAGTAGAGGTGCCAAATACGCTCGGATTTTGTGCACTTTTTTTTTGCACTTTTTTTGCAAACTTTTTCTAGCTGGGCTATTATAGGGGTCTTGACGTTTTTGAAAAAGCTTGGCGGAAAAAACCAAGCAGGATAGAAAACCAAGCAGGATATTTTATTCTCCTTCCGTTCAGTTGGGCAATTATTATTTTATATATTCGTTTCAAATATCCGAATTAGTGATTTTATAAATTCGTTTAATTAAATTTTACAAAAAAAATAACAAAATGATATCAATAAATAATAATTACTATTAATTCCTTTTCTCTCTTTCTTTTGCGTTTACATAAATGACGTCATTTGGACGAATTTATTCAAAATATTTTCAGTTTATAAATTAAATTAAATGCTGACAGACGATTGAATCCTGACGATAGAAATGTGATTTTTTTTTTCAAATTTTCCTGAAAAACATAATTTAATCACAATCTTGTCTTCATTATCGATTGAAATAAAAGATAAATTCAATTTCAATTTGAAAATGACGAATAAAAAGAATTCAATAATCCCTAAAGGGATCCTTTTCAATTTTTTCCCTTTTTTGTCACAAAAAAACTGAGTAATTAGTTGCCATCATTACAGAAATGTCATTAAAATTACAAAAAAAATTAATATCTCGAAAACTAATTCCAATTTCGAAATTCTATTACTAGTTTTGACATCCGCGGATTTTTATGGACAATTGGTATTAATTTCACCATCAAGCGTTTAATATTTTATTAAAAATAGCCCTGAAACATAATCAGTCGTTTCATAAAATCGTTTCAAAAATTCGTTTCATAAAATCGTTTCACAAATTCGTTTCATTAGGATTTTATATATATAGGGTAGATTTAAAATTACCAAATGACTTAAAATTTGTCATAGCTAGAGAAATTACCACAGAATTGATACAGAGTAATTTAAAATTAAAAATAGTTATTAATACCTTCTGATCATATTTTGAATGTGCATCTTCTTAAATGCATATATTTAAAAATGCGTATAAATCATAGTCGCTAATAATAATAATAATAATAATAACACTGATTTACCAAATAATTAGTCCCATATCTTATAGCATTTATATTTCTTTATTCGAACGAAATTTTCGAGCATGTAATTTTATTTCTAAGTACATTTATGTCTGAAGAAAAAAAAAAATCGTTACCCTTCTGTTAGCTTAGTCAGTGGATTATTGACAGATGCAACGGACCAGAAAAATGAACTTTTCTTTCAATGGCGTGACTATTCAATGGCAATCACAGAAAAACCTTTTGTATTATATTGTAGGTTTGTCATGAAGTATGTATTTTGCTTTGTATACATAGTGGTTAAAAGTACACAAATGAATATAATGAGACACAATACACATGCACCGCATCGGTGTTGTTTCATCTTCAGACTGTCCCCTCTGTTCCACAGGAGACTTTATGGATTTTAACCACCTTTTGACCTGTTTTCGCTTGAATGACAAGCACTTCTCAGTCGCTGATTTGTTTAATAAAGCTGAACCCTACTGGGTAGCTGGAGGGGAACTATGGTCCTTGGACTCTTACCCGACGTAGGAGAAAGAAAAAAGTTTTAATTTTCATGAATGCATCTTCAATTTATTTGGTATCTCAACCTTTATTATAAGGCTAATTTTTGTATTAATTTGCTGAAAGTTTTTCCAAAACAATAATAAACTTTGATAGTTTATTATTTTTGTTTTGAAATTGTCAAAAATGTTTGTTTTGAAATTGTGGTAGAATCATGAAAAAACATTAATCGCCAATGGCACCCCTGTTATTACATAGATGGAAAAACATCTGAAAGTATCTAAACCATTTATTAATTTAGTGTTTTTTAGAATTTCCAACCTAGTTGAAAAGTGTTTATGACTTTGTTAAGCTGCCGTCTGCCGTCTCTGTCCGTGCTTTAACTCACATAAATATGCTTGGATTTTCCTGAAATTTTAGTATATTATTGTCGTCTACAACAGCATGTTCCCTATTTTAAATGAAGGGTATAGCACTTATAGTTATTTTACAGGGACAGTCAAAAGTATTCTGTTACATTGCAGTCAATGGGAAATAATCGTTTTAAGTGCATTTCGACGATGCTACGCCATTTGAATTATGATGATATTGATATACAAATATGAAGTGTACTAATGATTTTTGTAGAATATGGGGTTAAAAGCATTTATTATTAATTTACAGGTCAAACACAAGTATTCTGTTGCACATTATTCTACGAGGGAAAATCGTTTGCAGTTTAATTTAATGATGTTTCACTATTTCAAACCTAATGAAATTTATATGCGTTACTACATGCATTTAGTTAAAAGTATGGTGTGCATTTGCGTTAGTCGTTAATTTCGTTAATTCAATCGTTGACCAGATTAAACAACATTCCAAAATTTTTATGATATCTAAATAAAATCTTGCATAGTTAATATTTACTTGTGTGTATCACTGGTTGTTAAATGTGTAAAACGTCTTGATACAATGTTGGAAAACCGGATTACTGCTTAAAAAATAATAAAGAGCAACGATTCTTTAACTCTTGAATATCACGGGACCTTTTTTTATATTTCATCTACTTTAGCAGATATTTTTCGTATTTTTTTCTATCTTAAAATATTTCTTAGGTCTTAAGATTGTATTGAGTGATGTGTTTAGGATACTAAATAAATGATAGATAAACGAACAGAGTTACAACAAAACCTGCTAAGACAAAATCACAAGAAAACCTGAAATTATAAAAATTTTCTCAGGTTCTACATAAATAATAAAAAATACATCGAATGCGAGTTGTACACGTACCCCATGAAGTTGCATTGTGGATCACGTGGGTTTCACTGACCACAGTTTAAGAACCGCGAATGTAGAATATTCTACGTAATTTAATTGTTTTGCCAAATAGTGTAGCCAAGGGTAACGTGATGGCGTACCATACACCCTCGCTTTTTACTCAGCTGAAGTGTCCAGCAACTATTTACTTACAGTGAATTAGATTTACAGTTTCATAAATTAAGTAGTTGCTTTTTGGAACTATTTTAGTACTCTTTAAAAGAGACAAAAATTGTGTTAAAATACAATGTTAAATTTTGGAAACTTGACGATTAATCTTAATTACCAATTTCCTTTTGAGTACTAAGCAAAAATTTATTCAATGTAAACAATTGTTTCCATTTCTGATTCACCAGTACGTCAAGGTAAATTATCCCACATTAAAAAGGTTCATGTTTTTAAGACTAAATTTAGTTAAAAAAAAAAAAAAGTCTTAGTAAAATGTAAAAACTTTCCCCCCGAATTTTTAAGAATAGGGTGTTTGTATAATTCTTTATGCATGTCTACGCAGAGCACTAACGATAAAAATTAAAACAACGTCAGGAGTTCGACTGTTTAAACATGTATAGTTCTTAATAGTCCAGGCATTTTATAAATGAACATCGACAAAATTTTAATAGAAGCTTTTTACATGGTTTTTTAATCAGGAACTACTGCTTAATAGAATACTAAAAATAAGACAAAATCTGAGCACGGGAACACCCCCCATATATACGAATTTCAAAGTGGCGGAGGGATTTCTGGAACTAAGTCAAATAATATATCGCTTATGGAAATATATCGCTTTATTTTGTACAACTTAAATATGAAGTATAGTCAAAAACATTAAACAGTACACGAAAGCCTACTTTTCCTTACAAATTACTGCTTAAGTTCATTTTTACAGAAATGTTCCAATGAAAAAAAACTTGTATTAATGATTTTCATCACTTTCATTATATTCATAGTTAGAAGTTAGGTAATTGTTGTTACATCCATTGACTTGGCACATCCCACAAGCTGTAGAACAGGGTAATCCATTACGCTTGCATCCGCATCGTAAAGTAGCACAGTTTGTTTTGCAAGAACAGCGAATTATATTAAACAGATAATCTGGAGTTGGTGGTTAGTCGCAGAGTATTGGATAGTATGAGTTATTTTTTACATACCAACGCTATTCTTCTGGCTTGATTCTTTCTTCAGTAGATTTCCAGATATTTATTTATAAGTAAGTGCGATAGCTATGATATTTGAAGAAGAATCGCTCGGAGGCAAACGTTCAGGTGTAACAAATGATTTTGATGTAGTTACCTTCTCTAACAACATTTGGTGACGTAGTTTGTCTGTGGATTCCAGTGTCTTGCCGTCATAAAACAGAAACATAGCTTTTCCCCCAGCCTCAGCGATATCTGAATGTAGACATGAATTTGAACAAACTATTTTTGCAATAGAACGGAGCTCTGTCTCCTTCATCAGTTTGAGAAATGCTGAGGATTTCCCAATCGAAAAAATTCTGGATGTTGTGTCGCAGCCCGTGAAAGCGTGCAGAAACAGAAGGAAGTTGCAATTTTCACGACCTAACAGAGACTGCATGTTGAGGATATCATAGATTGGTTTGGAATCTGATCCTCGTCTTATGTCACTGCGATAGAATAGCTTGAAACCATTATCCTTTGTGTGGTAAAGGAGGACTTTGAGCAAGTCGGTATCTTCACCTATTACAGTGGTATGTGCAGCTTCTGAAGATGAGACTCCAGCACGTACAATATCTACATCGGCATCCCCGTCTGCGTTGTTTCTTAAACAATTTACCTATGAGTGAAATCATTGCTTGCTTGTTTTTCTCATTGGTCAGGAACTTCCTTTTTGCCAATCAACTTCATGCTTGGGCTGAAAGTAATATCTGTACTGATTTTTTTCTAGCGTCGTCTGTGAGCCACATCTTTAATGGTTGGGGACCCGATGTAACTATCAAAAACAATGATAGATTTCCCATATTGTTTAAGAACAAAATCAGCGTAAGACTTTGTTGATAGCGATGTTTTCATATGTCTCATTGTTCCACCAGGAAATTCGATGCAAGAGAGATCCTCCATCCAAAATGTATCTTTCTGTACTTCCCACGTTGTCAGTTTCT
The DNA here is from genome assembly GCA_963931845.1 of Maratus michaelseni. Taxonomy (NCBI): domain Eukaryota; kingdom Metazoa; phylum Arthropoda; class Arachnida; order Araneae; family Salticidae; genus Maratus; species Maratus michaelseni. The sequence continues at coordinate 425,518,700 of OZ007592.1, forward strand.
TCATTGTGCACATTTTTATGTGTTTGGCTCGTGCTTGAGCTAACTGAAATTTGTCTGATTTCCTCATCATAATTGGTGATTCAAATAATGCTGTAAGATACGCGCACAGTTCATAGCGCGTGACATTTCCGAGGTTCTTTTCACCACAAGTGGCAACAGTCATCATTCTTTGGAAGAGGAGCACTGGATCTATTTGTATGTCTAAGTCATCTTTATTACTACAGATAGCGGCAGCAGATCCTAAAGTTTTTACTATATCTGACCTCTTAGCCGAATACCTAAATATATCCTTCCTTATCATTTTGGAAATGATGTTCGTACAAAATAAGTGCAACTCATCAACATTAACTCCCTTTCCAGCTGTTACGCTTGTAACAATATTGCGTAGAGTAGAATCATAATGAAAGGGCGATATGGGTTCTACTACATTGGTCACTTTTTTAATGTCATCGCTGTCCCTCTTCTCTCTGCTGTCCCTGATTTCTTTATGTTGCTCACTACTTTGCATAAAACCCCTGCATATTCCTGCATAGCTAAGTTGTAAATCGAACAAACAGGCATAGGAAACAGCTATGTAGCCCTTTGATTTTCCGTAAGTCCACTTCCTCTCGTCAGACCTCCTCTGCTTTTCAGGGAACGCATAAGCACTTGTTCTATTACAAGATCTGATCCGAGTACACCCCATAATCTGTCACTTCTTCTTATCACAAATTTATCTTCTACAAATATTTTGTACACCTTTGCGTTTTCAGATGACAGATTAAACATTTTCTGTAAGTACAGGTATAGTGACTTGAGATAATTAACATGTCCTGATGCTCCTATTATGGGGAGAATCTCCAGGATAGCACGCAAGTGCAATTCCCAAGAGCCAATCCTGTCAGCTGTTATTAAGTTTCTTACAACACTGATTATTCGCTGATATTCTAACCAGAGTTTACTTGTTCTAGTCGGATATGCCAATCCCAACACTTTCTTCTATGTCACACAGGTTTCGCATACACTAAAATGAATCAGCACCAATTTACATCAAGGTCTAACTGAATCTAAAGTTTTATTAAATTCCGTGTGTTTTTGAGACATAACTATTGCTAAAATCGTGTAAATCATGCAAAATGCAACATAGCAGTGCCACCTGTTGGGAGATTTAGACAAAACCTAATCAAGAACAACTTATGTCAACGTCTAACTGAATCGGAAGTTTGATGAATATCCGTGCATTAGTTCTTGAGATATGATTATCGTGATAATAATTAAAAAAGTAGCATAGCAGCGCCACCTGTTGGGCTATTTACACCAAAACGTAAGCAGCATCTATTTATGTCAAGGTCTAACAGAATCTGAAGTTTGATGAAATTACGTGTATTAGTTCTTGAAATATAGCTATCGTAAAAATCATAAAAAAATGGTATAGCAGCGCCACCTGTTGGGATATCTACACGAAAACGTAATCAGCGTCTATTTATGTGAAGGTCTAAAAGAATCTGAAGTTTGATGAAAATAAGTGCATTAGTTCTAGAAATATATCTATTGCGGAAATTGCGAAATATTGTGCATACCAGCGCCACCTATTGGCCGATTTTCACCAAAAACCTATCAGCACCAATTTATATCAGGACAAACTGAATATAAATTTTATAAAATTTCGTGGATTAGTTCTTGAGTTAGAGCGCCCACAAAATTTTTGTCACAGATACACAGACAGACAGACAGAGTCACAGACTCACAGACAGACATTTTCTAAAAACCGTCAAATCATGTTCAGGACCTTCTAAAACATATAAATCCGTTGAAAACCGGAAGTCGATAATTTTCATGAATCCAATACTTTATTCTTGTAAAGATAGAAGTTCCAGTCCGTTTTGAAATCCGTTTTAAGGGTGTTCCCGTGTTCGGATTTTGTTTGATTTTAGTTATATTTCTCAGTTATAGTTTCTGATTAAAAATCAGTTAACGGAACTTCTATTACTATTTTGTCGAGGTTAAAGGTGTATTTATCGTAATTTGCCTGGACTATAAACTACTAGATCGAATGACTTGCCGTTTAGCATCCTCACATACAATTTACCAAATCATAGACATATGATATCAAAATAGGTATTAGTTTTTAATTTGTTTAAATTCGGTACCATTTTTATATGTATACACCCCTAAGCGAAATTAAAGTATATCATTAATTATTAGACGTTATTACTAATCGATTGATACCAGTCATGATTTTATACGATGATTTTGTCCAGAGTTTGTACGGTTTGAGTACATGAGTGTACATTTTGACACCATAGTTAAATGAATTCCATAATAAAAAGGGAAGTTGTGATTCCGCGTAGAGAAAAAAGTCTATTATGTTGATGCAGAACATATAAATATTAAACTGTGCATAGATTGCATCAATAGATTTAAAATGCAGAGTTATTCTTTGAAACTAACTGTACACAAACAATTACTATGTTTCAGTTTTAATATAAAGAATATTTACATTTTCAATTCTTATTCATTTTTGTATGCACGTTGAAATATAATAATTCTATTAAAAGGTAATTTTGTGTTAGTGTTCAGAAATCACCGGTGTGATTTCTATAAATACGGAACCATCTGGTGAATCCACACTTGCAACTATCGCTAATGGAAACATAGAATGCGGATTAAAATGTTTAATAGATTATATCTCCAATCATGTATAACATAACCTTGAAAATCCGTATATTTAATTTAGAAACATTATATACACAAACACACTTAATGAGAAAGATAGTTTAACTGGCAAAGTCGCATTTTTGTTTAACAACTCGCTGAAAATAATACATTTTAAACTGTACTTATGCTTGGTTCGGCGTGTTTTCATTACATGTAAGGTAAAGCCAGGAGAGATGGCGCGATCGGAGAGATTGCGCATATAGAGGTTCCGGGAGGAAGGAGTAGAGTGTGCGCGCAGCCACTCCAAGTAGTTGTACAACAATAGTAGTGAAGTGTCTTACTTGAAAGTGCACGTTGATTGTTTTGAGCGTCTAAGATAAATTATTGCTATTTTGTTTTGTTTTCCCAAAGTAAGTGCTTGAATTTTCATAGCTATTCATCAGAATTTTTATACAATGTCAATAGTACAAAATATTTTTAACTTAAACGATTTCTTATAAGCTACTAATCTGGACTAACAATGTGAACATCAACGGTTCGTTTTAGAAGAGGTCATGTTTCAATAAAAGGCCGCGCAATCTCTTCTACCGAAATTGGAGAGTTTGCTCATCTGCTACTTAGGAGAGATGGTGCAGTGTTCCCATTAGTTTCCATGCTAGGAGAGATTACGCAGCTTATTGGTAAATTTGCATAGAAAAGTAAAAAATGAAAATGGACTAATTTTAAGTTAAACGTGTTATTAAGTAACATAATTTTATTTTGTAATCTTATCTGGACTTGCTATTTCTGATTCTTTATTTTTTTTCCTTTAATTAAAATTTTTTAATCGTTTTTAAAATTATTTCCTTTTTCTGATTCTTTAATCATCATGTTGAAATATTCACTCCTAATACAATAATATTTGTTCACAAAAACCTTACAGCAATGTCATTTAAGTGTAATTATTAATGTTAACAATTTAATTGTAGTTATTATTAGTAACAATCTCTCCTACCCATGCGCGCAATCACACCAACCCTGTAAGGACAGATTGCGCAAAATAACTTTCTTGGTTTTATTACAACTGTTCTATTAAATTGCAACATAACAACAAAATAGCAATGGAAATGCATAAAAAACAAATGAAGTAAAAATTATTCATGAATAGTTTAGCAAAAAATTTATATTTAGATTTTTTATTGCTATTCTTTTGAATTGTGCGCAGACTATCCTAGCTTTACCTTATATATTTTTAAAAAAAGATAATTTTTCCATGTGAGCTAATTGTACAGAAAATACAACTATGCTTTAATTTTTATATAGAAAAATTTACCTTTTCCATACGTATTTACTTTTGTATGGAAGTTGAAATAAGCTAATTATCATAGCAAACGCGGTAGCGTTTGCTATAATATGCTTAAAAAATAGAAAATGCAAACGTTTTTCTGAAATTTCTGGCGAACCAGTTGACATACGACAATGATTTTTTTTTTTTTGAAAGATAGAACTCGACGAGACGAATAAAATGATAGCATTAAAAAAATTATTGTAGCTTACTGTAGTTAATTATTTAACTTTAAACGAAAAAATGAAGACGGAAAGTTCAACAAACTGTAGCTAAACTTCCACTGGCTGTATTAACTTCGTTTTTGTTTTATTTTTTACTTGTTGGTAAAACTTAAAATAGGTATTTTTTTTATCTTTGTATGTTTGACGGTCGCTCAGAAAATCGAATTTATGTTGTAAAGCTTCGGTTGAACATTGTTTCTTTCTTTTTTTTTTATCGTAACAAACGCGCGCGTTTGCACGAAAGTTTAAATAAATATTATTATTATGTAATGTAACAGAATTCATTCAAATTAATTAAATCACGCGACAAACATACGTATTTGTTTTTATTTTCATACTAGCGTAAGTGCCCGTTATAGGACAGTAATCGTAGGTAGAAATCGTTGTTTTCAAATTAAATTTGAAATAGTACTCACATACTATTTATCGACAATGAGAAAATATATATATTGGAAAATTATATCGCCTAACAGGCTCCTGCTATTCACGTTCAAACTCACTAAGCATTTTATATGCATTTTATATGCTTAGAATTGTGTTTCATAATTTCATCTAATTCACGTAAAATATGAGGCAAAGAATTTTCGGTACTATTATCCCGTCGACCACTTTTTACAACAAAAGTCTATCGCCAAATTGTAACGCCAAATAAAAGAGAGAACGTTGCCATTGGAATATCAAAATAAATAAATAAATAAAATATAAGAATTTACGGACTCGATTGTTATTTTAATTAATGAAATAACTAATAAGTCAGTAAAACATAATGAATAATACACGCAAATGTAGAATTAAAAACCACTTGATGACATGACAAACACGTATAATGCTTCTGACATCCAGTAAATGGGACTGCATTTTTGGCGTTTAATCTTTGAGTTGGCGATAGTATTTTGTTATGAAAAGTGGTCGACGGGATGATAGAGAAGTACCCAATTTTCAATGTTCATTATTAAGTCGTTCCTGTACAGCTTGTGCTGTATCTTTTATTTTGGTACTGTTCCGTTATGCCAACACCATACCAAAATGTTTGCTAATGCGCCAATTATTTCAACCCTGACCGAGCAGATGTTGTCTACAAATCGTGTTGTCATGCAAACCGTGCCAAACATTTTGATTTGTTATTTATTGAATGTAAAACATTTTTCGGTACTTTTCCGTTATACAAAAACCATTGTCGCCAAGCGTAATAGAAAGCGCAAAATGAAATACCCGTGAATCAAAACACTTGAAAAAAAAATGTTGAAACGAAAGGGAGCATTTGAAAAATATAACATTTGAAAACTACAGACTTTTAAGCACTATTTTATTAAAATTAAAACACAAATATATACTTAAAATAAGAAAACAAATAATTGTTATACAATAAAAGGACAAATCCTGTGCCGGTAGATTTAGTGGACTATTATTGGCGATAAATGTTTGATGTGGTTGTTGCGATCTTGTGAAAAACCTTCAATCATATCCACATTTACACTATATCCATAATATCTGTTGCTATAATATCTTTTGGTACTTTTCGGTTAACCAGCTGCCAGTGAAGTATATATATACGCACACACATATATATACATACATATATATATATTTCACTGACTCCCGTCTAGCCGAAAAGTACCTAATTTTTTTGTTTCTCGCTAAAATTGTCTGTAGACTCTATTACGGAATATTAGAAAATCTACCATTATTATCATCTAAACGGTCATGGATAATGTGCCATAATCAGGCTGCATATTATTACACATAATTTTCATGTATAGTTTGGTGAAACATTGAACTTTAAATTCTGTTAAAGACTGCATTTTATCTCGAAAAGGTGGACACCATGTTACAAAGTTATGTGGTTTGAAACGATCAGAAAAACAAACTTGGATCAATGATTATAATCCCGCGATTTTGTTCATGTGAGCCGCCAATATTGACATCCAGTTTGTTGGAGAACCCAGTTTGGTATTAAATTGTTACATTACGCGTTATATAACCAAACCGAAAAAAAAATCGTAAGAAAGAGATTTGGAAGACCATTGACGAAAACAAAAGTCTCGGTGCCAGATTAAGCGCCAGATAAAACTTGATTAGTCGAGAAACTGGAAGTTACGAAGCCGTAGACAAAACTCTTGGCTATAAATGTTTCTATTCATGGGATGCTGTGCAAAACTTAAATACCAGCATGAAAAAAGACCGACGAAGAAAACTGAAAGTCACCATGATTTGGTTTTAATGGCAAAAGAGGATGAACGATCTACTGAAATTTACTGTCGGAATTTTATTGGTGATTATTACATGAATCGACATGACAAATTGGAAAACATGCGTTTATACGAATTGGCCACTAGGTACTAATACGAACGAAATAAGCCAAAGTCTGTAGAATATTACGAATTAAAAAACAACCACAGTTGGTTCAGAAAACGTTTGAAACCAGTTGTTTTGAAAACGCCCTATCATAACGGACACTGGAATTGAGCTGTACTATCATCATTCTTTGCTGATGCTGTTCAAGCCTTGACGAATCGAAGAAGACCTATTGGGAGAATTTAAACTCTACCGTGAATCCTTTGAGAACAATGTGAAAAAAATTTCAGAGATGGAAGAATGTCGCGAAACAAAACAACGATTACAAGCTGCAATCGACTTGGCTGAAAAGTTGCAACAAGAAAGTGATTTGCACAACCAGATTTAAAATATCGAAGAACCAAATGAAGACTTTGATATGATAGCCGCAAATTCTGATAACACTGAAACTCACCAGGAAATTGTTATTAATGAAGATAAATTGAACAAAAAAAATGAATGCTGACCAAAGGAAAATATTCTAATCATTTATAAAGCACATAGAAGAACAAAAGAAAGACCCGTCTATTCTACCCATAAATCTGATTGTACGCGTAGTTGCTGGTAGAGGAAAAAGCTTTCTAATTTAACTAGGACTTCCCTCAAAGGGATTAGTCTGAGTGATATTGCTGAGAACATAAAGTTAACAATCATAATAATATTATAAATCTGATTGTGCACAAATGTTAGGCTGAAGCCAGCGTCAAAATGGAGCCTTTAATGATCCTGTATTTTTGCATACAGATTGATTATAACCCTCATTTGAACATAGGCTGTTTTTTGTTTATTTTATTCAAATATTTTTCTTAATAATTCAAAATTTCGTTTTTTCATAGAGAGTAAATGAACATTTTTTTCGTATAATATTTTAACATGGTTAAATTTACGTTACCGTTGCTAATACTTTATCGTTGCCAAAACTAATTCAAATTCCGGAATAATAATTTTTAGTCAACAATTTAGTTTCAATTGAAAAATGTTCACGTGAAAAATAAAAATGAAATAAAAAAATTAAAGAATTAAAAAGAAGATTAAATAATATTATTAGAAATAAAACGTACTTTTTTTAGTTTTTGATAATAATACAAGGTTTCAATATGAGTAACCATAGGAAACAGGCGAATATGACGCCATACATCAAAAATAAAGCGGATATCTTTGATTGGTGAAATAAAATGATCTTGGTTTTTTTCCTTCGCTTTTTTCTTTTGTATGGTAATAATTCTTGGCGTTTTACCGTCTGCGCAGGGCTAATATAACTATACCGTATTTTTTATTTAAATTTTAAAAAAGTTAGAAGAAGTTTCAAAAGAAAATGGTCAGCAAATGTCAATAATATGCTCCGCAAAATTATCCATATCGAAAATGATGTCATGGATAGCGAGAAATATTTATTTTCATTCTTAAAACTAAAAGAAATAACTCGATTACCTAAAAAAAAAATGACGAATGTTAATAGTTCCATTTTTGTTGATAAAAACTAAAGATTTAATATTATTTCGTTAAAGCAACATAATTTCCCCTATGCCAGTACTAAAATTAATTGCCTAGAAAAGAAAATTAACAAGAATTATGTCATTAAAAAGGGATTTCTCTGCGGGAAAAAGAGGCGTCATATTTGAAATAAAACGGGAATTTTCCAATGTTTTTTAAAATGAGTGTGAATCAATTCCTTACATTAATAATACAAGGATCAGTAAGTATAGAAAGTAGATGAGTTTCACGCCATATTTATAACGAAAAATTTAAATGTTTTTTTATCTATACTGATTATTAAGCATGAATATCCGTTATATACAGATGAGAATTTTCTGCTAAAAATCGCATCATAAGTTTAAGAAACGGAAAATGAACACGAATCTATGTTTGTATTTCGCAACTACTCCTCACTGTAAAAAGTGGCTGCAGTAAAATTACTGCATCAGAGATTCCAGGCAATGTCCATAAGAAAACCGGTTTTGTGACTAGATAAACGAGCTTTGTTATTAGATAAACGGTTTTTGCTCGTAAAAACGTGAAATTTACTGAAATGGACCGTTTACCTTGAAAAGGGGGCATTTCCCGTAAAATTACGGCAGCAATTCACGGAGAATGAACCTGAATTTACAATTTTCATTTACAGTGCCAGAATATCGAACGCAACGTGATTTACTTTATACCGGTTATCATTGATCCGAGGATGTTACACAAACTGTCAGAATTTAAAATATTAAATTAGATGCCAAGATTTTTTTTTCTTTTTTGTTAATTTTAACGAAGTTTCTCTAAAAACGGAAAGTAAATTACTCCATATTTGTGTATAAAAAAAGGACAAATAAAATAGATCTGTATATTTTTTACACCATTTTCTCATTAAAACTGAAAAACAGAATTGATTTTCACTTTGAATAGATGGTGAAAACAAAATCTTGATTTCAGTAAATTATCCGAAAAAAAAAACATATTTTCACATATTCTAATTTCATGAATCAATTTATTCTGGAGAACAAAAATTGCCTGTCAACATACTGTCATTTAGAAAATAAGATTTGTTTCAGCTATACATTAAACCAAGGAGGCAGAACTGTATTTGAATAAAAAGCATGTACTATTTCCAATTAATGTTTTTTTGAATGATGGCTGTTAAAACGTTTCACAAAGGCGTTAAAAGTAAAATTGTTTATCAGGTAAAATTGACATTTGTTTTTACCCAAATCGTCTATTTCCACGATTTTATTTGGCCCTCCTTTTTGCATTGATTGCAATTTCATTTTCGCGATTATTTGGCACAAAATTTCATTTTTTAAAGACTGAGTTATGTCAAGGTCCCTATAACAAAAAAATACTGTATTGTCGCCTATGAAATGTGAAAAATAGTTAGTTAATTTTAACGTTTTTAATTATCGGGAGTGAAATATTTTCTTAATTAATGTATTTATTCTTCTTTTAATGTTGCGTGAACGAAGTCACGGGTAACAGCTAGTTACGATATAAAGAAGATATCAACAAGAATTTAAGTGAATATACAGCATATGATAGACAAGGGATAGATAAAGATACAACATATGAAAAATAGCAAATTAAATGATATAATTACAAAATATCATATATAAATTCATATACTGTTATGTTTTCATATGCATTTTTTTATAACATTTGGCAAATAATCTCATTTTCTTAAGCGGGAATTGCTCAAAACTTTAAAAAAAAGTCCTTCCGGCCTGTACCGGGAGGAAAAGGTAGCTTTCCTATATCTACGTTTTAAAATTTTAGCTAATGTTACACGAAAACAGCAAGCTAAAATGCAAAGAAACGTTTACAAAAGATTCGTTAATACTGAATTTGAATAAGAAATTCGCCAAATTATTGAGCAATAGCCAAATTGGCTTCATTTATGAAGACTTATTTTGATCGCCAAATTTGGCGATATTTCGCCAAATGTCGCCCAATTTTGTCGCCAATGTCGCCAATTTTGGCGTTAACGGATATGAATATATAGTTTTATGCGTATGATTGGGAAAATTATTACAACAATGAAAGAAAATAATTTGCGAGTAATCGCGTTAATGTGCTGTTTTGTTTCAAAATGTCAGCCACCCTCGAATTTCAAATTGCTCTATCTCAGCCATTTTTTAAGATAGAGGTAAACCAAAAAAAGCTCTGGAATCCTTGTATCAAGGCCTAACACGTAATTAAAAAATAAATTTGAATTTTTAAATTTTTTGTATATTTATTTTAGATTTTAAGTTATTTTACATTTTAAATGGCCGCCATCTTGAAACAAGATGGCGGACCAAGCTGGCCAACGAACTCGGTCGAGACATTAGTGACCTTAATACACACAATTAGTTTCATCAAAATCGATTCATAATTACGGGCGTTATCGTATGACATAGGTCAGATATATATATATATCCTAATAATATTATAAATCCGATTGTGTGCAAATGTTAGGCTGAAGCCAGCGTCAAAATGGAGCATTTAATGATCCTGTATCTTTGCATATAGGTTTATTATAACCTTCAAATGAACATACGCTGGTTTTTGTTTATTTTATTCAAATATTTTTCTTAATAATTCAAAATTTCGTTATTTTCATAGAGAATAAATGGACATTTTTTCGTATAATGTTTTAAAATGGTTAAATTTACTTTACCGTTGCTAATACTTTATCGTTGCCAAAACTTAATCAATGACCAGAATAATAATTTTTACTCAACAATTTAGTTTCAATTGAAAAATTTTCACGTGAAAAATGAAAATGAAATAAAAAAATTAAAGAATTAAAAAGAAGATTAAATAATATTATTAGAAATAAAACGTACTTTTTTTAGTTTTTGATAATAATACAAGGTTTCAATATGCGTAACCATAGGAAACAGGCTAATATGACGTCATACATCGAAAATAAAGCGGATATGCTTTGATGGTGAAATAAAATGATCTTGGGTTTTTTCTTTACTTTTTTTCTTTTTTTTTTTCTTTTGTATGGTAACAATACTTGGCGTTTTACCGTCTGCGCACGGCTAATATAACTATACCGTATTTTTTATTTAAATTTTTAAAAAGTAAAAAGAAGTTTGAAAAGAAAATGGTTAGCAAATATCAATAATATGCTCCGCAAAATTATCCATGTCGAAAATGATGTCATGGATAGCGAGAAATAGTTATTTTCATTCTTAAAACTAAAAGAAATAACTCGATTACCTAAAAAAACATGACGAATGTTAATAGTTCCATTTTTGTTGATAAAACATAAAGATTTAATATTATTTCGTTAAAGTAACATAATTTCCCCTATGCCAGTATTGAAATTAATTGCCTGGAAAAGAAAATTAACAAGAATTATGTCGTTAAAAAGTGATATATCTGGGAAAAAAGAGACGTCATATATGAAATAAAACGGGAATATTCCAATATGTTTTAAAATGAGTGTGAATCAATTCCTTACATTAATAATACAAGGATCAGTAAGTATAAAAAGTAGACGAGTTTCACGCCATATTTATAAAGAAAAATTTAAATGCTTTTTTATCTATACTAATTATTAAGCACTAGCAGTCTACGCCCGCTGCGCTGGTCGGTTTCTCCAAAAGAACCTTGAATCAAACGAAATATATCGGTGAATTTAACCTTGTATTTTAAAATAATCTGTACCTTTACCTGGAATATCCTAAAATACCATAAAAACGGATACTTATTTCACTAAGTTATGTTTTTTTAATACGGTTTATTATTACATTTACAATTTATCTCCTACCGTTTTCCATTGATTTATATGTTTTATAGCTACATTTTTTAATAACGTGAATTAACCTATATTATTCACAACTAAAAAGAAATGGCGCATCTAGTATTTGTCGAGAATTAAATAAATATCATGCACTCGTGACATCATAATTCAGTTTTATATTTTAACAGAATAATACGGATACTATAATTTGTGCAGACTTGCCAAGTCTCCGGCTTTTTGAATACCAGTATTATTTTAGAGAAAATGTTGTTCTTTTAAATCGCAGAATGTTCCGATTACATAAAACAACATTTTCTGTACTAAAATACTGGTGTCCAAAAAGCCGGAGACTTGGCAACTCTGAATTTCTGACTCGTTCTGACACATTGCTGTTATTATTATTTTTTTACGCGTAAGTTTTCGCTATGGTACTCCATTGTGAAATTTGGTAATTTTTGAAATTCAATATTTGAAAAATGGAATGATCAGTGGATTTGAAATTTATATCAAGAAAAATACAATTTTTTACCAGTTTGTCTAACAATTTTCTGACAAATACTTTTCGAGCAATTAATTTTTTCAGTAACTTCAAATGTTTCATTTTCCGAGATTAATCTGTGGCAATGATTAGGAAAAATCCCAGTCGTCAGCAACGCATCAATTTTTATTAAAGAGGATGAGTATCCGTTATATACAGATGAGAGTTTTCTGCTAAAAATTACATCATAATTTTAAGAAAAGGAAAATGAACACGAATTTATTATGTTAAAATCTGACCGTGTGTTTGTATTTCGCAACTACTCCTAGACTATCGAACGCAATACGATTTACTTAATACCGGTTATCATTGATCCGAGGATGTCACAGAAACTCTCAGAATAAAAAAAAATAAATTAGATGCCTTTTTTTTTTTGTAAATTTTAACGAAGTTTCTCTAAAAACGGAAAGTAAATTACTCCATATTTGTGTATAAAAAAGGAGAATTAAAACAGATCAGTATATTTTTTACACTATTTTCTCATTAAAACTGAAAAACAGAATTTATTTTCACTTTGAATAGATGGTGAAAACAAAATCTAGATTTCAGCAAATTATCCGAAAAATAAAAACATTTTCACATATTCAAACTTCATGAATCAATTTATCCTGGAGAACAAAAATTGCCTGTCAACATATAATAATGTCATTTAGAAAACAAGATTTGTCTCAGCTATACATTAAAACAAGGAGGCAGAATTGAATTTAAAGAAAAGAGCATATACTATTTCCAATTAATGTTTTTTTGGAAGATGGCTGTTAAAACTTTTCACAAAGGCGTTAAAAGTAAAATTGTTTATCAGGTAAAATTGACATTTATTTTTACCCAATTCGTCTATTTCCACGATTTTATTTGGCCCTTCTTTTTGCATTGGTTGCAATTTCATTTTCGCGATTATTTGGCACAAAATTTCACTTTTTTAAGACTGAGTTATGTCAAGGCAGGGCCGTAACCAGACGGGGGCAGGGTGGGCTGAGTCCCTCCTAGAAACTTCTTGAGTCCCCTCTCGACTTCAAAATCATTCAATACAAATAACATCATTATTATATTTAAGAATTAAAAAACTTTATAATCAACTAGCTGTTACCCGTGACTTCGTTCACGTATCATTAAAAGAAGTATAAATGCATTAATTAAGCAAAATATTTCATTCCCGATAATTAGAATCGTAAATAATTAACTAACTCTTTATCACATTCCATAGGAGACAATACCGTATTTCTATGTTATACAGGCCTTGACATAACTAAGTTTTAAAAAAGTGAAAATTTGTGACAAATACTCAAGAAAAGGAAACTGCAACCAATGAAAAAAGGCGGGCCAAATAAAATCGCGGAAATCGGCGAATTGTGTAAAAACATATGTCAAGTTTACCTGGTAAACTATTTTACTTAAGCCTTTGTGAAACGTTTTAATAGCATCCTTCAACGATAATGGAAATAGTATATTCTTTTTCATTAAATTCAATTCTTGTGAATAGGGAGAAATAATTGTAGACCTAACTGCAAGGAGCTTAATTTATACCCACTGAGCTCCAAATATAACAGCAGATCTGTCTTCCTAATGCCCAACATGCTTTCCAGCGGTCAGCGCGGAAGGATACAGTGACGATAATTTTAGCTCGCATTCATGGCAAAACATGCTGTCTATCGCATTCCCTTACAGGATTAGTGAATTATTTATGAATTAGATAAGCATAGCTTAATTATAAAAGCATAAATTAGGATAATAGTAAATGAGAATACTAATATCTGCCATTGACAACGCGGACTATTTTTTTCTTTTGCCTTGCAAGCTTCATTTGCCTTTCATGCTTTTGACCGCTGATTCTGAACTCCTGTTATATATAGAGCTCAATGTTTATACCTGAAAAAAAAATATTTATTTCTAAATGAAAATATGTTGACAGACGACTTTTTGTCCTCCAGAATAAATTGATTCATGAAGTTTGAATATGTGAAAATACGTTTTTATTTTTCAAAAATTTTACTGTAATCAAGATTTTTTTTTCTTTCACTATCTATTCAAATTGAAAATAAATTCTTTTTTTCAGTTTTAATAAGAAAAAATATATTAATCCGTTTTATTTCTTCTTTTTTATCCACAAAAATGGAATAATTTAGTTGCCATTTTTAGAGAAACTTCGTTAAAATTTACAAAAATAAATAAATAAATAAAAATCTCGGAATTTAAATCATTTTTTTTTAATTCTGAGAGTTTATGACATCCTCGGATCAATGATAACCGGTCTTAAGTAAATCGTGTTGCGTTCGACAACCTGAAAGGAGTAGTTGCGAAATGCAAACAGGCGGTCAGATTTTAATATAATAGATTCGCATTTATTTTTCTTTTCCTAATAATTACGTTTTGGTTTTGGCAAAAAACTCTCATCTGTATGTAACTGATATTCATGCTTAATAATCGGTGTAGATAAAAAAATATTTCAAATTTTTCGTTTTAAATATGGCGTGAAACTCATTTACTTTCTAAACTTACCGATCCTTGTATTATTAATGTAAGGAATTGATTCACGCTCCTTGTAAAACACATTTGAAAATTCCCGTTTTATTTCAAATATGACGTCATTTTTACCTCAGAGAAATCTCTTTTTAATGGCATAATTCTTGTTAATTTTCTTTTTCTAGCAATCAGTGCGTAAATTTTAGCGGAAAACTCACATTGTATGTAACTGGTATTCAAGCTAATTATTAATCAGTAACGATAAAAAATATCAGTTTTTCATCTTAAATAATACGTCCATTATCTATCTACTTTCATTATACATTGATATTCATGCTCCTTGTATTATTACGAACATTTGGAAATTACATGTTTTATTTATGACGTCATATTTGTCCAAACCGAGGAGGATCCTTTTCATAGTTCCATGGTCCAAGCGAAATCTATTTTTAATAATATAATAATTGTTCATTTTTCCTTCTAATTATAACGCAATTTTTGACAGAAAAAGATCTTTTTAATGTAAACGATATTCATACTTCATGTATAATGTTGTTTCAAATATCACGGAAATTCATCTTCTTTTGAATTCTTTTTAATTTTCATTTTTCACGTGAAAAACGTTCAATTGAAAATTAATTGTTGAGGAAAAATTATTTTTCCGAGTTTTTAATTTTTGGCAACGATCAAAGCCCTAACAACAATAAAGTAAAATGGTTAAATTTTATTGAAAAATGTCCATTTATTCTCTATGAAAATAATGAAATTTTTAATTATTAAAGAAAATATTTGAATAAAATAAATAAAACCTAGTCTATGTTCATTTGAGGGTTATAATCAAACTACATGCAAAAATACAGGATCATTAAAAGCTCCATTTTGACGCTGGCTTCAGCCTAACATTTGCACACAATCAGATTTATAATATTATTAGGATTGTTTTATGACAGTGGGGACTTGCTTTCTACGTCTGTCTATATTTATAAATCCTTAAAATAGAGGGGAAAATACAAGCTGTGAATTAGCCCCATCAAAAAATTTCAAAGCCTCCTCTGACTTTGCCGACTGGTTACAACCCTGTGTCAAGGTCCCTATAACAAAAAAGTCCTTCCGGCCTGTACCGGGAGGAAAAGGTAGCTTTCCTATATCTTCGTTTTAAAATTTTAGCTAATGTTACACGAAAATAGCAAGTTAAAATGCAAAGAAACGTTTACAAAAGATTCGTTAATACTGAATTTGAATAAGAAATTCACCAAATTATTGAGCAATAGCCAAATTGGCTTCATTTATGAAGACTTATTTTGGTCGCCAAATGTCGCCCATTTTGTCGCCAACGTCGCCAATTTTGCCAATTTTGGCGCCAATGTCGCCAATTTTGGCGCTAACGGATATGAATATATAGTTTTATGAGTATGATTGGGAAAATTATTACAACAATGAAAGAAAATAATTTGCAAGCAATGGCGTTAATGTGCTGTTTTGTTTCAAAATGTCAGCCACCCTAGAATTTCAAACTGCTCTATCTCAGCCATTTTTTAAGATAGAGGTAAACCAAAAAATGCTCTGGAATCCTTGTATCAAGGCCTAACACGTAATTAAAAAAATAAATTTGAATTTTTAATTTTTTTGTATATTTATTTTAGTTTTAAATTTTTAAATGGCCGCCATCTTGAAACAAAATGGCGGACCAAGCTGGCCAACGAACTCGTTCGAGACATTGGTGAGCTTAATACACACAATTAGTTTCATCAAAATCGATTAATAAATACGAGCGTTATCGATGACATAGGTCAGATATATATATATATATATATATATATATATGTGGATATATCTATATATATAAATCAACATTTGAGCGGAGGGTGGTTTTGAGGTCTGGGGGTCATGATCGGTGAAAATATATCGAAATTTTCCGGAACTGCTTTCCTCCGAACGGCTGCAATAGGTAGCTTTATACTTTTTAGTATTGAAAGCTACCTAAAATACCGTATTGTCTCCTATGAAATGTGATAAATAGTTAGTTAATTATTAACATTTTTAATTATCGGGAGTGAAATATTTTGCTTATTTAATGTATTTATTCTTCTTTTAATGTTGCGTGAACGAAGTCACGGGTAACAGCTAGTATATATATATATATATATATATATATATATATATATATATATATATATATATATGGATATATCTATATATATAAATCAACATTTGGACGGAGGGTAGTTTTAGGGTCTGGGGGTCATGATCGGTGAAAATATATCGAAATTTTCCGGAACTGCTTTCCTCCGAACGGCTGCAAGAGGTAGCTTTATACTTTTTTGTATTGAAAGCTACCTAAAACAGCCGGATCTTTTAAAACGGTATTTTTAAAGTCACATAATCAGATTTGCAGCCAATAGCGTATTTTAGCAAGAATGGTTTAACGCAAATTTAATTTAATTTTTGCAACATTTTCTTTGTGACAAATATCTAAATAAAATAAAAAATAAAATATTAAATATTGAAATATTAAATCAAATATTTAATATTTGAATTAAAAAAATTTCCTTTGTTTATTTGTATAACTATTTATAGAAACTCGTATACTTCAAACCACATTAATAACATGTTTTGCTACAAACGTGTCTACCAGTCTAACTACTTGTATGTCTTAGCTGTGTCTCTCTCCGAACTCATCTGTCTACTGTGTCTCTACTCTTCTGTATACCCGTCTCAGTATCCGTCTGTCTTTCTACCCGACTCTTTAATCGTGTCTCTACCTGTCTCGCTTCCCGTTACACTACTCGTCTATCAACACGTCTGTCTGTCTATATAACCCTCTCTCTACCCGTGTGTCAAGTCGTCTCTGTACTCGTCTCTCTATCCACCACGATACCCGTCTCCCTACCCATCTCACTACCCCTCTGTCAACCCTTTTTTGCACCTGCCTCGCTACCCGTCTGTCTATTCGTTTCGCTACCCGTTAGCTTATCTCTGTCGCTATCCGTCTCTCTACCCGTTTGTTTACACGTCTATCTATCTCTCGCCAACTCTTCCCAATATTTAAACAATTTAGTAAACGGAAGCCGTTTATCTGTTATTAAATGCAAACAGGAGTAATTTATCTAAAGAGTGTAATCAGATGCAATTTTTTTAAATACATACATAAACCAGCATAATAATTCACCAGTTTTATTTTCATAGTAGTTTATGTCATTTGACAGTAAATCTCAACTTCTTCAACCCGAACTGCGTCAAGCTTTTTAAAAAAGCCCCAAGGTCCGTATAACTGGGAAGGGGAATTGTCTTCAGGGCTATTAGATACATGTTATTAAGTTAAGTGAAAGTTTCGTAATCGGGTTCGCAGCCAATTTCTTATGTCAGAAAGGGTGGCTTCACGCCATTTTAAATTCATTTCTGTAACTTTCTTTTTCTTTTTTGGTGGGTGGTTGGGGGGGGGAGATGGTTCCAAATATATACACTTAAATTCAAACTTTTGCCCCCATGTTAATATTAGTGTTGTTTGTATTATCAATTAATACTTTGTTGATCGAGCTTCATTCGAAACAAATGTAAAAGACTTCTACAGTTTTTTTTTCTAGGAGAAAGTTCCGTAATCGGGCCCTAAGCTAATCGGGGAATTTAATATCATTATTGTTTCTAACTCTTATAGAGTTAAAACAATATTGTTGCTAGCATTACTCTTGTTTGTGACAAACCTCTTCTGTGTATCTGAATAGGGAAAAGTTCCGTATCATGTACTGCTTGGTGCCAAAGGCAGTTGTAGAAACTTACAAATTTTTCTATAGAGCGGAAAAACATGTTTTTTAAAATATTTACAAATATACGTTTATTAAACCATGTTTTTGAGCCATTTTAAAAAATTAAGTACGGTGCTAAAATAAAATTTTATTGCCATTTTCGATATTTAAATAAGAAATGAAAATACATAACAAACAAATTTAACAAAACTAAGCCATTTTTGGGTACTTCTCTATTATCTCGTCGACAACTTTTCATAACAAAAAACTATCGCCAAACTAAGATTAAACGCCAAAAATACAGTCCCATTTACTTGATGCCAGAAGTATTATACGTATTTGTTATGCCATCAAGTGGTTTTTAATTCGACATTTGCGTGTATTTTTCATTATGTTTTATTGATTTATTAGTTATTTCATTCATTAAAGTAACAATTATGTCCTTATATTCTTATATTTTATTTATTTTGATATTTCAGTGGCAACGTTCTCCCGTTTATTTAGCGTTACAGTTTGGCGATAGTTTTTTGTTATGAAAAGTGGTCGACGGGATAATAGAGAAGTACCCATTTTTTGTGATAAATAATTGTTATTGCCAGGGGGCAAATTGTAAACAATTAATAAGCGAACTAAAAAAATTACCGGAAAAAACTTGTGGGAATCTCAAGAAAGAAATATCTGATATAAATAGCATTTAAAATCTTAAAATGGAGAAGTGGTCCGTATAAAAATGCAAAACATTATACACCTGATATAAGAATTTTTTAATTTTTTTATATTTCCGAAAGCACAGATAAAAGGGTAAAAATCCCGGCACAGATGCCATATACTCACCACGTTGGCGCGATTTTTCCCCCGCCCCTTTGGCGAAAACTGTTTGTTGTGTTTGTTTACTTTTATTTTTTATTTTAATTCTATAGATTATTTTTATATGTATATCAATATTAATTTAGGCCCAGATCTCATATACGCACCAGATTGGCGCGATTTTTCCCCCGCCAATTTGGCGAAAACTTTGTTTTTGAATATTAGTTACAAATACCATACAATAATAGCATGCAATTTTTTATTTTAATATAAAAATAAAATAACGTAATAAATGAAATAGCTCCTGTTATTCAAAAATGGGAAATAAAAATAAATAAATGATAGTTTGATATAAATAAATATTGATATATATAATAAAAACAATTTATAGAATTAAAATAAAAAATAAAACTTAATAAACAACAATTGAAACAAAATAACCGGGTTACCATGTGAGGCATAAAATTGCCATTTTGTTGCAATCGCGCCAATGTGGTGCGTATATGACATCCGAGCCTTTATTTATATCAAACTATTATTTATTTATTTTTATTTCCTTTTTTAAAATAATAGAAGCTGTTTCATTTCTTACGTTATTTTATTTTTATATTGAAATAAAAAATCACGTGTACTATTTGTCACACTATTTGTAACTAATATTCAAAAACAAAGTTTTCCCCAAGCTGGTGGAGGAAAAATCGCGCCAACGTGGTGCGTATATGACATCTGTGCCTTGTTTCATTTCACATAGAGGCACTGCTGTATTATCCCGTCGACCACTTTTCATAACAAAAAACTATCGCCAAACTGTTAGATTAAACGCCAAAAATGCAGTCCCATTTACTTGACATCAGAAGTATTATACGTGTTTGTTACGTCATCAAGTGGTTTTTAACGCGACATTTGCGTGTTTTTTTCATTATGTTTTACTGATTTATTAGTTATTTCATTCATTAAAATAACAATTGTGTCCTTAAATTCTTATATTTTATTTATTTATGTATTTTGATATTTCAATGACAACGTTCTCCCGTTTATTTGGCGATAGTTTTTTGTGATGAAAAGTGGTCGACGGGATAATAGAGAAGTACCCACATATGTATTGGTACTTTTATGTGAACTTGGCGCAGTTGATAAATCGCCAAATATTTTTCTCATAACATCTTCATATTGCATTCATTTCATTTAAATATAAATCTTTCACTGATTTCATTTGAAATACATACATTAAAAATACACGTCTTTCACTCATTTAATTTCAAATACACTAATTCCATTTAAAATACTAAAAAGGAACAGAAAATAAGAAATAATGCCACAAATCGAAACCTTTTATTTAAACATCAAAGAATTGTTCCTAACATACACACGCGAAATAAAAAACTGCTAATGGTGTGATTTACGCCAAATCTCTAATACTAAAACTACTCTTACTAATCTTTAATACTTTTCAAACAGAAAAAATTCCAGATTAACTTTCCATTTTTATTAAATTGAAATATATTTTATTGTGCTGAATATTAGTGCTTGCAAATTTTTTTGCTCCATGTATTCCATGAACTTTTCAATTCCGATTGTCTACGAAAATCTCCCGCCGGTGAAAATGACGTACGCACAAAATTTAGTGACGTATGTACTTTAATTGTGCTTTTTTATCTATTTTTTTAATATAACTTCCAAACGGTTTGACACTTATTCTTGGTAATAAATAGACGACGTTGTCACCTTTATAGGTACCTGCTGTAAAAATTTGAACGAAATCCGTTAAATATTTTTTGAGTTATGCTTGACGAAAGGTTTTAATATCCATCGTAGCTATATATGGGGCAAAGTAATACTGCGCTGTGTATGAGTCTTCGTTGCACTCAGACAATTACTCAGTCAAAAAATTCGCTTAATGAGTAATCACAATAATGATGCTGCTGCAGTACTAGCACGAACGAGAATTGTTGCCTTCAGCATTGGAAGAAGTATAATTCACACGTTTTTCAAATTGCCCGTCGAACATACGAATGAAGCAGAATAATTTAAGCTTGATTCTGACGAATTGAAATTATTTAAGGAACAATGGAAATCACTGGATTTAGTAATTATCGATGAGTGCAGTATGGTTTCGAATGTACTTTAGCGATGATCAGCTAACGATATGGCGAATGTTGTAAAAACAAGTGAGATTACTGTTTTGGTGCCAAAATTATTATTTTGTTTGGGGATTTATTGCAGCTAGCACCCGTAAAGACCCAATTTTGATTTCAGGAACTGCCTTTAAACAAAGTGAAACAACTGTTTGGTGGTGTTGGTGCATTCAACTTTTGGTACGAATTTGAATACAGTGAGCTAACAATGAACATTGTGTTATATACATAAAAAAATATATATCGGGCCATAACTTTCTTAAATAACAGTCTCATGCACCAAATAACGATGCAAAATCAAAACTCAATTTTTATAGCATCATCACTGAACTGATTGTTAGTATAATTATCAGAGCCTAACATTCGGTCCCATTCAGCGATTTTAAGAAAGACTAAGAAGAGTAGTAAGGAAAGATACCACTGAAAGAACAACTGAGCCTATAACAGGCGACTTCAGTGCAGCAGAAACAGTCCATGGATACGACCAAGACAATTATAGAATCCAGTTTCTTTATGAGGTAATAGCCATGGAAAACCACAATTTAATTATTGATGTGACGGTCCCCTGACATTTGAGAGAGCAGGTAGACATGAAAAATGCTACTTTGGCGATGAACAGTCAACGATTTGGCGAGTGTTGTAAAAACAATGTAACAATAAAATTTTGACAATAGCAAAATTTTTTGCTTTTAAAGATATTAAAAAATCTTTAGTTTTTATCAAAAAAACTAAATGACTAGTATTAAAAAATGCTCTGAAGAGCACCAAAAAAGGTTAATATGCTTAAGTATGAAAAAGGGTTGGACAAGTGCTTCTAATTGAGCATGAGAAAGGAAAGGGGTTCCTTCTTGGCTGCAGCTCACTGTCAATGCCAACTTTTAAAAATATCATATTCGCGCTTTTTCCATATAAATGAAATAACTCACAGTTACGATAAAAATGTATAGTTTAAAGACGTCGCCAGTAAAGACGCAGCTTGATTAGACATGAATGTAAGGCGATATAGTACCAAAAACCTTAGTTCCTGCAGCATGTCACACTCATGCAGTGCTACCAAGCATGCCTGCAGTGTAGAACTGCGCAGACAATTGATTTTTATTGCAGTGCAGAGTGTTGCAGCATTCTGAACAGGAACAATTTCCCATATGCACGCATTACAGTATAATGCATTCATTGATTGAAATTATATGCAAGTGGCTGTGGCTCCACAATGCAATATGCAGTACAGCAATGCATATGTAAGTTATAAACGAACATTAGGCGCATATACCTTTAATAGGGAAGTACAAAGAAACAGTGCGGATGTGCACTGAGGCTCAAAAGTATAACAGGAGTGTACAGTGTAGTATAGTCTGTAGATCAATAATGGTACACAGTGCACTGTACAAAGTTGCATTGCAGACGCACGCACAGTACAAGAGTAGAACAGTGCAGTTGAAATATAAAGCACGTTGGAAAGTATTACTACAGTACCGCAAATTTCTTTTATATGAAAAAGAGCGAATATGATTTTTTCAAAAGTTGGCATTGACAGTGAGCTGCAGCCATGAAGGTAACACTTTCCTTTCTCATGCTCAATTAGAAGCACTTGTCCAACCCTTTTTCATACTTAAGCATATTAACCTTTTTTAGTGCTCTTCAGAGCAATTTTTATTAGTAGAATATTAAAATACTTCAATCATGTAACAGTATAACATTGGGAATTCGTATAGATCACTTGTAAACATTCTATATCCAAACATACTTAATCAGAAAAAGAGTTTAAATATAAAATGTGCATTTTTTGTTTAACAACTTTTCGAGAATATTACATTTTATGCAGCACTAGGGCTTTGATGAGAATGTTTTGATTACGTGTATAGATGTTCGTGTATAGATGTTACGAGATACATGTACAGCATCGATACATGCATAGCATAGATGATACATGTATAGCATAGATACATGTATAGATATATGCATAACATATATAAATGCATAGATACATATATAAATGTTAAATTCTTGCAAGTGCAGAACAAACATATATTTTAATAAAATTAAGTTTATTTTTTATAAAACATAAAAACAAAATCTCAAAAACTATCCTTTAAATGTAACTACAATTACGGAAGAAAAGTTAGTTACATTTCAGAAAGAAAAAATTCAAAATCTCAAGCAATTTCATATTTTTGAATTTATCTCAAAGTTTTGTTTTTTTTTTGTTTTCTTGGAGAGAAATTATGTGTACTTATTTCGTGGAACGAGCACTTTTTTAAACAATGTGCATGTACGAGTAGAAATAAATTTAACATATATTCTAATACGACAAAATCTTGTGTGTGGTTATGCAAATTTTATTTTAAAAATGGCTCTAATGATTTTGACGAAATTTTGTATCCTACCGTTTTCGGGCACCAGAAAACCATTGGGATAGATCACGTGTTCGAGAAAATTCGATTAATGGGTCATTTTGGGTCATCAATGGTCAGGGTGAAGCTAACTCTATCTAAAAAACAATTCGAACGATTTTGATGAAATTTTATATTTTACCATTTTCGGGCACGAGGAGACTATTGGGCTGGTCACATGTTCGAGAAATTTCGATTAGTGGGTCATTTTGGTCATGGGTCATTATGGGTCAATCTATTTCATCTTAAAAACGGCTAACACTATTTACACTAAATTTTGCATCCCATGGTTTTCGGACATGAGAAGACTGTTGGGCTAGGTCACATGTTCGAGAAAATTCCATTAGGGGTCAGTTTGGTCATGGGTCATTATGGGTCAAGCTATTTTATCTTAAAAACGGTTCAGACTATTTACACTAAATTTTGCATCCTATGGTTTTCAGGCACGAGAAGACTGTTGGGCTAGGTCACAGGTTCGAGAAAATTCAATTAGTGGGTCATTTTGGTCATGGGTCATTATGGGTCAAGCTATTTTATCTTAAAAACGATTGTGACGAAATTTTGTATTTTACTATTTTCGGGCACGAGAAATCATTGGGCTAGGTCACATACTCGAGAAAATCCAATTAGTGGGTCCTTTTGGTCATGGGTCATTACGGGTCAAGCTATTTTTATCTTAAAAACGGCTCAGAGGATTTGAACTAAATTTTTATCCTACGGTTTAAGGCACGAGAGAAATTTTGTATCCTACCATTTTGGGGCACCAGAAAACCATTGGGCTAGGTCACGTGTTCGAGAAAATTCGATTAGTGGATCATCAAGGGTCATCAAGGGTGAGGGTCAAGCTAATTCTATCTAAAAAACGGTTCAAATGATTTTGACGAAATTTTGTATTTTACCATTTTCGGTCACGAGAAGACTATTGGGCTGGGTCACATGTTCAAGAAATTTCGATTTGTGGGTCATTTTGATCATGGGTCATTATGGGTCAGGCTATCTTTTCTTAAAAACGGCTCAGACTATTTATACTAAATTTTGCCTTCTATGGTTTTTGGGCAAGTGAAGATTGTTGGGCTACGTCACATGTTCGAGAAAATTCAATTAGTGGGTCATTTTGGTCATGGGTCATTATGGGTGAAGCTATTTTATCTTAAAAACGGCTCAGATCATTTGAACTAAATTTAGTGTTCTACAGATTAAGGGAATGAGAAGGCAATTGGGCTAGGTCACATGTTCGCGAAAATTCGATTAGTGAGGCATTTTGGTCATGGGTCATTCTGGGTCAAGCTATTTTTATCTTAAAAAGTGTTGGCGACATTGGCGGGATTTGGCAGGAAAATTGACTTTTAATATTACCAATGCCAAAACACTTGCTTGGCGCCAAAAACAAATATCACCAAATTTGGCGAATTTGGCGAAAAATTTGTCTTTTAGAATCTAAAGGAATTTTTTAGAAATTCACAATAGGAGCTGACATACATAATTCAACCAATCAGAATCCATGGAACGTTCTCGAAAAAAATTTTAACCAATCAGGGTACATATAACTTTCTCAACGCATGCTTGGTGCTAAATGAAATGTCGCTAAACTTGGTGACATTTGGCGAAATTTCTGGCTTTTAGAATCAGAAATAACTTTCTAGAAATTTCCAATAGGAGCCGACATACATGATTCAACTACCAAGTTGAACACAAAGCAAATGTTGACCGAGCATTGCTCGGTTGTACCTGCTGGTTAGTACTTACAGATTGTACGCCAGTCAGTGAAGTATCTGAAACCCGAATTGATTTCCACGAGTTTCACTTGGTTATTCCTTACACCTTTTCCATACGTATTTACTTTTGTATGGAAGTTGAAATAAGCTAATTATATTAAAATACTTCAATCATGTAACAGTATAACATTGGGAATTCGTATAGATCACTTGTAAACATTCTATATCCAAACATACTTAATCAGAAAAAGAGTTTAATATAAAATGTGCATTTTTTGTTTAACAACTTTTCGAGAATATTACATTTTATGCAGCACTAGGGCTTTGATGAGAATGTTTTGATTACGTGTATAGATGTTCGTGTATAGATGTTACGAGATACATGTACAGCATCGATACATGCATAGCTTAGATGATACATGTATAGCATAGATACATGTATAGATACATGCATAACATATATAAATGCATAGATACATATGTAAATGTTAAATTCTTGCAAGTGCAGAACAAACATATATTTTAATAAAATTAAGTTTATTTTTTATAAAACATAAAAACAAAATCTCAAAAACTATCCTTTAAATGTAACTACAATTACGGAAGAAAAGTTAGTTACATTTCAGAAAGAAAAAATTCAAAATCTCAAGCAATTTCATATTTTTGAATTTATCTCAAAGTTTTGTTTTTTTTTGGTTTCTTGGAGAGAAATTATGTGTACTTATTTCGTGGAACGAGCACTTTTTTAAACAATGTGCATGTACGAGTAGAAATAAATTTAACATATATTCTAATACGAGAAAATCTTGTGTGTGGTTATGCAAATTTTATTTTAAAAATGGCTCTAATGATTTTGACGAAATTTTGAATCCTACCGTTTTCGGGCACCAGAAAACCATTGGGATAGATCACGTGTTCGAGAAAATTCGATTAATGGGTCATTTTGGGTCATCAATGGTCAGGGTGAAGCTAACTCTATCTAAAAAACAATTCGAACGATTTTGATGAAATTTTATATTTTACCATTTTCGGGCACGAGGAGACTATTGGGCTGGTCACATGTTCGAGAAATTTCGATTAGTGGGTCATTTTGGTCATGGGTCATTATGGGTCAATCTATTTCATCTTAAAAACGGCTAACACTATTTACACTAAATTTTGCATCCCATGGTTTTCGGGCATGAGAAGACTGTTGGGCTAGGTCACATGTTCGAGAAAATTCCATTAGGGGGTCAGTTTGGTCATGGGTCATTATGGGTCAAGCTATTTTATCTTAAAAACGGTTCAGACTATTTACACTAAATTTTGCATCCTATGGTTTTCAGGCACGAGAAGACTGTTGGGCTAGGTCACAGGTTCGAGAAAATTCAATTAGTGGGTCATTTTGGTCATGGGTCATTATGGGTCAAGCTATTT
Organism: Maratus michaelseni; assembly: GCA_963931845.1. Classification (NCBI taxonomy): domain Eukaryota; kingdom Metazoa; phylum Arthropoda; class Arachnida; order Araneae; family Salticidae; genus Maratus; species Maratus michaelseni. The sequence continues at coordinate 425,545,635 of OZ007592.1, forward strand.
TATCTTAAAAACGATTGTGACGAAATTTTGTATTTTACTATTTTCGGGCACGAGAAATCATTGGGCTAGGTCACATACTCGAGAAAATCCAATTAGTGGGTCCTTTTGGTCATGGGTCATTACGGGTCAAGCTATTTTTATCTTAAAAACGGCTCAGAGGATTTGAACTAAATTTTTATCCTACGGTTTAAGGCACGAGAGAAATTTTGTATCCTACCATTTTGGGGCACCAGAAAACCATTGGGCTAGGTCACGTGTTCGAGAAAATTCGATTAGTGGATCATCAAGGGTCATCAAGGGTGAGGGTCAAGCTAATTCTATCTAAAAAACGGTTCAAATGATTTTGACGAAATTTTGTATTTTACCATTTTCGGTCACGAGAAGACTATTGGGCTGGGTCACATGTTCAAGAAATTTCGATTTGTGGGTCATTTTGATCATGGGTCATTATGGGTCAGGCTATCTTTTCTTAAAAACGGCTCAGACTATTTATACTAAATTTTGCCTTCTATGGTTTTTGGGCAAGTGAAGATTGTTGGGCTAGGTCACATGTTCGAGAAAATTCAATTAGTGGGTCATTTTGGTCATGGGTCATTATGGGTGAAGCTATTTTATCTTAAAAACGGCTCAGATCATTTGAACTAAATTTAGTGTCCTACAGATTAAGGGAATGAGAAGGCAATTGGGCTAGGTCACATGTTCGCGAAAATTCGATTAGTGAGGCATTTTGGTCATGGGTCATTCTGGGTCAAGCTATTTTTATCTTAAAAAGTGTTGGCGACATTGGCGGGATTTGGCAGGAAAATTGACTTTTAATATTACCAATGCCAAAACACTTGCTTGGCGCCAAAAACAAATATCACCAAATTTGGCGAATTTGGCGAAAAATTTGTCTTTTAGAATCTAAAGGAATTTTTTAGAAATTCACAATAGGAGCTGACATACATAATTCAACCAATCAGAGTCCATGGAACGTTCTCGAAAAAAATTTTAACCAATCAGGGTACATATAACTTTCTCAACGCATGCTTGGTGCTAAATGAAATGTCGCTAAACTTGGTGACATTTGGCGAAATTTCTGGCTTTTAGAATCAGAAATAACTTTCTAGAAATTTCCAATAGGAGCCGACATACATGATTCAACTACCAAGTTGAACACAAAGCAAATGTTGACCGAGCATTGCTCGGTTGTCCCTGCTGGTTAGTACTTACAGATTGTACGCCAGTCAGTGAAGTATCTGAAACCCGAATTGATTTCCACGAGTTTCACTTGGTTATTCCTTACACCTTTTCCATACGTATTTACTTTTGTATGGAAGTTGAAATAAGCTAATTATATTAAAATACTTCAATCATGTAACAGTATAACATTGGGAATTCGTATAGATCACTTCTAAACATTCTATATCCAAACATACTTAATCAGAAAAAGAGTTTAATATAAAATGTGCATTTTTTGTTTAACAACTTTTCGAGAATATTACATTTTATGCAGCACTAGGGCTTTGATGAGAATGTTTTGATTACGTGTATAGATGTTCGTGTATAGATGTTACGAGATACATGTACAGCATCGATACATGCATAGCTTAGATGATACATGTATAGCATAGATACATGTATAGATACATGCATAACATATATAAATGCATAGATACATATGTAAATGTTAAATTCTTGCAAGTGCAGAACAAACATATATTTTAATAAAATTAAGTTTATTTTTTATAAAACATAAAAACAAAATTTCAAAAACTATCCTTTAAATGTAACTACAATTACGGAAGTAAAGTTAGTTACATTTCAGAAAGAAAAAAATTCAAAATCTCAAGCAATTTCATATTTTTGAATTTATCTCAAAGTTTTTTTTTTTTTTGGTTTCTTGGAGAGAAATTATGTGTACTTATTTCGTGGAACGAGCACTTTTTTAAACAATGTGCATGTACGAGTAGAAATAAATTTAACATATATTCTAATACGAGAAAATCTTGTGTGTGGTTATGCAAATTTTATTTTAAAAATGGCTCTAATGATTTTGACGAAATTTTGTATCCTACCGTTTTCGGGCACTAGAAAACCATTGGGATAGATCACGTGTTCGAGAAAATTCGGTTAATGGGTCATTTTGGGTCATCAATGGTCAGGGGGAAGCTAACTCTATCTAAAAAACAATTCGAACGATTTTGACGAAATTTTGTATTTTACCATTTTCGGGCACGAGAAGACTATTGGGCTGGGTCACATGTTCGAGAAATTTTGATTAGTGGGTCATTTTGGTCATGGGTCATTATGGGTCAAGCTATTTTATCTTAAAAACGGCTCACACTATTTACACTAAATTTTGCATCCCATGGTTTTCGGGCACGAGAAGGCTGTTGGGCTAGGTCACATGTTCGAGAAAATTTCATTAGTGGGTCAGTTTGGTCATGGGTCATTATGGGTCAAGCTATTTTATCTTAAAAACGGTTCAGACTATTTACACTAAATTTTGCATCCTATGGTTTTCAGGCATGAGAAGACTGTTGGGCTAGGTAACAGGTTCGAGAAAATTCAATTAGTGGGTCATTTTGGTCATGGGTCATTATGGGTCAAGCTATTTTATATTAAAAACGATTGTGACGAAATTTTGTATTTTACCATTTTCGGGCACGAGAAATCATTGGGCTAAGTCACATACTCAAGAAAATCCAATTAGTGGGTCCTTTTGGTCATGGGTCATTACGGGTCAAGCTATTTTTATCTTAAAAACGGCTCAGAGGATTTGAACTAAATTTTGTATCCTACGGTTTATGGCATGAGAGAAATTTTGTATCCTACCATTTTGGGGCAACAGAAAACCGTTGGGCTAGGTCACTTGTTCGAGAAAATTGGATTAGTAGGTCATCAAGAGTCATCAAGGGTCAGGGTCAAGCTAATTCTATCTAAAAAACAATTCGAACGATTTTGACGAAATTTTGTATTTTACCATTTTCGGGCACGAGAAGACTATTGGGCTGGTCACATGTTCGAGAAATTTCAATTTGTGGGTCATTTTGATCATGGGTCATTATGGGTCAAGCTATCTTTTCTTAAAAACGGCTCAGACTATTTATACTAAATTTTGCCTTCTATGGTTTTTGGGCACGTGAAGATTGTTGGGCTAGGTCACATGTTCGAGAAAATTCAATTAGTGGGTCATTTTGGTCATGGGTCATTATGGGTCAAGCTATTTTATCTTAAAAACTGCTCAGATCATTTGAACTAAATTTAGTGTCCTACAGTTTAAGGGAATTAGAAGGCAATTGGGCTAGGTCACATGTTCGCGAAAATTCGATTAGTGAGGCATTTTGGTCATGGGTCATTCTGAGTCAAGCTATTTTTATCTTAAAAAGTGTTGGCGACATTGGCGGTATTTGGCAGGAAAATTGACTTTTAATATTACCAATGCCAAAACACTTGCTTGGCGCCAAAAACAAATATCGCCAAATTTGGCGAATTTGGCGAAAAATTTGTCTTTTAGAATCTAAAGGAATTTTTTAGAAATTCACAATAGGAGCTGACATACATAGTTCAACCAATCAGAGTCCATGGAACGTTCTCGAAAAAAATTTTAACCAATCAGGGTACATATAACATTCTCAACGCATGCTTGGTGCTAAATGAAAGAATGTCGCTAAACTTGGTGACATTTGGCGAAATTGCTGGCTTTTAGAATCAGAAATAACTTTCTAGAAATTTCCAATAGGAGCCGCCATACATGATTCAACTACCAAGTTGAACACAAAGCAAATGTTGACCGAGCATTGCTCGGTTGTACCAGCTGGTTAGTACTTACAGATTGTACGCCAGTCAGTGAAGTATCTGAAACCCGAATTGATTTCCACGAGTTTCACTTGGTTATTCCTTACACCTTTTCCATACGTATTTACTTTTGTATGGAAGTTGAAATAAGCTAATTATATTAAAATATTTCAATTATGTAACAGTATAACATTGGGAATTCGTATAGATCACTTGTAAACATTCTATATCCAAACATACTTAATCTGAAAAAGAGTTTAAATATAAAATGTGCATTTTTTGTTTAACAAATTTTCGAGAATATTACATTTTATGCAGCACTAGGGCTTTGATGAGAATGTTTTGATTACGTGTATAGATGTTCGTGTATAGATGTTACGAGATACATGTACAGCATCGATACCTGCATAGCATAGATGATACATGTATAGCATAGATACATGTATAGATACATGCATAACATATATAAATGCATAGATACATATATAAATGTTAAATTCTTGCAAGTGCAGAACAAACATATATTTTAATAAAATTAAGTTTATTTTTTATAAAACATAAAAACAAAATCTCAAAAACTATCCTTTAAATGTAACTACAATTACGAAAGAAAAGTTAGTTACATTTCAGAAAGAAAAAATTCAAAATCTCAAGCAATTTCATATTTTTGAATTTATCTCAAAGTTTTGTTTTTTTTTGGTTTCTTGGAGAGAAATTATGTGTACTTATTTCGTGGAACGAGCACTTTTTTAAACAATGTGCATGTACGAGTAGAAATAAATTTAACATATATTCTAATACGACAAAATCTTGTGTGTGGTTATGCAAATTTTATTTTAAAAATGGCTCTAATGATTTTGACGAAATTTTGTATCCTACCGTTTTCGGGCACCAGAAAACCATTGGGATAGATCACGTGTTCGAGAAAATTCGATTAATGGGTCATTTTGGGTCATCAATGGTCAGGGTGAAGCTAACTCTATCTAAAAAACAATTCGAACGATTTTGATGAAATTTTATATTTTACCATTTTCGGGCACGAGGAGACTATTGGGCTGGTCACATGTTCGAGAAATTTCGATTAGTGGGTCATTTTGGTCATGGGTCATTATGGGTCAATCTATTTCATCTTAAAAACGGCTAACACTATTTACACTAAATTTTGCATCCCATGGTTTTCGGGCATGAGAAGACTGTTGGGCTAGGTCACATGTTCGAGAAAATTCCATTAGGGGGTCAGTTTGGTCATGGGTCATTATGGGTCAAGCTATTTTATCTTAAAAACGGTTCAGACTATTTACACTAAATTTTGCATCCTATGGTTTTCAGGCACGAGAAGACTGTTGGGCTAGGTCACAGGTTCGAGAAAATTCAATTAGTGGGTCATTTTGGTCATGGGTCATTATGGGTCAAGCTATTTTATCTTAAAAACGATTGTGACGAAATTTTGTATTTTACTATTTTCGGGCACGAGAAATCATTGGGCTAGGTCACATACTCGAGAAAATCCAATTAGTGGGTCCTTTTGGTCATGGGTCATTACGGGTCAAGCTATTTTTATCTTAAAAACGGCTCAGAGGATTTGAACTAAATTTTTATCCTACGGTTTAAGGCACGAGAGAAATTTTGTATCCTACCATTTTGGGGCACCAGAAAACCATTGGGCTAGGTCACGTGTTCGAGAAAATTCGATTAGTGGATCATCAAGGGTCATCAAGGGTGAGGGTCAAGCTAATTCTATCTAAAAAACGGTTCAAATGATTTTGACGAAATTTTGTATTTTACCATTTTCGGTCACGAGAAGACTATTGGGCTGGGTCACATGTTCAAGAAATTTCGATTTGTGGGTCATTTTGATCATGGGTCATTATGGGTCAGGCTATCTTTTCTTAAAAACGGCTCAGACTATTTATACTAAATTTTGCCTTCTATGGTTTTTGGGCAAGTGAAGATTGTTGGGCTAGGTCACATGTTCGAGAAAATTCAATTAGTGGGTCATTTTGGTCATGGGTCATTATGGGTGAAGCTATTTTATCTTAAAAACGGCTCAGATCATTTGAACTAAATTTAGTGTCCTACAGATTAAGGGAATGAGAAGGCAATTGGGCTAGGTCACATGTTCGCGAAAATTCGATTAGTGAGGCATTTTGGTCATGGGTCATTCTGGGTCAAGCTATTTTTATCTTAAAAAGTGTTGGCGACATTGGCGGGATTTGGCAGGAAAATTGACTTTTAATATTACCAATGCCAAAACACTTGCTTGGCGCCAAAAACAAATATCACCAAATTTGGCGAATTTGGCGAAAAATTTGTCTTTTAGAATCTAAAGGAATTTTTTAGAAATTCACAATAGGAGCTGACATACATAATTCAACCAATCAGAATCCATGGAACGTTCTCGAAAAAAATTTTAACCAATCAGGGTACATATAACTTTCTCAACGCATGCTTGGTGCTAAATGAAATGTCGCTAAACTTGGTGACATTTGGCGAAATTTCTGGCTTTTAGAATCAGAAATAACTTTCTAGAAATTTCCAATAGGAGCCGACATACATGATTCAACTACCAAGTTGAACACAAAGCAAATGTTGACCGAGCATTGCTCGGTTGTACCTGCTGGTTAGTACTTACAGATTGTACGCCAGTCAGTGAAGTATCTGAAACCCGAATTGATTTCCACGAGTTTCACTTGGTTATTCCTTACACCTTTTCCATACGTATTTACTTTTGTATGGAAGTTGAAATAAGCTAATTATATTAAAATACTTCAATCATGTAACAGTATAACATTGGGAATTCGTATAGATCACTTGTAAACATTCTATATCCAAACATACTTAATCAGAAAAAGAGTTTAATATAAAATGTGCATTTTTTGTTTAACAACTTTTCGAGAATATTACATTTTATGCAGCACTAGGGCTTTGATGAGAATGTTTTGATTACGTGTATAGATGTTCGTGTATAGATGTTACGAGATACATGTACAGCATCGATACATGCATAGCTTAGATGATACATGTATAGCATAGATACATGTATAGATACATGCATAACATATATAAATGCATAGATACATATGTAAATGTTAAATTCTTGCAAGTGCAGAACAAACATATATTTTAATAAAATTAAGTTTATTTTTTATAAAACATAAAAACAAAATCTCAAAAACTATCCTTTAAATGTAACTACAATTACGGAAGAAAAGTTAGTTACATTTCAGAAAGAAAAAATTCAAAATCTCAAGCAATTTCATATTTTTGAATTTATCTCAAAGTTTTGTTTTTTTTTGGTTTCTTGGAGAGAAATTATGTGTACTTATTTCGTGGAACGAGCACTTTTTTAAACAATGTGCATGTACGAGTAGAAATAAATTTATCATATATTCTAATACGAGAAAATCTTGTGTGTGGTTATGCAAATTTTATTTTAAAAATGGCTCTAATGATTTTGACGAAATTTTGTATCCTAAAATTTGCGGGCACCAGAAAACCATTGGGCTAGATCACGTGTTCGAGAAAATTCGATTAATGGGTCATTTTGGGTCATCAATGGTCAGGGTGAAGCTAACTCTATCTAAAAAACAATTCGAACGATTTTGATGAAATTTTGTATTTTACCATTTTCGGGCACGAGAAGACTATTGGGCTGGTCACACGTTCGAGAAATTTCGATTAGTGGGTCATTTTGGTCATGGGTCATTATGGGTCAAGCTATTTCATCTTAAAAACGGCTAACACTATTTACACTAAATTTTGCATCCCATGGTTTTCGGGCATGAGAAGACTGTTGGGCTAGGTCACATGTTCGAGAAAATTCCATTAGTGGGTCAGTTTGGTCATGGGTCATTATGGGACAAGTTATTTTATCTTAAAAACGGTTCAGACTATTTACACTAAATTTTGCATCCTATGGTTTTCAGGCACGAGAAGACTGTTGGGCTAGGTCACAGGTTCGAGAAAATTCAATTAGTGGGTCATTTTGGTCATGGGTCATTATGGGTCAAGCTATTTTATCTTAAAAACGATTGTGACGAAATTTTGTATTTTACTATTTTCGGGCACGAGAAATCATTGGGCTAGGTCACATACACTAGAAAATCCAATTAGTGGGTCCTTTTGGTCATGGGTCATTACGGGTCAAGCTATTTTTATCTTAAAAACGGCTCAGAGGATTTGAACTAAATTTTGTATCCTACAGTTTAAGGCACGAGAGAAATTTTGTATCCTACCATTTTGGGGCACCAGAAAACCATTGGGCTAGGTCACGTGTTCGAGAAAATTCGATTAGTGGATCATCAAGGGTCATCAAGGGTCAGGGTCAAGCTAATTCTATCTAAAAAACGGTTCAATCGATTTTGACGAAATTTTGTATTTTACTATTTTCGGTCACGAGAAGACTATTGGGCTGGGTCACATGTTCAAGAAATTTCGATTTGTGGGTCATTTTGATCATGGGTCATTATGGGTCAGGCTATCTTTTCTTAAAAACGGCTCAGACTATTTATACTAAATTTTGCCTTCTATGGTTTTTGGGCACGTGAAGATTGTTGGGCTAGGTCACATGTTCGAGAAAATTCAATTAGTGGGTCATTTTGGTCATGGGTCATTATGGGTGAAGCTATTTTATCTTAAAAACGGCTCAGATCATTTGAACTAAATTTAGTGTTCTACAGATTAAGGGAATGAGAAGGCAATTGGGCTAGGTCACATGTTCGCGAAAATTCGATTAGTGAGGCATTTTGGTCATGGGTCATTCTGGGTCAAGCTATTTTTATCTTAAAAAGTGTTGGCGACATTGGCGGGATTTGGCAGGAAAATTGACTTTTAATATTACCAATGCCAAAACACTTGCTTGGCGCCAAAAACAAATATCACCAAATTTGGCGAATTTGGCGAAAAATTTGTCTTTTAGAATCTAAAGGAATTTTTTAGAAATTCACAATAGGAGCTGACATACATAATTCAACCAATCAGAATCCATGGAACGTTCTCGAAAAAAATTTTAACCAATCAGGGTACATATAACTTTCTCAACGCATGCTTGGTGCTAAATGAAATGTCGCTAAACTTGGTGACATTTGGCGAAATTTCTGGCTTTTAGAATCAGAAATAACTTTCTAGAAATTTCCAATAGGAGCCGACATACATGATTCAACTACCAAGTTGAACACAAAGCAAATGTTGACCGAGCATTGCTCGGTTGTACCTGCTGGTTAGTACTTACAGATTGTACGCCAGTCAGTGAAGTATCTGAAACCCGAATTGATTTCCACGAGTTTCACTTGGTTATTCCTTACACCTTTTCCATACGTATTTACTTTTGTATGGAAGTTGAAATAAGCTAATTATATTAAAATACTTCAATCATGTAACAGTATAACATTGGGAATTCGTATAGATCACTTGTAAACATTCTATATCCAAACATACTTAATCAGAAAAAGAGTTTAATATAAAATGTGCATTTTTTGTTTAACAACTTTTCGAGAATATTACATTTTATGCAGCACTAGGGCTTTGATGAGAATGTTTTGATTACGTGTATAGATGTTCGTGTATAGATGTTACGAGATACATGTACAGCATCGATACATGCATAGCTTAGATGATACATGTATAGCATAGATACATGTATAGATACATGCATAACATATATAAATGCATAGATACATATGTAAATGTTAAATTCTTGCAAGTGCAGAACAAACATATATTTTAATAAAATTAAGTTTATTTTTTATAAAACATAAAAACAAAATCTCAAAAACTATCCTTTAAATGTAACTACAATTACGGAAGAAAAGTTAGTTACATTTCAGAAAGAAAAAATTCAAAATCTCAAGCAATTTCATATTTTTGAATTTATCTCAAAGTTTTGTTTTTTTTTGGTTTCTTGGAGAGAAATTATGTGTACTTATTTCGTGGAACGAGCACTTTTTTAAACAATGTGCATGTACGAGTAGAAATAAATTTAACATATATTCTAATACGACAAAATCTTGTGTGTGGTTATGCAAATTTTATTTTAAAAATGGCTCTAATGATTTTGACGAAATTTTGAATCCTACCGTTTTCGGGCACCAGAAAACCATTGGGATAGATCACGTGTTCGAGAAAATTCGATTAATGGGTCATTTTGGGTCATCAATGGTCAGGGTGAAGCTAACTCTATCTAAAAAACAATTCGAACGATTTTGATGAAATTTTATATTTTACCATTTTCGGGCACGAGGAGACTATTGGGCTGGTCACATGTTCGAGAAATTTCGATTAGTGGGTCATTTTGGTCATGGGTCATTATGGGTCAATCTATTTCATCTTAAAAACGGCTAACACTATTTACACTAAATTTTGCATCCCATGGTTTTCGGGCATGAGAAGACTGTTGGGCTAGGTCACATGTTCGAGAAAATTCCATTAGGGGGTCAGTTTGGTCATGGGTCATTATGGGTCAAGCTATTTTATCTTAAAAACGGTTCAGACTATTTACACTAAATTTTGCATCCTATGGTTTTCAGGCACGAGAAGACTGTTGGGCTAGGTCACAGGTTCGAGAAAATTCAATTAGTGGGTCATTTTGGTCATGGGTCATTATGGGTCAAGCTATTTTATCTTAAAAACGATTGTGACGAAATTTTGTATTTTACTATTTTCGGGCACGAGAAATCATTGGGCTAGGTCACATACTCGAGAAAATCCAATTAGTGGGTCCTTTTGGTCATGGGTCATTACGGGTCAAGCTATTTTTATCTTAAAAACGGCTCAGAGGATTTGAACTAAATTTTTATCCTACGGTTTAAGGCACGAGAGAAATTTTGTATCCTACCATTTTGGGGCACCAGAAAACCATTGGGCTAGGTCACGTGTTCGAGAAAATTCGATTAGTGGATCATCAAGGGTCATCAAGGGTGAGGGTCAAGCTAATTCTATCTAAAAAACGGTTCAAATGATTTTGACGAAATTTTGTATTTTACCATTTTCGGTCACGAGAAGACTATTGGGCTGGGTCACATGTTCAAGAAATTTCGATTTGTGGGTCATTTTGATCATGGGTCATTATGGGTCAGGCTATCTTTTCTTAAAAACGGCTCAGACTATTTATACTAAATTTTGCCTTCTATGGTTTTTGGGCAAGTGAAGATTGTTGGGCTAGGTCACATGTTCGAGAAAATTCAATTAGTGGGTCATTTTGGTCATGGGTCATTATGGGTGAAGCTATTTTATCTTAAAAACGGCTCAGATCATTTGAACTAAATTTAGTGTCCTACAGATTAAGGGAATGAGAAGGCAATTGGGCTAGGTCACATGTTCGCGAAAATTCGATTAGTGAGGCATTTTGGTCATGGGTCATTCTGGGTCAAGCTATTTTTATCTTAAAAAGTGTTGGCGACATTGGCGGGATTTGGCAGGAAAATTGACTTTTAATATTACCAATGCCAAAACACTTGCTTGGCGCCAAAAACAAATATCACCAAATTTGGCGAATTTGGCGAAAAATTTGTCTTTTAGAATCTAAAGGAATTTTTTAGAAATTCACAATAGGAGCTGACATACATAATTCAACCAATCAGAGTCCATGGAACGTTCTCGAAAAAAATTTTAACCAATCAGGGTACATATAACTTTCTCAACGCATGCTTGGTGCTAAATGAAATGTCGCTAAACTTGGTGACATTTGGCGAAATTTCTGGCTTTTAGAATCAGAAATAACTTTCTAGAAATTTCCAATAGGAGCCGACATACATGATTCAACTACCAAGTTGAACACAAAGCAAATGTTGACCGAGCATTGCTCGGTTGTCCCTGCTGGTTAGTACTTACAGATTGTACGCCAGTCAGTGAAGTATCTGAAACCCGAATTGATTTCCACGAGTTTCACTTGGTTATTCCTTACACCTTTTCCATACGTATTTACTTTTGTATGGAAGTTGAAATAAGCTAATTATATTAAAATACTTCAATCATGTAACAGTATAACATTGGGAATTCGTATAGATCACTTCTAAACATTCTATATCCAAACATACTTAATCAGAAAAAGAGTTTAATATAAAATGTGCATTTTTTGTTTAACAACTTTTCGAGAATATTACATTTTATGCAGCACTAGGGCTTTGATGAGAATGTTTTGATTACGTGTATAGATGTTCGTGTATAGATGTTACGAGATACATGTACAGCATCGATACATGCATAGCTTAGATGATACATGTATAGCATAGATACATGTATAGATACATGCATAACATATATAAATGCATAGATACATATGTAAATGTTAAATTCTTGCAAGTGCAGAACAAACATATATTTTAATAAAATTAAGTTTATTTTTTATAAAACATAAAAACAAAATTTCAAAAACTATCCTTTAAATGTAACTACAATTACGGAAGTAAAGTTAGTTACATTTCAGAAAGAAAAAAATTCAAAATCTCAAGCAATTTCATATTTTTGAATTTATCTCAAAGTTTTTTTTTTTTTTGGTTTCTTGGAGAGAAATTATGTGTACTTATTTCGTGGAACGAGCACTTTTTTAAACAATGTGCATGTACGAGTAGAAATAAATTTAACATATATTCTAATACGAGAAAATCTTGTGTGTGGTTATGCAAATTTTATTTTAAAAATGGCTCTAATGATTTTGACGAAATTTTGTATCCTACCGTTTTCGGGCACTAGAAAACCATTGGGATAGATCACGTGTTCGAGAAAATTCGGTTAATGGGTCATTTTGGGTCATCAATGGTCAGGGGGAAGCTAACTCTATCTAAAAAACAATTCGAACGATTTTGACGAAATTTTGTATTTTACCATTTTCGGGCACGAGAAGACTATTGGGCTGGGTCACATGTTCGAGAAATTTTGATTAGTGGGTCATTTTGGTCATGGGTCATTATGGGTCAAGCTATTTTATCTTAAAAACGGCTCACACTATTTACACTAAATTTTGCATCCCATGGTTTTCGGGCACGAGAAGGCTGTTGGGCTAGGTCACATGTTCGAGAAAATTTCATTAGTGGGTCAGTTTGGTCATGGGTCATTATGGGTCAAGCTATTTTATCTTAAAAACGGTTCAGACTATTTACACTAAATTTTGCATCCTATGGTTTTCAGGCATGAGAAGACTGTTGGGCTAGGTAACAGGTTCGAGAAAATTCAATTAGTGGGTCATTTTGGTCATGGGTCATTATGGGTCAAGCTATTTTATATTAAAAACGATTGTGACGAAATTTTGTATTTTACCATTTTCGGGCACGAGAAATCATTGGGCTAGGTCACATACTCAAGAAAATCCAATTAGTGGGTCCTTTTGGTCATGGGTCATTACGGGTCAAGCTATTTTTATCTTAAAAACGGCTCAGAGGATTTGAACTAAATTTTGTATCCTACGGTTTATGGCATGAGAGAAATTTTGTATCCTACCATTTTGGGGCAACAGAAAACCGTTGGGCTAGGTCACTTGTTCGAGAAAATTGGATTAGTAGGTCATCAAGAGTCATCAAGGGTCAGGGTCAAGCTAATTCTATCTAAAAAACAATTCGAACGATTTTGACGAAATTTTGTATTTTACCATTTTCGGGCACGAGAAGACTATTGGGCTGGTCACATGTTCGAGAAATTTCAATTTGTGGGTCATTTTGATCATGGGTCATTATGGGTCAAGCTATCTTTTCTTAAAAACGGCTCAGACTATTTATACTAAATTTTGCCTTCTATGGTTTTTGGGCACGTGAAGATTGTTGGGCTAGGTCACATGTTCGAGAAAATTCAATTAGTGGGTCATTTTGGTCATGGGTCATTATGGGTCAAGCTATTTTATCTTAAAAACTGCTCAGATCATTTGAACTAAATTTAGTGTCCTACAGTTTAAGGGAATTAGAAGGCAATTGGGCTAGGTCACATGTTCGCGAAAATTCGATTAGTGAGGCATTTTGGTCATGGGTCATTCTGAGTCAAGCTATTTTTATCTTAAAAAGTGTTGGCGACATTGGCGGTATTTGGCAGGAAAATTGACTTTTAATATTACCAATGCCAAAACACTTGCTTGGCGCCAAAAACAAATATCGCCAAATTTGGCGAATTTGGCGAAAAATTTGTCTTTTAGAATCTAAAGGAATTTTTTAGAAATTCACAATAGGAGCTGACATACATAGTTCAACCAATCAGAGTCCATGGAACGTTCTCGAAAAAAATTTTAACCAATCAGGGTACATATAACATTCTCAACGCATGCTTGGTGCTAAATGAAAGAATGTCGCTAAACTTGGTGACATTTGGCGAAATTGCTGGCTTTTAGAATCAGAAATAACTTTCTAGAAATTTCCAATAGGAGCCGCCATACATGATTCAACTACCAAGTTGAACACAAAGCAAATGTTGACCGAACATTGCTCGGTTGTACCTGCTGGTTAGTACTTACAGATTGTACGCCAGTCAGTGAAGTATCTGAAACCCGAATTGATTTCCACGAGTTTCACTTGGTTATTCCTTACACCTTTTCCATACGTATTTACTTTTGTATGGAAGTTGAAATAAGCTAATTATATTAAAATACTTCAATCATGTAACAGTATAACATTGGGAATTCGTATAGATCACTTGTAAACATTCTATATCCAAACATACTTAATCTGAAAAAGAGTTTAAATATAAAATGTGCATTTTTTGTTTAACAAATTTTCGAGAATATTACATTTTATGCAGCACTAGGGCTTTGATGAGAATGTTTTGATTACGTGTATAGATGTTCGTGTATAGATGTTACGAGATACATGTACAGCATCGATACCTGCATAGCATAGATGATACATGTATAGCATAGATACATGTATAGATACATGCATAACATATATAAATGCATAGATACATATATAAATGTTAAATTCTTGCAAGTGCAGAACAAACATATATTTTAATAAAATTAAGTTTATTTTTTATAAAACATAAAAACAAAATCTCAAAAACTATCCTTTAAATGTAACTACAATTACGAAAGAAAAGTTAGTTACATTTCAGAAAGAAAAAATTCAAAATCTCAAGCAATTTCATATTTTTGAATTTATCTCAAAGTTTTGTTTTTTTTTGGTTTCTTGGAGAGAAATTATGTGTACTTATTTCGTGGAACGAGCACTTTTTTAAACAATGTGCATGTACGAGTAGAAATAAATTTAACATATATTCTAATACGACAAAATCTTGTGTGTGGTTATGCAAATTTTATTTTAAAAATGGCTCTAATGATTTTGACGAAATTTTGTATCCTACCGTTTTCGGGCACCAGAAAACCATTGGGATAGATCACGTGTTCGAGAAAATTCGATTAATGGGTCATTTTGGGTCATCAATGGTCAGGGTGAAGCTAACTCTATCTAAAAAACAATTCGAACGATTTTGATGAAATTTTATATTTTACCATTTTCGGGCACGAGGAGACTATTGGGCTGGTCACATGTTCGAGAAATTTCGATTAGTGGGTCATTTTGGTCATGGGTCATTATGGGTCAATCTATTTCATCTTAAAAACGGCTAACACTATTTACACTAAATTTTGCATCCCATGGTTTTCGGGCATGAGAAGACTGTTGGGCTAGGTCACATGTTCGAGAAAATTCCATTAGGGGGTCAGTTTGGACATGGGTCATTATGGGTCAAGCTATTTTATCTTAAAAACGGTTCAGACTATTTACACTAAATTTTGCATCCTATGGTTTTCAGGCACGAGAAGACTGTTGGGCTAGGTCACAGGTTCGAGAAAATTCAATTAGTGGGTCATTTTGGTCATGGGTCATTATGGGTCAAGCTATTTTATCTTAAAAACGATTGTGACGAAATTTTGTATTTTACTATTTTCGGGCACGAGAAATCATTGGGCTAGGTCACATACTCGAGAAAATCCAATTAGTGGGTCCTTTTGGTCATGGGTCATTACGGGTCAAGCTATTTTTATCTTAAAAACGGCTCAGAGGATTTGAACTAAATTTTTATCCTACGGTTTAAGGCACGAGAGAAATTTTGTATCCTACCATTTTGGGGCACCAGAAAACCATTGGGCTAGGTCACGTGTTCGAGAAAATTCGATTAGTGGATCATCAAGGGTCATCAAGGGTGAGGGTCAAGCTAATTCTATCTAAAAAACGGTTCAAATGATTTTGACGAAATTTTGTATTTTACCATTTTCGGTCACGAGAAGACTATTGGGCTGGGTCACATGTTCAAGAAATTTCGATTTGTGGGTCATTTTGATCATGGGTCATTATGGGTCAGGCTATCTTTTCTTAAAAACGGCTCAGACTATTTATACTAAATTTTGCCTTCTATGGTTTTTGGGCAAGTGAAGATTGTTGGGCTAGGTCACATGTTCGAGAAAATTCAATTAGTGGGTCATTTTGGTCATGGGTCATTATGGGTGAAGCTATTTTATCTTAAAAACGGCTCAGATCATTTGAACTAAATTTAGTGTCCTACAGATTAAGGGAATGAGAAGGCAATTGGGCTAGGTCACATGTTCGCGAAAATTCGATTAGTGAGGCATTTTGGTCATGGGTCATTCTGGGTCAAGCTATTTTTATCTTAAAAAGTGTTGGCGACATTGGCGGGATTTGGCAGGAAAATTGACTTTTAATATTACCAATGCCAAAACACTTGCTTGGCGCCAAAAACAAATATCACCAAATTTGGCGAATTTGGCGAAAAATTTGTCTTTTAGAATCTAAAGGAATTTTTTAGAAATTCACAATAGGAGCTGACATACATAATTCAACCAATCAGAATCCATGGAACGTTCTCGAAAAAAATTTTAACCAATCAGGGTACATATAACTTTCTCAACGCATGCTTGGTGCTAAATGAAATGTCGCTAAACTTGGTGACATTTGGCGAAATTTCTGGCTTTTAGAATCAGAAATAACTTTCTAGAAATTTCCAATAGGAGCCGACATACATGATTCAACTACCAAGTTGAACACAAAGCAAATGTTGACCGAGCATTGCTCGGTTGTACCTGCTGGTTAGTACTTACAGATTGTACGCCAGTCAGTGAAGTATCTGAAACCCGAATTGATTTCCACGAGTTTCACTTGGTTATTCCTTACACCTTTTCCATACGTATTTACTTTTGTATGGAAGTTGAAATAAGCTAATTATATTAAAATACTTCAATCATGTAACAGTATAACATTGGGAATTCGTATAGATCACTTGTAAACATTCTATATCCAAACATACTTAATCAGAAAAAGAGTTTAATATAAAATGTGCATTTTTTGTTTAACAACTTTTCGAGAATATTACATTTTATGCAGCACTAGGGCTTTGATGAGAATGTTTTGATTACGTGTATAGATGTTCGTGTATAGATGTTACGAGATACATGTACAGCATCGATACATGCATAGCTTAGATGATACATGTATAGCATAGATACATGTATAGATACATGCATAACATATATAAATGCATAGATACATATGTAAATGTTAAATTCTTGCAAGTGCAGAACAAACATATATTTTAATAAAATTAAGTTTATTTTTTATAAAACATAAAAACAAAATCTCAAAAACTATCCTTTAAATGTAACTACAATTACGGAAGAAAAGTTAGTTACATTTCAGAAAGAAAAAATTCAAAATCTCAAGCAATTTCATATTTTTGAATTTATCTCAAAGTTTTGTTTTTTTTTGGTTTCTTGGAGAGAAATTATGTGTACTTATTTCGTGGAACGAGCACTTTTTTAAACAATGTGCATGTACGAGTAGAAATAAATTTATCATATATTCTAATACGAGAAAATCTTGTGTGTGGTTATGCAAATTTTATTTTAAAAATGGCTCTAATGATTTTGACGAAATTTTGTATCCTAAAATTTGCGGGCACCAGAAAACCATTGGGCTAGATCACGTGTTCGAGAAAATTCGATTAATGGGTCATTTTGGGTCATCAATGGTCAGGGTGAAGCTAACTCTATCTAAAAAACAATTCGAACGATTTTGATGAAATTTTGTATTTTACCATTTTCGGGCACGAGAAGACTATTGGGCTGGTCACACGTTCGAGAAATTTCGATTAGTGGGTCATTTTGGTCATGGGTCATTATGGGTCAAGCTATTTCATCTTAAAAACGGCTAACACTATTTACACTAAATTTTGCATCCCATGGTTTTCGGGCATGAGAAGACTGTTGGGCTAGGTCACATGTTCGAGAAAATTCCATTAGTGGGTCAGTTTGGTCATGGGTCATTATGGGACAAGTTATTTTATCTTAAAAACGGTTCAGACTATTTACACTAAATTTTGCATCCTATGGTTTTCAGGCACGAGAAGACTGTTGGGCTAGGTCACAGGTTCGAGAAAATTCAATTAGTGGGTCATTTTGGTCATGGGTCATTATGGGTCAAGCTATTTTATCTTAAAAACGATTGTGACGAAATTTTGTATTTTACTATTTTCGGGCACGAGAAATCATTGGGCTAGGTCACATACACTAGAAAATCCAATTAGTGGGTCCTTTTGGTCATGGGTCATTACGGGTCAAGCTATTTTTATCTTAAAAACGGCTCAGAGGATTTGAACTAAATTTTGTATCCTACAGTTTAAGGCACGAGAGAAATTTTGTATCCTACCATTTTGGGGCACCAGAAAACCATTGGGCTAGGTCACGTGTTCGAGAAAATTCGATTAGTGGATCATCAAGGGTCATCAAGGGTCAGGGTCAAGCTAATTCTATCTAAAAAACGGTTCAATCGATTTTGACGAAATTTTGTATTTTACTATTTTCGGTCACGAGAAGACTATTGGGCTGGGTCACATGTTCAAGAAATTTCGATTTGTGGGTCATTTTGATCATGGGTCATTATGGGTCAGGCTATCTTTTCTTAAAAACGGCTCAGACTATTTATACTAAATTTTGCCTTCTATGGTTTTTGGGCACGTGAAGATTGTTGGGCTAGGTCACATGTTCGAGAAAATTCAATTAGTGGGTCATTTTGGTCATGGGTCATTATGGGTCAAGCTATTTTATCTTAAAAACGGCTCAGATCATTTGAACTAAATTTAGTGTCCTACAGTTTAAGGGAATGAGAAGGCAATTGGGCTAGGTCACATGTTCGCGAAAATTCGATTAGTGAGGCATTTTGGTCATGAGTCATTCTGGGTCAAGCTATTTTTATCTTAAAAAGTGATGGCGACATTGGAGCGATTTGGCAGGAAAATTGACTTTTAATATTACCAATACCAAAACACTTGCTTATCGCCAAAAACAAATATCGCCAAATTTGGTTACTTTGTCGAAAAATTTGACTTTTAGAATCAAAAGGAATTTTCTAGAAATCCACAATAGAAGCTGACATACATAATTCAACCAATCAGAGTCCATGGAACGTTCTCGAAAAAAGATTTGAACCAATCAGGGTACATATAACTTTCTCAACGCATGCTTGGTGCTAAATGAAAGAATGTCGCTAAACTTGGTGACATTTGGCGAAATTGTTGGCTTTTAGAATCAGAAATAACTTTCTAGAAATTTCCAATAGGAGCCGACATACATGATTCAACTACCAAGTTGAACACAAAGCAAATGTTGACCGAGCATTGCTCGGTTTTACCTGCTGGTTAGTACTTACAGATTGTACGCCAGTCAGTGAAGTATCTGAAACCCGAATTGATTTCCACGAGTTTCACTTTTAAACTTAGTGTAAAAAAATCTTAAGATAAATAAATGGGGGAAAATAATTTTAAACTGAGTTCTGTTGGAAAATTAGAGTACAAATGTCATTGTAGTTGTATAAAACTAGCATGAATATAGAAATTTGAAAAAAAAAAAAATATATATATTATTAGCTTTTTTATTGTGAATCCTAATATATTATTTCTCCTGTCAACATCCCTTTTTGTCAGAAAATACGACATGCAGAATGACGATTGAGATACCATATGAAAGGATTTTGAACAGGCTTCTGACATAGCACACTTAAAATTTCGTTAAAACATGTTTTTGATTAAAAATTGTAGTTAATAAAAATTAATTCGGCATATTTTTTATAAATGAAATGAAAGGTTTTTCTGAAATTTGTGTTGCCACAAATATAAAATACCGCATTATATCATGTTCAACAGTAATTATAAAAATAAATAAACAGTACAAAAAAGAAAAAAGTATGATTTCTTCGCACGAGTTAATTCAAATATTTATTGTTAAAAAGTAAATTGAAATTAAAATAAAAGATAGGCTTTCTTATATAAGAAATGCATTCAATTTATTTTTCTTTGTTTCATGTTTTGCAAGAAGCGGATGACGTTATCTTCTAATGCAGATAAAATACGATTGTTAATTTTTTTCTCACACGTGCTTTAAAAAAAATATCGAGTCTTTAATCCGGTTTTTATTTAATGTTTATACGTCATCTATTGTTTGATTTATCATGTTTGTGTTTGGGCATACTGTAACGGAGTAATAGTATATTAACTTATATAAGGATTATCTTCTGATCGGATATACATTTCTTTAGTATTTACAAAAATTGTATTTATTTTTTATTATTTCTTATTGCTAAGTTATTATGTTAGTTATTAAAGCTTCATTATTTCCATAAGCTTGCAAAAAATTCTGTACCAATATTGATTTATGTGCTTAAGACATTTTTGGAACAGTTGTGAAAAGTCTGAGGAAAATGCTTTCATATGAATTCACGTTATCTCTGATTCAATGATTCATTTTTTTTCAGTATTGGGGCCTTGGCAAGGTAAAGAAAATGACACTGGCGAGAGAAGAAAATTTGCCAACATATTTTTTGGCAACCTATTCACACAAATTATTTTATCATAAAACGCACACAATGATCAATTTATAAAAAAATCGTACAATGTTTAATTTAATATAAAACACACGCAATCTTCTCTACCGTTTTGCCATACGAAGCAAAATCTCGTCAAAATCGTCGTGGTACAGATGTCGCAGACGCACCGGTTTAAATTTTTGGCGTCAAAAGGACGATTTTATGCCTAGGCAACACGAAGATTTTGGCGCGATTTCGCTTCGTATGGCAACAAGGTAGAGCAGATAGCGTGTGTTTTATGTTAAATTAAACATTGGATGTTTTATAATAAGGGTACTTCTCTATTATCCCGTCGACAACTTTTCATAACAAAAAACTATCGCCAAACTGTAACACCAAATAAACGGGAGAACATTGCCATTGCAATATCAAAATAAATAAATAAATAAAATATAAGAATTTAAGGACAAAATTGTTATTTTAATTAATGAAATAACTAATAAATCAGTGAAACATAATGAAAAATACACGCAAATGGCGAATTAAAAACCACTTGATGACATAACAAACACGTATAAAGCTTCTGACATCAAGAAAATGGGACTGCATTTTTGGCGTTTAATCTTACAGTTTGGCGATAGTTTTTTATTATAAAAAGTGGTCGACGGGATAATAGAGAAGTACTATAATAAATTATTCATTATGTGTGTTTTATGATAAAATGATTTGGGTGTGTTTTATAATAAAAAAAAAGGGATACTTACGTATTATACGGTCCAGGTCAAATACAATTGCGCTAAGCATGGCGCCAATTTACTAATTATAGTAACCCTTATTTTTCGAGAAGTATGTAGTTTTTTTTTATTTATGATAGTTCATAGTTTATTTTTTATTTTAATTTACAGTTTATTTATTTTTTAATTATACTTTATAGTTTGTTTCCTAAGAATATTTATTCCTAACAATAAAATACCAACGAAGATAGAAAAAGGCATGGCGAGGGAAAATAAAAATAAGTAATAACACGTGTAAAATACCACTGCTTCGATCAATCATTAATATTTAATTTCTGCAAAACGTTTCAATTTCATTTTACCTCTTTTGAACTATTTATTAATTTTTATAATCATTGTTGAGCATCATATAATGCGGTATTTTATTTTTGTGCCAACATTGATTTGAAAAATGCTTTAATTTCATTTATGAAAAACAATGCATATTATGTATATTATTTCTGTTGTCAACATCCCTTTTTCTATGCACATACAGAACATGCAACAATGAATGAGATATCATTCGAAAAGTTTTTGAACAGGCTTCTGACATAGTACACTCACATTTCGTTAAAACGCGTTGTTGGATTAAAAGAAAAATGAGTTAATTAAAAATGCACGCTAAAGCGTACCAGGAAATAATCACAAAGATCGCAGTGCGAAATCTTCTCACGGGTCCTTCTGGTAATAAATAAAATAGTTACTAATAAAATGTATCTTTTTTTAATATTTCAATGTTCGTTAAATGCAGCTTTTGAATACATTAACCTAGGACATTAAAGGAGCATTGCTGTCTTAGTACCTTTATCAAATTTTGTACTTTATTTTGTTTTATTTGAGACTTTTGTGCTTCGATTTTTTCTTTTTGTTGTTGTTTTTAGCTCATAGGCTATCAAAGGCTGAGAGCTAATGTGCCCGCCCGTTTTGTATGTATGTATGTATGTATGTACGTAACGCGATAACTCTTGATAGAAATAAGCGTTTCGCTTCAAATTTTGAATATAGATTCTTTGTGATAAGGCGCTTCCCTGATTAGTTTTGGGGGTTCATTGTCTAAGTATAAAGGGGGAAAGGGGGGCTAATCCCCCCTTAATTTAGATAAATGGGTTTTTCATGTAGAATTATCCAATTTTCTTCAAATTTTGTATATAGGTTAATTATAAAAAGGCGCTTTCCTGATTGGTTTTGGGGATTCATTGTTTAAGTATAAAGGGGGTAACGGGGGGCTAATACCTCCATTAATTTAAATAAATGGATTTTTCATGCAGAATTATCCGATTTTCTTAAAATTTTGTATATAGGCTCGTTGTGGTAAGCAGCTTCCTTGATTAGTTTTGAGAATTCATTGATGAAGTATAAAGGGGGGAACAGGGGCTACCCCCCCCCCGTTAATTTAGATAAATGTATTTTTCATGCAGAATAATCCGATTTGCTTCAAATTTTGTATATAATTTCATTGTGATAAGGCACTTTCCTGATTAGTTTTAGGGGTTCTTTGGTTAAGTATAAAGAGGGTGAAAGGGGGGCTGGCTTATCCTCCCCCTTAATTTAGATAAATGTGTTTTTCATGGAGAATTATCCGATTTTCTTCAAATTTTGTATATAGACTCATTGTGGTAAGTTTTGGGGATTCAGTGGTTAACTATAAGGGGGTGGGAACGGGGGGATGATCCCCCCTTAATATATTGTCGATTTCTTTATTTTTCGAGGGGGTTATTTCAAATAAGAATATAATATACAATTAGTGTGAATAGCCTGTGAGCTCAATGCCCTCAGGTTAACTGGGCAGTTTTCTTTTTTATTTTAGAACTGTCGTGCTTATGAAATTTTCTATAAGGAGGTAAATGTAAAACTTGTTATATTGCATAAAATATTATAATTGGAGGAATAAATGTTAAACGGGCAATTTTACTTAACAGAACTGCTATGAGATTAAACACAATATTAATCAAAACAAAGGAATTAGAATTATTTATAATCTTAACACAAGGAATTATCATTCAAGCCGTAGCACATTATCCTGGTATGTAGAGGAGAAACTATAATAAGATACTGTTGAATAAATTTCAACGTTCACTAATTTAGATAAAAATTAATCTTAATGTGAAAATTATTTTAATATAAACTCATGTGTGTAGTTATGAAATGTCATTAAATATATTAAAATCACTCCAAAATCTTAGAGCAAATAAATTTATTATAATAAGTAACTATTATATCTCCAAAGTTTTTTGTTTCCATGTAAGGATTTCTGTTATACAAATATTTTTATTTTTTAGAATTTTGTTAATATATTTTTATTACATCGTAATGACTTCCGAATAAATGAATACTTAAATAAAATGCTTTATTAAAGATAATATTTGGAGTTTTACGCGTGCTCAAATACCCACGTAAATACATGCATGCACGACATGAACATATATCAAATGTAGGACTATATTTTATAACTAATTATAGAGGGCTAATTTTGCTGTTAGGATGTTGCAGTTACATTATCTTAAATATATAGGTACTTTAACCGACTGTTCCAGAACTATTAATCATATCATAATTTTAATATTTTTATATAGTTTGCATTTATTTGAGTATAATGCACAATTTGTTTAAAATATTTCAGAAAAAAATGTATAATGCGCGATGCATACAGAATATTTCGGCACGTATTAAGAACAATGTAAGCTTTCGCTAAGCCATAATACAAACCACGTGCCTTTCAACAGAAGATTGTGATAATACATATCCAGATTTTGAAATCAGTGAAATTATAGCACTTTTACGTAAAACGAAAGTATACGGGAAAGTATGCTCGAAATACGGGAAATCGTGGCAGCGGCGCACAGTGAAAGATTTTGCTAATCTAGCGGGTCAAAATTCAATTTATGGAAATTATTGATATTAATTAAATAATAGTGCACTTACTATAGATAAAATGGTTCTATATTATGGAAAAATATATATTTACTCGTTATATTGTATATTTTACGTCATTATTATTACATTATCATAATCATAATAGAAAGAGTTTTCGTAATTTTCATTTATTGACTTTTACGCAGTGTTATTTTATTCGGTGCAGATTTAAAAAATATACAATACCTACTATTTACAACATTAATAGTTTTTTTAGTAAATAGTAATTCAGTTATTAGATGCTGCCATCGCTGTCAGTGTCATCATTAAAGTTTTCGGCACTGCCTTTTTTTTACATCCTATATATAACCAATATGTTAAAGGCATTCCATAAATCTTATCTGTGCATGTAGTTTCGATAAGCTCCGAGAAAATGTGTGAGCCTTACTCGTATATGTTCGAATCAATTTCAAATTATTCAAAACCTTGGAAGTTGCGTTACAGATATATCATTTTCGGGTTGCTTTATTTAAAGATAGAATATCACACACTTACCCATCTACCATTGTTTCTTCAAATCTGTGCTCTATTTGATTACATTTGATCATCTAATTCTACTATAGGTGGCACAAGAGCAGTAATTTGATTTCTGTCATTTTCAAATTCTTCCGTTATTGACTGATCAGTTTCCTTGGTGAACTTAAATTTTATGGGTCTACAGTAAGAAGTAGATGCAAGATGTGCATTTTGCCATAATATAAAGTTTTGATTTTCTTCATTTACATCCATACAGTTTTAAAGGAATCACAAATGAGATTAGAATATTTGCATCTTAAACGTTGTTTTCATTTGATTTTTACTTGTATCTACTTTGTCCACCGCTGCCATCGAACCATCCCCCCCATTTAAAAATCATTATTATATTTTTTAAACCAGACCCTTTTTCTTTAGTTAGAATATTTAATATCTGTTTTTGTATAATACAAAGTCTTTGTATCGTTAAATCTGCAATAGATTGTAATTTAACTTCTGTAAATGATTAAGAAAATATGCAGTTTTCTTGGGATGGATAGCACATTTTTTTGCATCTTTTACCTACTCATAGGATGGATAAAAGTTCAAAACTTTTTGAAATGCAGAGTTTCTCGTAATCCCGTATTTTCGGTAACTTAATTTCATAGTGGTTATTCAAACCAACGCTTCTTCAAGAGAATACTTAAATATCGGGTATCCGGCTTCTTGAACGATTTTTTAAAATTTAGTTGTTTTTTTAAGGCTTACAGATGAGGGCTTTAACATACCCGCAGCATCCTTTCGCCCAAATTGTCTTAATTTTAAACACGTGACATGTGTTAGTTCATTTAGTGAGTGTTCTAAGAACAATGGATAAACCTTCCCCCCCCCCCCGATTTCGTTTTACTTGAACGCATTTTTTTCTTTGAACGTCCAACTTTTTTCACATAGTCATTATTATTTCTGCCTGGTATATAGAGATTACTTATTGTTATATTCGAATCTAGCCATCTGTTATTTTTCTTTAAGAATCGTTCTTTATGCGATGGCAATTTCTCCATCTTCGATTAATGTCAAACATAAACGAATGGATCAGCCGCTTAGTCTGGTCTAACATAACATATGAGCAATGTTGAAGTTTATATTTGTGTAATACGTTGTCTATCAAGATATTTTTAGAATTCAATAGAAATGATTTATGTCCAGTAACATCATTTATGAATATCTCATAAAATTCTCTTTTCGAAATGAACACTTCAGTACCCGTAAAAAAATACTTATATTCAAAAGTTGCAAATAGTTGCAGCTAAAATTGATTTATTTTATATCTATATGCATATATAATTACAAAAAAAATTACCTTACAAAGTACCAGAGTGTACAAAATTTTTGGCAGCTTTTTAGGTGCGTTCGTAATTATATAAATACGTAGCACCTATAGTCGTCGCTTGGTCCGTCCGTCTGCCCGTCCGTCTGTCTGTCTGTCTGTCCGTCTGTCTGTCCGTCCGTCTGTCTGTCTGTCCGCATATAACAACGCAAAAACTACCCAACCAAATGGTTTGCAATTTAAAATATATTATCTTTGCAGAATTTTGTCGAGACATTTCAAATTTTATTAAAATCGAATCAAAACTTTAGGAGATATTAATAAAAATATTTATTAAGAAATTTGATTTTTTTTTAAATCGGTGCTTTTTTGTTATAGGAGCTTCCGAAGTTTAATCGTCAAGCGACCGAGATACTTATTTTATGACAGAAATTAATCTGCAGACGATATAATTCATTTCACAGAATTAAAAATCATCAAGATCTGAATATTTATATAACTAGCTGATACATATATATCTGAATATTTATATAACTAGTTAAGATATTTGTATGAACAGTGTCATAAAATATATACTTAACTAGCTGTTTAACCCGTTCTACAAACGGGATATCATGAATTTAATTCTAAAACGTGCGTACGAACGCACCTCGTTTGTAACGTTTGACGTACAATTTCCAACTTGTTTAATTTATCATATGCTATTAAATTTTCAAATAATTTACATATTAACTTACAAGTTTATTTTTAAGAAGTAACGCCTTTAAATAACTATCGTAATTGTAAAATACAAAGTAAATACTTTGTTGTAACGATTCCATACTATCATAAAACAATAT
This sequence comes from Maratus michaelseni, assembly GCA_963931845.1. Classification (NCBI taxonomy): domain Eukaryota; kingdom Metazoa; phylum Arthropoda; class Arachnida; order Araneae; family Salticidae; genus Maratus; species Maratus michaelseni. The sequence continues at coordinate 425,572,501 of OZ007592.1, forward strand.
TTACAAAATAAGTATATTTTTAGCCATAAATATCATTTGCAATTACATTTACAACAATCGCCGCTCTAAAAAGGTTTAAAGAAAACGTGGTTTTGAGCCGACTTTTGATGGTGTTGTTGTGGAGTTAAACTGCTGTCACCTTATCTCTTTTCTCTTCAATGTGTTAGATGTAATTTAAAATGTCCAAAACTGAAATTACTTAAAATCGATTTTCTGACTTTTTCCCCGCTAGATTTGCGAAATCTTACACTGTGCGGCGCCTGGGGGGGGGGCACCCCAAGTGCTCTTCACCCCTTAGCAACACTACTGAAGTTGGGGGAAATGTTTTAAAAACCAGTAAGCTCAAGTTTACCTAACTCTGTTACATAGGAATTTCTTACGGTTGACGATGATGAAAACTTATCATTGTCCAAACCAAAGCTATCCTTCCTAATCCCGTGGAGTAGAATGATAGAAAGAAACTCTTTGGGGAGTAGTGTAAAAGTCAGAAGAAATTTTTTTAAAGTTCAGTGGGAAAATTCTTTAATCAAAAACAAGTTTAGCTGTTTTGTCAATTTCAAATTTTATACAGTGTAATAACGGGGTGATAAATTTATCCCTCTGTAATTTTAGTGTATGTAAATCGACTTCAATAGTATAAATGTATTTTGCGGTTTTTGTTCATTAATATAAAAAAATAGTGTATAAACACGGATAATTTTTTTTAATGTTTTCTAAAGCATATAGTACTGTATTATAAACTAAAAAGAAGTATTAAAAAATAAGTTAATATGGAAACAAAGAAAGTATAAACCTAGGAAAGTGCCTTGTTAGAAAATTCTATTTAAGAATTTTATTACTAAATATTTATAAATTTAATTAGTAAATATTAAAACAAATTGATTTTTTTTAATTACCCCAATGCTTAAAACTTCACAGTTAACACCCATAGAGTACCACATTAACAAATCTTAGAGCTGGTCGAAATGTCCAGCGCTAAATTTCCTTATTAAGTAAATTTCACAAGGAGCAGGGAATTTCTTCTGAAGATCATTTTAGCTTATGGAGAAAGGGGAAATTCAATTTGTATTACAATTTTAAAGAAAAATAATTATTTCGAAAATTATTAAAATGTGTAAATTTGCACAATATATACAAATATATATAATATTTGTGTAAATATTTGATTGATTTATCCATGGATACAATACATACACATCTGCATTTTATTAGCGAGCCATATTAGCTAGACTTTTCTAAAATAAAATCATTGGTTATACTTGTACAACAACTGCAATAAATCATTAGCATATCAAGCGTTTTAAAACGCAAAATGACATGTTATAATTTTACTTAACATTACTTATTACACACTAAAAATGTTATAGTATACAGCAATATATTTTTTACAAAAGTTATTAGAATGGTCAATTAAATCAGATCCTTTTGATCTTAAATTTAAATCTTAAAAGTAAAAGCCATGAAATATTGCAGGTTATTTGAAGATATGTTACTGAGCTAAAACAAAACTTTCACGAATTTGTGTTATTAAAAAAAAAAAACATCCCCATTCAACATATAAAAGAATTGCCTTGATATTTTTTTTATTCGACCAAATACATAGAATATTTATAGTTATCTCTTTTAACAGATTATATTTTTTTGTTTGTTTTGACCAAATAGCATGTTTTTGCAGTCTTATTTTGTCATATTTTAAGCATTATTTACTGGCCTTAACGTAGTCTTAATGTAGTTCTTTTGGTGAAATGATTAGAAAAAACATTCCCTGCGAGTTCGGCTTACAGTCACATGTACATTTCGAAGTACTAATTTCACCATCAAAAACTAAATCAAGATTAGAAATAAACCCAGTTTTAAAATTTTAGCTGGCCGCTTTCGACGAGAATTTTTCCCCATTACAGTCCAATTATTTTCTAAATAATTCTAAAATTTCTCCCGTGTTTATTCAATTATTTAGTCTTCTTAATTGGTAAAGGTACAAATTAAAAAAAAAAAAAATCAACCAACTAAATTTATCTTTAATCTACGGTTACGTTCGTTAGTGGGATAACTTCTAAATATCAATTAACCATCCCATATGCATTCACAATTAAAGACCGGTAAATGGTTCTGCGTCAATTCGTCGCGGGTTCAATTCGTCGCAGGCTCAATTCGTCGCAGACTCATTTCGTCGCGACGTCAATTCGTCGAGGTATCAATTCGTCGCAGCGAAAATGTCTTTGAAGGCTATTATGATAAAAATAAGGATATTTTAGTAAAATTATTTAATGATCATTTGTTTTTTAAATATACAGAATTATAACTAACATTTTACAGGCGATTATGGAGGATTTTTTTTTTTTCATATGTGATTGTTTTGTGAGATGTAAACACATAAAAACTTTTTGTGATAGTGACTGAACTGATCGCTGCATGAATGCAATTTCATTATAAAGTATTTTATTTTATTATAGTATTATAGTTTATTATAGTTTATTATAGTATTTAGTTTATAGTATTTTAGTTTATATAATTTCATAATATAGTATTTTAGTTTTAAAAGTTTTTTCATTTATTTCATCTATACTAATAAAATAAAGGCGTTTTTCTGTCTGAGTTCTGAGTGTGTGCGAGAGATGACGAGCGTAATCTACTGCACGTAGGAGTCTGAAAATTTGGGTGCGGATGGTCCAAGGCAGGTGCTGAAGACCTGAGGCTTAGATTTTTCATATTTTAAGACGCTCTGGGGCCCTTTTAAGGTTTTTGCATCTAAATTTTTAATAACGTGCCCCATTTTTATTTTATATTTCCAGTAAATTTTTATTTTTTTATTTTTCTGTTACAAGCTTTTCTAAAAGTCCCAGTCTTTGAACATGTACTCCGGTAGTCTAAATCAGTTGTTTAAGAAAAGGCAGTGTCATCACCTCTCCTCCTCCTCCCCCTTTCAGCGTTTTTCTCTTAACTATGGTCCGTTTCCATAACTCAGAAACTGTGTTCCGGATTTCCACCAAACTGATTCCATACATTATAATTAAAGTAATAAGGACCCTCTATAACATTTTAAAAGTTTCTGAGTTTATACCACTCTTTTCGAATAACAATATCAGAATTTATTTTTTCATTTCAAAATATCTCGAGTTCTACGAGTCCAATCGCAACGCGGTTTGACTCATTCGACTCGATATCGATAGCGCTTACATATTTTAGTTCCAAGTTTCACCACCAGGGGGAGCTTTCCGCAAATCGGGTTCTATGGGACCGATTACGACAGGGTTTGGCTCATTCGACTGGATTTCGATAGCTTTACAGATTTCGGTTATGTTCGTAAAGAACAGATTGCGCCCCCTGGCGGTGGAAGGTGTAACTAAAGGATTTTGAAGCTAACTCGGGTTCTAAGGTTCACATCAAGATGCGGTTTGGCTCATTCGACTCGACATCGATAGAGCTTACCGATTTTAGTTCGTTTTTTCACCACCAGGGGCACTGTCCTATCTCTAGTTCTATGGGCTGGAAGCACCCCGCCGGAGCGCCAAACCGTTAGGTTTATGGCTTTTCATAACCCGGCGGGAAAAAAACTCAAGAACCATCCTGCACAACCTAGCCTCAGAAACAGGCCCTAATCAACGGGCGATTATTTAAACATTTAAAAAATACACAATCCTTTTCTAAAAAAAAATCAAAAGATACATTTCTGTACATCAAAAAATCTTAAAATAACTAAACCTAAATAATAATAATAATAATAATAAAGTAACTAACTTGAAAGCAAATCAAGAAATTACGACATTTGAAGTTACAATGCCGATATAACCTAAAGTAAACTAACTAAAACAATTTAAATAAATTATAATAACAGTGAAAGATGCTGATGAATCACAATTACATAACATCTCTTTTCAAGTCCAAATAGTCCATGAAACTTAAACAGTCAAATATTTCATTCATACACCCCTAAAATCAAAATTTGTATCTAATAAAAGAAAACATGCCATTCAGAATATTGTAGTTCTCTGCCAATTTTTTATAGTTGTTAACATTAAACAGAGTCTTCTGCAAATTCCTACGCAAAGTTAAATGTCTAATAAAATGAAAATGATATTTCATATAAGAACATTTACCAAATATGTAGTGCACGGCTGTTCCTCTAGAATCACAGCCACATCTGTCAGACTGTCTTTTTCCAATCTTGAACAAAAATTCTGGGAAACTCCCATGACCAATAAGATAGCAAATAAGAACCTGTTTATTGCAATGGCTATTCTATGGGCTAACAATCACCCACTCCTCGACAACCCACCGTTGCCGGCTTAGAGCTGAGAAATCCAGGAGTGAAAGACTATATCCATCACCATCTAGGCCACAGTCAAGACCGGGCCCAGAAAACAATGGAAAGGCCAAAGGTACTCGGAGAACCCAGAGTGGTCGGCGCCTCCCGATTCTTTGTGAAAATTTTATTTTATAATTAAAGAGAAATACAAATGACATAGAGTGATCCGCATTCGGATGCACTGATTATAAGATAAGTTACAAATATACTATACAGTAAATGAACATATGTAAGTAATGAAATCTCCTTGAATGCTGATGACGCTGAATATAAAATTAAGTAAATATATTATAAAAGAGAAATACTAATGCGATATAGCGATCAGTATTCAGATACACTTAATAGAAGATATCTTATAATTACACAGTAAATGGACATTTATAGTATTGAAAGTCTTCGAATGCTAATGACACAAAAATTACACATTAAATGAACGTATATAGGTAATGAAAACTCTTCGAATGTTAATTTCACAAAATGTAAAAATAAGTCAGTAAATGAACATACATTAGTAATGAAAACTCTTTGAAAACTGCTGACGCTGAATATAAAATTAAGTAAATATATTATAAAAGAGAAATACTAATGACATATACAGAACAGCATTCAGATACACTTATTAGAAGATACCTTATAATTGCACTGTAAATGAACATTTATAGGTAAGGAACTCTTCGAATGCTAAGACACACAAATTACACAGTAAATGAACATCTATAGGAAATGAAAACTCTTCGAATGCTAATGACACACAATGTAAAAATAAGTAAATGTAATATTTCATGACTCAATGAAGACTGAATTAATTGAGGTTAAAACAATAATTACTATATAACAGTAAAATTACAGAAGTGATTTAATAAAGGAAAACATACTATTTAATTTATTATAATTTTCCTTCAATTTGATTGTGTTTGAATGATTTAGAATTATTTTTTGCAAATTTACTCTTAATGTTTGATTTTTATTAAAGATAAAATGATTTGTCATTAGTGGGTAGTTTCCAAAAATATAATGCATGACGTCCCCTTTGCTTTTGGCAAAAGGACAAAGTGGGGAGCTAGGTTTTTTAATTTTAAAGAGGTAAGCTTGAAAGCTTCCATGCCCACTAAGATAATAAGCCATGACTGTAATATTACAGATAAAATTGGGATTAACATTTTTAATTATCCGTTTAGTATCTAAGCCTTTTGTGGGATCACGACGGGGTATAGCTCTTTTGACTCGACATCTATAGCCTTAACGATTTCAGTGCCCGAGGTTCGTATAGAACAGATTGCGTCACCTGGTGGTGGAAGGTGGAACTATTGTATATTGCAACTCACGACTGCTATACGGTGCCGCAGGCAGCGGGGACCCCAGTAGGAGGTTCGTTTAGTTATAGATTTATACTATTCAATGTGAAAATTAAGGGACTATCTGATGCGTGCGTAGCACGATCCGTATACAGTGCCAAAGGCAGTGGGGACACGTGTCGGAGGTTCGTTCGGTTAAAGGGATTATCCGGATCGTGTGTAGGATGACCGGTAAACGGTGCCGAAGGCAGCAGGGACCCGAACCAGAGTTTCAATCAGTTCGAGGTTTTACAAGATTCGGTTCGAGATTTGTCATATTCGAAGTTTTCTACGATTCACCGGTATACGGTGCCGAAGGCAGCGGGCACCCGATCCGGAGTTTCGTTCAGTTAGATGTTTATACTAGTCGATGTGCAAATTAAGGGATTATCCGGTACCGAAGGCAGTAGGGACCCGGGTCGGAGGTTCGTTCGGTTCATCACCGTACTTGTGTGTTATATCGGCACCCACAAATATGATTATGCCAAGGTTGCAATTATGATTTCTCCAAGATCATCGCAAAGCTTACATATGCATCCTATTTACGCATATATATATTCCCAACATTCCTATATGGACATATGGATATAAACATTTCTACACATACTAGCTGGATTCGCCCGCTAGCCGGTGCCTAATTTACATCTGGGCCTCGAAATGTAGAAAACCTCGAATATGACAAATCTTGAACCGAATCTTGTAAAACCTCGAATCTTGTAAATCCTCAAATATGATAAACCTCGAACCGAACGAAACTCCGTATTGGGTCCCCGCTGCCTTCGGCACTGTATACCGGGGAATTATAGAAAACATCGAATATGACAAATCTCGAACCGAATCTTGTAAAACCTCGAACTGAATGAAACTCTGGATAGGTGCCGCTACCTTCGGCACCGTATACCGGTCGTGCTACACGCGCTCCGGATAATCCCTTTAACCGAACGAACCTCCGACCCGGGTCACCGCTGCCTTCGGCACCGGTTAATCCCTTAATTTGAACATCGAATAGTATAAACCTGTAACCGAACGACCCGGGTCCCCGCTGCCTTCGGAACTGTATACTGGTCGTGCTACGCACGCAACAGATAATCCCTTAATTTTCACATCGAATAATATAAACCTATAACTGAAAGAACCTCCGATTCAGGTCCCCGCTGCCTGCGGCACCGTATAGCAATCGTGCTGCGCACACGTTGCAATATACATTTGTTCTACCTTCCACCACCAGGTGGCGCAATATGTTCTATACGAACCTCAGGCACTCAAATCGTTAAGGCTATAGATGTCGAGTCGAATGTGCTATACCCCTTCATGATCCATTTTATATTCAGTGTCATCAGCATTCAAGGAGATTTCATTACTTACATATGTTCATTTACTGTATAGTATAATTGTAAGTTATCTTATAATCCGTGCATCCGAATGCGGATCACTCTATGTCATTTGTATTTCTCTTTAATTATAAAATAAATTTTCACCGAGAATCAGAAAGCGCGAACCGTTCTAGGTTCTCCGAGTTCCTTTGGCCTTTCCATTGTCTTCTGGGGCCGGTCTTCACTGTGGCCTAGATGGTGATGGATATGGTCTTACCCTCCTGGATTTTTCAGCTATAAGCCAGCAACGGTGGGTTGTTCAGGAGTGGGTGATTGTTAGCCCATAGAACCAGAGATAGGAAAGTGCCCCCTGGTGGTGATAAAAACATACTAAAATCGGTAAGCTCTATCGATGTCGAGTCGAATGAGCCAAACCGCATCTTGATGTGAACCTTAGAACCCGAGTTAGCTGCAAAATCCTTTAGTTACACCTTACACCGCCAGGGGGCGCAATCTGTTCTTTACGAACATAACCGAAATCTGTAAAGCTATCGAAATCCAGTCGAATGAGCCAAACCCCTTCGTAATCGGTCCGATAGAACCCGAATTACGGAAGCTCCCCCTGGTGGTGAAACTTGGAACTAAAATATGTAAGCGCTATCGATATCGATTCGAATGAGTCAAACCGCGTTGCGATTGGACTCGTAGGACTCGCGATATTTTGAAATGAAAAAATAAATTCTGATATTGTTATTCGTAAAGAGTGGTATAAACTCAGAAACTATTTAAAATGTTATAGAGGATCCTTATTACGTTAATTATAATGTTTGGAATCAGTTTGGTGGAAATCCGGAACACAGTTTCTGAGTTATGGAAACGGACCATTGTTAAGAGAAAAACGCTGAAGGGGGGAGGAGGGGGAGGTGATGACCCAGCCTTTTCTCAAACAACTGATTTAGACTACCGGAGTACTTGTTCAATGCCTGGGACTTTTAGAAAAGCTTGGAACAGAAAATAAAAAAAAAAATCAGAATTTACTGGAAATATTGGATAAAAATGGGGCACGTTATTAAAAATTTAGATGCAAAAACCTTAAAAGGGCCCCAGAGGCCCCGGGTCTTAAAATATAAAAAATCTGAGCCTCAGGTCTTCAGGACCTCCCTTGGACCATCCGCACCCAAATTTAAAGACTTCTACGTGCGGTAGATTTCGCTTGTCATCTTAATAATTAAAGCAATATTGATCTAATTGATGTAATTGATTAAACTTCCATGTTCTCAGTAGGGAAATTCAGAAAAAAATCACGTATGAAAAAAAAAATCCCTCCATAATCGCCTGTAAAATGTTAGTTATAATTCTGTACATCTAAAAAACAAATTATCATTAAATAATTTTACTAAAATATCCTTATTTTTCTCATAATAGCTTTCAAAGATATTTTCTCTACGACGAATTGTCGTCGCGACGAATTGATACCTCAACGAATTGAGCCCGCGACGAATTGACGCCGCGACGAATTGTGCGCGATGTATTGTTCGGCGACGAATTGTGCGCGATGAATTGACGGGACACCCCTGGAAATTAATGACAGTAAATTTCGCGTCAACACAGCACACCGTGGGGCGCCTGCTTATTGAGAATTGAAGAAGAAGTAACTGTTTGCAATGACGCGACAATTGGGATCGCCCACGTCGAAATCTATTTGTGCCTATAGACGGAGCCGTCACGATTTTATTATTACGATTATTATTATTATTATTATTATTATTATTATTTTCTGTAAGAGTTCGTCCTATCAAAAACATGTCAGTATAAACGTTGTAGATAATATTAAGAAGAATATAATAAATTTAAGCGGATTTGATATCTTGTGAATTGACGAAGTTATGAATTTATTTCTTCTTAAAACCCTATGTATTCGCCCCTTGAGGCCATTTGTATTGATATCAAAAAATTTTTATACATACATTTTTATACTAATTACTTCATACTAATTTGATATGTATCATAATTAAGATGTTATTGATTTTTTTTTTCACAAAATCCCTCCCCATTTCATCCACCTTGGTCCAATTTTGCCCATTAATGAACTTGACCGAAAATTTCTACCCTTTGATTTTATGTATCAGTTTGGCAGAGATTTATGCAGAATTATGGAAGTCCATAAAAATTAATAAATATATATGTATATATATATATATATATATATATATATATATATATATATATATATATATATATATATATAGATAAACTTTAGAACTGGGGGTTGTTTTGGTTCTAGGAGTCATAATCGGCGTAGATCTGCAAAACTTTTTCAGAAAATCCAACATAGGGGAGAATGTAAAATCCGGTATCTTGTTACATTGAATGAATCTAAAACATGTTAATAAAATTCGTATGACGAAAGGTAACTTGCAAAGACTCAATTTATACATATTATTCCCGAAATCGGAAACATTAGTTTTACGATTACATGATCTCAGCTGCACGATGAAAGCACAATTATTTTTTAGGATGTTGCTGATGTCAGCAAAACGGATAAAATATAGAGGATAATTTCCGGAATATTTATAAAATCCTTTTTAAATTAACATGGAAATTTCAGAAAAATGAACAAAAACATCTAAGAGGGTTAAACAGCTAAATATCTTCAAATTTGTGAAAAAAATATTTTATTTTATTGCAAAATTTGTTGTTGTTTTCTTTTTTTCTGCTTAGCATGACGTTTAAATCATGTTTCTATCTTAATTAGAACAGGATATATAATTTGTTTGTTTTCAAAATCTAGCTGTTAAGTAATGGTTGATAAGTAAACTTTTTTTTTTTTTTTTTTTTTTTTTTGCGTAACGGGTTTTTTCGATAATTCTTGTTTTTAAATTGTTATGAGTCAAGAGCAGTTGAAGATAAAGGCTTCAAACTAGGAACATGTATTTTTTAATCATATTATTTTATTATTTACTCAGCAAATTTGAAAAATATCTACTTGTAAAAATATGATTTTGTTAAAAATACGTTACATATTTTTTTATATTTAATTATTTTAAATTCATATTAAAAATATGTTGAATCATTGTTAAAACTTAATTAATATATTTCTGTTTAATTAAATAAAAGTATTTTGAAATTTGACGAATAAAATTTCGAATCCTAACGATTTTAAATTACCCCACTTTTTATTAAATGTTAAATTTTATTATTTTTTTAAGACTTAATGAGAAGTTTTAAGATTACGATTTAATTATTTTTTTTCTACAAATTATATGATTAACAATCACAAAAAAAAACTAAAAAAAATTCAAATTCCATTAAGAAAAATGTTTTTAAAATGTGTCCTGGACTGCTTTAAAAAAAAGCTTCTAAATGCCAAATATATGCAAGTGTACATAAAATAAAAAAACATTTTTATTGGAGTAAATGTGTTTTTGTTTCTTTTCAAATTTCTAAAAATAAATTAATTATACAAAGTCCGCACAAAAAAAAAAAAAAAAAAAAAAAAAAAAAAAATCAGAAAGCTATTTTTTACTTGTATAGTCTTGTGGTTTAAATATTTGAATCTATCATTTAGTGGTGATTGATTTAAAGTTTTTTCGCTTTAATTTCCTCATGTTAATTGCTACTGAATTGCTTCTAATGTTTTTTTTTTCAAGTAATTTGAAATATTTTATTTTTATATATTTTTTCATACTAGAGTTAATAAACATTAAATTTCGCTATACATACGAATAAAAAATAAATAAATAAATAAAAGTTCAATGTATTCGACAGAGTCGTGGAATGTATTAAATTCAATTTTTTAATTATTAATTAATTTTAGTAAATTACTAATTAATTGCAGCATTTAAAATAAGTTTTTTTTTTTTTTTTTGTTTACAGTTAGAATATTGAAGAAACAAAATAATACAGTTCATTTTATTCTCAAAATAGATATTTAATTTTATAGAAAATCTACGGCTATTAATAAATCACGCATTTCCAGGTTATAGACAATAAGATTTAATAAGAACCAGAAAGCTTTCGCACTACAATTTTTTAGATTATTTCCTGATACGTTTTAGCACTAATTTTTTATTAACTGATTTATTTTTTAAAAAAGAAACAACGCGTTTTAACGAAATGCGAGTATACTATGTCAGAAACTTGTTCAAAAACTTTTCGAATGATACCTATTCATCATCGTATGTTTTGTATGTGAATAGAAAAGGGGATGTTGACAACAAAAAAACCATATATATGATAATTGCTTGTTTATAAGAGAATGGGAATAGATTGCCAGAAAATTTGTTGCCAAATTTTCTTCTCTCGCCTAGGTCATTTCTCTATGTTGACAAGACTCCTATACTGAAAAAAAAAATGAATTATGAAAAAAATGAACACTGAGTCAGTGAATTCAGCTTAGTGAATTCATATGAAAGCCTTTCATCAGATTTTGCAAAACTGTTACAGAAATGTCTTAAATACATAAATCAATATTTGGTACACCACTATTTTGAAAGCCTATGGGAACTTAAACATGGGATATCCAAGCTTTATTGTCCGGCAACCATTTAAGTGACGTCAGACTTCTTTCATATGGTATCTCATTCGTCGTTCTGCGTTTCATATTTTCTTAGAAAAAGGGATGTTGACAGGAGAAATAATATATATGATAGAAAATATATTGAAAATTTTTGAGATAAAACTGTACAAAAGTTTCTTATTTAAAACAAGCAGACCCGCGGGATTGCCAGGTGCGTGTGTGTGAGGAAAATTATGCTAGTGACTAGGCCTAACAGCAACTTCGTAAAAAAAAAAAAAAAAAAAAAAAAAAAAAAAAAAAAAAAACGAATTAATTACTATTGAAAATAAAACAATGTCTGGTTGAAATCTACCAACAAAATCAATTTCGGGAGCGACCCAAATCTAATGAGAGACAGGCGAAGCAAAAAAACTCCTCAATTTATTTAATTTTATATTATTTAATTTATTTGTAAATAAAAAGGCTTCCATAGAAATAAAGACAAAGTCTTTTAAACAGAAACCCAGTTACAGTTGTCATAACACAATTGTCATTTCGCGATAGAAACATTAGAATCAATAGAAACCCAATTGCAAAACAAATACCTTCATTAACTTTATGGTATTAAATACAAATACGCTTGTTTTTTCCTTAAAAAAATTACAAAAGTCCATAATCTGAAGCCCATTTGTATTCGGGTCTGTCTATCTCTATCCAAATTTGCTGAATTAAATTTCTTGATTTTGAGATGTTTCTATTTTTTTTATAATTTAGCATTTTTCAACTTAAAATTAAATCTGTTATTTAATTTATTTAGCTTTCTCGCAGAATTTATTTAGCTTTCATCGAATTTTTATGAAATCTAATAACGAAATGTATTTTTATGGAATTAAATAGTATGTTCATTAATGAGACATCTTAGTATCTATGGTCATCTTATTTTGCCTATTATTTTTTTTTCATTTTTTTAGTCGGTGTATAATTTAATAATTTACACTTTTTAATCGGTATTTAGATCTGTATTTAACCATGTATTGAAAATTCGTGTACACGCCGAAATACACACACAGAGATATATATCTATATATGTTGCGGTCAATATGATTAATCCGATCATTATTAATAATAACCGGCCATTATGTCCGGTCATTCTTAATAATAACCGATTATTATTATCAATAATGACCGGATTAATCATATTGACCGTAACATATATATATAACTTCGTTATTGTGATGTAATTAAACTGGGAGCTTATGGTTAGGAAAATAGGATATTTCGATCAAAAGGAAGTAATTGCGTCTTAACTTTCTGCTATATGTTAGTGTCAGATAGCGATCTCCTCAGTGGAATCTACTCTCCTTACAATAGTTGTAAAAAGAAAATGAGTATACTTTATCACAGAAGTTGCGTAGTCCTCAATATTGAATTATGTCAGAAAAAATAGGTAAGAAAATATAATATATCCAGTTTCAGTAAACAACCTTTATTTAAACTATTATAAAACTAATATAATTTTATCGATGAGCTCGCATATCAACCAGAATAGGTATCGGAATTTTTAACTTATTAAATGCTGAAAAAATTACAAGTTGTCCGAAGAAATGCTGTGGTTATAAATTACTCGATTTAAATAAGAAATAAAACAATTCTAGTCTAGATATTGTAGTGCCAGAATATTTCGAAATTCCAAGCATTGTACACACGCATCTTGTGATACATATCGCGGGAACACAGTTGTTGAAAAAAAATATATGTATGCAATCTTTAATACACAAAAATAATTTAGTACTGCTGATTGAATACAAATAAAAAAACTAATAATACTATTCAAACACTAATCAATACTAATAAAAGAAAGTTTCTCTCTCTCTCTCTGTGTGTGTGTGTCTGTCTGCTATGGCTAGCGAAATCTACCGCACGTAGAACCCTAAAAAATTTGGTTGAGATTTGTCCAAGGAAGGATTACATGTCGGCTCTAGATGGAATATCTTATTGTGGCATATTAGAACACGCAATGATCGCTGATGTTTTAGAAAGCCACTTTCCGAATGGATTTTTTCTCTTCACATAGGTATATATATTATTATTTGGTAAATGGCATTACTAAACAATATTTTTTTAGAGCATACTATATACTATTATTTATTAATATTAATAATTAAAATCTATTAAAAATTATTTATTGTTTTATGGTTTTGAGCGTTTTAGATTATCATTTTTTACTTGTTTATTTTCCCCAAAACCATTGCCCCCCCCCCTTCAATATTGAAATCCGAATTATCACTGCTTGCTCTAGAATGTTACTTGAATTTTTCATTAAATGAATTAAGAAAATATTTTAAAAAGCAACTTTCTCTATATGCTAAGCCACACCATTAGAATTTATTTCGGTTTTAAAGAATAACTAGTTATTTTAATCGCAAGAAAATTTATTTTTTGATAGGTGTGCAGATATAAATCCTTTAACTTGTCGGCATTGACACAAATATCATATCGACAGTACTAAAACATGCCTTCCCCTCATCTTTACAGAAATGAACAAAACTTTTTAATTGAAATTCAATAATGAAATTAATTTTCTTTTGTTTCATGTTTAAAGATTTTAGCAAATGAATAGGTAGAAAAAATTCATGTAAATTATTTAAAAACAATTCAAAAGTTAACCGTTATTTTTTGAAAAAGTAACTAAAACAAAATCTATATACACTTTTATTGATTCTCTAGGACAAGAAATTTTAAAACAACATATTTCATTGTTTTGTATATTTTCAGAACCGTTGCCACTGTCAGGTTGTAATCTTTCACTGAATTATATATTTTTTTTTTATTGTAAATAAAAATAAACCATTTAAAATTTGTTCACCTTTTGATTTATGAAGAACACTTTTCGCAAAATATACGCTAAAATATTTGCGAATATATTTAGATGTTGATTTACTTGACATTTTTTGTTGTAAATATAAATTTTAATATTACCGAAATCGTTATTTATTAAGTATACTTCATGGAACGGCCATGCAATGCCACCGACTTAAACATAATGGAAAAATTTGGGCTCTGTGGAATCATAAAGTTCGCCTGAAGAGAATTAGAAACGCTGATGAGCTATTGAGAGCTGCTTCTCTTACTTGGTAAACTATTAAAAGAGATACTGATATTGTTAACAACCTCATTGAATCAATACCACGCAGATTGGAAGACGCTCTTGATAAAAAATGTTACTATACATCGTATTAGCAAATATCCCGCCCCCCCCATTTTTTAACACTTTCCAACCTAGTTGAAAAGTGTTCGATGACTTCGGTTTGTCTGGACGTCTGCCGTCTGTCCGTGTTCTAACTCCCGTAAATATGTTCGGATTGCTCCTCAATTTTTACATGTTATTGTCCTTATCTATAGCATGTTCCCTATTTCAACTGAAGTGTGTAGCACTTATAGTTTTTTTACAGGGACACTCAAAAGAGTTCCGTTACATTACGGTCTATGGGGAAAAATCATTTGCGGTTCATTTTAATGATGTTACACAATTTCAAACACGTCGTAATTGATATATATCACTAAGGTGCATAGCTTGATATGGAATAGGGTGTGCATAGCACTTATAGTTACTTTACAGGGACAGTCAAAATAATTCCCTTACATTACGTCTATGGAGAAAAATCGTCTGCGGTTTATTTAAATAATGTTTCTCTATTTGAAAAGCATTGAATTTTATATATATCACTAAGGTGCATTACCAGAGGCTTACTACAGAATATTGTGTGTATAGTCTTCATCGTTCATTTACAGGGACACACAAAAGAATTTTCTACTGTTTGTTAACAATAATTCCTGGAAGTGCGTTTTAAGTTACTGAACGCGATTTTAAATTTAACTCACTTTTTGTTTATTACGTGGTGTGTATAAATTTCCGTTTATTGACAGAAACTCCAGAAGGAGAATTTTAAACTGTGCTACGCGTTTCTTAACTGAACTAAAATTTAGCATCCTATGTAGTATATACACAACTTTATAGATCATATACAGGGTTGAATAAAAGTATTCGGATATTTTTCCGAATACTGTATATGTTGGAAATTCCTGAAATTACGTTTTTAAATAAGTTATGCGTTTTCCAAATTGTTTACTTCGATGTTATCTTTCAGCTTATTAAACGGTAATGATTTGTAAAATTATTTTGGAAGCATTGGAAAGTGTTACATAATCTATGCTCGAAGCATTATTTTTCGTTCTTGTTTAAATTTAATCACAAGATGCGGCTAATTAGTTGGGGTGGGAATTTCGCCTTTTAATTTTTGTGTACTAACTAGTCCATAATGTTCTTGTACTATTTTGTTAAAATTCTATCATTTTCTTATTTGACGTAATCATATTTTTTTATTTAGATAAATTTCAATACTTTAAAATTTTGGCAGCTATTTGTTTCCACTGTTAATTTTTGGTTTTACTATGTGGACGAGATTGTCCTTGTATATCATGTTTGCGTTTGGAAAGAAAGAAAGAAAGAAAACATAGTAATTTAATAAAGTTAGGTAAAAAATACAATATGATTACAAATCATCAAATTATATAGTAGTTCATATTAATATTCAAGAAACTGTGTATATCAAATTAACATAAAATTTCAGAAAGCAAAGCTAATTTCGTGGTATATGCACGAAATTATTCATTTCCATAAAATAAAAGGACACGTGAAAGGTTTTTGTTCTTTTTAAATAGATTCCAATGATGTGTTTATGACAAAAAATATATCTCTTAAATTTGATACCTTAAAAACTTTGGTCAAAAAGAATTTACATCATTTAAACCTTTATTATATGTACAATTTAATCATTGAGATAGTTATACTTATTAATTCAATTTACTCAATTCTTGTTAAATTGTTTGCAATATTACACTAATTAGATGTTAGATAAAATATTCCCACTAAAGTACTAGATCGTTACTTAAAAATGTTAATATAATCTTTTATAAACTTTTGTATACGAATAAAAAATTGTAATCTTTACAAATAATATCGATGTTTAGTTTTTAACCTATTAATAACGAACTTTAAATAACAGGGTTCGTACGCTTCAAGGACATTCAAGCACCTTTTACCAGAATTTTCGTAAAGCAATATTTGGCTTATTTAATGAAAAAAAATGCTATCTTCAGATATAGCAACCAGTACTCTACGAAATTTCTGGTACTAAAACACATAAAATATCCCGAATCTCCTGATGCGTACGAACCCTGAATAATTACACTTTTTCTGCTATAACTTTCGTATTTAGATCTATTCGATTACACAGTCTAATTTAAAAAAATTACAAGTTATTTTTATGATTTTCTGATAGGCAAGTTTCCTTGCCAATCGCTAGCAGTGTACAAAAACATCTAAAATACATCGTCTGGCACCAACATAAAGCATGGTGTAACAGGATGAGAAGGGGAAAAGATTTTCATGATAGATTATGTTAAATACAAACTATAAAACCGCACTAGATATTTTAGATTTCTTTTTACGCCAAACGGACAACAAACATTTTTGAAATATTGAAGGATTTATAAAAGAACATTTCCTTTAACTATCGGAAACGTGCTGTTATTAAAAACTGCATTAAATGCAAAACAATTGTCGTTTTAATTCGTTGCTTTCTTTGTTTCCTTTTTTGTTCATGTTTCATAAAGGTTTAAAAAAATGGAGTACATCAGATGCATGTAACCCTATAGGCATAAAATGATGATGAGCGATTTTTACATTACCTAAATGTGGCATATCTACTTGTATGTATCTGTCTCAAATTGAGAGAATAGCAATATAAAAAGAAAATTTACATCTTACTCCAAATAAACATTACGTAAATCAATAAACAAGTGCAACTCACTATGGAAATTGCATTCTATTTTCTATCATCAAGGACATAAATTTCCGACAACGTTTTCTGAATGAATGAGCAATATTGAAGAAATATCGTTAAACTCGATTTATGTAACAAGCCCTAATTATTTATGGTAATACGTTAATCCGTCTATTTATATCGTATTTATTAAAGCAAAGGAAAAATATTGCTCCGTCGAGCACGGTGGTGGTAATTGTGTGTGAAATATTTATTATTTGGCTAGCATAAAAACGTTTATCATTAAATTATGATAAACAGAAGTATTTTTTTTTTCTGTTGTTTCTTAAAGCTTATGAAATTATTTTAGTGGATACTTTTATTTTTATTTTCATTATTATTTTATAGGATACGTATAATGGTTCCTTTTTTAGGGATTTTTAGAAAAATAATTTTTCTTCTACTTTTTTTTTTTTTTTAAATAATTCTTATATTTGTTCGAATAGGTGTAGATTATGTGGATTTCCAGTAAATAAATAAGTCTAAATACAAATTTATTGTGTTCAATTTTATGGTTCAATTAATTGCTCTAAATGAGTTTTTCATTAAATGGTTCGATATAAAAGTCAAAGGTAAAATAAAAATTTGTTGTAGAGAGTTAAAGGATAATAATAATTTTGAATAAATATTCTTTTACAGGATTTTTCTTCGGAATTTTTTAAACATATTTTTTTAATTGTGTTGTATTCAATTAAAGAAAGCTTTTGTGCCAAAATAGAAAAAATATATATATTAGACGATTTTCAGACGTATTATTTTTACATTTTTGCAAAATTATAAAATAAAAACCAGCAAAACCTTGTTTGAATCAGAAATATACGTTTCTTCATTTATTAAGATATTGATAAAAGCTTTCGTATTATAACCTAAGTGTAACCTAAATAACACAAATTACTCCTACATTGATTTTATGTAATCTGTTATAAATATATTTTATTATTAATGTAACTTTCCTTTAAAGATTATATATTTTGTAATTATCGCTGTTTAACATTTATTAATCTTTAAAAATAGCTATTTTTCAGGCAATATAGATATTACATTAACAGATCTTTTGATTTAATAAAATACAGCAAAATTTAAGCTTCTTGCGCTGTTCAGAAATTTATACATATAAAAGAACACTGCCCAGTTAAACTGACAGCATTGAGCTCACAGGCTATTCACACTAACTGTAAATTATATTCTTATTTCAAAGAATTTGAAATAAGCCCTCGAAAAATTAAGAAATCGACAATATATTAAGAGGGGGGAACCATCCCCCGTTTCTCCTTCTTATAATTAACCAATGAACCCATAAAACTAATCAGAGAAGCGCCTTACCACAATGAACCTATATACAAAATTTGAAAAAATCGGATAATTCTGCATGGAAAATCCATTTATCTAAATTAAGGGGGGGGGTTACCCCCCCTCCACATCCCCCTTTATACTTAACCAAAGAACCCCCAAAACTAATCAGAGAAGCGCCTTATCACAATGAGCCTATATATAAAATTAGAAGAAAATCTGATAATTCTCCATGAAAAACACATTCATCCAAATTAAGGGGGAGGATAACCCCCCCCTTTACCCTCTTTATGCTTAACCAAAAAACGCCCTAAACTAATCAGGAAAGCGCCTTATCACAATGAACCTATATACAAAATTTTAAGAAAATCGGATAATTCTGCATGAAAATCGCATTTATCTAAATTAAGGGGGTGCAGCCCTCCGTTACCCCCTTTATACTTAAACAATGAATCCCCAAAAGCAATCAGGAAAACGCTTTATCACAATTAACCTGTATACAAAATTTGAAGAAAATCGGATAATTCTGCATGAAAAACCCATTTATCTAAATTAAGGGGGGATTAGCCCCCCTTTCCCCCTTTATACTTAACCAATGAACCCCCAAAACTTTTCAGAGAATCGCATTATCACAATGAACCTATATACAAAATTTGAAGAAAATCGAAAAATTCTGCATAAAAACTCAGTTATCTAAATTAGGGGGGGTTATCCCCCCTTTCCCCCTTTATACTTAACCAATGAACCCCCAAAACTATTGACAGAAGCGCATTATCAAAATGAACCTTTATACAAAATTTGAAGAAAATGGGATAATTCTGCATGAAAAACCTATTTAAATTATGGGGGGTTAGCCCCCCATTTCCCCCCTTTATGCTTAACCAATGAACCTCCAAAACTAATCAGGGAAGCGTCTTATCACAAGGAACCTATAAACAAAATTTAAAGTAAAACGGTTAGTTCTATCAAGAGTTATCGCGTTACGTACATACATACATACGTACGTACATACAGAACCGGCGGGCACATAAGCTCTCAGGCTTTGATAGCCTGTGAGCTAATGAGCTAAAAAAAAGAAAACTGCCCAGTTAAACTGACGGCATTGAGCTCACAGGCTATTCACACTAACTGTAAATTATATTCTTATTTCAAAGAATTTGAAATAAGCCCTCGAAAAATGAAGAAATCGACAATATATTAAGAGGGGGGAACCATCCCCCATTTCTCCTTCTTATAATTAACCAATGAACCTATAAAACTAATCAGAGAAGCGCCTTACCACAATGAACCTATATACAAAATTTGAAAAAAATCGGATAATTCTGCATGAAAAATCCATTTATCTAAATTAAGGGGGGGTTAGCCCCCCGTCCCCCCTTTATACTTAACCAAAGTACCCCCAAAACAAATCAGAGAAGCGCCTTATCACAATGAACATATATATAAAATTTGAAGAAAATCGGATAATTCTGCTTAAAAAACCCATTTATCTATATCAAGGGGGGTTAGTCCCCCCCCGTTCCTTCCTTTATACTTTACCAGTGAATCCCGAAAACTAATCAGGGAAGTGCCTTACCACAATGAGCCTATATACAAAATTTGGAGTAAATTGGATAATTCTGCATGAAAAACCCATTTATCAAAATTAAGGGGGGGGGGGGTAGCCCCCGTTTCCCTCCTTTACACTTCACCAATGAACACCCAAAACTAATCAGGGAAGCCCCTTACCACAATGAGCCCATATAGAAAGTTTGAAGAAAATCGGATAACTCTGCATGAAAAAAATCATTTATCTAAAATAAGGGGGGAGGATTAACCCCCCGTTACCCCCTTTATACTTAACCTATGAACCCCCAAAACTAATCAGGAAAGAACCTTATCACAATGAACCTATATACAAAATTTGAAGAAAATCGGATAACTCTGCATGAAAATAGTAATTTATCTAAAATAAGGGGGGAGGATTAACCCCCCCCCGTTACCCCCTTTATACTTAACCTATGAACCCCCAAAACTAATCAGGAAAGAACCTTATCACAATGAACCTATATACAAAATTTGAAGAAAATTGGACAATTCTGCATGAAAAAACCATTTATCTTAATTAAGGGGGGTTAGCCCCCCCCCGTTCCCCCCTTTATAGTTAAACAATCAATCCCCAAAACTAATCAGGGAAGCGCCTTATCACAAGGAACCTATAAACAAAATTGGAAGCAAAACGGTTATTTCTGTCAAGAGTTATCGCGTTACGTACGTACATACGTACATACATACATACATACATACATACATACATACAGAACGGGCGGGCACATAAGCTCTCAGGCTTTGATAGCCTGTGAGCTAAAAAGAAAACTGCCCAGTTAAACTGACGGCATTGAGCTCACAGGCTATTCACACTAACTGTAAATTATATTCTTATTTCAAAGAATTTGAAATAAGCCCTCGAAAAATGAAGAAATCGACAATATATTAAGAGGGGGGAACCATCCCCCGTTTCTCTTTCTTATAATTAACCAATGAACCCATAAAACTAATCAGAGAAGTGCCTTACCACAATGAACCTATATACAAAATTTGAAAAATCGGATAATTCTGCATGAAAAATCCATTTATCTAAGTTAAGGGGGGGGGTTAGCCCCCCGTCCCCCCTTTATACTTAACCAAAGAACCCCCAAAACTAATCAGAGAAGCGCCTTATCACAATGAACATATATATAAAATTTGAAGAAAATCGTATAATTCTGCTTAAAAAACCCATTTATCTATATCAAGGGGGGTTAGTCCCCCCCGTTCCTTCCTTTATACTTTACCAGTGAACCCCCAAAACTAATCAGGGAAGTGCCTTACCACAATGAGCCTATATACAAAATTTGGAGTAAATTGGATAATTCTGCATGAAAAACCCATTTATCAATATTAAGGGGGGGGGGTAGCCCCCGTTTTCCTCCTTTACACTTCACCAATGAACACCCAAAACTAATCAGGAAAGTCCCTTACCACAATGAGCCCATATAGAAAGTTTGAAGAAAATCGGATAACTCTGCATGAAAAAAATCATTTATCTAAAATAAGGGGGGAGGATTAACCTTCCCGTTACTCCCTTTATACTTAACCTATGAACCCCCAAAACTAATCAGGAAAGAATCTTATCACAATGAACCTATATACAAAATTTGAAGAAAATCGGATAACTCTGCATGAAAAAAATAATTTATCTAAAATAAGGGGGAAGGATAAACCCCCCCCCTCCCGTTACCCCCTTTATACTTAACCTATGAACCCCCAAAACTAATCAGGAAAGAACCTTATCACAATGAACCTATATACAAAATTTGAAGAAAATTGGATAATTCTGCATGAAAAAAACCATTTATCCAAATTAAGGGGGGTTAGCCCCCCGTCCCCCCCCCCTTTATAGTTAACCAATCAATCCCAAAAACTAATCAGGGAAGCACCTTATCACAAGGAACCTATAAACAAAAGTGGAAGAAAATCGGATAACTCTGCATGAAAAATTCATTTATCTAAATTAAGGGGGAGGATTTCCCCCCCCGTTAGCCCCTTTATACTTAACCTATGAACCCCCAAAACTAATCAGGAAAGAACCTTATCACAATGAACCTATATATAAAATTTGAAGAAAATTGGACAATTCTGCATGAAAAAACCATTTATCTTAATTAAGGGGGGTTAGCCCCCCCACGTTCCCCCCTTTATAGTTAAACAATCAATCCCCAAAACTAATCGGGGAAGCGCCTTATCACAAGGAACCTATAAACAAAATTGGAAGCAAAACGGTTATTTCTGTCAAGAGTTATCGCGTTACGTACGTACATACGTACATACATACATACATACATACATACATACATACAGAACGGGCGGGCACATAAGCTCTCAGGCTTTGATAGCCTGTGAGCTAATAAAAACGCATGTTTTGGAATTAAATTCAATAATTTGGGCAAATAATGTGAAAGACCTTTGAATTTTATCGTGTCTTTGCTGTAGCTACTTCGATAGTTACAATGAAGAATACTTTACATGTAGGATCTTCAAAATAAAGAATTTTCACGTTCCCCCGATTTGTAATATCTTTTTAATGTCCACATCATTTTAAAATGCAATTAGGATTATTGTAAATTAATACAAAAATAAGATTGCAAATTAACAGTATTATCACATAAAATATTTTTAAACACACGAATAATACTTCTTGAAAATAAGTACTTATCTATACTAATATTATAAAGGAGTTAAGATTGTTTGCTTGTTTGTTTGTAGGGGGTAATCTCTGGAACTACCGAACCGATTTCAAAAGTGATGGTGGCAAATTGATGGTGACAACCACTGCTTCAACATAGGCTATATTTTATGTCGGTGCCACTAACCCCAGGGGGTGCAGGAGCAAAAAACTTTCTAAAATTGCGATTTTTTAGCTATCAAACTGGCTGTCAAGCCCTGAGAGCTTGCCAGCCGGTTCTGTATGTATGTATGTACGTACGTAATGCGATAATTCTTCATAGAAATATCCGTTTTCCTTCAAATTTTGTTTATAGGTTCACTGTGTTAAGGCGCTTCCCTGATTAGTTTTCGGGATTGATTGGTTAAGTATAAAGGGGGGGAACGGGGGGCTAATTCCCCCCTTAATTTATATAAATGGGTTTTTCATGCAGAATTATTCCGTTTTCCTTCAAAATTTGTTTATAGGTTCACTGAGTTAAGGCGCTTCCCTGATTAGTTTTCGGGATTGATTAGTTAAGTATAAAGGGGGGGGGGGGTCGGGGGGCTAATCCCCCACCCCCTTAATTTATATAAATTGGTTTTTCATGCACAATTATTCCGTTTTCCTTCAAATTTTGTTTATAAGTTCATTGGGTTAAGACGCTTCCCTGATTACTTTTCGGGATTGATTGGTTAAGTATAAAGGGGGGAACGGGGGGCTAATCCGACCTTAATTTGTATAAATTGGTTTTTCAAGCATAATTACTCCGTTTTCCTTCAAATTTTGTTTATAGGTTCACTGTGTTAAGGAGCTTCCCTGATTAGTTTTTCGGGATTGATTGGTTAAGTATAAAGGGGGGAACGGGGGGGGGGGGGTAATCCCCCTCCTTAATTTATATAAATGGGTTTTTCATGCAGAATTATCCCATTTCCTTCAAATTTTGGTTAATGGTTCACTGTGTTAAGACGCTTCCCTAATTAGTTTTCGAGATTGATTGGTTAAGTATAAAGGGGGGAACAGGGGGATAATCCCCCCTTATTTTATATAAATGGGTTTTTCATGCAGAATTATTCCGTTTTCCTTCAAAATTTGTTTATAGGTTGACTGTGTTAAGGCGCTTCCCTGATTAGTTTTTGGGATTGATTGCTTAAGTATAAAATGGGAGAACGGGGTGATAATCCCCCTATAATTTATATAAATGGGTTTTTCATGCAGAATTAACCCATTTCCTTCAAATTTTGTTTATAGGTTCACTGTTGTAAGGCGTTTCCTTGATTAGTTTTCGGGATTGATTAGTTAAGTATAAAGGGGGGAACGGGGGGCTAATCCCTCCTTAATTTATATAAATGGGTTTTTCAAGCATAATTATTCCGTTTTCCTTCAAATTTTGTTTATAGGTTCACTGTGTTAAGGCGCTTCCCTGATTAGTTTTTCGGGATTCATTGGTTAAGTATGAAGGGGGGAACGGATGGGGTAATCCCCCCCCCTTAATTTATATAAACGGGTTTTTCATGCAGAATTATCCCATTTCCTTCAAATTTAAGTTAAAGGTTCACTGTGTTAAGACGCTTCCATAATTAGTTTTCGGGATTGATTGGTTAAGTATAAAGGGGAGGAACGGGGGGCATATCCCCCCTTATATTATATAAATGGGTTTTTCATGCAGAATTATTCCGTTTTCCTTCAAATTTTGTTTATAGGTTCACTGTGTTAAGGCGCTTCCCTGATTACATTTCGGGATTGATTGGTTAAGTATAAAGGGGGGGAACGAGGGGCTAATCCCCCCTTAATTTATATAAATGGGTTTTTCATGCAGAATTATCCCATTTTGTTCAAATTTTGATTAAAGGTTCACTGTGTTAAGACGCTTCCCTAATTAGTTTTCGGGATTGTTTGGTTAAGTATAAAGGGGGGAACGGGGGATAATCCCCCCTTATTTTATATAAATGGGTTTTTCATGCAGAATTATTCCGTTTTCCTTCGGATTTTGTTTATAGGTTCACTGTGTTAAGGCGCTTCCCTGATTAGTTTTCGGGATTGATTGTTTAAGAATAAAGGGGGGGGGAAAAGGGGGGTAATCCCCCCTTAATTTATATAAATGGGTTTTTCATGCAGAATTATCCCATTTCCTTCAAATTATGTTTATAGGTTTATTGTGTTAAGGCGTTTCCCTGATTAGTTTTCGGGATTGATTGGTTAAGTATAAAGGAGGGAACGGGGGGCATATGCCCCTTATTTTATATAAATGGGTTTTTCATGCAGAATTATTCCGTTTTCCTTCAAATTTTGTTTATAGGTTCATTGTGTTAAGGCGCTTCCCTGATTAGTTTTCGGGATTGATTGGTTAAGTATAAAGGAGGAAACGGGGACATATCCCCCCTTATTTTATATAAATGGGTTTTTCATGCAGAATTATTCCGTTTTCCTTCAAATTTTGTTTATAGGTTCACTGTGTTAAGGTGCTTACCTGATTAGTTTTCGGGATTGATTGGTTAAGTATAAAGGGGAGGAACGGGGGGCATATCCCCCTTATATTATATAAATGGGTTTTTCATGCAGAATTATTCCGTTTTCCTTCAAATTTTGTTTATAGGTTCATTGTGTTAAGGCGCTTCCCTGATTAGTTTTCGGGATTGATTGGTTAAGTATAAAGGAGGAAACGGGGACATATCCCCCCTTATTTTATATAAATGGGTTTTTCATGCAGAATTATTCCGTTTTCCTTCAAATTTTGTTTATAGGTTCACTGTGTTAAGGTGCTTCCCTGATTAGTTTTCAGGATTGATTGGTTAAGTATAAAGGGGAGGAACGGGGGGATAATCCCCCCCTTAATTTATATAAATGGGTTTTTCATGCATAATTATCCCATTTCCTTCAAATTTTGTTTATAGGTTCACTGTGTTAAGGCGTTTCCCTGATTAGTTTTCGGGATTGATTGGTTAAGTATGAAGGAGGGAACGGGGGCCATATCCCCCCTTATTTTATATAAATGGATTTTTCATGCAGAATTATTCCGTTTTCCTTCAAATTTTGTTTATAGGTTCATTGGGTTAAGACGCTTCCCTGATTACTTTTCGGGATTGATTGGTTAAGTATAAAGGGGGGAACGGGGGGCTAATCCGTCCTTAATTTGTATAAATGGGTTTTTCAAGCATAATTATTCCGTTTTCCTTCAAATTTTGTTTATAGGTTCACTGTGTTAAGGCGCTTCCCTGATTAGTTTTTCGGGATTGATTGGTTAAGTATAAAGGGGGGAACGGGGGGATAATCCCCCCTTAATTTATATAAATGGGTTTTTCATGCATAATTATCCCATTTCCTTCAAAATTTGTTTATAGGTTCACTGTGGTAAGGCGCTTCCCTGATTAGTTTTCGGGATTGTTTGGTTAAGTATAAAGGGGGGAACGGGGGGATAATCCCCCCTTATTTTATATAAATGGGTTTTTCATGCAGAATTATTCCGTTTTCCTTCAAATTTTGTTTATAGGTTCACTGTGTTAAGGCACTTCCCTGATTAGTTTTCGGGATTGATTTTTTAAGAATAAAGGGGGGGAAAGGGGGGATAATCCCCCCCCTTAATTTATATAAATGGGTTTTTCATGCATAATTATCCCATTTCTTTCAAATTTTGTTTATAGGTTCACTGTGTTAAGGCGTTTCCCTGATTAGTTTTCGGGATTGATTGGTTAAGTATAAAAGAGGGAACGGGGGCCATATCCCCCCTTATTTTATATAAATGGGTTTTTCATGCAGAATTATTCCGTTTTCCTTCAAATTTTGTTTATAGGTTCACTGTGTTAAGGCGCATCCCTGATTAGTTTTCGGGATTGATTGGTTAAGTATAAAAAGGGGAACGGAGGGCTAATACCCCCTTATTTTATATAAATGTGTTTTTCATGCAGAATTATTCCGTTTTCCTTCAAATTTTGTTTATAGGTTCATTGGGTTAAGACGCTTCCCTGATTAGTTTTCGGGATTGATTGGTTAAGTATAAAGGGGGGGGGGGAACGGAGGGGGCTGATCCCGCCTTAATTTATATAAATGGGTTTTTCATGCAGAATTATCCGATTTTCTTCAAATTTTGTATATATATTCATTGTAATTAGAGATTTACCTGATTAGTTTGAAGGGGTTCATTAGTTAACTATGGGGGGTAACGGGGGATGACACCCACCCTTACATATTGTTTATTTCTTTATTTTTCGATGGGCTTATTTCAAATTCTTTGAAATAAGAGTATAATATACAATTAGTGTGAATAGCCTGTGAACTCAATGCCCTCAGTTTAAAAGGCAGTTTTATTTTATTTTTTATACTGAAGGAGCTAGAAATTTGAAATTGTCATTGTAGTTACTTATATGATGTAAATGCTCTCTAAGAACAAAATAAAAAAGAAATTTAAATTTAAAAGGGTGAAATGAGCGAAAAGCGTTCTAAAAACTGTCTAAATTACAATTTCTATGAAATCTCTGGAACTACAGAACCGATTTCAAAAGTAATGGTGGTGGCAAATCGATGGGGATAATCCCTACTCCAACATAGGCTATATTTTATGTCGGTGCCACTAACATGAATGGGGTGCAGGATCGAAAAATGTTCGAAAATTCCGACTTTTTTATACTGAAGGGGCAAGAAATTTGAAATTTAGCATTGTAGTTACTTATGAGACGTAAATGCTCTCTAAGAATAAATTTTAAAAAAATCGAAATTTAAATGGGTGAAATGAGCGAAAAGCGTTCTGAAGTCATTCTAAATTACAATTTCTATGGAATCTCTGGAACAACGGAACCGATTTCAAAAGTGATGGTGGCAAATTGGTGGTGACAATCCCTGCTCCAACACCCTCTTTAATAAAAAACTATGCGTTGCTGACGATTGGATTTTTCGCTAATTGTTGCACCGGATTAATCTTGGAAAATGAAACATTTGAAGTTACTGAAAAAAATGATAGCTCAAAAAGTATTTGTCAGAAAATTGTTAGACAAACTGCGTTTGAAAGGTAAAAAATTTTATTTTTCTTGATATAAATTTCAAATCTAATGATTATGCCGTTTTTCAAATATTGAATTTCAAAAATTACCAAATTTTCCAATGGAGTACCATAGCGAAACCTTCATGCGTAAAAAGATAATGATAAGGACGACGTGTCCTGACGTGTATATTGGCTATAGTACGAGTCACAAATTATAGTAGCCTTATTATTCTGTTAAAATATAAAAGTTATTTATGAAATGTCAATATTTTGTTTGATTAAAGGTTCGTTAAAAGAAATTGACCAGCGTAGCGGGCGTAGCTTGCTAGTTAAACATAAAAAAGTACCCCACAGTTAGGGTTTGAAAGGTTTTGCTTGTTACTTTGGAACCGGCTAATGGATTAAAAAAATTAGTACATATGTTTGTGTGAAACTGGAACTTTTATAATTTGAGAAAAGTCTGAATAGTTAAGATTTATTTTATGATTAAATACACTTGTTCCATTAGCCTCGTGTCCCATTAATAGACTATCTCCTCTAACCACCGCATTTTTTGCTTAAAGCTTCATATTCTTGAAGATCTCAGCATTCTCACGCTTCTTTATTCACATTTACATACTTTTCTCTATATCAAATGAAAATGAAATTATTATTACAGTCATTCCGTTAATAACTATTAAACAAAATTGCTTATAAAGCCTAACAATGAATCATTAAAAAAAGGTATAAGAAGACAACATTCGTTTTGATTATTAGGCAATAAATAAATAAATATATAAATAATAAATAAATGTAACTTAATGACAGAAAGGAATTTTATTTCAACTATAACTTATTAAGTTGTTCATCTACGAAATATATTGCGGTTTAATGGACTAAAGAGCACATGCTACAATATTTATGTAGAAGAAAATAGTTTTGGGATTAATTTTGTTTTGCTCTATTAAGGATTATCTGATTTAGTATGTCTGCAACTTCAGGAGATTTTCTTAATTATATTTATATATGTAATGCAGTAAATGTATAGGTAGGATATAATTTAAGTGACAGAAATAAATATAATAATTATAACTATAGATAATGTTTTTATTCATATACTTCATTAAAACTATATTTTACTTGTTATTCAAAGTTGTACAATCATAGACGCATTTATTAAATTCTTTATTAAAATAAATATGTGATCAACAAATACCGAATTATTATTTTTTTTCATTTTTCTTTTTTATATTTAAGTATGTGTGTATACACATAAATTCACCCATTACAATGTAACATGTAAATTCACTCATTACGACGTAACATGTAAATTCATTCATAACAAACGGCAAGATGTTTTCAGCATAACTTGATCTTTTTAATATCTATATAATAATTTGATAAGTTCTTTAATACAAGAGCATTATTAAAAATAAGTTAACAACTTCCAAGGAGTTCAGATAACTTTTCATTGCAATAGCCCACTTTCATTTTAGAAGCAATTTTATTGTTACACAGTATATATATTTTTAAAAATCATTTACAAACACCAACTGCTTCCAACACTGTCCTTTACCCATGAAATATGTATGAAATATCATTCGTTAATAATATTAAGTTTGTAAAGTTCTGCAAGTGACAAGTGTAATGAGAAATGAACAGGTGAGTAGGGAAAGTATATCATTCCTGCTGATGTAAATGTTGAGGAAAGATAAAAAAGCATTTATGAAAAAAAAACCAATTATAGTGAGATGTTTATCATCAATGGATTATAGGTCTAGTCGGCGATGAGAGGTTATGCTAAAAAAAGAATAATGATTAATTTATTGGTTATTATTAATTAAAGTATCTCATTTCATTTTTCATGTTTTTGTAATGTTATCATTTCTTAATATAGTCGACGATGAGAGGTTATGCTAAAATTAAAAAAGTAATATTGATTAATTTATTAGTTATTATTAATTAAAGTATCTCATTTCATTTTTCAGGTTTTTGCAATGTTATACTTTTTCCACTGACCCGTTCAAATATCATGTTTAACTTTTAATTTCCCTTTTAAACGATAAAATGTTTTTTAAACATGTTTATAACTATTGTAAAATAGGATACTTTTTTAAATCATTTGACTTTTAAAGTTTATGCTAGTTGCATTTTAACCCGATGTATTTCATTTTCAATAAGGTAAAGCTAGGAGAGTCTGCGCACAATTCAAAAGAATAGCAATAAAAAATCTAAATACAAATTTTTTGCTAAACTATCCATGAATAATTTTTACTTCATTTGTTTTTTATGCATTTCTATTGCTATTTTGTTGTTTCGTTGCAATTTAATAGAATAGTTGTAATAAAACCAAGAAAGTTATTTTGCGCAATCTCTCCTTACAGGGTTGGTGTGATTGCGCACATGGGCAGGAGAGATTGTTACTAATAATAACTACAATTAAATTGTTAACAATAATAATTACACTTAAATGGCATTGCTGTAAGGTTTTTGTGAACAAATTTTATTGTATTGGGAGTGAATATTTCAACATAATGCTTAAAGAATCAGAAAAAAGAAATAATTTTAAAAACGATTAAAAATTTTTAATTAAAGGAAAAAAAAAAGAATCAGAAAAAGCAAGTCCAGATAAGATTACAAAATAACATTAAGTTACTTGAAAACACGTTTAACTTAAAATTAGTACATTTTCATTTTTCATTTTTTATGCAAATTTAGCAATAGGCTGCGTAATCTCTCCTAGCATGGAAACTAATGGGATTAATGCGCCATCTCTCCTAAGTAGCAGATGCGCAAACTCTCCTATTTCGGTGGGAGAGATTGCGCGGGTTTTTTTTTTTAAACATGGCCGCTACTAAAACGAACAGTTGATGTTCACATTGTTAGTCTAGATTAGTAGCTTACGAGAAATCGTTTAAATTTAAAATATTTTGTACTATTGATATTGTATAGAAATTCTGATGAATAGCTATGAAAATTCAAGCACTTACTTTGGGAAAACAAAACGAAATAGCAATACTTTATCTTAGACGCTCAAAGCAATCAACGTGCACTTTCAAGTAGACACTCCCCAACTGTTCTTGTACAACTACCTGGAGTCGCTGCGCTCTCACTCTACTCCTTCCCCCCGAACCTCTATGTGCGCAATCTCTCCGACCGCGCCATCGCTCCTGGCTTTACCTTACATGAAATCTTTTGATTTTAGTGATTTAAATGAAATCTCTCTGTTGTATATTTTGGAAAGACATGAAACGTTAACTTTAATTAATTTCTTACAATGAGCTGAAAAGTAGTATTACAATGTATGATGCTAAAAATTTACGAAAATTACATGTGAAAAATAGGCATTTTCATGCATTTACAGCATTTTTTTTTCTTAATGAACATGCACCCTTTCAGTTACGTTCTTTTTTAGAGTCTTCGACATTTCTTTCACAAGCATTTCATCATTAGAAGATTTAGAGTTAGATCAATAACCAAACTGTAATTTATGTTGAAACTAGATAAACATATTTCAATTTTATTAATTACATTTTCATAAATTACATTTCGATACAAAGGTTGACATTTTTACTTTCAGAAGATATTATGCTGTTATCACTTTTATGCTTTTCTCTTAAAGAACCTCTGTTCAAATGGAAATATATATAGTTTTTAATTTTAATGAGACAATGTAATGAATAAATTTATTGTAAATGAAATTTTGAGAACTGTTGTAATATCCCTTGAATCACAATCCCTTGTTTCAAGTGTCAGTATATCATATATTTGTAGGTATAGTCATGAATTATACACATATAATCAGATTTTGATATATAAAATTAATGAGCCGCAATCTACTTATATCAAATGCTACATTATCGTGTATATAATAATAACTTTCTTTTGCATTTTAAATTTACATAAAATATTTCGTTAATGTTTTCTTTTATTTTCATACATTCTTGACTACATGCCTTCTAAATATTGACGCGTAAATCATTTAATCCGCATAATTATAAAAAGCTAAATTAGTTTTAACTCTTTTTTTCTTTATCGCTAAGTAAGAATTCAGTAGCATACTACATTATTACTCCAAAAGTCAAGGTACAACAGGTTTTTCGAATCTCGCCATAAAAAAATGACAGTAACAATAAAATACATAGTTTATATGAATGATAATAATGCACTTTAAGCAATCTTATGCAAAAACGCCAGCTACCACTTTTATTTTATAGAAAAGAACAAGTAGATATGAGTGAGTGAGTGAGAGAGAGAGAGAGAGAGAGAGAGAGAGAGAGAGAGAGAGAGAGAGAGAGAGAGAAAGGAAAAAATATGCAAATATCAAACTTTTGTAATTTTGTGTGTAAGTTTTGTTGATTATCAACTGTTGTTGGCAGGTTCGTTCACAATAGCCAATAGAGTTTAGCAATGTCTAGGAGAAGTCGTTTGCTCGATTCGTTAAGGTGGCAGACGGTCGGAAGGATGCAAATGAGGTTGTCACAGGCTGATGTTGCTAGACGTGACAATGTGTCTCGCAATTTGGTCCAACGACTCTGGGATTAATATCAATCCGAAGATTATGTGTCCAGAAGACATCTTCCAAGCCGATCACGAATTACAACACCTGCAGAATACCGTGTTAGAGTTCTTTCGGCTCGAAGGAAAAGACACACTACTGTACCGCAGCTCGTTGCAGACCACTTTGTAGCATCAGGAAGAAGAATCACCGCTACTGCGGTGCGAAGGCGCCTTTACAATGCAGGTCTCTATGCAAGGCGACCAGTTGTGCGTATTTTCCTCAACGAACGACAGAGAAAGGCCCGCTTAT
This sequence comes from Maratus michaelseni, assembly GCA_963931845.1. Classification (NCBI taxonomy): domain Eukaryota; kingdom Metazoa; phylum Arthropoda; class Arachnida; order Araneae; family Salticidae; genus Maratus; species Maratus michaelseni. Next base: position 425,605,113 of record OZ007592.1, read on the forward strand.
GTTGGGCAAGAGAACACGTTTCCTGGTCCAAACAGCAATGGGCTTCCGTACTCTTCACAGACGAGTCCAGATTCACGCTCGAGAGCGATTCAGGGAGTCTGCTGATCTCGAAGGAACAACGCACCAGATACAACCAATCCAACACTGTTGAAACACAGAGGCACAGAGGTGGTGGAATCATGGTTCTGGGACCTTGCATGTCTGATGGATGATAATGCCCGACCTCACCGAGCTGTGGTTGTTGGGGACTATCTTGAGGGTCACGATTTGGAGCGAATGAAATGGCCAGCTCACTCTCCAGTGCTGAATCCTATACAGCATATTTGGGACTTTCTTGGCAGACAATTTGCTGCTTTATGTCCTCCTCCAAGGTCGTTAGATGAGCTGGAACAAGGCTTACTCCGTGTCCGGTATTCGCTCAGTTTGGTGTCCGACAACTTAATTGACAGCATGGAATGTCGATACCACCAATGCATTCAAGTCAGGGGGGGACACATTCCTTATTAGAACCCATTTTTGCAATGTGACTTTTTTTGGAATATACTTTTCCACCAAGAGTGCATTTTTAAAAATCATTTTTGCGCTTAACTTATGTACATTTCTATGTCGCATTCAATAAATAACAATTTAGATCACATTTCCTCCAAATTTGTTGTTTCTACATTCATTCACTTAAAAATTAGACGCAAAAAACCGGTTGTATTTTAACTTTTGGAGGTCAGTGTACAGTCCCTGGCCACACATGTCGTATTATATCACTGGCTCAAGATGAACCGAACGAAATCACGTGACAGGCTTCACTTATGTGCTTACGTGAGACGATCATGGACGTATATGTGTTTATTTGTATTTCTATACTGAAAACATTATTTTTTATTGTGAATATATTATTTTTAATCGGGAATATATTATATTTTGAAAATTGAAATATGAGTAGAAAGACGCACTTATCACCACAAACACACAAAAAAGTGTAATAAACACGTTTTAAAATATGAAAAATTATTCGAATAGGGGGATATCAAGAAATTTTAATGTTTCTGAAGAAAGTGTAAGGCGGATAAAGAAGAAAGTTAAGTTAGGACAAACATTGAGCCGAAAAAGAAAGAAAAATGTGGAAGAAAACTGTATTTACGCCAAGGTAAGAACGATGCTTAAAGAATATCTGTATGGGAAAACCGATTTGAAACTATTAAACAGTTCAAATCGAAACTCGAAGAGTCTGATGTTGTGTCAGAACGATCTTTATGCACAAAACTATCAGAAATAAATTTCAAGGCCTTTTTAGACCAGCTAAAAAATCAAATTTAACCAAAGCAGTCTAAGCTAAGTGGCTGGAGTGGCTATAGAGCATAAAAAGATGACACTATTGCTAGTATCATTCTGAGATTTCATGATATTTAAATGATATTTTTACAGGCGTTACTCTATAGAGCTGACTACCAAATCATGACAAATAAATCTTTGGTATAGTTCGAGCATGCGCAGTTATAAGTTATTTCATACAAATGCCCATATCTCAAAAAATATTCAATAAAAATTTTTTTAATTGCAGTATACAGTTCCTATTGTTATTGAAGTCAAACAGGTGCTTTACATCCTTGAATTTCAAGAACAATTTGTCAAGAATTTCAGTAGATATTCTACAAACCGTATAAAAAGCAAAAGCATCCGGTCATTGTCACTTCATTTTTGGACAACTGTGTATATAAAGTTTTAAACTTAACTCATATTCACACTTCTTTATATATATATATACTCCAATTAGATAAATATTGCTTTTCTTTTAATTCACAAACATTTTTGCCACTCTATTAATTTACAAAGTCTTAAATTTCAGAAAATACATCAAATACTATTTTTAAAAACAATTATATTACAATTTCCGGATGCCAATTTAAAATGCAAAATTACTTATATGAACCATAATATATGAAAAAATTCGTATTTTCGAATCTGCGATTGATTTTTAATAAAATTAAAATATTCATAATTATTCCCTGTCAATGTAGATAATTATTCAAGTTAAAGATAACATTTAAGAATCCTTCATTAAGGAGATTTTCCCCTTGAAAACAAGAAAAAGAAATTATTGCATTTTTCAATCCGTAATTTGCCTATAATACGTCATCAAAACCGTATTTTTTCTCCATCCGCTATTTCAGTAGTGACACCTCGTTTAACGGATATGTGCCATGGCTTATAAAAGGGTTGATTAAAATTTTAAGCACGTTTCACTTGAAATAATATATTTTAATCGCTATACGTTCTCACCCTTAACCCTTTAAATTAACAACATTGTTTTGTATCGGAGAAAAAAAAAATTGGATTTTTTAAACAATTAGAAATCAATACCAAAAATTGACCTCAAATTTTAAACATGAGCCCTTTTGCAATTTTTTTTATTTATCTTAAGAAATTAAAGGTTGGCATCCAACTAACTTAATATAATATTAGAATCCGTGATATTTATTTTTCGTGCCTGTATATTATTGAGGGCAAATTCATTTACACAGATTAACGTTGCACAAAATGTGTAATGAACTTTGGGGATATTAGAGTGAACAAGTTATGAACAATTTTTATGACAATTTTCACGGACTTAAACGAAATCCGAATAAATTGAATAACGAAAACTAATCTTCTTCTATGTGCAATATTTAAACAAAAAAATATATACAAATATGCTGTAAAAAAGCCTCCGTATCGGGAGAACTACCCTTTAAAAGAGTTAAAGAACAAACTCTTATGAAATAAAACAAACTTGGATAAATTATTTAATTTACTAACATCGAATGTAATTGCCAAAATTATATTATTCTGAACATTTTCTTACGGCTTTATCAAATTTCGAGATCCATTACAACATTTTCTCCTTTATGACTACAAACGTATCTGATATAATTCTGCCTTATTATTTGATGCGCATCATTACACAAGTAAGTATCTGTTGCTGATTTTCAATGAAATAGAACATCATGTAATACTTTAGTGAATCAAATTACCTTTATTACATTTGTAACATTGCCTTTCGTCTCACTGTTGTCTAACACTGTCTAGAAATATCAAACTAGCATATTGTAGGGAAATTCATTCATGATTATGCTATTTAAATAATACGGCAAATCTATAATATCACATAATAGATAAGGAAAGTTTACCTTCAGAAGATATTATTAATTTAAGTAACGTGCTATTAAACTAAATTATGCTTAATTATCAATATTCCAATTTAATTCTATGAACCAAATTATCAGATTATAGAAAAAACTTATTGGGGTCTTGATATTATAATGCACAAAAGTATATTTCGTCATTAACGCACAATACCAGCGTTAAGTGCTTAAATTCCTATTACAGATGATGCTCAAACAGAGGTAAGATCATTTCATTATTAAGTAATTAATTTTTGAAAAGCGTTATTTAAAGTGCCTAAATTTTGTGTAAAAATATGATAATATTGTGATTCACGTTAAACACTGCAAAAAATTCGATTGAAGCAAAAAGTATGCACATGAGTTTTTTTTTTTCTTTTTGACACATACACAGGAAATATTGAAAAAAATTACGAATATTCTGATAATTACAATAAATACGTTTTTTATCTTGAATAACTAAATTTATTTATTTATTTTTACTAAAGCTATTTCTTTTATTTTTTATTTTTTCATCTATCAAATTTATATTAATTAAAAACAACATAAATGTCCTAAAAACTAATACATACCATTTCAAAAAATATTTTACTGAAGGTGTTTTGACTCCATATACAAAACTGTATTTTACATATACAACCGAGCGCTTTCGAGTAAACCTTTGCTCATCTTAAGGGTTACGAAACAAAACGAAAGTACACAAATGACAAATGGCGAAAAAAACAGTAAGAACTTCGTTCACTGCTGGAGAATGGAACAAATATTAAAACAAACCAGCAGGAGTGGGAGGCAGTGGGAGGGGTGTGATAATCATAATTTGTCTTGAACAATTTCTAAGAGTCTATACCATAATATGGGAATATTGTAGGATAATGAATGATTGCATGTTTTATCTTTGTTAGTTAAAATTTTCATGAATTCATTGATTATTGCTTCCTAAAAGGTTGATGTATGCTTAATTAATTTAGCTTGATCAAAATGTATTTTAACTGATTCTTCTTGTTTTAATCTTGAAAGTTATGTTTTAGTTCCATTGAATTTTATATATGAAATATGCTCTTTTAAACGAGTTTTAAATTTTCTAATGTCGTACCTATACAGTCTTTTACTTTATAACATTTCTTACCATTTTCATGTATTTCCATAGTGACTGGAATTCTATAGATTCCTGATGATTCTTCATCGGTACAGGATCGATCTTTTTATGCATTAACGTTTTCAATTTTACAGGAGGGGATACTATCAAATTTATATTATATTTCTTTAAATTATATTTCAATTTCTCAAAAAGTTCAGGAATATACTCAAATTTGTAAAATTTAGTAGGCTTTTCTGAAAATTCTTGCTTATTGTTATTCTGATATTTATATTGATAAATTAATTTATTGATTAACCTCTTAGAAAATACATTCTCCTTTGCTATAATTTTAATTTTGTTAAGTTCAGCACTAATATAACTATCAGTACATACTGAAAATGCTCTACGGATGTAAAATCGATATGCAGCTCACTTATAATTTAAAGGTGATGAAATCTTTGGATATTGTATTAGTTGAACGTACACTGGTGTGCAAAAATTAAGTACGAGAGGGTTTTTTCGTATGTAACGTCGCGCAGAAAATTTCCACATCTACCAAAATCATACCATAAGATCTTCAAGATGTGAAAATATGGGACAAGTGATAAAAACCATCTAAACAAAGAATCAAAAGGATATGAAAGCATTTTATTAAAAGGTCACTTGGAGAACAATGCAGAGAAGACAGAAACTTTCATCTTACAAGCACCTGGCAGGAAAAATTCTGTCTCTAATAGGGGATATGGTCACACTGCGATGCAGGATTTGCAACGTCTATCCATGCTGAGGACAAGGTTGTCTAGTAGCTCTTGAGGAATAGAGTCCCATTTCTCTTGTAAAACCAATTTCAGCTCCGGAATCGTTGGCGCCTGATCACGTGATGCCAAGCATCTCCCGAGAAGGCTCCACACGTGTTCTATGGGATTAAGGTCCGGGGAGTTTGCAGGCCAATCCATGCATTGAATATCTTCACTCTCCAGGAGCTCTTCGACAGCCGCTGTACGATGAATGGGAGCGTTGTTGTGCATGAAGAGGAAGTCCGGACACACAGCACCTCTAAAAAGACGCACGTGAGGCAGGCGAGAGAATCTCGGCGCAGTATCGGGCACCAGAGACTGAACCTGCTTGGAAGACGTGGAGGTCCGTACGGCTACCAAGCAAACAAGCAAACCACTCCAAACAAGAACTCCGGCACCTCCAAAACGGTCCCTTTCAATGATGTTGGAGGGGTGATTACGTGTTCCCTGCTCTCTCCAGATGTGTATGCGTACAGAATCGCTCGTCATACTAAATCGACTCTCGACCCCATTCCTGTTGTGTCCAATTCTTATGTACCTGACACCACAGAAACCTGCTTCTCCGATGAGCAGGCATTTGTGGTACACACCATTCTGGTCGTCGTGCATACAGACCACCTTCGTGCAGCCTCCTAGCCACGGTAAAACGTGATATCCGACGGTCAGTAGTCTACTCCATCTGCCTTGTGATTTCTCCGTTTGTCTCACGCCTGTTTATTTTCGCCTGTAGCACAATATAACGGTCCTCTGCTGTTGTTGTTGCGCGGGGGCGACTACTGCTGAATAATCGGAGAACTGCTCCCTTCGTTTGAAATGCACTCCAGACTCGTGAAACGATGCTATGAGCGATACCAAACTCTTGTGCCACACTTGTCAGACTTCGACCGTCTTCCAACCTCCCAATGATTCGACCTCGTGTAAGGTCATCCAGATAACATGTTCTGTATTGCCTCTTGGCAATATCACACAATAATAGCAAAAAAAAGCGTCACTTAAATCACTTTCCACAGTGCAACAGATTTCACCAAATTTCTGAACGGTTACCGCCTCTGTGCTTTTATCCCTTTAGCACCTTCCCCTTTTACGCCATATGCCATATATGGTCATGTCCTTATGCATTTGTTTCAGGTATATCCCCTGATTGGTCTTTCTTTTAGTTCTGTTGCCATTTTTAGCTTTTATGCTAATTTATCAGCTTCGTCCTTAATTTTTGCACACCAGTTTATTCTATAAACTGTTCGATTTATTGATAAATTGCTGTTTTTTATTAGCTCTGCGTCAAGAAATGGCAAACGATTTTCCTTTTCTGTATCCAGGCTAATTTTTATTTTTGTATCAATTTTATTAATCTTAACCATATTCCAATACAATAAAAACATCATCTTAAAATCTACACCATTATGCAGGGTTTATAATAATATCCTTCATAACCATACTTTCTATGGGTCTCAATTTTATCCCTGCACATAAACCCGAAATGGGAAACCTCTTCGGGGCTCCATCAATTTGTTTATAAGAAATATTGTCAAATTTAAAAACATAAGATTTTGATAAGATTATGTCCTGAAATAAGTGTGTTTTTGGTATTTATGTCAAATGAATCATTACTCTTAATAGCTTTTTCAACGAGCAAACTTACATCATTCATGTCTACTTACGGGTACAAAGATACCACTGATACAAAGTTTGTCCCATTCTCCAGCAGTGAACGATGTTCTTACTGGTTTTTTCGCCATTTGTCATTTGTGTACTTGCGTTTTGTTTTGTAATCCTTAAGATGAGCAAAGGTTTGATCGGAAGCGCTCGGTTGTCTATGTAAAATACAGTTTTTTATATGGAGTCAAAACACCTTCAGTAAAATATTTTAGGAAATGGTATGTATATGATTTTAGGACATTTATGTTGATTTTAATTAGTATTTGTAGGAAAAGGTGAATATAGATTCGAAGAGTATGTTTTATCATAAATCATGTTTTATCATAAATCAAATTTATATTTCATTTAATTAAATATAAATAATAATACAATCTTCATAAATTTATTTTTTCTGTGATTAATAGTCACTAAAACCGAAATTTAATTAAAAATTTAGAAATTAATTATATTTTTCTTAATATTAAAAAATAAAATAAACTTATTTCAACATTTTTCTCTACGATTTTTTTTTTACTTGTTAAAATATGTGAGTGCTTTCTTTAAGACAAGAAGACACGTGTTATCGAAAATCGATAACACATTACTGGAAATAGATCTAACACACGTTTAAGAACTTTATTGACAGAAAAGACTAAAAGTTTTCTTAGACTGGGGTAAATGAAATTTATAGAATATTTTTCTTTTAACTTAATACATTTTTAAGGTAAAAAATAAAAATAAATCAATTCTGTAATACGATTTAGGAGAAAAAGATATATATCTTTGCAGAAATTTTACATTAATATTGTTGCAAATTCACTACTATAATTGACAGTTAGATAAATCGTAACAATGTAGGACAACTGACACTTTTTGTGACTCAACAACTCCGATTAAAAAAATATTTACTCATTTGTTAGACTACACCATTTTAAGCATGTAAAACATTATAAAATACATTTAGAACATAAAAATAATAAAAATATTCACTAAAATGTACTTTTTTCATAGCTACAAAAAAAAAACAGAAAATTACACACTTCTCATAAATGTTGTCAATTTTATTATAAAAACTGTAATGTGTAGGAAATTACCTTTGTAAAAAATCTATTTTAGGAAGTCTCCAGAATTTTTAATATTACAAAACATACCAAGTTCATTGTAGCAATAACTGCTCAAATGATAAATAAAACATTGTCATGAAAAATTAACTGAGTATCACCGTGTGTTAAGCAAATCTTTCTATGAACAATTTATATTACCTGCTTTGTTGAAAAACAGGAGCAATAAATAAAACCTTGTTTTAAAACTCGCTGTATAAATAACATTGATTCCTGTATATGTTCCAGTTATGCAAAGCATGATACAAAGGTTGAATTAAAGGAAGGATGAGAAAAATTATACTCAAATGTTTGAATAAATAAAATATAAAAACATAGAATGAGAACATTGGCCCTTAAATCGAAAATTCTAAGTAATTGTTCAAATGTTTTCTAGTCATTCTGGTAGTGTACAACATTCTTTGTCAAACATGCTTTATAAAAAAAAATTCTTATGAAACAAGAATAGCTCTTTCATTATTTTAACTTTTTCCTGTAATGTTTCGTTTCCACAATGTTACTCTTTTTCAATATAAGAAAAGCATATTCCACTTATTAATTTATAACCCAGCACCAATCATGTTCGTAAAATAACTTCATATCCAGACGTCATTAATAGTCTAATACTCGAATACATTTATTACCAAATCCCATATCATATTTGTGGAAAAAAGGGAAGCTCAAAATCAACAATTCGAATATATATATGTAAAATATTTTTTATATTTGATCCATAATTTTCTCTTGCAATTGCGTATGCAAAATCTGTATCTACCGTATTTTTTGTTTGTAAACATGCAAAGAAAAAAATCTTTCACACGTTTGCTGCTGGTCAAAAGTTTTGTTTGTCTAAAATCCTTAAAATATTCAGAAATTATAATTTTAGATTATTTTTTTTAATAATTGTTATTTTTTTTTCAAAAATTACGGGAAATATTTTCTCAGGATTTATATTACATTTTTCTTTCTCAAAACCACTCCCGTCATAGCAGAATAAAGTAATTTCATATAAAGAATAAATAAATTTACATTTTAAAACATAAAATTTCTTTATGAAAAACTTAAAGTTTTTGTAAGAACAATATAAAGTTTATTATATGAAATATATACAAGTTGTTACTGAAATTCTCAAGTTATTGAATTGTCTTTCCCCAGTACAGAAACATTTATTACCCATTTGTAAGGTATTTTTAAATCAATTCAACGGAAAATAATGAATTTAAATGTAGAAATGCGAATGGATTTATTGTAATATAATTTTATTTTCCCTGCTCTCTAACTTATAAATAATATTGTATTATAAATAACCATAACTTACATGAAATTCGACAATGTAATAATCAGGTGGTTAATGTGCATGCAAATTTTTATTGTATGTAATTTATTGTGCTCGTGCATATTATTTTCTTTTATAAAATATAAATAATTTTTTTATTAAAAATATTTTTCTTAAGTAATTTTTTTTCTTACGTAAATTTACAGGACATATTTTAAATTTCAGAAAAACAGTTAAGCATATAACTATTGAATTATTTTTTTAACATTTGGGAATATTCAGTATACCTTTAAAATGGTAAAAAAAAAAAAAAAAATCAATCTTTAGATTTTACATCGTTATAAAGATAATTGTATTCTAAATAAATACTGTGAGATAAATATTTACTGCGATATTAAGGAAAATGCATATATGACTCCTTCATTTCCCATTTAAATCCCCTTCAACAACTGTCATATCGGCTTGTTAACATTTTGTTTTCACGCTTTCGCATTAACTTAACTTTGGAGTTACGCTAAAATGCGTTAATTGTTTTTAGTTGAATACCGTAAACAATAATCATAAAGGTTAAAAATATTAACTTCAATTTTCACATTCCCCGAGCTCGTTTAATTTCATAATATAATTTCGTTTCATTCAAAGTATTTGCTGTGTAAAGTGTTCGCCACTTTGTTTTTCCTTTTATACACTATTCAGTATTTAATTGAAACAAAACTGATCTTTTCAGAAAAACATATATAGTATAAATTGTAATATTATTGCACTTCCTAGTATTTATCATCATTTTTTAAATGAAAAATAGCGCGAAACGTGCTTCAAGATAGCGTCCATTTTAATGGTAATCACTATAAAAAAATTGATTATAAAAATATGACATAAGATTTCAATTCCTCTTATAGAAAACTAAAAAGTAGTGAAATTCACACTGATTTTGTTTCAAGTGATAGATTAGGATACGAATTTATCTATATTAATATATTTTCTTAGTAAACTAGGCGAATCTTTGCGCTGTAAAATATGTAAATCAGATATTGAAATATCAGAATTCCCCAAACTTGGTCTATAGTATGCATTAAACAATTTCTATACTTTTAATCATATTTAATTAAATTAACAATCAATGCAAATTAAATTTTAATTTTGATGTTTTTTTTTTTTTTTCACGAGTAAGTACTGCATATTTACTATTTACATTTACTTATTTTTGAATTCTTATAAACTACATCATTTTGCAAGATATTTTATAATTACAGTTTAAAAAACAACCAATTTTATTTTTAATATTGAGTTATATAATTAGTAGTTTTGTTTCGTTTATTACGAATCTTACATTTAAAAATACAATTAAAACTTTAAACGACTTTTTTCCAAAAGTCGTTTTTACGTTTTCGGTCATGATAGCTATAAAATCGTTTGAAGTATAGCTTAAAAATGTTTTATCCATATTAATATTCATATAATCATGAAAATAAATTAGAAATATAAAACTGTGTTCATTATATGAAAATAATTATGAGTTCGAATGTATGTAAAAATTAGGGTTTTTTGTAATTTTTCTAAGTAAAAGCTAATTACTATTTATTTAATAAATGATTTACAAAAAAAAAAAAAAAATCAAATTACAGTTCAGAGTATAAAGTTTAACTTATGGTAAAATTTGTGCAAATCCCACGAAATTGCTTGAGATATCTTGCGTGCAGTGAAATGTTACTCAACGTAAACATTTTAAATATCACTTTGAAACCCACCCCTTGAATTTTTATATTTGTCATATTATATCAAAATTAATTTCGTTTAAACATAGCGCAATATCATAATATTGAACTCCTGGAATTTTAGTGCTTCTCCAATAGTCTTCTTTAATTTGTCATGAGTTATATATATATATATATATATATATATATATATTAAACTCATGACACATTCTGCATGTTTTGCGAGTGTTAAAGGTGTATTTGTCCGATTAAACACAGAATTTTCTTAGATAAATTTGGAAGTAAGGTAAATAGATACTAATATTTCAGAAACATTGGTGATGATTTATAATGTTTATTTAAACCAAACTAAGAGCGGTCGAGGCTTTCGTCTTAAACAAACTTTTAGACTGAACTGAAGAAGAAGAGAGGGTAAAAGAGCAATAAATCCAACTGCTCGTTTAAAGATACATGGTCTACTTATGCAAAGTAATTTTCATTAAAGTTTAAAAGTAATCATTTAAGAGCTTCCGACAAAAAAAAAATCTTTCTTCTTTAACGAGAAAATATACAAATTTTTAAATAATGATCAGTAGAAATGCAATTGTAATTTAAAAATGAACTAACTAAGTTACAATTGTATTTTAATATGTATTATAACCTAAAAATAAAGCAAAACTCAGGCAATATTTAAAAGGTTTTGAAAAATATTAAGAAATGTTTAAAAGATTTTACCAGCATTTACTAGCATTTATCAGAATGATTTGTTAACACTCCAAACCATATTAGAGACCTCAATGTAACTAGTCCGCTGTTTGAAGTACATATGAAAAGAAGATGTCCTTATACAGAAGAGATGTCCTTCTTGAAATCACACAAATTTAATACTACATTTAAATGTAGACTATATAAAATAAAAGAAACCATCATCTTTCCATAGTCTTAAAAGAAACAATTCAACTGCTGATTGTGTAAATATTACTGTCCTCAAATCCAATATTACCACTAAACTATTTTTTTTGGTTTTTCTATCTCTAAAATTTCGAAGATCACGAGGAAATAAGTTTTCTTTCCCATACCTGTTTTTAGATAGAGATTTTTTTTTTTTTTTTTTTTTTTTTTTTTTAAACTCAACATTCGTAAAACTGAAATGACTATTCTTTTTAAGCCGTAAATAAATTCGTTACTTTGAAAAATGTGTTAGTATAAAATTCATTAAAATGAATATTTTTATAATGAGAAAGCATAGGATTTTTTGAGCAATCAAAATCATTCGTTAAACTGAAAAATTCGTGAAAGGGACATTCGTTGTAGCGAGATTCTACTGTATATGTATTTATTGAAATTTTTTTGAGTTACAATCGTCTAGGGTGGATTCAATTTTCTCTTTTCTTGCGGTTTTTTAGAAATTAGATTTTGCTCTTGTGGGATAGAATATGTATTTCCATTTATTTTGAAAGAAAGTTCGAATATTATTTTTCAATCAAAATAACTATATTTTTTACGATATTAAGTTTTTCTTATAATACGTTTTGTAAGAAATAAAAATTATACATTAGCTATGGCAATAGAATGTTTATTCATCTGAAATATTTCAATGATTTCATTCGTGTATCATGTATCATTCTCGTCTAGATATTTCGAATTGGGAACGATGTTTGTTTGCGCGGTTTGGCTTTTCACCGAGTTTAGATGGATAAAAATCATGTAAAGAGATCGCATTGCTGTTCGACAAAAAATATTCTGTTTGTTTCGTATCGAATTATTAAATGGCTTTAAACTGAATTTCTGGATTTTGATTGGGTATGTCGAATTACGTAGCAGTTTTTTCATGTCTGCTCCTTTTGGCAAAAATTATAATCATTTCGTGATTTGCTTTTATCACGATTCCCATGGTGGTATTTCTAGGGTCACAGCTGCATGCGTTGGAAAATGCGGTTAATAACAATATTCAGTTCAAAATGACATAATTTTGCACAATCTTTTATACTTTCTACTGCAATCATCGATATGAAAATAATGTAGATATCTCAATTTAATATTATTTTAAAGTATATTCTATTGATTTTTTAAATTTTTTTTATTTTAACACACTTCTAATATTTTCCTTCGTTTTCAACATGTTCCACAAAAGTTCTATAGATTCATATTGAGTGCTATTTGGCAATGGCAACAATTGAATAACACTTGACTATGCACTCTAGATGACAAATAATGTTGGGTATTTCAGTCACTTTAATTTTTCTATATTCATTGATATTTTTAGCGTATATACATTTAGAAAGACATGTAATGAAATTGATCTGCAAGTGAAACATATTCTATTTGTAAATAACGATGATACCCATGAACGACGATGTTTACTTGTTTTTAAAATTTTCCATGATCTGAACATGTTATAACATTTTATAGAAATCTTAACACATTTTTACTGGTTTATAATAATACTTTTTGGTAACTTATACGGATTTTTTTTAATTTTCAACAATTATCGGGCACGTTTTATGTGGTAGTCAATACTTTTTGTATTTAAACCGTGAGCAAATAGATATAATTCTTCCTCTTAGCTTATTTTTTTGTTAGGTCCTTCAGATAGATGATTTTGTGGAATATTTATTCAACTGATTTCTGCAAAATAACGATATCAAAAATTTATTTAATTAAAAATATAGAAATTACATCAGAATATCAATATGAATATAGACATTTTTCTTAATTAAATTTTCCAACTGCTACTTTTTCAAAATTGTAAGAAAATGAGCAGTAATAATTGTAAAAGTAATTATATTATAAAGTATTGATACTTTGTGCAACAAAAAATGCTTTTTGAATACAATGAAGTAAAGTACATATAACCCATCCTAAATTATATTTCTGCCATTCGATGTATTAAATGAGTTTTTTACAATGATTGTTTAAAACACAGTTGGCGCATAAAGGGTTAAACCACTCTAAAAAGTTCAAATATATCTGATATAGGAGCTTTTCCATTTCCAACCATAGCAAATATATGTTATCGAGGTATGAATACAGAAAAGTTAATTTATTTGGTATACATTGGTATAGATGTGATTTATCCCAAAAAAGCACCTGCCCAATTGTCAGAACTAATCTAAATGACATTTGGCAGATTTGCTCTGGACATCCTATTCCATTTGAATGGCTGCTCTAATTACATAGTGTTAAGGTTGCATTAAAAAAGAAATATGTTTGGTTAGTGTCTGTAAGCTAACTCACTTGTCATATGGCGCAAGGAATGTGGACACTTTTGTACAATTCGTTTAATCAGACAAAATTGGTAAGTAAAAATTATTTTTGAAAGTTTTTGATAATTAAATAATATATAACTTCTGGAGCTATGAACTGATGCAAATTTTCATATTTTCATTATCCTATGTTTTAATGGATAACGAAATGAAGTAATGGACATATAATAATGTATATTACTGCAAAAATATTTTACTTAAAAAATATGCAATTATATGCTTAAAACAAGAATAATGCACAAGATAGATTTATAAAGACATAATACTTTAATGTCAGTATCTCTTAATACCTCAAAAACCCAAAAGAAACTCATAACCCGAAGAGAAATGCATTTGACCTGCAAAAGCATAGCTCAGTGTCGAACAAAGTTTTTTTTTAACCAAGAATCGAAAAAAAACTCTGTTTACGTTAATAGAGGCTATTTGTTCCGTCAAAGCCGGGATTTGCGTGAACGAACATTATCATAATGGGAGTCGCATCTTTTTAGGACATTTTATATTTCCTAAAATATGAGAAGAAAAATTTTAGAAAATTCTACATCACATTTAATGTGCATAGGGTTCTTCAGAATATAAGTAAATTTGAGAAGGATACATTTAGTCAGAAGGAAAGAAAAGGAAACAGCATTAAAATATTAATAAACTTTCAGAATTTCTTTTTCGCATGATTTATGCATTGTATAAAATGAAACATATTTACGTATTTATACACGTATATACGTTTATTTTCATAGAATTTTGAAAAAAGTAGCAGTTGGAAGATTTAATTGAGAAAAAATGTCTATATTTATATTGATATTCTGATGTAATTTCTACATTTTTAATTATATAAATTTTTCAAATCGTTATTTTGCAGAAATCAGTTGAATAAATATTCCACAAAATCATCTATCTGAAGGATTTAACAAAAAAGTAAGCTAAGAGGAAGATTTGTCTCTATTTGCTCACGTGGTAAATACGAAAAGGTTTGCCTGCCACATAAAACGCGCCCGATAACTGTTGAAAATTAAAAACAAAAATCCGTATAAGTTACCAAAAAGTATTATTTAAACCAGTAAAATTGTGTTAAGATTTCTATAAAATGTTATAACATGTTTAGATCATGGAAAGTTTTAAAACAAGTAATCATCGTCGTTCATGGATATTACACGTGTTAAACATATACACGTATTTCTTCGTTTTATCATCCAATGCATAATTATCGAGTTAATCGACAGTTTCCAGACTTTTCGGACATATATATTTGCCTAAAGAGAATGTATAATTGTAATTTACTGGAATCTAAGACACATTTTCTATTTTCAAATCAGACTCCATTTAACTTGATAAATAGCTATGCGAAGATAAGCGCATCACTGTAGACAGAACTGTTCTAGCTATTGTGTTGTTATTGTGAAGATTTACTTTCCAACTTAAGCGCTTGATGTATGTATAAAAGAAAACTTTTTAAATGAGAGTTTTACTGCGTTATTATGCAAAGCTTACATCCAGAGACACAGTACAGACGTATTCGTACGTGTCAAAAAATCTCCCCTATCTGTAGTAGCACAGTGAAATTTAGATGAATATATGTTCATTCTTAATGACTTAGTAAAGCTAATTTGCTCAAATGCGGTGTTTATTATGCAATGGATGTGAATGTGAAGATGAGACTAATTTCGAGCAATCCAACAATGAATGCGCTTACATGAGAAAATCGTAATATACATACATAAATTGAAATATATCACCATGTAAATTAAACTGTGTCTTGTAGCAACGAATGTTAATATAGATAACTGTGGAGAATAAATAAAAGTAAGATTATTTCCTTAAGTTTCATAATTGTTTCTTTTTCTTTCAGAGCCTGTAACAAACAGCCTAATTTTAAAACATGGAAAGTAAGGTGCGCCTTAGATTTAGAAACGACATCTATTCGAGTAAATAAAATAATATATTAGAACATTTAAAAAAAAATCGTCATGACCAGAACAAACTAGTATTAAAAGTAGATATCGGAATGTATGCAACTGCATATGTGCATGTTTTTGTTACAATTTCTACATACGCATACAATTATCGAAGTTTATGACATTCCAAGAAAAGTACAGCTTCCTATTGTAGCTATCTGTATGTCTAACTATCTAAATATCTATATCTATCTATCTACCTATCTACCTATCTATCTATCTATCTATCTATCTATCTATCTATATATATATATATATACTAGCAGATCCGCCGGCGTTGCCCGGTCCCGTCAAAAAATAATACAAAACGCGAAATCACTCTAAAAGTCGCTGCACGAAACCCCTCCTCTGGTAACTCTTTGTCTTTCGGAAATTAAATAGAGAGATTTACCCGAAGCGGAAGTAAATTTAATACCACTTCCTCAAATGTCGGGATCATTTGATTCAAAACGGGTAAGTTTTTGGTCAAAATTTAAAAAAAAATTACGTCGGATTTTCACAAAATTTGCATTTTCAGAATCAAAAACATAAAATGTGAGTTTCGATTCAAGTAATGCAATACTTTCCGTAATACTCGAGGATGAGTAAAAATGAAACTTTGTCATTTTCTGGGATCATCAAATGGGTTTCTTTCTTTTGGGGTTTTAAAAATAAATAGTCATTTTTGGCGCACACGCAAGAAAATATTTTAGTTCCACCGCCAGGGGCAGCATTTTGTTCTAATCAAATTATCCCACACGTGTCCCCGCTGCCTACGATACGCGCTAGGCACGTGCTGCAAAATCTTTTACTGCCAGTTTCTACCACCAGGTGGAGCATGCTGATCTAAATAAGCCTATTTCCGAACGAAAATCCGGCACGCGTTCCTGCTACTTACGCATGAAAAATCTGTTAGTTCCACTTTCCACCGCCAGAGAGTACCAAATCTATGTCTTAAATAATTAGCTATATCTTAATTAGTTCCTGTTAAGTTGAATGAACCGATTCCCGTTGACATCGGACCCACAGAACCCGAGAAAATAAATCACCCCCTGGATATTATTATTCAAAATTGTTCGTAACCAAGGGCTGAAAAAATGATACCAAAGTTTATTTCGTACCTGGGAGACCTCGAAAGAAGGTCAGAAAAGATTTCGTTTGAATCGGACCAACTTTATATGTAAAATCTTTTAGTTACATTGTCCACCACCAGGGAGTGCACTCTGCTCTAAACAAACATCTTTCCGATCGAAACTCCGACACGTGTCCCCGTTATTTAAGACACCGTCTAGAAGGGGCCTCCAAATCTATGTCTTAATTAGTTATCTATATCTTAATTAGTCCATGTTAAGTTGAATTAATCAATTCTCGTTGAAATCGGGCCCTTTGTTTGAATCGGACCAATTTTAAATACAAAATCTTTTAGTCCCACTTCCCACCGTTAGCGGCGCACACTGTTCTAAATAAAACTCTTTATGAGAGAAACTGTGGCACGTATCCCTGCTGCCTACGACACCGTATAGCAGGCGTGCTATGCATATGCTGCAAAATATTTTAGTTCCATTTTCTACCGACAGGTGGAGCGAAATCTATATCTGAATTAGTTATCTATATCTTATAACATAATTAGTTTGTATTAACCCTTTCAGGGGCAAGCACTTGTGCTCCTGTAACGTTGAATTACCACCGGAATTTAGAAAAGAATTTAGTTCAAAATAATTAGTTCAATTTTTCAACTTTTTCTCGTCAAAGTTAAAAAAATAAAATTTAATTAAAAGTTTCTGGTTTTAATCGGATTAAAATTAGGTGGTATATAATATATACCACCGCCCCTCAAAGGGTTAAGTTGAAGGAATTAATTCTCCTTGAAAATGGGCTCACAGAACCCGAGAAAATACTCCTCCCTGGTGAATCATTTTCAGAAATAATGGTTACCAACCGAAGTTTTCCTAGCCTATGACACCAGCCTATGCTGCTAACCTATGCTGCCTATTTACCTATGCTGCCTATTACCTGCCTATTTACCTAGCCTATGCTGCCATATAGCTATGACACCATATAGCATGCGTGCTGCGCACGCGCTGCAAATTCTTTTAGTTCCATTTTCTATCTCCAGGTGGCGCTAAATCTGTATCTTAATTAGTTATCTATACCTTAATTAGTTATCTATACCTTAATTAGTTCGTGTTATGTTGAATGAACTAATTCCCTTTGAAATTGGGCCCATAGAACCCGAGAAAATACCCCTGCCTGGTCATTAATGTTCAGAAATAGTGGTAACCAAGGGTTGTAAAAATGATACCTAAGTATATCTAGTATCTGGAAACCTGAGAAAAGATTTCGTTTGAATCGGACTAATAATTAAATAGTTCTGATTTTGGAGGCAAGGGGGGTGGAGGAGGAGGGAGTTTCGTCATCAGAGCATTAATACGATATTTAAGCTACAACCGAACACTCACCCCCACAGAATTTAACCAAATGCGTTACAAAAATTAGGAATTAACATTAACTTTCTAAACAGGAACAAAATGACTTTTTTTTCATATACAAAATCACTAAGTGACCGTTGTTAATGTCTGAAATCAAATACATAAATGACGTATACATGAAAAACTCTAAAAATCGCATAAAACAAATCGCAAAGATTTACAACTCGATGTTCGAATTGAAATCAGTCGACGACATTTTCATCTGCCAATCACAACTGCCTGATTGACTTCCAGCTGTTCTTACAATTCTATCAGCTACCAATCACAACTGCCCTCCAATGATGTTTGCCTTGTAGTGGGCGATTTGTGACGTCATTTGAAACAAAAAACGCTGCAAAACATTAAAAAAAACCACATAAAAAATGAAATGAAAAGAAAAAATCTAATACAAAAAACGGGATAATAAATAATCCGCACTTCCCTTTAAAATTATGATTTTTTATCAGTAAAGAAATCTGGGAGCACGGCAGTGCGTCCGCCAAGTTCGCACAGGCCGTAAGCTACCTTTTCCCTGACCATTTCGGCCTACTTTTCACCACCTCATAACTGCGTTTTGGGGAGAGCTAGAGAGTTTTCCTTTTTAACAAACATTAATATAATGAAACTGAACTAGGTTCCAAGATTTCTTATTTCTGTACTGAATATTTTTCGAAATATGAGATTCCGAAAAAGGGCTTTTTTGTAACTGACTCACAGGGGATCATCAAATAACTAAAAAGTTGGGGATCATCAAATAACTAAAAAGTTGTTGATCATCATATAACTAAGGTACTTCTAACAGTCGTAGAATCATAAAATTTGACAAGTAAGTAGGTTTTCTCACACAATTAACCAGAAAAGTCTGAAAACATAGAATTTCTGCCTCTAAACCTTTCAAATAGGGGGTGCTGATTTGGCTATAAACACATTCAATTGGCAAATTAAATTAATTGCATTGTTGCAACCATTTGTGTTTTTTGTTGTACGATAAACATTTAAGTAACTAGGACTTCCCTCAAAGGGATTAGTCTGAGTGATATTGCTTAGAAAATAGAGTTAACAATTACAATATAAAGAAAAAGAGCAAATTAAATGATAGAATTACAAAATATCATATATAAATTCATATATACTGTTAAAAAAATAGAAAAGAAGTACCGTTCATCAGATGTGTTGTCATAATTTTTTTTAACATGTGGCAAAGAATCTCATTTTCTTAAGCTCGTATTGCGCAAAACTTGAAAAAAAAAAAAAAAAAAAAAAAAAAAAAAAACGCCGGATCTCTTAAACCGCCAAGCTTTTTAAAGTTACGTAATTGGATTTGCAGCCAATAGATTATTCTATCAAGCGTGGCTTAACGCAAATGTAACTTCATTGTTGCACCTTTGTTTGTGAGTGAATTTAAAAATTTTCTCCCTTGATTATATAGCTATTATTCGTATAATTGTTTATAGACACTATTACACTTCAAACCACATTGATAGCATGCTTTGCTACAAAACAGATTACAAAACTATAGTCTAAAATACTATTAAAGTATACAAAAAATCTTTCGATGACTTCTGTAAAATAACTTTTACATTAAATCTCCATATCGACAAAATTGAAAAATTATATATATTTCAAAGTTAAGCTTAACAGATACTTCTTGCTTATTCTCTAGTAGGCTCTGCCCCCTGCGCCTTTACTGCGCCAATCCACAGACTTTTCTTTAGCCTGTCTGTCTGTCTCTCCACAATCTGTCTGTTTCCCTATCCGTTCTTCTGCCCGTCTCTCTAACTGATTGTCTATCTCTCTGCACGTCTCGCTACCTGTCTCTATATTTCTCTACCGGTCTCGCTACCCGCCAATCTATTTCTCTAACCGTCTGTCTATCCGTCTAACTACTTGTATGTCTAGCCGTGTCTCTATCGACTTCGCTACCCATTTGTCTATCTGTCTCACAACTTGTCTATCTGTCTCTTTACCCGTCTGGCTATACGCCCCTCCACCCATCTTCTTACCCATCTCCGTACCCATCTACTGTCTCTCTACTCGTCTGTATACCCGTCTCACTATCCGTCTGTTTTTGTACCCGACTCTTTACCCGTCTCGCTACCAATCTCATTACCCGTCAGTCAACTCGTCTCTGTACTCATCTCTCTACTCGTCTCTTTATCTACCACGCTACGCGTCTCGCAACCTTTCTCGCTACATTCCTGTCGCGTTCGCTACCCGTCTCGTGACCCATCTCGCTACCCCTCTGTCAACCCTCTTTTTACCTTTCTCTCTAGCCGTCTGTCTATTCGTTTCGCTACCCGTCAGCCTACCTATGTCACTACTCCTCTCTACCCATCTCACTACCCGTCTGTCTACCCGTTTGTTTACTCGTCTTTCTACCTCTCGCCACTTCTTCTCAATATTTAAACAATTTATTTAATATACAGAAGCCGTTTATCAGTTATTAAATGCAAACAGAACTAATTTATCTAATAAGTGTAATCAGATGCACTTTTTTTTTAAATACATACATAAACCTGAATAATAATTCATCAGTTTTGTGTTCATAGTTGTTTATATCATTTGACAGTAAATCTCAACTTCTTAAACCTGAACTGTCTCATGCTTTTTTTAAAAAAACCACAAGGTCTGTATAACTGCAAAGTATCCTGAGGGCTATAATAGCTACATGTTATTAAGTTAAGTGAAAGTTTCGTTATCGCGTTTGCAGCCAATTGCTGATGTCAGAAAGCGTGGCTTAACGCCATTTTAAATTCATTACTGTAATTTACTGTTTAAATTCATTACTTTTTTGAGAGGGGGGGGGGTAGGGTTTTAAATATATACATTTAAATTAAAACTTTTGCCTCCATGCCATTAGTGTTGTTTGTATTATTAACTAATACCTTGTAGACCGAGCTTCATTTGAAACAAATGTAAAAGACTTCTTCTACAGTTTTTTTTTTTTAGGAGAAACTTTCGTAATTGGGCCCAAAGCCAATCGGAGCATTTAATATCATTATTGTAACTCTTATAGAGTTAAAACAATATTGTTGCTAGCTTTACTCTTGTTTGAGACCAGCCTTTCCCGTGTATCTGAATGGGGAAAAGTTTCGTATTCTATGTCGGTTGGCGAAAAAAATTAAAAATGGTGCCAAAAGGTAGTTGTAGCATCTTACAAAATTTTTCAAGAGAGCGGTAAAACATGTTTTTCAAATATTTACAAACATACGTTTATTAAAGCATGTTTTTATTAAAGCATGTTTATTAAAGCCTCTTAAAAATTTAAGCACGATGCAAAAATAAAATTTTATCGCCATATTCGATATTTTATAAGTAATGAAAATACATAAACGAACTTATTTAACAAACCTAAGAGGCATTTTTGTGATAAATAATTGTTATTGTAAGGGGGGTAAATTGTAAACAATTAATAAACGGCTAGTAAATAATAAATAGCATTTAAAATCTAAAAATGGAGAAGTGATCCGTATAAAAATTAAACGCTTGATATGTGTAATTTTTTTTATTTTTTAATATTTCCGAAGGCACAGATAAAAAGGTAAAAATCTCTTTTCCAAATGCCAAATAGAAAATATACAAAATAGAATGCCAAATATACAAAATAGAAAAATATCTGCAAAAAATATATTTACATCATACTACATCTGCCAAAAAATAAGATTTAGAAAAAGTAAGCCAAATCCTGCAGATCCCAACAATCACATCGAAAAACTTATCACCAAAAAAGAACTCGCCAAATCTTACGGCACAGGAGATGAATTTTTCCCTCTGAATGCAGAATATTAGTTTTTTTCTTGTAAGATGGGTGATTATAGTATAATTGTTTCATTTCACAATACTACATACCGTTTGATATATTGGTACTTTTATGTTATCCTGGCGCAGTTGATAAATGGCCAAATATTGTCCCTATAACATTTTCATATTGAATTCATTTCATTTAAATATAAACCTTTCACTCATTTAATTTAAAATACATGTCTTTCATTAATCCCATTTAAAATGCTAAAAAGAGAAAAAAAAAATGAAATAATGCCATAAATCGAAAAAATTTTATTTAAACACCAAATAATTTTTTTTTAAATTTACACACGCGAAATAATAAAAGCTTCTATTGCTGAGATTTGCGCCAAATCTCTAATACCAAGTCTACTAAGTTATTGCGGGGTTTTTGTTTCAAACTGAAAAAAATCCAGATTAATTTTCGATTTCTACTAAATTGAAATATATTTTATTGTGCTGAATATTAGTGCGTGCATATTTTTTTTCTCCTTGTACTCCATGAACTTTTCAATTCCGATTGTCTACGAAAATCTCTCGCCGGTGAAAATGACGTACGCACAAAATTTTCGTGACGTATGTGCTTTAATTGTGCTTTTTTATCTATTTTTTTAATATAATTTCCAAACGGTTTGACATTTATTCGTGGTAATAAATAGACGTCGTTGTCACATTTATAGGTAGCTGCTGTAAAAATTTGAACGAAATCCGTTAAATATTTTTTGAGTTATGCTTGACGAAAGGTTTTAATATCCATCGTAGCTATATATGCAAATAATGGGCAAATAATGAGGCAACTAAAGTAATCCGGAATCGAAATAATGTAGAGTTAATTTTTAAATAATAAAAAACAAAAAATCTAACAGCTTTTCCGGGAAGAGTTCCTTATCCTATGCTGGTTAGCGCGATTGGCAAAAAAATCCAAACTGCTGCCAAAAGGGGTGTGATGTCACGTAGATCAGGTCAATTCCAGTTGTTAAGTTAAAACTCCAAAGACTGAATATCGCAACAACCAAATCAAACATTTATCGCCAAAAACAACTCGCCATACCTACCAGCACAGGATATTGAACTCTTCCCGCCTTTTCCTATTAAATTTGAACATTTTTCGTTATAGCAGTTGCCAACAATTAAAAATCCACAATGAAATTCTTTCTACAATAATAAATTTTCTATTGAAAGATTTCCACGTGAAAAATGAAAATAAAAATAAAAAGTTTCAGCAATGGAAAAAAAGATTAATATTACGTCATATTGGTAATATAACGGAAATTTTCAAACATTTCTCAATAATACAAGGAGCATATGTAAATACAGAAAGCAGGTTAATAGGACGTCATTCGATAATTAAAAAAGAAAATTAATATAACGTCACATTGGAAGTTTAACGGACTTTTTCAAATGTTTGGGAATCATACAAAGAAAGTATCAATATGAGTAATAGTGAGAAAGCAAGTAGGTAAGATGTCAGTAGGTGAATACAACGTCATACGAGTTTGAGGAACGTATTAAACATGATAAAAACACGATTATAGAAATGTTGGCATATTTTAACATTTTGAAGTTATCTATACAACATGTTTAATTTTGAAATTGATTTTTCTACACAAACATTCTTTAAATCTAGAACACCAGGTACTTCGGCTAGTTATGAATAAAAGTAATATGATGATGTGTTTAGCATACATATAAGAAAGAATATATTGTTTGCCTGAGACGGCTAGTATTTTGATGTAAACTACAAATAAAAATATAGATTTGTAAAGCATAATAAAATAATTTAAAAATTCTTTGACATTTATACATTTATTATATTTATATCCTTTATACATTTGATAAAACCTACAAAAAGCAGTGATATCCCATCAAAAAACTTTCTGTAAAAAAAAAGCGCCAAGTTCTCATTAATGTTTCGGCCGTAAAAAGTACTGATATCTGATGTTCGCCCAAGTTAAAAGTCAAACATCCGAAATCTTTCATTCAAAATGGCTTCCTGCGACTTGGCCGTTAATGCATTTTAGAAGGTTTTTCAAATTCTAAAGAATGTATAATGATATACATGTCTACTACATTTTTTTAAATATCTTACGCATTTTGTTGTACAAAGTACTAAAATATAATACACATTTTTAAAAACATAATTTCGAAATCACAGCTGTCGAGAATGATCCACTCTGGTTCTCAACTTCTCATATAATGTAACACAATGTGAAATTTGATGAAAAAAATATTCATTGGAATTCGTGTTAATGACAATAGACCATACAAAATGGTCATTAAACCATGGTAAAACTAAATGATGGTTAATCAAAACTAATGTTTCTTGAAACTCAATGGTATGTATCACAAAGCTTCTAATTACAATATCATCATACGAATTTGCCTATTTGCAAATCCGATATTGCTTTTAAATGCATAATTTCCAATCATTAATTTTGAAATGATTTATCGACGTAATTATTTATTTCAAATAAAAGATATGGCATGTTTAACATCAATCAGGGTATATTATGCATTCTAATTTATTTTTCTCAGTATTACATTCTTCTAAAGTTTTTAACCTAGAATGCATTAACGGCCAAATCGCAGGAAGCCATTTTGAATGAAAGATTTCGGATGTTTGACTTTTAACTTGGGCGAACATCAGATATCAGTACTTTTTACGGCCGAAACATTAAGGAGAACTTGGCGCTTTTTTTTTTTTTACAGAAAGTTTTTTGATGGGATATCAACTTTCTCCAAGCTAAACAGAGTAAAAAAAATTACGTTTCTGAACGTATCTGAGGCTGAAATGGAAACAACCACCGAACCAATCAATCATTCTGGGCAAAATTTAACAGTATCAAATGGAAAAAATCGTCAAAAAATCGAAAATCGCGGTACGATTTTTGTATAAATTTTATTGAAAAGAGGTTAAAATGTACTATATTGGGCTAAAAGATTGGAACTGGATTCTGGTTACTAATGTGGGTAAATCGCAGGGAAACGTTAAAAAACACTAAAATCGCATTTTTAAAATCATGATTTTTTATATGTAAAGAATTACCAACTTTCTCCAAGGTAAAAAGAGAAAAAAAAATGACGATTCTGAGCTTATCTGATACTGAAATGGAAGCGCAACCACCGAACCAATCAAGCATTCTGGCAAAATTTCTTAGTATCGAAGGAAAAAATTCGCCAAATATTAAAAAATTGGTGTACGAATTTCGCATAAACTTTATTGAAAAGGGGATAAAAATTTACTATATTGGGTTAAAAGATTGGAACCGGATTTCTGTTTCAAATGTAGAAAAATCGCAGCAAAACGTGAAAAAACACTAAAAATCGCATAAAAAATCGCATAAAAAATCTATTCAAAAATTCCGAAATCTGGCTTCGAAGTGCAAAACTACATGCATAGAGGTACCTTCCCACCAAATTTTGTAGCTCTGTGTGCAGTGGTCTCTTCAGAACACGAATGCGAAACAGACAGACACACAAACTACCTTATTTATTGTCTGAGTGCAACGAAGACTCATACACAACGCAGTATTACTTTGCCCCATATATAGCTACGATGGATATTAAAACCTTTCGTCAAGCATAACTCAAAAAATATTTAACGGATTTCGTTCAAATTTTTACGGCAGGTACCTATTAAGGTGACAACGACGTCTATTTATTACCAAGAATAAATGCTAAACCGTTTGGAAATTATATTAAAAAAATAGATAAAAAAGCACAATTAAAGTACATACGTCACGAAATTTTGTGATACGTCATTTTCACCGGCGCGAGATTTTCGTAGACAATCGGAATTGAAAAGTTCATGGAGTACAAGGAGCAAAAAAAATATGCACGCACTAATATTCAGCACAATAAAGTATATTTCAATTCAGTAGAAATCGAAAATTAATCTGGTTTTTTTTCTCTTTGAAAGAAAAACCCCGCAATATATTATCCAATATTGGAACTATTTTTTCAAATTCGTATATAACAAATTCCAGACCTATCTGTTTAACATTCAACTTGTTTCACATTTCTATCTCTCACTGTTTCGAAGTTATGTCATTTCAAAGTTAGGGAGTCCTTTCTAGAACACCCTGTATATATTAAACATGTTGTTAAATATGCCTTTGAATCTCTAATTTTTTGTAAGTATTATTCGTAGTATATTTCGTGAACAAGTTTCATTCATTATCTATGACCAAAATTGCACAAAATAAAAATGCATAAGAAAAATAGTTATTGCATATTTTTTTTTGTTTTGCTTGTCTTATTGCGATTTAAAACTAACAAGAACATAAAGGATTATGTCTTACTACCATCAAAATCAATGTTAATTAGGTGAGCGTGTATGCAGTAGGTATATGCAGGGTTACAATAGGAAAAACAAAAATGGAATGCTAGATGAAATGCAATTAACATATATATGATTAGAGTTATTTTCACACTTTTTTCGCTATTAAACATTTAATTCTGCAGCATAGATTCAAAGTGTACTTAAAGTTATAACTCATATATCAAGATGATCGGTTATAGCACACTCTGTTGACCGATAACTGACAAACATTTCATCACCTGACTTGTCCTGGCATAACTACTGTGTGTTTCCCATAAGAAGAACTCTGAGTAGGGTTTACGAATTACGCATGTTCCAAAAGTTGTAGGAAGGACAAGTTTTTACTAGGAGTTTAGCTACCACATTTGCCAACGCCCTTAAATGTATTTCCCTTTCGTTTTCATAACTCTCGTGAAATTTCAGACGTGTGAAGTTTCACTGGATAATAAGAAAACTCTCCAAAATTAAAGTTTAATTTTAGCAACACATTTCCCATATGAAAATCGAAGATAAAAACTGAAAATATTAAGAAAAAAATATAGTCATTTAGCGATTTTTGAGGTCCGATGGACGAAACATACTTTAGACTATTTGTTGGCGCCACTCTTGTCTTGTAGTATTGCTTAACGATAAATGTAAAATCAGAGGTTGTTTGTTGTTCGTATCGTGCGGTAGTTTCTAATGGGGAGCTCCGTAACAATTCGTTTGATCGTTTGTTAATAAAAAATGGTTTATTTACGTATAATTCGTCGAAATTTTTATAAATAGTTATTTTTGTACTGTCCACAAATTTAATTCCCAACACTATCAAAAATGTAAACTATGGCGCTGATATTTTATTATTTTTGTTACAGATTTGAACATCTTACAACATTAATAAATTTATAATTTTTAAATAGAAATTCATTTTTACGCTAAACTGTATTTATTAAAAAGTGTTAAACTACACACAATAGTACACACACGTTTTTAAAGTGTTAAAGTACACACAATATATTTGTGTTTCGAGTATTTATTTTCATTATACACGCTGCCGGGCTCCGTGGAAACACAAGAAATTTGCCAGAAAATAAATGCCCCAGTACCCAAAACGAAGTTGACTGACCAGTTACATAGGTTACAGGGCCGAGGCAACATCAGTTCCAAGTTTTTTCATAGGAGAGCCAGGTAGTAAAAGGTTTTGTTTCTAGATACTAAAATTTCAGAAAAAATGTTGTTTTGGAATTTATATTCCACTATACAAATTTTTAAATATCATAAACATGTTAATAAGTTTTTAAACAGTGATATGTTTCTCAATAATTTTAGTTTGTGTAATAATTTTTAGTAATAATTAAATAAATTTAACTTAATAAACTTAATAGCAGAAGAACTTAATTATATTATTAATGTAGGTATGAAACATGGATATAAACCGCACATTGTTCGTAAATTAATTAATAAATACAGGGTGACAGTAGTTGCTTCTTCTAAAGTTAATCCTATTTATAGAAAAATTCCATATATCCCCATTCTCTTTGAAAGATTAAAGAGAGTTTTCAAGAAATATAATATACAACTGGTAGCATTCAATTCCAAAACTTTGTTTAATTTGTTGAATAGAATCATAGAGCCATTATCAGCCACTTGTTTCTCTGGGGTTTATGAAATTCCATTTGAATTGGCCTATGGCACAAATTCTGCATATATTGGTATGACAAAACGTCGCATCGTAGAGAGACTTAAGGAACACAAGAGTGATTTGAAATACAATGAACTGTCCACTGCCTTATCAAGGACTTTTGCTAATGGACAGATTAGGTTTATTGATTTTGACAACGTTAAAGTTATTTCCCGACAAAACAGTCCCTTTAAAGCCTACATCCGTGAATCTATAGAAATTTCATTAAGAAAACACGAAATTTGTAACGATATCTCATCATTTTCTGTTCCGGCTATATGGAAATGCATTTTG
Organism: Maratus michaelseni; assembly: GCA_963931845.1. Classification (NCBI taxonomy): domain Eukaryota; kingdom Metazoa; phylum Arthropoda; class Arachnida; order Araneae; family Salticidae; genus Maratus; species Maratus michaelseni. The sequence goes on from OZ007592.1 coordinate 425,633,568, forward strand.
AAAGAACTTTAATTTCGTTGAACATGAGTTCCAGTTACATTGCGGATTCATAGAGGGCGCCACCTGGCTTATTTTGAATTTGTTGTTGTAAATTCCGTTATTTTAGCGTCTTGTCAGATAGAACATTGGACTTAATCATGTAACATATATTTAATTTTTTGCTGTTCATATTTATGAAAGTTTTCTCCTGATGATGGTTATAAAGAAAACTGAAACGTCGAGGTTTGTTTATATATGTAGTTTTAAACTCATATTTAATTAAACGAAATTTACGTTGGATGCAAATGTTTGATGAGTAACATAAACATGTTAATAAGTTTTTAAACACTGATATGTTTCTCAATATATAGTAATTTATTCTAAAAAATGTAAAATTTGTTAAAGTAATAATTAAAATAGATCATTTCTGTCACAGAAATGTATTGTTTGCCAAATAAATCCTTATTTTCTTCAACTGATTTTGTTTTTTAATTTACTTAAGGCATGTTATAAAAAGTTTAGTACATAAAATTAAAATATAAAACTTTTCTCCTTAATTTTTGCTTAATTACACTTATATTATTTCGTTTATTATAACAGTATAACTTATTTTATGATGTTTTATTTATGTTTGTAGTTGTGTGTTTTATTTTTAGTAATCTAAATTATAGTTTTATATTTTTTTTACGATAATGATATGTCCGTGGTTTTACCAGTCTAATATATGAGTCAAAACATTAAGAAAACTTTTTTATACATTTGGGCGGTAAAAAGGAGAAAAAGTAGATTTTTTACGTTTAAAACTTTTTTTTAATAAAAGTTATTACATGTGAAGGAAAAGAAAAGAAACCTGAAGGAGAAGACGGAATTATCTACAAAATAGAATGAGTTCATTAAAATAAAAAAACGAAATTTAAATATTAAAAAGAAGGAATATTAATACGAAAAAGAAATGCGCATCGAAGATATTGTCGCGTTTCACGTTAGACGTTTAAACAAAATGGTAATTTGTAAACGTTGTGTTTACCTTACAATATACCTTAGAGAAAATATAATAAATATTATTATTTTTTAATTAAAATTGAGCTGTTGATTTTTAAAGGGGGTCAAGTCCAACTTTAAAAAAGTTAGTTAAAGCTAAATCTTATTGCAAACTAACATAAAATTTATATTTTCAATCAATTCTCAATAAATATATTTTAATCCCTAAATATAATAAAGAAGGAAGTTTGCGCTGTGTTCTGGAGAGATCGCTGCAAACAGAGCTACAAAATTTTGGTGGGAAGGTATCTCTAAACTTATAGTATTGCACCTCGATTCCCGATTTTGGAATATTTGAATAGATTTTTTATTTAAATTTTTATGCGATTTTTAGAGGTTTTTTTTTAGCGTTTTCTTAAGTTTCGCAGCAATTTTTCCACAGCAGGAATCCGGTTCCAATCATTTAGCCTAATGTAGTAAATTTCACCCTCTTTTCAATAAAGTTTATTTGGAATTAGTACGGCAAATTTTGAATTTTTTGTGATTTTTTTACTCCGACACTAAGAAATTTTGACAGAATGCTTGATTGGTTCGGTGGTTGCTTCCATTTCGACCACAGTTACGCTCAGAATTGTCACTTTTTTTTTCTCTCTTTAGCTTGTAGAGAGTTGATAATTCTTTACCTATAAAAAAAAACATGATTTTAAAAGGGAAAGGCGGGTTATTAATTATTCCGCTTTGGATTTTGTTATAAAAAATTTTGTTATTTTTGTTTCATTTTTTAAACCTTTTTTCATGTTTTGCAGCGTTTTTTGCTTCAAATAACGTCACAATTCGATCACAAGGAGTCAAACACCGATGGAGGGCAGTTGTGATTGGTAGCTGATATGATTGTAGGCACAGCTGGAAGTAAACCGTGCAATTGTGATTGGCCGATGAAAAGGTCGTCAGCTGATTGCAATTCGAACAGCGAGTTGTGAATTTTTTGCGATTTGTTTTATGCGATTTTTAGAGTTTTTTCATGTACGTGAGACGTAACGTCATTTATGTATTTGATTTCAGAAATTGGAAACGATAACTTACTATATTGGTATGTGAAAGAAAAAAAAACAGTCATTTTGTTTCTATTTCAAAAGTTAATGATAATCCCTAATTTTTTAACGTCGTTGATTTAATTCAATGGGGGGAGGGGTGAGGTGAGTTTCCGGTTGTAATTTAAATATCATGTTAATTGCTGTGATCGAAACTCCCTCATTTCCCCCTGCATCCAAAATCAGAATTTTTTTTCTTGATTCAAAAGAAACCTTTTCTCAGGTTCCCGAGGTACTAGGTAAACTTCGGTTGGTAACAATTATTTCTGAAAATGATTCTCCAGGGAGGAGTATTTTCTCGGGTTCTGTGAGCCTATTTTCAAAGAGAATTAATTCCTTCAACTTAATACAAATTAAGTTATAAGATATAGAATTCAGATATAGATTCAGATAACTTATTCAGATATAGATTTCGCTCCACCTGTCGTAGAAAATGGAACTAAAATATTTTGCAGCTTTGCAGCGTATGCATAGCACGCCTGCTATACGGTGTCGTAGGCAGCAGGGCCACGTGCCACAGTTTCTATCATAAAGTGTTTTATTTATGATAGAAACTCAAATAAAGAGTTTTATAAAGAGTTTTATTTAGAACAGTGTGCGCCGCTAACGGTGGGAAGTGGGACTAAAAGATTTTGTATTTAAAATTGGTCCGATTCAAACAAAGGGCCCGATTTCAACGAGAATTGATTAATTCAACTTAACATAGACTAATTAAGATATAGATAACTAATTAAGACATAGATTTGGAGGCGCCTAGCAGAGGAAAGTGGAACTAAAAGATTTTTATCGCGTGCACAGCACGCCTTCTATACGGTGCCTTAAATAATGGGGACACGTGTCGGAGTTTTGTTCGGAAAAAGGATTATTTAGAACATAGTGCGCCCTTGGAGGTGGAAAATGGAACTGAAATATTTTACATTTAATCTTGGTTCGATTCGAACAAAATCTTTTCTAACTTTCTTCCGAGAACTCCAAGGTACTAAATAAACTTCGGTATAATTTTTTCAGTCCTTGGTTACCACCATTTAGGATTATTAATATCAAAGGAGGTGATTTTTTTTCTCGGGTTCTATGGGCCCGATTTCAACAGGAATCAGTTCATTCAAATTAACATAAACTAATTAAGATATAGATAATTAATTAAGACATAGATTTAGTACCCCTCCGGTGGAAAGTGGAACTAAGAGATTTTTTGCCTGTGCACAGCACGCCTTCTAAACGATGCCGTAAGCAGTAGGAACGAGTGCCGAAGTTTTGTTCAGAAACAGGTTTATTTAGAACAAATTGCTCCAGCTGGTGGTGGAAACTCGAACTAAAAGATTTTTTAGCAGCATGTCTGCTATACACGATATCGTAGGCAGCGGGGACATGTGTTGGAAATTTGTTCTCTGCATTCACTGGAGGTGGAAGTAAAAGATTTTCCTGCGCGTGTGCCAAAAATGGCTAATTTTATTGAAACTGCAAAAGTTAGTTACCAATTTGATAATCCCAGACAACGAAATAGTTTTATTTTCACTCATCCTCGAGTATTAAGAAAAGTATTGAAGGTATTGAATCGAAACTCACAGTGTGTAAGTAATTTTTTTTTCTAATTCCGAATATCCAAATTTTGTGAAAATCCGATGGTAACCCTTTTTTAAATTTTGACCAAGAACTGACCCTCTTGGAATCAAATGATCCAGACATTTGAGGGAGTGGTATTGAATTTACTTCCGCTTCAGGGTTTATCTCACTGTTTATTTTCCGAAAGACAAAGAGTTACTAGTGAAACGGTTTCGTGCAGCGAATTTTAGAGTGATTTCGCGTTTCGTATTATTTTTTGACGGACAGGGCAACCCGGCCGGGCGAATCAGCTAGTATCAGTATAAATTTGTGACTAGTAATCAATTTGGTCAATGATATTTCAAATGAACTGATTTTTAAATTGAGATAAGATCAACTTTGAATAGAATTGTTTTCTATATTCCATAATATTAGAAAGCACAATCAGAAATTATCACCTCTACTACAACTGTTGCGAATTGGGAACATTGGTAAAACATAATTTTATTTGGTTTTCGTTCATCTCACGAAACCCTTTTCGTCCCGCTACGTTGTCTGTCTGTCAAAGAGCCGGCTCTCAGAAACTGTGTAACTTACAGACTTGAAATTTTGTGTACTTATAACTGAATACATGCTATGAAGCTGAAAATCATAAATTTAAGAAAATCGTATTATTTTAATATAGAGAGATAAAAAACCAAAATGGTAACAGCCGTTTCCTATTAAATTAAAAAATTTTTCGTTATAGCAGTTGCCAACAATTAAAAATCCACAATAAAATTCTTTCTACAATAATTAATTTTCTATTGAAAGATTTCCACGTAAAAAATGAAAATGAAAGTATTAATAAGACGTCATATTGGTAATAAAACGGAAATTTTCAAACATTTCTCAATAATACAAGGAGTATGAATATGTGTAATTACAGAAAGCAGTTTAATTTGATGTCATCAGAAAATTAAAAATAAAATTAATCGGACGTCATACTGGAATTTTGAAGGACTTTTTGAAATGTTTGATAATAATTCAATGAGAGTATCGATATGAGTAATAGAGAAAGCAAATCGATATGACATAAGCAAGTGATTGATTATAACGTAATATGAGTTTGACGAACATATTGAATCATGATAAATACCCGATTATGGAAATATTGGCATATTTTAACATTTTGTAGGTCTCTATACAACATGTTTAATTTTGTTTTTAAATTGATTTTTTTTAATATCGCATTTAGTCTACATGACAGATATTATTATGACAGAGTATAATAGCTGGTATTTACTTTATAAAAATTTATAATAATACTAGCTGTTACCCGTGACTTTTAGTTCACGTATCATTAAAAGAAGAATAAATGCATTAATTAAGTAAAATATTTCATTCCCGATAATTAGAAACGTAAATAATTAACTAACTCTTTATCACATTCGATAGGAGAAAATACAGTATTTCTATATTATAGAGGCCTTGACATAACTAAGTTTTAAAAAAGTGAAATTTTGTGACAAATAATCACGAAAATGAAACTGCAACCAATGAAAAAAGGCGGGCCAAGAAAAATCATGGAAATCGGAGAATTGTGTAAAAACATATGTCAAGTTTACCTGGTAAGCCATTTTACTTTTAGCGCCTTTGTGATACGTTTTAATAGCCATCCTTCAAAGATAATGGAAATAGTATATTCTTTTTGATTAAATTCAATTCTTGTGAATAGGGAACAATAATTGTAGACCTAAATGCAAGGAGCTTAAATTTACCTCCTTGATTTAATTTATAACTGAAAAAAAAATCTTTATTTCGAAATGAAAATATGTTGACAGACGATTTTTGTTCTCCAGAATAAATTTATTCATGAAGTTTGAATGTGTGAAAATACGTTTTTTTTTTCAAAAATTTTAGTGTAATCAAGATTTTACTTTTCTTTCACCATCTATTCAAATTGAAAATAATTTTTTTTTCAGTTTTAATGAGAAAAATACATTAATCCATTTTATTTCTTCTTTTTTATCCACAAAAATGGAATAATTTAGTTGCCATATTTAGAGAAACTTCGTTAAAATTTACAAAATAATAATAATAATAATAATAATATTTATCAGAATTTAAAAAAATGATTTAAATTCCGAGAGTTTATGACCTCCTCGGATGAATGATAACCGGTGTTAAGTAAATCGCGTTGCGTTCGACAATCTGAAAAGAGTAGTTGCGAAATACAAACAGGCGGTCATATTTTAATATAATAGATTCGTATTTATTTTTCTTTTCCTAATAACCATTGTGTGGTTTTTGGCAAAAAACTCTCATCTGTATGTAACTGATATTCATCCTTAATAATCTGTATAAATAAAAAAAAATTTCAATTTTTCGTTTTAAATATGTCGTGAAACTAATCTACTTTCTATAACTTATCCTTGTGGTCCTTGTATTATTAATTTACAAAATTACTTCCCGCGCCTTGTAAAACACATTTTAAAATTCCCGTTTTATTTCAAATATGACGTCACATTTTCCTCAGAGAAATCTCTTTTTAATGCCATAATTCTTGTTAATTTTCTTTTTCTGGCAACCAAGACGTAAATTTTAGCGGAAAACTCACATTTGTATGTAACTGGTACTCAAGCTAATTATTAATCAGTATCGATAAAAAATATTTCAGTTTTTCATCTTAAATAATACGTCCATTATCTATCTACTTTCATTATACATTGATATTCATGCTCCTTGTATTATTACGACTATTTGAAAATACATGTTTTATTTAGGACGTCATATTTGTCCAAGCCGAGGAGGATCTTTTTCATAGTTCCATGGTCCAAGCGAAATCTATTTTTAAGAATATAATTATTGTTCATTTTTCCTTTTAATTATAACGCAGTTTTTTGACAGACAAAGATCTTTTTAATGTAACCGCGATATTCATACTTCATGTATAATAACAAATACTCCATATTTTTGTTTCAAACATCACGGTAATTCATCTTCTTTTGAATTCTTTTTCATTTTCATTTTTCACGTGAAAATCGTTCAATTGAAAATTAATTGTTGAGGAAAAAATATTTTTCCGTGTTTTTATTTATTGACAACGATTAAAGCCCTAGCAACGACAAAGTAAAATGGTTAAATTTTATGGGAAAATGTCCATTTATTCTCTATGAAAATAACGAAATTTTGAATTATTAAGAAAAATATTTGAATAAAATGGACTAAAACCGGCCTATGTTCATATGAGGGTTATAATCAACGTATATGCAAAGATACAGGATCATTAAATGCTCCATTTTGACGCTGGCAGCCTAACATTTGCACACAATCAGATTTATAATATTACTAGCTGTTACCCTTGACTTCGTTCACGCAACATTACAAGAAGAATAAATACATTAATTAAGCAAAATATTTCACTCCCGATAATTAAAAACGTTAATATTTAACTAACTATTTATCATATTTCATAGGAGACTATACGGTATTTTTTGTTATAGGGACCTTGACATAACCCAGTCTTAAAAAAGTGAAATTTTGTGCCAAATAATCGTGGAAAAGAAATTGCAACCAATGCAAAAAGGAGGGCAAAATAAAATCGTGGAGATAAACGAATTGGGTAAAAACAAATGTCAATTTTACCTGATAAACAATTTTACTTTTAAAGCCTTTGTGAAATGTTTTAACAGTCGTCCTTCAAGAAAACATTAATTGGAAATAGTATATGCTTTTTCTTTAAATTCAACTCTGCCTCCTTGGTTTAACGTATAGCTGAAACAAATCTTCTTTTCTAAATGACAGTATGTTGACAGGCCATTTTTGTTCTGCAGAATAAATTGATTCATGAAGTTTGAATATGTGAAAATATGTTTTTATTTTTCGGATAATTTACTGAAATCAAGATTTTGTTTTCACCATCTGTTCAAAGTGAAAATAAATTCTGTTTTTCAGTTTTAATGAGAAAATGGTGTAAAAATATACTGATCTGTTTTATTTTTCCTTTTTTATACACAAATATGGAGTAATTTACTTTCTGTTTTTAGTGAAACTTCGTAATAATGTACAAAAAAATCTGGGCATCTAATTAAATTTTTTAAATTCTGAGAATTTGTGTGACATCCTCGGATCAATGATACCCGGTATTAAGTAAATCGCGTTGCGATAATTAGTCTAGGTGTAGTTGCGAAATACAAACACACGGTCAGATTTTATTATAATATGATTCATGTGATGTGATTTTTAGCAGAAAACTCTCATCTGTGTATAACGAATACTCATGCTTAATAATCAGTACAGATAAAAAAAAATTTTCGTTATAAATATGGCGTGAAAATCATCTACTTTCTATATTTACTGATCCTTGTATTATTAATGTAAGGAATTGATTCACACTCATTTTAAAACATATTGGAAAATCACCGTTTTTATTTCAAATATGAAGTCTTTTTTTTCCCCAGAGAAATCCATTTTAATGACATTATACTTGTTAATTTTCTTTTCCAGGCAATTAATTTCAATACTGGCATAGGGGAAGTTATGTTAATTTAACGAAATAATATTAAATCTTTAGGTTTTATCAACAAAAATGGAACTATTAACATTCGTCATTTTTTTAGGTAATCAACTTATTTCTGTTAGTTTTAAGAATGAAAAAAACTATTTATCGCTATCCATGACATCATTTTCGACATCGATAATTGTGCGGAACATATTATTGACATTTGCTAACTATTTTCTTTTCCAACTTTTTACTTAAAAAAAAAATAAAAATAAAAAATACCGTATAGCCGTGCGCAGACGGTAAAACTCCAAGTATTGTTACCATACAAAAGAAATAAAAAGAAAAAAAGTAAAGAAAAAATTCAAGATCATTTTATTTCATCCTCAAAGCATATCCCCTTTATTTTCGATGCATGACGTCATATTAGCTTGTTTCCTATGGTTACGCATATTGAAACCTTGTATTATTATCAAAAACTAAAAAAAGTACGTTTTATTTCTAATAATATTATTTAATCTTCTGTTTAATTCTTTAATTTTTTTATTTCATTTTCATTTTTCACGTGAAAATTTTTCAAGTGAAACTAAATTGTTGAGTAAATATTATTATTCCGGAATTTGATTTAGTTTTGGCAACGATAAAGTATTACCAACGGTAAAGTAAATTTAACCATTTTAAAATATTATACGAAAAAAATGTCCATTTATTTTCTTGATTTCTTGACAATATGCTGACAGACGATTTTTGTTCTGCAGAATAAATTAATTGATAAAGTTTGAATATGTGGAAATATGTTTTAATTTTCGGAAATTCTGCTGTAATCAAGATTTTTTTTCACCAACTATTCAAATTGAAAATAAATTCTTTTTTCAGTTTTAATGAGAAAATGGCATAAAAATGTATTAATCCGTGTTATTTCTTCTTTTTTTATCCACAAAAATGGAGTAATTTAATTACCGTTTTTAGAAAAATTTCGTTGAAATTTACAACAATAATAATAATAATAATAATAATAATAATAATAATAATAATAATATATCGGAATCTAATTTAAAATTTTAAATTTTCAGAGTTTATATGACATCCTTAGATCAATGATGGTGTTAAGTAAATCGCATTGCATTAAGAGTAGTAGTTGCGAAATACAAACAGACAGTCAGATTTTAAAATAATAGACTTTTGTTCAATTTTCTTTACCTAATAATCTTACTGATGCTTGTATTATTAATCGCAGAGTTCAGAGAATAAATATATATTAAATGTTTATGTTTGGCGTGATGCTGAAAATGCAACCCTACAGCTGGCCTAAACAACTGGCGGCTTGCTTTGAAAACCTCTCCCCGTCCAATGAAGTCAGCCTTTGGGCCTAACGACTTGAGCGATATCCGGCTTCATATTGCAAGCCGATTTGACGATTCACAGCGTCTCTATTCTGTCACTGTACTCTGTAATTGGGGCCTCCGTTGCCGAGTGGTTAAGACACCATTCCGCCAATCGCTTGTGAGCGTAGGAGTCAGGTCGGCGGACTCGACTCCCGCCAGCTCCATTGCACACACTTTGTGGAGCTCCCGGATGTAACTATCTGATGTTGTAAATTTCCTTGTTGCTATCTCGTCCCTGTATATTGACGATGACTTATAAGCGGGCACTTGATGTCAAGCACACAAGTCTGATGTTTGTTCACAATAAACAAACAAACATACTGTGTAATTATTAATGTTTGAAATTGATTCACGCACCATTTGAAACATATTTGAAAAATCCCGTTTTATTTGAAATATGACGTCACTTTGATTCCAGAGAAATCTCTTTTCAATGATATATTAGAGATCGACCGAAACAGGTTTTTAAGACCGAAACCGAAACCGTAACCGAATTTCGGTGATCTTCCCACTTTCGGCCGAAACCGAAACTGAAACCGAAAGTGTCAAAAAATTTTAAAAACTTGATTAATACATACATAACTGCATATAATTATTAATTAGTTAATTAATTAATAACAAATAATTAATAATTATTTAATAATAATTAATTACGTTTCTAATTAATTTATTAATTATACGTGTATTGAACCACATTTCTAACAAACAAACGTGCATATGTATAGTCCAGTCATTTGGTAGAAAATAAAGGAAAGTTTTGGTGTAGTTTTTTTTAGGGTCCCTTTATGTTTTTTGGGTCGCTGAACACGAATCCGAGGTTTTCCAACAAAATTTTTTCCGGGAAATACGTTTTTTTTACTAAAAACGTGTAAAAAACGGACTTTTCTCCGTTTTTTCAAAATAATTCCAAAATTATCCCTTTTAGGTGAAAGTCGGCAATATATGAATTAAAGAGAATAAAATTTCCTACATTTTATGTATTGAGAGTGTTTTTCGCTCATCAATAGTTTAGCCGTGAGAGTGCCTCAAAAATGGGTGTTAAAAACAAAAAACTGTAAAAAAACGGGAATTACGGTACTGTATGTCAATGTAACATTGAAACTAATCATTTTCCGCAAATGTTAACTATTAATGTTACCAAAGATTATATGTTATTTGACTATATTTTATACATTTGAGGTAGAGGAGAAGTGCGGATCCGACACCAGAGGAAGGTGGGAGCAGTGGGGTAGATCCAGCTACTCTCATGAGTCGAGGGTGCTACTCCTCCGGAGAGCTCGTATTCTAAGAGGCGGTAACATTAGGAGTGGATAAAAGAGGAAAAACTGTAAAAAACGGGAATTATGGCCCTGTATCGATGTAATATGAAAATTAACCATTTTAAGCAAACATTGACTATATGATACTAAAATTTTCCAATGAATTTCGGTTGCAAAGCATTCCGATGAAGACCTTGAGGAGTTTTGGACGTCCGATCTAGGCCCTTATTCCTTATCTCTATTCGACAATGGTTTATGAAAAGGAACCAAATCTACTCTCTACAAAGCATTCAAACCCCTAACAAACAAGCGGTTCAGCGGAAGAATTCAATTCGTCATTGATGTTTTTTTTTTATTGCATAGGGTGTTTGGCCTTAGAATCAGCCTTTTTCAAGAATCTGCGATAAATATGTTGAGTCCGTACAGTCACGGTACCAACCGCAGGCAGTAGTTGTCTTTGATGGCTACCCCTGATGACTTACAAGGTGGTACAAAAACTGCTGAGCGTATGAGACGAGCAAAGAAACATTCTTCAACGGATATATTGTTTGACGGTACAATGATACCTACCATTTGCAAAGAAAAGTTTCTTGCTAACCCAAAAATCAAGGATCGGTTAATATCTATGATGAGTGATAAGTTCTTATCAGCAGATATTACATGCAAGCAAGCAAAAGAAGACGCAGACACCTTGATTATAAACACTGCTTTGTCCTTGGCTCCATCAAATGAGACAGTGATTATATTTGGGGAGGATGTAGACCTCTTGGTCATTTTGATAGCTCTCTGCAGGGCTCAAAACGTTTTCTTTTTAAAACCTGTAAAGGACACTGTTTCTCCAGTGATATTTTCTCCAATTAATGCTGTGAGTTCAACGGCTGCGGAAAACATCTTCTTCCTAAATGCTATGAGCGGGTGTGATACAACGTCAGCACCATTTATGCAAGGAAAAATGAAGTTCCTCAAAACTCTTGTGAAGAATTCAGATGTTTCTGACGCTGTTAAAGTATTTAAAGACTCCAACACTACTCAAGAGATGATTGCAGCTGCTGGGGAACGTTTCTTGGTCTTGCTGTACGGTTATAGTGGGAGGAATGTGCCTTCGCTGAACCACCTAAGCAGAGTTGCCAAGTCTCCGGCTTTTTGGACACCAGTATTTTAATACAGAAAATGTTGTTTTATGTAATCGGAACATTCTGCGATTGAAAAGAACAACATTTTCTGTAAGATAATACTGGTGTTCAAAAAGAAGGAGACTTGGCAAGTCTGCACCTAAGGTATATTTCGTGCAAGAAGTCAGCATTTAAATACAATTCAAATATTGCTGGTTTACCACCATCTGCAGCTGCAGCACGACAGCAATCTTTAAGAGTATATCACCAGGTGCAGCAATGGCTAGGAGTTGAAAAAAAATGCTGAAGAGTGAGGATGAAAAAAATATATATATTGGCCTTGAGCCTGTATTTACTTTACTACCCCCTGCTCCCCCTGCGTTGTTGAAGCTTGTATCATGTAAGTGCAAAAAGAACTGCCAACAAAATTGTGAGTGCAAGAAGGCAGGTCTTTGTTGTTCCAACATGTGCCTCAACTGCGAAGAAAACTGCAACAACATCTTAGTGGTGAATCAAGATGAGGAAGACGAGTTATACCCTGAAACCGAGCTGGAGATACATTGCCCACCCATTGAATCCGTGGACCCAATGGAAGAGGAACAAACCATGCCACAAGGGATGAAATATTTACCATAAAGAAAACATTTATTCTATAATATTGGTAGTAAATAAAAAATCCACTAATTCCATACGTCTATTTTATATGTTGTAGATATCGATGAACAGCAGGGACCTTCAAATAAAAGATTGCGGAAATAAGAATTTTGCTTTTTGACTTCGTGTAAATATACTAATGTTTGTTACTAATGTACATAATAATTTATAATTAAATAAGGATTCATAATGAGTCGCCGTATTTATTATCAGGCAACTTCATTGTAAAATGTAATCAATCATATAGTTTTTAGTATCATTAACAGTCAACGTTTATTTAAAATGGTTAATTTACATGTTACATCGACGTACAGGGTCGTAATGCCCGTTTTTTACAGTTTTTTGTCTTTTACAACTCCCAATTTTACCGCCTCTTACAGTATGAGCACTCCGGCGGAGAAGCACCTTCGACTCATGAGAGAAGGAGGAACTGCTCCACTGCTCTCACCTTCCCCTGGCGCAGGATCCGCACTTTTCCTCTACCTCAAATGCATAAAATATAGTCAAACATATAGTTTTTAGTATCATTAATGGTTACCGTTTGCATTACCAAACGTTTGCTGTACCATTAATGGTTACCGTAAAAACTTTCAATACATAAAATATGGGAAATTTTATTCTCTTTAATTCATATACTGCTGACTTTCACGTAAAATGCACAATTGTGGAATTATTCTGAAAAAACGGAGAAAAGTCCGTTTTTTTTACACGTTTTTTGTAAAAAAAACGTATTTCCCGGAAAAAATTTTGTTGAAAAACCTCGGATTCATGTTCAGCGACAAAAAAACATAAAGGGACGCCAAAAAAGAACTACACCAAAACTTTCTTTATTTGCACTTTTTTATCCCCTAATGCCTGGACTATGTAAGTGTGTGTATAGGTTTCAAACAAAAATTAAAAATAAATAATATAACTTTTGTATTTCATTATTTTATAACAACCAATAATTATAGGCATTTATCAATAATTAATTAACAATGTAGCAAAATAATGTAAAACAAATTCAATAATTGGATAGTTAATTTTTAAATATATTCATATTTTCAGTTCGTTTCATTTTAAATATATTCATATTTTCATACCTTCTATGGAAACGTATGTCCGATTTTTTACAAACAGGAGTGTCATTTGGGAAGGTTAGGGGAGGTAGTTTCCCCCTCAAAGAATGCGATAAGAATGTATGAGTCATTAGAGGTTAGTTTAAGTAAAGGGAACAAAAGCTAAAATAATTTGTTCAATTTGACTAAAAAAGGAAAATTAGCATTAAGACAACATTTTAAGCCTAGAAATTACTAATTATAAACTTTATTACTATTTCAATATTCTCAAAGTGAGACATGTTTAACATTATTTTGTACTTTAGCTAATTTTAAATATATATATATAAGGATAAAAATTTAACAGTTGTCAATTTTCTTTTAAGATGTGCACAATAAGATCAAAATAAATCTTTTCTCACTCACCACAACCTCCCTCCCCCCCGAAAAAAAAAAAAAATTCATTAAGAAAGTATTGAAATGGCACCCTGTTTGAAAATTTTATCTCTGGTGTCAAGTTGACTCTCCTTGGATCCAAAACTATTTATTTTCACATAAAGTAAAACGTAATTAATTTATAAATAAGAGAGAAAAATTTTCCAATCATACGAATATAATCTAATAAAAAAATATTTTAAATATATATATACCTCGATATATCTTTTGCAATAAGTTTCGTAAATCTTCATATGTTTTAACAACACCTTTCTCATAAAGCATTCGAAACAATCTGGAGTTTCAAAGTAAAGAAATTCTAATACTGTTAAGTTTGCTTTTAAACATCACGAGATAAGCGTCTTTTAAGTTTAGTCATATACGCATTGCTTGATTTACAATTTACACTCGCATCATGAATGAGTCATAATGTATAATGATAAACAGTGGGGTTCACAGCAATAAACAGTGTCTTATTTGAGCCGACACAACTCATATCAAAATGAGTAAAGTTAAAAATTTCCGAAAGAATAAACGAGATTTTGAAATACAGATAGTTTCGGTCAGGCCGAAATTTTGGCAGCAGTTTCGCCGAAAACGAATATTCGGCGAAACTCCAATTTTCCGCCGAAACCGAAATTTCGATCGATCTTTAGATATAATTCTTGTTAATTTTCTTTTCCTGGCAATCATGACGGGAATTTTATCAGAAAACTCACAACTGTATGTAACTGATTTTCAAGCTTATTATTAATCAGTATCAAAAAACATATTTCAGTTATTCATCTTAAATCTGACGTCCATTATGTATATACTTTTATTATACACTGATATTCATGCTCCTTGTAATGTTACGAATATTTGAAAATACATGTTTTATTTATGACGTCATATTTGTTCAAGCCAAGGAGGATCCTTTTCATAGTTCCATGGTCCAAGCGAAAGCTTTTCTTAATAATATGATTATTGTTCAGTTTTCCTTCTAATTATAACGCAGTTTTTGACAGAAAATATCTTCTCAACGTAACCAATATTCATACTTCATGTATAATAACAAATACTCCATATTTTTGTTTCAAATATCACGGAAATTCCTCTTCTTTTGAATTCTTTTGAATTTTCATTTTTCACGTGAAAATCTTTCAATTGAAAATTAATTGTTGAGTAAAAATTATTATTCCGGCTTTGATTCAGTTTTGGTAACGATAAAATATTAGCAACGGTAAAGTAAATTTAACCATTTTAAAATATTATACGAAAAAATGTCCATTTATTCTGTATGAAAATAACGAAATTTTGAATTATTAAGAAAAATATTTGAATAAAATTAACAAAAACCAGTCTATGTTCATATGAGGGTTATAATCAACTTATGTGCAAAGGTACAGGATCATTAAATACTCCATTTTGACGCTGGCTTCAGCCTAACATTTGCACACAATCAGATTTATAATATTATTAGGATTAGGATAATTAAAAAATTATTATAATAAAAAAATTACAATAATACATAACTATAATATTTACTTTATAAAATAACATGAGGACTTTTTTTTTTTTTTTTTTTTTTTTTTGGAAAATGAAATTTATATGGATTTGTTAAAGAAAGGATAAAGAGTTTTGAAAGGAATATACACGAAACCCTTTGTGCGATCTTCGATCACACTTACCAACTTGTTATAATTTAAACTTATATGCATATAACTTATTATTAAATATTTTCCACTTTTTCCTATAAAATTAAATTAAATTTTTGTTTTATTGTAACTTTTCTAAAGAAGAATGTAATATTTGAATAAAATAAATATTAAAAATATTAAAAAAATGATACATTTTCCGTTTTTACAATTACATTCCGTTCAAAGAAAATCAATTTTTTTTATCAAAACATTGCTTTTGAATGTGAGCCAAGTTTTTTGGCGTATACCAACACCATAATTGTTTTCCGCTAGCATGGATAATCATTATTGCGTATTAGATTTACAGGAAATAAGGCAAAAAAATATAAAATAAGTCTGGAAGATTTAAAAATGGTCGACAAACTTTTTTTCGAATATTTTTAAACGTATTCAAATGCAAATCATTCAATATCTAGCAACAACAAATATGCACTTGACACACTCCTTCAAATCAACTTCTCAATTACAAACGAAACCATTTATTTTGGAAATACACAAATGCTTTTCTATAATAAACAATTTCAAATTATTTTCTATATTAGAATCTTATTTCAGTGTAAATAAAGACAAAAAAAATAGAGAGTTACACACTGAGAAAATACACATAGTGTTTTCCATTAAAATTCTTTTTATTTTAAAAAATACTTTGGGCAGTAGTTCGAACCAATTCAAGTCTCATATCAGCACCAGAATCTTAGGATATCATGTATTTTTAAATTTTTCAAATGTTAATAATATGAGAAAAGCTAAATTATCTTACGGGTAAAATATTTTTTTAAATACAAGTTTTTACATTTATAAGAAAAACATATGAATATTAAAACAAAAGACAAACTCATTTAAAGGAATCGAATTAGTTTGCGATCGATTCGCATATAAGAAAATGAGAGAAAAGTATGAGATGCACATTGAACTTATTACTCTCTATTTTTTGATACAAGTTTCTTGGAAAAAGAAAATTCTGAAAATATATTATTTTTATATTTTACAATGTATTTTCGGAAAAAAACTTTTTCTATTTATTTCCATGAGAAGAAGAATTGTTTCTAATATATAAAATTTGTATTAATAAAGATATATCAAAAATATATGATTTTATAAACCTTATTTAAGCATTTATACTGAAAAGGCTCATATTATTTCTCAGTTAAATAAACATTATTTTCAGATTACAATGCATGCTGACCTAAATGCAGTGTAGTGTACAGTTAATTAACTAAAATGTATTTTTAAACATTTTTTTATAAAAGTATATTTGAATTGCAGTCATGTTTGAATTGTACGATGTAGTAATTAATGTATATAACAAACGAAAACTTAATCGATGGTGCATATGTACTATTTAAGCAATGGATGCATTCATTAACTGCCTCGTGGGCATATATACGCCTTCAGATTGCACCTTCCTATTACCCTTTTCCAGTTGTATAACTTTATCCACTGCTTCAGAGTGAGACGAATTGGCCTTGAACATGTGTCTGCCAGGTATTCTCTTTTTCACTATAAATAATAATAATAAAATAAAACAAATATATAAATATTGCAAAAGTCCGATAGCTTTCCTCAATACGCGTCGATGCGAAAGCCTGTATCACTGGAGAGTGATCAAATCTGATTTCGTTGGCAGATAAGCAATGCTAAAATATACAGGGCGTAAGTAAATTGTTGTTGGTGTTTCCTTACCTTATAGTTTTTAATTTAAGAACATGCCAAAAAACATTATTGCATATTAGTAATGTACATCCCATTTTATTTTAATAACACAATCGAAGTTACAAATGTGTTACAACGTAAAACGTTATTAGTCAAAACCATTTATAATCAAATAATAATTAATATTAAAATACTTTCAAATTTCTCAAAAAAGGATGATGGAATCTATTGAAATTTATGTTCATAATTCATTAATAACTTTTGTTAAATTTGATAAAATTGAAACATTAATTATTATTTGATTGCAATCGTTATTTGATTAATAACGTTTTGAGTTACAACTTTACTCTTTTGTAACAATGTAACTTCGTTTTTGCTATGAAAGAAAAAATTCAGTTGTACTGTTCGAATATGTAATAATACTTTTTTGTCATGTTCTTAAATAAAAGAGAATGTGAGGTAAAGAAACCACAACAATGATTTATTTTCACCATATAAAAATAAATAAAAGTATTGTCTATATACTTGCATGTATTACTTTAACATATTATTTTCAGAATGTATTATCGGAAAAACTAAAATTCATGAATGAGCATTTTGTTTCGATTCATTGATTCTTCTAATTATCAAAATAATAGAGCAATTGTATTGTGATTTTGTTATACGGAAATACTCAATACAACAATTAGAAGTATCATATTAAATGAGGCGTAATTTTGGGGATTACTTTCAATGACTTCCATAAATAACTACAAATGTTTATTGCAGTTTCTAAGCAATATAATGACATCAAACGACAAAGATGAACTGATGTAACTAAAGAGTCAATGACTATTGAGATTGAATAGTATCAAATAAGCAGAAAGTCTCATTTTCTGTTTAATAACATGCAATTTTTATACGGTTGTATCTATCCGAACGAACCAACAAAAATGTGTCTTTTTGATGTTCAAATTAAATCGAAAAACATAACTTTTAGAGATATTAGAGAAATGCATTCTGAACATAGATAAATAATTAACAATGAGCATAAAAGTTGTATTGCAATTTTTGGAATGAAATAAATGGTATTTAGTTACAGTACTTATTAATTAATACTGAATAATGTAAGAGATATTTTATATGTTCTTTTACATTTTATTTTATATACTTGTCTACATTTCTTTTTTAGTTGTAACATATAAATGTACAGTAATGGCACATTTACTTTAATTATTATCCTGCTTTGAGAAGTTTATGCAAAATATGATTGGGTCAGGTAGGTTTTCTCAATCTAGATTACAGTATATTTCGTTATATAAGCATCTTCTGGTAGGTCTGCTACAGTTTTCTATCTTTGGACTCCAGTAGATTAAACCCATCAAAAACATACATGTGAAAGAAGGCCAAGTTCGTTAACGGTTTCGCTAATAAAAGAAGTGAGATCTAACTGGAAACCAAGTTCTTTCGAAGCTCCTTAAATCATAGCTCCTGTCATACATAACGTTCTTCAATTGCTTAAAATGATTTGTTATGTTATTTGCTACTCAATAGAGCGACTTGGCAAGTTTTCACAAACCAACTTTAATCTTTGAGTTTGAGTACAATTTAGTCTAGTATGTCATTGGCAAAGATGTAGTCAATCAAGTATTTGAATAAGTATGTCGAAGTTAAGGTATTGATAAGTTAAGGAAGTGATTAACTTTAAGTTCAGATCAATCAAGTAGAGAAATTCTAATAAGAGAAAAACTTGCCAAGTCGCTCTATTGAGTAGCAAATAACATAACAAATCATTTTAAGCAATTGAAGAACGTTATGTATGACAGGAGCTATGATTTAAGGAGCTTCGAAAGAACTTGGTTTCCAGTTAGATCTCACTTCTTTTATTAGCGAAACCGTTAACGAACTTGGCCTTCTTTCACATGTATGTTTTTGATGGGATTTCATTACTTTTTGTACAGTTACAATATACTTAAACACTATACTTAATGGTTTTTAATGTGTTTACAAGTGACTGTTTTATTTACCAGGCAGCATTCAATTTTCCTACAACAAAATATTTGGCTGTCAATTTGCGACAGAAATTGGTATTTTAATAGGCACAGATGTCATATACGCACTACATCGGCGCGATTTTTTTAACCCGCCAATTTGGCGAAAACTTTGTTTTTGAATATTAGTTACAAATAGCATGCAATAATAAATAAACAGTTATAAATAATAAACATAATAATAAATATAATAATAAATATAAACTAGATGTAACCCGTCAAAACGTGACGAAAAAAAATACTATAACAATATCAGTAAAATAAGCTTCTTTATTATTTAAGAAGGTGCGTACGAAGCATTCTTTCAAATATTTTATTTTTAATGTTTTTTTTCCCCAATGAAATACAATACTATTTCCGATGCAAACTTAAAACAAACAATCCGTAAACAACTGTGTAATGCAAATCAGTTCAATATTACCGCCATATTCACGCCTAAAAGCCACGTGCCTTTAATATTTATTATTTTTCTTTTATCCTCGCAACCACGGAGTTTCACGTTACTCTGTGCCTCGCATATACAATTGCCGACTTTATGACGTCATACGCAGAAGTAAAAGTTTAATTTAAAATTATGGCTAATTAATGAAACTTTTGAACAAACGAATGTACGATAACAAATCTATGTCTAAATATCTTTCATTTAAAAAAAGAATGATATAATTTGATGCAGTAGTTTGTTCTCACGGATTGTCAAAAGAAAACGCTTAGCGTTTTAAATATATAGATATCACAATAAATCGTAAATATTAACAAAACTAGCACAAAAGAGATTAAGTGTGACATCTCCGCACGTGTTTATTTTATATTTTATGATTAAAGAGCAAATTTCAAATTGCATTGTTTAGGAGAGAAAGACTCCATGGATTGTCTCATGTTTTTTTGTCGATGTAATTAAAATACGGTTGTTATTTTTTTTTCTCGCGCGTGCCTTTTTGTAAGTCTGATGGAATAAATGAGCTAATATTTTGCCACAGCTACACTGCCTAGACCCATGGTAGATCATCCATGATCAATATTTATTTGAATCATTTTTCATCAATATTTATTTGAGTCATTTGAATGACTCTCTTTTGTTTACATTTTTAATTCTGGAATTAGACGAATTTAAACTGCGGATGTCTCGAAATATGTGCGTATTTCGATATATGTATTCTCTCAAGATGTTTTTGTTTTTTCACAACGTGTCTAAAAAGGTAAATTTTATGCACCATTACTCAAAAAATTAATTCTCTCAAATTAACTCAAAATGGCTGATGATCAAGTATTTTGCTGCAAGGTCCGCCCGGATTCAACATTTGGCGCTTTTTTTGGCAAATTAAAATCTCGCCTAATAGACGTAACGTTAAAGTAAAAATGGACACCCCCAAGTGGGTAATTAATCGATTTTCAGAATTTTTTGATTTTTTTTCGATTTCTTATAGTGTAAACGAGCTTCTTACCAAATTTTAAGTCTGTAAGTGCTGTAGATATATGAAATCTTTTTGATGAGTGAGTGAGTCACTGGTAAAATTATCAATTATCAGACATTTTCAAATATCATTATCTCGGAAACTAAATATGCGTTATTTATAAAATTTTGGATTCTGGATAAATAAGGGGGCCTTACTACACATCTAAAATTACAAGTACGTAGGTCAAATAGAATTTCAGTAATAGAGCGTCGAAATTTGGCGAAAACAGCTCGAAATGGTTCATGTAAATATACCTACGGCCGGTGTGTCGAGTTTTTTGCTTTGTGAACTTGGCTGACACACTGCCGTGTGTCTAGATACAGTGAAAAATGTAATAAATTATTTGGACACAAAAAACTGTGTTTAACATTCATATTTAAAAGGAATGTGAATAACAAAAAAATGGTTTTTAAAGCCGAATTGTTTGAATACAATTAAAATAACGTCCTTTTCACTGTCTTATCATTTTATACACAAGTTGCAATCATATAACCATTAACCTAGAAAAAAACCTCGATAACTGATTCTGGCAGAAAAATAATCCTTGAGTTTGCATCCAATAAAATCTTCCTAATCTTCCGTAATCGGGTCCACGTTAGAAGTTTTTGCAACGATATGGTTACAAAAGTACCAGAGTTAGCTACAAAATGATTTTAATTACGGGCCAAATTACGTTCCATTAAAGAATGTCAAAATGCTGTTGATTGAATTAAAGATCTTTCACAAATGAAACTCCTTGAGAATGATAAATAACGTTAGTTATTCAAAATTTTTAGTAATAATCTTTTTCGTGAATATTTGAACCAAAGATTTTTTTTTCACTTCTCTAATGAGTATAATAACACGGAGAAATATATATATACTTGCTATTTCTTTTATTTTCAAGATTACATTATTATTCAGTTTGTTGTAACTCCATAATAAACCTATAAACCCCATAAACCCCATAATGAACATAATCGTTAATTTGTGACTAAGTTTAGCGGCTAGGGCTGTGCGCCTGCCGAAATTGCTTTATAATGCTCGAAATTTTATCTAATCTGAATTCCAGGTACTTATTTTCTTATCTAAGCTAAAATAATAAATCAGTTAGTATTGTTTCTTGGCCGACATTGGTATTCAAACTTTTTTGTCGTACATTGCAAGTATTGTTTTTTAAGTGATATTAAAATAACTGCAGATGAAAAATACATAATAGTAAATCTTCTTTCGTCCTTTTGCTTCATAATGAAAAACTCTAAATTTATTAATCGCTGAGAACAAATTTAGTGTAATCTTCTGCAATCAGATTCACGGTCTAGAGTTCCCTTCAAATTTAAAAGAAATTTCCAACAATATAGTAAATATGCCAATTGGCGGGTGAACCAATTTCAAAAGTTTAGTCCAATATCTTTGGAAAACCTTCAAAAAGAAGATATATGGAAAGTAAACTAAAATGAAATGAATGGTGATTTTTTTTTTTATAAATGTGTGGTGCAGAAATTTACACTGAAATTTAAATATTTGATCCCTCTTTTACTAATATTAACTGTTATTTATATAATTTACATTTGTATATATATGTATATATATATATATACATTAGTGCTGTCAGAATGACATTGGAGGTGGTTTTCGGATGTCGAAATTGTCCGCCGTTTTGATTTAATGTATTTTTCTGTAAAATAATGCATCGTTCTTTTGTGAAAAGTTAAGGATATAAGCTTAATTAAAGCACAATGACGAAATCTAGTGTTAAATAAGAATTTATAGCGTCCATTTTGCACAATTAAATTAGTGGTGTCGAATTGACATTGGTGGCTGTTTTAGGATGTCAAAATTGCCGGCCGTTCTAGTGTTAATAAACAGTTTATATTTTCAATATGCGCAAAAGATCCTACACTATTAACACATAATCAGACCTGCCAAGTCTCCGGCTTTTTGGATACCAGTATTTTAGTACAGAAATTGTTGTTTTATTTAATTGTAGCATTCTGTGATTTGAAAGAACAACATTTTTCTCTAAACAGTTACTGGTGTGCAAAATTCCGGAGACTTGGCGACTGTGCATATTAAGAATGTTAATTCTCCTTAAATGGACGAGGCAAAATTATTTGAAAAAGGTTATATGATCTCACTTATCGTTCTGACATATTCTGTAAAACATGTTCATAGATTTTCTAAAAGAAGTTTCCTTAAATAAACTCTTGTATCCTACCTTTAGTTTTAGTACAGTTTTAGTGGAGTTTTAGTGAAGTATAAAATAAGAATGCTTTTCCGTATGTTTGTAATATATATTTACTACAAGTTATTGATTAAGATGTTAAAAAGGTAAAAAATGTAATTTTCAACATTTAATATTAAATTATTAATAATAATAATTATTTACATCTTTTTTCTGCATTATGTCAATCAATGAAATTTTTATTAGTAATTTCCAATTGCAATTCCATTTATGCAATAACAGATATTAACGAGTGCTTCTTTCCAATTCCGAGAAATGTTTGTATCTAACACAAAATGATATTAATATTAACAAGAACGAAAAATCATGCGTCAAGCATAGATTATGTAACACTTTCCAACGCTTCCAAAATAATTTTACAAATCATTACCGTTTAATAAGCTGAAAGACAACATCTAAATAAACAATTTAGAAAACGCGTAACATATTTAAAAACTAAATTTCAGAATTTCCAACATATATTTCCAACATATACAATATTCGGAAAAATATCCAAATACTTTTATTCAGCCCTGTATATGATCTACAGATTAGTATATATACTACATAGGATGCTAAATTTTAGTTTAGTTAGGAAACGCGTAGCACAGTTTAAAATTCCCCTTCTGCAATTTCCAACAAGAAACGGAAATGTGTTCGCGAACATTTGTGCTGCCCTGTATATGAAATACAGAATTTATACACAGCAAGTAATAGACAAAAAGTGAGTTAAATTTAAAATCGCGTTCAGTAACTTAAGACGCACTTCCAGGAATTATTGTTAACTGACAGTAGAGAATTCTTTTGTGTGTCCCTGTAAATGAACGATGACTGCTATACACACAATATTCTGTAGTAAGCCTCTTGTAATGCACCTTAGTGATATATATAAATTTCAATCCGTTTAAAATTGTGAAACATTATTTAATTAAACCGCAAACGATTTTTCTCCATAGACGTAATGTAACGGATTTCTTTTGACTGTCCCAGTAAAGTAACTATAAGTGCTATGCACACCCTATTCCATATTAAGCTTCTTGTAATGCACCTCAGTGATATATATCAATTACAATGTATTTGAAATTGTGTAACATCATTAAAATAAACCGCAAATGATTTTCCCCCATAGACCGTAATGTAACGGAATTCTTTTGAGTGTCCCTGTAAAAAAACTATAAGTGCTAAACAATTCAGTTGAAATAGGGAACATGCTATAGATAACGACAATAACATATAAAAATTGCAGCGCAATCCGAACATATTTACGGGTGTTAGTGCACGGACAGACGGACAGACGGCAGACGGCCAGACGGCCAGACAAACCAAAGTCATAAAAACTTTTCAACTAGGTTGGAAAGTGTTAATAAAAAAGAAAGATATTTTTCTCCCTGTTTGTATGTGTAGGCGACTGTTGGCGATGGCTATTGAAATCTGTCGTGGGTACAAATTTGATAACTTGGATTTGATAGGTAGGATCTTGATCTTATTTTTGTTTACGACGGTTTTGAACACGCGAACTTCAGCTCGTACTTATTATTCTGTGATTTATACGTTAACCATTGGACTGTTCGTGCCCCTATCTTTTACAGTTACCCCTTTTTATACTCGATATATATAGAATTGAAAAATTCTTTGTTCTAAAGAGCCCTTTGGTAAAGATTATGCTAAAAATACCTGAAAGAATACTCGTTTGACGAAATACTTTTAAAAGAGTGAAACTAAGTTTTAGAGAATTTATAATGGAATCAAAATAATTAAGAAGTTTTTTTACACAAATTTCAGACACATTGAAAAATAACTTTTATTCTCGATGAATACTTCTTCTACGAATTAGAATTACATTTACATTTTTTTTAATCAGAAAAAAGCTAGGTCCATACAAAAATAATGCGTTTCGAATAGGAATTCTTCGTTAGTACACCATAAATTTAACACATGTACCGAAATTTGTAGAATTTTTCAATGCTGCCATCTCTGGGTTATAGTTTCTGCTTTTCAGTTTTGTATTGAGCATTCAGTACAGAAATAAAAATATAAATTGAAGTGATTGCGTGGTTCGAACCCTAGAAAAATGTAATCAGTGATTTATTTTGTATCTTAACCACTGAGCTATGATTGCATGCCTTCGAAAGTTTATTTAAAGGAAATGTAGCTTAATTTAATTAAATCCACTCAGCTTCGGACATTGCATTTTTAAAAAGAACTGCTATTGTGTAGATATATGTATCTCTGATATTATAAGACAAAGCGGTTGTATTTATCTCTCGCCATATGTGTGAATGTGTGTGTATGTCTGATATTATTGGGAAAAGCAATTTTATTTATCTATATCTCTATATGTGTATATATGTATGTCTGATATTATAGGGCAAAGCGATTTTATATATTATATTTCTCTATGTGTGTTAGTTTTGACAAAAATAATAAGAGTTACAAAATGTTTAAAATATATATATATATAAATGTTATCCGATCATTAACGTATCTTTTAATTAATATTTTAAATTTATTTCTTAGTTATTATTTTTTAATTCATATTTTTCATTGAATACTCATTCAATCTTGCTAAAACTAACCCCTTTTAACGGTAATTGTTTTTTCAAATTTCAAACTCCCTTCATTCATATTTTTAATTACAATTTTTAATTACTATTTATAATTACTACCTTTTATCACAAAGCACACTTTGAAAACATATTTTCCACCAAAATATCACATCCTACTCTAACTCATATTTCAAACACTATAACTCTAGTTCAAAAAAATAAAAAGAAGAATAAATTTATTTCTTAGTTATTATTTTTTAATTCATATTTTTCATTGAATACTCATTCAATCTTGCTAAAACTAACCCCTTTTAACGGTAATTGTTTTTTCAAATTTCAAACTCCCTTCATTCATATTTTTAATTACAATTTTTAATTACTATTTATAATTACTACCTTTTATCACAAAGCACACTTTGAAAACATATTTTCCACCAAAATATCACATCCTACTCTAACTCATATTTCAAACACTATACTCTAGTTCAAAAAAATAAAAAGAAGAAATTCTTATCTCGCCTAAAAAATCTTATTTCCCCTAAAATTTTTTACCCCTCCCAATGTTACCCCTCCTCATACAGTACACCACTCTCTGATCACACCTTGCTTCAAAATTCATTTCTGTTGAATGCTTATATCGTACATTATTTCATACTGAAAATCATACTTTTCGGTAAAATAAATTCAACAACCTTCCTTAATTCAACTAAAATATTTAAATCTGAGGCAAAGTTCTATCATTATTTCTCAAATAATATTTTAATTAATAATAAGTTTATCATTACTATTTTAAATTATCACTACTATTCAAATATCATTACTATTTTCAATAAAATCTAAAGTTTCACCCTCAAAATTATTTCATTCATTACTATTTTTTCATTCACTCTAAAATTCGATCTTATAAAATAGTTTAAAAAATATTAAGTTCGATTATTAACATATCTCTTGATTACTATTTTTAATTTATTTATTAGTTATTATTTTTCATAACTGATATTTTTAAATATTATTTTTCATTCACCTCTTACATGTATTTCAAACCGCAAATTGTAGTACAGAAAAAACAATACTTATCTCGTCAAAAAGTTCATCCCCTCTAAATTTTTACTGATTTAAATTTTTACCCCCTCGCAATTTTAACCACCTCTTAGAGTATAAACTCTCGGAAGGAGGAGGAGCAGCTGCTCTGCTCCGTGCTCCTCTGTGCTTCCTCACCTGGGGTTGAATTAGTATGTTCCTTCTACTCACATTTAATGTATAGTTTTATGACTATGACCACCAAGTCTGTCTTGTATTTGGAGATATTCCACCGGTAGGGGGAACGCCTGTATCAGGTTATGGGCCCAGCCGGAATTGAAGTCTGTAACATGCAGAGGAGTTAGATATTTTAAATGTGAGCTTGTGTTCCTCAGTTAAATGGTTTTAAAGTCCATGATGTCGTCTTCATCGGGCGCCGATTTTTTCCCAATTGATAAATTAACGTCGTCTAATTAAAACACGTAGCGAGACGATGTCCGTGTTCTTCTGATGGAAAAATCTGTATGAGGATATGCATCTACATATCTACCTGAGAACACCGATCCAGCGAAGGCTCCTAGTGCTACGGATTTGGCAAAAAGGATAAGGACTTATTACATTCTTTATTTGAATGTGTGTAAGGAGTTGAGGCCTTTATTAATTGGTATAGAGGATCCTTATGTAGCGTGGCAAGTATTAGAGAGACATTTTCATACCAGTAGCCGTGCTGGTATTGGGGAATTGACCGATGCATTTTTCGAGTGTAAGTTGCAGCCCGGTGAGGAACTGAATCTGTATGGTGCTAGATTGAGAGATATCATACAATTAAAGGATGCTGGTCGTCCCATTTCAGAGTGGTTAAAGTCTTTTTAGCTTATTTGACATCTCCCTGATGAGTATAGAGGCATCGACCAGCTGATTTACCTTTTTCGGATGAGGACTTTAAATTCGAAAATGTTTTGAACGAACTGTTATCTGAGGAAGCAAGATTAAATTTGTTTAATTGTTCACTTAACAAAAATTCTAATTTAAGTGTGTTTAATGAAGTTGCTTTATATAATAATAAAAATAAATGTAACGATGTGAAGTTTAAGTCATCTACTAAACGAAAGTCTAGATCTTCTAGTAAAATGCAGGTAAGTACAACGGGTCTCAGTTTTAATTTTAAACTTAATGAAACTAGAAAATGCTTTAAATGTGGCTTAACTGGCCACCTTGCTAAAAATTGTAGAAGGTTTAAAAATGGGTATAATAGAAAACATGGTGAAGTGGGTTTTATAGCTGAAAAATATTGTAACCTGAATACTGATAATACTGCCTTGTTGTTTGATACTGCCGCTAGTTCCCATTTTTGCTCGCGTAAAGATTTATTATGGGATTTTGAGCCCATCTCCGGCATGGAAATGAAGGCAGCAATTAATGGTGTAACATGTGAAGTTCTAGGCTAGTAGAGGTTCTAGAGGAACTATAAAATTTAATTGTAAAGTTAAAGACAGAAATCAGGTTGTTGCATTGCACAGTGTCTTATATTCACCTAAATTACGCCATAATTTGATGGCGGAACATATCTTTGAAGAGAAAGGAGCCACGTTTGTCGGAAAAAATGGGCGAATAGACGTATTTTTAAATGGGGCTAAATTGTTTTCAGCTATTCGAAAAAATGGTCTTTACTATGTTTTTCCTCAATATATTAAGCGTAATGATAAAAATTATCATAATGTAGAGGTTAACCAGGTTAATACAGAAGACAGTTTGGAAAAGTGGCACAGACAGTTTGTCCATATAAATAAGGATTACATTCTAGGAACCATTGATAAAGTTAGGGGAATGCCTTCACTCAAAAATGAAGAGTTAAATTGTGAGCCTTGCAAAATTGGTAAAGCTAGACGAGTTTCCTTTAAACCAATTGGAAAAATTAGGTCTGTAAAGCCGTTAGAGCTGTTTCACCTTGACATAGCGGGCCCGTTTAATACTAAATCTAGAGGGGGTAATAGGTATTTCCTGACTATAATCGATAATTTTTCTAGAAAAGTTTACGTTTACTTGATGAAAGAAAAATCCGAGGTTTTTAACTGCTTTGTAAAGTTTCAAAAGCGTGCTGAAACGTTTACTGGGAATAAAATAATTGATTTTCGAACCGACAATGGAGGAGAATTTTGTTCGGGGGAAATCGAAAATTATTTAGATGACAGAGGTATTAAACCTGCGCGGACGAACCCATTTTCTCCGGAAATGAACGGTTTTGTGGAGAGATTCAATTTAACAGACCTAAATGCAGTAAGAACATTGCTTAATTAGTGTAAACTGCATAAAAGGTTCTGGGAGGAGGCTTTGTTATTTTTTGTCTACACTTGGAATCGCACCTGTCATAAGAATTTCACTAAGACGCTGTTTGAATTATTTGGGGAAAAGTGCCATTTGTCAAACATATAACAGTTTTCGGTTCCACTGCATACGTTGGGATTCCTAAATATAATCACGGTAAACTAGATATACGTGCTGAAAAGGGGGTGATTGTAGGATATGCCCTTCGTACAAAAGGTTACCGTGTGTGGATCCCCGAAACAGATAAAGTTATCGAAACAATCAATATTAGAATAGAGGAACCAGTTAAAAATAAACAGGTCTCTGACCGAAGTTTATTCCGTTTGGATGCATTGAATTTTGACGATTCGGAGGTTTTTGATACTGAAAAATTCTGTGTTGAACCCGATAAAAAAGTTAAATTAATTGAGAGGGAATCGGAGAGTTTAAAACCGATAGAAACAGTATCTAAATCTACGTTAACTATACCCAAGATTGAGTGATTTCGAAAAGCTGTTCCTCGTTCAGATGGATCGCGTACAGATATTTATTACAGTATATTAGGAACCAACATGCGTTTAAGATCTCAAAACGATGCTAAAATTTATTGTGAATCTAAAAATATCCCTTTTGGTCAAAAAGTATTCGACTTCAGTGGTAAAAATAACTTTAGGGGCGTTATAAATCAGGAATTGGAAGCAAATAATGACAATTAAAGCGGGATCAGATTCCAAAAATATTTCATGAAGCAATTAGTTCCCCTCAAGCTGAATCGTGGAAGCGTGCCATGGAGGAGGAAATTAAAATTATTAAAGATCGAGAAGTTTGGACTTTAGTAGAAAAACCTGTGAATGCTAGAATCTTGGGAAGTAAATGGGTTTATACCATTAAGTGCAATAAAGAGAACGAAATAATTAGATATAAAGCACGTCTCGTTGCACAAGGCTTCCGACAAGAGAAGAGTATTCAATATGATAATGTTTTTAGTGCTGTAGTTAATTTTACTATAATATGTTTATTTTTCTCAATTTTAGTTTGTGGATTGAAATGGTACCATATTCAAATGGACGTTCGTTGTACGTATTTATATGCCCCTTTATCGAAAATTATTTACATAAGACAACCAGTTGGTTTTATGGAATCTGAAAAACCAGATCACTTTTGCATATTAAAGAAGGCTCTGTATGGACTTCATCAGAGCGGTCGAGAATGGTTTTACGAACTTCATTCCGTTTTAGAAAGTTTAAATTTTAAGAAGTTCGAGTGGACTAACTGTGTTTATTATCTTAATTCCGAAATTGTCTTGCTTTTCTATGTTGATGACATGATTTTGTTCGGAAATGATAAAGATCAAATTTATGAAGTTATAGAATAATTATTAAAACAAAAATTCGACATTAAAGTTTTGGGGGAGACCGTTAAACTGCTTGGTGTAAATTTTGAAGGAACTGAAAATGATTTTTCTATTCAGCAGACGGATTACATAGAAAGTATTTATGATCAATTTAAAAGTTATTATCCACCTATTGTATCTTTGCCTATTTCAAAGGGAATTATATTTTTTAAAAAGGATTGCCCTCAAACAAATGAAGAAATTGCTGATATGGAAGAAATTCCATATCGTAACTTAATTGGATGTTTGTCCTTTTTGGCTAGCAGGACGAGTCCTGATGTTAGTTATGTAGTTAATCTTCCTTCACAATTTCAAAGGAATATGAGGAGGAGGGCATCTTTGGTGGTGGAGCTGAGCTGCACTTCGAGTGGAGGAGCTGAGGAGTCCTCCCTCCTCCGGCTCCTCAGCTCCTCCACCTGGGGTCGGAGCCCCACTTTTCCTCTACTTTGTGATGGTGTGAAATAAGTTTAGAATTTATTTTTAAAGTGTTTTAAATTAGTTACGACATTTTTTTCTCTTTAGTAGCGCCATCTATGAGATGTTTTTTGAAATATTTTGGAAAATATTGTCATTATTTGTTTAGGCGGGGTTCGATTTGAGATCTTGTAGTTTAGGAATCGTAGGCGTCTGGTGAGTGTTTCTCGGATATAGTTTTAGACATGAGCAGTGAGGAAAGACTGATTCAGTCGTGTGTTAGTATTTTTAATTATATTATTTGTTACATTTTAATGTATATTATTTGGATTATTTAGTATCTTTATAATTTTTTTTTAGTTTTAATGAGTTGGATAAATTAATTGTTCAGATTTTTTTTCTTCGTCTTTGATAATTAGAATTTTTTTTAGTTTAAGATTGGAAGCGCCATCTATGAGATGTTTTTGAAGTATTTTGGAAAATATTTTCATTATTTGCTTAGGTGGGGTTTGATTTGAGATCTTCTAGTTTAGACATCTAGTGAGGGTTTCATGAATGTAGTTTTAGACATGAGGAGTGGGGAAAGACTGCTTCATATTGTGAGTCTCCCTATAACAGATAAATTCATTAGAAGAGTTTTATAATATACATATTTTTTAATCGTTCGGTATTTAATAATATAAAAATTTTGAAGCATTTTAAACTTCGTATATATATTTTTTCTGATACAATATACTAAGTTATTTAATCTTTAGAAAAATCTTTTTAACAAATGCAGTTTCATATGAGTTAAACACTTGTATATAGGATTTAATTAACGAATGAATAGAATTATAAGTCTTAGTTGGATATTTTAAGAGACACTCATCGGAAAAAAAATAGTCTTACAATTTGGCAATTTGAATCTTTCGTTTTCTCGCCATATGAATTTATTTTGTCTTGATTTGGCGATTTTAATTTTATGCTTTCTCACCATGTGGAATAATTTGTCACCGGATTACTATCAACGTGGATGGTCGTTAGGGATCTGGGGTATAAATAGCGGGCGAGAAGTGTGATTCGTGTCATTTGTTGATTTGCTTTTTAGTGAACGGACGTGTCTTAAATCGCTCCTGATCTCTACCTTTACCTAAGTGGATCATTTATTTGTGAAGATTGTCTTTTGGTTTTTTTTTTTTTTTACTAATATATTATGGATAGCGTTATGCCTATTGACGAAGTTACGACTTTGAGAAGTTTTACGCTTGTGAAGAAGATGTACCAGTGTCTGACTTGTGCGAAGACATTCTCAACTCCTTTTAATTTGAGGCGGCGTATAAAGTCTCATTTAAATGAGAAGTTGTATATCTGTGACGTGTGCCAGAAAGCCTTTGAACGGAAATCAAGCTTGATTAGACACATGAAGATTCATAATAGCGTTTATAAATAGTGAGGATTCTCAAGTTTTAACAGAGGACACTATGTCCCCTAGTCTCATGGATGTCGAGATGTCACCTGAAGAAGATGTTTCTCTAAAGACTTTGACCCTTAAGAATGCTGAGAAGATGAATAATGCTTGCCCTATCTGCAATAAGGGTTTATCATCTACTTCCAACCTAAATCAGCATATGAAGATACATTCGAAAGAGAGATTGCATAACTGTGATATGTGTCTGAAGTCTTATGTAAGGAATTCTGAGTTAGTAAGACACATGAAAATCCATAATGCTACAGGAACAGTCTAAATTAAAATGAATGAGTGTGATCAAGTTTTCACACGGAAGGATAATTTGAAGTATCATCTCAAGTCACATCAGAATTTCGCATTCCTTTGTTGTGATTGTGATGAGGTGTTTAGACGAAAATTCGAATTGAGACAACATTTGCGCACCCAGCACTCTCGTCTACCTCTTGTGAGTGTGAAACGGAAAATAGATTTATCTAATGTAAAGTCTAGAAAACCGAAGCAGTCTGATGCACTTAATGTGTTTAAAACAATGATGCTATACCCTGAAGAACGTGAAGAATGTGACTTAGAAGTGTTTCACAGACACTTACAATCTGAAATACAGGAACGTTTAATTAGTGAAATTTATGAAAAGGGTGCGATTAAATGGTACATGGTGGAAAAAATAGCACTTGAGAGTGTGGTCGTTAATGAAGAGATTGAAGAAATTCAATCGTATTTTCGATGCTCATGCTTCACCGAGCTCAACAAAGATACTATCTCATAACATATTGAAGAAGGATTTTCAAAGATAACTAAGTCCTTTGAAGAATTTGTACAAAGAGGCTCTGGCTGGAAACAATAAAAAATCCATCATTTGGAGCTCAAGATTACTAAATATCATCCCCTTGCTGCGAGTTCCTACATTCCTCTGTCTAAAAAACTGGATGATAAAAAAGCCGTGCTGAATATAAAAAACGAAGACAACAAGTGTTTGGTGTGGCGCCTTTTGGCTTTTAAACTGAACTTAGATTATACAAAAAAGCCTGAACGTGTTTCACATTATCGAACTTATGAACATGATATTAAATTAGGCAGTGTAGAATGCCCTGTACCCCTGCAGAAGATACCTGTTATTGAACAACTCAACAATTTACGGGTTAATGTGTTTGGGTATGAAGAGGATGAAGTTTGCCCTCTGTATATATCTGAAAAGAAGGATCATGATGTGATTAATTTGTTACTAGTCGACAATGGAAAAAAGCAACATTATTGTTTGATAAGAAGCTTTTAAAGAATTTTAGGTGATCTTACCATGCATAATGGTGTGCAACACTACTGTTATCGATGTCTTCATCGATTTTCAAGACAAGACCTGTTGGATAAGCATAGTGAATATTGTTCTCGCCAAGCAGCACAAGCTATAAAGATGCCTAATGAAAATGATAATATATTAAAGTTTTCAGGTTTTCACCTACAACATCCTGTGGCTTATACAATTTATGCAGATTTTGAGAGTCTACTTATACCCATTTCATCAATCTCAACTCTTCTAAAACATCCTATACTGAGAAAACAACCTATCACTTACCGTGTGGGTACGCTTATGTTGTTGTCGGACCCGATGGAATATGTGTGAAGAAAGCACAGGTATATCGTGGTAGAAACTGTGTTGAGCATTTTTTAAACCAAATGATGCAAGAGAAGGAAATTTTAGAACAAAATTTACTAAATATTAAACCTATGAAGCTTTCTCCCTAGGAAGAAAAGGCATTTCGAGAAGCAGAGATTTGTCATATTTGTAAAAAAGCTTTATATGAGAAACGTACATGTGACCATGATCATCTGTCAGGTGCGTACAGAGGAGCTGCACACCCATATTGCAACCTCAATTTCAGACAATCAAAGACAATTCCTGTTATATTTCATAACTTAAAAAACTATGATGCACACCACCTAATGACAAAGTTAGGAAAATTTAAAGATATTGAAATCGACGTGATTGCTACCACACTCGAACAATATATCACTTTTAAAATCAAAAAGCCTACTTCCCCTATTCAGATGGTTTTTATCGATTCATTTCAAATTTTGCCCACGTCATAGGAAAAACTTGTTAAAAACCTTCAACCTGATCAATTCCCTATACTTGAAGAAAATTTCTCACAAAATAATAATTTATCTTTACTTATACGTAAAGGAGTTTACCCTTATGATTATTTTACGTCTTTTGAAAAATTTAATGATAA
Source organism: Maratus michaelseni (assembly GCA_963931845.1). Classification (NCBI taxonomy): domain Eukaryota; kingdom Metazoa; phylum Arthropoda; class Arachnida; order Araneae; family Salticidae; genus Maratus; species Maratus michaelseni. Next base: position 425,667,897 of record OZ007592.1, read on the forward strand.
GCAGCTTCCCACACCTTCTGCATTTTTTAATAGTTTAACCAATGAGCCAACTGATGAGAAAGAGTATCAACATGCCCAGAATGTGTGGAACTCCTTCAGTCTTAAAACTTTGGGGGATTATCACAATCTGTATGTGAAGACAGATGTTCTACTACTTGCTGACGTGTTTCAAAACTTTAGGAAATTATGTCAGCAGTATTAGGAAATTGATCCTGCTCACCTGTTCACTGCACCTTCGCCCGCATGGCTGGCTAGTTTGAAGATGTCTGAAACACCTTTAGAGTTACTCACTGATATAAACATGTTGCTCATGGTTGAAAATGGAATACGTGGAGGTATCAGTATGATAAGCCAAAGATATGCTAAGGCAAACGTACCCGGTAGCCTGATTATAGGGAAAATGGGGCACCCAGCTGCATCATGTACTGGGATGCAAATAACTTATATGGGTGGGTTATGAGCCAATTTTTACCCTATGGCGGTTTTGAATGGTGTGAAACTAGTGATATCACAGAAGAGTGGGTTCTATCTCTATCTGATAGCTCTGAAATTGGGTATCTCTTCGAGGTGGACCTCGATTATCCAAAACATTTACATCCTTTGCACAATGAATACCCTGTCGCCCCTGAGAAATTGTGGAGGAACAAATGCTGTCTCCCAGTGCACGAAACTTGGTGAATAATAATAGAAAATTCATAGGAACATCTAAACTTATTCCAAATTTGAATAATAAAAAGAATTATCAAACCCATTATCGTAATCTTAAATTTTATTTAAAACTTGGTTTAAAAATTACAGCTGTGCACAAAGTTTTAAAATTTAAACAGGCTTATTGGTTTCAGAAATATATTAATTTTAATACCGAAAAAAAGAAAGAAGCAGAATCTTCTTTTGAAAAGGACTTTTTTTAATTACTGAATAATTCTGTTTTTGGTAAAACCATGGAAAATCTTCGAAACAGAAGAACTATTGTGCTTTGTAATGGTGAAAAAAGAGATTTGAAAAGTTTCGTTTTTTCCTTTCAGGAACGCAACCATAAAAATATGTGATTTGTTATGTAACCAGCATGTGATACCAAACGCTTTGTGGTCATTTGGGTAGAGAGATGGGCTTGACAGTATTCTACTTTCTCGCTTCCAATTTTCGGGTTTCTTCTTTATGTTCGCACTACTTATTATGATTTACAATGTCCTTTACTGTATTTTCATACTACATATCTCATGAAGATTTCTTTACAAACAAGGTGGTGCGCATAATTCAGTTTTTATAGCTTAAAACAGAAAAATAAAAATAAAACTGCCCAGTTAAACTGAGGGCATTGAGCTCACAGGCTATTCACACTAATTGTATATTACACTCGTATTTCAAAGAATTTGAAATGAGACCCTCTAAAAATAAAGAAATCGACACTATATTAAAGTGGGGGGGGTCATCTCCCCGTTACCCCCTCATAGTTAACTAATGAACCCCTTAAACTAATCAGGGACGCCTCTTATTACAATGAATATATACATATACAAAATTTGAAGAAAATCGGATAATGCTGCATGAAAAACCCATTTATCTATATTAAGGGGGATTAACCCCCCCCCCCTTCCCCCCTTATACTTAACCAATGAACCCTCAAAACTATTCAGAGAAGCGCATTACCACAATGAACCTATATACAAAATTTAAAGAAAATAGGATAATTCTGCTTGAAAAACCCATTTATATAAATTAAGGAGGGATTAGCCCACCGTCCCCCCCCCTTATACTTAACCAATCAATCCCGAAAACTAATCAGGGAAGCGTCTTAACCCAATAAACCTATAAACAAATTTAGAAGCAAATGGGATAATTCTGAATGAAAAACCCATTTATATAAATTAAGGGGGGATTAACCCCCCATTCCCCCCTTTATACTTAACCAATCAATCCCGAAAACTAATCAGGGAAGCGTCTTAACCCAATGAACTTATAAACAAATTTTGAAGCAAATGGGATAATTCTGCATGAAAAACCCATTTATATAAATTAAGGGGGGATTAGCCCCCACCCCCCAGTTCCCCCCTTTATACTTAACCAATCAATCCCGAAAACTAATCAGGGAAGCGCCTTAACACAGTGAACCTATAAACAAAATTTGAAGGAAAACGGAATAATTCTGCATGAAAAACCCATTTATATAAATTAAGGGGGGGATTAGCCAACCCCGTTCCCCCCTTTTTACTTAACCAATCAATCTCGAAAGCTAATCAGGGAAGCGTCTTAACACAGTGAACATATAAACAAAATTTGAAGGAAAACGGAATAATTCTGCATGAAAAACCCATTTATATAAATTAAGGGGGGGATTAGCCAACCCCGTTCCCCCCATTTATACTTAACCAATCAATCCCGAAAACTAATCAGGAAAGCGCCTTAACACAGTGAACTTATAAACAAAATTTGAAGGAAAACGGAATAATTCTGCATGAAAAACCCATTTATATAAATTAAGGGGGGGATTAGCCAACCCCGTTCCCCCCATTTATACTTAACCAATCAATCCCGAAAACTAATCAGGGAAGCGCCTTAACACAGTGAACCTATAAACAAAATTTGAAGGAAACGGAATAATTCTGCATGAAGAACCCATTTATATAAATTAAGGGGGGGATTAGCCAACCCCGTTCCCCCCTTTTTACTTAACCAATCAATCCCGAAAACTAATTAGGGAAGCGTCTTAACACAGTGAACATATAAACAAAATATGAAGGAAAACCGAATATTTCTGCATGAAAAACCCATTTATATAAATTAAGGGGGGGTACCCCCCGTCCCCCCCCTTTATACTAAACCAATCAATCCCGAAAACTAATCAGGGAAGCGCCTTAACACAGTGAACCTATAAACAAAATTTGAAGGAAAACTGAATAATTCTGCATGAAAAACCCATTTATATAATTTAAGGGGGGGTGGGGATTAGCCTCCCCGTTTTTCCCTTTTATACTTAACCAATCAATCCCGAAAACTAATCAGGGAAGCGCCTTAACACAGTGAACCTATAAACAAAATTTGAAGGAAAACGGATATTTCTATGAAGAGTTATCGCGTTACGTACATACATACGTACGTACATTAGGGTGGAACGATAAAACTTTTTTTTGACAATTTCTGACGTCAAGGAGACTTTATATCGACTTGCTGTATTGTTAGGGTAGTACCTATTTCTTACACTCACTCTTTATAGAATTACCTTTTGAGAACTCATGTGTTCAGAAATTAGCATTTCGTGTTTGTTGCTTAAATTTTGCACACTATTGTATGTAAAAGTTTTATATACACCTTCTTCCATAAAATTCAAATATTTCATATTTTGAGTAACTATATATATATATTTTTATGCATAATAATTGCAAACATCCTAATTTATTTTACAAAGAATTGGACTCACATTTCAGATCTTTCAATAGGAATGACAAATATTTTAATGTACAGTTGATACGTTAATTCATTATTGACATTTCTTTCTGTAGAAGGCAATTGAAAATGGTTATCATTCGCTTTTCATAAGAATTTTTCATTTAATTGATAAATGAAAACAAGTAATTATTAGACAGAAACTATGACAGCTGGAGTCAATTACAAAGAAAGGAAAATTATATTCAAAAGAAGAGTGTCTTAGGAAACTTTGAATACGATCTTATCATGTTAGGGTAAATGGTTGCATGCTGGTCCGAACGTTAAAATTCCAGTGTCTCTGTGTATTTGATAGAGTTTGTGAGATATAAAGAAAGAAGTAATGCACGGAATTCCATGAAATTGCAGATTTTATTAGAATAACATGGAATATTGCTGATTAAAGTTTGTTGTTTGGCGACACTATGACGTGTTTTTCACGATTTCCATGATAGATAAATATCCGCATCTAATGTAAATAATTAGTACAATAATGGTGATTATTTATTATGAAAATCTGTGCAGACTCAATTTGGGTTTTGGTTTTCGGTCAATGTGTTGAGAAACTATGCTTTGATTATACAGATTAAATTAACAGCAAGATTTTAGCTTTATTGGATAGAAATGCATCTAAAATTTATATTTGAGAATATTAATACCAATGTGTATATAAAAACTCATTTTTATGATAATGGTTTTTATCGCTAATGAAACCGAAACATGTCACGTGGTTTATTTGTTTATATATGTTTTTTATATAACACCTTACTTAAGTAGAATACAGTTTTTATGAGTTTATACTAGTACATAATCCGCGTCAAAAATGCCAGATAGTTGATCAGCGCTGCATTTCCATAAGACTTCATACAAACAAACAACATGAAGATTTTATTATTGAAAGGTGTGTATTGTAGAAAACTACATTTTAAAAATGACAAATGATTTATACAAATACAAATAATGAGGATTTTTTTTTACTCAATATTAAATTTTTGAAATAGTTCAACGGTTGGATAAAACATTCAAATTAAATATTAAAAAATAATCTATGTGCGAAATTTTTTGCAAAAATGTGTTATCAATGAGATTTTAAAGAGTTGGACTCACCACATAGCTCATTTTTTTATTATATAAGCAAAATTAAATGGGAATTTCTCGGTACTATTTATTCCTTATATTTTAATTACGTTTTATAAGAAAAATCATTTTACTTACGATGGAAACAAAATTTCAAAATTTGTTTGTATTATCTGCCGGTAGATGGCGCCAAAATATTTTAAAAAGAAGCGTAATATAATGCTGGATCGATAACCGCAAAGCCCCCTACGAAAGCTGTCACCGCTATTTCTGAAAAAAGTGTTTACAGAAAAAAATATTACAGAAATGTTGATATAGATGTTTCATATGAAAATATGCTATACAGACATGATTTGAGGCAGAAAAAATTATCGTTTAGTTGTCATATATTAGCATATATTTTTCATTAAGCCTAACATGTCGTTTCGCTAAACTCGGGTTCGTCATGAAAGTAGGATGACATGGAAGTAGTTTCGCATCTCCGACTCGGTTCACTCTGGAATGTTTACCTACCTACAATATACTTTCCTACACTTGGATTTGTCAATAGGTGACTGCTAAAATAGTTGTTGAAGGTTTTAAACAAAATTAATTTATTTAAAAGCTGTAATATGCTTTTACAAATATTTTAAGAGCAGAATCGGATATGAAGCTTTCAAAGAGTCATTCATTTGTGATTCATTTGAATTTGTGATGCTGAATGGCAACAGTGTTCGTTTGTTTATATCTGGGATTCCGATGTTTTATCTGGATTTTTAATTAAGAACTTAAAACATTATATTAGGATATGATATACATGTTTAAAAGGAAAATATGCTGAACAGACATGATTTCCAGTAGAAGTTATTGTCATTTAGCTGTTATATGTTAGCATAGGTTTTTCACTAAGCCTAACATGGCGTTTAACTACAGTTGATTCGCAGACCAGAGTGGTCGCGCCCGCAATGGTTACTGAAACTTTCATGCCTTTGGATTTTATTATACGTAGATGGTTATGAAACGATCATGCACTCTTTTAAATTTTATGATTTAAAAAGCATTTTTACCAATATATATATATTCGACGAATTTTGACATTGAATATCAAACAGGGAGCAGATTCATATTTTATTCTAAAAGGCACTGTGACATCTTATCAGATTCAAGAATACATATTAATATTCATAATTGTTTGTATCAAATTTTGCACATATAAATTAATTTTAGTATGATATATATTAAAGTCTTGATATATATATATTACAAAATTTATTATTTTCCACCATAATTAACTTTTATTCTATATAAATTTTCTTTTTTATAATATTCAATATATAATTCCGGTTAATTAAATTAAAATCCCATCTTAAATTAAACAATCAATCTCCATATGTAAAGGTATAAGATTTTAATTCACATAATATTTATTCCAAAGCACTTAAATCTAAAAACGGTGCTAACTACTTAAATTTATTCTTTACATAAAACCCTTTCATTTTAAACCACTATTAAAATTCATTATTATTCTCGTGTCTTTCAAACCTCTATAAATTCTTTATTTATATGCTAAAATGTCATAACTCTTAAATTATTCCGCTCTAAAAATTCGTATTTCTTTAAAACCACTCTTTCATTAAATATTAAATGTGTATTAGAATATTTTAAAATGCTCTCATATCCCCCCCCCCGCGTCAACGATTAATTTTTTTTCTTTATCGTTTGTTAAATTCGAAGCTATTTTTATCTTCAATCTCGAAACAGATATTTTGTTTTGTTTATTCTTCAATCATCTGAGAGCGATGCTATGGAAGTTTCTAGAGCAAATTTTCGCGCCAGGAAGTTTGTTTTCTTCAAAATTAATGCACCGGAAATATTAATTAAATTCCTTTAAAACGTTTATGATCCGTACAAGAAGGTCATGTGACGTGTTTTGTAACCTTGCGCAAGTTTGGTTAAAACCACATGCGCGCCCTGATTTCAGCAGAGATAAAGGAAAGAGTTAAAATTTTATTGGCGTCTAATATTCCCTTAAGTCCTTTATAATTCGGTGATGTTAAGTTCTACAATTTTCGATTGGTGCTTAGTGCCAATTATTTACAGCCAAGTCATCTAAATAAAATGGTCAGTTGTCAAACAGGAGAAGGATGGAGAGTTCCGCTTGTAGTAATGGTGTGTATTATTAGTTCGATATAATTTTAATTCACCGAACATTTCTCCGAGGGTGATATCCTAAAAATGTAAATAAAGTATGATTTTCAACTAAATTCTGCTTGGACTTAGAATTATTACCACACTGTCAATGTTGTGCTGTTCGAAATGGGAAACCCTATTGAAGTTGGTAAATGTTTATCAACACCTAATCGCGACTGTCAATGCATTGATCGAACCGGGGAGTCGAAATCATCACATATATGTAAAAGTCTATATAAAAGCCCCATTATATCGGCTGTATTTTGTGCCGAAATTTATGTTTTATGAATTATATTACTTTTTAAACTAATATTTAACAAAAATTGTAATTTTACTTTTTTTTCAGAAAAATATTAAAATAACTATTATAACAATAAATATGTAATGATTTGAAATGTTATTATCAAACGAAACATTAGTGTTAATCTGTTTTTTCTAAAATAATAAAACTTAAGGATTTTTCAGTATAAGTTGTATTTTTTTAATGAAATAATTTTTTTTCAAAATCTTTTCAGGAAATAGTTTTAATAATATGTCACTTCCAAGAAAAATCTCTAAAAATGTTGAATAGTTAAAATTACGTAATATAAAAACAATATTTTATACTTTTGTAAAAAAAAAGAACCTTTATACTTCGCAATGCATTAAAAATATATATTGTTATTTAATTATATTTTATCTTATTTTATTTATTTGTTTTGTTTATTTATTTGCTGTTACATATTACGTATTTTAGAACTAATCATTCTCAAATCTCAATTTAATGTCTTTAAATCAAACCAATAATAGCAGTAACTATAATAATAATAATAAATGAGATTTTATGACGAGACAATGAACGCGTGCCACAAATATTCCGCCGTGACATTTACAAGCAACACAACCTGAATTACACAAACTCTGTAATTTAATGCAGTCAGAACGTCAACTTCATTACCGTCTCTTTTAATGTTCATGAAAGGAGAGGGGAATTCGCATTGTCCTAAAGCAGGTACATGGATACCTTTACAGACTTAAAGTATTATCTGTGTACATATTTCACATTCCACGAGCTGAATAAAATGCGTAACACTGTAATTCTGAAAAGAACCTGTATAATAAAAACATAATTATTTTAAGTACATTTTATCCACCTTGAAATGAAATTAATATTTTGGTTTGTTTTGTTTTACGTACAGATTAAATATGGACATATTTATCGAGATTTAAAATTTTAAAATAACATATTAAAAAACTATGTCAATCTTTATAAAATTATTTAATAAATGAGCAAAAAGGAATTTTCTAATAAACAAGATTTGTTAAACTTGCTTTTAAAAAAATGGTATATGATTTACTTTTAGAAATGTCATTATGAAATTATCAGTTATTTTCTAATTAAAATATTGTTTTAAGGATTGCTTTTAAAAGTATTATTAATACAACTAGATTAAATACTTTCCGCATATTTTAAATTTTATAATTACATATTAAAAAAGAAATGTCCACCTTAATAAAACTCCAACAAAATGGTGAAAACCTGGCTCGATACAGAAATAAAGACAAAAAGCTTCTTAACAGCACCCTAAAAACTAGAAATACACAAAGCCTTTCAAAAGAAATTTTTCTTTCTTCATCATGCGCAAAAAACGTGCTATAACTTTCAATTTAGTGACAAGACTCACTATCTTGTGCATCTCTTACTTTTGTGGTTTTAATAAGACTTTGTTTTTGTTTTTGTTTATTTTATAAAAGTATTTATGGACAGAGAAAAATTTAGTTTTTTTTTTTTTTTTTTATTAAACTAAAACTAGGTTTTATCTTTTACGCTGTCATTAAGAAAAACAATTTACTAGATTATTTTCCTGAAAGAAGATTTCTTGCAGAATTCTTCAATTTTATGAAGGAATTTCAGAAATTCTTATTATACCAAAAATTATTTGTATGTGGTGTTAAATTCCTGAAACGAGATTAGTATGATTTATATAATATATCTTTCATATCACGGTATAGATATACCAGTATAGACAGTCTGGTAACTGAGAAATATTATTAAAAAATAGATATATTTAGCGTATAGAGACAGTCATTTGAACAAACATTATACGGGCTCATTTTCTATACTTCTATACTAACTACGCAAATTTAATGTGTACGCATATTATAGCACTTTTAAATCAAATATTTGCATTGCTTTTATTTAAAAGAAAGCAAAAATATTTATTTGTGAAATTAGTTCTAATACTATGTTCAATATATATTTAAAAAAAAAATGAAGTCAATGTTTTGAGTATCCTATTGATCCCTATACTTCAAGTATGCTGCAAATAATGGTATTTGCAAGATATAAATAAAATCGTATTTGCAAGATAGAAGAAGTATTGAACAACATTAAGAATTAGAAGATAGTCAGTCAAAATGACGTGTTTGCATTTTTAAAAGAATGATATAGCATTGCCTTATAAAAATAATTTTTTACACGGCTTTGAATCTCTCGACGACCTTGGGCTTATGTATTTATTTCTCGTTGTACTTGTTAAGTTGTAGCATTTGCCGTCCAAATTCTATCCCGCAACTTCTGGTTTTGCCTCGCTAGCCATCTTTCTTGCTGTTCATTTTATCTTTGGTGTTTTCTTGCAATGGGACTTTCATCTTTGTTCATTGCATTTAGAAAAAATCTATAACCTTCAATTTCTTATAAATAAATAATAATAATTACTGTAAAACTTCAATTCTTAATAAATTTGTTAGCTAATAGTAAAAAAGGACACCCGTTGTAAGATTGAAAAAATAAATCTAAAAAATAAACATTCACTCGTGATGCACTTGAAAGAATATACTTTTTAGAATTTTTTAAGAATATATTTTCTCAAGAGTCATTCACGGCTGTGAAAAAAAATTAAAACAGTTCGAATATAAAAATTGTAACAATATTGCATTTAATACATACCTTCGGAATGAATCGGAAACATTTATAATTAAGCATTGTTTTTTGAAATCGTGAAATGATTGCAAAAATGTTTTTAGTTTTGTATGCTTTATACTGCCACTGAGCAAAATGATTACATCCATAATCTATATTTTAATGAATCTCAAAGGAATGAATCGCATATTCTTTACCATCGCTGATACGATTTTCAACGCAAGATATAAAGAAAAACATGCATATTTCGATGTAGCTCATCACTCAAGTTCTTTTGGTTTTTCACAATCGTTCTAAAAAGGTTACTCTTACGTGGCTTATTTATTAATGGATTTATCGGGATCTGGATGAGTTCATTCCGAAAACTATTAAATATAAAAGGATAGACTGGTTAAAATGCACAATTAATCACTCTAAAAATATAACGATAATAGAAAATGCATTCGTTCATCGTCTATTCCTTAACGTATTTTAATTACCGATTTAAAGCACATTCTATTGATAATCTAACAATCGCTAAAACTAAACGTTTATAAAAGTGTTTATTGAATGCTTATTAAAATATTTATTAAACGTTTGTTTAAATGTTTAGTAAATGTTTATAAAAATAGTTATTGAACATTTATTAAAATGCTCATTAAATGTTTATTGAAATTGTATTAAAATATTTATTAAATCATTTATTAAAAATGTATTAAAATGTTTATTAAACTTTTAAGAAGAATTTAGTTTTTAAATCAATGAACAGCAACATTACCAGAAATTAAAACATTCACAATTAATTTTACAGATTTTAGACTAATGTTTTTAAGAGATTCTATTAAAATACTGAATTAGAGTACTTTCCGAAATATTCCAATTACCAAATAGCTTTTATTCGTATGGATCAATTTAGGGAAATAAGTGAAATTATCACGTTGCAAAAATGATAAGATTATCAATTATGTTCTTAACACTGCATTCTATTATTGGCGCGTCCAGAGAGCTTTCAGAAACTTTCTAAAGTGCAGGAATAAAAATGGGTTATCGAAAATCAATTATAATTTACTTGAAACATAACAGTAAATATAACATATGTTTCAGAATTTGTATCACTAAAAGTCTTACATTTTCCTTTGATTTATATCAAATATATAAAACAAATAATGGTTGAAAAAGAGTGAGATAATACTAATTAATACTTATTGAGTATAATAATGTTTTTCTACCACCGTTTTAAAAGAAGAATAAAGATTCACAGTGCGTTAAATTTCAGATATTACTTGGTATTCCCTGCATGCCTTATTATTTTTTTTCTAAATGATTGGGAAGATAAAATTTATGAAGAGAAAAATGAATTTGTTAAATATGACATTTTTTAACGTTTTTAATAATCCATCTATGGCTCAATTTAGATTTAAAAGAATTAGACATTTTGATCCTCTGAAAATACCTATAATCAATGACAAACAAAAAAAAAAATTCGATTTTTTTTATAGAATATTTTTGGAACATTTTAATTGGCAGTTTTCGATTTTCAGCAATCTTTATTTGATATAGTTACAAAAACACGCCTGTGGTTTTTGTTGTCAGTATTTTTCGATTTCAAATACACAATTTGGGGCGGAAAATGCTATATTTAAATAATTTAGGAAACGCATTGCTTAAAGTTTCTTAGTACTATGTTGATAGGCAAATTTTACCAGTTAACGCGCCTTTTAATCAAAATATTCTAACAACCTTTTTCAACAGTAATATTTTTAATATTTAATAACAGACAGTGTGTAAACAGAACAAACAACACTTACTGCTAAAAGTTTCTGATTTATATTTCGAATAAAAACCGCACTTAATCAATAACAAGCACACTCGTCACCGGTCAATGCGTTAACAATCATTGCTGAAATAAATGTAAATCCACGTTAGGGTGCATAAACTAGTATATGGAGTGTTTGAAATGTCTCGAAACGGAAGTGGCATGCACTGTTTTTTTGTTTTTCTTTTCCTGAAGGAAATTACGAAAACGTAACCCTCCAATGCTCATAAATAAACTTACATATATATTTTTCAAATTCAAATGTTGTATTGTACTGTTTTCACTAAAAGAAAGTATAAAAAATCTAATGTTAGCAAAAATAACTTGTTATGCAAATAATGTGGACTGCCAGGTATGGGTTATAGTCAACAAAATCAAAATCACATCAGAGCAGCAAAAATTAATCAAACTAGATGGAACCCGTCAAAACTTGACGGAAAAAAATACTATAACAATATCAGTAAAATAAGCTTCTTAGAAGGGGTGCGTATGAAACAGGTTTTCAAATATTATATTTTAAAAGTTTTTCCCCCCAGTCAAATACAGTACAGTACTATTTCCGGTGCAAACTGCAAACAAACAATCCGTAAACAACTGTGTAATGCAAATCCGTTTCACATTACCGCCAAATTCTCCACAGCAAGGAAAAATTTCATGGACCTATGAAGTATCATACAAAAAGCATATTCCTACGTTCATCTCATATTCAGTAAATAAAAGAACATAGTAAATAAATCACACATCTCCCCCCTCCCACTGTGATAATGCAAACGAATGAACTCCTATGTGCATGTGCATTGCACCTGCCCAAAAGCACCGTCAAATTCGATGTTAAAAAAGTTTTAAAATGTTTAAATTAAAAGTTTTAAAATGTCCTCTTTAATCATTGTTCGTTACAAATTCATATCTTCAAAAACACATCCATTATTTTAAGCTAATCAATTTTTATGTAAAAATGAAGAACTTTTTTACAGTAATAAATCAATCTGCAGATGAGGGAGATTTTTAATGTTTTCAAGTGTAATTTATTTGTACATGCAAAAAAAATGCAATTCCTAGCATATTCAGATATTTGCTGGAACATATACATCAACGAATTCAACATATCAATTTTATGTTCAACATAAACTGAAAATAGGTTTTTTTTTTTTTTTTTTTTTTTTTTGGACAGATTTTTGTTTAGCGAAAAAAGGGTTTACAGAAGGGTTCTTATGGATAATCTGATTCTATGATTTATCACTGTGTTTATTATTATTATTCACTTTTTATGATGATTAGGGAAATCTACTTTCAATTGAGGCAACTTTCCCAGGGGCTATTTTACATTATTGAAGCAAACTGGTGGTCATTCATAAGAAATAATTAAAAAACTTTTCATGCTTGAAAATTATTTAAAAAATCGTTAAATTAAGCGGCAGTTTTCAAATAAATTTCCTTTGAAGGCTATTTTTTTTTCTAATTGATGATGTAAGAATTAAAATTGTAAAATGTAGTAAAAATAGAAATTTGTAGTATTTAGAAGTGATGTAAACCCGATGAAAGCTAAAGCGATAGCGCCGTTTGTTGTCACAACCGTTGTACATTTTTAAGAATTGCCACTGTATTTTGGCTGGCGTTTGAAAGTAGAAAACTATTTTTTGACATCGAAAGAGAAATTCACAGTGAAAGGAATAGGACTTTGCGCTAATAAGGAACTGTTAAATGAACTTATAATAAACCAACCAAAATAATTCCTATATGAAATATTAGTCTTACATTGTTTATTCTAGCTAAAAATACAATCATTATTTCAAGTTTTTTTTTTTTTTTTTTTTTTTTTTTTTTTTTTTTTTTTTTTTTTAACCATAACACTCTTTTTAATAATTTCAAATTTCCAGAAATCCTTTTCTTTAGTGATTTTTTTTTAAATTAAAATAGGAAATTTTCTAACCTATAATTAAAAAAAGGGTAATTGGTAACATGTAATCAACGTATGCAATCAAAATGAAGCAATCAATGACGGCTCCAATTCTAAACTTTATAATTAAGAATGGAAAAAATCAGTTAAAATTACACATGTTGACATGTTGACACAATCACATACATTTTTCTCTTTAGTTTTATCACTGTTAAAATGCATTTCAAGCTAAACATTATGTCATTTTCACCAGCGCAAACTTTTCACACGCACTTTATATATGTTACTTTAATGCTTAAATACCATGTATACAAATAAAAATATATTTTGTATTTAACTGTAATGAAAAAATGGCATCAACAAAGTTATAATGCATAATGATAAAATAAACCCAATAGACAATATTCCCGTGACGTTACAATAAATATGAATTTTTATTCGCTTATAAAACACCCAGATAAATATTTTTACCGAAATTTAACTTGCAAATTAAAAAATTCGGCCTAAATTACACGTGCTTTTAATATTTATTATTCCTCTTTTATCTTCGCAACCATAGAGCTTAGAGAATAAACTTCGTGCCTCGCAACAGTGGGCGTTATCCGATTATGACGTCATTTGCAGAAGTAAAAATTTAATTGAAAATTACGGCTAATTAATTAAATTTTCGAACAAACGAATGCTCGATAACAAATCTGTGTCCAAATATCTTTCATTTAGAAAAAGAATGATGTAATTTGATGCGGTAGTTTGTTCTCACGGATTGTCAAAAGAAATCGCTTACGTTTTAAATATATAGATATTTATAATCTTGCAAATACCAATCAACATTTAGTTAACATTCACGCAAAAATAAATATGATACTTACTGTTTTTTGACATTTTTGTCCAAAAAAAAGGTCCAACAAAAGTCTTGTTTTGTTTGGAGGAGGTACAAATCTTAGGAAGATTGTAGTATTATATCCGGAATTCCGATAGATATGAAACATTTTTCTATTGTTAGATAAACTTTTCTGGATTCCAATAAGGCACAATGGTGCATATTCTCTTAAACTATTAATCCATATTAAATAAGTATCAATCCTAAATATCCCCTCTTGGCAATGTTTCTGATTTTCATGTCCTTAAAAATGTGTTTAAAATAGCAAACCTGTAATTTATACCCAACCAATGTCAGAAATCTTCAAATGTGACATCTCTTATTGTTTTAATATATTGCACAGATACGTCAGAAAGAAATGAGTACTGTTTTGCAGTTTTTCTTGAAAAGGACTTAAAAAAAACAAGATATGTCCCACGGCTACTTCCTGTTATAAACTCTGACTGTGCAAAGGCTTGGGAATCAGATAGAACGGTTATCACTTATCCCATCACTAAAAATTCAATTCCCTTTTAAACTGTGAAAACTTTGCAAAACCTTTTAAGAAATTTACAGAAAAATGACATTATTCTTTTTCAAATAGCAACTATTTCCCCATTTTTACTTTCTTCTATATTTACAAGAATAAAGTATTGGATCCATGAACAATTTCGACGGATTTATACGTTTTAGAAGTTCCTGAACACGACTTGACTGTTTTTAGAAAATGTCTGCCTGTGAGTCTGTGTGTGTGTCTGCACGTGGCAAAACTTTTGTGGGCACTCTATCTCAAGAACTAATGCACGCAATTTAATGAAACTTTAGATTCAGTTAGACCTCGATAAAAATTAGTGCTTATTAGCTTTTGGTGCTAGTAGCCCTACAGATGCCGCGGCTATGCTGAATTTTTCATGATTTCCACAATAGCTCTATCACAACAACTAACACACGGATTGTCACAAAACTTCATATTCAGTTACACATTGACAAGTTGGTGATTATTTTTTCGTGAAACTTATGTAATAGGTGGCGCATTTATGCTGCATATTTTTATACTAAGATACATAATTAAAACAATACGCTTTTTTGAAATATTAACATCTGTGAGATAAAAGAAAGTTTTGGGATGCGTTTAATTTGTGAACAACTGAAATTTTGACTTTCATCGCGAGCCCGTGTCAGGCTCACGACACTGCTCTGAGTACATATCATCTCTAATACGCATACTCACACATGTAAACTCTACTCTATGTGAGTATATGCCTGTCTTTGTATGATTACAAATAAAAAAAATAAGCATGAAGTACGTTTACTTAAAACAAGACCGAAAAATCATGCGTCAAGCATAGATTATGTAACATTTTCCAACTTTTCCAAAATAATTTTACATATTAAATTACCGTTTAATAAGGTGAAAGATAACATCATGAAAATATGGTATTGGTACGGTGAAAGATAAGTAAACAATTTGGAAAACGCATAACATATTTAAAAACCCAATTTCAGGAATTATTAACAATATTTGAAAAATATCCGAATTCTTTTGTGCAACCCTGTATATGATCTATAGATTTGTATATGTGTACACAGAATGCGAAATTTTAGTTCAGATAGAAAACGCGTTTCACAGTTTAAAATTTCCTTTCTGGAATTTCCCTCAATAAACGTAAATGTACTCCAGAACTTTTGTTCTGCCCTGTATATGATTTGTAGAACTTATACACACCAAGTAATAGAAAAAAATGAGTTAAATTTAAAAACGCGTTAAGCAACTGAAAAAACACTTCCAAAAATTATTGTTAACAGACAGTACCAAATTATTTTGTGTGTCCCTGTAAATGAATGATAAATGCTATACTCTAAATATTCTATAGTAAGCTTCTTGTAATGCACCTTAGTCATATATATAAATTTCAATTTGTTTGATATATTTAAACATTTTGAAAACAAACCGCAAGCTATTTTTCTAGACAGACCGTAATGCATCGGGATTCTTTTGAGTGTCCCTGTAAAACAAGTTTAAGTGTATACACACCATATTCTATGCTAAATTTTAGTTTAGTTAGGAAACGCATAGCACAGTTTAAAATTCTCCTTCTGTCAATAAACGGAGTTATTTTGACTGTTCCTGCAAAGTAACTATAAGTGTTATGCACACCAAATTTACCATATTAAGCCTCTTGTAGCGCACCTCAGTGATATATGTCAATTTCAATATGTTTGAAAATGTATAACATCATTAAAATAAACCGCAAATGATTTTTCCCATAGATCGTAATGTAACGGTATTCTTTTGAGTGTCCCTGTAAAAAAACTATAAGTTCTACACACTTCATATTCAATACCGAACAGACCATAATAACATATATCTGTTGCATGAATATACATATATATTTACGCGAAATAGAGCACGGGCAGACAGACAGACAGACGGCAGACAAACAGACAGAAGACAGACAGACAGACAAACCGAATTCATAAACATCTTTCAACTATGTTAAAAAGGCACAGTGAGAAATTAAAAAAATATATAAATAAGTCGAAACTTTTGTTTATAAAGTTTTCATAATTAAACCTGTTTACACCGAATTTTTTTGTTCATCAGTTTTTATTGTATTGTTATAATTTTTCTTAAAATGTTTCTGATCAGAAAACAATAATTGTAAAAAGTGATTATTACATTTTCCTTTTATACACTTGTTAATAAAACAAACTTGAGTTTATTTATTGAGCATTTTAATAAATATATTTTTTAACATAATACAATAAAATAGAGTGCGATTTGGGATTCAGTTATGTAAAAGTCGATTTCATGCACATAAAAAACCTATTTTCAAACAATATACATGATATTTATTTTTAGAGTGACAAAGTTACATTAATTCGAGAAAAATAAATAAGACAATATGTTATTATAAGAAATAGAAAAATTTATTAGAATAAATTTATAGAAAAATAAATTAGACAAGAATGTTATTATAAAAAATAAATAATAACATTCTTTAAAAAGAAAACTGTCCTTTACCTTAAGAAATTAAACTATTCTGAAACTTTGAGAATTCCATCAGAATTTTCTTATTTAGTATAATAAGTTAGAAAGCTTCAATTTCGTATTACAAAAGATAGATGGTATGTTATCGAATCTTTTCAATAAAGTTATTTACTGGTGACTAAGCCATATGTTTGAACCCTTTTAGAAGTTTTATTATCTTTTCCAATTTCATTTTCTAATTTTCTGTAGCTTTATGTTTCTTTCAAACATTTCCAGTGAATTTTAAGAATGTTTTGCTTTTTTTTAACAGCACTAATAAGATCAAAAAGTAAAAAGTGAAATATATACATAGCAGCAGTCTAGTAAGAGTCTATTTCGATTAAGAATTAATATTCTATTTTAACAGGATTTTGCTCAGCTACGCAAAAAAATAAAAAATATGTTACAAAATTTACAAAAGTTACAAACGCACACAAACACACAAAGAAAATTCGGTCATGTTTTAATGAAAATAATTTTTTTTTCTAGAATTATTTTTTAAAGCACGCCCAGATCTTTAAACTATTAATGAAATACGGAGCGACTAATGAAGTAAATGTTAGTGTGTTGTTAATGTTTTAATAGGATTTTCGCGAAATTGATGTGTTATAACCTGGTTGAAAATATATTTAACTGTGTAATTTTACCGACAAATTTGGAATCTTTTCTTTAAATATTACCAAGATAGGTAGTGATTTGGTGACATTTGGTGTTATTTCTGGATTTTTAAGAACACAGAATGGATCATCAGTCTGGATGGATATTCAGTTAAAGTGAAGTTTCTAGCACTTTCGGTAAAAGAGCTAAAATTCCATTGTATTTCGAAACCGTTCACGCAACAGTTAAACTCCCGAGAACTGTCCACAAATTATAATATTTTTTAACTGTTATGTAAAAGTATTAAAACTGTCATGTAGAACATTTTCTGTAAGTAGCATATCGTTGTAAAGATTAATACATTATGAGAACTTCTTTCATTTTGAAATAATATAATGTCATTAAAAAGCATATAAACAGTTATCACTGATGGACGTTAAAAAGAACGACTTATATTCTGAAACCTTGTAAAATAAATATCAAATCATTAGCATGAAAAAAGGTGTCTTGTTCTCGTTGTACAAATTATGAACTGGAAAAACATATATACAAACGTTGCAAGTTAAATAAAACTTTAAAATATAACAGAAATTTTCTTAAAAGAAATCCTGAAAAAAAACAGCCTCATTTCCTCATAAAATAAAACGTTAAAATACAGTTATTTAAACAAATTTGAAACTTTAAAAATTAACATTATCGTAATTCTTGTACAATGTGACTATTTTTAGTTAAGATGCAGATACACGCGAAATAAATTCTTTAAATTCTTTAAGCACTTTGTGTACGATCCCTCGAAGCATTACTCAGCTCATTTGTGTTCAGATACAGAAAAATTGTTCAGGTTTCATATCTCGGTCAATTTTAGTGTTAGATGAATGAAAGTTTTTTTTAATCTTACTTTTCAGTGTAATAGGTAATTTTTACTAAATATCAATTATTGGACCGAGGGACAGTATAAAAAATTAAATTTCATAACTTTTAAGAAATGCTTTTATTGACCCAAATCGTTTTTAAAATCTATATATATATATTTGTCTTACGTGGCGAGAAAATAGGGCTGAATTTGTAACTTATGGTTTGGCAACAACTGTAGTTTCCAGAGCTCAAACCAATGAACAGACTAGATGGTATTAGATCAGCTCCGCCTCCGTCCAATATGGCGGTCAGTGAGAGATCAGTGAAACCATAGGATGAAACTCAAACTAGCAATTATTAAAAATAAAATAACATGTACGTAATCCAAAGCATCTGAGATGATTCCTCATTTTAATTATGAGCAACATCGTTAATTCCAAATGAATTCTCAACTCTTATTTAGAATTCATTTACGAATTTCTCTCACTCAAAAGATGGAGAAAAAAAAAATCAACTGTCTAGATATCACCTGCCGCCATCTGTTGCTGTATTGATGAAGTAAAAAATAATTCATTTTGTAAAAATCTATAATCAATCGGAACAATAAAATGTCGAACTATCTTCCTATCACGTAGTTTTTTTTTCTAATGAATTTAAGTCGTGCTGTACAAAAGATTCTTTTTTCATAGTATTTAAATGATTTATATGCTCATTAGTAGCGCCAACTAAATGCATTTTCGGTTGTGTTTTCAACGGAGAATTACTTTTTTACATTAAAATAAATTGTCAATTTCATATGTTCAAATGTTTTATGGTAGAATTTATTCCAGCTAGAATTGCTGAAAAAAGAGGCGAGCGAAGCGAGCTGTGACCGCGTAGCTGTCTCAATGTGAATTGCTTCCGAATTCACGGGGGGTTGGCGAGCGTTAGCGAGTTGGGAGCTGAGCCCCTAGTACTTATTTATTTTATTTAAAACATTTTTGCAATTTGAAGTATATATCTATGACGAACGGTTTAGGAATTAGTCATTGGCCACCGTTGAGAGTGGACACACAGTATAATAAACAATCGTAATACATCTGCGTTTGTATAATATTATATATATATATATATATATATTGAGCGTGCTGGAAATTTTATTACTGTAAATGATATGATTTAAAGGAAAACAAGGATATATTTTATATACAGTTTGAATATTATTCTAAACCGTAATGAATACTTACTAATAACTACACAAAATTAAATGAATTCTATTTATTTATGTATTTATTATTTGCTTTTTTACTAAGCATAATAAAGGTTTATTTATTTATTTTCTTATTTATTTATATATTTATTTAAATCTGTGTTTTTTTATTTGCTTATTACTTGCGTACAAGTCACCAGTCATTTTTAAATAGCACATTTATGCAAATTATTACAGTCATTTGAAGGATTGATTATAATGATAGCGTACTTTTCGTCCAAATGGTTAGCTTTGTGGAAATGATACAATGAGATAATCTTACTCTATCCCAGTAATAGACCTCCATTCAGCTCTTTGTTTTACTGAATGGAAATATAACTCAACTAGTCGTTGGGGGCCAAGTAATACTTACCCATCATGGATATGCATAATGTAAAATATTAAAATAAAAATGTGTAAACTACTTATAAAATGCATTGCAATTCGAATAAAATTGTAGCTTGATGACGTCATAAACTTTAAAGGCTCGATTACTGAATTGCTTAAAAGAAACATCCTTAAAACTCCAAAAACAATAATTCTATTAACTAGCGGTTTATTGCATCTGATTAAGCGTCAAATTTCCAATTAAAATATATCTTTGAAGTGAAATTTGGATGAAATACAGGGTCATGAAAAATCGAAGAGTGTGGCAAATAGGATTCCAAATATCTCGGCAACACATTATCCGATCGACTTCATGCTTTATGCAAAATGTATGTTTTTTTATTGTCTTTTATATTCATTTCTTAAAATAAACAATTTCGAAAATTTTTATATACCTTTTATCGGAACGAATATTTCGAGAGTCCGAAAAAAATAGTTCCGGTTAATCGAGGTTATAGAAATTAAATAGGCTTCTTCCCATTATTACATACTAAGTATATACCAAATTGCAAGTCTCGATCTCAATTTTGTCGGGAGATAGAGCGTTTACAGATACACAGACGGACGGCAAAATTTTTTTTCTAAAAATATGTTTTTCGGAATCTCCAGTGTCTGAAACGTGTAAATCCGTCAACAAAATTTTTCGATTTTCAAAACGATTACAAGACTTACCCTATAATGATGGATAAGTAAAATGCGAAACAGTTACCAATGGGGCTACGGATGGTCCCTCTTTTCAATATTCTATTACATCTTTGGATTTATAATACTAGGGCAACTTATAATCAGTAAGAACTAGTATCATTTCTATATAATGATTTGAAGCTGAATTACAGTAGTTGCATAAAAATTGCTATTATGCTATTTTTAATTATTGCAATTATTTATATGTTATTTTAATTATTGCAATGCATAAAAATTATGCTATTGCATAAAAAATTTTCTAATTAGGATGTGTGGGGCAGTATCCCTTTTTACCCATGACTGCACCATGTATCAATATCATAGTGTTGCAAGAGCCTTTAGCTGTTTTAAGAGGCTGCTGCCTTATCACCATTATTTTTGTTATTATTATCTACAAAAACAACTTTTCAAAAGTAAAAAAAAAGCCAAGCGTAAAAAAAAAAAAATGTGGCTAAAAAATGGTGTGATATCAAATTTCCAAGCTATTATATTACTTTTTTAACTTTTTTCCATTAAATAAGTTATCATATATATAAGTCGAGTGCCTACGTATATGTTAATAGAAATCGTTTTCTCCTGTACTAAATACATCCTAACGAGTTTCTGAAAATTTAATTTTTTTCAAATTATGCATGATGGGCTTGGCGGCCATCTTTGCATATTATTCACAAAATTCTAAGCATCCAAATCCGTAGTTAAAATCCGAAGTTCAAAATTGTTATTTAAGCAAATATTTTAAGCGTTTCATTTATAGATTTGTATGATCTGAAAATTGTGTCTTAAGATAATGATGACTTATCTTAAAGATTCATCTTATGATTTATTTTTTACAGTAATTAATAATTTCAAACTAGTAAAAATAAATTTCTCAAAATATCAGTCTTATCTAATTTATGTGTCCGTAGTTAAAATCTGAAGTTCGAAATTGTTATAAACATATTACATTGCAAACATATTACGCTTTTACTTTAGAAATTTGGGTGCTTAGAAATATGAAAAGATGGCCGCCAAGCCCATCATGCATAATTTGAAAAAAATTGAATTTTCAGAAACTCGTTAGGATGTATTTAGTACAGGAGAAAACGATTTCTATTAACATTTACGTAGGCACTCGACTTATATATATGATAACTTATTTAATGGAAAAAAGTTAAAAAAGTAATATAATAGCTTGGAAATTTGATATCACACCATTTTTTAGCCACAACTTTTTTTTTTTTTTACGCTTGGCTTTTTTTTTTACTTTTGAAAAGTTGTTTTTGTAGATATCATTTCTTTTTTTTAAAAACAGAATAAACATAATTTAAATAATCTAAACATGAGAAATAATTTAAAATTACATTTTACTTTCAGTCATTGTTTAAAAGGTTAACTAGAAATACCAGTAGATTTTTAAATTAAACTAATAACATCATACTAAATGTGGCTTGTTATAATACTTGTTATCCCCCGTTAAAAAATATCACTGACTTATCGATGAAATGAATAAAAATGCAATACGTACATAGCGTGTCAGCGCTGCATTTGAAATCAAACGTGATATCACGCTCTTTTATTATTAGCACTAGCTGGCTTCGCCCGCTAGCGGACCCCTAATTTATATCGGGGCCTCGAATCTTGTAAAACCTCGAATAAGATAAACCTCGAACCGAACGAACCTCCGACCTGGTTCTCCGCTGCCTTCGGCACCGGATAATCCCTTAATTTGCACATCGAATAGTATAAACGAATAGTAGTTAGTTTGGTTAAACTAACTTCCGACACGGGTCCCCGCTGCCTTCGGCACCGTATAGCAGTCGTGCTGCGCACGCTCAAGTTCCATCTTCCACCACCAGGTAGCGCAATCTGTTCTGTATGAACCTCGGGCGCTGAAATCGTTAAGGCTATAGATGTCGAGTCGAATGAACTGTACCCCGTCGTGATCTAGCCCATAGAACCAGAGATAGAAAAGTGCCCCCTGGTGGTGAAAAAACGAACTAAAATCGGAAAGCTCTATTAATGTCGAGTCGAATGAGCCATACCCCGTCGTGATCCGACTCGTAGGAACAGATATAGGACAGCGTCCCCTGGTGGTGAAAGCTAATCGCGCTTGGGGGGAAAAAGGGGGGATGAACACCGGAGATGCATAATAGGATTAAGCGGTCACAGACCTTTCTAACGATGTATCACATGAGGGGTATGTGCAAAATTTAGAAAATACCCCCCCCTCCCTGCATATTATGATTAAGCGTTCACAGACTTTTCCAGCGATATATCACATGAGAGTTGTCGGCAAAATTTAGAAAAGTGCCCCCTTTGGGTGGGAGGGCTGAAAGTGGGAGGATGGACCCCGAAGATACATAATATGAATAGCGGAACAATTTTTAGAGTTTCTGAAAGCTGATTTTTATTTATTTATATTTATTTATTTATCTATTTTTTATTTTTTGTTTATTATTATTTTATTATTTTTTGCGTTGCCCTGTGCATGTTTGGAATTTCTTAGCAATTTCTTAGATTTACCTTATTTTATTCAATTAAACATTGTACTGTTACAATAAATTTAAATGGAAACTTCACTTCTAAAACAAAAATAATTTAACAACTGGATTTCATTAATTTATAGGAAAACTAGCAAGCTACGCCCGCTGCGCTGGTCGGTTTCTACAAATGAACCCTGAATGAAACGAAATATATCGTTTAATTTGACCTTGTATTTGAAAGCAATCTGTATATTTACGTGGAATATCCTTCCACATTACTGAAAAATGACGCAATTGCGCTATTATATTTTCTAATGTGCAGTCAAAATTTTAGCTGTTAAGGATCAACTCTTTTATTTGGTCATTTACAGTTAGGGTTTGCTAAAGAATGATAAAACTATATGCAATATACTAAAACCATCACTAAAAATTATCGAAATAACAATGCAAACAAATTAACTAACAAAATCCATTCAGAAGAAATTTTTATAAAGGCTAATCTTTGATAATCTGATTATTGAACTTTTCCACATAATTCTAAAACAACAAAACGATATAAAATATACTAAAACAATCCTTACAAATTATCTACTTAACAATGCAAGTCGCAAAAAATACGCCCAGTAAAAACTATCAAAAAGGCTAATATTTCGGAATCGGGTTCACTTGACTATATAACCTTCACACATAACTGTTGGACTAAGCAACGTAGGACAATATATAGTACATTAACACCATTTCTGAAATAGCATCTAACTAACAATACAATTCTCATCAAAATCCGTTCAGTAGAACTTTTTTAGAAGGCTAATCTTTCATAATCGGAATCAAATATTGAAAAGGCTAATATTTGATAAAAAAAAAATGGTCACCCGATTTTCGAATTTCCCCCTATAATTCAAGAACTAAGCAACGTTACATAATAAAACGTTCCCTAGAAAATTATTTAACAGTATAGGTTCCATCGAAATACATTCGGCAAAATCTTTTAAAAAGGATAATCTTTCATAATCGGATTGATCTGATTATAGAACTTCCCAGAATAATTATATAACTAAGTTACGTAGAACGATATGTTATACATTAAAACCTTCCCTTAAAAATTATCTTAGTTTAAGTTCTACGAAAATGCATTCAGCAGAACTCGAGTTATAAGCAGCCGGAACGAAATTTCATATATGTAGAAGTAAATAGAAGTATATTGCCATTAATATAGTTTGCATTTGAATAAAAAAGGTACTTTTCGGTTAGCCGGGCATCAGTGATATATGAACACACACACACACACATATATATATATATATATATATATATATGTATGTATATACATGTATTTGTGTAGATATATGTGTATATATGTGTGTGTATATATATATATATCACTGGCGCCCGGCTAACCAAAAAGTACCAAAAAAAAAAATACTGCGAAAATGCAGTCGTACACTTAAAAAAAAAAAAAACACCTTTTGGCCTAAAATCTCTCATCAAAACTGTTTTTCTTTTTTTTCTTTTCTTTCTTTTTAAAAAAAATAAAATTAGTAACAGTTTTTTCTTTTATTTTTCCAGATGTATAGCCATTTCAATTTTTTCTGCAACAAAAAAAGACACTTTTTGGCTTAAAATCAAATTGTTTGGGGTCAAAAGTAAAATCAAAATCGCCAAAAACAAAAGATAAATCGCCAAATTTGTTTCAATAGAAATCTTGCCCCTTGAATAATGTTTTAAGCATTATGAACATTTCTAATCATGTTTAAATTAAATATTTTCGTTTTATAATATTCTCTCATCAAAACTCTTTTTTTTTCTTTCTTTCTTTCTTTCTTTTTTTTTTAAATAAAATTAGTAACAGTTTTTCTTTTATTTTTCGAGATGTATAGCCTTTTCATTTCTTTCTGCAACAGTAATGATCGCCAAAAAATTAGCAATGGTAACCTTTTCGGCCAAAATAAGAGAACTTTCTATCATAATTCGATAGCTATTATACGTAGAACGTTGTGTTACATACTAAAACCTTCCCTGAAAAATTATCTCTCGAACAGTGCAAGTTCCATCAAATTCCATTCAGCAGATCTCGAGTTATAAAGGAACGGAACGAAATTTCCGTTTGTGTTTTATATATATAGCGAGGCTAACGAAAAAGACAGGCTACCGCGGTGCGTTCCACTTATCTATTTTTACAGACCGCTAGAGTGACGTGATGCTCTTTTCGTACACCTGCATTGGTGGATTCGAGCCTCACGTGATTCCCGCGGTCTGTAAAAAAAGATACGCGTAAAGCACCGCGGTAGCCTTTCTTTTTCGCTAGCCTCGTATATATAGTAGATGACGTGAAAGGTATTCCTGCGAACGAAATGCCTGTCCTTTACCGTGTTTTTTTATTTTTAGAAATAAATGAATCACATTTAATTCATTTCAAAATTTTTGTTTACGTTTGGAAAGAAATTTTAAATGGCGATAACTCTTAATGTATACATTTTAGAAGGTACATCTTTCCTCAAAAACTAATTTATTTTTAAAGATCTTTCTAAAAACGTAAATTATATATTTAAAATATTTTTAAAGCATAAACACTACGTCTGATTACTTTATTTTACAATATTTATAAGAACACGCATTTTATCAGACAATTAAATACACTAAACAAACATGAGTGAAAAATTGACCTGGGCCTGGACTCGAACCTGGGACTTATGCGTACCATGCCGACGCTCTGTGACTGAGCTACCCAGATTCATATCCGTAACCGGCAATTTCTCATACTTATTCATGTTAGAAACAATCATCTACCACAGTTTGCAGTCATATTTAATTATTTGATAAAATATGTGTTCTTATAATTGTGAAGTTTTATTAAAAAAAAAAATATCTTCAGAAGAAAATGGCTGACTTGCAGATGAAATTTGATGTGGTTATATTATAACCTGTAACTGATTTGTGCTATTTTAATACAGATGGTAGATGGTCGTTGGCGGGTTTTATCTCTGTTTTGGAATAGTTTTTTAATCGCCAAGTTAATTAACAGTTTTTTGCTAATTAAGGATAGAAAATATTTTTTTTTTACACTGAATTTTATAAAAGCACATAGATTACGTAATTACTTGTCCAAAAATGCAATCCGTTTTTTATTCTGCCCAATATTAAGGCCTGTAGTTTGTTTGAAAAAAAAAGTTTGACGAAGAAAATAGTGATCATTTTAAGTAACTCGACGTTTTTTAAAAAAAGCTATATCTCTGTTTATAAATCACTTATGAAGATGAGTTTGGTCTTAAATTGAAGAAATTCTTCCTTAGATTCTTCTAGTTTTCGTTTTTTTTTCCTACGACGCTTGGTTTGTTTGATATCTGATATTTTAATCTGGCATGTTTTGTCGATTTAACATTGCGAAGTTGCTTTCTGTATATAAGCATTAGCGGTCTTTATTCCAGTTCTTGGCGTTGTTTGTGTGGCGTTTTTTTTTTTTTTTTAAGCGTGGCTTGGCAGAGCGACCGCCCTGCTTGATTACTACTGGTTGTATATTAAATGAGGTAATTGTATAGAATGTGCTGATGGCAAAATTTAATATTACATGCAAATAAAAGTAAAATATTTTTTGTCAAGAAGAAAAAGTTGTTCAAGCTGAATCAAGGAAAAAAAAATAATTTTCCAATTCGTCAGCGGTTATAGAACCTTCTCTTAGTCTTGAAACCAATGTCTGCATAGATTTCTTATCTATGCTATTTAACTGCATTGAGTTGATAGTTTAGACCCCTTTTTTAATCAGAAATTCTGAATTCATACCGAAAATTTCGAAAGAAGAATTTTACTTTATGTAATCGCGAAATGTTTATCATTAAATATAGAAAAAATTGTTATTCGAAATTGCTGGAATGAATTCGGAATTTATGAATAAAAAGTGAAGCAAACTAACATCTCTGTTTAAACTTACCTATGGTGGCCCGCGGAGCTTCAACAATTTTCAAAAACAACCCTCGAGCGCGAAATGTTGAAGACCCTTACTTTAAGTAGTCTTTGAGCGCTTAAAAAATCATCACTGCTTCATCAGTTTGAGGGACCATATAGTCGTTAAAAAATTATTCATTTCATTACTCAACTAGTATGATGTAGTCAGGGTTCTCTCTGACTTTTGACCAACCTTAGCGATTTGGTTAATCAGCAAAACAGAAACTGTAGCCAAATAGGAAAAAATATTTCCAAATCTAGATGCATTGTAAAACGTTGATACTAAAATTGTTCTTTAACCACCAATTTTTTAAACCCCCATTTTTAATTAGGCTTGGCACTTCGTGCTCGGACACCGCTCGCACAACACTTGCTGCAGTTGATGCTAAAATGAAGTGGTGGTGAGCAATACATCTCTAAATAGGGGTTGAATATTCAAACTGTGAAAAAGAGGAAAATTTTTACTTTGTGCCCCTCCCCCATACAAAGAAATTTCCCCCCTTTTTTGGAGGATGCGAGGAAATGTTTCAGGAAGTTTAGACGATAATTAATTGTTGTAACAAATAAGGATAAGGACGTACCAAATAAGGATATAAAAACAACAAGAACGAAAAATCATGCGTCAAACATAGATTATGTAACACTTTCCAACGCTTCCAAAATAATTTTACAAATCATTACCGTTTAATAAGCTGAAAACAATTTGGAAAACGCATAACATATTTAAAAACGTAATTTCTCTAATTCCCAACATATACAATATTCGGAAAAATATCAGAATACTTTTATTCAGCCCTGTATATGATTTGTATACATACTACATAGGATGCTAAATTTTAGTTTAGTTAGGAAACGCGTAGCACAGTTTAAAATTCTCCTTCTGGAGTTTCTGTCAATAAACGGAAATGTGTTCGCAAACTTTTGTGCTGCCCTGTATATGATCTACAGAATTTATACACACCAAGTAATAGACAAAAAGTGAGTTAAATTTAAAATCGACAACTTAAAACGCACTTCCAGGAATTTTTGTTAACAGACAGTAGAGAATTTGTTTGTGTGTCCCTGTAAATGAACGATGACATCTATACACACAATATTCTGTAGTAAGCCTCTTGTAATGCACCTTAGTGATATATATAAATTTCAATGCGTCTAAAATAGTGAAACATTATTTAAATAAACCGCAGATGATTTTTCTCCATAGACGTAATGTAACGGAATTCTTTTGACTGTCCCTGTAAAGTAACTATATGTGCTATGCACACCCTATTCCATATTAAGCTTCTTGTAATGCACCTTAGTGATATATATCAGTTATAATGTGTTTGAAATTGTGTAACATCATTAAAATAAACCGCAAATGATTTTTCCCCATAGACCGTAATGTAACGGAATTCTTTTGAGTGCCCCTGTAAAAAAAACTATAAGTGCAACACACTTCTGTTGAAATAGAAAACATGCTATAGATGACGACAATAACATATAAAAATTGCAGGGCAATCCGAGCATATTTACGGGAGTTAGAGCACGGACAGACAGCAGACGGCCATACGGCAGACAAACCGAAGTCATAAACACTTTTCAACTAGGTTGGAAAGTGTTAAAAATATATAAAAAGTTTTAAGGATTTTAAGCCTTGTGTGGTTTGGAGGTGCAAAAGTGGGGAGGCGGAAATTTTGGTGGTAGACGCACAGAATTTCAACGATTTATTATTTATTGTTACAAACAAAGGAACAAATATAACAGAAAAAAATTCAAAGGTAAACAGTTTTAAAATTTTAAAATTTGAGAACTGGAAGAGCAAAGGGGGAATCGATGGAAATTTTGGAGAGAGAGCGTAATTTAGACGATTCATCATTTATTGTTTGTCCACGGAGTAACAAGGTAGAAACAAAAAAGAAAATTAAAAGTTTAAACTTTGTGTGCTCTGTGTTGTAAGAGGAAGCAATAATTTCGGAGAGGAATTTAAATTATTGATTGAAATAATTGAAATTCCAATTTCAATATTGTTCTTTTTTATGTCCATAGCAATAAAATTTATTGTTATGATAAAGTAAAGAAATTGGGCAGAAAAACTATAACATTAAAGAAACATCATATGTCAAGCATTGATTATGAAACACTTTCCAATACATTCAGAATATTGTAACAAAACTTCACCGTTTAATAAGGTGAAATATGATGTTTGGAAAACGCATACACATTTGAAAACCCAATTTTCATAATTACAGTTGTCCTTACTTAATTGCATACAGTTGATTCCACTGAATAACTGTATGTATTTAAGCGGGGACAGCAATTAATGTTATCAGTATACATTATTTTTTGATTAAATACCACAGATATGATAAATATTAATAGACGATAACTATTTACACAATAATTAAAAGATTAATTATTATATTGTATTAACAATTTTAATCTATAATTTATTGTTACTCTATATATAATAATATATACTAAAGCATAATGTATTATAACACTATTCATGTTACGTGGTTTAATTTTTCATTATAATTTCTGTGATTTAAGTGAAAATTAAAATGAAAGTAATTTAAATCATACCTTTGAAAATAAATAAATTTCTGTATAAATTCATTTTATTTTTCCTTATTTGTCAATTTATCCTTTATTTGTTGCCTACAAAAAACAAAAAAATCCGTTACAAAAGTTTTTTTTTCTTCTTTAGAATTCAGACACTGCATTTCTTCACTTCGTTTTCTAATCAATCTGATTTCAGATTCAATCTTGATTTCAGATCAACCAATGAATTCTAATCAAGTTGTAGTCTTCACCATGTGCTTCAAAATATTGAACAACACACAGATATTTATTAACATCAGAGAGAGATGGAGAAGGATATACATTTTCATTGTCACCTTCATCGTCTGTGCTGTCGCAGTTTTGGGAGGTTGCCACGATATCACTGGGTTCATTTTTTGTTTGCTCATTTTCATCAAATTGACATATATTGAATAATCGGAAGCAGTAAGTTGCAGCAAACCACGATGATCATTAAAATCACTATCGTTCTTCAAATAATAAATTACACTTTCATTATCTGAGTTACAATCATCATAATTTTTTTTAGATTTAAAAAATCTTCTCCCTTTGCAGCAATTTTCAATTGTTAAAGAAACATTGTCCCAGGCTTGTTTAGTGAAATGCATTGTATTAAGCAAAGATATCTTTTTGTAAATTGGAGTAGAATGTAGTAGTAATGGATCTTCATCTAAGAGACGAACAACATATTTAAGGATTAGACACCTGTAATTACTTTTAAACGATTTTATTATGCTTTGATCTAAGGTGCTGAATTTCACATGTAGCATTAGCAGGAAGAAATTGTACGTTCACATTTGAAAGGCATTATATGGATACATTATCCATGAATTATTCCTGTGTTGTTTCACCATGTCGGTGTTGACTTTCGTAATCCAGTTTTAGAAAATATTTCCTGACATCCATGCATTTTTGGGAAGATGAATAATTGACGGGATAAAATTTGACATTTTTTTAAGCACCGCGTTTTTTTTTTTTTTTTTTTTTTTTTTTTTGCTATTTCCAATTATTAAAGGAGTGAGTTTTGTTGTTTCTGTTTGGTTAATGCAGAGTGATTTGGTCTTTCGCGTTTTTAAATCCACATTTTTTTCTTTCTTTCCTGCAATTGTACCTACTGGCATTACATGATAATAAAGTGCAGTTTCATCACAAGTAAATATATCATCCGATTTATAATTCTCTAAAAAAATCGGATTTATTGTGCTGTCATACCACTCGTGAATGGCTAAATCATCAGCCGAGGTAGATTCTCCATGGGAATTTTTAAATTTTAGGTTATTCTTTTGTTGCAATCTCTAAAGCCAACCTTTGGAAGCATTAAAGTTTTCACCTTTTCCACACTTTTTTGATAACTTATCCGCTTTTTCCATAATTACTAATCCATTCATTAATGCACCTTTTGGATCTGTTTACCTGAAATCATTGCAACACTGCTCAATCCACATTTTCATAGTTCGAATTATGAATAAATGCATGAAATTTGCAGAAATTGTCATTTATATGCCAAAGAATCGAATACCGTTTTTCAATTTCCTATAAAAGTTGCAAATTTTTAACTATAATCTATTCCTTCTTCATAAGTCTTTCGTGATTGTAGAATCCATGAAAATCGGATATTAAATTAAAATTTTGACACTGTTATCCGAAAGATCCGATGCTTTTAAAGGAAAAGCGGAAACACTGCTTGATTCCTCTTTTATTGGAATAACAATACATGGCAATTATATCTACTTACAAACGAAAATAACTTCATAAATGTGTAGAGTACAGTTTCAGCATGAGTAGAGTTTATGATAAAAAAAGATATAAGAATCACTAACGTTATTTTTATATGAAGAGCGATTATGATTCATACACAACAGAATACTAAAAAATTCTAAAGAAATTGCAAACCTCAAGCTGATGCTGATTGACTGAAAACAGAAGAAAATATTTTGCATTAGAAATTTAAATAAAAAAATAAAATAAACAATCCAAATTAAAAATATCCTTTCTCATAAATGAAAATCGGACTGAAAACAAATTCATTGTTCGCGATTCTTTTGATTGGCACTATATCAACTAATCATCACCATCAATGCCAGACATAAAGTTGCAAATATGATAAATTTTCTTTTAAAACAGACATCAGCGGTTCTTAGACTATGGTGTGCTGACCCCAAGATGCCTGCAACGCTTTTTCTAGGGGTTCTCAAAGGCGTCACGTTTACTGTACAAATTTTCACTTATCTAGAATTTGAGAGCAATCTTGCGAAAGAAATGAAAGGAAAAACTAAAAATACTGTTTAAATGTACTGTATAATTATTTTATATATTTTTATTAGTTTATATAACTTGTATTTGACATACAGGATGGGTAAGGTTAGAACCGCTGTTTCCGAATTGTAATTTTTGACATTTAATCGTAGAAAATTGTCACAAATTCTGTGATAAGGTAAATATTAAAAAGTCCTTCCGGCCTGTACCGGGAGGAAAAGGTAGCTTTCCTATTCCTTCCGGCCTGTACCGGGAGGAAAAGGTAGCTTTCCTATATCTTCCTTTTAAAATTTGAACTAATGTTACACGAACACAGCAAGTTAAAATGCAAAGAAAATGTTTACAAAAGATTCGTTAATACTGAATTTGAATAATAAATTCGCCAAATTATTGAGCTATAGCCAAGTTGGCTTCATTTATGAAGACTTATTTTGGTCGCCAGATTTGGCGATATTTCGCCAAATGTCACCAAGTTTTGCGAAAATTTGGCGCTAACGGATATGAATATATAGTTTTATACGTATGATTAGGAAAATTATTACAACAATGAAATTTTTTGTAATGTGCTGTCTTGTTTCAAAATGTCAGCCACCCTAGAATTTCAAACTGCTCTATCTCAGCCATTTTTTAAGATAGAGGTAAACCAAAAAATGCTCTGGAATCCTTGTATCAAGTCCTAATACGTAATTAAAAAATAAATTTGAATTTTTAATTTTTATGTATATTTATTTTAGTTTTAAATTTTTAAATGGCCGCCATCTTGAAACAAAATGGCGGACCAAGCTGGCCAACGAACTCGGTCGAGACATTTGTGAGCTTAATACACACAATTAGTTTCATCCAAATTGATTTATAAATACGAGCGCTATCGTATGACATAGGTCAGATATATATATATATATATATATATAACCATTAATGAAACATTACCAAAACACCAACTGAAACTTGAAATTATGATTTAGGAAGTAATAATTTATTGACAACGAAATTGTAACCCCAGCACAATGAATATAGATATTAAATACTTACATAATAGAAGTAGAAATTAAATTAAAAATTGAATGAAATAAATAGACTGAATGAAATGAAATTTGTGGAATTTATACAGAATTATCAAGTCCCAATGGCATAAATTCCACAAATAAAATGAGTGGTTTCATCTTCATATTAGCATTAAAATTGCTAAAGAATATGAATTTGGGACGACCACTCAATGACAATAACCTTCTAGTGAAAAAAAGACTTAAAATTCATAAAACAAATACAAAACTAATACAATACTTAAAAAGTCCTTCCGGCCTGTACCGGGAGGAAAAGGTAGCTTTCCTATATCTTAATTTTAAAATTTTAGCTAATGTTACACGAAAACAGCAACTTAAAATGCAAATAAAACGTTTACAAAAGATTCGTTAATACTGAATTTGAATAAGAAATTCACCAAATTATTGAGCAATAGCCAAATTGGCTTCATTTATGAAGACTTATTTTGGTCGCCAAATTTGGCGATATTTCGCCAAATGTCGCCAAGTTTGGCGAGAATTTGGCGCTAACGGATATGAATATATAGTTTTATGCGTTTGATTGGGAAAATTATTACAACAATGAAAATTTTTGTAATGTGCTGTCTTGTTTCAAAAGGTCAGCCACCCTAGAATTTCAAACTGCTCTATCTCAGCCGTTTTTTAAGATAGAGGTAAAACAAAAAATGCTCTGGAATCCTCGTTTCAAGGCCTAACACTGAATTAAAAAATAAATTTGAATTTTTAACTTATTGTATATTTATTTTAGTTTTAAACATTTAATTGGCCGCCATCTTGAAACAAAATGGCGGACCAAGCTGGCCAACGAACTCGGTCGAGACATTGGTGAGCTTAATACACACAATTAGTTTCATCAAAATTAATTTATAAATACGAGCGTTATCGTATGACATAGGTCAGATATATATATATATATATATATATATATATATATATATAAATCAACATTTGAACGGAGGGTGGTTTTGGGGTCTGGGGGTCATGATCGGTGAAAATATATCGAAATTTTCCGGAACTGCTTTCCTCCGAACGGCTGCAATAGGTAGCTTTATACTTTTTTGTATTGAAAGCTACCTAAAAGAGAGAAACCTTACCCTTAATTATAAGAGAAGAACTTGATGATAGATCTCCAAATACCATAATCTACGCGATGAATGTGGATTCCTGCTCACAACACTAACAGGATACATGAAGACCAATAAAGGCAATGAATTGCAAAAATTAATTTTCTAAATGTTGCCAAAAACATTTTTTGAAGATTACAAACCCTGTTGTCAATTTAGAAAATGATCTACTTGGATATATGGAATTTTTTAAAACATCACAAACCATGGTGCTGCCATCTATGATGTAGAAAATGAACTACATGGATATATTGAATATTTTAAAGCAAACAAGCCATGGTACTGCCATCTATGATCTGAATATGTAGTGAATATATAATGGAAAAATCAATATTAAAAATTAATTCATTCTATCTTAAGTGGTATTAATTAGTTAATAAATATAAATGAAATTAAAAATAAAATAAATAATATTTAATTAATAAATATATATGAAATTAAATATAAAATGAATAATAAATCCAATTACATTAAAGTAAAAATGGATGTAGTAATGATTAATTAAAATACTAAAAGTGCATAAAGATGCTATGGAGTTAAATTTAATATTAAACATATGATACAATAGGTTAGGGAATAACATTAATTTAAATTAATACATATAATTTTAGCATTTAAGAAAGTATTACATTATATTAGAATATGATATTGCCCACCTTGGGCAAATTAAAATACTAAATTATGTGAATTAAGATACTATGGATTTTTAAAAAAATATTAATTAAATATTGAAATTAATAGTAACATATTATGTTTTTGCATACAAAGTTAAAATTTAAATACACATGATATAAGTTGTTAGGGAAGAAAATTAATTTGAATTAATATATATTAATATATATATATATGGAGATATATATACACTGCTCAAAACAATTAAAGGATATTGCAGTTTTAGGTGGATTTTGTATCTGGGAAACTTTTTAGCTGATTGATACATGGTCGACAGACATAGTAGGTTATATGAGAATAAATTACACATGTCTGGCAGAAAAAAATGCATTTTATTGCGCATTTGTGTACAAAAGGAAAAAAAACACAATTTGTGCATATGAGAAAAAAAGAATAAGAAAAGGCGTTTTCTTCAAAGAAAATCATTTTCAGTAGGGAGTATGGTTTCCACGGGCGGCCAGCAACGTTGAACACCTTTGAGGCATGGACTCAATGAGGCTATTAATGACGAGTTGGGGTATTCTGCCCCACTCTTCCAGAAGAGCTCTTTCCAGTTCTTGGAGAGTTTGTGGGGGTTGTTGGCGGCCAGAAACTCGTCTTCCTAGAGCGTCCCAAACGTGCTCGATTGGATTCATGTCTGGAGAACACGCTGGCCATTCCATTCGAACGATTCCTTCCTCGAAAAGGAAATCCTCCACCAGGTTTGCACGATGTGGCCTGCAGTTATCGTCCATTAAAATGAAGTTATCTCCGATTGCTGCAGCGTAAGGGACTACAATAGGTCTGAGGATCGCATCCCTATATCGGCGACCAATCAGAGCTCCATCTCGAATGATGTAGAGGTCAGTGCGCCCGTCAATGGAGATGCCACCATACACCAACACTCCTCCACCGCCAAATCTGACACTTTCGTGCACGAACGCAGGATTATTCCTACTGCCACGGTCCCTCCAGATGAAAATACGCCTATTATCCGGATGCACAGAAAAACGGGACTCGTCAGAAAACAGAATATTGCTCCATTTATTTCTCCTCCAGTTGACATGCTCGGTTGCCCACTCCCTGCGGTCGCGACGATGCCTTGATGTTAATCTAACACGTACCATCGGTCGGCGAGCATACATACCTACAGCATGGAGCTGGTTTCGGACAGTCTGAGTTGAAATCGTGGTGCCTGTAGCCGAACGAAGGTGTTGTTGGAGAAGAGTAGCGTTCATGTTTCGGTGTCTCTGAGCTGTTAACGCTAAATATCGATCTTCATTGGGCGTTGTTGCCCGTCTAGGACCTTGCCCTGGTCTTCGGCCTGCACATCCACTCTCCAAAAAACGGTTCCAGATCCTGGAAATGACACTTTGTGACACTCCAATGGCTTGCGCTAATTCGGCTTGAGTTTGGCCCCCTTCTAACCTACCAACAATTCTCCAAGCTTCTGAATCTGTCAAATGACTTCGCTGAGACATCGTACTCATCCAAACAAAGTAATCACTGAATGCCGATCATCCTTGTCTTCATTCTCTTTTATCCAGTTGAAAGTCAAATTTCATTCGCTGCCGCTGAAGCGACGTTTTTGACGTCGAACTCAAAATTTGCATACTCCACAGTTTGAAAACCAGAAAAATTTGCATTTGTGATTCTCTTCTTCTATTTTCGGCAAAAAAAATTCGTTTATATCTTTATTTTATATAAAACTTCAAATATCCTTTAACTGTTTTGAGCAGTGTATATATATATATATATATATATATATATAAATCAACATTTGAACGGAGGGTGGTTTTGGGGTCTGGGGGTCATGATCGGTGAAAATAAATCAAAATTTTCCGGAACTGCTTTCCTCCGAACGGCTGCAATAGGTAGCTTTATACTTTTAGGTAGCTTTCAATACAAAAAAGTCCTTCCGGCCTGTACCGGGAGGAAAAGGTAGCTTTCCTATATCTTCGTTTTAAAATTTTAGTTAATGTTACTCGAAAACAGCAAGCGAAAATGCAAAGAAACCGTTTACAAAAGATTCGTTAATACTGAATTTGAATAAGAAATTCGCCAAATTATTGAGCTGTATCCAAATTGGCCTCATTTATGAAAACTTATTCTAGTCGCCAAATTTGGCGATATTTCGCCAAATGTTGCCAAGTTTGCCGAGAATTTGGCGCTAACGGAAATGAATATATAGTTTTATGCTTATGATTGGGAAAATGATACAACAATGAAAGAAAATAATTTGCAAGAAGTTGCGTTCACTAAAACTTAAAAATTAATCGTTGGATTTTTGTAATGTGCTATCTTGTTTCAAAATGTCTGCCACCCTAGAATTTCAAACTACTGTATCTCTGCCGTTTTTTAAGATAGAGGTAAAACAAAAAATACACCGGAATCCTTGTATCCATGCCTAACATTTAAGCCAAAAATAAATTTGAATTTTTAACATTTTTGTTTATTTCTTTTAGTTTTAAATATTTAAATGGCCGCCATCTTGAAACAAAATGGCGGACCAAGCTGGCCAACGAACTCGGTCGAAACATTGGTGATCTTAATACACACAATTAGTTTCATCGAAATAGATTCATAAATACGGGCGTTATCGTATGACATAGGTCAGATATATATATATATATATATATACTAGGGGTCTACCCCCTGCGAGCTAGGCTCGCCAACACCCGCTCAGACTTCGAGGCCTCTAAAAACATGACAGCGTGCTTTATTTTAAAAATATTGGTAAATCTGTAATTGGGTTGCCATGCTTTTAACATTTTAATGGGACATTTTTCGATTATCATGGCCTCATACACAGCTGTTGCGACAACTGACGACTGTTTTCGGGATTGATAAGTAAAATCAATTACTACTTGAAAACCAGCTTGTATAAAATGTTCAAATTATGTTAGGTATGTTAGGTTTAAATTGTGACTACCTCTCGGACTTTTATAACAACAATCTCTATTCTATTCTTCCTTTGCGTTTAAGGATGAGAAAAATTCCATCTGCTTGTGAATAACATTAAGAACCACGGTATTGAAAAGTACTATGTTATAGACATTTTCAGTAACAGGTTTTAATTTTCTCTCTATTTTAGTGCACCATCATGCATATTTTCATGTTATTTTAAATATGTAAATTATTTTTTTAATTAATATGTATATACGAATTTTCTAATAATTATTTATCATACAAAATTAATTAAATATTTTGTGCATGCATGCCTGCATTTATTCGGCATCAATTGATGAGATATTTAAACAAATTTGCTATCCGCGGTAATTTTACACCATGTTCTGTCACTTGAATATTGTCCATAAGAAAATCTGGTACTTTTCCATTATAGGATCCTTTGCTTTTAGGTTTGGCGTAATTCGAGCTTCAAAAAGGGATAGATTCGTTACTATACATAGACTTGTTGCCAAAAGTTATGAAAATAAACCCAATGAACTTTTGGTGCTTTTCTATTATAGGGGTCTTGACGCTTTTTTAAAAAGCTTGGCGGAAAAAACCAAGCAGGATATTTTATTCTTCCGTTCAGTTGGGCAATTATTATTATATATATTAGTTTCAAATATCCGAATTAATTATTTTATAAATTCGTTTAGCTAAATTTTACAAAAAAATAACAAAATGATATCAATAAATAATAATTACTATTAATTCCTTTTCCTCCCTTTCTTTTGCGTTTACCTAAATGACGTCATTTGGACGAATTTATTCAAAATATTTTCAGTTTATAAATTAAATTAAATGCTGACAGGCGATTGAATCCTGACGATAGAAATGTGATTTTTTTTTCAAATTTTCCTGAAAAACATAATTTAATCACAATCTTATCTTCATTATCGATTGAAATAAAAGATAAATTCAATTTCAATTTGAAAATGACGAATAAAAAGAAATCAATAATCCCTATCGGGATCCTTTTCAATTTTTTCCCCTTTTTTGTCACAAAAAAACTGAGTAATTAGTTGCCATCATTACAGAAATGTCATTAAAATTAGAAAAAAATTAATATCTCGAAAACTAATCCCAATTTCAAAATTCTATTACCAGTTTTGACATCCGCGGATTTTTATGAACAATTGGTATTAATTTCACCATCAAGCGTTTAATATTTTATTAAAAATAGCCTTGAAATATAATCAGTCGTTTAATCAGTCGTTTCATAAAATCGTTTCATAAAATCGTTTCATAAATTCGTTTCATAAAATCGTTTCACAAATTCGTTTCATTAGGATTTTATATATATAGGGTAGATATATATATATATATATAAATCAACATTTGAACGGAGGGTGGTTTTAGGGTCTGGGGGTCATGATCGGTGAAAATATATCGAAAATTTCCGGAATTGCTTTCCTCCGAACGGCTGCAATAGGTAGCTTTCAATACAAAAAAGTATAAAGCTACCTATTGCAGCCATTCGGAGGAAAGCAGTTCCAGAAAATTTCGATATATTTTCACCGATCATGACCCCCAGACCCCAAAACCACCCTCCGTTCAAATGTTGATTTATATATATAGATATATCCATATATATATATATGACCTATGTCATACGATAACGCTCGTATTTATAAATCGATTTTGATGAAACTAATTGTGTGTATTAAGGTCACCAATGTCTCGACCGAGTTCGTTGGCCAGCTTGGTCCGCCATTTTGTTTCAAGATGGCGGCCATTTAAAAATTTAAAACTAAAATAAATATACAAAAAAATTAAAAATTAAAATTTATTTTTTAATTACGTGTTAGGCCTTGATACAAGGATTCCAGACCTTTTTTTGGTTTACCTCTATCTTAAAAAATGGCTGAGATAGAGCAGTTTGAAATTCTAGGGTGGCTGACATTTTGAAACTAAACAGCACATTAACGCGATTACTCGCAAATTATTTTCTTTCATTGTTGTAATAATTTTCCCAATCATACGCATAAAACTATATATTCATATCCGATAGCGCCAAAATTGGCGACATTTGGCGAAATATCGCAATATTTAGCGACCAAAATAAGTCTTCATAAATGAAGCCAATTTGGCTATTGCTCAATAATTTGGCGAATTTCTTATTGAAATTCAGTATTAACGAATCTTTTGTAAACGTTTCTTTGCATTTTAACTTGCTGTTTTCGTGTAACATTAGCTAAATTTTAAAACGAAGATGTAGGAAAGCTACCTTTTCCTCCCGGTACAGGCCGGAAGGACTTTTTTGTATTGAAAGCTACCTAAAAGTACTAGTCGTTGGGGGCCACCGTAATACTTACCCATCATGTATATGTATAATGTAAAATATTAAAATAAAAATGTGTAAACTACTTATAAAATGCATTGCAATTCAAATAAAATCGTGGCTTGATGACGTCATAAAAAAGCTCGATTACTGAATTGCTTGAAAGAGGTTTTTCCTTATAACTCCAAAAATAATACTCCTATTAACTAGCGTTTTATTGCATCTGATTAAGCGTCAAATTTCCACTTAAAATATATCTTTGAAGTGAAATTTGGATGAAATACAGGGTCATGAAAAATCGAAGAGTGTGGCAAATATGATTACAAATATCTCGGCAACTCATTATCCGATCGACTTCATGTTTTATGCAAAATTTATGTTTTTTTATTGTTTTTTATATTTACTACTTAAAATAAACAATTTCGAAAATTTTTATGTACCTTTCATCAGAACGAATATTTCGAGAGTCCGAAAAAAATGTTCCGGTTAATCGAGGTTATTGAAATGAAATAGGCTTCTTCCCATTATTACATACTAAGTACATACCAAATTGCAAGTCTCTATCTCAATTTGTTCGGGAGATAGAGCGTTTACAGACACACAGACACACACACACAGACACACAGACGGACGGCAATTTTTTTTTTTTTCTAAAAATATGTTTTCTGGAATCTCCAGTGTCTGAAACGTGTAAATCCGTCAAAAAATTTTTTTCGATTTTCAAAACGATTACAAGACTTACCCTATACTACGTATGATGGGTAAGTAAAAAGGAATAATTTCTCGACTTCTACGTAATATTGGAAAGACATTTTGGTCGATTTAGAACATTTAACACATTTCTCACATGTTCTACCTTTTAAGGATCTGAAAAACTTTAATAGCTTCATAATATCTTCTACATGAGTTTCAAATTCTGTCATAATATTTCATTGTTATTTAGGTTTACTGCATTCGAAATTATGTTAACAAATCTAAAGAAATTCAATTCTGGTTTCAGACCATGTTTTAAAATAGGTGGAACTTACGCAGATCGGCCATGTATTTTCAAATCCCAGATTTTTCAGACAGCTCCATTGGACGGCATCTTCATTTTTTTTAAAATATTTTTCAGTTCTTAAAAGATAAAAAAACATGTGAAAAATAAAATAACAAAGTTGACATGGTTTTCTGTCAATTATAAGTAAACGTAGCCTTAATGGAAAAACAAAACCATAAAAAAACAAAATAAATTCAGAAAGTGGTCTACTCAAGTCTTTTAATTCGTCAAATGTAATACGAAAAAACTTGGTATAGACACTCATGGGACAAAAGTATAAAAATATTTCATATATGCTCATTTAAATTTGTACTAGCATCCGATACATGTATTTCATTTTTCTGAAATGTTTTTATCATGTTATTTGGTAAACGATATATTTCAACAATACCAGAGGGCCCCGTGCGAAGATTTCGCACTGAAATCTAATATTTTTTAGGTACTTCTCTATTATCCCATCGACCACTTTTCATAACAAAAAACTACCGCCAAACTGTAAGATTAAACGCCAAAAATGCAGTCCCATTTACGTGATGTCAGAATCATTATGCGTGTTTGTTAATTCATCTAGTTGCTTTTACATTCGACATTTGCGTGTATTTTTCATTATGTTTTACTGATTTAGTAGTTATTTTATTAATTAAAACAAATATTGTGTCCTTAAATTCTTATATTTTATTTATTTTTTTTATATTCCAATGGCAACGTTCTCCCGTTTATTTGGCGATAGTTTTTTGTTATGAAAAGTGGTCGACGGGATAATAGAGAAGTATCATTTTTTATCAATATGTAATATTTATTAGATGCAGGTTTAAACTTCTAAAGAAAAAGCAAGGATAAAAATATCTGCAAACAACATTTAGTTGTTAGTCAAGCCAGAATATCATC
Organism: Maratus michaelseni; assembly: GCA_963931845.1. NCBI lineage: Eukaryota > Metazoa > Arthropoda > Arachnida > Araneae > Salticidae > Maratus > Maratus michaelseni. The sequence continues at coordinate 425,709,995 of OZ007592.1, forward strand.
TAATTTATTCCATCAAAGTTAGACTAAAAACTGATCCAAGATTGCTAAAGGCACGCGCGAGAAAAAAAATTAACAATCGTATTTTGACAGCATTAGAGGATGACGTCATCCGCTTCGGGAAAACCATGGGACATAGAAATATAAATCTAAACATTTCAATTTCAATTTCGCTTTTTAATCATAAGTATAAAATAAACCTGTGCTGTGTTTTTAATAATAATTGCTATGAGCATCATATAATGTGGTATTTTACTTTTTTGGAAACAATAATTTCAGGAAAACCTTTCATTTCTTTCATGAAAACAATGCCGATTTAATTTTATAATTTCAGCAAATTTTAATCAAAAACATGTTTTAACGAATTGTTAAGTGGGCTATGTCAGAAGCCGGTTCTAAAACCTTTCATATGGTATCTCGTTCGTTGTTCTGCGTTTCATATTTTCTGAGTAAAAGGGATGTTGACAGGAGAAATAATATATAAGGACCAGAGGTCCCGTGCGAAGATTTCGCACTGAAATCTAATATTTTTTAGGTACTTCTCTATTATCCCGTCGACCACTTTTCATAACAAAAAACTACCGCCAAACTGTAAGATAAAACGCCAAAAATGCAGTCCCATTTACTTGATGTCAGAATCATTATGCGTGTTTGTTACGTCATCTAGTGGTATTACATTCGACATTTGCGTGTATTTTTCATTATGTTTTACTGATTTAGTAGTTATTTTATTAATTAAAATAACAATTGTGTCCTTAAATTCTTATATTTTATTTATTTTTTGATATTCCAATGGCAACGTTTTCCCGTTTATTTGGCGATAGTTTTTTGTTATGAAAAGTGGTCCACGGGATAATAGAGAAGTATCATTTTTTATCAATATGTAATATTTATTAGATGCATGTTTAACTTCTAAAGAAAAAGCAAGGATAAAAATATCTGCAAACAGCATTTGGTTGTTAGTCAAGCCAGAATATCATCTAATTTATTCCATCAAGGTTAGACTAAAAACTGATCCAAGATTGCTAAAGGCACGCGCGAAAAAAAAAATTAACAATCGTATTTTGACTGCATTAGAGGATGACGTCATCCGCTTCGGGAAAACCATGGGACATAGAAATATAAATCTAAACATTTCAATTTCAATTTCGCTTTTTAATCATAAGTATAAAATAAACCCGTGCGGTGTTTTTTATTATAATTGCTATGAGCATCCTATAATGTGGTATTTTATTTTTTTTGGCAACAATAAGTTCAGGAAAACCTTTCATTTCTTTCATGAAAGCAATGCCGATTTAATTTTTTAATTTCAGCAAATTTCAATCAAAAACATGTTTTAACGAATTGTTAAGCGGGCTATGTCAGAAGCCTGTTCCAAAACCTTTCATATGGTATCTTATTCGTTGTTCTGCGTTTCATATTTTCTGAGTAAAAGGGATGTTGACAGGAGAAATAATATATAAGGATAGCACGATTTATTTTAAGGATTTACCAGAGGGCCCGTGCGAAAATTTCGCACTGAAATCTAATATTTTTTAGGTACTTCTCTATTAACCCATCGACCACTTTTCATAACAAAAAACTACCTCCAAACTGTAAGATTAAACGCCAAAAATGCAGTCCCATTTACTTGATGTCAGAACCATTAGGCGTGTTTGTTACGTCATCTAGTGGTATTACATTCGACATTTGCGTGCATTTTTCATTATGTTTTACTGATTTAGTAGTTATTTTATTAATTAAAATAACAATTGTGTCCTTAAATTCTTATATTTTATTTATTTATTTATTTATTGATATTCCAATGGCAACGTTCTCCCGTTTATTTGGCCATAGATTTTTGTTATGAAAAGTGGTCGACGGAATAATAGAGAAGTATCATTTTTTATCAATATGTAATAGTTATTAGATGCAGGTTTAAACTTCTAAAGAAAAAGCAAAGATAAAAAAATCTGCAAGCAATATTTAGTTTTTAGTCACGCCAGAATATCATCTAATTTATTTCATCAAAGTTAGACTGAAAACTGATCCAAGATTGCTAAAGGCACGCGCGAGAAAAAAAAATTAACAATCGTATTTTGACTGCATTAGAGGATGACGTCATCCGCTTCGGGAAAACCATGGGACTTAGAAATATAAATCTAAACATTTCAATTTCAATTTCGCTTTTTAATCATAAGTATAAAATAAACCCGTGCGGTGTTTTTTATAATAATTGCTATGAGCATCATATAATGTGGTATTTTATTTTTTTGGCAACAATAATTTCAGGAAAACCTTTCATTTCTTTCATGAAAACAATGCCGATTTAATTTTTTAATTTCAGCAAATTTTAATCAAAAACATGTTTTAACGAATTTTTAAGTGGGCTATGTCAGAAGCCTGTTCTAAAACCTTTCATATGGTATCTCATTCGTTGTTCTGCGTTTCATATTTTCTGCGTAAAAGGGATGTTGACAGGAGAAATAATATATAAGGATTATTCCGACTGCTTATTTCGAGTACAAAATAAATGTTTTGTAAAAGTGGTCTAATGCTTTCAATAGATGCTTTCCTTAGAGATTATCTCTCTTTAGCTCGGTAATGGACCACCAATGACCTCTTCCGTCTACGGAACTGAAATAAATCTCAAAAGGGACTAGTTTCTACTCTTTGAACTTATCCTGGAAAGAGAATTCGATTAGATCTTTTAAAACATGTTCCTCGATTTAAGCACTTGGGAGCAAATTCTAAGTGATATATATATATATATATATATATATGGTACTTTTCGGTTAGCCGGGCGCCAGTGATATATGTACATATATAAATACATATGTATATACGTATATGTATATATATGTGTATGTATATATATGTATACGTAGATATATGTATATGTGTGTGTATGTGTATATACCTGTACATATATCACTGGCGCCCGGCTAACCGAAAAGTACCATATATATATGTATATTTAAGCATCATTCTACATTATTAACTCTTTCGTGCACAAATACGTTTTAAGTGGGCAAAAAACAAACTTTGCACATAAAAAACATTTAATATAGACTAGCTTTTACCCCTGACTTCGTTCACGTGACATTGAAAGAAGAATAAATGCATTAATGCAGCAAAATATTTCACTCCCGATTATTCAAAACGTAAATAATTAAATAACTCTTTATCACATTTCACAGGACACAATACGGTGTTTCTTCGTTATCGGGACCTTAACATAACTCAGTTTTAGACTTCTGTTTATGTTGTCTCTGGTTTCCAACACAAAAAAGAAAACAAAAAGACAAAAAAATTGTTTGTTGAATTACTATGTAGGTAAAAAAATATTGTAATGATTCTTAAATGGCTGATTCTATACAGAAATTTAAAAGAATCATGTAGACCAGGTTTAGCGGATCGATGACACGCGTGACCACAATGGGAAAATACCATTAATAAATTATTAATACTTTTATTAAGAAGAATAAATTATTATCAGCTAGCTGCTGCACAAACATAAATAAAAAAGTACAAATATAAAATTGCCTTCATTTTGATTCTTATTGCAGTTTATGCAAACTAAATGAATCATACTTCCTAATTAAATGTTCCTTAATGTATTGAATTGAATATGATATTAAAAAAATGCTTTATATTAAATTCGTTTTAACTTATTTGATGCATAGAAAAAACGTGTTTCATTGCTGAAAATCCCTTTTGTTTATTTAAAACTGTGGCACTTTACAATGTTGACGGATATTGTTTGTGAATTGTGTCGTGTGTAAAAGAAAATTCACCAAAACATTTCCTAAACTATATGAAAGGAATTTTCTTGAACTAATTATTTCTCTTTGCCCTTGATTTTTTCCTTTAGCTTACAATTACATGATTTGGGATAACCGAAATTGAACAGGGTAACATATAAACAAATAATCATGCTTTCTTTTACCTTTATTTCCACGACGGAATTTCGAAACTGTCGGGCAACTGATTCGATCAGTTCAGATAATTAATCATGTCAATACTACAATGTTTCTTATATGTAACTACAGTATCCTTCTGTTTCATTAAGATAGTTTCTAATGAAGCCTATATAATAATATATTGTATAAAAACAAAAAAAAGGAGGTTATAAGAAAAAATATATTTGTGAAGTAAATGAGAAAAAAATATATCTGAAGATATAAAAAAAAGATTATAAAAGGCAGAAAGTTGTTCTGCTGGCTTAAAGAATTTGCTATGAAAACTCTTTTCTGTGAAATATGAAAAAAATAGTTTGAATACAAGAAATGTGTAATGGAGAAAAGTACAAAATATTAATGGATAGGAGTATTTACATTTTTCAGCTGAATCGCATGGTCCAGGAAGATACTACCATGATTGCATGAGGTAATATGATAACGTAATTTATTATGTATAGTATAATACGTAATATATTATAACTGTTTTAAATTTTCGAAAACAACCCGAATTTTTAAAATCAGACAAGCATCTTTTTGAATGACAGGCAATAGAAAATATCCAGCAAAATATTTTCCTTCATGTTTCATTTATTTCATTTGTTTTCACACTTAATGCTTCGATTTACAATACAAAACATTTTTTTAATTCATTTAATTCTCTACTGACCAGACATGTACACAAGTTTATTTAAAAAAAAAAAATCTTTCTCTGTTAACGGGTTTTTTTTTTCATTTTTCATTTATTTTAAATTTTTTCATTCCAAACCTTAATATTTGATTTTTGAATTTATTAAACAGCAAGTAAAATAGATTCGCACTTTCATAAATCATAAAACGCAAAACAAAGTTAAATAAAAGGTTTGGTCTCACCTAATTTTCTGGTTCTTGTCTATGTAGCTTCAATTAATCTAGGAAAATCTTTAACTAATAAGGATTATTTATTCGAAAGACGACACACTTAAATAAATGACGATCACAGAACGGAACAAAAGCTATGTAGAAACGTAAACAGAAACAACAGTCAGTCAGTCTGTAATTGTTCTACGCGCTTAGCGCCATCTGGTGATTCTTTTTTTTCTCATTTTGCAACAACTTCCGCCAAGCGAAGTTCGTCTAGAGACGAAAGGCTTAAAATTTCAGGGGGCAAAGAAGCTGCACCGGTCTTCTGATGATGGCTCAGTTTGGCAACCTCACTGTGCATGCTCTTGTCCGACCATCACGTCCCGGATGAGTCTGGATTATAACACCCGTTTTCCATATGAGGCGTCGGGTGTTTCCTTTATCAGAACGACGTTGTTTTGTCTTTTTTTATAACTGAATTTTTTGTTTGTTTTTCCGTTATAGATTGTACAAAATAAATTTACTTTATTTATAACAAACTTGTTCAAAAGTTGTCGTGGCAAAACCACTGAAAAACGGTATTTCGAGATAACTGAAATTTGGCATTCGCAGGTATCGCCGGTCTGCGCGGCAAAACGTTTACTGTCCGTATGACCATAATTTTAGAAATTTTTCTAATCTCCTAACTGAACGACATTCTTAAAGGTTCAAACATTAAAAAAATAGTAATAATATTAAATATATCTTTTTGGCATTTTAAGCCCTTCTGCTCTTCTTAAATGATTCTAGGTTATACGTTAACTATATTTAATTTATGAGTATTACGCAATAAAGGCTCTGAAAATTAATATTTGTTTTAAGTCTTATTTACCTTGTCGGTTTTTTTCATTTATTTTGAGAGATTTATTGAAGCATTATGTATAAAATGCTAACTTTTAATATTTTTGTAGAAGAAGAATTTTTTTCGTTTTATTCGTAGCAATTTTTAAATGCCTACTTCAGGGAGATTCTTTAAGGTCTAAATAAAATAATCTAAATTAGAAATAAAATTTTATTGCATTTTTGTTTTAAACATATTGAAGTTCTTTTTTGTAATCAAAAGTAAAAGATCTGCATGTATATGATATTTCTTCTTTTTCAAAAAATGTTGCAAAGAATGAATTTTATCATCTTTGAATCTCATAATACATTGTATAATGCATTTTAAGGACATTTTTCTTAAATTAGTAACAAAGTCAACATGCATAATTAGAATAAATATTACGAAGAACTTAACTTATTTAGGTTTAGTATCCTAATCCTAAAAATATTATAAATCCGATTGTGTGCAAAAGTTAGACTGAAGCCAGCGTCAAAATAGAGCATTTAATGATCTTGTATCTTTGAATATAGGTTGATTATAATCCTCAAATGAACATAGGCTGGTTTTTGTTTATTTTATTCAAATATTTTTCTTAATAATTCTAAATTTCGTTATTTTCATAGAGAATAAATGGACATTTTTTCGTATAATATGTTAAAATGGTTAAATTTACTTTACCGTTGCTAATACTTTATCGTTGCCAAAACTAATTCAAAACCCGGAATAATAATTTTTACTCAACAATTTAGTTTCAATTGAAAAATTTTTACGAGAAAAATGAAAATGAAATAAAAAAATTAAAGAATTAAAAAGACGATAAAATAATATTATTAGAAATAAAACGTACTTTTTTTAGTTTTTGATAATAATACAAGGTTTCAATATGCGTAACCATAGGAAACATCGAATATGACGTCATTCATCGAAAATAAAGCGAATATGCTTTGATTGGTGAAATAAAATGATCTTGGGTTTTTTCTTCTTTTTTTTTTTTTTGCTTTTTTTTCTTTTGTATGGTAACAATACTTGGCGTTTTACCGTCTGCACACGGCTAATATAACTATACCGTATTTTTTATTTAAATTTTAAAAAGTAAAAAGAAATTTCAAAAGAAAATGGTTAGCAAATGTCAATAATATGCTCCGCAAAATTATCCATGTCGAAAATGATGTCATGGATAGCGAGAAATAGTTATTTTCATTCTTAAAACTAAAAGAAATAACCCGATTACCTAAAAAAAATGACGAATGTTAATAGCTCCATTTTTTTTATAAAACCTAAAGATTTAATATTATTTCGTTAAAGTAACATAATTTCCACTATGCCAGTATTGAAATTAATTGCCTGGAAAAGAAAATTAACAAGAATTATGTCATTAAAAAGGGATTTCTCTGGAGAAAAAGAGACGTCATATCTGAAATAAAACGGGAATTTTCCAATATGTTTTAAAATTAGTGTGAATCAATTCCTTACATTAATAAGACAAGGATAAGTACGTATAGAAAGTAAATGAGTTTCACGCCATATTTATAACGAAAAATTTAAATGTTTTGTTATCTATACTGATTATTAAGCATGAGTATCCGTTATATACAGATGAGAGTTTTCTGCTAAAAATCACATCATAATTTTAAGAAAAGGAAAATTAACACGGATCTATTATATCAAAATCTGACCGTGTATTTGTATTTCGCAACTCCTCCTAGACTATCGAACGCAACGCGATTTACTTAATACCGGTTATCATTAATCCGAGGATGTCGCACAAACTCTCAGAATTAAAAAATTAAATTAGATGCCATTTTTTAAAAAGTAAATTACTCCATATTTGTGTATAAAAAAGGAGAAATAAACCAGATCAGTATATTTTTTACACCATTTTCTCATTAAAACTGAAAAACAGAATTTATTTTCACTTTGAATAGATGACGAAAACAAAATCTTGATTTCAGTAAATTATTCGAAAAATAAAAACGTATATTCACATATTCAAACTTCATGAATCAATTTATTCTGGAGAATAAAAATTGCTTGTCAACATACTGTCATTTAGAAAACAAGATTTGTTTCAGCTATACATTAAACCAAGGAGGCAGAATTGAATTTAAAGAAAAAGCATGTACTATTTCCAATTAATGTTTTTCTGAAGGATGGCTGTTAAAACGCGTCACAAAAAGGCGTAAAAATAAAATTGTTTATCAGGTAAAATTGACATTTGTTTTTACCCAATTCGTCTATTTCCACTATTTTATTTGGCTCTCCTTTTGGCATTGGTTGCAATTTCTTTTTTGCGATTATTTGGCACAAAATTTCACTTTTTTAAGAGTGAGTTATGTCAAAGTCCCTACAACAAAAAATACCGTATTGTCTCCTATGAAATGTGATAAATAGTTAGTTAATTATTAACGTTTTTACTTATCGGGAGTGAAATATTTTGCTTAATTAATGTATTTATTCTTCTTTTAATGTTGCGAGAACGAAGTCACGGGTAACAGCTAGTCAGATATATAGTTTATAATAAATTGTTATGCATCTTACTAAGTAATACAACTAAGTGTTTATTACAATTAGAAATACTTGTGTTATTTAAAGATACTATTGACTGTTAAACATGTTCACCGTTATAATAATAAATTTTCGATATTTCATATTGTAAGAATTGATCCTATATTTCAATACATCTCTACGCAGCGTTCTGTTCTAAAGATCCCTCGTGTTTGTTGGTAATGGTTTTAATTCCTTCCGTTTTTGCCTGTAATGAACATCTTAAGTATTTTGCATGTAATGAACACCTTAAGTATTTTGCCTCGTACTACGTTAGCTTTAACTGCTACATGCAAATTTGTAGTCCTAAACCTCGATTTGTGTGATTAAAATAAAAGTATCCTAAAGGGACAAAGAGTATCAAAACATTATTTTGTTTAGGAATATGTTGTAGCTTCTTAAATTCTAAATAAAATCTGCGTTCACACTTTATCCTATGATTTAATAGGATGCTCACAGGAACACTCCTGAAGCGGAGACTTTTGTATGATATACACCTGCCTAATTGAGAAAAGGGATAGCATATAATAATAAATAAATGAATAAAACACAGCTGTATTGTGTAATGGTTATGAAATATACTAATAATTTAATAAAAGCAGTAAATCTAATTTAGATTGCCGTCTGTATTAGGAATGAGTGTATAATATTAAATAAAAATCACTAAAATTGAATGATAAAAAATAAATGGCCAACGAAATAAATAAATGACGAATTTCAACAGTTATATTTATTACAAATAAATATTATTTATTAAATTTAGTAAAATTTGTGAGGACACAACATATCTAGATCAGAAACCAGTGTGAAAACAAAAAAAAAGTAATATTTATAAAATGAAAAAAATTAACAAGCGGGAAAAATTCAACCTTACGGCAGAATATAGATTGGCCACCCACGGCGTGGCGTTGAGATTTTTTCAGCCAAGTCTTACTCGCCAAAAAAAAAAAAAAAAAATCTCTTATTAAAATATTTTGAACGTTGTTCCAAGTGAAAAGCTTTAACAGTTGACTCAGGGATTAGTCTTAATTAGGCCCAGTCGAGATCGATGAATCCAATTTGATTTTGAATATCGTTAGTAACAACCATTTGTATAGCTATGTAAAACGGGTCCCTTCCTTTATATATGGAACTAGCAAACTACGCACGCTACGCTGGTCAATTTCTCTTAATGCACCTTTAATCAAACGAAATATTTACCTTGAACTTGACCTCGTGTTTTAAAACCATATGGACCTTTACATGGAATGTCCTTCTGAATTTCTGAATCCGATACGAACGCCATTGCGTTATTACATTTTTAAAGTGTCAGACAAAATTTGGGCTGTTAAGGACAAACTCTTTTAGTTGATGATTTACAGTTGATTTGGTAAAGAACGATAAAACCATATGCTATATACTATAACCATCCTTGAAAATGCATCTACCTAACAATAAAGGTTCCTTCAAAATCCATTCCGCAGAATATTTTTAATAGGCTAAGCTTTCATAACCGGATTCATCTGATTATTAAACTTTCCCCCATAATTCTATAACTAAGCAAAGTAGAACAATACGCGAGATAATAAAACCATCTCTGATAAATTATATAACTAACAATGCAACTCATGCCAAAATCCATTTCGCAAGGTTAATAAAATTTCTTTTTTGAATCAGCAAAAAAATGTAAGTTATAACTTATTAAAGCTATTAAAGCTATTAAGTTATAACTTATTAAGTATTTACGATTCAAAAAATAGTAAATTTAAATGTTTTTCATGCTTAAGATTAAATAATAATAATAATAATAAAGAGATATTCGCGTTGAATAAATAGCGAGTCACAGCGCTTGGCACGGTTTGAAATAAAAATTGTTTGTACATTCAGAATTGAAATAAATGGCGCTTTAGCATACATTTTGGCATGATCTTGGTATAACGGAAAAATACCGAAAGGTATCGAAAAAACTTCTTTCCAAATTAGGCCAATTCTCTGTAGACTATATGGAATAAGTCAGTTAAAAAAAATGAATAATTGTGTTACATTATGGTTTCTATGGAGTTTACATTATGGACTCTATGGAGAAAAATAATTTCCTTTGGATTTTAATGTAGAAACAATACTTCAAATAGAATGAATTTGATATGCCTCACTGAGGTGGAATAAAATATGTTATTTCTCGAGAATTAAATAAAAATTATGCACTCGTGACATCATAATTCGCTTTTATATTTTAACATAATAATAAATACTATAATTTGTTACTCATGCACCAGTATACAGGATGCACGTCGGGACACATTGCGGTTAGCATTATCTTTTTACGAGTGAAGCTTTCGCTATGGTACTTCATTAAGTTTGATAATTTTTTTAACTCAATATTTGAAAAACGGCATAATCCTTAGATTTGAAATTTATATCAAGAAAAATACAATTTTTTACCTTTCTAACGCAGTTTTTCTAACAATTTTGTGACAAATACTTTTCGAGCTAATAATTTTTTCGGTAACTTCAAAAATGTTTCATTTTCTGAGATTATCCTGTGGCAACGATGGATGGATGTGACTTTTCAAAAACATGAATTTTACTCTAGACTGAAAAAATTAGTTGTGTGTGGCTAATAAAAGACGTGTTATTAAAAGACTACTATAAAAACTTAATATTTATTATATACAGTATAATATATGAAAAAAGAACGTGTTCCTTAACTAAAAATTCCTTTAAACAAAAAATAACCAAATATAATAAAAAATTAAATTAAATAATTAAACGATTAAATAACCGAGTTTTGTTTAAGATGAACATTCATTTTATACCTAATACAGTAATACCTACTAAAACGAAACCTCTCTTTAACAGACACCTGCCTTAATCATTATAAATACATAACTAGATGGAACCCGTCAAAATATGACAAAAAAATACTATAACAATATCAGTAAAATAAGCTTCTTTATTATTTAAAAAGGGGTGCGTATGAAACAGCCTTTCAAATATTTTATTTTTAAAGTTTTTTTCCCCAGTCAAATACAGTACTATTTCCGATGCACACTCCTAACAAACAATCCGTAAACAACTGTGTAATGCAAATTAGTTTGACATTGTCGCTATACTCCCCACGGCAAGAAAAAAATTTCATGGACCTATGAAATATATACAAATAGTATATCCCTACGGTCATATCATATTCAGTAAATAAAAGAACATAGTAAATAAAGAACACATCTCCCCCCCCCCCTGTAATAATGCAACCGAATGAGCTCCTATGAGCATGTGCATTGCATCTGCCCAAAAGCACCGTCGAAATTTGACCTTAAAAAAGTTTTAAAATGTTTAAATTAAAAGTTTTAAAATGTCTTCTTTAATCATTGTTCGTTTCAAATCCATATCTTCTAAAATGCATCCATTGTTTTAAGCTAATCAGTTTTTATGTAAAGATGAAGATTTTTTTACAGTAATAAATCAATCGGCCGATGAGGGAGATTTTTAATGTTTTCAAGTGTAATTTATTTGTATTTTTTCTTCGGTTCCTTTACACAATCAGGATTATTATCCCTTTTCCATCACAGTCGAGGATATTTTTACTCTTACACAGTTGACAAATGTAATAAAATATAAAAATACAATTCCTAGGATATTCTGATATCTGATGGAACATACACATCAACAAATTCAACATATCATTTTTATGTTCATAAACTAAAAATAGTTTTTTTGACAGATTTTTGTTTAGCGCTAAAATGCTCTATCTTATGGATAATCTGATCATATGATTGATCACTGTTTTTTTTATTATTATTATTCACTTTTTATGATGGTTTGGAAATTCTATTTTCAATTGTGGCAACTTTCCCAGGGGCTATTTTACATTACTGAAGCAAACTGGTGGTCATTGATAAGATAGAATTGATAAATTTTCATGCTTGAAAATTATTTAAAAAATCGTTAAATTAAGCGGCAGTTTTCAAATAAATTTCAATCGAAATCTAATTTTTTTTATAATTGATGATTTAAGAATTAAAATTGTAAAATGTTGTAAAATGTAGTAAAAAATAGAAATTTGGAGTATTTAGAAGTGATGTAACCGCGATAAAAGCTAAAGCGATAGCGCCGTTTGTTGTCACAACCGTTGTACATTTCTAAAAATTGGCACTGTATTTTGGCTGGCGTCCAATAGTTGAAAACCGTTTTTTTGACATCGAAAGAGAAATTCACAGGGAAAGAAATATGCGCTAATAAAGAACTGTTAAATGAACTTATAATAAAATTACCAAAATAATTCCTATGAAATATTAGTCTTACATTGTTTATTCTAGCTAAAAATACAATCATTATTTCAAGATTTTTTTTTCTACCATAACACTATTTTTAATCATTTTAAATTTTCTGAAATCCTTTACTTTTGTGATTTTGTTTATTAAAAAAAGAAATCTTCTAACCTATCATAAAAAAAAGTAATTGGTAACATGTGATCAAGGTATGCAATCAAGATGAAGAAATCAATGACGGCTCCAATTCTAATCTTTATAATTATGAGTGGAAAAATCAGTTAAAATTAAGTCATGTTGACACAATCATAACCAATACATTTTTCTCTTCAGTTTTATCAATGTTAAAATGCATTTCGATGTAAGCATAACGTGATTTTCACCGGCGCAAACTTTTCACACGTACTTTATATCCGTTACTTTAACGCTTAAACACCATGCATACAAATAAAAATATATTTTGCATTTAATTGGAATGAAAAAATAGCATCAACAAAGTTATAATGCATAATGATAAAATAAACCCAATGGACAATATTCCCGTGACGTCATAATAAATATGAAGTTTTATTCGCTTTGAAAACACGCGGATAAATATTTTTAGGGAAATTTAACTTGCAAATTAAAAAATTCGGCCTAAAAGCCGCCAGCTTTTAATATATTCATTATTTCTCTTAATATCCTCGCAACCACTGAGTTCAGAGAGTAAACTCTATGCCTTGCAACAGTGGGCGTTTTCCGATTATGACGTCATTAGCAGAAGTAAAAGTTTAATTGAAAATTACGGCTAATTAATTAAATTTTCGAAGAAACGAATGCACGATAACAAATCTGTGTCCAAATATCTTTCATTTAAAAAAAGAATGATGTAATTTGATGCAGTAGTTTGTTCTCACGGATTGTCGAAATAAATCGCTTAGCGTTTTAAGTATATAGATAGTTAAAACAAAAGACGATTTGCACACATTAATAGGGATTCATGACAGATTTCAGTTATAGATATTCTTTTAGTTGTCTTCTGGCCATCATTACATTGCCTACTCTTTTCTATCAAAATGTCTGTATATTCCTTCATAGATAAGTTATAAACAGAACATACATCTTTAGTTAACTGTCAGGAGACCCTCTTATTTTACTAAGTCAGCTTTCAAAGTAAGTCAGAATTCGGCCCTTATTTGCTCCACAGTTAATGGGATATTAGACAACAAGCAAATTCTGGATTGCAAGAAGTTCGGAGTATTTTTTTAAGGAAAAACAATGTTTTGTTTCTGCATAAAAATTGAACCCCAACTCAGAAAAGCTATGTGCAAGGACAGTCTGAAGGATCACAAACTATTGAATGCAGCAACGCTTTTCAGCAAACTTTTTCTGTAGTTGAAATGGGTGATCGTGCAACTTTTGTGCGGCTATTATCATGTGATCGTCGGCTATTCCAAGTGCATTTTTACATAAATTTGTTTTTCATGTTGAAGTTCTTGCTTGTAAAATTTACCATTTTTTTGCAGAACGTGGTTGAAATTGTTCACATTCGACTCCATCCATGTAGTTCCACAAGATAGATACACAATTTAAATTACTGTGAATGTCTATTTTGGGTCTGGGGAAAGAGGATGAACTGGACGCACTCATGCCTTCAATTGTTTGGAAATGTCACAGTAAGTATAATATTTACACTCTGTAAGAATTCGATACAAAAATCTATTTTTTTAATGTAGAGAATGATTTCACATATGATTTTTCGATGTCCCACCATTTTATGTTAGCACGGTTTCCTTGCTTTACAAACATTTCCGCTGCAGGTAGATGTCGCCAAGTACATGGTTGGATAATAAACAGACAGTGTTATTATAGCTTATAATTCAAGTTGTTTTTCGCAATAACCTCCATCAGAACGAAGTCGTAGTTACACACACAATATTACTCTAATACACTTATAAGTAATTTTACTAAGGTAATACTTAATTCAACCTGAAAATAAAAACTGTACAAGGAATGGTTATTCTTAATATGTTGTTATATATGTGCGTCACTTTAAAAAAGGCTGACCTTAATTTTATAGTCTATCAGGCCAAAATTGGATTAATATATTGGTAAATAAAATATTCTCTCTTTTAAGGTATCTAAGAATCGAACCTGTCATGTACCATCAAAGCAATACAAAGTTCAACACATGCATTTTTGCTCTGTTTGTTTTTCCAGGAGAATAAGCCTTGATATCATAATTATGAGTATAATGCAGTTAAAAGATACACGGAAAAGTTAGTTTACCATATGAAATATTGGCCGTAAAAGCTTTCTTAAATGTGTATTTTATAAATATATATATATATATAAATATAGATTTTGTGCAAATTTTTCGATACTAATGAAACCTGAAATCCTATTAGTAATGCATTTATTTTGTGTGATAATTATTGTATATCTTTTGAGACATAGTCTTCATTTTTCATCCGACGTTAAACTGTCTACAAAACGTCTTTTCGCATTTTCTGCAAAATGTTTGATCATTTACATATTGAAGAAAAATTCACTGTTCATAAAATACTCAAATATTAAAAGAAGAAAAGATAAAATAATAGCTTTGTGAGAAAGCTTTAAACTAATTAAAAGAATCTGTTACTGAACTTGTTGAAAGGGGATTAACAAAACTTAAATTTCTATTCTGTACCTAGCAAACGGTTAATTAAACAAATACACATGAAATTAGGGAAATTAATATTTATATTCTAGGAAGAAATTAGTATTCTCTCAAAATTGCTATAACGATATACTTGTATGTGTATTTAATTTTTTTGAACTTGTTTTTGTTTAAGGTATAATCGATAGACAACGTAAACGTCGTTAAGAAACGTTCGTTCAACGTGTTTCATTATAAAGAGGAAACTATAATTCCCAACTATGGAACCTTTATTTCAAAATTGTGGCAAAACTAGTTTTGGAAGTTTAATACCGTCGTGACATATAAAATGTTCTGTTATTGTTTATTAGAATTTAACAAACACTCTATAATTCTATATAACACAAATAAATAAATTTAAAAATAAGTAATAGTATAAATTAATTACAAACCATAATCAAAATTCAATCAATGTTCGGCATTTTAAACCTTTCTGCTCCCCATACAGTTTTAGGTTTTCTTCGGAAGAATCGCACAATTAAGGTAAAAACATAAATATATGTATATTTAAAACACTTCATTTACTAAATAGGCATTATCAAAATAATTTGTCTGATAATTAAAATTTTTTACTAAGTGTTCCTACATTACCATAACACATAAATAGAGAAAAACTTTGCAACAGAAAATTAAACTATTTTTTTCTGTTTTTCATTTTTTTTCTGTATAAAACAATCAAAAGCTAACTGCGCACTGTATTTTGTACTAATTTAAATGACAATTAGTTTCGAGCCTTTATAAATTATTGCATTATTTTATATTAAATAAATTAGAAACATTTCAGTTTCTGTTAAAGGAATTAACTTTAAGTGAATAAATTACATTAAAATATGTTGAAAGTTTCTTTATTTTTAATCTTAATATTTGTTAATTGTATATCTGTCTTCTTAATATAATTTAACATAATAACATATTTAAGTTGTTTCTCTTATATTAAGGATTTTAAAGTACGTTGTAATAAAATAATGATAAAACTACAGTCGAAGTTGGTTAAAAACAAGTTGAAGGGACTTTAGCATTTGCTCGCTATAACAGAGCTCTCGTAATAATCGAGTTTAGCATTTTATCTCTAAGGTAGTATATAAAAATATTAAATAAATTGTTAAATTTTATTGAAAGATTATTCATAGGGAAAGTATACATTTCTGAAACGCAGACCTACATTAAATCAGATTAAATTAGTAAGTGTAACTTGACATTTATCTTAATTATTTTTCAGTTCTGAATTTGTTAATGCAAAAATTTCTTTAGAAATAATTTGAGAAATACGGCTTAAAATTCTTATAAATTTAAATAAGTATTTAAAAAGCTTAGTTCGATTTATGCTTTTATTTTATTTTAGGTCACTTAAAATCCATGGGAATTCGAGGAATGGACATTGTTAAGCATTGGACGGATTTATCTATATTCCTAAATGAGGAATTTCTTCACAGAAGACATTTGAAAGGAAAATTAGCCGAATTATCGTTCTCGTACTAGAGTCCTTGTTTCCACAATGGTTTGGAACCATGGTATACAGCATTAGCCCAAGCTACTCATTTTATGATATGAATGCTAACCACTTGGCTCGATTTTATCGTCTTTTTAAAATCATGTTTTTTTTTCTTTTTTAATTATTATTAATTCAATGAATTTAGAAAGTTAAAATTAATGCAATTTGTTCGCTTTCATGTAAAGAAGGTAAGTTTTTGAAAAAATGGCTGTATAAATAATGAAATATTGGATATTATTTATTTCATCCAATCTCGTTAAACTCTGTAATATCCGTTAAGAAACCAGTTTATTAAGAAAAAACCTCATAAAAATCGTTAATTTTATTCTCAGTTTTAAATGGTTTTACTCTTTACTTCCGTTTTTACCTCGTTACAACAGTTTCCAACAATATATTTTTAAAGTAGACAAAACATTCTTTCCTTTTTTTTATAATATACAAACTTACTATAACTGATTTATACTGCATTAATTTTTAACAGATCACAAAATAAAATTGAATAGCATGTCTTTGTTTTACCTGAAAGTAGTGCTACGTAATATTGCTTTGTTAATTGATTCGATATTTTTCCAAAGCAAAAGTAGAATTTCTTCCGAGATAATTATTTATTTACTAAGGAAACTGGTAATTAGGGCATGAAAATAACTAGACCGATGATAGAAGTTTAGACGACTTAAACGAGATTATAATTTTCCCTTTGTTTGTTCAGTGTGCTTTTCTCAAAGCTGATTATCATAACAGGAAAACCAGTGACTGGTGATAAAGTAAGTGTAATGAAATTTGTAATAATATGTATTGATTGCATTACGATTTTAACCTACAATAAACAGAACAGAGCGAGATTTGTATTGTTATTGAAATAGTGGCAGGCATGGTAATATTTATAGGGCAGGAATAGCAATAATTTTAGAAAAAATTTAGCTTTTAAGCAAAATAATATTTTTGAATAATTTCAAACATTTCATTTACATATGAAAGCTACTTGCTTTTCTAAAAATATGATATAGTAACTAAATTTTGAATTTTTCTTTGTTTTTTAAAAACAAAAGAATTTAAATACTCTTCAAAAAAGAAATATTAAATACTAGCAAGCTACGCCCGCTACGCTGGTCAATTTCTCTTAACGAACCTTTAATCAAACAAAATATTGACATTTCATAATTCACTTTTATATTTTAACAGAATAATAAGGATACTATAATTTGTGACTCGTGCTATAGCCAATATACACGTCAGGACACGTCGCCCTTATCATTATCTTTTTACGCGTGAAGGTTTCGCTATGGTACTCTATTGTGAAATTTGGTAATTTTAGAAATTCAATAGTTGAAAAATCGCAGAAACATTAGATCATTTTTCTTTAGAAATTGTTCTTAGTAGGATCTTACTTATAACAATCTTTAGATCTTATAAATAACAATCATGCCGAACATGAAGTTTCTAGCTCCTTCAACATCGCAAAAATCGCAATTTTAGAACGTTTTTCGCTTCTGCACCCCCCTCGGGGTAGTGGCACCGACATAAAATATAGCCTATGTTGGAGCAGGGATTGTCACCATTAATTTAGCACCATCACTTTTAAAATCGCTTCAGTGGTTCCAGAGATTACCCCCTACAAACAAACAAACAAACAAACAAACAATCTTTACTACTTTATATATTAGTATAGATAAGGGGGCCCCTTGTTCCCTCCCTTTATACTTAACCAATCAATCCCGAAAACTAATCAGAGATGCGCCTTAACACAGTGAACCTATAAATAAAATGTGAAGGAAATGGGATAAATCTGCATGGAAAACCCATTTACATAAATTAAGGGGGGTATTAGCCCCCCGTTCCCCCCCTTTTTACTTAATCAATCAATCCCGAAAACTAATCAGGGAAGCGTCTTAACCCAATGAACCTATAAACAACATTTGAAGGAAAACGGAATAATTCTGCATGAAAAACCCATTTATATAAATTAAGGGGGTGGGGGGAATTAGCACCCCGATCCCCCCCCCATTATATGAACTAATCAATCCCGAAAACTAATCAGGGAAGCGCCTTAACACAGTGAACCTATAAACAAAATTTGAAGGAAAACGGAATAATTCTGCATGAAAAACCCATTTATATAAATTAAGGGGGGGGGATTAGCCCCCCGATCCCGTCCCCCTTTATACTTAACCAATCAATCCCGAAAACTAATCAGGGAAGCGCCTTAACACAGTGAACCTATAAACAAAATTTGAAGGAAAACGGAATAATTCTGCATGAAAAACCCATTTATATAAATTAAGGGGGGATTAGACCACCGATCCTTCCTCCTTTATACTTAACTAATCAATCCCGAAAACTAATCAGGGAAGCGCCTTAACTCAGTGAACCTATAAACAAAATTTGAAGGAAAACGGAATAATTCTGCATGAAAAACCCATTTATATAAATTAAGGGGGGATTAGCCCCCTCCCGTTCCCCCCTTTATACTCAGCCAATCAATCCCGAAAATTATCATGCAAGCGCCTTAACACAGTGAACCTATAAACAAAATTTGAAGGAAAGCAGAATAATTCTGCATGAAAAACCCATTTATATAAATTAAGGGGGGGGGAATTAGCCCCTTGTTCCGCCCCCCTTTATACTTAACCAATCAATCCCGAAAAGTAATCAGGGAAGCATCTTAACCCAATGAACCTATAAACAAAATTTGAAGGAAAACGGAATAATTCTGCATGAAAAACCCATTTATATAAATTAAGGGGGGGATTAGCCCCCGATCCCCCCCCTTTATACTTAACTAATCAAACCCGTAAACTAATCAGGGAAGCGCCTTAACTCAGTGAACCTATAAACAAAATTTGAAGGGAAACGGAATAATTCTGCATGAAAAACCCATTTATATAAATTAAGGGGGGGCGAATTAGACCCTTGTTCCCCCCCCTTTATACTTGACCAATCAATCCCGAAAACTAATCAGGGAAGCGTCTTAACCCAATGAACCTATAAACAAAATTTGAAGGAAAACGGAATAATTCTGCATGAAAAACCCATTTATATAAATTAAGGGGGGGGGGGAATTAGCCCCTTGTCCCCCCCTTTTATACTTAACCAATCAATCCCGAAAACTAATCAGGGAAGCGTCTTAACACAGTGAACCTATAAACAAAATTTGAAAGGAAACGGAATAATTCTGCATGAAAAACCCATTTATATAAATTAAGGGGGGGGGAATTAGACCCTTGTTCCCCCCCTTTATACTTGACCAATCAATCCAGAAAACTAATCAGGGAAGCGTCTTAACCCAATGAACCTATAAACAAAATTTGAAGGAAAACGGAATAATTCTGCATGAAAAACCCATTTATATAATTTAAGGGGGGGGAATTAGCCCCTTGTTCCCCCCCTTTATACTTATCCAATCAATCCCGAAAACTAATCAGGGAAGCGCCTTAACACAGTGAACCTATAAACAAAATTTGAAGGAAAACGGATATTTCTATGAAGAGTTATCGCATTACGTACGTACATACATACATACAGAACCGGCTGCCAAGCTCTCAGGGCTTGACAGCCAGTGTGATAACTGAAAAATCGCAATTTTAGAACGTTTTTTGTTCCTGCACCCCCTGTGGTTAGTGGCACCGACATAAAATATAGTCTATGTTGGAGCAGGGGTTGTCAGCATCAATTTGCCACCATCACTTTTGAAATCGGTTCGGTAGTTCCAGAGATTACCCCCTACAAACAAACAAACAAACAAGATTTACTCCTTTATAATATTAGTATAGATCAGAGGTTCCCAAAGTGTGCTCCGCGGCGTTCCAGAAAAATAAACAAAACATGAAAGAAATTAGCAAATTGCAAGGTAAAATTTTCTAAAATATGTAGGATTTGTGTGTGTGTGTGTGTGTCAAAACTAAATACATCAATCACCAGGTTGAAAAATACTATAATATATATATTGTAAATCCTATAAAAATTTGCAATATACATGTATTAATTTTCTATATAATATTTATGGTTGGAGTTTATTTTATGTTTTTGCATTTAATGTATTTTAAAAATTCGTTTCAAAATAAGCTACAAGAAATAGCATTCTGAATCGAATGCACAACGTGAATCGAAAGAGCTAAGGCGCGCCAGTGCTGTTATCTCTGCTGTCTGAACACAAGGGAAAACAGTTTTGTACTTTGGAGCTCCGCCTATTCATATCACAATGTTTGTTGCTTAAAAAAAAAAAATTATAACATCTTGTATCATTTAAAGCCCCTTATTATATTCATTTTACATTTGTGTGTAATGTGTATATACATTTCTTTTTATATATATACTAGAAAGCTACGCATACTAGCAAGCTAAATTTGTAACTCGTGCTATTGCCAATATACACGTAAGGACACGTCGCCCTTATCATTATCTTTTTACACGTGAAGGTTTCGCTACGGTACTCCATTGTGAAATTTGGTAATTTTTGAAATTCAATGTTTGAAAAATGGCATAATCATTAGATTTGAAATTTATATCAAGAAATATACAATTTTTTACCTTTCTAACGCAGTTTGTCTAACAATTTTCTGACAAATACTTTTCGAGCTATTATTTTTTTCAGTAGCTTCAAATGTTTCATTTTCCGAGATTTATCTGTGGCAAAGATTAACGAAAAACCCAGTCGTCAGCAACGCATAGCTTTATATTAAAGAGGATGTTGGAGCAGGGATTGTCACCATCACTTTTGAAATCGGCTCTCTAGTTTCAGAGATTCCATAGAAATTTAGAATGATTTTAAACCGCTTTTCGCTCATTTCACCCTTTTAAATTTCATTTTTTTTAAATTTATTCTTAGAGAGCATTTACATCTTATAAATAACTACAATGCCAAATTTCAAATTTCTAGCTCCTTCAGTATAAAAAAAGTCGCAATTTTCGAACGTTTTTCGCTCCTGCAATCCCCTGGGATTGGTGGCACCAACATAAAATATAGCCTATGTTGAAGAAGGGAGTATCACCATCAATTTGCAACCATCACTTTTGAAATCGGTTCTGTAGTTCCAGAGATTCCATAGAAATTGTAATTTAGAATGTTTTTAGAACGCTTTTCGCTCATCTCACAATTTTAAATTTCGAATTTTTTAGAATTTGTTCTTAGAGAGCATTTACATCTTATAAGTAACTACCATGTCAAATTTCCTGTTTCTAACACCTTCGTCTAAAAAAAATCGAAATTTTAGAACGTTTTTCGTTCATGCACTCCCCTGGGGGTAGTGGCACCGGCATGAAACATAGCCTATATTACAGCAGGAACTGTCACCACCAATTTTCCACCATCACTTTTGTAAACTGTTCTGTAGTTCCAGAAACTCCATAGAAATTGTAATTTAGAATGTTTTTAGAACGCGTTTCGCTCATCTCACCCTTTTAAATTTCGAATTTCTTTAGAATTTGTTCTTAGAGAGCATTTACATCTTATAAGTAACTACCATGCCAAATTTAATGTTTATGGCTCATTCAGTATAAAAAAAATCGAAATTTTAGAACGTTTGTCGCTCTTGCACCCCCCCCCCCCCCTGTGGCAGTGGCACGGACATAAAATATAGAATATGTTACATCAGAGTCTGTTACCATCAATTTGCCACCATTACTTTTGAAAATGGTTGTGTAGTTCCAGAGATTCCATTGAAATTGTAATTTACAATGTTTTTAGAACGCTTTTCACTCATCTCACCCTTTTAAATTTCGATTTTTTTTAGAATTTGTTCTTAGAGAGCATTTCCATCTTATAAGTAACTACCATGCCGAATTACATGTTTCTAGCTCCTTCAGTATAAAAAAAATCGAAATTTTAGAACGTTTTTTGCTCTTTCACCCCCCCTGGGGGTAGTGGCACCGACATAAAATATAACCTATGTCGGAGCAGGGACTGTCACTATCAATTTGTTACAATGACTTTTGAAAACAGTTCTGTAGTTCCAGCTGTTCCATAGAAATTGCAATTTA
Source organism: Maratus michaelseni (assembly GCA_963931845.1). NCBI lineage: Eukaryota > Metazoa > Arthropoda > Arachnida > Araneae > Salticidae > Maratus > Maratus michaelseni. Next base: position 425,732,571 of record OZ007592.1, read on the forward strand.
GAATGCTTTTAGAACGTTTTTCGCTCATGTCATACCTTTTAAATTTCGAATTTTTTTAGAATTTGTTCTTAGAGAGCATTTACATATTATAAGTAACTACCATGCCAAATTTCATGTTTCTAGCTCCTTCAGTATAAAAAAAAAAGTCTAAATTTTAGAACGTTTTTCGGTCCTGCACTCCCCTAGCAGTAGTGGCACCGACATAAAATATAGCTTATGTCGGAGCAGGGACTGTTAACATCAATTTGTTACCATCACTTTTGAAAACGGTTCTTTAGTTCCAGAGATTCCATAAAAATTGCAATTTAGAATGTTTTTAGAACGTTTTTCGCTCATGTCACACCTTTTAAATTTCGAATTTTATTAGAATTTGTTCTTAGAGAGCATTTACATCTTATAAGTAACTACCATGCCAAATTACATGTTTCTAGCTCCTTCAGTATAAAAAAAATCGAAATTTTAGAACGTTTTTTGCTCTTGCACCCCCCCCCTGGGGGTAGTGGCACCGACATAAAATATAACCTATGTCGGAGCAGGGACTGTCACCATCAATTTGTTGCCATCACTTTTGAAAACGATTCACTAGTTCCAGAGATACCATAGAAATTGCAATTTAGAATGTTTTTAGAACGTTTTTCGCTCATGTCTCACCTTTTAAATTTCGAATTTTATTAGAATTTGTTCTTAGGGAGCATTTACATCTTATAAGTAACTACCATGCCAAATTTCATGTTTCTGACTCCTTCAGTATAAAAAAAATCGAAATTTTAGAACGTTTTTTGTTCTTGCAGCCCCCTGTTGTACTGGCACCGACATAAAATATAGAATATGTTACATCAGAGTCTGTTACCATCAATTTGCCTCCATTACTTTTGAAAATGGTTCTGTAGTTCTAGAGATTCCATAGAAATTGTAATTTAGAATGTTTTTAGAACGCTTTTCGCTCATTTCACCCTTTTAAATTTCGATTTTTTTTTCTTCTTAGAGAGCATTTACATCTTTTAAGTAACTACCATGCCGAATTTCATGTTTCTAGCTCTTTCAGTATAAAAAAAATCTAAATTTTAGAACGTTTTTCGCTCCTGTACCTCCCTGGGATTAGTGGCACCGACATAAAATATAGCCTATGTTGGAGCAGGGATTGTCACCTATCAATTTACCACCATCACTTTTGAAATCACTTCAGTAGATCCAGAGATTACCCCCTACAAACAAACAAACAAACAAACAATCTTTACTACTTTATAATATTAGTATAGATAACTCTAATTTCTTTAATCTGTTTATGTTATTTATATATTTAAATTTTTTATACTGTTTTTCATAATTGTGCTTAATTTTTAAAGCAATGTATGTTGTTGAAAACGCATTTTTTTAACATTTTGTATCACTTAACAACCCCTTTTTAAAATTTTGTTTTAAATGGTCTCGACATTGGCTAAGATTCTTATGTTATGATACCACATTTTCCCATCAGAAATAAGGCTGTAGCAATTAAAAAATATAGATTGGTCCTTTACATTTTTCATCACAATAACAATCTAAACTTTTGCTCAGCTCCACCCCTTGCTTAGCCTTTTCGTCAATCAGTACCTGCCCTGATATAAATTTAACCCCACCCATATATCCCATTTTGTTTTTCTACTAGTTGCAGTTATTTTAACATGTGTAGTTTTTAATCATATATCTATTTTGATGCAAAAACAATGGTGAAAGAAAGTTTTCTTTTTAAAATTATAACTAATAGCTAATTACTTCAAATAAAACATCCAAAAAAGTAAACGTTGCTGCACCTAACAATACAGGTTATTGGTTTTAACCCACCCACTTAAACATTAAATCGATGATCTGTTTCTAAATGTATTTTTAAAAAATGGTTCAAAAGAAGAAGCTCAAAGACGATTCGTTTTCGTTGCAGGTTTAGAAGTACTAGAAACGTAAAGAACGAAAAAAGAATCCATAATCGCATGATTCTGTTACTGGTGGGCGGGACTAGCGAAAGCATGTTACATAAATACTCATGGGTGACTGGGCCTACGCATTTTCTTTCTTTTTGCGAGTCGCCTATTGGGATTATACAGGTCTCTCTCTGTAAAAGATAACTGTACAACTTACTTTTTTTCCCGTGTGTGTGTGGTTTTCGCCATAAATAATAATAGTCTCGCGTAAGTTCCAATGCAATACATGACGCAGACAGGGTTACCATTTTGATCTTTAATTCCGAGTTCATACTGGAAATCCCGAGAGAATTTTTTTTATTTTAAAAATGGATGTCATTCACCCCTAAACAGTATTGCTCGAACGTCGCTCGGGTAAGAAGAGTTTGTTTTCTTCATTACTAAAAGCTTTCAGAAACCACACATTTTTAACTATAATTTTTGCTGTATTTGGCGGACATATCTCGATTATACAAGGCAGATGCTTTAATACAAAGAAGTGGTTTTTAGTCCTTGTTTTTAATTTATTATGTCCAATAATAGTAATATTAAATAAAACTGCTAAAGGGTTAAATAATAGAAAATTTGATTTCTAAAATTTCTAGTATGAATTCAGAATTTCTGTATCAAGAAAAGGGCCAAACTGACAACCTTGGCCCCACGTTGGAAACTACTGGTTCAGACTCTTATCCAGCAGATCTTTCTCTGCTCCAATGGCATAAAAAAACATTAATTTGTAAACCATAGAGTACCGTGGGGTTAAGGGGCTCCGCCTTATAAATTCTTACCAAAAAGGGCTCCGCGAGCCCAAAAGTTTGGGAACCACTGGTATAGATTAAAACATTAAATTTAAATTTACCTTCAGTTAAATTATAGTTATGTAACATAAATACACTTTCTCAGCAGATTTTTTCTAATTTTAAAACTTCAATGTTTTCAAAGTTTTTTATCTAAATATTGTGTTACTACATTTTATTTTTTTGTTAAAATTTTCGAAATATTTAAAGAGAAAAATTATAATTTATACACAATGCAACATATCATTACCACCTCATGGGTGGTATACATCTAAACGTAAACAGCACCAATTAATGTCAAGGTTTAAAATAATATAAAGTTCTGTGAAATTCCGCCCAGTAGTTCTTGCAATATAGCTTTCGTGGAATTCATAAGCAACACAGCATATCAGCGCCCTAATTAGGTCTGTACAAACATACCTGAATCTAATCGGCGCTAACATGCGTCAAAATTAATTTAAATCTAATGGATGATTAAATTCCTTTCATTGGTTTTTGAGATATAGCTATAGTAGAAATCGCGAATATCACAACATAGCAGCGCCACCTGTTGAACGATATAATCCTAAACCTAATGTACACTTACGCACCTCGTGTTTGTTATTGGAGAGTCTTTTTTTTATTACGGGTGGGGGGGGGGGGCGTTAGTTTAGCCCCAGTTGAATTGTGAGTGAAGTAGGAGAGAAAAATCCAAGAGAGTTTTAGAAACGAAGGATGTTGATGCTGAGCTAAAGTTATTGACTGAGTGAACTGTATTGAGAAAATATGTAACGCGTTAATGCGAATAATGCGAAGAGTCTCTAAATTACTAAAATGTTTATATACATATTTCCATTACATTATAGTTAAATCAGAAGTGCTGATACAATAGTCAGTTTCGAACACTATTATAATGACTGAGTGGACAATGCCACTTAACGAACATAATAACTATAGTATTCTTACTATGATTAAGAAATGACATAATTATGCTATTCTTACTATGATTAAGAAATGACATAATTATGCTATTCTTACTATGATTAAGAATTGACTTCTTATTAATATACTTAATGAACCCATGGTCATGTTAGCTAATAAAATAGCTCCATTATGCGGTTTATTCCATGTTGACTTTCTTCGTGTGACTATTACAACAATGCTGTAGTGGCTAACTGTTGCCCTGCGGCAAAAACAAAATTATGATAGAATGCGCTGAAGTCGTCTGGAAGGCCAAAGGAAGTCATAACAAAGGGGAAGTTGAATGTAGAGAGCATATTGAGAAAGTCATCGAGAGGAAGGTTTGATCCCTTCCGAGATTTTTTGGAGAGATGTATTTTTTCTAGGCGGAGCAGATTGTCAGATTCAGATTCAACCAAGCAGGGTGGCCTACCATACGGCTTAAGCTCTACAAGCCCTGCTTGGCAAGTTTATTTAAAAAAAAAAAATACATATGAGGCCAATAGGCCATTAGGCTTTTACTGAGGGAATGCAATTATTTACACTACTGTGTTTCCGCTATTTTTGTGGTCAATGATGAGGGTTATTCTTCTTCATCATCGTCTGAGGGCAGGACATTTCCTAGAAGGTGTGCTGGAGGCATTTGAAAGAGTTGCTGATTGTGTTCTAGGAGATGGACACAGTCTATTATTTTTTGATGTAGATTTGGTGTATGGAGGACGTGGTGGAACCAAACTGAGGTCCTCGGTAATGCCGGTTTCCTTAAAGATGTTTACCTTCTATTGCACCCACCAGATAGCGTGGCAGGAAATAGACTACGGGTTAATTCCCCGTTACCCAGGATCGCTCTACTGGAGCTGTAAAAAGGGGATTCGGAATCCATATTCCATTTCACCCTTCGCTTTGATCCAAGTTGGCTAATAAAAAAAAATAGTCATATTTGATTCCCTAGTTTGGTTATCTACATCGTGGAGAGAAGCCTGATAATAATCGAATCTCTGTATGAGGAAAGTTTGTGCCAGACGCCCCTGATTATTTGGTTTGAGGGAGTTTATGCTGCAGTACAACCAAAAGGAGCCCCTCGGTGGAGTATGTGTGGTATTCCTCTTCATGCTGAAATACAACTAAGAGGAACACCTTCGGTGGAGTTTCTGTAGTGTTCCTCTTCATGCTGAAGTATAAACAATAGGAGCCCCCTCGGTGGAGTTTGAGTAGTGTTCCTCTTCATTCTGAAGTACAACCAAAAGGAGCCCCCTCGATGTAGTTTGTGTAGTATTTCTCGTCAGTATCGATGTCAAAAGTCGCCTGAACGTGGAGAAAATATTCCATTTCTGTGCTCAATTCAAAAATCGTCGATGTACGGAGAAAGTGCCCTGGATTATCCCTAGACTATGTAAAGAATGTTATGCCCTTGACCCGTCCGCCATGTGTAAATTTTTTCTAAAATTATTCTTCTTGATGAAATTTCTATTATGAAAAGATTAAGAACTCGTTAGCTATGCATTAACTTTGATCTGAGAAAAACACCTACAATTTCATTAGTCATTAATATTTATCTATGATATAATAAACTGTAATTTAAAAATATAATTGGACCACTGCAGAGAGGAGTTTGTATTTAAAATAGTTCATCTCTCAAAATTCAAATTTTAAATGTTCGTATTTATACAATCTTCATATGTATTTATTAATAATCTGCATTTTGATACAAACTTATTTTACTCTATGTTAAACAAGAAGATTTCTTTTTGATTTCTCACTTGTTTATAATTTAATGAACTTTATTACATTTTAACCTTCACAATTTGTCTTTATTCTTAAATGACTTGGTGTGTTTAATGTTTTGGAATAATTAATAATAACTTCAGTGATTTCTTAATCTAAATTGGAAGATACATCAAATAAATTTTATTTAGTTTTGATTTATTTCAAAAACTGTTGAGAACACTTTTAACGAACATTAATATATAAAAAATTAAAATGTAATCTTATTAAGATCTCTTGACATTTTGATGGACTAAACGTTTAAAATTTAACTCTCTAATGTAGAAATTTTTTTTAAGAATTAACTTGTTTAGTTAATAGTTGAAACTAAGTGTCGAAGTTTGATCTAAATGTTTTTTTTTTCTTTTTTTAATTATTTTTTATTAATTCATAATTAATATAAAAAAGGACCAATTTATTTTTTTTAAATATCTGATTTCCGTAAAGCATGTTGACTCATAACAAACATAAAAGGATAATTAATCTTAGGAACTGTCAGTTAAAACTCTAAATTTTGATGATTAATTTAAGAAGTTTTTTATATTGATCTATAAACAGTAATTGGGTTACAATTTTATATGGATTTTGAAGTGATTAAATTAAGATGCCAAGGTTCCTGATCTTACTTTCAGTGGAGATTTTACTGTGTTGTTAATTTTAATTTAAGGGTCAACGAACACAAAGCTAATAAATTCAATTGTTGATTTTTTTTTAATTATTAAATTACTTAATTTTTGTTTCTTTAAAAACATATATTTTGTTTAATTTCGGGAAACCTTTTAAATGATTTAATGCTTTATATTTACTATATTTCTTTAAAATTATTGACTGGGGTTTTTCTTCAAATTATAATTATTGAAAACCATCCATCAGAAAAAAATAATAAAATAATATACCATAATGTGTAATAACGAAAAAAAACTGAAACATAAGGTATATTTATTTATTTTTGTGTTTATTATAATTCAACATTTAGTAGAAAAAACATGAATACTACATTTCTTTACCCTGATATTTAAAACCTATTTTCTAAAGTTTAGTTTACGATCGACTAACACTGAAATTTTCTTCCGCTGATTCTAGTAATAACCGATTTTTTCTGTGATACACTCATAGTAGAAAAGTTGGTTTTTACAGAAGCATGATTTCGAAAATGGAATAAGTTATTTTATAATAATTATTATTCTTAATTTCTTAGAATATTTTGGGATTTTATTCTTAAGAAATTACCAAAATATAACTATATAATTCATGATCTTGAAACCTTTTGCTCCAGCCACAACCAACAATCTTGCGCTGTGTTGTCAAATCTGGCGGATTTTTTATTGGAAATTTTCGAATTCGGAACAAGAAATATTAGAATAGTATTTCTTAATTATTTTATTCACGGAATATTTATTTGAGCTGTGCATATATAATTTTATCACTTCAGGGGAAATGGAGGTCTGGCACTTGATATCGTAAAATATCTCTAGGGGAAGGGGAAATTCTCTTTTGATATCGTTATCGTTTTTATTCCAACCAACATTTTCTTTTTCTCTTTTTTTGTAACTTTTTTTACATAAAAATAGTTTGTTTTTCTTTTCTTAGGTTGTATTTTCTTTGGATTCTCATGAAAATGCAAAGTTATTATTAAAACCGTTAAATGATTATAAAATTACTTCATTCCAATACATGGAATACACCAACATTTGACATTTCTATTCATCTGCCATACGCGCACATATAATCCGCTGTTTGAGAAACCAGGTGCGAAGTATGTTTAAATGAAACTTGCTGTGTTTACAAGAAAGAAAAGCGAAATAATGTTGTCCACCTGTTTTGCTTATAAGAAATTCTGCTTGCTCCCTCCCGGTGCACAGGGCGCAAGTGCAAGAAGACAATATTAATTTTGAATGTATTAAGCAATAAAAAGCTCTTATCAAATACTTTTAAACGGTAACTATTTATTTTAAGTGACTTCTTCTTATCATTTCAAACAAAGTTTACGAATAATAAATGTAAAACTATATCTTAATTGCAAATATATAAAAAGAAAAACAAAGAAAAACTGCAAAAATAAAAAGGTTTTTAGACGTAGATAAGGTTATCATTTTTTTGGAGGGGGTTGATCGGGTTTAACTTCGTAAGGTGAGGAGGGGGATGATAGGGTTTAACTTCGTAAGGGGAGGAGGGGGTCAAAAATTACCAAAAAGTTGATATCGCAACCCCATATTATATAAAACAAAAATAACTATCAAACATTCTAGTGATATTTCGGAGTTTCTGAATAAAAAATCCGCCCGATTTGGTAATACTGAAAGAATGATAACGACTAGTAGCTGTATTAACACTAGAACACCGAAAGGTGTTATTTCGACACCAAAGCATTTAAATAAATAATTTTCTAAAATCTGCAAATGTTAATAAATTTTTTTATTTCTCTTGGATTTTATTAAATTTGTAGGAAGAAGTCGCATAGAAAATTTTAGGAAATTATCTTTATTTAAACTTAGTTTACTGATAGATTTACCTATAACGCCGATCTGGTGTCAATTGGAAACGGCAATAATTTAATTTCCCCTTTTTATAATTTTGTTTTTCTGAGCGTTTGTTCAATCGTGTAAAGAAGGGGAGTCCTGTAATATTGATTTTTGACATCTGGTCATCACGTGTTCTGTTTCAACTACATCAACACCTGCCACTGAGATTTCATTTTTCGCAAAGATGGTGCACGAGCGGCTACTTGTGAGTTGTGACTAGTAGAGTTTTTGTGAGGTTTTCTTTCGTTCTTTTTACTTTCTATGAATAAAACTTAAAATGCCTCGCAAAACAGGGATTACTGCGAAAGAAATTACCGGTCTTCTAATAGAATTGTCAGCTAATGAATCAGAAGGTGGAGAATTTTCTGACATGCATGATGAATCTGATGCAAAAATTTTTCCTGTTGTGTCATCTGGATCGGAAAGCGATGATCATATTGAAATTGATGATTCTAAAAATGAGAATGAATTTGTGGCTGGCGATGACTAACAGTGGAAAGAGGGTAATCAAGGGATATCCCACGGGTTCTTTATATTACTGGCATTGACCGTAAAAGACTTCAGATTTAGATAGAATATTTATCCTTATACGTCATTACTTACAATTCAATTATCTTTTAAACGGAACGTTAAGGAATTGGAAAATACTTTTAGAAACATAGAATACATTTTTTTTTTCAAATAGCATGTTTATTTCCATTTTTCAAGTTGTGAATATAGGCAATTTACTTTGAGCTCGAGACCGCAAAAGCCCCCCAAAATGTATTAAAATTAATCCCGATACCGAACCGGGATCGAGCTGGGGTTAGGACTAAGTCCTTCTCATTCTTAATACTTTGATTCGGGTTTTTTTTTTTTTTTTTTTTGTGTGTGTGTGTGTGTGTAAGGAACTGACTTTTTGCTCTGGTTAAAGCATCCAGAGATTTTTATATGTATATTCTTCTAAAAATTATAATATATAAATATTAGGAAACCATTTGCAGCATTTTAGATAAAACCCACGAGTTCTTCAGATGGCAAGTTCAAAAGATGAACTCGCAAAATTTAACAATATTGTAAACTTGTGACGTTTTGTTGCATAGTACACCCTGGCTAGCACAGCGATAAGGCAAGAAGTAAGTTAAAATCAACTTTTATTTGAAATCTTAAGAACGGGTTGGTGGGTAAGTCTTCTTTACTAATATCTGAACTCTGATTAAACATTCTTAGCTAAATAATACCACTCAAGCGATGCACGTACTAAACTATAATATATATCACTTTACTAACATGATTAAATGAAGCTTTAATTTACATACATATGTGGACTGACTTTACTACATCAGAACTCTTCCCGCAGCGATGCGCCGCCTTCCAAAGCTTCCAGTACGAGCTGTCAAACTAGCTAAATAAAGTAGCCCGTGGCCACAAAAATACCTTTTATGAACTTAACAACTTAAATTCACTTACTTAGCTCCAGATTTTAACTCTAAGCAACCATCAGCACCGGTATTCATATTAAAAGCAGTCTGGGCAAAGAAGCAATCAAATCCAACGACACACACACTTTCACTTGCTTAAATACATTGCTAACTGACCAGCGAAGCGAAAATTTGCATAAAACAGCTGCGAAACGCAGAAAACCCACATATTCCGAAAGGCACATGTATTCGTCGAAAATTAAAGTAAAAGAGAGTATAGAAGATGTTATTTTGACAATACGATATCAATCAAAACAAGCGGGGCTGCCTTTATGAGGAGTCGCCAAACCACTACAAACTATGGACAAATCCATTCCAGTACATCCATACTAATTGTGTTAGTTTGAATACAGGTCTCAGGTCTTTACAGGTCAATATTCACCTAGCAAAGGATTCTGATGGTGAAAATATAATACTTTTGTAACATTGAATATTCAACTTTCTAAAATGGATAACAGATACGTTTTTTGAACGAGGCGCTGAATCAAAATATGACATCGTTATTATAGCACACATATATAATTTTTTTAGCATCTGACATAATAAATGTTAATTAGCGTATGAACTTATCTTCTTCTGATTTGTGCTACAATGTAGATTTTTCGTGTTTTGATTTATGTTAATTATACCGTATTTGCCCAATATCGTAAATAACCTATGGATGTGTATATATTTACACTTTTGCAATAAAAGTTGAATTCATCGTTTTAATTTTCGTTTATCATAATATCATGTAGAATAAAATCTGCTAACGTCTAATTAAATTAAAATTGAAAAAACATAGTTATTTTTATACACATGTATTTTTTAATGAAATTTATTGTTGGATATCCATAACATATTATTAAACCGTAGTGTTTTTAAAACTTATATTTAATACAATACATATTCACACATACACACACATATTTTTATATATGCAGGGACATATAAAATTGGATTATTTTTTTAAACAATGTGGTTCCTTTCAAATTAATTTTCTCATCGGATATAGAACCTTCTGGGCTAGATTATCAACGTCCGTTAAGAAACTGCTAACATCCACAAAATATTTAAGATGTATTTGTAATATTTCCTGAATAGGAACGTTAAATGTTTATCGAAAACCATTTATAGTATTTTTCGTTAAAAATATATCACTTACAGAATTGCCGTTTCAGCACAATTTTTGGGTAAATTGCAGATCATATATCAACTTTTTCATTTAATAGAGAAAATGGTTTTTATCAAAAACCTAGGAGTGAAAAAAAAATATACTTTATGAAAAAAGTTTTTCATTTTATATTTTATTTAGTGTTTGCTGTAATGATACTTTTTTGGGAAAATGTTTGCTTTAAGCATATATAGTAGTTCTCTAGTTTCCTTTTTTATTTACAACACTTACCATTTGTTATGGCCTGTTTTCCAAAACTTTGTAAAAATACGAGAGTAGATTAAAATGCGTACTGGATGTTTAATGTTAATAGATTATACAGGGTCATTCATAATTCCCTCCGGGGTTTCGAAACGTTATAGTAAAAAAACGAAGACGAATATGAAAAAAAGAAACATATGAAATTATTCCGAAACAATTCAAGTTTTACTTACATACATTACAGGTGTTCTATGTGTGAACCCTTGGGCACACGGCATACATCCATGCGATAGTCCAGTTCCTGCCATACTCCGTTTCTTTAAATTTCCGGTACCACACATGAATTGTTTTGTCAGTTGGTCCCTGTTTTTGATATTTATTACGAAAGGCCCGTTGAACTGACACCACTGATTCAGATTTAAAGAAACGGAGTATGGCAGGAACTGGACTATCGCATGGATGTATGCCGTGTGACCAAGGGTTCACACATAGAACACCTGTAATGTATGTAAGTAAAACTTGAATAGTTTCGGAATAATTTCATATGTTTCTTTTTTTCATATTCGTCTTCGTTTTTTTACTATATCGTTTCGAAACCCCGGAGGGAATTATGAATGACCCTGTATATTACTCTTAATAATGTTATCAAAAATAAATACAAAATTAAGAAAATGTGATAAAATCGTTTGTTTTGTTTGATAAGTTTAACATACAATGAACATAAAAGTTCACTAATTTATATATTATAAAATAATGTACTTATTCCAAATCAGCATAAGATACATAGAAAAATATCTGTCGTGTAAAAGACCGAACATAAAAATAAATGAAACTTCAAAAATCATAAACTACACATTTGAACTACCGACTTTTTATAAGAATAATAATTCTCAAGTGGAATTTTTTTTATAAATAATAGATAATAATAATGCAAGTTAATAAATAACGTCTAATAAAGTCTGGCATATAAATAAAACTAATGCATCGCATTAGCAACTAGTGCAATGCAATGCTTTACGCATCACTGATCATAAAAGCAACGCTTGGGCCTAGCCTCTTTACATCTGGTTTATTGCTGCGGGTTATCCCTTACTTAAGAGATTAATTTTATTGACCACAGTAGATTATTTTTTATGGCCTGGTAAATAATCCCTGAGTCCTTGAAGAACCAATAATTTTTTTTTATCATTTCCATTCCATTAAAGGTCAGCAAAAGATAGATTATGTTTAATTTTAAATTCATTTTCAGTAGTGAATTGCGCCTGTAATCTTTAAATAAAAAATAACCAGTGAATTTTTATCCTGCTTTTTCCAAACCGACAGAGTAAAAAATGTCCCAAGCCGGGAATCGGACCAGGGTCCTCAGAATAGCGTTCTGAGGATCTACCACTGAGCTACAAGAAACGATATACGAACTCGGCATTTCTCACTCTTATATATGTCGGACCAGCTGCAACTGTAACACAAAACGGAAATGTCATCATGAGCACGCAGATTTCTGCGGCAAACATGAGACGACAATACAAAGCCCAGCATAGGACAACACATAGTTAATTTTCAGCAGTGGATTACTAATGTAATCCTTGAATAATAATCAGTGAATTTTTATCCTGCTTTTTCCAGTTTGGGACATTTTTCACTCTGTAGGTTTACGCTTGGAAAAAGTAGGATAAAAATTCACTGGTTATTAATTCAAGGATTACGGCCGTAATTCACTGCTGAAAATGAATTGAAAATTAACTATGAGTTATACGAGTTGTAATTTTCCAACTGGACGAAAAATGTCCGGGCCAGGACATTTTTCGTCCAGTTGGAAAATTACAACTCGTATGATTTCTTTACCAATTTGAATAATTGTGTTAAAATTAATCTAGTGTAATCACGTATCCAGCGTTTACTGGCGTTCCATTACCTGAGATCTATTCTGTTGAGCTGATTAAAATATCAGACCAGATGCTATGATCAATAAGGTTAACTGGATGAATTATGCCCTCCAGATTCCACCGGGATAGCTCAGTTGGTTGACCGTGGCGGCTTCAGCCAAGAGATCCCAGGTTCGAATCCTGGCCCGGACATTTTTCGTCCAGTTGGAAAATTACAACTCGTATGATTTCTTTACCAATTTGAATAATTGTGTTAAAATTAATCTAGTGTAACTATGAGTGGTCGTAGAGTCTGTGAGTTGGGATATCGTTCCTTGTAGCTCTGTGGTGGAGCCTCAGAGAGCGCAATTCTAAGGAACCGGGATCGATTCTCGGCTTGAGACATTTTTCACTCTGTCGGATTACGCTTGGAAAGAGTAGGATAAAAAATCATAGATTATGTTTATGAGAAAAGGATTATTTTTTTATGTTAATTTTATTCTGTGTTCCTGTTAAATTATTTAATAAAGTAAACCAACATAAGGCACATTTTATTTACCATTTGTGTTAAAACATTTTTTCGATAGCTTTTTTTTATTTCAGCCACTGTGGTGTAGTAATATTACAAAAATATTTTTGATTAAGAAGCATATAATGCCAGAAATATAATTTATATGTATATTGTATATATACATATATATATATATGTATATATATATATATATATATATATATATATATTGATTTTACCAGAAATTCGTACGGTTTTTTTAAAAGAATTAATAAGTTTATTTTTGAAAGTCTAAATATTTGTCTCTAAACCATTGTAAGTTATGTAAAAAATAGTTTAACGTGCATTGAATAATATTTAAATTATTTTTTTTTCTGTTTGCAAAGTATAAATTGAGAAGTAATTTTTAATACGCTAGTTATTTTGTTCGAATTATATGCTGGAATAATATTTCAAATGATAAATAAATTTATTCATTACTTATTTTTTATTTCTTTATTTAAGAAATCTTTAAAATAACTTATAAGAAAAATTCAGAGTATATTGACGCATTGTATATCTATTCCGTTATATTAAAAAATAAAAATAAAGATTGTTTTTTATTTATTAGCTTTCTCATAGACGTACAGTTATTAATTTAAACGATTGAAACATTTGTTACCTGCTTATCTAGAGCATATCATTATTGCAAATTGCATGCATGTCAAATTCTTTTGCAATGAACATAGAAGGGACGTTGTGAGCAGTGGGATTTATTTTTGTATTGTTTCAAAGTTAAATTTTAATTGTTAATAATTTATAAATGATATTTTTTTTTAACTTTAACTTTTCTTTTTTTCATAACTAAAATGTTATAAACGTTCTCGGACAATCAGAAAATGTGCAATTATAAATCTAATGTTCCTGTAACGCAAATTGTCTATTTAGTCTCTGTCTAGGTAAACATGAAAAGAATTATTCGTCTGAAAAGGAATCTGTAATTTCTTAATATCAGGTAAAGCTAGGATAGTCGGCGCACAATTCAAAAGAATAGCAATAAAAAATCTAAATATTAATTTTTTGCTAAACTGTTCATGAATAACTTTTACTTCATTTGTTTTTTATGCATTTCCATTGCTATTTTTTTGTTATGTTGCAATTTAATAGAACAGTTGTAATAAAACCAAGAAAGTTATTTTGCACAATCTCTCCTTATAGGTTTGGTGTGATTGCGCACATGGGTAGGAGAGATTGTTACTTATAATAACTACAATTAAATTGTAAACAGTAATAATTACACTTAAATGACATTGCTGTAAGGTTTTTGTGAACAAATATTATTGTATTAGGAGTGAATATTTCAATCTAATGATAAAAGAATCAGAAAAAGGAAATAATTTTAAAAATGATTGAAAAATTTTAATTAAAGGAAAAAAATTAAAGAATCAGAAAAAGCAAGTCCAGATAAGATTAAAAAATAAAATAATGTTACTTAATAACACGTTTAACTTAAAATTAGTCCATTTTCATTTTTCATTTTTTAATGCAAATTTACCAATAAGCTGCGTAATCTCTCCTACCATAGAAACGAATGGAAACACTGCGCCATCTCTCCTAAGTAGCAAATGCGCAAACTTTCCAATTTCGGTAGGAGAGATTGCGCGGCCTTTTATTTAAACATGACCTCTTCTAAAACGAACCGTTGATGTTCACATTGTTTGTCTAGATTAGTAGCTTATGAAAAATCGTTTAAGTTAAAAATATTTTGTACTATTGACATTGTATAGAAATTCTGATGAAGAGCTATGAAAATTCAAGCACTTACTTTGGGAAAACAAAACAAAATAGCAATACTTTATCTTAAACGCTCAAAGCAATCAACGTGCACTTTCAAGTAGACACTCCACTACTGTTGTTGTACAACTACCTGGAGTCGCTGCACGCTCACTCTACTCCTTCCCCCAAAATCTCTATGTGCGCAATCTCTCCGACTGCTGTCATCTCTCCTGGCTTTACCTTATATAAACAGAGGTTTTCTAAGTTAAATTAGAATATTTTGTTGTAATAACAGCTCTAAATTTCTAACGTTAATCGTATAATGGTGGATTATTCAATGTACGTTTTTGATCTTAAAATTTGCAGCTTATATAGATTTTTAAAAATATTAATTTATAGATAATCTAAGTTAATTAATGATTTGCTTGTTTTGTGAGTTTTCACATTTATATGAGATCCACTTATTTATATGGGTTTTCATTTTTATAATTTGTACTCTCTATTTTATTAAAGACTCAAAATATTATCAGATATACGTGCAATTTAACGTAAGGATAATTCTCATTTTTGCACGAAAATTGATCAAAAATATCAAATTTGTATTTTTTATTAATAATCAAGCAGGGCGGTCGCTCTGCCAAGCCAAGCTTAAAAAAAACGCCACACAAACAACGCGAAGAACTGGACTAAAAACCGCTACTGCTTACTTACAGAAAGCAACTTCGCAATGTTAAATTGACAAAACATGCCAGATTAAAATATCAGATATCAAATAAACCAAGCGTCTCAGAAAAAAAAAACGAAAACTAGAAGAATCTAATGAAGAATTTCTTCAATTTAAGACCAAACTCATCTTCATAAGTGATTTATAAACAGAGATACAGATTTAAAAAAAAAACGTCGAGTTACTTAAAATGATGACTTTTTTCTTCGTCAAACTTTTTTTTCAAACAACCTACAAACCTTAATATTAGGCAGAAAAGGATTGCATTTTTAGATAAGTAATTATGTAATCTATGTGCTTTTATAAAATCCAGTAAAAAAAAAATATATATTTTCTATCCTTAATTAGCAAAAACTTGATAATTAACGTGGCAATTAAAAAATTATGCCAAAACAGAGATAAAACCCGTCAACGACCATGTACCATCTGTATTATAATAGCACAAGTCAGTTACAGGCTCTAACCACGTCAAATTTCATCTGCAAGTCAGCCATTTTCTTCTTAAGATATTTAAAAAAAATAAAACCTCATAATTATCAGAACACACATTTTATCAGACAATTAAATATGACTGCAAACTGTGGCAGATGACTGTTTCCGATATGAATAAGTATGAGAAATTGCCGGTCCAGGGTATCGGTGTGGGTGGCTCAGTCGCAGAGCGTCAGCACGGTACGCATAAGGTCCCAGGTTCGAGTCCTGGCCCAGGTCAATTTTTCACTCATGTTTGTTTAATGTATTTAATTGTCTGATAAAAGGCGTGTTCTTATAATATTGTAAAATAAAGTAATCAGACGTAGTGCTTTAAAAAATATTTTAAATATATAATTTACGTTTTTAGAAAGATCTTTAGAAATAAATTAGTTTTTGAGGGAAGATGTACCTTCTAAAATGTCATTTTTCTATAAATTAATGAAATCCAGTTGTTAAATTATGTTTGTTTTAGAAGTGAAGTTTCAATTGCAATTTATTGTAACAGTACAATGTTTAATTGAATAAAATAATGTAAATCTAAGAAATTGCTAAGAAATTCCGAACATGCACAGGGCAACGCAAAAAATAAATAAATAAATAAATAAACAAAAAATAAATAAATAGATGAATAAATAAATAAAAATCAGCTTTCAGAAATTCTAAAAATTGTTCATATATCTTAATTACAAGCTAAAGGAGGGTTTGCTAAAGGAGGCCTAAAAGGAGGGTTTGCTAAATGTTTGCCAAGCTAAAGGAGGTGATAAAAAATTTATAAAAAAGAATGGCGCGTCACATTTCGAGGAGGGGATGGGGAGGGGCGTGAACAAAACTAGGGAGTATAATAAGGCTATCTGTTTGGAATTTTACGATATTATATAACACAGACATAAATTTTAAAAATAAAGCCGCGTCAAAAATTATAGGGAGGGGAGGAGCGCGTTTTGCCGACACAAGGGGGAGGACACTTTTCTAAATTTTAACGATATCCTTCATGTCACATATCGTTACAAAGGGCTGTGACCATGTATTCATGTTATGCACCACAGGTGTCATCCCCACATTTTGCGCCCCCCCCTGACACTACTCATGTGATATATTGTCCGAAGGGCCTGTGACAACTTATTCATATTATGTATATTCAGGGTCCATCCTCCCACTTTCACCCCCCCCCAAAGGGGGCACTTTTCTAAATTTTGCCGACACCTCTCATGTGATATATCGTTGGAAAAAACTGTGAACGCTTAATCATGTTATGCATGGGGTGGGGGGGTATTTTCTAAATTTTACACATACCCCTCATGTGATACGTCGTTGGAAAGGTCTGTGACCGCTTAATTATTATGCATCTCCGGTATTCATCCCCCCACTTTGCCCCCCAAACGCGATTAGCTTTCACCACCAGGGAGCGCTTTCCTATCTCTGTTTCTATGGGTCGGATCACGACGGGGTATGGCTCATTCGACTCGACATCGATAGAGCTTTCCGATTTTAGTTCGTTTTTTCACCACCAGGGGGCACTTTCCTATCTCTGCTTCTATGGGCTTAATCACCCAGCCGGAGCGCCAAACCGTTAGGTTTATGGCAAATATGCTCCGGCGGGAAAATCCCCAGCAGACAATCAGCGCCCCACAGCCCACCAAACAAGCCCTAAACAACGGGCGACTATTAACAAAAATCGAAAATACAAAATCCTTTTCAACGAAAAGTCACAAACTTGATACAATGACAGTAGACCCCTACAAAATAAAATAAAAACTACTAAAATCAAATTAACTAACTTATAAACAAGCTTCAAAACAAAACAAAGAAGCTGCAACAGGTCTAACAGACTGATATATGACTAACTATGATAATTCATAGTCGTATAAGAACTAAACCTACGTAAAGACTAACCTAAATATATAAACTAAAAGGATGTATAACAGCGTTTAACGACTTATTTAGTTACATCGTCGACACTAATAACTAGTAAAACTAAGGTTCATAAACAATAGAACACAATTCACAAGGTTCAGGGACATACTTTGTACATTGTCGATTACAAACACTCAGCAAATTCAGTTGGTAATGTCCACCAAGTCACTTTTATATCCAAACTATGTCAGTTTTAATAATAGTCCACTACTTGAAATAAAGTTTCAAAATACCGTCAAATAAATGACTTTAAGGTTTATAGACAAAATTGCAGAGAAATTAAGCTTCACCACCAGATTAATGACATAGCCAAATAAACAATTATCCATTGTATTCTTCAAACAAAGTTAAAACAATAAATGCCGATTAGACGCATTTGACTTCAGCACAGATTTTTTTTTCCTTTTTTCAAAACCTATATCTTATGATAGAAAACAATTCATTCAAAATATTATAGTTTTCCGCAAGCTTTGAATAGTTCGCAGGGTCCAGAAGAATTCTTTGCAAGTTTTCACGTAGCGTATATTTTCTCACGAAACTAAAGTGATGTCTCATTAAAAAGCACCTACCAAAAATGTAATGCACAACTGTGCCCCGAGAGCCACAATCACATCTATCTGATTGTCTTTTACCTATTTTACACAAAAAATACGGAAAACTCCCATGGCCTGATAAATAATGTGCAAGAAGTTGTTTCGCGCAGACAAACTTCCTCTCAACTTTCTTCAAAATTTCGTAAGTCTGTCTACCCTTGTCAGAGGCAGACCAGTACTCCTGCCAGGTCTGCAACACCTTCTTTTTGAAATACATTGTTACCAGTGAGGGTGGAAGCGTAACCCGATAATCAATATCATACATACCCTCCAAACTGACTGATTTCGCTAAAAAGTCTGCTCGCTCGTTACCTTCAAAGCCAATATGTGCTTTGATCCATCCGAGATATAATACTTTTTCAGGATGTTCCATAAACAGCTTGTAAATTAAAAACAATAGTTCATTAGTGGGAAACAGATTATCAAGAGCTGAAACCAACGAAAAGCTATCAGTATATAATATGGCACTTTTAAACTCAGAATGGACCAACCACAGTACCGCATGATAAATAGCAGATAACTCTGCCTGATATATTGAATTCAAATCATTTAGTTTGATCCTATAGTCATATATAAATGAGCCCTTCCAATAAACTGTGAAGGCTGCTGCCACTCCCAAGGGCATACGAGATCCATCTGAATAAACTACAGGCAAGTCCGAGTCTGGAACCACCTCTGTAACTGGTTCAATTAATTTTAAATTATCACGACCTATTACAGGAAATTCATATGTTCTCTTATTTATAGAGAATTCATCTGCGTGAAACTCTATATTATTGATAATGATTGACCCATCTCCACTAAAAAAGAGAAATTTATCGTAGTAAGCTTGATATTCTATCTTCAAAGGAGGAACACCTGCAAGAGTACATAGGGCATCCGTTGAAGTCGATCTATATGTCTTAATCACTGAAAGTAGACCAATCCTCTGGCAAGAGCTAAGTCGCTGTAAAGCCAAAGTCTTCAAATATCCAAACCATACTTGATATCCATACATAATTTGCCTCTCTATCACAGAACTATACCAGATCTTGCGATACATTACATGAACATCATTATCTCTAATTCCCGTTTTTCGAATATTTAAAGCAAAATCCTTAATTTTCTCTCTAATATTATCCAGATGAGTAAACCAATTAAACATACTATCAAGTGTAAGGCCCAAGTATTGCAAGTTATCCCTCACCACTACACTCTCTCCATTAATTTTAAAAATAGGTCTTCTTCTTTCTAACGTATTTTTCCCGAACAGCATTGCCACAGATTTTGTAATACTTATCTTCAAACCTAGGTACTCACAGATTTCTGCATAATGATTTAAGTGACCATTCATATTAGCCTCTAACTGTTGGCGGCTGCCGCCCTCGGCAAACAAAACGAAGTCGTCTGCATAGGAGATGACTTGATCCGAATGTTGTCGATATAACTTCAACAGACGATCTGCCACCACAAGCCATAAAAGAGGGCCCAGGCACGACCCCTGGGGGCATCCCTGGAATAACACAAACCATTCAGTACCAAATGCAAAACAAAAACCTATAAGTCTATTACTTATGTAACTCTTTAAAGCCGATCTCTTGTACAATGGAAAAGGCAAATCGTCAATTATACGTGCTAAGATATGCCAATGTAACGCATCAAATGCACCCTCTATGTCAATAGATGCTACAGCACAATATTTCGCATGACCAAGAATCTCATTAACTTTCTTTTTTAAATCCAAAATGGCAGAAACCGTTGACCTACCCTCTCGAAAGCCATGTTGTGCTATATCCAAATATCGAATACCTTCCAGTCTCGACATAATTCTAACCTTCATCACTCTTTCTAAAATTTTTCCCAAAATTGGGAGAAGCGTAATTGGGCGGTAGGCTCTTGGGTTTGATGAAATCTTGTTTCTTTTCCGAAAGAAAATAACTATTCCTTTTTTCCAGCAACTAGGGAAAAATCCCAATTTTAAACACTTATTAAACACACCCGAAACAAAAGCGGGAAACGTTGTGCATAGATTTTTTACCACCAGAGGGTCCATAAGGTCATAGCCAGGTGCTTTGTTATTTGCCTGACTTTTCAATGCATATTTCAATTCACGATGTGAAACAGGTTTAAAACCATGATCTATAAATATTTCTGCATTTGGAGTATATTCAAATATGTTTTGTGGAATATTATCTACACCAAAATGTTCCTGCATAAGCAGCATAGCCACATCATCGTATGAGTCAAAGACTGTGTTATTTTCTAGTGTAGTGAAGATCATGTCCGTATGTTTAATATTCTTCAATGCGATATATTTGAATAAGGTACCATAAGCATCACTAGTTTTTTCACAAAAATTCATCCATGCCGAACGTTTAGCTTTTTTAACATTTTTCTTATAGATGTTTCTTTCTTTTAAATATGCATCCTTATAATGAATATCGTCTAGATTCCTACGGTACCTTTTGTAAAGGGCACTGAGTTTATTACGCTGCCCTCTTAAATCTTCTGTAAACCAAGAATGTTTAGGTTTATATCCTAGCTTTTTATATCTAAAACATCGATTCATTAAATCCTGGAGAAATATTTGTAAATTGTTCATCCAGACATCCATATGAACAGCACTTTTAATAGGAATCAAAGTTTCCAATATTTCATGCATCTTCTGACGAAAAAGATTATTGAACTTCTTGAACGAACAAAATTTCGTCTTGTATCTTTTCATAAGTCTTACGATAGGTTTCAAGTTCAACCTATATCGGATATAACGATGATCACTAAATGAGTTATACTCAGTATCTACCTCCCAGGTATCGATATAGTTACATATATTCTCTCCGGCAAAAGTGAGGTCCGGCCTGCCCTGGCGGTCATCTTGAGCGTATGTAGTTGGAGCTTCAGTATCGTTCACCAATACCATGTTCTTTAAAGAAAGATACTCCAACAGGACTTCTGCTCTTTCATCATCCCGGCTGTAGCCTAAAGTCCTCATATGCACATTGAAATCGCCTCCGATTAGTACATTTGAGCAGTCTATATATTTGTCAGACCATGAAGCCAAATCAGTGTCCAAAGCATCCGACAAAGCCGGCCTAGAGTATTGTGAACCCAAAGTAATAACTTTGTTCTCGACATTGACATTAACAAACACAGCATTATCTAACTTGAGAGATTCAATGACAATATAATCACCATTAATAATTAAAATAGCAGAGGTTAATCTGAGAGAGATAAAGGATCTCCAATTCGGAGGAATACCAGCAATTTGACCTGAAACCACATACGGGTCTTGACACAGAAATACGTCAAAAGAACAGTTTTTAAAATACCTATCCAGTTCTTCATTAGCAAGTTTGCAGTGATTCAAGTTAATTTGTAGCACTCTAATCCCAGAAATAGCCGAACGCACCAAAGGGCTGCCCTTATGAACGTTTTGAAGTTAACAACTTGGTTCGATAAGCTTGGTAAGCCGGACAATCACAGCTATCTGCTCTGTGGTTCACCTCATCCGAACCCCCTTCAAAATAACAATTTGCACACACAATGTCATTAGATTTACAATCCACAGTCGGATGCGAATTCGAGCACTTAGCACATCTCAACCCTCCTCCACATTTACTAGCAATATGACCATATGATTGGAATTTGAAGCAACGAATTATATTTATATGTTCAACCACTTTATAACGCTCATAATCAACACAAATTCTCTTTCGACTAATTAAATAATCCCTGCCTCTCCCATCTACATCAATAAGCCAATTAACTCGACCATTACGCGTTTTTATCTTGCGAATTATCTCAAAGTCATGTGAATGCTCCGCCACCAATTCCTTCAAAGCCTGCTTTGTAGCAGCAGAAAGACCTGGATCAATCAGTTTTGCCCGAATTTTATCCATAGCCACATCACCAGTCTTCATCTCATCCAAAACTCTCTTCAGAGAACTTGTCATGTCCTCCTCCTCTACCCCAGGGTCCACACTAAGAACCAAGATCCTTTCCCTTCTTCTACATGGTATATTTATCAGTATTTTATCCTTCAAGTCTTCATTTCCCTGCAATAGAGTCCGAGCAGCGTCCGTGTCTCTTTTATTACTCATTTTTAAAACAACCTGTCCCACCTTTGTTATCAGAATGTCACTGGGCTTTCCCAGGTCCGGATCCGCTTTACATACTCTCTTTATCTCATTCTTCACTGTGGTAACGTCTATTTCCTTATCTTTCGTCGAAACAATCACAGAAAATTCATCCTGTCTCTATCTACGGGGTTCCACCCTCTTAGCCGAAACCTCCTCTACACTAGACGAAGATCGCGTGATTTTTGCAGCCAGCTCCTCCATGTTCATATTATTCCTCTCCATTGCTTTGATTTTAGTGTCATAAACTATATTTTCTCTGTAAACTTTGATTGATCGCATGGTCAGGTAGTCCAGAGTTTTCTTTGTCGCTGCCACCATAGTCGCGGACACCTTGTTCTGCCTCACTCTCATACCTTCCCACGCCTCATACACCTGGGCACACAAACTCTGCATAGCCTCCATGAAGTCCAATTCATCAGCTTTCTCAATAAGTTCATCAAATTTCTCCTCCGTGGTAGACATAATAGTAAACCCGAAGAACAAAACAGCAAAAACAGCAATACAAACCAAAACCAGCAATGAACCAATAAAGCGGCACAAAATGATCCAATAAAGCGGCACAATATGATCCAATAAAGCGGCACAAACTGATCCAATAAAGCGGCACAAAATGATTTAATAAAGCGGCATAATATGATCCAATAAAGCGGCACAAAATGATCCAATAAAGCGGCACAAAATGATTTAATAAAGCGGCACAAAATGATCCAATAAAATAGCGACTGAACAGACCACAGTAACTCAACTCATGCTACGTCCAAGAGAAAAAAAAAAAAAAAAAAAAAAAAAAAAAAAAAGAAACACCAGACACGGAGTAACCCCAGAAACTACAATACACCCAAAAGACAAACACAAATCACTATGACAACCCTGACACAGTAAAGATAAACAAAACACTCCTCAAAATCATGCATCCAAGCCAATTCTGTAGCCAAGGCAACAGCAGTGCAACAAAACCAAACAGCTACAACTGAAACGGGCAAAACCTCCAAAATAAAGGCACCCTAAATCCCAATAATAAAAGCTAGGCCACAACAGCAGCTCCACAACTCAGCTCCGCTCTATAAGACAAGATGGCTATCAAAACAAAAACCGGGAACCGCCCACCAAAACACATAAAATTGCTAATAACTCCAAAAATACACAAAATAACTGAACCAAAAGCAACAGAAAGAACAATTACAGGGTAAGTAAGTTAATTACTAAAGATTAAGCCAATTAATTAAGTTAAATGCATATAAACATGTTACTTAAATACCTTTGCCATTGCTCGACTGAGCGCTAGCACAAGAAAAATTTCAAAGTTCAATAAAGTCAATAAAAATGTTAATTCAAGAAAATAACTACGTAGAATTATAGCCTTAACAATAGAAAGAAGATTATATGTCATTGAATAACTCTGAATATATAATTACCGCTTTTACAAGACTTTGTAACCAGAGCCAAAATTTGCCACGCAACACACAACATTACCAGTTGGGGACCCTCCTCCTGCTTCTATGGGCTGGATCACGACGGGATATAGCTCATTCGACTCGACATCTATAGCCTTAACGATTTCAGTGCCCGAAGTTCATATAGAACAGATTGCGCTACCTGGTGGTGGAAGACGGAACGTGAACGTGCGCAGCACGACTACTATACGCTGCCGAAGGCAGCGGGGACCCGTGTCGGAGGTCACAACCAACCAACCAACCATAAATTAAATATAATACAAAATGTCACTATATGGATAAAAAGACTATTTTTATTTCCTTATATTAGGGTGTCCTGCACCCCTACGAACTATACTCGTCCACCCTCGTCCATACACGACATGCTTTAAAAAACGCTAATTTGCTCTGTTTTAAAAGGATTACCCGATTATGGAATATTGAAGGATATATCACGACCTGTGCCGATCATCTGTAACCGGGTTGCTGTACATTTTCCTTTGGATGGTTGACTTGAAGGGAAGAACCAACTTGCATTTACAATATATTTAAGAGATGTATATAATAATTGTTTATTATGAATTTAAATCTTTATCAGATATTAATCTTTTAAAAAAATAGTATATTTTAATAGTACAGCTGCTTTTTAACAGCTAGTATTGCTGTTTTAGCGTATTTTTCTGCTAAACATCAGATTATATGTCAGGTTTCCCAGCTCTTAGAGACTTAAGTTATGAACGACAAATTGGACTGACATAGGAAACGCACTTTTAAAAAATACCTTTAAAGTTTATATTTTATATTTTACTAGGGGGCCTACCCCCTGCGAGCTACGCTCACCAACCCCCGCTCAGACTTTGAGGCCTCTAGAAACATGACAGCGTGTTTTATTTTTAAAATATTGGTAAATCTGTAATTGGGTAGCCATGCTTTTAACATTTTAATGGGGCATTTTTTGATTACCATGGTCTCATACACAGCTGTTGCGGCAACTGACGACTGTTTTCGGGATTGATAAGTAAAATCAATTACAACTTGAAAACCAGCTTGTATAAAATGGTTAGGTTTAAATTGTGGCTACCTCTCGGACTTTTATAACAACGATCTGTATTCTATTCTTCCTTTGCGTTTAAGGATGAGAAAAATTTCATCTGCTTGTGAATAACATTAAGAACCACGGTATTGAAAAGTACTATGTTATAGAGATTTTAAGTAACATGTTTTAATTTTCTCTCTATTTTAGTGCACCATCATGCATAGTTCCATGTTATTTTAAATATGTAAATTAATTTATTTTAATTAATATGTATATACGAATTTTGTAATAATTATTTATCATACAAAATCAATTAAATATTTTGTGCTTGGCATCAATTGATGAGATATTTAAACAAATTTGCTATCCGCGATAATTTTGCACCATGTTATGTCACTTGAATAGTGTCCATAAGAAAATCGGGTAACTTTTCCAGTATAGGATCCTTTGCGTTTAGGTTTGGCGTAATTCGAGCTTCAAAAAGGGATAGATTCGTTAATATACATAGATTTGTTGCCAAAAGTTATGAAAACAAATCCAATGAACTTTTGGTGCTTTTCTATTATAGGAGACTTGACGCTTTTTTAAAAAGCTTGGCGGAAAAAACCAAGCAGGATAGAAAACCAAGCAGGATATTTTATTCTCCTTTCGTTCAGTTGGGCAATTATTATTTTATATATTCGTTTGAAATATCCGAATTAGTGATTTTATAAATTCTTTTAATTAAATTTTAGAAAAAAAAATATGATATCAATAAATAATAATTATTATTAATTCCTTTCCCCCCTTTCTTTTGCGTTTGCATAAATGACGTCATTTGGACGAATTTATTCAAAATATTTTCAGTTTATAAATTAAATTAAATGCTGACAGACGATTGAATCCTAACCATAGAAATGGGATTTTTTTTTCAAATTTTCCTGAAAAACATAATCTCATCAAAAAGTCACCTGTAAAAAATACAGCCAAGTCTCGTAACTCATTTACCGTAAAAAGTACTGATATCGTATAAAGCCAAGTTTAACTATCTTATTAACTCTGAAATTTTCATTCACAAATCACTCCTAGTCTCTACATCTTTAGTTAATTATTATTTTGTGACTTGGCAATTACGTAGCACGAGAATGTGATGTATATAGTTAGTCTTAATCAAATAATACTATAACACATTAAAGTGTAATAACTTCACTGTGCGTATTTAATTTGCCTTGATTAAATTATCCCATCCCATCCCATAACATAGTAATGTATAATAACTTCCCTGTGCTGCGTAATTGCCAAGTCACAAAATAATAATTAACTAAAGATGTAGAGACTAGGAGTGATTTGTGAATGAAAATTTCAGAGTTAATAAGATAGTTAAACTTGGCTTTATACGATATCAGTACTTTTTACGGTAAATGAGTTACGAGACTTGGCTGTATTTTTTACAGGTGACTTTTTGATGAGATTTTACTTCTTTTTGTAAGTAATCCTCCTTTTCTTGATTTTGGGTTCTTTTTGGAGATCATCCACTGATTTTCGCTAAGCCCACACTCTGTCCCTATTATTTACAGGTATAAAAATTTTGAAGCTTTAGTTTCGTTTGCAAAGTACTGTAGATAAAAAGAGATTTCAGGTTCCTAGGCAAGCACTAAATTATGGGAGGGGGAGTGTCAAAAGTACTCTCAATTGCTTCCAGGATAAATGCTATCCATCTGAGGTATTACTCACAGCCCTATATACTTGATATTTAACATAAAAGAACTTTTTAGTATAAAAAGAAAGCCAAAATTGAAATTTCCGGAAATTTCCAATAAATCAAACTATATTCCTTTTTTCGATGTTTTTTTTTTAGTCTTTTTTTTATTATTTACGATTTTTTTAATTTTTCCTTACTTTGTGTACTAAACCTTGCCTTTCTGCCAAATGTCAAGCTTCTAGGACTACAAAATCGAATTTTTTTCAAATTTTCGACTTTTTATAAATTTATTGATTTTTCGATTTTAATTCTAAGTTAACTGATTGCCATGCCAATACAGTAATTATTTGATCCGTCTTCTTAGAATCATTTAGGTTCAATTTAGAGATAAATCAAGTGAATCTTAGAGTCACTCTGATTTTATTTAGAAAGGACTATCAAGCCATAACCAGCCAGTAATGTCGGGAGGGTAGGGGGAGATGTGAAAATTTTTGTGGGGCTAACATCATTTAACAATCCATATTTCATATGTGAAGTAAATAGAGTACAACCTGTGAAAGAAAACAAACCTGTCTATAAAGAAATCGCCTATATCGTAGCCAGTCTATAGCGGAACTTTTCTATAACGAAATTCGTAAACGAAAGAAAAGAAAACCATAATCCGGGGGAAATAACATAAAACAATTAGGGGCGTTGTACTAGCTAATAGGACAATTATCTTAAAACTAATGTTTCTAGCAGTACAAAATCAAATTGTTTTCGAATTTTCGATTTCTTAAAGATATTTCGATTTTTCGATTTTATTTTCGAATTTAACGAATATTTTAATTGTTCCTTTTATTGAATAGTAAATACTACCTTTACACCAAGTTTTAAGTTTCTAAGACTACAAGATAAAATTATTTTGAATTTTTGATTTTTTTCGAATTTTTTTTTTTTTTTTAATTTTCTGGATTTTTTAATTTTTTCTTATTTTGTATCCTTTATTACAATTTCAAGTTTCTAGCGCTACAAAATCGAATTATTTTGAAATTTCCGATCTTTTACGAGTTTTTTATTCTATTTTCGAATTTATTGTGTTTTAATTTTTCCTTTTTCTGTATCCCAAACAATAAGTTTGCGCCGAATTTTAAGTTCTAAAGCTACAAAATCGATTTTTTTTCAATTTTTCGAATTTTCGATTTTTTTTTTCGATTTTTACAGATTTTTTCTTTCTTTCTTTTTTTGTATCCTAAATACTAGCTTTATTCCAAATTTTAAGTTTCTAGCTTTACAAAATCGAATTATTTTCAAATTTTCGTTTTTTTTTCGATTTTTTGATTTTATTTTCAATTTTTGTTGTGTTTTTAATTTTTTCTTTTTCTGAATCCTAAACACTACCTTTACACCAAATTTTCAGTTTCTAAGGCTACGAGATCATATTATTTTCAATTTCTCTCTTTTTCTTTCTTTCTTTCTTTCTATTTTTTTTTTTTTTTTGAAATTTTCGATTTTTTTTTAAATTATCCATATTTTTAAATTTTTACTTATTTAGTATCTTAAATATTACATTTATTCCAAATTTCAAGTTTCTAGCGCTATTAAATCGAATTATTTTCAAATTTTCCTTATTTTTCGATTTTTTCGATTTTTTTATTTTATTTTCGAATTTTATTGCGTTTCTGATTTTAACTTATTCTGAATCCTAAATACTATCTTTACTGCGAATTTTAAGTTTTTAAGGCTAAAAAATCAAATTATTATAATTTTTTCAGTTTTTTTCGAATTTTTCGAATTTTTGAAATTTTTTTTCGAATTTTCCGGAATTTTTAATTTTTCCTTATTTTGCATCCTAAACACTACCTTTATTCCGAATTCCAAGTTTCTAGCGCAACAAAATCGGATTATTTGAAATTTTTAGATTTTTTTCGATTTTTCGATTTTTTCAATTTTGCTTTCGATTTTTTTGGTGTTTTTGATGTTTTCTTTTTCTGGATACTAAACACTACCTTCACACCGAATCTTAAGTTTCTAAGACTACAAGATCGTATTATTTTCAATTTTCAATTTTGATGGAATTTGTTGAATTTTCGAATGTTTTTCTTTCGAATTTTCCGGATTTTATAATTTTTCCTTTCTTTGTATCCTAAACACTAGCTTTATTCCAAATTTTAAGTTTCTGTGGCTGCGGGATCTACCCAATCTTTTTGATGACGCGAGAGTGAGTGAGTGTGTGAGTGACAAAAAATCGAAACTTTGAGTTCATATATCATCTGCACTAATTTTTTGAATTGTCCATATTTTTTAATTTTTCCTAATTTAGTATCTTAAATATTACCTTTATTCCAAATTTCAAGTTTCTAGCGCTATGAAATCGAATTATTTTCAAATTTTCCTTATTTTTCGATTTTTTCGACTTTTTTTTTTATTTTCGAATTTTATTGCGTTTTTTATTTTAACTTATTCTGAATCCTAAACACTATCTTTACTGAGAATTTTAAGTTTCTAAGGCTAAATAATCAAATTATTTTAATTTTTTCAAAATTTTTCGAATTTTTCGAATTTTTGAAATTTTTTTGAAATTTTCCGGAATTTTTAATTTTTTCTTATTTTGCATCCTAAATACTACCTTTATTCCGAATTCCAAGTTCCTAGCGCAACAAAATCGGATTATTTGAAATTTTTAGATTTTTTTCGATTTTTCGATTTTTTCAATTTTGCTTTCGATTTTTTTTGGTGTTTTTGATGTTTTCTTTTTCTGGATACTAAACACTACCTTCACACCGAATCTTAAGATTCTAAGACTACAAGATCGTATTATTTTCAATTTTCAATTTTGATGGAATTTGTTGAATTTTCGAATGTTTTTCTTTCGAATTTTCCGGATTTTATAATTTTTCCTTTCTTTGTATCCTAAACACTACCTTTTTTCCAAATGTAAAGTTTCTAGGGCTACGGGATCTACCTAATCTTTTTGATGACGCGTGAACTAGTGAGTGAGTGAGTGACAAAAAATCGAATGTTTGAGTTCATATATCGTCGGAACTAGAAAAGACAGAAAGTTGTAATTTCAAATTTTGGTCCTGTTTGCCAAATACTCTAGAAAAACGAAGTTTAAAATTTTTGGGATACTCCAGCGCGGAGATATGGGGGGGTCAAAAGTGCCCTGAGTTGCTTCCAGAAAAGTATGCTTACGGCTGTCCTCTCTCGACTTGGCGGAGGCACTGCCGTGCCTCCAGATAAATATAATGTAAGAATTTAAGGACACAATTGTTATTTTAATTAAGGAAATAACTAATAAATCAGTAAAACATAATGAAAAATACACGCAAATGTCGAATTAAAAACCACTTGATGACATAACAAACACGTGTAATGCTTCTGACATCAAGTAAATGGGACTGCATTTTTGGCGTTTAATCTTACAGTTTGCGATGTTTTTTGTTATGAAAAGTGGTCGACGGGATAATAGAGAAGTACCGGGTTTTCTTATAATACATGGTTTGTATAGATTCGAGGGGAAAATTATATTACTTTCATAAAAATGTATTTGGATGGTTTCTTGTTAATACAATCTTGCCAAGGCTGTGGTTTTCCTATTAGACTTAATGTTAGGTATATGCTCCATTTTTCTGCAACTAAATTTCCTCATGCCAATATAGTAATTCATTGATCCGTTTTCTTAGGATCGTTTATGTTCAATTTACAGATAAATCAAGAGAATCTTAGAATCACGATGATTTTATTTAGAAAGGACTATCAAGCCATAACCAACCAGTAATGTCGGGAGGGAGGGAGAGATGTGAAAATTTTTGTGCGACCAACATCTTTTAACAACAAATATTTCATATATAAATTAAATAGAGTAAAGCCTGTGAAAGAAAATGAACCTGTCTATAAAAAAAAAGGTCTATAACGTAGCCAGTCTATAGCGGAACTTTTCTATTACAAAATTCGTAAACAAAAGAAAAGAAAAGCATAATCCGGGGAAAATAACACAAAACAATAACGGAAGGTGTACTAGCTAATAGGACAATTATCTTAAAATCTATCTAAAACAAACTATCCCCATCCTGTGGGATTTGTTTTTCAATGTTTTACTTTATTTAATGCAAAACATAGATTGCATCCGACAACTCATAAAAAAGTCCTCCGGCCTGTACCGGCAGGAAAAGGTAGCTTTCCTATATCTTCGTTTTAAAATTTTTGGCTAATGTTACTCGAAAACAGCAAGTTAAAATGCAAAGAAACCGTTTACAAAAGATTCGTTTACACTGAATTTGAATAAGAAATTCGCCAAATTATTGAGCTATAGCCAAGTTGGCTTCATTTATGAAGACTTATTTTTGTCGCCAAATTTGGCGCGATTTCGCCAATTGTAGCCAAGTTTGGCGAGAATTTGGCGCTAATGGATATGAATATATAGTTTTATGCGTATGATTGGGAAAATGATTACAACAATTAAAGAAAATAATTTGCGAGAAATCGCGTTCACTAAAACTTATAAATTTATATTAAAATCATTAAAATTACAGACATTACTATACACTTTCATAAAACATTAAAAACATATTAAAATTGGACGTTTCGGATTTACATGGAAAATCCCTCTTCAACAACAACATTTCACTTAGCGTAAATCATAGTTCAAAAATATCAACAAATAGAAAATGCAATGTATCAAAATTTCGAAGTCAAAGTTACAGTTATAATAACACGGAGTATTCATTCGGGATTGCACCTGCTTGACCATTATTGACCATAAATTTATCGTTGTTTTTTTGTAATGTGCTGTTTTGTTTCAAAATGTCAGCCACCCTAGAATTTCAAACTGCTCTATCTCAGCCAATTTTTAAGATAGAGGTAAAACAAAAAATGCTCTGGAATCCTTGTATCAAGTCCTAACACCTAATTCAAAAATAAACTTGATTTTTTAACTTTTTTGTATATTTATTTTAGTTTTAAAATTTTCCGTGGCCGCCATCTTGTTTCAAGATGGCGGACCAAGCTGGCCAACGAACTCGGTTGAGGCATTGGTGAGCTTAATACACACAATTAGTTTCATCCAAATTAATTTATAAATACGAGCGTTATCGTATCAAATTATTTTCATTTTTTCAATTTTTTTCGAATTTTTTTATTTTTTTTTCGAATTTTCTGGATTTTTTAAATTTTTCTTTTTCTGTATCCTAAATACTACCTTTATTCCTAATTTGAATTTTCTAGCGCAACAAAATCGGATTGTCTTCAAATTTTCGGTTTTTTCAATTTCTTCGATTTTTTCAATTTTGCTTTCGATTTTTTTGGTGTTTTTGATGTTTTCTTTTTCTGGATGTTAAACACTACCTTCACACCAAATCTTAAGTTTCCAAGACTAAAAGATCGTATTATTTTCAATTTTCAATTTTGATGGAATTTGTTGAATTTTCGAATGTTTTTTTTCGAATTTTCTGGATTTTATAATTTTTCCTTTCTTTGTATCCTAAACACTACCTTTTTCCCAAATGTCAAGTTTCTGGGGCTACGGGATCTACCCAATCTTTTTGATGACGCGTGAACGAGTGAGTAAGAAGTGACAAAAAATCGAATGTTTGAGTTCATATATCGCCTGAACTAGAAAAGACAGAAAGTTGTAATTTTAAATTTTGGTCCTGTGGGCCAAATACTCTCTATAATTGAAGTTTAAAATTTTTGGGATACTCCAGCGCGGAGATATGGGGGGGGTCAAAAGTGCCCTGAGTTGCTTCCAGAAAAGTATGCTTACGGCTGTCCTCTCTCGACTTGGCGGAGGCACTGCCGTGCCTCCAGATTTAATTATAATGTTGTCTTCATTATCGATTGAAATAAAAGATAAATTCAATTGCAATTTGAAAATGACGAATAAAAAGAAATCAATAATCCCTATCGGGATCCTTTTCAATTTTTTTCCCTTTTTTTGTCGCAAAAAAACTGAGTAATTAGTTGCCATCATTACAGAAATGTCATTAAAATTAGAAAAAAATTAATATCTCGAAAACTAATTCCAATTTCAAAATTATATTACCAGTTTTGACATCCGCGGATTTTTATGGACAATTGGTATTAATTTCACCATCAAGCGTTTAATATTTTATTAAAAATAGCCCTGAAACATAATCAGTCGTTTAATCAGTCGTTTCATAAAATCGTTTCATAAATTCGTTTCATAAAATCGTTTCACAAATTCGTTTCATTAGGATTTTATATATATAGGGTAGATTTAAGTTTGGTTTTATATATTTTAGGAACATTTTATTTTTATGCATGTATATGCCTATAGTATAGTCATGCTATTTACAACCATTACCATTTTGTATTGTCTATTTTTTCCAAATTTTTTAAGATTACGTGAATAGATTAAATAGATGTATATATCCTTTAATAAAAAATAGGTAACAAATAATTCGTAATAATTTTATCGCAGCTAAATAAAACAATTGAGAAAATATGATAAAAATGAGTTTTTTTGTATAATTATATTATATAATGTATGTGACTCTTTGTTAAAAATGTACATATATAAAAAAGCATGCGAAAAGAATCTTCATTCCAAATAATTAAAAAGAAAAGAAAGAAAGAAAGAATTACTCACATTATAGTAAAAATAATAATTCTAAAAAAGAGAATTTTGTGAATTGAATATATTGATATTAAAAGTTAATAAATAAAGTCTGGTTTATGAATAAAACTAATTAAAGAAAAGGAAATACGTTTTATGCATTGCTGATCTTAAAAGCAAAGACTGAACATAGCATCTTTACGTCTGGAGTATCGCTTTATCTCTTACTTAAGATCTTAATTTTATTGAGTGAACGTAAATTTATTTATGTGGACAGGTAAATAATGACTATGTTTCTGAAGTACCAATAAAAAGGTTATTTATTGTATTTATTTAATTAATCGTAAGTAAAAAAAAAGTCGGTTTATTAAACAAGACCTGTTTTATATGTAAGTAGTTCTTTCTATTGTAATTCTTAGCGATTATTAAATAAAGTAAAATACAACAATGTTAATTTTATTTGCAATTGCACGAAAATATTTTTAAAAGCTGTATTATATTTCAGTAACAATATATATATTTTTTTAACCTTACAATCCTATAATATCGTAATTATAATTTATTATTTTTTTTCTCATTTCTAAGCTAGAATAATGAGTTGATAAGAATTGTCAAAATTTATTTTGGAATTCTATTTTTTTTTCTTTTATCTATTTCTAGTTGTGAAATAAAATATTAAGTGTGCATTGAGCAGTATCAAAAATCTTTTCACTATTTGTAAGTTGTTTATAATGCATTTTATTAATATTGTTTCTATTGTTCGTATATGATATTTTTATGAAGAATAAAATAATGTTAAATGTATTGAAATACAAAAAGTTTACCTGCTCTCCTGGTAGTCACATGAGCAGTTTTATACAGGATAGTATTGACATAAAAACTAGATACCTGTAGTGACATAAAAACTAGAGGACAACGTTTCTCTGTGCAGAATACATATGACAATATTTTTAATTTGCAATAGAAATTCTTTCTTATGTACTTTAGAGTATACATTTTCATTTTGGGTGATAAAATTGGTAAAACTAGCTTGTCATTACCTTTAAAATTGCTCCAGAAGATGAGTGCATGACGTGAGGGCAAGGAACAGTAGTAACAATTTGACTTTTTAAAATGCTATTGGAGAAAACGTTACAGTTATTTTATTGAAAAAACCTTTTGAAATTGTAGAAATACATTACAGAATACATTTTATGCTAGAAAAAACTAAATAAATGCCAAAATATAGCTTATAACCCCAAAATACACAAATTACCCACTTATTGGGAAATCGCGAATGTCTGCATAAATATACAATATTTAATTCGAATGTAATTAAATAAACAAATAAAAATCTGGTGAAGCAGTTATGTAACGTAAAAAATCTTTTTGAACATTTGGTATATTAATTTAAAACTCATCATAATATGAAATGTTCATGTCATATTTAAGTATTTTTAATTTCTAAGCATGTACGAAAGTTTTAAGTTCTAATTAAAGAAAATGTATTTTTCTCATTACTATATAGTAAAATATTTCATTAAAACACTGAAATCACGGGTTTTTTCATATTTTTGCGAAATATCAGTAATCCAAAGCATTTTCTATTTAATAAGTTAATAACATAATCGTGATCATTTATATTATTATAACGTTATTATGCCGTAGTTACTTTAAAAATATTTATGGTGGAGTTGCTTTAAAAATACTTCATTAACATTTACCAAATCATCAGATTTTTTTTTTTATTAATTCGATTGATCATTAATTGATTAAATACATTGATTATTAATTGTATCTTATTTTTATGCAAATTATCCACATTCAAAATTAATTCAAGGCTGAAAAAAAGTATATAATTTCATTTACTGAAAATTGTTTTAGATAAAATGTATCTATATACATACATATTACTAATATCACTCGTGGTCACTTTTCAGGTATTTTTTTCTGAGCTAAAAGGATTTTTCTTTGTACTGTATATGACAGCACATTAATGTTTTAATTAGTGCTCCCTATTATACGTTTATACGTGTATACGTATAATACGTATTATACGGGGTGCAGATTTTTTATACGTATGATACGGCACAGTCGGTTATACGTATTATACGAAACACTATATACGGTCCAACGTATATACGGATCTTACCCCAGCGGTTAAACGTATAAACGTTTAAACGGTTTTCGTTCATGTGAAAAAAGATACTTTTCTCCTGCTAGTCTGCGCAAGGTTACTATATCATAAGGTTGTGCCCCATTTCACCCTGCAATCAATAAAGAGCGATTTGCTGTTTGACGTCACTTAGCCTGCTCGATTCAGTTTTCCAATTGATTTGGTTTAGAAAAGCCCTATTTTTAATTGAAAAATATCAATACAAATTTTCGATTGAAGAAGTTTAAATTTTTTTTAAATATTTTTTATACATAGGACAAACATCACATCCAAAATTTAAACTATTATGTCTTTTCAATTCTACGATATATAATTTTTAAATTTGCTATTTTTATCATTACATTTTATTTGTACCTCAGTATGAAAAGTTCCTTTTCATTTTAAAAACAAGCAAATAGTAATTTTTATAAATAAAATCTTAAAGACCTACAAGAGCAGAAAATTTAATGCTTATATGAGTGCAGTTCATATCATGTTAATAATTTTAATATAGTATATTTTTAATATTTGATCAGTATTCTATTTGAAATACATAATAATTCTAATATTATTATAATTGTGACATGTATTTCATAAAAACCTATAAAAAGTTTTAA
This sequence comes from Maratus michaelseni, assembly GCA_963931845.1. NCBI lineage: Eukaryota > Metazoa > Arthropoda > Arachnida > Araneae > Salticidae > Maratus > Maratus michaelseni. The sequence continues at coordinate 425,768,752 of OZ007592.1, forward strand.
AAAAAAATCACTTAGATTTCAACCTCATACCACATATACACAAGATTGAGTTTTGTGTAATTAAATTTAAAATACAAATAATGTAAAAACTTTAATAAGTAAATGGCTGAATATTTAGTATTTTTAAACCGAAATATACATAAGATACAATTAGATGATTTAATGGAAATAAAATTTGAAATTCAGAGTAATATACTAGATTATATTTAACAAAATTATTTCAAATTGGTAAAGTAATCATACAAGTTGTAAATTTCCAACTGGACGAAAAATGTCCGGGCCAGGATTCGAACCTGGGATCGCTTGGCTGAAGCCGCCACGCTCTACCACTGAGCTATCCCGGTCGAACCTGGAGGGCATAATTCATCCAGTTAACCTTATTGATCAAAGCATCTGGTCTGACGTGTATTCACGTATCCAGCGTCTACTGGAGTTCCATTACCTGCGATCTTTTCTGTTGAGCTGATTAAAATATCAGACCAGATGCTTTGATCAATAAGGTTAACTGGATGAATTATGCCCTCCAGGTTCGACCGGGATAGCTCAGTGGTAGAGCGTGGCGGCTTCAGCCAAGCGATCCCAGGTTCGAATCCTGGCCCGGACATTTTTCGTCCAGTTGGAAATTTACAACTTGTCAGAGTAATATACTTTATAAACAAATTCCGAAATATTTATATAAAGTATTATTTTAATGCTACACGATAACCATAAATGCACATACATAATTAAAACAAAAAGAAAGAAAGAAAGAAAAATTATTGCGTGAAAGAGAGTTCTACGTTTACGCAAAATTTTTTATTTCATAATAATATTTAAAATTTAAAATTACATTTCTTTTCAGCGTTCTAAACTTAATTTTAAAATTTACTGTTTCTTCAGATTCCATTCAGATAATTGATGTGATTAAATATCAAATAATTGATATATATATATATATTATAAAATAAAAAGTAAGACAGCAGTATTCCTAAAAGAGATTTAAAATACAAATAAAAATAGAAACTTTATTTTTTAAATTGCCGCATTTTTAAAACTGGAAGATTTATGTGATATAAAAAAATTAAATTTGAAATTCAAAATAATATACTTTTAAAAATATCTTCCAAAAGGATTATATTAATTTATATTTTAATGCTGTATGATGATAAAATTATATAAAAATATTTTAATAATTAATATATTAAGGTACCTTCAAGTGTACCTTCAGAATATGCTTTCATTTCGAGCATTTTATTTCATTACAGGGTGCATTTTGAAGATGTATTTTAGATGTATGTTCTATTATTTGCAAGTTTTCGTACTGTTTTATCATGCAATGATAAAATACATGAGTTGGTTGATCATACACATACTGATCATACACAGTTGATTGACTCCACATTTTTCATTTTTTGGCAGCGTATCTCTTTTTTAAGCTTTCCAACATAGTTGAAAAGTGTTTATACATTCGGTTTTTCTGTATGCCGTCTGTCTGTGCTCTAACTGCCGTAAATATACTCGGATTGTTATGCAATTTATATATCTTATTGAGCTTTATTATGCCATGTTCGGTATTGAAAATGAAGTGTGTAGCACTTACAGCTTATTTTACAGGGAGATTCAAAAGAATTCCGTTACTTTACGGTCTACGGGGAAAATCGTTTGCGGTTTATTGTAATGATGTTAAAATATTTCAAACATATTAAAATTGACATATATAACATGTGCACTATAAGAGGTTTACTATAGAATATTGTATGCATAGCACTTATACCTTTATTGCAGCACTGAAAAGAATTCGTTACATTACGGTCTATGGGGAAAAATCGTTTGCAGCTTATTTTAAAGATGTTTCAATATTTTATACATATTCAAATTGATCACTGAGGTGCCCTACAAGGCGCTTACTGTCATATAATGTATAGTTCATTTACAGAAACACTCAAAAGTATTCGGTTAAAGAACTGTCAGTTACTAATAATTCCTTGAAGTGCGATTTTAGGTGCGATTTTAGTTGTTTTTTAAGTGTAACGAATTTTTTGCCTATTACTCGTTATGTATAAATTCTATGGATCTGTTAGGGAACCGTCGGTAGCGTAATAAATTTTCTCTTTTTTCGAATTGTTAAATTGGTCTTCTATATTTTAGTATACGTTTTCGTCTTTTAATAATGGTAAAGAAGGATAGTTCAGCTTACCTGAGATTTTCCTTATGCGCTGAATATTTCCACAGTAATCCAAAGTGTTTGCACTGATATTTATCTTATCGACTGATTGAAGTATTCGCTATATGGAAGTAATAAGAACTATTATTATTAGTAAGTAGAGATGCACGAAATAAGAAGTAGATCCATTTTGAGTATAATATTATAATTCTTTGCTAGATATTTACATTTAAATCGCGTTTTTGGAGACTGCTTTTAGATGCTCCAATTTTACATTATATTTGAGAGAGATATTTACAACACATATGTACAAGAGCGTTTTAACTGCTCGGATTCATTTTAGATTCTGAAGGGAATGTCTTTAAGTTCAGTTCACACGCGCGTGATAACATCTGTAGTTTTTGAAGTAGGGAGGTCTGCAGAGTTTTTCACTTAATTGGTTTCGACAGTTTCTGGTTTTGTTCACTATGTTTTTCAGCTGCGGCACTTGAAGTACTTATTGGTAATTGGGGTCTGGTTTTTAACATGTTCTTATTTCGATCATTCGCTGCACGTGGAGATTATTCACTGCATAAAAAAGGTTTCTCCGTCAGGATCACCCACAAGGCAGCACAAAATACTCGAATACATGTGCGTTTATCACCGGAAATTGCTGAAGGTGAATTTTCAACTGTGCTATGCCCTCCCTAACTGAACTAAATTTTAGCAATTTATGCCGCTGTATGTATAGTTTTAGTAATATTATTAGTAATTTGTATGCATAGTTTATATACAAATCTATAGATCATATACAGGGGTGCACAAAAGAATTCGATATTTTTTCGAATATTGTTAGTAATTTCTGAAATGGCATTTTTAAATGTGTTATGCCTTTGTACAAATTTTTCTCTTAGACATCAGACCTAATTAAACAGTAAAGATTTATAAAAGTATTTTTGAAGAGTTGAAAAGTGTTACATAATCTGTGCTTGATGCATGATTTTTCTAAAGCTATTATCTGTTCCTTTGGATGCAATGATCCATCAATTTTTTATATCAGATTTCTTCGAAAATGCATGATATAGAACATTTTGCGTTTTATCCAAACGATTAGCACATGTTGCAATAGCATAAGTACTAGGCATTTTCTGCAAAATCAATGCAAATAATGCATTATTTTAAAGAGCTAAGACCAAAAGCTGGAAAATATTTGCCACGTATTTAGGAAATGTGACCGGAAATCTCTCTTTCTGAGAAGGAATTAAAGCTTCGTGTGAGGGAAAACTGCCCTTGCTGTCAAAGGAAATGAATATAATTGTTTACATTGCACCCCCGTCCCTTTCAAAGATCGACCAAAGGTAACAAGCAATACAAAGTCCCATATTAGCAAAGAAAAAATACACGATTATTTCATTTGAAGGAAAAAGATATCTCCTCTAAATCACTTTATTCCTAGAAAAAATACTTTACTTTGTGCGTAATGAAAAATGTTTTATTTTAAAGAAATATGCTCTCCTATGACCAAAGAAACGATTTTTTTTTTTTTTAGCATAAATACTATTTTAAATCAGAAAAAAAGGTTCTTTCCCATTGGAAGAATCCACCTTAGCACCGCCAGTGACGTCAGAAAAAACAAAACCCTGATACCAGAAGTAAAGGGAAATGGCACCTACCGGGTCTGCGGATCACAGAAATTGAGAAACACCCACTGAGGTCCACATTCTCGTAGTTTACGTGGACCATCGTGATTACTTGTTCAAAGATCGACGAAAGTCCCTAATTTACCTGTCTAGCGGTAAAGGTATTCCAAAAAACAATTAAAAATCGAAACTTTTTTTCCTCAGTTGATATATATATATTTTTTCCCCTTAAATCTAAGCTATTAATTATGAAATATTTTACTATGGGTAGCGGGTAGCTCCAAAGCAAATTTCCACATGTCTGTAACACCTCCACACACAACTTCTTTAGATTTATGGCGTGGACATTTCGCGCGAAAAATTATTTTTTAATGCGACCGCAGAACATAGGCATGCATTAACTTTTTATCTTATAGTGACACTGACCAATCCATTTCCTGGGAAGTTTCGCACTCATACTTATATTGTATTTAAGAATATTTTTTTTCTCTATTTAACACGGTTGCTACCGAGGACGTATACGTGGCGTCGTCACTTGGTCACTTATTTGACATTCCACTTTTAATCCAAAATTACGAATTAATACCGGAAATTTCGAAAGAAGTTTTTTTTTATTTTATGTAATCACGAAATGTCTGTCATTAAATAAAGCAAATATTGCTATTACTATTTTCAGGTATGAATTCGGAATTTCTGAATAAAATAAAATTCCGTTAATTTTAACCCGGTAGTCACCGTGTTAAAATATTTTGAAAATACGTCCTACATTAAAAAAGAAATGAGAAGGCAAGTCATTTTATGCATGTGTGATTGCGTTCTAAAATCTGCATTGACGATTATTTGTCTGGCTATTAGAAATCAAAATTTATAAGTACTTCACACAAAAAATAAAATTTGTCAAAATTAACAAAAAATCTTAAACGTAATGTCCATACACCTTGTATACCATGAGTGTCATGATTAAAAAAATGAACTCGCGTTATACACATTAACACAGAGTGGAAAACATTAGCCCCGTCGAAAGAATAACATTGGAACCCGGACGCAATCTTGAGTACACGCACTCACAAATAAAGAATTTTCAAAAAATTAGAAAAGAAAAATACACTTACTTAACAAGAAGTGACAATAAATCTGAAACGTGTCTATTCTCATTCTTTTCTCAAAAAGTGTTTTCTTCCGTTATATGCTTATAATAATCGTTTATAGGGAAAAATAACAAAATCCTATGTATGAAACATATTATGCAAATTATTTCGCTAAAACCACTGATTTCCAGCTTGTTCCCCGTTTTATGACGTAATACTGATGAGGTCCATTGGTATTAAAAGTAAATACGTATTTAAAATATACGTATAATTGAATTTTTCGTATACTTAAATTATACGTTTAACCGATATACGCTTATACGTATATGGATACGTTTAAACGTATATTTTAGGGTATACGTATTTCTTAAATACGTATTATACGTATATACGTATATCGGTTAAACGTATAACTGATATACGTATCGCATCGGGAGCACTAGTTTTAATGTAATTTCAGTTGCTCAAATATCTAACATGACCGCTTCTGATTATGTAACTAAACAAACATGTTACGAAATTAGGTTTTGAGTACAATTTGAAATTGTAATCTACATCTGGTTTGGAATTATATATATTTTATGGTATATTTTAATGTTAACAATAATAGTTTAAATTTTTAATTATATGTTAAGGATTATACAATTATTGAAGATACAGATATTATGTAATTTCCTCTACGATCTCAAGATGTACATTAATAATTGTACACATGAAGTTTTTGTGTCTTTTTTATATAACAACCGTAAGGTTAAAAATTTAATTTCCGAACTTTTACCCATTTTCAAATATTACTGAATATTTTAAGATTCTTCATTATTTTCAGAATATTATATAAAATAAATAAATATTAAAAAAGAAGACATGTTATTTGACGAAGGATATGTAAGTTGTTGTGCGTAATTAAAGACGGGAATAATTTGCACAGGAAGAAAATGTACTTCTATTTAGTTTAATTAGTCTCGCCCTCGAGCATGAAAATATAATGAGAAAAGAGGAAATAACCTGTCGATGGAGAAATATTATCACGGCTATAATATTACAAGAAAAGTGCAGAATCATAAATTGCAAAAGACTGTAGAAGAATGATTATATTTCGCAATTCATAATACAATTTGTATAAATTTATTATAATTTGATAAAACGTTTATTCTAAATGGAACTGTTTAATTTAAATTGAAAATAGCCTATATATATATATATATATATATATTATATTTATTATTATTTTATATTATTTATATATATATTTTTTAAATTTAAATATATTTTTTTTATGTGCTATGTATGCGATTTCTGTTTGCATAGTTTGGTTAATTGTCTGATTATGTTGATGATTTTCCGATGACGATTCTTCTTATTTATTCTATTTTTATACATTTCATTTTTTTATGTAGTATTAAAAATATTACATTCCCCTTTAAAATGAAATCGATGTGACATTCTAAAAGTTATGTGTCCTTTACCCAAAGTATACTAAATTTTATTTATATTCAAAGATTCGTAAATTCCAAATCAATGCTTTACTTTAACTATACTTCATCATTTGAGAAATGGTTAAATAATTTCTACAGAACATTTAATTTGTATTTCACAGTTGATATTCAAATAATAAAAACATTTGAACGTATTTTTATGCTTTTTTAAATTATAATAAACGCGTTTTATGTGTCAAAGTGTAATTTTATTTTAAATTAATAGAAACATAACACACAATTTTATTAATAATGTAAAATTCAAATTTCTGTAATCAGCAATTGAACAATAGTCAATAAATATAAATAGTGGAGAGATATAAAATGTCTTACTATTTGAAAGGGTAAAGGAAATTAAAGCAAATAAACTATTTAAATTATGTAGGGATTTATGTATTTTTTCCAACATGTATAAATGTTCTCCAATATTTGCTGTGTAAATTTTTCTGCATGAGTCTGTGTACAAATACTTTTTTGTTAATCGTTGAGTTGTAAAGTTGTTAATCGTTGAGTTTCTGTTTTCGATGTTTTTCTTTAGAAATATAATGTTAAAGTATGCAGATTTTGTTAGATATTGTTTCATTCAACTAGTATATTAATTTATCTGTGTTATAATGTCGCAAAATTAAAACACTGCATATTAACACCATGGTTTGAAATAATAAAATACGTTGACACTGTTTAAACTGCAAAATTTTGCCAAAAAAGTAGAGTTAATAACCTTCCTAGATTCATCGTCATTGTTCTATATTTAAATATCTGAGGAAATGATGTTACATAAATGCATAATTCTATCATACACCTTAAATAAAGTTTATAAATAAATAAAATCGGTTAGCGTTTCATTTAGAAAATTAAATTATCATTCGGAAATATGTTAATTTCATGTTTTTATAACAGAGAATATGACATGAGGATAATACTTATCAACTTATGTTAAGTATTATCTTTTTTTTTTAAAGCAAGCATGTGAAACTTCAACTCTAATTAATTTCATGAGACTGTTAGCGCATGAATACTGTTCCACATTTTAACATATTTCCATTAAACGAATTTTTTCGCCGACACGACATCTTATTCAGAAATCCTTCCAAGAAGAATCGTTCATGAAAATCTTGTGAATAGATTAATTCTTAAAGAAAAATTTCTTATCGATAAGCTTTCTCGCATTATGATAAATATTTAAAAAGTATTTCTTTAAATTGCTAATATAAGTACTAGTGTATATGCGAAAATTCAAAATGTTACAGAAATCTAAATTGTAGTGTGTTGGCATTACACTGTAGAAAAAGACAAATGTTTCCTAATCTAGAAAAATAAAGTACAACCACCAACGACATTACACAATATCCTCGTCTGTGTTACTCCCGATTCCAAAAAGAGTTCTTTATCTTTAGAAACATCAGAAACCAACATATTTTCGATAGTTAAAGAAGAAAGACTTTCAAGCAAAAACTTTTCCTGTCACTAATTTTCGGAAACGTTTCCAAGTACTTGTCAAGTGTATTAATATGCGTTGCGTAATATGTTATAATGCGAGTGTATTAATCAGTTTTTTACACCCGAAATATAGGATTTTTGGATGCTATCAATTTTCAAGTACAAATTGACCATGTGCAACAAACATATTTTACAGACAAACATGATAAATTTGAAAAATATAAACATGAGCATTAAAATTAATATATTTTGTTACTCTTGCCTGTATAAATTCAATTACGTCGCTGAAAATGTTTAATTGATAATTGTTAGAATCTTAGCAATCGATATTTTGGTTTGACAAAATTGATTAGTGCACTACTCGGAAACATTTCCGAAAAACTGTGGCAGCAATAGAAACTGCATTGTTATAAATGATGCTTTAAATTTCGAAAATAAATAACTTTCTGAGATAACGAATGCTTTTAAGACATAGAATAAAGATAAAGAATGCTTTTCAGAATCATCGTAATACGGAAATGGTTACTAAATATATATCCGTTTGCGGTTACTGGTTACATTCTATTTTCGTTAAGAAACATTTGCCTTTTTTACAGTAAAACTAGAACCTGATCTATTTTTTAATATTTTAATATTGATTCAAATATTTTCTGCTGTGAAGTATTAAATTTCAATTTATCTACATTCCAAATATATTTCTTTCTGCACATCAGTATAACATATTTCTTTAGAATGAACTTTTTTGATCATATAAAGAAAATATTTGTTTTCTATTTAGTCAAATAAAATATAAAAATATACTACGTTTTACGACATTTTACTTAAATTCTGAATAAAAATATATTATATAGAATACATTGTTTAAAAATCCCTTTGAATATCTAAAACAAGCATGAAGGGAAAAAATGGATCTTTCATACTTCTATTTAGGTTTGTAAAAAAAATTTAGAAAAAAATATAGAAGTAAAAGAAAATGTTTAAATATCTCTGTAACGGCAAAAATGTTCCATCACGAAAAAAAAAACTGTAAGTGTAACTATCGTGTTGATATATTTTGTTTTGAATTTCCCTAATTCACATCTGTATTTCAACATTTTAAATCCATATTCTTAATTATTCAATCTTTAATTGTAACATATTATATTTAATTAATCTTACGTTTTCCCTCTTTTTACGTTCATTATTTTAAGTTTAATCAAGCGATCATCTTTCATCTCATTTATTTCGTAAAGTCTCTCTTTTCCATTCATCTCCATCCCGTTTCGCCCTTGGCCGCGTGCCAGCTTGTTTCGTAGCCTTCCTCCTCGGAACACGAGCTTTTACGGCTAGGCAGCCGGCACTCTTTGCGCATGTGCGTACGGCCGCGGAACGGCAGCGTTTCGCTGTTTCTCCTTCGTGCGTAAACTCTTCATTGAGTCTACCAGTTTGGCGCATTCCTCTCCGCGCGGCGAGTTTTTGAGACGTGCTTTTACGCACGCTCGCCATGGTCGCGCGCTGTTCAAATTCAGTTCTAGTGATTGTAGAGTTCAGAGTAGGTCGCTTGTTCGACCGTTGTTCGTGGTGCGTGTTCTCGCGATGGCCGGACTTGGTGTCCGATCCATTTGTCTTTCTAATTCCAATTCTATATTAGTTTATTTAAATAATAAAGTGATTTACCTTCATTCATTTAATCAGTAGTAATTAACATCTTCCAGCGTCATATCCTATTATACAGATATCTGAAGTTTATAGCGTTTGTGAGCATTCAACACCTGAAAAAAGGACAGCACCTTTTCCCAAGTCCACGGAAGTTTTTCATAATAAAATCATGGAAGTATTCTACAGTATTTTTGCTCATTCTTTATGTCACCTCACTCTTGGATTCAAAGGTAAACCCTTTTATAATTAATTTTCCGACGACGTATTGAACCTGATATAATATATATACGATCACGTTTCTTCTTGTCTTCACCTTCAAAGTATAATCAACCAACTAATTTTAAAAGAACAATAGTCATCATTTAAATTCACATACAAGATCCTCTAAACATTTAGGTGAAGCAGTAATCATCTTAACAAATATGGTGCTTCGTTCCAGTGCACAATAAGTGCGTAATACGTCGTTTTTCAAGATATATTTGAAAACATGTGCTTTTTTCTGCCACCTTAATATTCATAATTTCCATATTCTTAATTATTCAATCTTTAATTGTAACATATTATATTTAATTAATCTTACGTTTTCCCTCTTTTTACGTTCATTATTTTAAGTTTAATCAAGCGATCATCTTTCATCTCATTTATTTCGTAAAGTCTCTCTTTTCCATTCATCTCCATCCCGTTTCGCCCTTGGCCGCGTGCCAGCTTGTTTCGTAGCCTTCCTCCTCGGAACACGAGCTTTTACGGCTAGGCAGCCGGCACTCTTTGCGCATGTGCGTACGGCCGCGGAACGGCAGCGTTTCGCTGTTTCTCCTTCGTGCGTAAACTCTTCATTGAGTCTACCAGTTTGGCGCATTCCTCTCCGCGCGGCGAGTTTTTGAGACGTGCTTTTACGCACGCTCGCCATGGTCGCGCGCTGTTCAAATTCAGTTCTAGTGATTGTAGAGTTCAGAGTAGGTCGCTTGTTCGACCGTTGTTCGTGGTGCGTGTTCTCGCGATGGCCGGACTTGGTGTCCGATCCATTTGTCTTTCTAATTCCAATTCTATATTAGTTTATTTAAATAATAAAGTGATTTACCTTCATTCATTTAATCAGTAGTAATTAACATCTTCCAGCGTCATATCCTATTATACAGATATCTGAAGTTTATAGCGTTTGTGAGCATTCAACACCTGAAAAAAGGACAGCACCTTTTCCCAAGTCCACGGAAGTTTTTCATAATAAAATCATGGAAGTATTCTACAGTATTTTTGCTCATTCTTTATGTCACCTCACTCTTGGATTCAAAGGTAAACCCTTTTATAATTAATTTTCCGACGACGTATTGAACCTGATATAATATATATACGATCACGTTTCTTCTTGTCTTCACCTTCAAAGTATAATCAACCAACTAATTTTAAAAGAACAATAGTCATCATTTAAATTCACATACAAGATCCTCTAAACATTTAGGTGAAGCAGTAATCATCTTAACAGTAACATCACGTCTATTTCTTAAAATTCTCATAAGACTTTACGATGACACATCCACATATGTACGTACTTTTACTTAAAAGTTATTCGTAACAAGTACTATAATTATTCGAAACAAGACTTAAATTCTCTTTCTGGAATAAGCATACGATAAGAAGATAAAAATTTTAAATTTTATTAAAATTCATTAAACTTTTAGCACAGAAAATTTGTCCGCGTTTTATCGTTTTCCTAAAAAAATTAATTTTTCTCTGAAATGATATTCAGCAGTCTCTCCAAGACAAATAGTTAGTTAATCGTGAAAATGTAGTGGATCGTCTAAATTCTAAACGTATTACCTACTAAAACTTTCTGAATCATGACATTTCTGTCATTATCGTAAGATTAACACTGTTAATAAGGAAGTATCTAAATTGTAGATAACACGTGTACATTCAAATTTTATTGGAATACCGGATAAAATTTTGTATTTTATAAATTTAGACAGTATCCCAATATTGTTATTTGAGCATTTTAAGTATGACGCAAGTTTTTCCATTTAATTCTTTGAACGCGTAATAGATTAATATTCTTTCTAATCCCTCTTTCTAATATTCACTCTCAAATATATTTTTTATTACGTAATTTCAAGATATTAATTTATTTCGACAAAATCTTTTAAATATTATTGCAAATTCCAAAAGAGCGTAAATGATAATATTTTTCTTCAATTAAATATTTTTAAGTTTAATAGTAGTACGAAAACTTTGAAAGTTACGTATTGGAAACGATATGTTAAAACGTCTTAATAAAAACAATTGTTGGTACTTCCTCATTATACCGTTAAAAATTTCCCAGTAAATATATATATATATATATATATATATATATATATATATTGCCAAACTCTAATGCCCAAACATCAATCGAAGAATGGTGCCATTGGAATCTAAAGCCCCGCTCACTAAAGTGCAACTATCAGTAACTTTCAAATATAAAATTTAAAATACATTAATGAAAAGAGGAGAATATTTGATTATTTACAATATTTTTCTGAATCATGCCCCTTGGCTGATGGATAAGTGTTTATGACGTCAGTTAAAAGGGATCTGTTGTGCGTAACTATGCATAGCAACATTTTTTCAACACCTTTTCTCTTTTAATATCATGACTGCGCCGTTTAAGGTCATAATTATTATTTAAATTAGCGAAACAACTAATAAATTGATAAATATCATTAAAAATACAGATAAATGTCAAATAAAAATCTCTCGTTGACATAAGAAACACGTGTAACGCATGTGATTTCAATTGAATGTGACGCCACGGTAACGTAGTTTTAGAGTTATATCCTATATTTTAGCGACAGTTTTTTCTCTTTTGGATAGGGGTTTGTGAGATAACCCAGTTTTTTATAACATCATTATAAAATTCCACGATGCAGCGACATTGTCTATTTAGACAATTTACAAAAGTGGATTTTCAAATGTTTAATTGATCTTATTTAACCACTCACGAAAACAGTTGTTAGCTCTTTCTACAGCAGTTGATTCGGCCTTAAAATCCCTCGGTGAAAGGAAAATGAATGGATACCCGATTACAATAGATCGCCACTGGTCGCTTAATTATAATCTTCCGTTATCATTTTAGTGTTGATCAAATTAGCATGTTTTTAAAAATGTTAGAACGGGGGTTGGAGAGCGTAGCTCGTAGGGGTCAAAGCCCCCTTGTAATAGAAATTACGTTGTTATTGCAACAATAGAGAAGCGATAGGAATTTAATTAAAATATTTCAAAATATATTTTTGAAAAATCGTTCAGTAATAAATAAATTAATATAATATATATTATTGTTTAATAATCATAACACTTCGATAAATGTTATCGTTGTTTTTGTTGAAATGACGTTGAAATGTCTGTTTATGAAAAATTTATCTCAACTGAAAAGAAATTTATGTTGAGGAATATTTTTATCGTTATTTCTAATATTTATTTCTCCTTTATTAAACAGCAGATAAAAATCCATAGTCGTCAAAAATGTCCAAAGACGATATATTGTTTACAGGCAATCATTTAAAAAAAAAATGTTTTAAATGTAACAAAATACTTAATTTTTATTTCTTAAATTCGCATACGAATGAAAGATAACATGTCTGCACTTCATTAATAGTCATTACACATTACAACATGGCGTCTGTTCACGTTTCATCTTTTCCCAGGAAAATTATCTTTTCGTTGACACGGTATTCAGAAATAACTTCATAAAGATCAGTTAATGTTCCGTGAAGATATTTTGATGGTGTAAGGGTCTAACGGGCTAACTACCTCAGAAAAGTTTTTAAACCGTGAATTTTCTCTTATTATGAAAAGATTAAAAGAATTTGTTTAAGAGGGAGACGCCAATTTTAAGAAAATAAGTGTAGAATGCAAATTCATTTGCATAATCATTTCCTATTTATTTTTTCAATATTTATCATAAATTATTAGGCGAAAGGAAAACTTTAATATGAAAGAAAAATCATGCGTCAAAGTACATATTATGAAAAAATTTTCAGCGCAATCAGAATGCTGCAATAAAACTTCGCCGTTTAATAAGGTGAATGATGATATTTAAGTAAACAGTTTGTAAAACGTATAAAACATTTGAAAACTAAATTCCAGCAATTACCATCTATAGTCGGAGAAGAATTCAAATTCTTTTGTGAATTTCTATATATGATCTATCGATTTGTATATATAGAACATATTATGATAAAATTTAATTCAGTTCGTAAATGATTAACACAGTTCAAAGTTTCAGCAATGTCCACTTATTAATCGAAATGTATTCGCATTCTTTTATACAACACTATATATAATATAAGTAATTTATACACAACAAGTAATATGGAAAACATTTGTTATATTTAAAAACACATACCCCAACAGAAAACGCACTTTCAGGTATTATCGTTCACAAACAGTACTGAAACCAAACACATTTGTGTGCCTAGGTATATGAATGATAAATGCTTTGCACAACACATTCAACAGTAAGCATCTTGTTGTGCACCTCAGTGATAGGGTGAAACTCCCAGTTACTGACACCTAACCAAAAACTGACACTTGAGATAAAATCAAACTCCAATAGACATTTTGTTGTAAAATTCTGCAAAGTAATGTAATCTAGTGGTAAATGAGACCCTTATTTTTATTTTGGAGACAATTTATTCACCACAAGGGGGCCAAGAACATATAAAATGAGGAACAAACTTTTGAGAATACAAAAAAATATTAATTGATTTTATTGATATACTAGGGGGCCTACCCCCTGCGAGCTACGCTCGCCAACACCCGCTTAGATTTCGAGGCCTCTAAAAACATGACAGCGTGCTTTGTTTTAAAAATATTGGTAAATCTGTAATTGGGTTGCCATGCTTTTAACGTTTTAATGGGGCATTTTTTGATTATCATGGCATCATACACAGCTGTTGTGACAACTGACGACTGTTTTCGGGATTGATAAGTAAAATCAATTACAATTTGAAAACCAGCTTGTATAAAATGGTTAGGTTTAAATTGTGGCTACCTCTCGGACTTTTATAACAACGATCTGTATTCTATTCTTCCTTTGCGTTTAAGGATGAGAAAAATTCCATCTGCTTGTGAGTAACATTAAGAACTACGGTATTGAAAAGTACTATGTTATAGACATTTTCAGTAACAGGTTTTAATTTTCTCTCTATTTTAGTGCACCATCATGCATATTTTCATGTTATTTTAAATATGAAAATTATTTATTTTAATTAATATGTATATACGAATTTTCTAATAATTATTTATCATACAAAATTAATTAAATATTTTGTGCATGCATGCCTGCATTAATTCGGCATCAATTGATGAGATATTTAAACAAATTTGCTATCCGCGATAATTTTACACCATGTTATGTCACTTGAATATTGTTCATAAGAAAATCGGGTACTTTTCCAGTACAGGATCCTTTGCTTTTAGGTTTGGCATAATTCGAGCTTCAAAAAGGGATAGATTCGTTAATATACATAGATTTGTTGTCAAAAGTTATGAAAACAAACCCAATGAACTTTTGGTGCTTTTCTATTATAGGGGTCTTGACGCTTTTTTAAAAAGCTTGGCGCAATTCGGGCATCAGAAAGTGAGATTTGGTGCCAAATGACCTAAACAGCCATGGAAACAAATTCGACGATTTTTTTGTTTATATGCATATTTTAATTATACGTATATTATTATTGTTTTTTCTGTACAAATTACTTCTGATTACATATAAAATAGGATAAATGAAATTTTACGCTAAACAAATTGTATAAATATTGAAAAAATGCTTCTGTATATGAAATGACAAAGTGAATAGGTTGACCGAAAGTATGTTGCCAAATTTCCTTTTCCGCCAAGGCAATTTTCTCTGTTTCGTCAAGGCCCCATATACTGGAAAAGCACCGAACTTTTATGCTTGTTTATACATTTATTTATATGTATATATACAATTTATTTATAATTGTCTCTCAATTTACCTCTTTTTGTACATAAAAATTGATAAATGGCTTCTTTATATTAAATAAATTGTATACATATCGAAATAATTGCTTGTGTATATCAAAAAGCGAATAGATTGTTAGAAAACATATTGCCGAATTTCAATTCATCGCCAAGGTCACTTTCTGTATCTCGCGAAGGCCCCTAAATTGGAAAAGAAACGAAAATCATTTTAATATATAACGTAATTTACACCTTAAGTGTGTTTCGAGTATAGTAATTTAATTATTTGTAGTTTTTTCTTCTCTTTGTTATTTATGTGTAAACATATAACTCATTATTAAAAAAGTAATGCTACTGAAATATTCATTTGTTTTAAACTTTAATAGCATTTCTTTAATATATAGGGAGCATTTTTTTCCTTGCTGCCAATAAAAAATAGAAAGGAGTAAATGTCATTTTACCATAATTGATGTCATATTCTCATTAAAATTGGAAAGAAAACCAAGCAGGATATTTTATTCTCCTTCCGTTCAGTTGGGCAATTATTATTTTATATATTCGTTTAAAATATCCGAATTAGTGATTTTATATATTCGTTTAATTAAATTTTACAAAAAAATAACAAAATGATATCAATAAATAATAATTACTATTAATTGCTTTCCCCCGCCTTTCTTTTGCGTTTACATAAATGACGTCATTTGGACGAATTTATTCAAAATATTTTCAGTTTATAAATTAAATTAAATGCTGACAGACAATTGAATCCTGACGATAGGAATGTGATTTGTTTTTCAAATTTTCCTGAAAAACATAATTTAATCACAATCTTGTATTTGTTATCGATTGAAATAAAAGATAAATTCAATTTCAATTTGAAAATGACGAATAAAAAGAAATCAATAATCCCTATCGGGATTCTTTTCGATTTTTTCCCTTTTTTGTCACAAAAAAACTGAGTAATTAGTTGCCATCATTACAGAAATGTCATTAAAATTAGAAAAAAATTAATATCTCGAAAACTAATTCCAATTTCAAAATTCTATTACCAGTTTTGACATCCGCGGATTTTTATGGACAATTGGTATTAATTTCACCATCAAACGTTTAATATTTTATTAAAAATAGCCCGGAAACATAATCAGTCGTTTAATCAGTCGTTTCATAAAATCGTTTCATAAAATCGTTTCATTATGATTTTATATATATAGGGTAGATTAATTTTAAATGCTAAAGGTGTAAATTAACAACATAATATAAATTAAAATAACTTTTATTAGTTGCTTTATATGTTTCGACTCTTTCCGAGTCATTTTCAAAAACAAAATGAGACTATTCCCAAGTTGCACGGGCTTTGAAGTTATTATTTTCATGTACTTTTTTTAAAAATTACGCACGTTATCTATTATTTTTTACTTGGTTGTTTATTTTCATATCTGTGACCATGGAGTAACTCGAGCCAGAGTTTCTGTAAATTAAAAGATGCCACATCGTTACATATTGTATTTTTGAGCGTTAGTATCTCTATGGTTTCTCTTATTATGGATGGATAGTATAGACTGGAGGGAAATATTATTATTTTTTCCCTTGAAATTTATTTGGATGGTTTCTTCTTGATATAATCTTGCCAGGGCTGTAGTTTTTCTATTATATTTAATATCAGCTATATGCTCTTTTTTCTGCAATTAAATTTCCTACTGGTCATGCCTATGTAGTAATTATTGGATCCGTCTTCTTTAATAAAATGTATTTCATATACTCCTGAATAATTCTCAAAATTAATTGGGTCAATTTTACTGCAAATGATATTCTTTTATTTCTGAGGTGGTTTGGATATTAAGCAGATATTGAAACGTTTAAGGCTGTGTTTTAATTTTTCAAAAAAGCTTGGATAATATTGAAGAGTATAAAGTTTGTATTTTTGCGAATCACCTTTTTTTTCTGGTTTCTTATTATTGGTGATATCGATGCGGCATCTTTTAATTTACCGAAACTGTGGCTCGAAATACCCCATGGTCACAGATATGAAAATAAACAACCAAGTAAAAAATAATAGATAACGTGCATAATTTTTTAAAAAGTACATGAAAATAATAACTTCAAAGCCCGTGAAACTTGGGAATAGTCTCATTTTGTTTTTGAAATTGACTCGGAAAGAGTCGAAACATGTAAAACAACTAATAAAAGTTATTTTAATTTATATTATGTTGTTAATTTACACCTTTAGCATTTAAAAGGAATATATTATTACAAGGTGTTATAATTTATTATATTCATTTTATTGAATTAAATTTCCTTTTGTGAATCAAAACACGATAAGAAATGATGGATTTTTGTTAGAATTATTTGCTGCGTTTTAATTAGAAAATTTGCGCTTTGTGAACATTGTGCTTTTAGCAAAAGGAAACTTTTTACTAAAAGGATTAATTTGAAGCAGAAAAAAAAATATTTACCTTAGACGAATATAAGACAACAAGAAGGACCCGTGCGAAGCTTTCGCACTGCAATCTTTAAGATTCTTTCCTGGTACGTTTTGGCATGAATTTTTAATTAACTATTTTTTTTTTAATTACAACAACGCATTTTAACGAAATGTGAGTGTACTATGTCAGAAGCCTGTTCAAACACTTTTCGAATGATACCTCTTTCATCGTTGTATATTTTGTATGTGCATAGAAAAAGGCATGTTGACAACAGAACTAAGATATATGATCTATGGATTGTTTTTTCTTAAATGAAATGAAAGCTTTTTTCAAATCAATGTTGCCACAAAAATAAAATACCGCATTGTATGATGCTCAACAGTGATCATAAAAAATAATAAATAGTACAAAACAGGTAAAATGTGACTTTTCGCACGGGTTATTTTATATTTATGGTTAAAAATCAAAATTAAAATTGAAACGTTTAGAAGAAATTAAATATTATTGATTGATCGAAGCAGTGGTATTTTACGCGTGTAACATAAGAGGTACGATTTGTTATATTAGATTGAATTGTAATTTAAGTATATTTCAATTTATTTTCTTTCGTCCCGTATTTTTCCAGAAGAAGATGTCGTCATCCTCTAATGCAGTTAGAATGCAATTGTTAATTTATTTTTCCTCGCGCATGTCTTTTTCTATCTTCGATGGGATTTTATTGTTAGGAATAAATGAGATAATATTCTCGCTTGACTAATGTTGTTTGAAGATATTTTTATAGATAATTTTTCTTTAGAAGTTTAAACCTGCATCTAAAAAAAAAAAATAGATATTTCTATAAATTATTAGACTGCAGTGCGAAATCCTCGGATAGGTCCACTGGTTAAATACATTACATTGTTAAAAATGGTAAATAATATAAAATAAATAAACAAATAAAATATATTAAAGTATTGAACAAACCGGTGTGATATTATAAAAGCATAAAAAACTATATATATATATATTTCATTGGCACCCGGCTAACCGAAAAGTACCATAAATAAAATACATTACTTATCGAAAATTAAGGGTTACTATAATTAGTTAATTGGCGCAATTGTATTTGAGCTTCCCGTATAATACGTAAGTACCCATTTTTTTTTATTATTATCATAAAACACACTGAATGATTATTTTATCATAAAACACACTGAATGATTATTTTATCATAAAACACACTGAATGATTATTTTATCATAAAACACACTGAATGATTATTTTATCATAAAACACACGCAATGATCAATTTATTATAAAACATACAATATTTAATTTAATATAAAACACACGCAATCTTCTCTACCGGGTTGCCATATGAAGCAAAATCGTCGTATTGTCTAAGTATAAAATCGTCCTTTTAGCGCCAAAAAAATATCTCGGTGCGTCTGCGGCATCTGTACCAATATTATTTATATACAATTTACTTCTGCTTGTACATTTCAATAACGTACAGATGTCGCAGATGCACCGGAGTATCTTTTTGGCGCCAAAAGGGCCATTTTATGTCTATGCAACCCGACGATTTTGGCGAGATTTTGCTTCGTATGGCAACCCGGTAAAGCAAATTGTTTTATATTAAATTAAACATTCTATGTTTTATAATATATTGATCATTGTGTGTGTTTTATGATAAAATAATTTTTCTGAATAGGTTGCCAAATAATATGTTGGCAAATTTTCTTCTTTCACTAATGTCATTTTCATTACTCTGCCAAGATAATCATTAAATAAGTTAATTTACTATTACTCCGTTACAGTACGCATATACACAAACATGATAAATATAACAATAGATATAAGAATTATAAAACCCGATTAAAGGCTCGATATATATTTTTTAAAGCACGCGCGAGAAAAAAAATAACAATCGTATTTTAACTGTATTAAAAGATGACGTGGTCCGCTTATTCTTGAAAAACATGAAATAAATTGAATGCATGTCTAATATAATAATATAATAAAACATATATTTTATTTTATTTTAATTTTGCTTTTTAACAATAAATATTTAAATTAACTCGTGCAGAGAAATCATACTTTATCTTTTTTCTACTGTTTATTTATTTTTATAATTACTGTTGAACATGATATAATGTGGTATTTTATTTTAATGGCAACACAAATTTCCGAAAAACCTTTCATTTCATTTATGAAAGCAATGCCGAGTTAATTTTTAATTAACAGCAATTTTTAATCAAAAACATGTTTTAACGAAATTTTAAGTGTGCTATGTCAGAAGCCTGTTCAAATTCCTTTCATATGGTATCTCTTTCGTTGTTTTGCGTTTCGTATTTTCTGAGAAAAAGGGATGTTGACAGGAGAAATAATATATATGACCAGAGGGCCCGTGAGAAGATTTCGCACTGAAATCTAATATTTTTTAGGTACTTCTCTATTAACCCGTCGACCGCTTTTCATAACAAAAAACTACCGCCAAACTGTAAGATTAAACGCCAAAAATGCAGTCCCATTTACTTGATGTGAGAATCATTATGCGTGTTTGTTACGTCATCTAGTGGTATTACATTCGACATTTGAGTGTATTTTTCATTATGGTTTACTGATTTAGTAGTTATTTTATTAATTAAAAAAAACAATTGTGTCCTTAAATTCTTATATTTTATTTATTTTTTGATATTCCAATGGCAACGTTCTCCCGTTTATTTGGCGATAGTTTTTTGTTATGAAAAGTGGTCGACGGGATAATAGAGAAGTATCATTTTTTATCAATATGTAATATTTATTAGATGCAGGTTTAAACTTCTAAAGAAAAAGCAAGGATAAAAATCTGCAAACAACATTTAGTTGTTAGTCAAGCCAGAATATCATCTAATTTATTCCATCAAAGTTAGACTAAAAACTGATCCAAGATTGCTAAAGGCACGCGCGAGAAAAAAAATTAACAATCGTATTTTGACTCCATTAGAGGATGACGTCATCCGCTTCGGGAAAACCATGGAACTTATAAATCTAAACATTTCAATTTCAATTTCGCTTTTTAATCATAAGTATAAAATAAACCCGTGCGCTGTTTTTTATAATAATTGCTATGAGCATCATATAATGTGGTATTTTATTTTTTTGGCAACAATAATTTCAGGAAAACCTTTCATTTCTTTCATGAAAACAATGCCGATTTATTTTTTTAATTTCAGCAAATTTTAATCAAAAACATGTTTTAACGAATTGTTAAGTGGCCTATGTCAGAAGCCTGTTCTAAGACCTTTCATATGGTATCTCATTCGTTGTTCTGCGTTTCATATTTTCTGAGTAAAAGGGATGTTGACAGGAGAAATAATATATAAGGATTCCTGAAAAATTATAAATAAATATATATATAGTGAAAACAAATGTGTATATTTAATTAGTGATTAATCCTGATAAGTTTTAGAAATAAGCTCATTTTAGATGCTATATGATTTTAAGAAGAATTATGTTTTTTCAATTACATTTATGGTACAGGACTTCTATTTTTCCTGAACTATATTAAATGGAGGAAACATTTAAAATATTGTTGTGATTAGAGCCTTTAAGAATTGTCTTAGATGAACTAAATAAAATTCTACATTAGATTATTAATGTGTTGTGAGAAACTACTTCCTTCTGTAAAATATTTCAAAAGTGTATATAATATATCTTGAAAAGAAAATTTAAATGTTTATCACAAAAAATATTTATAGGCGAGCTGCTTTATATATATATATATATATATATATATATCTACCCTATATATATAAAATCCTAATGAAACGAATTTGTGAAACGATTTTATGAAACGAATTTATGAAACGATTTTATGAAACGACTGATTAAACGACTGATTATGTTTCAGGGCTATTTTTAATAAAATATTAAACGCTTGATGGTGAAATTAATACCAATTGTCCATAAAAATCCGCGGATGTCAAAACTGGTAATATAATTTTGAAATTGGAATTAGTTTTGGAGATATTAATTTTTTTCTAATTTTAATGACATTTATGTTATGATGGCAACTAATTACTCAGTTTTTTTGTGACAAAAAAGGGAAAAAAATCGAAAAGGATCCCGATAGGGATTATTGATTTCTTTTTATTCGTCATTTTCAAATTGAAATTGAATTTATCTTTTATTTCACTCGATAATGAAGACAAGATTGTGATTAAATTATGTTTTTCAGGAAAATTTGAAAAAAAAAATCACATTTCTATCGTCAGGATTCAATCGTCTGTCAGCATTTAATCTATATATATAAAAGAAAGTCCTTTCTGACTAGATGATCAACGCACAGCCAAAACTACTGAACCTACAAAGACGAAACTTGCAGGAAAAATACTTCTTATTATGTAGAGGCGCACTAAGACGGGATTTTCAAAAACTCCATCCCTAAGGGGGGTAAAACGGGGATCAAACTTTTAAAAAATTCCTTAAAAATCGGGTATTGTAGTTGCATGACAAATGATAACATATTTTAATGTATTTTTGTATGCTGAATCGAATGGTATCAATCAAATACTCATCAGTCAAATAGTTCGTGAGATATTGCACATTTTTCTAATTTGGCGAAATCTTTGACGTCAATATCTAACAATTCTAACAATACAAGTGAGAATTTCTAAAAATACATCCGTTACTATAGCAATGGAAGAAATTCAAATTAAATCTTTTTGTTATTTAATTCTTTTGTTTATTTTTACAGATAGAAACATTAACTGTTCAATTGGGAATGGAATATTATTCTTACGGATATTTATGTAATTGTGTATAATTATTAATTCTACAAACGCGATAAATAAAACGTGATTGCTAAAATAAAGTTTCGAAGGTCTGTTTAGTATTATACAAGTATATTGCTTCTTAATTTTTTTCAGTCTTCATCCATGTTTCCCCTTTTCTTTGGGTAGTTAGTTATTCATACGAGTTCGGGCTAATTTTCCGCAATCAGATACCTCGCCAATTGGAGTTTTTGCTACCATGTTGGGTACTTCTCTGTTATCCCGTCGATCACTTTTCATAACAAAAAATTATCGCCAAACTGTAACGCCAAATAAACGGGAGAACGTTGCCATTGGAATGTCAAAATAAATAAATAAATAAAATATAAGACTGTGAGGATACAATTGTTATTTTAATTAATGAAATAACTAATAAATCAGTAAAACATAATGAAAAATATACGCAAATGTCGAATTAAAAATCACTTGATGACGTAACAAACACGTATAATTCTTCTGACATCAAGTAAATGGGACTGCATTTTTAGTGTTTAATCTTACAATTTGGCGATAGCTTTTTGTTATGAAAAGTGGTCGACGGGATAATAGAGAAGTATTCAATGAGGAAAAGCATCGTTTACGTTTGAAGCGAAACCTTCATGATGAATCCTATTACAGAAAATCATATCATCATCTACTATGAGTATAAACCTCATAATCATATTTTAATCCGATTATTCATGATATTTTGTTAGGTTTTACACTGTTAATTAAGTAATGTTTTTTGAAAGGTTTTAGAGTGTAGCTATTCTACGTTACTCTGTTATAGAGATACAGAGGAAAGCTCTAAAATTAAGTGAACCTGATTATTAAAGATTACCAATACAAAAAAATGCTACTGAACAAATTTTGATGGAAGTGACTTTTCAGGTATGGCTAATGACACTATTATATATCATTCTATGTTGCTTAGTGACAGAGCTAATGGGAAAGTGATTGGGAAAGATGAGTGCAATTATTAAAGATATATCTACTACATATATAAAATGCAAATTCGTATTTCATTCCGACTGTTTATAATTTTAAAACTGCTGGACGGACTTTGGTGGTATTTACACAGTTAGTTACACAATTTTGTGGAGATGGTTGGCAATTATCTGTAGAAAAGTTTTCCTCTGCGTTTCTTTTTCTGAAGCAAAAGCTTGACAACGAATCCGATTATAAAAATCATGTCATCATCATCCTCTTTAATAAAAAGGTATGTGTTGCTGACGACTGGGATCGTTGCCACAGATTAATCTCAGAAAATGAAACATTTGAAGTTACTGAAAAAATTAATTGCTCGAAAAGTATTTGTCAGAAAATTGTTAGACAACTACGTTAGAAAGGTAAAAAATTGTATTTTTCTTGATATAAATTTCAAATCCACTGATTATGCCATTTTTTAAATATTGAATTTCAAAAATGTCCAAATTTCACAATGCATTACCATAGCGAAAACTTCACGCGTAAATCCTCTTTAAAAAAAAAGGTATGTGTTGCTGAAGACTGGGATCGTTGCCACAGATTAATCTCAAAAAATGAGACATTTGAAGTTACTGAAAAAATTAATTGCTCGAAAAGTATTTGTCAGAAAATTGTTAGACAAACTACGTTAGAAAGGTAAAAATTGTATTTTTCTTGATATAAATTTAAAATCCACTGATTATGCCATTTTTTAAATATTGAATTTCAAAAATGTCCAAATTTCACAATGCATTACCATAGCGAAAACTTCACGCGTAAAAAAATAATAACAGCAATATGTCAGCACGGTCACAAATTATAGTAACCGTATTATTCTGTTAAAATATAAAAGTGAATTATGATGTCACGAGTGCATGATTTTTATTTAATTCTCGACAAATACTAGATGCGCCATTCCTATTTAGTTGTGAATAATATAGGTTTATTTCCGTTATTAAAAAATGTAGCTATATAAATCAATGGAAAACGGTAGGTAATAAATTGTAAATGTAATAATAAACCGTATTAAAAAAAACATAACTTAATGAAATAAGTATCCGTTTTTATGTTATTATAGGATATCTAGGTAAAGGTACAGATTACTTTAAAATACAAGGTTAAATTTACCGATATATTTCGTTTGATTCAAGGTTCTTTTGGGGAAACCGACCAGCGCAGCGGGCGTAGTCTGCTAGTTTAATTTATAAGCTGAAAATATTTAGAATAAATTCGTCCAAATGACGTCATTTATGTTTATAACAATTTATTTAATATAAAGAAGCCATTTACCTATTTTTATGTACAAAAAGAGGTAAATTGAAAGACAATTATAAATAAATTGCATATATACATATAAATACATGTATAAACAAGCATAAAAGTTCGGTGCTTTTCCAGTATATGGGGCCTTGACGAAACAGGGAAAATAGCCTTGGCGAAAAGGAAATTTGGCAACATACTTTCTTTCAACCTATTCACTTTGTCATTTCGTATACAGAAGCATTTTTTCAATATTTGTACAATTTGTTTAGCGTAAAATGTCATTTATTCTATTTTATATATAATCAGAAGTAATTTGTATAGGAAAAACAATAATAATATACGTATAATTAAAATACGCATATAAACAAAAAAATCGTCGAATTTGTTTCCATGGCTGTTTATGTCATTTGGCACCAAATCTCACTTTCTGATCCCCGAATTGCGCCAAGCTTTTTAAAAAAGCGTCAAGACCCCTATAATAGAAAAGCACCAAAAGTTCATTGGGTTTGTTTTCATAACTTTTGGCAACAAATCTATGTATGTTAACGAATCTATCCCTTTCCCTTTTTCAAGCTCGACCTAAAAGCAAAGGATCCTATACTGGAAAAGTACCCGATTTTCTTATGAACAGTATTCAAGTGACATAACATGGTGTAAAATTATCGCGGGTAGCAAATTTGTTTAAATATCTTATCAATTGATGCCGAATAAATGCAGGCATGCATGCACAAAATATTTAATTAATTTTGTATGATAAATAATTATTAGAAAATTCGTATATACATATTAATTAAAATAAATAATTTACATATTTAAAATAACATGAAAATATGCATGATGGTGCACTA
The DNA here is from genome assembly GCA_963931845.1 of Maratus michaelseni. Classification (NCBI taxonomy): domain Eukaryota; kingdom Metazoa; phylum Arthropoda; class Arachnida; order Araneae; family Salticidae; genus Maratus; species Maratus michaelseni. The sequence goes on from OZ007592.1 coordinate 425,794,382, forward strand.
AAATAGACAGAAAATTAAAACCTGTTACTGAAAATGTCTATAACATAATACTTTTCAATACCGTGGTTCTTAATGTTATTCACAAGAAGATGGAATTTTTCTCATCCTTAAACGCAAAGGAAGAATAGAAATACAGATCGTTGTTATACAAGTCCGAGAGGTAGCCACAATTTAAACATAACCATTTTATACAAGCTGGTTTTCAAGTTGTAATTGATTTTACTTATCAATCCCGAAAACAGTCGTCAGTTGTCGCAACAGCTGTGTATGAGGCCATGATAATAAAATAATGCCCCATTAAAACGTTAAAAGCATGGCAACCCAATTACAGATTTACCAATATTTTAAAAACAAAGCACGCTGTCATGTTTTTAGAGGACTCGAAGTTTGAGCGGGGGTTGGCGAGCGTAGCTCGCAGGGGGTAGGCCCCCTAGTATATATATATATATATATATATATATATTATGAAATGTATATCTGCTTTTATATTGCAATTTCAGCGAAATTTTCTGCTAAATTGCAGATCATATATCAAATGTTTTTTTTCTGCAACATCTTAGAGAAAATGTGTTTTCAACAACTAAAAATGGTGTAGGAAAGTAAAGAAAAACGCACTTTTAAAATGGTTTTGTACTTTATATTTTATTTTCTGGTTGCTGTAATGTTTTATGTCATTTTTTAGGGAACGTTTATAATATACTTGTGTGCAATTGTGTTTTTAATTTATGTAATATCATAGCTGGCAACCTTACAGCTTTTATTAAAATTTATTAGACATCTTAATCCAGACACTTTCATTAAAAAATAAATCAGATAGTACCATTTATATTTTAAGATGTTTTGTGAGCCTTACGTTCCTCACAACATACAAAAATTTTTCTTTATTTTCTAAATATTATACATACACATATCTATATAAAGACATATGTATATAACAAATTAAATATAAAGTCAAAACTAAAATAATTTCTTAGTAAAAAAATAAAACACAATGGTTTGTCCACATGATACCGTGTAATGTGTTAAATTACGAAAATTAAAAGTTTTAACGATAAGTTTTTATAATAAGAATTATTTACTATTTAAATCATTTAAATATAAATTGCATTAATTTATTTAATTTCATAGATGAATACACTATTATATTTCTATTATTTGTCCTAAAAGCTCCTCACAGAAATAAAATTTCATCTTTGGCTTGGTAAATTTTGTGTCAAAATTCGCCTTTGTGCTCTCCTTCGTAGATATCAACAGAGACACCAGTTGACAAGTAGTGGTAAATGCCTGTGTATTCCAAAATCATCATTTTTCTCTTTTTTTTTGAGGGGGGGGATGTATGATTATATTTTCATAACTTCGAAAATAATAGATGCTATAGTCAAATACTCTTTTAAATTCTTTTAAGTAAGAATTTATTTCAGGCTGTTAAATTTCAAATAAATCCATTTAATTGCACAGTAAATAAATATATATATTAGGGGGCTCGGCCCCCTGCTCCCTTCGTGCGCCAACCCCCGCAGCAATACGTGCTTCGCGATCTTACAGAAATCCTGTGTTGTTCACTTTTTTATTGTGATTGCATTTTATTTTTTATAATACTAGGGGGCTCTGCCCCCTACGAGCTGCGCTCGCCAACCCCCGTTCTGATACCGCGTGATTTAAAAACACTCTGATTTGATCATCTCTAAAACGATTACGGAAGATTGTATTATAATTAAACAACCAGTGGCGATCTGCTGTAACAGGGTTTCCATTCATTTTCCTTTCACTGACGGATTTTAAGGTCGCTGTTGAAACAGTTTACAACTGTACCTGTCACCAAAATATATGATTTAACGCCAAACGTGCATAATCGTGGCGTCGCGTCACTTTCAGTTGACATCAGATGCGTTACACGAGTTAGTTTTTTCATCGGGGAATTTTTAATTCAACGCTTATTTGTCTTTTGATACTTCTCCATTACCCCGTCAATCAATTTTCATTAAAAAAAAAAAAAAAAAAAAAAAAAAAACTATCGTTAAATTGTAACACCAAATAAACAAATAGAAGAATTTTGACATTGGAAAGGAAATATTATTATTTACGCTGTTTTAAAATTTGCAATAATAGGTAAAAGATATGTCGAAATAAATTGATCTCTCATGAAAATATAATTATTAATTGATATTGTTTGGAAATATTGTTATTTGATCATTTTAAATGTGACGTAAATTTCCCTAGTTACTCGTATTTCTTTCTCTTTTTAATATTCACGCGCAAGTATATTTTTATTACGTCATTTTCTACATTTATTGCTTTTAACACGTGATCATTTAAATATTATTTTAAAGTTTTCTTTCTGTTTTTAATAGTCTCGTGTAAATACATTTCTTAATTGAAAGGGAATATTATTACGTGCGCTATTTTACAAATTGGCAACGGTTCAAATAATGGAATTTATGAAATATGAAATAAATCTTCGTCAAAATAGTGAAAATTTTGAATAAAAAATTGAAATATAACCTCAAAAAATGAGTCAAATTGAAAAAATAATTGCAGTCTGCACACCGCAACCTTCTAAACTATATCCTTACAAATTATGGTTAAATTCCTTTGCATAGTTTTCATTTCTATAAAACTTTTATAAGAAAATTATTTTGACCAACTTTAATATTAAATATCTCTTAAAATAATTCTTCGATTTAAAAACTGTCTACTTCAGCGTGTTTATCGAACATTTCTTTATAAAACCACCAATTTTTAAATTTTTATTTGCAATAGTTTTCTGGATATTAGTCCAGAAAGACTTCAAGGCACAAAATCTTAATTGACAGCGGCGGCCGCGGTGGTTACTTTTTTTTAATATAGAGAGACACCAATACACAATAAAACCAACACTCATTTATTTTACAAAATATATACTTACAATACATCTTTCCAAACAACATTTGTAATAGCTCCAGAGCATTGAATTTTTATGCCACTTTTTGATCGGCATCTGGATAAGGCAACATTTAACTCACCATGACTAAACAATGGTCTGTCTACGTATATTCCAACACGGTCGAAACTCTGCCCTTGTGATTTATTTATAGTAATAGCAAATGCTAGAACTACCGGAAATTGTCTTCTGTGCAGTATAAATGGTAATCTGCTTACGTTACTCTCTCCTGTATCCAGATTAACACGGGGAAGAAATACAACTTCTCCAGAGTGATCCCCAGTCAAGATTTTACCGGCTATAAAATGCTTATGCAATTTTACTATTTGTAATCTCGTTACATTACAGAGGCCATTCTTAATACTTGGATTTAGAATAAGCATGACAACGGATCCTATTTTCAGCTGTAATTTATGTACAGGGAATCCAGGAAAATTTAACGAATTTAAATATTTAATTTGATATTCTAATTGAACATCTTCATCCGTCATATAAATCGTAAAAAAAATGTCACCGCTGCATATAATGTATTGAAACAGTTTACCGTGAGATATAGCTATAAGATATAGCTACATATATAAAATATAATAGAAAATACAATATAGCAACCGTTTGTTTGGAGTCAGTTTCCAAGCAAAACGTCATGATTGACATCACGACTGAAAGCGTCTAATATTTCTCTTTTTAATATTTACGCGCAAGTATATTTTTTATTACGTATTTTTCTACATTTACTGCTTTTTTTAACACGGGATCATTTAATTATTATTTTAAAGCTTTATTTCTGTTTTTGATAGTCACGTGTAAATGTCTTAATTGAAATGGAATATTATTATGTGCGCTGTTTTACAAATTGGCAACAATTCAAATAATGGATTTTATGAAATATAAAATAAATCTTCATAAAAATAATGAAAATTTTGAGTAAAAAATTGAAATATAACCACAAAAAATTACTCAAATTAAAAAAATAATTGCAGTCTGCACGCCGCAATTTTGTCAACTATATCCTTATAATTTTTGTTAGATTCCTGTGCATAGTTTTCGTTCCTATAAAACCTTTTTAAGAAAATTATTTTGACCAACTTTAATATTAAATATCTCTTAAAATAATTCCTCGATTTAAAAATGGTCGACTTCAGCGTATTTATCGAACATTTCTTTATAAAACTACCAATTTTTAAATTTTTATATGCAATAGCTTTCTGGATATTAGTCCAGAAAGACTTCAAGGCACAAAATCTTGATTGACAGCGGCTGCGGCGGCGGCTGCGGTGGTTACTTTTTTTTTAATATAGAGAGAAAATTAGCAACAGTTTTTTCTTTTATTTTTCGAGATGTATAGCCTTTTCAATTCTTTCTGCAACTATAATGGTCGCCAAAATGTTAGCAATGGTAACCTTTTCGGCCAAAATAACAGAACTTTCTATCATAATTCTATAACTAATGTACGTAGAAGGTTGTGTTATATACTAAAACCTTCCCTGAAAAATTATCTCTCGAACAGTGTAAGTCCATCAAAATCCATTCAGAGGAACTCGAGTTATAAAGGAACGGAACGAAATTTCCGTTTGTGTTTTATATATATAGTAGAAGATGTGTCAATGTGTTCTTGAATTGCAATGGTTAGAAAAACTGCAAAGAGTACGATGGAAGTCCACCAGCCAGTAAGTTTCAACTTTTGTTTTTGTCTCCTTTTTACTAAATTGATTTCAGATTAAAAATATAAGTGTCTGTTACATGGTTTACTACATTATCATCCTGCTTTTTATATATATGTAAAATTTTGGTAAACAGTATCGTATTTTTATACGATCATTTGTGGTCACCCCTACTGCCACAAATGATCGTATAAAAATTGACTTGTACTAATCGATTATCAATAATTTCTACTAATTAATGCTATACTTAAATATAGAAAATTTATGTAATTTCAAAAAAATATATATAATTAGATAATTTCCTATACAAAATATATATCTTCACTAATAAAATAAAGTTTCGCTCTGTGTGTGTGTGTATGTGTGTCCGTCTGTCTGTTCGCGATGGCTAGCAAAATCTAGCCAACCTAGAAGTCTGAAAATGTAGGTGTGGATAGTTCAAGGTCTGGCCGTGTGCACCTGAGTCTCAGAATTTTAATATTTTGATAATTACTGAAGATATTAATTAGATTCTTATTAAACATCGTATCGACAATGCCATCTTAAAATCAAAATGGCTAAAGAAAGTAACTGTTGTTCTGAATTTGCAAGCGGAAATGAACGAATTCGAAATTATTTTACTTATTAGCAAATTTTAAGAAAACTAATTAAGATATCTATTTGAAAATTTCTGAGCATATGTAAAAAAAAAATTCTTCATCCGACTATATCATTTTTGAAAAATTCGGCCGGTAATTTTTCTTAATTTATGCAAAAAACTGCCAAAAATCTGCCGGCGCCAGTGAAAATAATCCGAGTAAATTTCAAACAGGTAACTGCTTTCATTAAAAACTGAACTACAAAGAGATCTGTTTCTCCGGCCGATCCCTCGATTTAGTTTGCGAAAATGAAAGTAAATAATTGCCAATTTTTACTAATGAACAAAAATTTAGATAACTAATTAAGATATAGATTTGAAATTGAGGATGGGAAGAGGTGTCATCTTCTGGCTATTTTAGCATAGCGTCTTCGTTATGTTCTAATTATCAGAAAAATGTAATTATTTTTTTTAATGATCGCGTTAATGTAGGTTAAGGTGGTTTTCTTGAACAAATTATTCGTTATATTTGCGGGTATGGGGAGGTAGAAGGGTTAACGCTTTGCTCTGATCTGCACAAAACAAATTCCATTTCAGAAGTTTAACATTTTTAGATTCTTACGTAGCGTTTTATAAATGTTATGTATAGAGAATGCAGGAAATTTCAAATAACGATTTTCGTAAAAATTTAATTTGTGTTCCTAATAAAAGTACACAACCCGTATGGATACCAACAATCAAAGTAAATGAATTGTTGTTGAGCACTTGACCAAGTGCCCCCTGTCGGGCAATAATGCAAGTTTCTTTATCTAACTGTGTATTCTTATCTCGGGTTCTATGGGCCCGGTCACAACGGCCTTTGGATAATTCGACTTGAATTTCGTTCGTGTTACAGATTTTAGTTCTACCTTCCACCGCCAAGGACGCATTATTTTCTAGAGTTCTATGGGCCTGATTTCGACGGGAATTGGTTCATTCAACTCCATTCATACAACGAGTAGCCGTGTTGGATATTCGTATGGAACAAATTGCGCCTAAGCGGTGAAAAGCGGAACTAAAAGATTTTGAGCGCGTGCGCAGCAGGCTTGCTATACGGTACCGGTGGCAGCGGGGACACGATTTGTAATTTCGTTCTGAAGGTGGTTTCTTCGGAAAAGGATGCGCCCCTGGCGGTGGAAGGTAGAATGAAAAGAGTTTGCAGCACGTGCGCTGCGTGCCTACTATACGGTGCTGAAGGCAGCGGGAACACGTGTCGGAGGTTTGTTTTTATCAGAATGCGCCCGTATCGGCGGAAAGTGGAAATAAATGATTTTCAGTAGCCGTGCAAAGCACTTTTAAATAAATAATTTTATACAAAATCGGGTTAAAGATATAAAATCGTACAAACTTTAGGTTTGTTTAATTCTATTATCACGGGTCCAAGCAACGCCGGGTGGGTCATCTAGTATAGTATATAAATACATATGTAAAATTTAATTTTAACTTAAAAGTCGGTTTCTAGAAATTTTAGATACGCGAATCAAATAATTACAGCTCATTCCGCCAAGTAATTTAATGTTATGCTTAAAAGCGATCTGCATTGTATTGTGTACCCATTAAATGCCGCTATATGAACCATGTTAAACAAATATAACTTTTTAATTTTCTTAATACATATTTGGTGCTTTTATTATACAACAGTTGATTTTTTTTTTCAAAAAGTGTAACCGTTTAGAAAATACGGCATGTTCCCGTAACTGGAGCTTTGGCGTCTTGTAGGGGGAAAATGTTCCCTTGATTGAACGCAAGTAGCGTTCGTTTTTCTGCTATTTTGAAGAAGTTATGTTTTTCATTATTTTACAAAAAGTGGATTATTTTTTTGTATGCAATAAAAAATGTTTAAAACAGTTAATTTATTATATACTAGCAAGCTACGTCCGCTACGCTGGTCAATTTCTCTTAACGAACTTTTAATCAAACAAAATATTGACATTTCATAACTTACTCTTATATTTTAACAGAATAATAAGGCTAGTTTATTATATATGCAGGTATAAAAAATTTAATACTGAATTAGAAATCATTATTTTTATTTGAAATTTAAATTTAAAGAAGAAAAATACTATTAACAAATAAATTTTAACCATAGAAAATATTACATTTTTGATTATTTTCTTATACATTTTATTTTAACTGACTGTCCGGGCCTCTGGCACTTGTATAGAATATATTTTAATTTTTCATCACCAATCTTGACAAACTTCATTGGGGAAACACCTCATGGGGCACTTTTTCATTTTTTAAAACATGCTGGCTTTTATTTTGAGATATAGTTTTTATACATCCTTCATGTTTTATCTATAACAATTTTAGTTTATACTTTTTTAACTTGTCATCTGGATGGGGTAACCTCATCCAGATAGTATTTCTTAGTGTATTACTTTTATACTTTACTTTTTTTAAGAATTCATAATATTTGTTTTATACATTGACTATATCTGGATAGGTGACCCCATCCAGATGATTTTCTCATTATTATTTGTTTCCTTTTGGATTTTATTGTGGATTTTTTAAATTAGTTTTTTCTTAACTTTTACTTTGGCGCAGCTTGTCCCCAGTGGGACCTTGCGCCATTAAACCTCATACAACCAACTCTTCTTCAAAATTTGACCCTTGAAAAACACACAACCTTAATGTCTCTTCATTTTGCTACACACAGATTTTCTGTGACAATGGATTCAAAAGTTCCGGTTTCAATTTTTTTAATTGTTTACATTTACTTAGAGGGCAATCTTTCAACCTATTTTCTCTGATTGTGCCCGTCTTACAAAAATTGCGCCTTCACATTTCTTGTAATAATTCCAGAGATGTAAAAAAATTGTCCATACAAAACGTATGTTTTAGGGGATCCTAAATGCATTTCATTAAGTCCAAAACCAGCCTCGTTTCAAGGGGCTTATTTTCTATTTCATTTTTTCTTCAAATGTATTTTTATTTTTTTCCACATAAAATTTTTAATTTAGTGAATAAGCTTCAGAATCAGAATTCAGTGCATCAAAATATTACAAGGCTTGTTTTACTGTTAAAAATTTAACAGGCATTTTCACATGTATCGAATCTTTTTTTTTATTTATCTAAACACTATTACTTATTGACTGCCAAAACGATTCAAATGCAACATGATTTTCAAAATAACAAACTAAAACGCATAATAATACAATATCCTATATTGTATCCTATATTTCACCGTTATTCCTGTAATCCTATATTTCACCTTATTCACCGTATTGTTGTTTCTCCAAACCAACAAACTAAAAATGTTCTTTTATCACTTTAAGTGGTTACTTTGCATTCTTTCTTCCTTGAGGCGCATTCTTTTCTTTGTGAAAGCGAGCTCGCAGACAAAGGGGAAGTGAAATGCTACCAGAAAGCGCACACTTTCCCACCCTGGGAACATTCCAAACAAATCTTTCTAGTGTCACTTTAAATGAATATATTTACACAGAGATTTGAATATATTGTTACTTGTAACGTTGGTTTTAAAACCGGGCTATAGTTGAACAAAACTGAAGAGTTTTTTTTTTTTTTTAACTAATTTTACTTGAGATAGTCGGAAAACCAAAAATTCTCTTTTTTAAAAACATCTATAAAAAATAGAAAAAGGGAAAATATTATTTTGAAAAAAATACATATTTTATACTCCATACTAATAACTTTACTATAAAAAGATTTTTTCTTATATAGATAAAAAATAATTTGAGAAAAAAATATATAAAATACATATTACCCCAACGGGAGCGTTGGCGTTTTATAAGTTACTAGCAAGCTACGCCCGCTACGCTGGTCAGTTTCTTTTAACGAACCTTTAATCAAACAAAATATTGACATTTCATAAATAACTTTTATATTTTAACAGAATAATAAGGCTACTATAATTTGTGACTCGTGCTATAGCCAATATACACGTCGGGACACGTCGCCCTTATCATTATCTTTTTACGCATGAAGGTTTCGCTATGGTACTCCATTGGAAAATTTGGTAATTTTTGAAATTCAATATTTGAAAAACGGCATAATCATTAGATTTGAAATTTATATCAAGAAAAATACAATTTTTTACCTTTCAAACGCAGTTTGTCCAACAATTTTCTGACAAATACTTTTTGAGCTATCATTTTTTTCAGTAACTTCAAATGTTTCATTTTCCGAGATTAATCTGTTGCAACAATTAGCGAAAAACCCAGTCGTCAGCAACGCATAGTTTTTTATTAAAGAGGCTGTTGGAGCAGGGATTGTCACCACCAATTTGCCACCATCACTTTTGAAATCGGTTCCGCGGTTCCAGAGATTCCAGAGAAATTGTAATTTAGAATGACTTCTGAACGCTTTTCGCTCATTTCACCCATTTAAATTTCGATTTTTTTAAAATTTATTCTTAGAGAGCATTTACATCTTATAAGTAACTACAATGCTAAATTTCAAATTTCTTGCCCTTCAGTATAAAAAAGTCGCAATTTTCGAAAATTTTTCGATCCTGCACCCCATTGATGTTAGTGGCACCGACAAAAAATATAGCCTATGTTGGAGTAGGGATTGTCCCCATCAATTTGCCACCATTACTTTTGAAATCGGTTCTGTAGTTCCAGAGATTTCATAGAAATTGTAATTTAGACTGTTTTTAGAACGCTTTTCGCTCATTTCACGCTTTTAAATTTAAATTTCTTTTTTATTTTGTTCTTAGAGAGCATTTACATCTTATAAGTAACTACAATGACAAATTTCAAATTTCTAGCTCCTTCAGTATAAAAAATAAAAATAAAACTGCCCAGTTAAACTGAGGGCATTGAGTTCACAGGCTATTCACACTAATTGTATATTATACTCTTATTTCAAAGAATTTGAAATAAGCCCATCGAAAAATAAAGAAATAAACAATATATTAAGGGGTTGGGTCATCCCCCTGTTACCCCCCCTCATAGTTAACTAATGAACCCCTTAAACTATTCAGGTAAATCTCTAATTACAATGAGTATATATACGAAATTTGAAGAAAATCGGATAATTCTGCATGAAAAACCCATTTATATAAATTAAGGCGGGATTAGCCCCCTCCGTTCCCCCCCTTTATACTTAACCAATCAATCCCGAAAACTAATCAGGGAAGCGTCTTAACCCAATGAACATATAAACAAATTTTGAAGCAAATGGGATAATTCTGCATGAAAAACCCATTTATATAAATTAAGGAGAGGGATTAGCCCACCGCCCCCCCCCCTTTATACTTAACCAATCAATTCCGAAAACTAATCAGGGAAGTGCCTTAACACAGTGAACCTATAAACAAAATTTGAAGGAAAACGGAATAATTCTGCATGAAAAACCCATTTATATAAAATAAGGGGGGATTAGCACTCCGTTCCCCGCTTTATACTTAACCAATCAATCCCGAAAACTAATCAGGGATGCGCCTTAACACAGTGAACCTATAAATAAAATTTGAAGGAAATGGGATAATTCTGCATAAAAAGCCCATTTATATAAATTAAGGGGGAATTAGCCCCCCGTTCCCCCCCTTTATACTTAATCAATCAATCCCGAAAACTAATCAGGGAAGCGTCTTAACCCAATGAACCTATAAACAAATTTTGAAGAAAATAGAATAATTCTGCATGAAAAACCCATTTATATAAATTAAGGTGGGATTATCCCCCCGTTCCCCCCTTTATACTTAACCAATCAATCCCGAAAACTAATCAGGGATGCGCCTTAACACAGCGAACCTTTAAATAAAATTTGAAGGAAATGGGGTAATTCTGCATGAAAAACCCATTTATATAAATTAAGGGGGGGGATTATCCCCCCGTTCCCCCCCCCTTTATACTTAACCAATCAATCCCGAAAACGGAAGCGTCTTAACCCAATGAACCTATAAACAAATTTTGAAGCAAATAGAATAATTATGCATGAAAAACCCATTTATATAAATTAAGGGGGATTATCCCCCCGTCCCCCCCCCCTTTATACTTAACCAATCAATCCCGAAAACTAATCAGGGAAGCGCCTTAACACAGTGAACCTATAAAAAAAATTTGAAGGAAAACGGAATAATTCTGCATGAAAAACCCATTTATATAAAATAAGGGGGATATGCCCCCGTTCCCTCCTTTATACTTAACCAATCAATCCCGAAAACTAATCAGGGAAACGCCTTAACACAGTGAACCTATAAACAAAATTTGAAGGAAATGGGGTAATTCTGCATGAAAAACCCATTTATATAAATTAAGGGGGGGATTATCCCCCCGTTCCCCCCCTTTATACTTAACCAATCAATCCCGAAAACTAATCAGGAAAGCGCCTTAACACAGTGAACCTATAAACAAAATTTGAAGGAAAACAGAATAATTCTGCATGAAAAACCCATTTATATAAAATAACGGGGGATATGCCCCCCGTTCCCTCCTTTATACTTAACCAATCAATCCCGAAAAGTAATCAGGGAAGCGTCTTAACCCAATGAACCTATAAACAAAATTTGAAGGAAAACGGAATAATTCTGCATGAAAAACCCATCTATATAAATTAAGGGGGGGGGGGAATTAGCCCCTTGTTCCCCCCCTTTATACTTAACCAATCAATCCCGAAAACTAATCAGGGAAGCGCCTTAACACAGTGAACCTATAAACAAAATTTGAAGGAAATGGATATTTCTATGAAGAGTTATCGCATTACGTACGTACATACATACATACAGAACCGGCTGGCAAGCTCTCAGGGCTTGATAGCCAGTTTGATAGTTAAACAATCGCAATTTTAGAACGTTTTTTGCTCGTGCACCCCCTGGGGTTAGTGGCACCGACATAAAATATAGCCTATGTTGGAGCAGGGGTTGTCACCATCAACTTGCCACCATCACTTTTGAAATCGGTCCGGTAGTTCCAGGGATTACCCCTATAAACAAACAAACAAACAATCTTTACTCCTTTATAATATTAGTATAGATGAATTTAACATTATCTATTCCAAACATCAGAGCTGCATAATTCCTAAGCGAATTGACCGGAAGACTTCCCTTTTTTATCCGACGGTAAAATTTACTGAAAAATACACATATGTTTCAAACGTAGGTGTTAATAATGGAACACTTTGCGTTTTATATAATTTCTATAAATAGACGAAACTTAATTTATATTTAGGTACATAATTTATTAGTAGACGATTTTACTATTTGATCGGTGCTAGTAATATTTTTATACGATAATGTGTGGCATAGTAAGTAAGGATGATTACTTTTTTTTTAGGACTGTGCATTCGATCAAAAAATATTACTTCATTGCCTTTGCATAGAATAAAACGGAACTAGACATTCAATTCGGAATTATGTAATCTTTAATTTATTAGAAAAAAAACATAGAACCATTTTTTATATATAGAAATTGTTCCGAACATTATAAATCTCTATAAGAATACAGAGCATTTACAAAATAATTCACTTCTTCAGTAAACGATTATTTGGGCACAGGAAATAACGGTACTTACTAACATCAAAAATAGTCGAAATGAATAAGTTGTATTGCAACTCTAAAGGATGAACGTACTGAAAAATTTAAAGTAGTAAATACATTTCGAAAATTTTAAATATTTCACAGAATGCTTAATTAAGAAAAAATTAAGCAGTTCTCAGATCGTTGTGTTTAGAATAAAGAAATAATGTCACATAAGTAAGCACATACCACATTACTATAAATTTAGGATTAAAAGCCCATTAATTTATCCTTATTTAATCCTAGAATGATAACTATTCATCTGCTCAAAGACACTTGCCCAGTCTTCCTAATGCTAGATTAAAAGAAAAAAAATGGGCGATTCAGTACCTTCTAATATTATTGGAAACTACAGTTAAGCCTTTATTTTTATTTTGAAGTATTTTTTTCCATGTAGCTTATTTTGAGTGATTGTCAGCTGCAGACGTATGGTTTGCTTTTGCGTTAGTATTTTTAAATGTCTCTTAGGTTTTTTTACTTGGATAACTAAAAATTTTGAAACGTTTTTACAGAGAACGTTTCGTGTAGAAATGATACAACTCTGTAATTATATATCCCATCAAAAACATACATGTGAAAGAAGGCCAAGTTTCGTTAACGGTTTCGCTAATAAAAGAAGTGAGATCTAACTCGAAACCAAGTTCTTTCGAAGCTCCTTAAATCATAGCTCCTGCCATGCATAACGTTCTTCAATTGCTTAAAATGATTTGTTATGTTATTTGCTACTCAATAGAGCGACTTGGCAAGTTTTCACCCACCAACTTTAATCTTTGAGTCTGAGTACAATTTAGTCTAGTATGCCATTGGCAAAGATGTAGTCAATCAAGTATTCGAATAAGTATGTCGAAGTTCAGGTATTGATATGTTAAGGAAGTGATTAACTTAAAGTTCCGATCAATCAAGTAGAGAAATTTGAATAAGAGAAAACTTGCCAAGTCGCTCTATTAGAGTAGCAAATAATATAACAAATCATTTTAAGCAATTGAAGAACGTTATGCATGACAGGAGCTATGATTTAAGGATCTTCGAAAGAACTTGGTTTCCAGTTAGATCTCACTTCTTTTATTAGCGAAACCGTTAACGAAACTTGGCCTTCTTTCACATGTATGTTTTTGATGGGATATCATTACTTTTTGTCAAGTAAGTAGGTATGTGTTTCCTTTTCGAAATAAATAGTCTTAATATTGAATTACCATTATTTAATATTAATTAATCTCACACGTTTTTCCTGCGTTTACGCACTGGTTTTTTTTCGCTGTCATTTTCTATATTTTCTTGCACGTTTGAAACGTTATAGCGCACTGCCCATTCACTATCTGAGTTTTTTTCACACGTTTCCTATTTATTAATAACCTTGTCAAATCAGGTCGATATAATGTTCGCATGCGGTTATATTCTACAATGGAGCTTTCCTGGGCCTTTATTTGACTAGGATCTAGATTTATAAGGTGACCCACCAAGGTCTTGACTCAAGAGAGTGCTATCGAACAGTTAACATATTTCTTTTTCATATTAAATTTATTTACACTTCAATTTCTCATATTTCTTAAAATCTAACTACCCTTAGCCCCTCTTCTCTCCTCCATCATCATATCAAATATTTCTTCACTATCTCTCTTGTACTGGACACGATGCGCCATCTATCGCATTCTCCAGGCCCTATTCTTTCCTTATGGCTATTCTAGCCCACATCCTATAATGCACTAGACCATCCTATTTTGCGCTAGACTAAACATCTGGCTCCATCTTTCGCAGTTCATGCGCAATACTTTTCCCGGATGCAGCATTTGGCGCTTTTTTTGGCAAATTAAAGTTTTGCCTAATAGACGTAACGTTAAAGTAAAAATGGACACTGTCACGTGGGTAATTAATCGATTTTCAGAATTTTTTTACTTTTTTTTTCATTTCTTATAGTGTAAACGAGTTTCTTACCAAATTTTAAGTCTGTAAGTGCGGTAGATATATGAAATCTTTTTGATGAGTGAGTGAGTCACTGATAAAAATATCGATTATCAGACATTTTCAAGTATCATTATCTCGGAAACTAATTATTCGTTATTTAAAAAAATTTTGGATTCTGGAGAATTAAGGGAGCCTTACTACACATTTAAAATTACAAGTATGTAGGTCAAATAGATTTTCAGTAATAGAGCGTCGAAATTTGGCGAAAACAGCTCGAAATGAATCGTGTAAATATACTCACGGCCGGTGTATCGACTTTTTTGCTTTAGGAACATGGCTGACACACTGCCATGTGTCTAGATATAAAAAATTGCTTATTGGTAGTGTAGTTCAAATTCCAAATATATGATATTTATTTGGAACTTACGAAGTTACATTGCAGATAACATTTCTTCCTCTTATTGACTTTTGTAAGGGCTTGCATAATATATTTGCGATATTAATTGAAAATTTGAAAATAAATTTTTTACAAAGAATTTGGTAAAAACTTTTTAAAAACTTGTTACTTGCTCTTTCGACGACAAAGCCTTTTTATGTACTGATTTCTACCAAAATAACAAGAATAATTATTGGAATAAATTAGCGTGAATTAGTACGCATTGTCGCAAACATTCCCAATCTGCGTACCCGCGCTTATCATTGTATTTTGTAATATTAAAATAGCATTCATTTTTCAAAATGACATATATATATTTTTTAATTACTTCGTCTATTTCAAAGGTTTCTCTAAAATAGTAATCAAATGGAGGATATCAGCAACAATCGATTGCAATATATAATTGTAAATAACTTGATAGATTATCATTTAACCAATAATAAATCACAAAATTATTTTAGTTCAGAAATTATTCAAAGCGTCTCGTAATATTTATATGTTGTTGTTGTTTTTTAAATTATTTATCAAAAATCACAAAAAAAATATTTTTCATTCTTTTTTAGCTCACAGGCTATCAAAGCCAGAGAGCTAATGTGCCCGCCCGTTCTGTATGTACGTATGTATGTATGTACGTAACGCGATAACTCTTGATAGAAATATCTGATATGTTTAAAATTTTGGTTATAGGTTCATTGTGATAAGGCGCTTCCCTGATTAGTTTTGGGGTTTCATTTGTTAAGTATAAAGGGGGGAACAGGGGGCTAATTCACCCCCTTGATTTAGATAAATGGGTTTTTCATGCAGAATCTTCCTATTTGCTTCAAATTTTGTATATAAGTTCATTGTGATAAGGCGCTTCCCTGATTAGTTTGGAGGTTCATTGGTTAACTATAAAGGGGGGAACAAGGGGCTGATCCTCCCATCTTAAGTTAGATAAATTGGTTTTTCCTATAGAGTTATCTGATTTGCTTCAAATTTTGTATATAGCTCCATTGTGATAAGGCGCTTCCATGGTTAGTTTTGGGGGTTCACTGGTTAAGTATAAAGGGGGGAACAGGGGGGTAATTCCCCCCTTAATTTATTATAGTTTTTTTTTATTTTTTGAGGGCATTATTCTTTGAAATAAGAGTATAATAAACAATTATTGTGAATAGCCTGTGAACTCAATGCCATCAGTTTAACTGGGCACTTTTCTTTTTATTAATATACAAATATAAAATTTCTGCAATGAACATTAACAGTATGACTCTGAGTAAGGCTTATATTTACTAAAAATAATTTTTTTTTTTTTTTTTTTTTTTTTTTGTTTAAACAAATAATAAACATTAACGGATTTTGAAGCCGCTGTAACTTTTTATACACCCTTTAATTTAAGTTAAGTTATTTTTTAAATGAAAAAATTTAAATGTCTAATCTAAAAACATGTAATATACATGTTTTTAGTGTGTTATGTTTTTTTTTAATAGTAAGTGGATTATATACCACACTAATCCCGATGAAAATTAAAATATATTTTAATTTTATTCGATAGTGGAACGATTTGGAAACTACTTTTCCGAGTAAAGAAAATATTAAAATAGATAAGAACGCTTGAGATGACGGGTTAGTGTGGTAGACGAAATCCGTCTACTACAGTCGCTATTAACATCCTAAGAGGAAGTAACGAATTCCTTTATTCAGAAAAGTGATTTTGTAACAGAATTGCAGTTAACTGGATTTTTCTCTACAGCTATACATAAAATTTCATTTCATTTGCTGTTTTTGACATTTTAAAATCAACTTCACGTTAGGTCAAAACAGAGAGAACCGATTCGCTGTAGTACGTGGGCACAAGGAATTAAATTGAAGTTGCATTTACAAAGAAAAAAATTATGACCAATCAATGCAGGTAGTGACTTTTAGATATTTTAGTGTTCTATTTTTCGTTCTTAATATACGCAAACTAAGCTTTGCTATCACTTACGTGCCATGTAATACTTAGATTTTTATTTTTGTACCTAATGGAATGAATCGCCTAATGGAATGTTTCGAAAATAAACTCCTTTGTATTGTTTTCCAGTTTTAGTATGTAGGAAATAAGAAAATAAGAATGCTTCTCTGTATCTTTGTAATTTATTCAGTACAAGTTCTTGTTTTAAGATATAAAATTTTGTATGAAAGTGTTTTTCACATTTTAATATTAAATTAGTAATATTAATAATTACTTACATGTTTTTTATTCATTAAGACAATAAATGAAATTTTTATTAGTATTTTCCAATCACATTTGCGTTTATGCAATAGAAGTAAACGAGTGATATAAGTGAGTAAACGGACAATAGAAGTCCCGAGAGATGTTTTGTCGCTATTAGACACAAAAGCTCTCTCTACGGGAACATGAATAAGACGGGAAGATTTTTTCTATATGTGTGTGTCTGGTGACGATTGCTAAGGATATCTATTTGACGTAGAGGTGTGACACTTTAGACAAGACAGGTCTGAATTCGTTTGAGCGTCAAAGTTTTTTTTTAGTAATATTAACAGATATATTAATTTAAAACCCTCATCAAGGGATAATACTGGAATCCGCTTTTGTGAATTTAAGACATTTGGCAACTATTTCTTAAATATTTAACTGTTGGAATGAGAGATGCATATCAACATCCATGTTTTTCAATAAGTTTAAATTTCTGAAAATGTTGAAAATATGACTTTATGTATGATAGATAAGGGTGCATGGTGATTAAGAAAATGCGTTAGAAGAAGATAAAGTTTATCACTGCTTTTAATTTATGTAACATTAATAAAATACACTATTTTTATTAATTTAAACTTATAACTACAGATATGATTTGGTTAGTATTATTAAAGACACCAGTTAATAGAATTGTTCTTTTTTTCATCAATTAATGTCATTGTATTATCTGGCGGAATTATTTTTTTAATTTTGTTTTAAAAATTTTATTAGTTTTCGAAATTTCTATGAGAGAGTTTCCCTAATACCGTGTACATGTGATATAAGTGCATTCATATTCATGTATAAAATTATCAATAATATTTTTTAAATATTCGATTAATTTGGTATTTTATTATGTTTCTTCAAATTATTTTTTATTACTTCTCATAAGAATGAGAAATAATAACACAAAGTATTTCACTTTCATTTAAAAAATAATGTTAAAATGCTCAGAAAATAAATATATAAAAAATAAACATGCTTTATACATTTATAGTCGGATAATTGATTAGGAAAAAAGAGCATATCAGTTAAAATACACTGTTAAAAATTTGCAGCAAACTGTCCAGTCATTTGACCGTTTTTATAGAAAACGATTACATAACCGCAATTTAACTATATTATGACCATATTATTGCCCATATTATGGTCAGAATAGAGTTAAATTATTGTTATGTAACCATTTTCTTTAAAAACGGTCAGATGACTGGACAGTTTTCTGCAATTTTTTAACAGTGTACAAATACAAGCGATTTGACGTAAAATAAAAAATATAGTCAGAACTTTGTTAATTGTGGGACATTTTTAACATTGATTAAATCCCGTAAAAGGTTTTTCGAGATATTTAAGTATTTCGCAGTATAAAATGTTGTACAATGTTACTTAATTTCTTGTCAATAGTGAGCGAAAAACTATTAAAAAAATTCACCATACTTCATACATCATATGTTTAATAAATCGTATAAACAAAATATGAATTATTATTTTTGTATTGACTATCTATCTTTTTTGTATTTGCTCTTTTCCATCTGTGTATAGAGAAAAATGGTTCAATAAAATAATTTTTAAAATTGTTATAAAATTAGGTAGCATTTACGAATGTTGTTATTCATTGACCAATAAAAATAAATAAACTCAGTAGCGCATATCTGTTTATAAGGGATATTTATAGAGCCTAAATTCTCGAAATCTTATGCGTTTTTTTAACACTTTAGCTATGTTAAAACTTATTTTAAAACATTTATGTGTAACAGTCATAACAGTCTAAATTCATGTTTAATTTAAATTTTTAAACATCTAATCTATTCTTTTTTCAGATTTTTAATTTTGACATATTTGTGTATCATACAAGATATTTTTAATGTATTTAACAAAAAAATTTATTGATAAACTTTAAATAATAATTAAAATTAATAAATAAATTTACCAGGATTATATAAAATACACCATAAAATTTCGAATGTGTAAGACATAGGCATTTTCTCCACTATTTATGTTTGATGTGAGAATGTTTTGATCCATCAAAAAGTTTCATTCGCTATTCCAAAAATATAAATAACAGAAAAAGGCGGCTTATTCCATGCATAAAATATGAAGCATGATGCGCTTCATACATTTTAAAATATGGCGCAAGTTGTTCATGTTTATTTTCGATAGCTGTTATGTATGTGCTGTAAATTTTCGTTTTAACTATCTGAAATATTAAATGCATTGTTGAAAGGTAGTTTAAAATATTAATATAATCTTACACATACATGGCATGCGCTAAAAAAAAAACATTCTTTGTTTTTTTTCTTTGTTTCAAAAACAAATTTTCTAGTATTTCTCAGTGCCTGTCTAGAGAAATATACAGACGTTCCACAACAGTATACCTCGCGCTATAACTCACAGAGGTGCAAATTCTTTCAAAATTCTATTTGTCGCAATCAAAATTTTCATTTGTTTTTATTTTTTATTCTGTTCTAATTTAACAATCAAATTTAGAAAGACTTTTTTTATATGTAGTAGCGTAAACCATCTGCACATTAAATAGATAATACTTTTGGATCATCAATATTAATATATTTGTACATTTTTACCTCTGAATATCGGACATGATTCACTCTCCCAAGTCGTCCATTATTCAGAGATTTTGCCGTATTCACAGCACAAAATATTTTCATTAATCTCTATGCTCAGCAATAAACATAACAGGTTCGAAATGATGAAAACTAGGACAAAATGAAACTTAAAATAATACTGATTACCAAACAAATAACTTTCCCTTTACGGAGGCATTTGTAGCTGTAACTAATGCGTAGAGTGAAATGGAAATTTACATCTACATATTTGAAGACAAGGAGAGATTAATTAATTGAAAAATATTTAGTATTATTTAGTAGAAAAACTTCGCTGGTAGTCAAACTGTTCACAGTGTGATGGTCTATAAAATTAAATGTAGTCTGTATTTACTACTAAAATCCATTATGCAATTTATTTTGTGCGTTAGTAACTCTAGAGCTACTTAATTCCCTAAAAAAGTCATCTGAAACCCCCAGGTGATTAATTCCTTTGAATGGCTGACCAGTTTGTGCAGAGAAACATGTCATAAGGTAAAGCTAGGAGAGTCTGCGCACAATTCAAAGAATAACAATAAAATATCTAAATATTAATTTTTTGCTAAAGTATCCATGAATAATTTTTACTTCATTTGTTTTTTATGCATTTCCATTGCTATTTTGTTGTTATGTTGCAATTTAATAGAACAGTTGTAATAAAACCAAGAAAGTTATTTTGCGCAATCTGTCAGTAAATATTTCAACCTAATGATTAAAGAATCAGAAAAGGGAAATAATTTTAAAAACGATTAAAACATTTTAATGAGAGGAAAAAAAATTAAAGAATCAGAAAAAGCAAGTCCAGATAAGATTACAAACTAACATTAAGTTATTTGATAACACGTTTAACTTAAAATTAGTCCATTTTCATTTTTCAATTTTTTATGCAAATTTACCAAAAAACTGCGTAATCTCTCCTAGCAGGGAAAATAATGGAAACAATGCGCCATCTCTCCTAAGTAGCAGATGCGCAAACTCTCCAATTTCGGTAGGAGAGATTGCGTGGCCTTTTATTTAAACATGGTCGCTACTAAAACGAACCATTGATGTTCACATTGTTAGTCTATATTAGTAGCTTATGAGAAATCGTTTAAATTAAAAATATTTTGTACTACTGACATTGTATAGAAATTCTGATGAATAGCTATGAAAATTCAAGCACTTACTTTGGGAAAACAAAACAAAATAGCAATGCTTTATCTGAGACGTTCAAAACAATCAACGTGCAATTTCAAGTAGACACTCCACTACTGCTGTTGTACAACTACTTGGAGTCGCTGCGCGCTCACTCGACTCCTTCCCCCCGAACATCTATGTGCGCAATCTCTTTGACCGCGCCATCTCTCCTGGCTTTTCCTTACTACATTTTTTAAAGATCTCGTCTCGCCTCATTACTAAAAGCCTGAAAAAACGTGTGGAAATATTTTAAACTTGAAAATATTTTTTGGCCACCCTCTACTTTTTGAAAAACAAAATACATAAAACAATATTCATAAAATATATTATATCGCCAACTAACATAAACATGCGAATTACACATTCATTAGCCAAATTAACTATAAGAAATATGATAATTTATAAGTAGGCAAAAACATGCACATAGGCACTTAAAAAAGCATTAAGTTTTTGTATGTGTTTTTTAAGAATCATCGTTTAATTATTTTATTGTATTGAATAATTTAACACTCCTTTTCTGATAAACAAAAACAAATGTTAATTGTGACAATTTTACTGAATTAATAAAAGTTGTCACAAAATTATTATTAATTCCAATGTGTGCTGCCAATAAAATAAAAATAACAGTGTTTTAGAATACCATAAATGAGCAAAGCCACTGAAAAATGCTTTTGAAAATACTTTTTCTTCGGACATATTAAATGATTGACAGTAAATAATTAATAACTTCATTTATTAAAGATAGCTATATATATATATATATATATATATATATATATATATATATATATGTGTGTGTATATATATATATAGGCCATTATGTATTAAATGTATTCGGCAGACCCAGAATTTCGCACCATAATTAAACTGGGAATAAATAACAAACATAATAATAAAAAAAAAAATTAAACATATATAAACTGAACAAGAAAAAACCAAGAAAAACAACCAAAAAACTGTGGCCTCATCAGCAGTGGGCATACTAAAAAGCACAGCGATGTTTCAGTCTAATACAAAGCACAAAAAACTATTAATCAGTAGTGGCAGTGGGTTTCGGCCAGAATGTCGTGAAGCAAAAATCAAATGTTAAAACAAATGAAAGCATATCACGCACATTCCCCCACCGGACCCAACGCCACAAACAACAGCACAACTGAATACAAAACGCATGTATAACATACACTGAACCAACAATATAATTATCCTACCCCTTCCTGAGCCACACAGCCACAAAAACAATAAACAATAACCAAATCCAGTGATCCAAAACTGTAAAAAAACTTCTGTAAAGTTACTCATGTCATATATTTATTAACTTGCTTGGTTTGACATCAGAAATATGTGGGTGAAACTTCTGATGAACTACATATGCGAATGAATAATCATAGATCATTGTCTGACAGAAATATGGCTGGTTCATCTTTTGAAATAAAATATTTCCATTTGCATGGGTTTAAAAATGTCAGAATACAAATTTTAGAACAGATTTTTGATCACGCATATCGGTTGCGTAGCGAAAGTTTTTATATTTTGCGCGCAATATCATTGTACCCACACGGGTTAAACACTAAAACTTGCTATCATACAGAAGGTTCAATATGTGTTTATAATATCTTTTCATCAGTTTACAAACCTTCATATATTTACAAAAGAGGGAAAAGAGGGAATCACTCTAATAAAGCACTGTTTGTCAAATATAAAGATATAAATCCAGCTATAGTACTGCATGATTTATACAAACTTTTTAGTAAAAATTATAATATTAAAGAAATTAAAAGTATTCTATTCAGTTTAAAATTTAAAATTTAAAGGAGATTACAGCAAAAGATTAAAGAGTTTGCTTGTGATAACACACAGTTCAAGGACTTATTAACGGACTTTTTATTGTATAAAATAGGTAAATATCAGCAGTGTAAAATGGATAAAATTTACTTTGTTTGCACATTTCAGCAAAAAAGTTTTGATAACTTACATCTAAACAAAATTGTTACCAGACACAATGAAATATTTCCAATTAAAATTGTGTCTATCATTTCAACTTATAAATATGTAAATACCTTGGGTAATAAATTATTTAACTATCGAGAGGTTGCACAAAATTTAGACTCCTACTTGAATTTCCTTTGAGAGTGCAAGAATTTTCAGCAGTCATCCTTCTACGATAAAAATGCACAGCATATAGTTACTGGTGACCTTGATTTCATATCTAACAATGAGTTGAAACAATTAATGAAGTATGGTATTAAATTTAGATTAAACAAGAAGATAAATTTAAAAAAATCTTTCAGCCTATTTAATTCTGAATTGCATATGTTTATACTCAATTTGAGTTACAAATTTAATAAACCTATCCCCCTTTTCAATGAATGGAAATTAAAAATTTTGGGTGATTTTAAATCATTTCAATTAAAATATATGAATGATTCTTCTACTTACACTTATCATAGTATAAATACAGTTTTAGAGAGGGAAATCTTGAACTTGAAGGATACCTTTGTTTTTTGTTCAGTCGACAAAGCATCTAACAATTTTGCAATTATATGAAAAAGCTATTATGCTAATATGATATTTGCTGAGCTTAACAATAATGTTACCTACAGTTTATATAATTCTACTATTCAAATTCTGATTAAGAAACACCTGGCCTTTTCAAAAAAGGTTCAAATTCCTTTGCCTAAAGTAAAAAATTTGTCATTACCTTTTCTTTTCGTTACACCGAAATTTCATAAAATTCCAATTAAGTACAGATTTATTTGCAGTAATGTAAACAGTATAGGAAATGGATTTAATCGCAGGTTTGAAGAAATGCTGAAAAGGATTTTGAATATCCTAAAATTTAAGTATAAAGATAGTAATATGTATTGGATTATATTGAACAGTTATGAAATCAGAGATAAATTAATTAAAAATGATATACAGAGTATCCAAACATATGATTTTGAGAATCTTTTCACACATATTCCTATTGCAGGGTTAAATGATGTCCTTTTAAAAATTGTTGATTTAATTACTGCTGATATTGATTAAGATTTTAATTTATTTATATTATTGTGTAAATTTTGCTTATATAACAACTATGTTTATACAGGTTCAAATATTTATTTACAGAAAAATGGGATAGGAATGGGTACATGTTACTCCTCTACGGCAGCTAATTTATTTTTATTTTTTTAAGAATTTCAATTTTGTACGGTTAATAACGATGTTAATTTTCTGGCTTTCAGATATATTGACGATTTAATAATTCTGAACTGTGATCACGATTTTTTGGGGATATCATGTGACATTTATCCTAATATGTTAATTTTGAAAAAAACAAATGAAAATAATAATGAAGCTGATTATCTTGATTTGAAAATACACATTTCTAATGGAATAAGCATTACAATCTACAATAAACGGGATGGTTTCAATTTTGAAGTTAACCAATTAGTTAACTGGTGTTCGAATGTACATAAACGTATTTACATTAATATTATCATAGGTCAGATTTTTCGCTACTATAAACTCTGTACGAATAAAAATTTATTTCTTAGAGAAGTTTTTAATTTAACCAGTATCTTGTATTATAAAAATAACATTCCTTTGAGTTTCATTAATAGATATACTAGTTTTACAGACAGTCTTCATTTTTGAGTAGTTGCTACGTAATTGACAATTAATGATTTGTATAACTTAAAGCCTTTCGGGGACGGTTTTACAAGGATGTTTGCAGTTTTGTGGCAACAGACATGGAACGTACATGGACAGTTTTTGGACTGGATTCACTGGATTTGGTTATTGTTTATTGTTTTTGTGGCCGTGTGGCTCAGGGGCGGGTAGGATAATTATATTGTTGGTTCAGTGTATGTTATACATGCGTTTTGTATTCAGTTGTGCTGTTGTTTGTGGCGTTGGGTCCGGTTGGGGAATGTGCGTGATATGCTTTCATTTGTTTTAACATTTGATTTTTGCTTCACGACATTCTGGCCGAAACCCACAGCCACTACTGATTAATAGTTTTTTGTGCTTTGTATTAGACTGAAACACCCCTGTGCTTTTTAGTATGCCCACTGCTGATGAGGCCACAGTTTTTTGGTTGTTTTTCTTGGTTTTTTCTTGTTCAGTTTATATCTGTTTAATTTGTTTTTTATTATGTTTGTTATTTATTCCCAGTTTAATTATGGTGCGAAATTCTGGGTCTGCCAAATACATTTAATACATAATGGCCTATATTTAATCTGTGTGATTATTTGCAGCTATAGCGCGTATCGCATGGATTTTATTTTTATTTTTATTTTAGTTTATTTTTAATCTTTTTTGATCTTATATATTTATATATATACTAGGGGACCTACCCCCTGCGAACGACGCTCGCCATCCCCCACTCAGACTTCGAGGCCTCTAAAAACATGACAGCGTGCTTTATTTTATGAATATTGGTACATCTGTAATTGGGTTGCCATGCTTTTAACGTTTGAATGGGGCATTTTTTAAATATCATGGCCTCATACACAGCTGTTGCGACAACTGACGACTATTTTCGGGATTTACAAGTAAAATCAATTACAACTTGAAAACCAGCTTGTATAATATGGTTAGGTTTAAATTGTGGCTACCTCTCGGACTTTTATAACAACGATCTGTATTCTATTCTTCCTTTGCGTTTAAGGATGAGAAAAATTCCATCTACTTGCGAATAACATTAAGAACGACGGTATTGAAAAGTACTATGTTATAGACATTTTCAGTAACAGGTTTTAATTTTTTCTCTATTTTAGTGCACCATCATGCATATTTTCATGTTATTTTAAATATGTAAATTATTTATTTTAATTAATATGTATATACGGATTTTCTAATAATTATTTATCATACAAAATTAATTAAATATTTTGTGCATGCATGCCTGCATTTATTCGGCATCAATTGATGAGATATTTAAACAAATTTGCTATCCGCGATAATTTTACACCATGTTATGTCACTTGAATATTGTCCATAAGAAAATCGGGTACTTTTCCAGTATAGAATCCTTTGCTTTTAGGTTTGGCGTAATTCGAGCTTCAAAAAGGGAAAGATTCGTTAATATTCATAGATTTGTTGCCAAAAGTTATGAAAACAATCCCAATGAACTTTTGGTGCTTTTCTATTATATGGGTCTTGACGCTTTTTTAAAAAGCTTGGCATAAAAAACCAAGCAGGATATTTTATTCTCCTTCCGTTCAGTTGGGCAATTATTATTTTATATATTCGTTTCAAATATCCGAATTAGTGATTTTATAAATTCGTTTAATTAAATTCTACAAAAAAATAACAAAATCAATAAATAATAATTATCAATAAATAATAATTACTATTAATTCCTTTTTCCCTCCTTTCTTTTGCGTTTACATAAATGACGTCATTTGGACGAATTTATTCAAAATATTTTCAGTTTATAAATTAAATTAAATGCTGACAGACGATTGAATCCTCACGATAGAAATGTGATTTTTTTTTTCAAATTTTCCTGAAAAACATAATTTAATCACAATCTTGTCTTCATTATCGATTGAAATAAAAGATAAATTCAATTTCAATTTGAAAATGACGAATAAAAAGAAATCAATAATCCCTATCGGGATCCTTTTCAATTGTTTTCCCTTTTTTGTCACAAAAAAAACTGAGTAATTAGTTGCCATCATTACGGAAATGTCATTAAAATTAGAAAAAAAAAATCTCGAAAACTAATTCCAATTTCAAAATTCTATTACCAGTTTTGACATCCGCGGATTTTTATGGACAATTGGTATTAATTTTACCATCAAGCGTTTCATATTTTATTAAAAATAGCCCTGTAATCAGTCGTTTCATAAAATCGTTTCAAAAATCGTTTCATAAAATCGTTTCACAAATTCGTTTCATTAGGATTTTATATATATAGGGTAGATATATATATATATATATATATATATATATATATATATAGTTAGTTATATATTTATATATATAGTTTTATATATATTTATATATATAATATATGTATATATACACTGCTCAAAACAATTAAAGCATATTTGAAGTTTTATATAAAATAAAGATATAAACGAAATTTTTTTTGCCGAAAATAGAAGAAGATAATCACAAATGCAAATTTTTCTGGTTTTCAAACTGTGGAGTATGCAAATTTTGAGTTCGACGTCAAAAACGTCGCTTCAGCGGCAGCGAATGAAATTTGACTTTCAACTGGATAAAAGAGAATGAAGACAAGGATGATCGGCATTCAGTGATTGCTTTGTTTCGATGAGTACGATGTCTCAGCGAAGTCATTTGACAGATTCAGAAGCTTGGAGAATTGTTGGTAGGTTCGAAGGGGGCCAAACTCAAGCCAAAGTAGCGCAAGCCATTGGAGTGTCACAAAGTGTCATTTCCAGGATCTGGAACCGTTTTTTGGAGAGTGGATGTGCAGGCCGAAGAGCAGGGCAAGGTCGTAGACGGGCAACAACGCCCAATGAAGATCGGTATTTAGCGTTAACAGCTCGGAGACACCGAAACATGAACGCTACTCTTCTCCAACAACACCTTCGCTCGGCTACAGGCACCACGATTTCAACTCAGACTGTCCGAAACCGGCTCAATGCTGTAGGTCTGTATGCTCGCCGACCGATGGTATGTGTTAGATTAACATCAAGGCATCGTCGCGACCGCAGGGAGTGGGCAACCGAGCATGTCAACTGGAGGAGAAATGAATGGAGCAATATTCTGTTTTCTGACGAGTCCCGTTTTTCTGTGCATCCGGATAATAGGCGTATTTTCATCTGGAGGGACCGTGGCAGTAGGAATAATCCTGCGTTCGTGCACGAAAGTGTCAGATTTGGCGGTGGAGGAGTGTTGGTGTATGGTGGCATCTCCATTGACGGGCGCACTGACCTCTACATCATTCGAGATGGAGCTCTGACTGGTCGCCGATATAGGGATGAGATCCTCAGACCTATTGTAGTCCCTTACGCTGCAGCAATCGGAGATAACTTCATTTTAATGGACGATAACTGCAGGCCACATCGTGCAAACCTGGTGGAGGATTTCCTTTTCGAGGAAGGAATCGTTCGAATGGAATAGCCAGCGTGTTCTCCAGACATGAATCCAATCGAGCACGTTTGGGACGCTCTAGGAAGACGAGTTTCTGGCCGCCAACAACCCCCACAAACTCTCCAAGAACTGGAAAGAGCTCTTCTGGAAGAGTGGGGCAGAATACCCCAACTCGTCATTAATAGCCTCATTGAGTCCATGCGTCAAAGGTGTTCAACGTTGCTGGCCGCCCGTGGAAACCATACCCCCTACTGAAAATGATTTTCTTTGAAGAAAACACCTTTTCTTATTCTTTTTTTCTCATATGCACAAATTGTGTTTTTTTCCTTTTGTACACAAATGCGCAATAAAATGAATTTTTTTCTGCCAAACATGTGTAATTTATTCTCATATAACCTACTATGTCTGTCGACCATGTATCAATCAGCTAAAAAGTTTCCCAGATACAAAATCCACCTAAATCTGCAATATCCTTTAATTGTTTTGAGCAGTGTATATCTTAGGGACATTGTCACGTTGAAATTTTATTCATTTTTCTTAGTTCTTTTAGTGTTTCAATGTTCCATTAAATATGTTATTTCCAAATTTGTTAAAACGTAACACACCTGATATTTTTATTTTATTTTAGGATGAAACACTATTGCTCAAAATTTTCTATATTTTGTGTGGAACCTTTTGTAGAACTTTTAAATATCATGTGGAATTTTACATGGTACCAAAGATGCATCATATTTGAGAGTGTATTTGATGTTAAAACTCTTCCAATTGTAAGCGTTAAGCACACATAGTACGTGATGCAAAGTGTACAATTCACGCTACAGTAATTTTTTTTTAGTGGAGTGCAAATCACACAAGACACTATTTTTAGTGGTTTCTGTAGTTTTCATTAATGGAATATTTCATAATTTTTCATCTTATTTGGAAGAGCCATAAGGTTAGCACGGTCAAAGCAAGGTTATTGTGCTAATAAATGCACATTATCTTAACTTTTTTATTATAAAAGACACCACTGATCAAAAACATACATTTATACATATGTGCAGTGTATGTATTCCATTAATTAATTTGGAATGCATAGAGAAACTTTTACTTCTCGACCGTACTCATAATACCAGTTCTTCGTTCCTTCGCCTCCTTATACTTCTTGTGCGATTGGAATGGAGTTAAATTTAGAAAAGCAATAGAGTAACGTTCGTGGACTAAAAAACTAAAATTACAATTTCTTTAACTAATGTTGCAACAAAATGCTGTATGATGAGACATTGTATTCAGAGTTTTATTATATATTTTTGAAAGTTTTATTTACGAGATTATTTCTTTTTGTAATGAGAAGCTTATCGCAGAAATGAACATAATACGGCCTTATACCAACCACACAAATTTAATGTATACGGATTGATAGTACTTTTAATTAAATTTTTGCATTAATTTTATTTGAAACAATAAAATATATTTCTTTGTGAACTTATTTCTATCTACTATGCTTAATACATATTTAAAAACACTGAAGTCAATTTATTGAATTTCTATAGCCCCCTATTAATCAAGTATGCTGTAAATAATGATAATTACACGATATAACTATAAGGGTATTTACAAGACAGATGAAGTACAGAACAACTTTAAGAAAGTTCCACTGGTAAAATATCCACTCTTAAAGTGTACAAGTAATCACGCTAAGAATATAACGACAATGGAATATTCTTTTCTGTATCTTTGATTCTTTAAAGTATTTTAATTATACAATTAAAATCCATTGTATTGAAAATTTCGAAATCACAAAAACGAAAGCTTTATTAAACATTTCTGAAGAATCTTGTTTTTAAATCATTGAACTGCAACATAGCAAGACATTACAACATTCAATATCATTTTGAAAGATTTTACAGCAACGTTTTTAAAAGATTTTTTTAAATGCAGTAAAATGTCGTTATAACGAATTTCTGGAGACCACCAGTTCAATTCCGGTTTCAATACTAAAAAAATCGTTCATGTGAAATTCCAATATGGCGTTTTTAAAAAAAGAAAATTTGCATGCGTATTGAATAAAAATATACGTTATTTCTACACTAATACTAAATTTCGTTTAACATCCAACCATGTCAGTAAATAATAAATATACAGTATTAATTAATTGTGAACTTTCTAATTAGAAATAGGATAACAAATAAGTTCACTAAGTTTCAGAATTTTAATCGTTACTAATATAAAAAAAATGTTATATTAGATACCTGACGGATTAAAAAACCGCACTGACATCTGTCGTTAATAAAAGTTTATTTCTTTACAAAAAAAAAAAAAAAAAAAAAAAAAAAAAATCAGAAGGGATTGTTTATTTAACCATTGGGAAAATGGTTGTTGTTTTCGGTCGAGAATAGACCTCTTGACGTCGTCATTTTATTGACGTCGTCACTTTATGTTTGAAGCGTTTTTAAGCGTTTTTAACGAAATTCTGTAAAATTATAAGAATTTTTATCAAAATTCTGTAACATTAGAAGAATTTTTCTTTGAATAGGCAATAGAAATGCAAAAAATCGTTACAAAAATGTTAAAGTTACAAAAAGGATAGATGCAAATTATCAGATATGAAAAATAAAGTAGAAATTTGGTACTTTCGTGTTATAGTGGCTCCGAAGGATGATATATTTTTGGTTCTGTTTAAATTAATATATTGTAAATTTGATACTTTCGTGTTATAGCGCCACCAAATGATGAATCGCTAAGCGACCAAGATTTATTGCCAAAGTATAAAGCATGTACGACATTAAAAATACAACACAATCTTCGGTACTTGATGGACAATCTTCTTGTGCTTCATTATCCCTGTCGCATCGTCTGTGTCATCGTCATTGAGTTTCTGACGAAAGTTTTTTTTTTCAAAATTATAGTTTTTCAATAGAGATATTTTTTCTTGTCAACTCAGCATTCGTACAACTAAAATAACTATTTTTTTAAGCTTTCAATAAATTTCTTCATTTGAAAAATTCGTTAATATGAAATTTGTTAAAGTGAATATTTTTATAATGTAAAAGCATAGCACGTCTTTTAACAATACGAAAAAATATTCGTTAAACTGAAAAAATCGCTAAACTGACATTCGCTGTACAGAGATTCTACTGTACCGTTTAAAGTACTTTCCAAAATATTCCAATTTCCTTTTTTCATTCGCATGTCATTTCACAAAACTAAATTTTCAAAAAAAAATAATAATAAATCAGTTCCGGGAATAAATTAGTGAAATATTGGAAATTATCACATTGCAAAAATGATAAGATTATTACTGATGTTCTTGTCAGTGCATTTTTTTATCGAGATGTCAAAAGAGCTATCAGAAAATTTCTAAAGTGTAGGCATGTAAATGGGTCATCGAAAATCAATTATACTTTACTTGAAACAGATATAACATTAGTTTCAAAATTTTTATAACTAAATATCTGACTTTTTCTTTTGACTTATGTCAAATATATTAAAAAAACTCATTGTTCTTAAAAGTTAGGCTCGAAAAAGAATGAGGTAATAGTTATTGAATACATCGTTTTAAAATATGAATAATGATTCCTTGACATGTGCATTAAATTCCAGATTTCACTTGGCATTCTCTGGCTGCCGTATTTATTTTTTTCGATATGATTGGTAAGATAAAATTTACGAAGGGGAAAATTAATCTGTTAAATATGACATTTATTAGCGTTTTTGATAATCCATCTATGACTCAGTTTCGATTTAAAAGAAATAGACGTAAAGGGGATGTGAAAGTGGCGCTAGTCGATGGTAAATATAAACACACATTCGATTTTCATTGACAGAGTTTTTTTCGAATATTTTAAAATTACAGTATTCGATTTTCACTAAACTTAACTTGAGATAGTTACAAAAATTCGCCTGTGGTTTCGATTTCACATACACAGTTTGGAAGCGTAAAACGCAATCATGAATTAAGTCAGAGAACGCATTGCTTACAACTGCTTAGCACTGTGTTGATAGGCAATTTTTACAATATAAGGCGCTTTTTATTCAAATCATATACAATAAGTTTTCAACAGCAATTTTTTTTAATACTAAATGACAGATATTATTTTTTTTTTAAATGTCCCACGGCACACATTATGAAATGTATGCGAATTCTATGTCGTGCAACTCTGTATATGAAATACACACATCATGATATTCTAAAAATAAACATTTTAAATGCATATCACAGCTTAAAACTTAAATCCAAAAGTTATAGCTCATAGTCAGTTCTGTAAAAGAAATCTTTTGAGTGTGTCTGTAAATAAAAGAATTATTCTACACACTCAATCAATCTACAGAAAACATGTACCAGTACACCTCAGTAATGCATATCAATTTCATTAAAATACATTTTTCACCATATACATTAATGCAATGGAATATTTTTATGCGTTCCTGTAAACGAACTATAAACACTACTTGTATATACTCTATATAAATCATACTGCCATCCACCTCAGTGACGCATATAAATTTCCTTATGTTTGAAACAATGTAACATCAATAAAATGTACTGCAAACGAATTTCCCCCATTTATCGTAATGTAACAGAATACTTTTGAATGTCCTGTACACAAATTATAATTGCTACTTATTATATACTCTTTTAAAACATGTTGTTTTCTACCTCAGTAACGCATATCAATATTGTTATGACTGAAATAGTGCAACATTATTAAAATGCACGGAAAACGATTTTTTCCCCATTGACTGTAATGTATCAGAATAGTTTTGATTGTCCCTGTAACCTAACCATAAATACTACAAACTTCATTTTCAACACCGAATATACAATTGTCAAAATCTAAAACATATATCAATTACATGAAAATCCGACTGTATTTACCTGAGAGCATGGACAGACAGAGGGACAGACAAACCGAATTCATAAAACATACTAAGAAAAGTTTCTGATAGATATTTTCATTAAAAAATAATACTAAATCAATAACGAGCATACTCGTCACTGGTCAAAGCATTAGCAACCATTGCTGAAATAAATGTAAATAAACGTCAGGGTGCATACGCAAGTATATGCCTTTTTATCAATAACTCCAATCAGAAGTATCATGAAATTTTCCCTGAAAGTCATAAAACTTAACCCTCCAACGCTCATAAATAACCATACGTATATAAAAAAATTTTAAATTCACATGTTGTAATGTATTGTTTTCACTATAATCACTACATAGTATAAAACAAAGTCGCTTTTTCTGTCCCTATATCCCTATGTACGCTTAAATCTTTAAAACTACGCAACGGATTTTGATGCGGTTTTTTTAATAGATAGAGTGATTCAAGAGGAAGGTTTATATGTATAACACGACGGTCTACGTAGATTAGTTATTGAATTATGATAGAAAGTTTTGTTATTTTGGCCGAAAAGGTTACCATTGCTATTTTTTTGGCGATCATTATTGTTGCAGAAAGAAATGAAAAGGCTATACATCTCCAAAAATAAAAGAAAAACTGTGTTAAATTAATTAAAAAAAAAAAAGAAAAAGAAAGAAAAAAGAGTTTTGATGAGAGAATATTATAAAACGAAAATATTTAATTTAAACATGATTGGGAATGTTCGCAATGCTTAAAAAATTATTCAAGGGGCAAGATTGCTATCGAAACAATATTTCGCGATTTATCTTTTGTTTTTGGCGATTTTGATTTTACTTTTGATCCTAAACAATTTGATTTTAAGCTAAAAGGTGTCTTTTCTTTCTTTTTTTTGATGCAGAAAGAATTGAAATGGCTATACAGCTGGAAAAATAAAAGAAAAGCTGTTATTAATTTTATTTAAAAAAAAGAAAGGAATTATAGGGGAAAATTCGAAAATCAGGTGATATTTTTTTTATCAAATATTAGCTTTTTCAGTATTTGATTCGGATTATGAAAGATTAGCCTTCTGAAAAAGTTCTACTGGATGGATTTTGATGAGAATTGTATTGTTAGTCAGATGCTATTTCAGGAATAGTTTTAATGTACTACATATTGTTCTACGCTGCTTAGTCAAACAGTTGTGTGAAGGTTATACAGTCAGGAGAACCCGATTCCGAAAGATTAGCCTTTTTGAAAGTTTTTACTGGGCGTATTTTTTGCGACTTGCATTGTTAAGTAGATAATTTGTAAGGATGGTTTTAGTATATTTTATATTGTTCTGTTTTAGAATTACGTGGAAAAGTTCTATAATCAGATGAACCCGATTATAAAAGATTAGCCTTTATAAAAACTTCTACTGAATGGATTTTGTTAATTAGTTTGCATTGTTAGTTCGTTAATTTTTAGTGATGGTTTTAGTATATTGCATATAGTTTTATCATTCTTTAGCAAACCTTAACTGTAAATGACCAAATAAAAGAGTTGGTCCTTAACAGCTAAAATTTTGACTGCACATTAGAAAATATAATAGCGCAATCACGTCATTTTTCAGTAATGTGGAAGGATATTCCAGGAAAATATACAGATTGCTTTCAAATACAAGGTCAAATTAAACGATATATTTTGTTTGCTTCAAGGTTCATTTGTAGAAACTGACCAGCGCAGAGGGCGTAGCTTGCTAGTAGAGTAATAAAAAAAATGTTATGAAAAATATCATGTTATGCAAATAATGTGGACTGTCACGTATGGGTTATAGTCCACAAAATCAAAATTGTATCAGAGCAATAAAAATTAACCAAGAATTCAAAATTCTGCAAATACCAATTCAACATTTAGTTAACATAACATACTGGCAAACATAAGTATGATATTTACTGCTTTTTGGATATTTTTGTCAATGAAAAAATACATTTCTTGTTTGGAAGATGTAGAAAACTTAAGTTTGCAGTATCATATCCGGAAATCCGATTAATATGAGACTGTTTTCTATGATTATATATACTTTACTAGATCCCAGTAAGGCACAATGGTACATATACGATCTAAATTTAAGCCTAGAGGTTCATTCAAGCAGGTGACAATAGAAGTTTGCCAGTTAATGGCACGTTTTAGACATACACGCAGTAGATAAAAGTTCGGGTTCTTTTTTTCAGGACTCAAACCCGTCCAAACCCGAGGATTTTAAGTCCCCCCGAATCAAAAAAAGTTGTTGTCATCAAGTCCGGAGCCGAAAGCACGCTTTACAAAATTGTTAATAACAATTTTAAATTGTTTCGAGATTTATTTTCTCATTTAAGAATCTCCTCTTACATATACTAATCCGTATTATATAAGTAATTATCCTAAATATCCCCTCATGACATCGCTTCTGATTTTCGTGTTCTTCAAAATATGTTTAAAATAGCAAACTTGTAGTTTATATCCAAACGCTGGCAGAAATCTGCAAAAGTTGTAGTGGATTGGCGACTCCTCATAAAGGCAGCCGTTTGTTTTGATTGAGATCGTATAGTGAAAATAATATCTGTGTGCGTGCAGCGACATCTATACTCTCTTTTACTTTAATTTTTGACGAATATATGTGTCCTTCAGAATTAGTGAGTTTTCTGCGTTTCGTAGCTGTTTTATGTAAATTTTGGCTTCTCTGGTCATTTAGCAATGTATTTAAGCGAGTGAAACTATGTTGGTCGTTGGATTTGATCGTATCTCGCCCGCAAGGAAAGCCAAACTGCCTTTGATGCTAAAAGGAAGTGGAATACCTGTTCTGATGTTTGCTTACCGCTGAGATCTGGAATTTGTAAGAGAAAATTAAGTGTTAAGTTCAATAAAGTATTTTTGTGGCAACATGCTATCATATTTAGTTAAGTTGACAATTCGTACAGGAAGATTGGGAAGGCGGCGCATCGCTGCGGAAGGAGTTCTGAAGTAGTAAAGCCAGTCCTCGTCTGTATGTAAGTTAAAGCTTAATTTAATCGACTTATTCAAGTTATATATATTACAGTTTAGTACGTGTATTACTTAAATGGGATTGTTCAACTAACGGTGTTTAATCAGAGTTCAAATATTGGTAAAGGAGGCTCAAGCACCATCCCTCTTTTTGAAACTTAAAATAAAAGTTTTTTAGCTTAATTCTTGTCTTATCGTAGTGCTAGCCACGGTACACCATGCAACCGCATGTCACAGAGTCACATCCGTTATTGTTTTAATATATTTTTACAGATGTGGAAGAAAGACACGAGTACTATGTTTCAGTAATTATTGAAAAGGACATCAAAGCGAA
Source organism: Maratus michaelseni (assembly GCA_963931845.1). NCBI lineage: Eukaryota > Metazoa > Arthropoda > Arachnida > Araneae > Salticidae > Maratus > Maratus michaelseni. The sequence goes on from OZ007592.1 coordinate 425,830,600, forward strand.
AGTAGACAAGATATGCCTCACTGAATGTTTATCTCTTATATCCCATCACTAAAACTTTATTTCGCTCATAAATTATGAAAACATTGTAAAACTTTTAAAGAAATTTACAGAAAAACCACATTCTGCTTTTTTCCCATTTTTACTTTGTTCTGTCTTTACAAGAAGAAAGTAACGGATCCATTAAATCCATTAAAAATTTCGGATTCCGGTTTTCGATAGATTTATACGCATTAGAAGGTCCCGAACACGATTTAACTGTTTTTGAAAATGTATGTCTGTCTGTCTGAGTGTGTGAATTGAAAAAAAAATGAGGGTGATCTATCTTAAGAACTAATGCACTGAATTTAATAAAACTTTCGATTCACTTTAGTTTTAGATATAACTTGGCGAACAGGTGGCGCTGCTAAATTTCATCACACTTCAGATTCAATTAGATGTTGACATATGTTGTTGCGGAATGTGTTTTGGTGTAATTCACCCAAAATGTAGCGTTGCTATGCTGCATGTTCCAGGATTTATACGATTTTAACAATAGTTATATCTCAAGAATACATGCACGGAATTTCATCACACTTCAGATTCAATTAGATGTTGACATATGTTGTTGCGAAATGTGTTTTGGTTAAATTCACACAACAGGAGACGTTGCTATGCTGCATGTTCCAGGATTTATACGATTTTAACAATAGTTATATCTCAAGAACACATGCTCGGAATTTCATCACACTTCAGACTCAATTAGATGTTGACATATGTTGTTGCGGAATGTGTTTTGGTGTAATTTACCCAACAGGTAGCGTTGCTATGCTGCATGTTCCAGGATTTATACGATTTTAACAATAGTTATATCTCAAGAACACATGCACGGAATTTCATCACACTTCAGATTCAATTAGATGTTGACATATGTTGTTGCGGAATGTGTTTTGGTGTAATTTACCCAACAGGTAGCGTTGCTATGCTGCATGTTCCAGGATTTATACGATTTTAACAATAGTTATATCTCAAGAACACATGCACGGAATTTCATCACACTTCAGATTCAATTAGATGCTGACATATGTTGCTGCGGAATGTGTTTTGGTGTAAGTCACCCAACAGGTAGCGTTGCTATGCTGCATGCTCCAGGATTTATACGATTTTAACAATAGTTATATCTCAAGAACACACGCACGGAATTTCATCACACTTCAGATTCAATTAGATGTTGACATATGTTGTTGCAGAATGTGTTTTAGTGAAATTCACACAACAGGAGACGTTGCTATGCTGCATGTTCCAGGATTTATACGATTTTAACAATAGTTATATCTCAAGAACACATGCACGGAATTTCATCACACTTCAGATTCAATTAGATGTTGACATATGTTGTTGCGGAATAGGTTTTGGTGAAATTCACACAACAGGAGACGTTGCTATGCTGCATGTTCCAGGATTTATACGATTTTAACAACAGTTATATCTCAAGAACACATGCACGGATTTTTTGTCAAACTTCGTATTCTCTTAGTCCGTGACATAAGATGGCGCTGATTAGGTTTTCGTGTAAATTATATAACACTGCTACTATACTGCATTTTTTTAAATTCTAAAATGCACAATTAAAAAAGAAATACGCTTTTTAGCACTTTCCAACCAAGTTGAAAAGTGCTTATGACTTCGGTTTGTCTGGCCGTCTGCCGTCTGTCCGTGCTCTAACTCCCGTAAATAGGCTCGGGTTGCTCTGCAATTTTTATATGTTATTGTCGTTATCTATAGCATGTTCCCTATTTCAACGGAAGTGTGTAGCACTTATAGTTTTTTTACAGGGACACTCAAAAGAATTCCGTTACATTGCGGTCTATGGGGAAAAATCATTTGCGGTTTGTTTAAATAATGTTTCACTATTTTAAACGCATTGAAATTTATATATATCACTAAGGTACATTAGAAGAAGCTTAATATGGAATAGGGTGTGCATAGCACTTATAGTTACTTTACAGGGACAGTCAAAAGAATTCCGTTACATTACGTCTATGGAGAAAAATCGTCTGCGGTTTATTTAAATAATGTTTCACTATTTTAAACGCATTGAAATTTATATATATTACTAAGGGGCATTACAAGAGGCTTACTACAGAATAGTGTGTGTATAGCAGTCATCGTTCATTTACAGGGACACTCAAAAGAATTCCGTTACATTACGTCTATGGAGAAAAATCGTCTGCGGTTTATTTAAATAATGTTTCACTATTTTAAACGCATTGAAATTTATATATATTACTAAGGGGCATTACAAGAGGCTTACTACAGAATAGTGTGTGTATAGCAGTCATCGTTCATTTACAGGGACACTCAAAAGAATTCTCTACTGTCTGTTAACAATAATTCCTCGAAGTGCGTTTTAAGTTACTGAACGCGATTTTAATTATAACTCGCTTTTTGTCTATTACGTGGTGTGTATAAATTCTGTAGATCCTATACAGGGCAGCACAAAAGTTCGCGAACACATTTCCGTTTATTGACGAAACTCCAGAAGGATAATTTTAAACTGTGCTACGCGTTTCCTAACTAAACTAAAATTTAGCATCCTATATAGTTTATATACAAATCTATAGATCCTATACAGGGCTGAATAAAAGTATTCGGATATTTTTCCTATTATTATATCTGTTGGAAATTCCTGAAATTATGTTTTTAAATATGTTATGCGTTTTCCAAATTGTTTACTTAGATGTTATCTTTTAGCTTATTAAACGGTATGTTTTGTAAAATTAGTTTGGAAGCGTTGGAAAGTGCTACATAATCTATGCTTGACGCATGATTTTTCGTTCTTGTTGAAGTACTAACATGGTTGAGAGAGAAGAAAGTTTTGATATTGGTACATGCGACTATAATAGTTCAATTTATGGACAAATGAAATTTTAACTCTCAGCCCAACTCCGTGTCAAGCTGACAGCCTTGCTCTGATTCCATCTCATCTTTAATACACAATAACTCGCATATGTATACTCCACTCTATACGCACATGTTCATGTGTGTTTCCCTTGTTTCTTTGGCTTGTGTGTGTGTATATGCCTGCCTTTGTATGAGTACAATTAAAAAATAAAACTTCAAGTACCTTTCCATAATTAAAAGTACAGTGCGCAAAATGAAACAAAATGTTTTAATTAAGACAAATCTTTTCTTCAGAAAGTTTTCAGAATAAAATCTCTTTACACTGAATTTCCTTGTTCGTGCATTTTTATAGTATCGTTAAAATTTGTATTAAAAGATTTGTAAAGAGAAAACAATAATTGTAAAAAGTGATTATTAAATTTTTTTCACACGTGTGTATAAAACAATCCTGAGCTTATTAATTGATACATTTTGATAAATGCATTTTTTAACATAACACAATAGAATAGAATGTGATTTGTGATTCAAATATGTAAAAGTCGATTCCATGCATATAAAAAATCTATTTTCAAAGATTATATATGATATTTATTTTTTAAATGACACAGTTACATCAATTCGGGAAAAATATATTAGATACTGAAACACTCTTTACAAAGAAAACTCTCCTTTACCCCAAAAAATTAAACTATTCTGAAAGTTTGAGAATTCCATCAGAATTTTCTTATTTAGTATAATAAGTTAGAAAGTTCCAATTTCGTATAACAAAAGATAGATGGTATGTTATTGAATCTTTACAATAAAGTTATTTACTGGTGACTAAGCCATATGTTTCAACTCTTTGTGAAGTTTTATTCTCTTTTCCAATTTCATTTTCCAATTTTCTATAGTTTTATATTTCTTTCAAACATTTTCAGTGAATTTTAAGAATTTTATCTTTTTTAACAGCACTCTTAAGATCTATATGTAAATATATATCAGTACAAAAACCCTTAACGGGTTAAAAGTGTTGACGCAGCACTTTCTTTTGGCTCTATGAATTTTAAATATGGGTCTTAAAAGCAATGATATCAAATTTAAGTGACGCTATGTTAATAATTTTTTTTTAAATCATAATTTTCTTTTTAGTTTTATTTATGTTCACAGGTGCAATTATTATTATCTTAATATGAAAAAAATATATAAAATTTATTCGCTGATGCTTTTTCATTCACATCTCTCATGAATTCAAAATATGGGTTTTAAAAGAAATGATATCAAAATTTGAGTGACACCTTGACGTTAATTTAATAGGACTCTTTTAAAATTCAATTTAAATTATTTTTGGTTTGTCTTCTAAAGTATATTTACACATACAAACAATACTTTTAATTTTTCAATGCACTTTTAAATGTATTACTTTCACTGAGCCTATATTATGTATTGAAATGTATTTATTTCAATAAATTGATTTATCTTCTGTGCCACGCTATCCAAAATCATAAGTAAAATTTATGTAAATGATTATTTTGCGTCATATTATCCACTTGAATACATTTCCCTTTGTTTGGATACTATGACGCAAAATAATCATTTACATAAATTTTACTTATGATTTTGGATAGCGTGGCACAGAAGATAAATCAATTTATTGAAATAAATACATTTCAATACATAATATAGGCTCAGTGAAAGTAATATATTTAAAAGTGTATTGAAAAATTAAAAGTATTGTTTGTATGTGTAAATATACTTTAGAAGACAAACAAAAAATAATTTAAATTGAATTTTAAAAGAGTCCTATTAAATTAACGTCAAGGTGTCACTCAAATTTTGATATCATTTCTTTTAAAACCCATATTTTGAATTAATGAGAGATGTGAATGAAAAAGCATCAGCGAATAAATTTTATATATTTTTTTCATATTAAGATAATAATAATTGCACCTGTGAACATAAATAAAACTAAAAAGAAAATTATGATTTAAAAAAAAATTATTAACATAGCGTCACTTAAATTTGATATCATTGCTTTTAAGACCCATATTTAAAATTCATAGAGCCAAAAGAAAGTGCTGCGTCAACACTTTTCCCCCGTTAAGGGTTTTTGTACTGATATCATTACTTTTTTAAGGTTATTGATGAAAATGTCAATTAGTCGAAATTAAGTATACGGTATAAATTAATCATTAGAATAAAATTTTAAAGAAATACTAAAAAAGACCCCTTGGACCCCAATAAAATATGAGGGTGGTGGCCCAGAGAGAGGAATCCAAGACTCAACTTTTAAATTATACAGCGAGAGAGTAACACAATTAGAAGGATGAAAATGCATGGCAAAACCCGTTTGTTCCATCTTCCTCCGCCAAAGGGCGCAATCTTTTCTATACAAACATAGCTAAAAATTTTCAGGCTGTCGATTCCGAGTCAAATGAGCCATACATCGTCGTGATCGGTCCCATAGAACGCGATAGGGAAGTGCCCCGGGTGGTGAAACTTGGAACTAAAATCAATATATCCTGTCGATGTCTAGTCGAATGAATCAAACTGCATTGTGATGGGACCCATAGGACTTGAGATAGCTGCAAAATCCGTTAGTTCCATCTTCCACCACCAGGGGGCGGACTCTGTTCCATGCAAACATAGTTGAAATCTTTGAGGCTGTCGATTTCGAGTCGAATGAGCCATACCTCATCGTGATGGGGCGCATAGGACCCGAGATAAGAAAGCGCCCCCTGGTGGTGAAACTTGTAACTAAAATCTATATATCCTGTTGATGTCGAGTCGAATGAATCAAACTGCATTGTGATGGGACCCATAGAACTCGAGTTAGCAGCAAAATCCGTTATTTCCATCTTCCACCACCAGGGGGCGCTCTCTGTTCTATACAAACATAGCTAAAATCTGTCAGGCTGTCGATTTCAAGTCGAATGAGCCATACCTCGTCGTCATCAGGCCCATAGAACACAAGATAGGAAAGCAGCCCCTGGTGGTGAAACTTGTAACTGAAATCTATATATCCTGTCGATGTCGAGTCGAATGAATCAAACTGCATTGTGATGGGACCCATAGAACTCGAGTTAGCAGCAAAATCCGTTAGTTCCATCTTCCACCACCAGGGGGCGCACTCTGTTCTATACAAACATAGCTGAAATCTTTCAGGCTGTCGATTTCAAGTCGAATGAGCCATACCTCGTCGTGATCAGGCCCATAGAACACAAGATAGGAAAGCGCCCCCTGGTGGTGAAACTTGGAACTAAAATCGATATATCCTGTCGATGTCGAGTCAAATGAATCAAACTGCATTGTGATGGGACCCATAGAACTCAAGTTAGCTGCAAAATCTGTTAGTTCCATGTTCCACCACCAGGGGGCGCACTCTGTTCTATACAAACAGCTGAAATTGTTGAGGCTGTCGATTTCGAGTTGAGTGAGCCATACCTTGTCATGATCGGGGCCATAGAACCTAAGATAGAAATGCACCCCCTGGTGGTCAAACTTGAAACTAAAATTGATATATCCTGTCAATGTCAAATTGAATGAATCAAACTGCATTGTGATGGGACCCATAGAACTCGAGTTGGCTGCAAAATCCGTTAGTTCCATCTTCCACCACCAGGGGGCGCACTCTGTTCTATACAAACATAGCTGAAATCTTTCAGGCTGTCGATTTTGAGTCGAATGAGCCATACCTCATCGTAATCGGGCCCATAGAACACGAGATAGAATAGTGTCCCCTAGTGGTGAAACTTGGAACTAAAATCGATATATCCTGTCGATGTCGAGTCAAATGATTCAAACTGCATTGTGATGGGACCCATAGAACTCAAGTTCGCCGCAAAATCTGTTAGTTCCATGTTCCACCACCAGGGGGCGCACTCTGTTCTATACAAACAGCTGAAATTGTTGAGGCTGTCGATTTCGAGTTGAGTGAGCCATACCTTGTCATGATCGAGGCCATAGAACCTGAGATAGGAATGCACCCCCTGGTGGTCAAACTTGAAACTAAAATTGATATATCCTGTCAATGTCAAATTGAATGAATCAAACCATGTTGTGATGGGACCCATAGAACTCGAGTTAGTTCCAAAATCCATTAATTTCCCCTTCCACTGCTAGGTGCGCACTCTGTTCTATATGAACATAACTGCCCCTGGTGGTGAAACTAAAATCAGTAAGTTCTATCGAGGTCGAGTCGAATGAGCTAAACTGCATCACGATTAGGAATGCACAACCTGTGGCCCGTGATGGGTAACTGGTGGCCCGCAGAGACCATGCCAACCTATCCAAAATTTTCAAATTTCCTTAATAATTCATGAGAAAAATGCGCAAATTTTGTCCATAGATCGTAGGCAAATATGAATTTCATCGATCAGGTGCATAAAAATATGAATTGCATCGACTGGATGCAAAATTTGTCGAATGGGCATGGAAAAATCACAAATTTCGCCATTTTGTCGCTAGAAAAAAAAACGCAAATTTCAATAATCGGTCAACAGAAACCAGAGATGCCAAAATCGGTAATTCTGGAGTTGTAAATTTTGTCAATCACTCAAAATCTTGAATTTTGTAAATCAGTTGAAAAAACCTGCAAAATTTGTCGATAAGGCACTTAAAATCGCAAATTTCATGGATCGAGCAACGAATTTCATCGAATGGCATGAACAGATCGCGAATTTCAACGAACAGTCGCGGAAAAAATTTGCAAATTGTCCATAGATTGTGGGAAAACATTATGAATTTTGTCTATCGGTTCTGCAAAATTATGAATTTTGTCGATAGGCATGGAAAATCGCAAATTTCGTATATTGGGCGTGGAAAAATCAAGAATTCCATCGAATGTTTGTGAAAAAATTGTAAATTTCAACAAACGGTTAAAAAAAAAAAAAAAAAAAAAAAAAAAAAAAAAAAAAAAAATGAAAATTTTGCCTAGAGTCTAGAGAAGAAAAATTGTGAATTTCATTAAATGGCCGACGGAAAGCATATCAGTTGAAAATCACGAATTTTGTCAATCAGGCACAGTAAAAACATGAATTTTGTGGATCGGGAGAAGGAAAATCATAAATTTTGTTGAACGCATGCATAAAAATAATGAATTTTGTTTATCGGGCATATAAAAATCATTAATTTCGTCAAACGGATCCATAAAAATCAAGAAAGTCATCAATCGGGTGCGTAAAAATCTTGAATTTCATCGATCAGGCGTGTAAAAATATAGGACAAAGTTGCCATTCGTAAATCGGCGAGTAATACTGAAAATTTGGCGACTGACTTTACTGCCACCACTGGTCAAACTTAATAGTCTCAATTGCGATGATTGAATGGAAAAAGATTTTTTCCCCGCTGTCGCTTGACAAATTTCAAAACCCTTTGGCGAATTCCACGATTTTTTCTCCGAAATTATTTGACGGATTGTGATTTTTTTCCTTCTCGAAGCCATTCGACGATATTCGAAAAAATTTTCCCCTGAAACCAGTTGATAAATTTTGTGATTTTTCCACTATCAATGAATTTTGTGATTTTTCTGCTATCGATTGATGAATTTCGTGATTTATCGACTATCGATTAATGAATTTCACAACTTTTTCCATGAACGAACAAATTGTGCACTTTTTTTCCACTGCTATTCGACGAATTTTGCAATTCTGTTCCGCGATTGTTAGACAAATTTCACTATTTTTCTCCCGAGATCAGTTGATGAATTTTGTGATTTTTTTCCCCCGAACGTATTTGACGAATTTCTCTAATTTTTTCACGACAGTTAGACATAATTAATTTTTTTCCTGCAATGCCTGATTTCTTTCCCGAGACCATTTGACGAATGTCGCGATTTCTTTCCCAACACTATTTGACAAATTTCGCCGTTTATTCCACAATCGTTTGACAAATTTCTTAAATTTTTTATCAAGTATTTGTAAATTTGTTATTGGTCATTGCTGAAAAACAGGAGTAAAAAAATCCATGGACTGGCCAGTGGTCACTGAGTAAAAAAGTTGAAACCTATACATAAAAGTTGAACCTATACATAAAAATCATGAATTTTTTAGAACGGGCACATAAAAACCACAATTTTGTCAAGTAGCCGCATAAAAATCACAAATCCATCTAGTGGGTGCATTCTTCCAAATTTGCAACCGAACAGTGCTGTATGTATGGATAATGCTAATTATCCCCCCCCCCCTACCCAACATCTCCTCGAAACAAAATTCTCTCTGTGCTACTGATGGTGGTCCTCGACAACCCAACAATTTTTTAAGTGGCCCTTCGCCTAAAAAGATTGGGCACCTCTACTATCAATTAACAATAAATTAACCTATCGCTTGTGTCATGCATTCATGAGCGGTGATTGCAATGCAAATTCTTGTTTACAAGAATAAGACTCATATTAGGTATTTTATTATTTATTTATTGTTTGTTTACTTATTTTGATTTGATTTTCTTGTCCTTTTAGAAATTGACTTTAGATTGTTACTTAAATGGTGTGTAAAAATATTGGTGTGTAAAATGGTGTGATTGTCAATTACCTGTTTTATCGATAAAAATGATACAAGGTAAGGAAATTGCATCGTGTCGAGTGAATATTTAGGAAGTATTTTAAAACCCGCAGACTAAAGAAGATTTGTGTTTTACTTGTTAGCTATATTTTGCAACTCTCCAAATTACTGCAATGTAAATATAGTATGAAGTTAACTTTCCTCTGTTGTATAGCTAATTTTATTGGAAAAAAACCCTGAAAATGCATTGTTGTAGTAATCAATTATTTTTGCAGTTGTGTAAATTCTGTCATAACAATTTTCAACTAAGAGAAATCTTACATTGGACATTTAATCACAGTATTTCAAATAAGAAAACTTAAAATATTTCCAAATTAAAGAAATGAAAAGAGATTTTGTTTAAAATTACATCTAAAGATTTTTTTTTTTACAAAAAATGCAAAATTCGCCAGTCATTCGGGAAATTATCACAAAATTCTACTAATAAAATGGGACTGTAAACAAACCGGTTCAAAATGTGTCCTTTTTAAAAATTAAATTCCATCCCAGCAGCCCTGTTGTTATGTTAGTCGAGCACTAGCTGATCGACAAAATTTTTTAATCTCGCCAACCTTTTTTTTCTGACCAATCTTTTACATAAGCTAATAAAGTATAGCCAACATTTTAACATTGCTATATAGTATCTAAAAAACTTACTTAAAAATAGCTGAAATATAACCTTGATAAAATACGTAAACACAAACATATCAATACAAATAACAAAATCTCATGTAATCGGGTAGGGGAGACCGGTACACAGTGGACCACTTTTTCAGTTAATTCTTTTTTTCTCTTTAACAGACTGGCCAATCTGTATGAAAATATTTTTGAATATTCCTTAAACCTTCTTACATCCATCATAATTTTCTCACAACATAGTTTTCAATACATTAAAAAATATATATATATATAAACTGGTCCACCCACCAGGGTACAGTGGACCACTATTAGGTATTATAGGTATTATCTAAAATATAATATAAATCTATTTTTCATTAATCTAATTCTTTTTTGTTGCCTCTTCATTCGCAAAATAACATAGTAATATAAATTTTGAAACAAAAACAAAAAATTAATTATATTTTGAAAATAATAACAGATTAATACAGGAACAATTGCAATTTAGTTGAAGTTATTACTTAAGTACAAAAAAAATCAGCTCACAATAAAATTTGCAAATGAAATTCCAAAATACTTATCAGTAAGATTGAGCCTGGAATTTTCAAGAAATAATTTTGGGTCTGCGAGCAACATTATGAAATCATTGAGATCAACAGCAGATTCATCTACAGTTTCGGGAGAAATAAACTGATTTCCATTCAATTTGCATCTCATGAATCTTACTTGAATAGAATCATCAACAATTAGACTACAGTTATATTTATCAAAGGCAGTAAATACAAAACAAAATATTTCTTACTATGTTAAAAAAAATTTATTTTTATTTGTTTACTTTATTTTACAGTTAATTCTACTTTAAAACAATCTTTCTTTATAGAAAACAATTATTACATATTTTGAACATTCTGCATTAGAGGAGCAGAGTGGATTGTGGACCACTGTGCCCCAGGAGTGGGTGGTCCACTGTACCACATGTTGAAGTTCAATAAATAATCATATTAATATTGTTTATAGCTTTCTTTTAAACATAATAACTTTAAAGTAAAATAAAAACAAGTATCTTAGCTTTTCAAAAAAGCTGTTTTATTTTATTTATCTACAACCTTTAATTACTAAAAAAATAAAAATATGATGATGAAAAATTTTATTTTTAGAAGCTCAAAACAACAAAGCAGGATAAAATAGTTCAATCTGAGCTAAACATACTTTCTGAAGGCTATAAATAATCATTGCAGTGCTGTTGTCTATTAGGATAGAAGAGAAGCTTAAAAAAAATTTAAATAAATAAAATATTAGGGGGTGGTCCACTGTGTCCATAGGTTCACTGTGTACCGGTCTCCCCTATATTAATGATAGGCTTAGTCAATAAAAAAATGTTAAAGTAAGCCATAACATAAATTAGAAACATTGTATTTCATAATGAAAACATCGTATCTAATTTTATATACATAAAAGTGAAAACTTACGTTATATAAATTCCCTATATAATATACCAAAGTTTCATCACAATTAAACGTATTTCAATCGCACTGAAATAAAAAGTTTTAGTTATTAAATTTGTGTGAGGTGAATGATGGGAAAGTTTGATTTGGAGAGTTGGAAAATATAGCTAACAAGTAAAAAACCAATCTTCTATCGTCATCAGATATTTAAAAGACTTCTTTAAAAGATTCACTGATTATTTTTAACGATAAAACGGGTAATACTATTGACAATTATCTCACCATTTACGCCACTAAATCAAAAGACAATTTCTAAAAGGACAATCTAATCAAAATAAGTAAACAAACAATAAATAAATAAATAATAAAATACCTCATATGAGTGTTTGAACTTTGAAGGGGGGGTGGGGGGGGGGCTATGAGACCTATAGCGGCAGGGCTGTCGTCTCGAATGATCCAAACCATATGAGTGTTATTCTTACAAAAACAACATTCGAGACTCGTTGAAAACAAACAGATGATTGATTTGTTGATTAGAGGCTGTTTCAAATTGACTGATAAAAAAAAAATCTGAATCTTTTTTTCCTTTAAAAAATGACAAATTAAATATATAAATAACAATTAAATTGTATATATATAATTATAAAATATTTCAATATTTTAATCAAGGAATCTAAATATTTTTCGACTTAATGAAGATTTTGAAATAAGAAATTCTTTATTATAACAAAAAAGAAAAATATACAAACAATAATTTAATTTAATACATATATATTACATATTAAAAATTGCATTAAAAACTGTTTTCGTATTAAAAAAAAAAGAATCTAAATAGTTTTTCAGCGATATGGATATGCTTTAACGTTTAACTGTAACCGTAATAGGCAAGAGCTTCCTTATTGCGCAGTAATAAAAAGTAGTGAAAAGGCTGAAGATCTGTAATGTTAGTCTACCAGAAAAAGCATAAGAAAATAGTCCGATTTTAAAAGTGGATTATATTGAAAACAAGAGTTTTCCTACGTTAGCGCAATATCTTAAACGCTTCATCTAAAACTGATTAATATAATATATTAATTTTTAAAAAATCGTTCGATCCATTTTCGAGATAACAACTCTGTGCCCATTACACCATTACATTTTCCATTTTCGCTTAAAAATTGGTTTCCAGATCTCAAAATCTACTGCATGTAGAAATCTATAAATTTCAGGATAGAGTTAGGCCATAGATATAAGACTAATGTTAAAAAATCGAAACGGTATGCCTCATATTTACTCAGATATTAAATGTCGGCGTTTCGATTTTCCTTTGATGTCCTGCTAGCTGTATATATGAGAGTGACGGAATCTTCGGTTATGGGCTTACGGTTTTCGGTTTTTCGCTGCGTCACTCAAGAGACTACCGTCTCTTATGATATATATATACTAGGGGGGCCTACCCCCTGCGAGCAATGCTCGCCAACCCCCGCTCAGACTTCGAGGCCTCTAAAAACATGACAGCGTGCTTTATTTTAAAAATATTGGTAAATCTGTAATTGGGTTGCCATGCTTTTAACATTTCAATGGGACATTTTTTGATTATCATGGCCTCATACACAGCTGTTGCGACAAATGACGACTGTTTTCGGGATTGATAAGTAAAATCAATTACTACTTGAAAACCAGCTTGTATAAAATGGTTAGGTTTAATTGTGACTACCTCTCGGACTTTTATAACAACAATCTCTATTCTATTCTTCCTTTGCGTTTAAGGATGAGAAAAATTCCATCTGCTTGTGAATAACATTAAGAACCACGGTGTTGAAAAGTACTATGTTATAGACATTTTCAGTAACAGGTTTTAATTTTCTCTCTATTTTAGTGCACCATTATGCTTATTTTCATGTTATTTTAAATATGTAAATTATTTTTTTTAATTAATATGTATATACGAATTTTCTAATAATTATTTATCATACAAAATTAATTAAATATTTTGTGCATGCATGCCTGCATTTATTCGGCATCAATTGATGAGATATTTAAACAAATTTGCTATCCGCGGTAATTTTACACCATGTTCTGTCATTTGAATATTGTCCATAAGAAAATCGGGTACTTTTCCATTATAGGATCCTTTGCTTTTAGGTTTGGCGTAATTCGAGCTTCAAAAAGGGATAGATTCGTTAATATACATAGATTTGTTGCCAAAAGTTATGAAAATAAACCCAATGAACTTTTGGTGCTTTTCTATTAGGGGTCTTGACGCTTTTTTAAAAAGCTTGGCGGAAAAAACCAAGCAGGATATTTTATTCTTCCGTTCAGTTGGGCAATTATTATTTTATATATTAGTTTCAAATATAATGATTTTATAAATTCGTTTAGTTAAATTTTACAAAAAAATAACAAAATGATATCAATAAATAATAATTACTATTAATTCATTTTCCTCCCTTTCTTTTGCGTTTACCTAAATGACGTCATTTGGACGAATTTATTCAAAATATTTTCAGTTTATAAATTAAATTAAATGCTGACAGACGATTGAATCCTGACGATAGAAATGTGATTTTTTTTTTCAAATTTTCCTGAAAAACATAATTTAATCACAATCTTGTCTTCATTATCGATTGAACTAAAAGATAAATTCAATTTCAATTTGAAAATGACGAATAAAAAGAAATCAATAATCCCTATCGGGATCCTTTTCAATTTTTTTCCCTTTTTTGTCACAAAAAAACTGAGTAATTAGTTGCCATCATTACAAAAATGTCATTAACATTAGAAAAAAATTAATATCTCGAAAACTAATTCCAATTTCAAAATTCTATTACCAGTTTCGACATCCACGGATTTTTATGAACAATTGGTATTAATTTCACCATCAAGCGTTTAATATTTTATTAAAAATAGCCTTGAAACATAATCAGTCGTTTAATCAGTCGTTTCATAAAATCGTTTCATAAATTCGTTTCATAAAATCGTTTCACAAATTCGTTTCATTAGGATTTTATATATATAGGGTAGATATATATATATATATAGATATATATTAGCAGTCAAGTAAGAGTAAAATATTGAATATTTAAACCTTATATTTTAACAGGATGTTGTTCTTTTTTATTCAGATACGCAAAAACTAAAAGCTATGTTATAAGAATTACAAACGCACATACGCACACAAAAACACAGAAAAGAAATTCGGTGTATTGTTAATGCATTTTTTCTTTCTAGAGTAATTTTTCAAAGCGCGCCCATATTTTTAAACTACTAATGAAATACAAAGCGACTAATGAAGTAAGTGTTAGTGTGTTGTTAATGTTTTGATAGGATGTTCGGGAAATTAATGTGTTATAACCTGGTTGAAAATATATTTAACTGTGTAATTTTACCGACAAATCTTGTAGCTTTTCATTAAATATTACCAAGATCGGCAGTGATTTGGTGACATTTGGGGTTACTTCTGATTTTTTAGGAACACAGTCTGAAATGGCAGGCGAACTTTCAGTTAAATTCAAGTTTCCTGAACTTTCTAGGAAAACAACTAAAATTTCAGTGTATTTTGAAACCGTTAACGCAACAGTTAAACTCACGATAACTGTCCATAAAATATAATATTTTTAATTGTTATGTAAAAGTATTGTAACTGTCATGTATAACATTTTCTGTAATAAGCATATCGTTGTATTGCTTAATACATTAGAGGAACTTCCTTCATTTTGAAATAATATGTGGCTAAAATGCAATTCAAACAATTATCACTCATGAACGCTGACGGGAACGACTTGTTTTCTGCAACCTTGTGAGATAAATATAAAAAAATTAGCAAGAAAAAAGGTGTCATGTTTTCGTTGCAAAAACGTCTTAAACAAAAAAACAAATAATGAAATAAATCAACGGAATCCAAATAAAAGATAAATTCTTTTTTTATATTGAACTCGGAGTCTAGTTTTTATTACGCAGGAATAGTGTGTGTTGAAAAGAAATACGCAGGCTTGAATTTATATTTATACATTTTCACTTGAAAACGAAATTAAGACGGTTGGTTGATTGGGGTTTTATGGCACAAAGTCCCTTTAGGGACATGCTGCGCCAAAAAAAGATTAAATTACGTACGTCAAATTGAAAAATAAAAACAAAAAATTAAACAAAGCTTAATGAGAGAATTATCTAGATGGGGTTACCCATCTAGATATAATCATACAGTATACAGGGTGAATCTAAACTCTTGGGCAAAATTTTAAGGGGTGATAGTACATATCAAGACAAACAATATTAAATAGGAAACTAAGGGTCCCAAACGTCTTCCGAAAGAGATAGGCGCCATTAAAGTTTAGGCTCCAAAATTTCAAATGATTATAAAAACCGGAAAAATTGGTCGATTCGTTTGCGGTTTTCGCTAAAACTATTCTTTATGTCAGTATTTTCTTAAAAATAAATTTTAACGATAAAGTTTAAAAAATGCCGATAGAGGGCGCTTTAGACTTTGGAGTAACGAACAACTATTTTTTACCATTATTTTTTTTATCCGATTAAATGCTTTCAAAAGCTTAGACATAAACTTAAATTTTGAGCTCAAAATCTGAATCGTTGGGAGTGATTAAGTAGCGCAAACTGAACTGCGTTCAGGAGTTGAAATTTGAAACACCTCCCTCCCTCCCCTCCCACTCTTGAACACAGTTCAGTTATTCCCGATCTTGGTGTCGTAGACCAGGCAGAAACAATAAGAGTTGTAATTTTCCAACTGGACGTAAAATGCCCGGGCCAGGATTCGAACCTGGGATCTCTTGAAGCTGCCGTGATCTACCAACTGAGTTATCCCGGTTGAATATGGAGGGCATAATTCATCTAGTTCATGCCGGGATAGCTCAGTTGGTAGACCATGGCAGCTTCAGCCAAAAGATCGCAGGTTCGAATCCCATCCCGGACATTTTTCGGGGAGTTGGAAAATTACAACTCATATGATTTTTTTTACCAATTTGAATAATTGTGTTAAAAATAATCCCGGCAGAAACTACTGCCCCCTACACGTAAAATAAACGATAGAGTAATGACAAAATTAAATAGAAAATTTATTCATAACAGACATGAGCAATTTCTCCGCGCAAAATAAAAAGAAACAATTTGATGTATGCATGTAGTGCGCAATATGAATGAAGGCTGACACGTAGAAAAGGCATACACGCAGGATGTTCGTGAGGAATCACAAAAACTGCTCGAAAGAGTGCCCACCAGCAACGATGCAGGCCTCACGCCGCCGGCGGAGGGAGTTGTGAACATTAGTGAACACCCCGGGCATCTCCCGGATATCGCCTGCTACGACGGCAATCCTCGCAACCAGGTCCTCATCGGATTCGACGGTAAAAAATAGTTGTCCATTACTCTAAAGTCTAAAGCGCCCTCTATTGGCACTTTTGAACTTTATCTTTTTAATTTATTTTTAAAATAAATTTTTAATTTAATTTTGTCATCACTCTATCGTTTATTTTACGTATAGGGGGTAGAAGTTTCTGCCTGGTCTACGACACCAAGATCGGGATAACTGAACTGTGTTCAGGGGAGGGGGGGGTTCAAATTTCAACTCCTGAACACAGTTCAGTTTGCGCTACTTAATCACTCCCAACGATTCAGATTTTGAGCTCAAAATTTAAGTTTAAGTCTAAGCTTTTGAAAGCATTTAATCAGATATAAAAAATAACGGTAAAAAATAGTTGTTCGTTACTCCAAAGTCTAAAGCGCCCTCTATCGACATTTTAAAAAAATTTCTTTAATATTTCTTTTTAAGAAAATACTGACATAAAGAATAGTTTTAGTGAAAACCGCAAACGAATCGACCAATTTTTCCGTTTTTTATAATTATTTGAAATTTTGGACCCTAAACTTTAATGGCACCTATTTCCTTCGGAAGACGTTTGGGACCCTTAGTTTCCTATTTAATATTGTTTGTCTTGATGTGTACTATCACCCCTTAAAGTTTTGCCCAAGAGTTTAGATTCACCCTGTATAAAACAAATAGCGCGAAAAAAAGATTAGAATATGAACGCCAACTTAAACTTTAAAAATGAATTAAAACTTTATCATTAAAACAAGATGAATGAAAATAACACATTTAAATGAAAAGAGTGATATGATGATAAATGTATAATTAAAATCATTCAATGAAAATATAACACAATATCTAAAAGATATAAATACAAGCTTTCACAATTAAAATAGAAAATCTTTAAACTAACAGTTGGTAAAATGTTCAAAGTTTCACACAAAAATATATTTAAAATTACGTAGGTTCGAATACCTCAAACACAGTATTATCATCATCATTTGAGTCTGAACTGTAGGACTCTGAATCCATATCTTCCTCTGCATAGTGTAGCAGCTGTTTGGAATTCTTTGTAGTAGGAAGCGGTGTATTAAGACAAAATTTCTTGTTTTTGTCCTTCACAGTTTTCCACTGTGAAGAGGCTTGGATTGAGGTTTTCTTTCCTTCTTTATGTGTACATGATTTGTGTTTTGCTTTTTGTGTAGGGGAAACGGGATTTTTCAAATTGGTTGCAGATGAAACAGAGGTTTGACCTGTATCATCTTTAATGAACTGGTTAGATTGACTATTATAATATTCTATTTTTGCAGGTTCGGATGATAGTGGCAAAAGTTTTAGTGCAGGCATAGGTCTTATTCTAGCGGAAGCACCAATACTACAGGTTTTTTTCTTCATAGTGCTGGTTATTGTAACAGATGAATCATTTGGTGGTAAAGAGAATTCAGTTTGGGTACTTGTATGTCTTACAAATTTTGATTTTTGCTTGAGTAGACTAGAATATGAAACTCCTACAGATGGTGTTCTGGATTCAACAAGTTTACGAGCTTCATAGAAAGAAAGTTTTTGACAGATTTTAACTGCAAGGATTTCTTTTTCAGAAATCCAGTTTGGACAAGAGCGGGCGTATGCTACTGTATGGTCACCCTTACAGTTTGTACAACGTTCAGGCTTTTCGCATGATTTACCATCGTGGCCGACTTCTGCACAACGCGCGCAGGTAACAGAACCACGGCAGGTAGTTGTAGTATGACCATAACGCTGGCATTTAAAACAACGGAGTGGATTAGGTATATAAGGTCGGACAGGACAGCTCAGGTAGGCAGCTTTAATTCTGGTTGGCAAAATAGGGCTATTGAAGGTCAGAATGATGTGCTTCTTAGGAAGCACTTTCTCGTTCCGACAGATAGTAATACGACGTGCATCTATGACATTTTCATGTTTTAAGTTTTGTAGAAGTTCGTCTTTTGTAGTGAATAAAAGATCTGGTTCCAATATTACACCACGGCATATATTTAGAGTTTTATGGGCCTGAACAGAAACAGAAAAAGATCCTATTGTTGTACAATTTGAGAGTAATTGTGAAAGTTTGGGTTTTGAGACCTCAACAAGCAAATCCCCAGACTGTAGTTTTTTAAGTGAATAACCATCTTCAAATACAGATTGGAATCTTTTTGCAATAAGAAATGGTGAAGTTCTCTTAAAAGAACGATCAGAGTAACTATCAGTGCGTTTAATTATGAAAAAACGTGTGAATGACTTATTCTGAACAATTTGTTGCTCTCCAGATGGGAGAGAGATAGGAGGAGTTAAAGTTTTTCCATCCATATTAAAGTGAAAACTAATTCAGACCCCGGCCGTACCACCTACTACCGAGCCCAACAAGGGGATGCACATTCATGCACCAGTGCTAACCAGGGCCCATACGCTCACATGACACATCTATTTCAGTTTCCACCCTTAACGAAATGACTAGTATGTGCCTGTTCACTTGATCCCTAGCCAGTGACATACAAGACAGCTGACCAGCCGATTGATGCATACGAGACCAATATGCACCTCCCGTCTATCTGAAGCAGAGGCCAAAGCAGTGTGTTGGTTTCCCTCAACTGTCAGTATCCCCCTATCCAGGTACACGGGTCGCCACGCACGGCAAACGCGTGGGTGGTTTACAATTCTCCATAAGTCGATATAAACAGGATGATATCGGATTATGCAGAATCGCCCTCACCTCAGAAGTGGAAACCACAATGAGAAGGAAACAAAGATTAGACAAGAGAATGGAGAGGAAAAAGAAAATGAGAAAGATCGCTCAGGTACCCGGGGTTGCGAAGCCCGTGAATACCTAAACGAAATTAAGACGGTATTTTATGGGTAATATTTCAATACACCAAATGGCGTCCATAAACAAATGACGTCTTAATGCGAGTGTGATGTACTAAGCGATTACATTTATGTTTAATGGTATTCACTTTCATATTAAATGATATTGTAGGCAATATCACCAATGTCTGAGGGCAACCCTGACAGAAGAAGTGAATACGGAAGATAAATGGACCACATTTTATACAAAACCTTTCACGAGTTCAAAACTGAGTAGTTCCTATCAACAGAATTTTCTGCTTTATATTAAATGCGGGATATCGAGTTCGAAAGGGGAAAATAACTTGCCTTAATTTAGATTTCAAGTGTGTTTTAAGAAAATATCCACAATATTGTTTTACTCATTGTTTGGAAAATAAAATACATTTTCTAATTTTAATGTGTTTTAATTGAATAAATCCCAGAGTATTTAATTTTTTTAAATTATATTATTTTTTTTATTTTTAAGTTTTGAATACGAATTGCATCCAGATATTGTTGGTATTGGCTACGAGGAATTTTTTATAAATTATTATTAAAAGAAAAATAATAAATTACATTTGTATGTATGCGCAAAAGATTTTTATACATTAAGTAACTTTAGTAAAATACATACACTTTTTCAATAAAAAATAATGTTTGATTTCCAGAAAATTTTATGTAAACAAAACAAAACTAAACAAAAATTTAGCCAAGAACATTTTTAATATATATATTGCAAATCTTTAAATTTCTTGCAGCCTGTCCGACATATATATGAGTGAGAGATGACGAATTTGGTTATCGTTTCTTGTAGCTCAGTGGAAGAGCCTCAGAGCACTATTCTGAGGTACCAGGTTCGATTCCCAGCTTGGGACATTTTTCACTCTGTCGGATTACGCTTAGAGAAGCAGGATTAAAATGCACTGTTTATTATTCAATGTTTACAGGTGTAATTCACTGCTGAAAATGAATTAAAATGAATAGTATATATTTAAGACATTAATTGAGAAAGTTTAGTATTCAAAATTTAGTATTCATTGCGTAGCTCCATGTGCAATATGCATGTCTGTCAATTGGCTGAATATTGTATTTTAAGACTCTAATAAAGGTGTCTGGTACGGACAACTAACTTATACAGATAGATCTATTCGTCTGAGCAGTTCCTCATTCGCCTTCAAACTCAAACACCAGTTTCCTTGGTAACGTTATTTAGACTATATACTATACAATCCTCTGTACGATATGGAGAAAGCATTTCCTACCCTGAAAATGTATGTGATTCTCAATCCTCTTTGTAAAATGTACACCTACCCCTCTCTCAAGGTTTTTAAATCATCAAATATATTTCATGTTCATTATGTTATGTTACCAGCGACTTGCATCAACTTAAAAACTGCACAAAAAATATTTTAATGATTGAGCATTTATGGAACGTATTATTCGCCCTACAACGCATGAAACAGGTTAACATAATTTCTAAACCGTCAAACATTTTCGAGACATCTTTTCTTTTATTAAAAATAATGTCAAAGTCATCATTTTGATAAACATTTTTAAAAGACTTGATATGTCTTTTATTTAAGAATATGAAATTTAAACCTTAATTCTTGAAGTATCTCACAAATTCAATTTAAAGTTTAAAAATATAATAATAAAACTTTTTTTTTTTACCTTTCTGAACAGAATAAAAATAATAATTAGCTGCATTTATAAAAGTTATCAATTATTTGAAGAAAAAAAATTGTTTTAAAAATTTTAGGCAATGACGTTTTGCAAAATTAACAATTAAATCTGATTCTTTAATATTTTGGAAATTGATATTTTAACCTAGTATGCATTCCCTTTGCTGTTCTAGGTAAGTTAATTACAACTTCCTTTAGCTTATATATTTCATGTTCCTGAAAAGTACAGTTTTAAGGGTTTTGTAAAGAATAATACATCAGTCTAAATGATTGTCCTGAATGCAAATGACAAACGTTTCATTGTAAACAATGAAAGAAATAAACGCTTTAATAAAGACGAACACGGGAATGTTACAGAAGGGAGCTCATTTCATAGCTGTCCGATGTGGCTTCCTTTTCTCACACAAGACACCGAGGATGTCGAAAAAGACAGAATGGCGATTCGTCTCCTTTTGTACATCTTGAGTCAAGAGACGCACTTTTCGTGCAGCTGCATTAGTGCATTTGCCACATCTGCGACAAGAAAATAACATCACCTGACTCTAGGTATCCGAAGGTGTTGCATGTGCAACCCATGGAAGTAGGAGTGTTAGATATTCTACTTCCATGTAGCAACTTTTGTTTACCGTCTTTCTCGTGAAACATCAAAGTGGTAGTCCATTTTACGCCAAGCAGCTTGATTGTATTGTGTATAACCCTCATGGCTGCTATATTTAGCAACTAGCTGACCCGCCCGGCATTGCCCGAGCCCTTGTAATAAACTTAAATCTCTTAAAAAACGGAACTCTGGCCACGGTCTACGATGGCTTCGGAACCGTATACCCGGCATGCTCGTACGCTCTAGAAATTCTTTTATTTCCCCCTACCACCGCCAGGGGAGCATTCTGTTCTAAACAAACCTCTTTCCGAACGAACTTCTGAGACAGGTTCCCGCTGCCTACGTTACTGTATAGTAGGCGCACTACAAAATTAAGCTGGTTTCGAGAAGATTGGAACATTATTAGCAAAGTTATTGCAATAAGACACAGTTACAGAAAATAACCTTGAGTGATGTGCCGAGGGAAGGGGATGTTCGAGTGTCCTTCAGAAAATGACTAATTAGGAGGCACTATGCATGCATAAAAATTCGTTCGTTTTGTTAAGCTAGGAACTTAATTACAAAGTTGGCTTAAACTCTTATTTGTAAATAGTGGTAACCGCTACTCATAAATTTAATTTAATGTTATAAAGGGTGACTATTAAGTTAAATATAATGTTCGGAATCACTTGCGTTGAAATCGGAAAGATAGTTGCTGATATATAGAAACGGGGCATAGTTAGAGAAAAACCTTGAAGGAGGGGCCGGGGGGGGATGGTTGTTCAAGTACCCTTCAGCAAATGACTAATTCAGAGGAGCACTATGCATCTTTCGAAATTCGTTCGTTTGCTTAAGCTAGGAACTTAATTACAAATTTGGCTTACCCAATTATTCGGAAATAGTGGTAACCGCTACTCATAAATTTAGTTTAATGTTATAAAGAGTGATTATTAAGTTAATTATAATGTTTGGAATAACTTGCTTTGAAATCGGGAAGATAGTTGCTGAGATATGGAAACGGAGCATAATTAGGGAAAAAACCTTGAAGGAGGTCCCGGGGGGGAGGGGATGTTCAAGTGCCCTTCAGCATATGACTAATTAGGAGGACCACTATGCATCTTTCAAAATTCGTTCGTTTCCTTAAGCTTTGAATTTAATTACAAATTTGGCTTAAACTGTTATTCGTAAATAGTGGTAACCGCTACTCATAAATTTAGTTTAATGTTATAAAGGGTGATTATTAAATTAATTATAATATTTGAAATCACTTGCGTTGAAATCGGAAAGATAGTTGCTGAGATATGGAAACGGAGCAGAGTTAGAGAAAAAACCTTGAAGGACAGGCTGGGAGGAGGGCGGGGTTTGTTCAAGTGGCCTTCAACAAATAACTAATTAGAAGTATCACAATACATCTTTAATGATTGATTCATTTGGTTAAGCTAGGAACTTAATTTGAAATTTGGCTTACACTATTATTCGGAAATTCTGGTAACTGCTTTCTAGAAATACACCTTGAAGCTTAAATGTAATTAGACCCTTGCCCCTCTTCATTCCCGCATATATAAAAAAGAATCTGTTAAATAAAGTTTTCTGTATTAACAATCTCCATCATAATAATAAATGTCATGTAAAAAAAAAAAAGAAAACTTAAACCCGACTGATTGTCATGAAGAAAATTGTGCCAGGAAAATATTTCAATCAGTGGGACGTATGTGTAATTTGTCATGTACAGGTGGCGCGACAATCGCATGGCTCCTCTAAGCTAATAACTTCAATCCATATTGACACTATTTAGTTAGAAACCCAGGTAAAAAAAAATTAGCAAGAAACCTTTAAAAATTTAATGATTTTGAAGGTATTTTGAAGGTTTCTACAGATATTTTGAAGGAAAATGAAAACTGCAGGTTTCCTTCAGGAAATATTACAGGTTTTTTAAAGGTTTTATTCAGGATTATTTCGGCACGCTTATAAGATTCAAATTACCTTCACTGACGTAGCAGATCTTCTTAAAATCATTACAGGTATTTTGAAGAAAAACAGGAACAGCTTTTCAGGCAGGAAATATGAAGGTTTTTTAAAAGTTTTTGTGCAGGTTTATTTCAGTAAGCCTATGGCCTACAAATTACCTTCAGTGACTTAGCAAATCTTCCCTAAAATCACTACAGGTATTTTGAAGGAAAAGGAAAACTTCTTTTCACGCAGAAAGTTTTTTCTAAATGTTTTATTATAGCAGATGTGGTTATGTATCTAACTCATATTCAAATAGCTTTTTACTGGAAAAGGCCAGAGCATCTTAGAGCGGCGGGAGGGGGGAGGAGAGAAAATAATAATAAAAAAATATAGAAACTTAAACTCGACTAATTGTCATGAAGAAAATTCTGCCAGCAAAATATTTCAATCAGTGGGACGTATGTGTAATTTGTCATGTACAGGTGACGCGACAATCGCATGGCTCCTCTACGCTAATAACTTCAATCCATATTAACACTATTTAGTTAGAAATCCTTATTTATGCATCGCTACTCTGGTTTATTACTTCTGTGAAGAATCAATGCAACCAGCCAGTGAACCAACCAACCCAAGAGACTAAAAGCGTATTTTTAATGAGAGTTCTTTGTGTATTTTAATTAATATTTCAGAAAGTAATTAAAATATTAAAATTCTGACGCTCAGGTATACCAGGAGAGAGTTTGGACTACCTAAATCTAAATTTACAGACTTCTAGGTGCGCTAAATTTTCCTAGCCATCGCCAACAGACACACACACACACACACAGAGACACACACAGCGAAACTTTCTTTTATTAGTATAGATATATTTTCTTTGTCTAAAACTGTGAAGAAACTGAAGAAGAACGTCAAGAATTATTGCAGTACTTTGATAAAAAATACCTGTTTATTTATTTTGTTAATTTATTTTTTAACATTATTAATTATTTATCATTATTAATTATAGTCATAATTAATTACGTTAAGGCGGTGATTATTGAAAAACTTTATGTCAGACAAAATGAAATAATTTGGAAGTAAAAAATTATAAATATTGGGTGAGTAGTACGAATGACGGAATGAGAAGTATGGAAGATTGAAGATTGATGAAATGTTGTTTTCTATTTTATGGAATTTTACCTGAAAATGTCTTTTTTTGATTTAGCACAAACATGCACCTCTTTGGTGTTAAGAATTTTATTTCACAATCTTCTTAAATATTTTCCTTTTTCTATTTTATATAATCCCATTAAATTTAAATATATGTTCCTTCTCTATTTTGAAAATTAATTTACATTGCAAATTAAAAATACTTCTTTCTCATAAATATATATATTTACACTCTTTCATCAAAAATTTAAAAAAATGTAAATAACAAATTTTAATTTTGTATATTCGATTATTTAAATTTAGTTAAAAAATGTTTTTGTAATGTCTACTGCATAATATAATGCATACTTAATCCATTCTTAATGATTAACAAGCATCTGAAAAATACTTTGTATGAAGAAAACTTTTCTAAAAAGAAAGTTTTGCATTTTCATTAGTGAAATATAATTTGTCTTGACATTTAAAACTTTAAAATTCTTTAAAATGTTAATTCCTGTAATTAAATTTCTTAGTTTCCACCTGCGCATTCATTGACAAACTGTGTTAATAGCTTAAGTTTACAGATAAAAATCATAATTCTTTCAAATACGATTTTTGAAGAAATCATGTTACTTTTACACACTTTTGATATATATATATATATATATATATATATATATATATATATGTAATCATTTTAGAGTCTTGATTATCTATTTCTTTATATAAACCGTAACTATTTTATTGGCATGTAGCGTATAGTCGAATGAGTAATATATATATATATATATATATATACGAACATGTGTATTATTTATATTTCGAACAATAATGCGTAATATTTATAAAATTTTTGGTGGTTTTGAATTTCGGAAATACCATTTTTGCTCGTGTGATTAACTAATTAATTGCATAAATTGTTGTATTAGTAATGAAAAATTACAGGTTGTTGCAATAATAACATCTAAATTTGTGTGTATCGACAATGAACATTTTTTCGCCAGATAATACTGTTGCTTTAGTGGATGTAATTGTAGTCCTATGACATCCATCCAGACAAACATCAAACCATTAATCCTTCCCTCCCCCTAAAAAAAACCAAATAAAGAAAAAAAACGGATTTGCGTTACACAGGAATCCTTCCATCTGCGAAACGTGAATCGTCAGATCAGGCTACTTGTTTTCAGTAGCCATGTTCTAGCAGTGGCATAGCCAAGCCTAAATGTAGAACATACCTCTGTTTCCTTCCAGTCATTCATTTGGGAATTCGATTTGGGCACCGCTACTAAAACTCATTTCTTGTTTAATACATAGCAATATAGTTGAGCGTTAACTTCCGATGAAATCTGCAAGTTTATTACGCGCCTATTCCATGATAACAATCTTTATTGCCGATACTATTCACGCAAATAAAACTATTCTTTCTGCAGTCACGTCAGTTTTGTTTGAACTTTTGGCAGAATCCTTGTATTGGAAACACTTTCAGCCGTAAAAATCCAAACTTCATCACGATTTGAAAAGTGATATGGCGCATCGAGAGCAATTTATGACATCAATGGTACTGGCGGGTCAGAAAATATTTACCTATACATAAATCAAATGGCAAAACCATCGGGTACCGCATAGCCACTTTGCGGTGTATTTACCATACAATAGTTTGTAATAATTCGAAATCTAAACTCTTTTGTCGGATAAAAGGCGATTTGTGAATATGACTGTCGATTTCGCTGAATAATGTCGATTTTATCGAATATTCGACAATTACGATAACGTTTCAAAATTCGCATTAAAAAGTGCACATATGGCATCTACATGCACACTTTGTTATCTGAATGCAAAAATGTGTGAAGTGTCAAGCCTCTTTTTAATCGGGGCTAATACTGTTTGATAACAATTAATGTTTTTAGATATTTCTGGGATACCAAATACATTCACCACATCCTAGTACAGTTAGAAAGCAACCAAAGAAAAAACTGCCTACGGCACTCCACTGATTTCGATTACATTTCTGCCAATCCTGATCGCATGATATACTTCGTCAAATGTTAAAATGTAGCCTATTTTGTTCACGTGGCATCCAAGGGGGTTGGAAGTATAGGGCCCTATCTCTTTTGTTAGCTGCAGTAACAGATGATTAATGATGTTATTAACTCGTGAAGAAAAAGCTTATAGCAGCAAGATTAACTTTTGTAATCTGAATACGATAATATATCAGGAACCAAAAAAATATCTTCCTTATTTTAATTATGGGAAATTATAATTATAGACATAATATGTTTTTAGAAATTTTGTTAATTCTGACAAATGTTCTCTTAGTATGACAATATATTTTAATAATTCTAGACTGTGTATTATAAAAGCCTAATAAAAACAGTTTCGTGAAATTTCGACTTAGGGAAATAACGCCACAATGCGAATCATATAAATGAACTTGTACACCCTACAAAAATATGTAGTAAGTTTCTTTGCACAAGATTATCAATATAAGTGTACTAACACATACATTAGGATAATTTCAATTATTAACAATAAATATAAATTGAGCGCCTTATATGTGCAGCCCACTTAAATAATTGTATCATCGAAATTACATACGCTAATAGAATGAATATAGGATTATTTCGGATATTTTCATATATACTATATTTCGTTCAGCTTATAGAAAGCTGTACGAAATACGAAAACTGAGCTGAGATATTATAGATATTATTTTTTTAAACTTCTCTTTAAAATAATTAACGCAACCTATTCCTTTATCTTTCGCATAAATTGATCGTCCTTCTTAATGTAGCATAATTTACGTAACTTAACAATTTATTAGTTAATAAATAGCGTAAAATTTATTAGCTATTTTTAAAAATATTTAAATATACATGAACTTGCAATTAACTATCTGACTATTTTGATAATTGCTTTTTTTTTATCATTTTTAGGAACCGATGTGTATTAAGACTTGAAATACCCTAACTTATTTTTATATAATTAAAACTTTCAAACAGTATACTGATATATTCTTTAATCTTTATTAATGAAATCCTTGCCTTTATATTTCTTTTGTACATGTCAATTCTTCGGAACAGTGGTTGAAATAGACTAAATATGAAAAGTTTGAAATAAATCGTCCCACATAACTGAATAAAGTTGAAATTTTTTTCTTTATTCGTGCGCATGTATTTTTTCTTGTAGAAGATTTGTTTCAAACAAAAATGTTTGTTACAAAGTTTATTTCACAGAATTTTTTAATGTTTAAAAAGGTAGTTTCATGTATTAAAATTGAGAATTTTATGTCTTAAACAGTAAATATGGGTTCAGATAGGTTAACATCATCTCTTACATTTTTTTTTTTAGTCTTTCCTTTTTAAATTACATGTTTACTTTTAAAACACAGTAGGAAAGATTTTTTGATTTCTTCAAGTAACACATTTCAGGTCTAATAGCTAAAAAAAAATTAACATCACATCAGAAAAGAAATCTGAACAAAGAAATATGATCCATTCTTGTTTTTTAAACGCATACTATAAGAATTTTTTCATATGTCAATTGTAAGGAGCAATGGCTGGTAAAAATTGAATACAAAACGAAAAATACGGTCTTCATAAATAAAAAAATGTGCAAAACTAAAATTTTTCTTTATTAGACCACATTTTCTTTTCTTTTTATAGATTTATTTCAAAGAAAGACGTTACAGACGTTCATTCATAGAAACATTTTAAAATGATTCACGTTTGAAAAAAAACCTTCATATATAAAGTAAAGGATATTTGGTTTCAAAGGATGAAATATGTATTCAAAAATTTGACCCCAACATTTGAATAGTAAATTATTTTGTTTTCAGTTATTTGCTATTTTTTAAAATACGCAGAAAATATTTCATTAAGTTACTATACGTGTTTAATGAAATTTGAGATCTAATATCTAAAAAACAGTAGCTTTATATGAGATAATCGTCGTTACTTTAAATGCTAAAATATATAAATCGTAATATATTTTCAAGGAAGAATAATTTTGACTAAAAATATTAATGTGTAATGTGGATTTGGCTTCCCTACTTACTTTAAATATATATATTTGTGCATGTCAATTCACAGATACAATAGCTATAACGATTAAATATGAATAGAATAAGTAAAATCAATATATGTAACCGAATAAAGTTATAAAAATCGTGTTTATTCGACAATTTGTTTAATTTTAAATAGTTTAATTTAAAACGAAAATGCGACAATACGAAATGTGAGTTTCATTCACATAAATCATTTGTAATGATCATTGTTTGAAAAGGCAGTTTCATGTATCAATGTAGAGACTCTTTTTATGTCTTTATAGAAAGAAATATGGATTTAGATAATTCGACACTAACAATTGTAGAATTTTCATTTATTCTTTCTTTTTTTTCAGTTCCGAGTTTAATTTTTTAACAAAATATTTTTTTTTTTTTTGGAAATGATCTGCGTCACAAATTTCAGACATATGAAAGAAATATGGATTTAGATAATTCGACACTAACAATTGTAGAATTTTCATTTATTCTTTCTTTTTTTTCAGTTCCAAGTTTAATTTTTTAACAAAATATTTTTTTTTTTGGAAATGATCTGCGTCACAAATTTCAGACATATAAAAAAAATTATATGAGACATTTATACTTACATTTAAACTGTAACAAATGAAAAAGTTTATAATATATGGCAAATTAAAATGTGATTCATTCTTTTAGATATATAACTTAATAAATAACTAGACTTAACGTAACTTAATAAATAACAAGAGATCTGGGAAAAATTACCACAACCCCCTACTAATTCTACCACAAAACAACATATAAAAATACGTTTGACACCAGTCGATTAGAAATTACGTCTACTAATAACGCTATACTTCAGTTTTCCTTAAACTAGGACTTCCCTCAAAGGGATTAGTCTGAGTGATATTACTGAGAACATAAAGTTAACAATTACGATATAAAGAAGATATCAACAAGAATCTAAGTGAATATACAGCAAATGATAGACAAGAGATAGATAAAGATACAACATATGAAAAATAGCAAATTAAATGATATAATTACAAAATATCATATATATAAATTCATATATTGTTATGTTTTCATATGCATTTTTTTATAACATTTGGCAAATAATCTCATTTTCTTAAGCGGGAATTGCTCAAAACTTAAAAAAAAAACGCCGGATCTTTTAAAACGATATTTTTAAAGACACATAATCAGATTTGCAGCCAATAACGTATTTTAGCAAGCGTAGTTTAACGCAAATTTAATTTAATTTTTGCAACATTTTCTTTGTGACAAATATCTAAATAAAATATTAAAAAATAAAATATTAAATATTGAAATATTAAATCAAATATTTAATATTTGAATTAAAAAAATTTCCTTTGTTTATTTGTATAACTATTTATAGAAACTCGTATACTTCAAACCACATTGATAACATGCTTTGCTACAAACGTGTCTACCAGTCTAACTACTCGTATGTCTTAGCTGTGTCTCTCTCCGAACTCATCTGTCTACTGTCTCTCTACTCTTCTGTATACCCGTCTCAGTATCCGTCTGTCTTTCTACCCTACTCTTTAATCGTGTCTCTACCTGTCTCGCTTCCCGTTACACTACTTGTCTATCAACACGTCTGTCTGTCTATATACCCCTCTCTCTACCCGTCTGTCAAGTCGTCTCTGTACTCGTCTCTCTATCCACCACGCTACCCGTCTCCCTACCCATCTCACTACCCCTCTGTCAACCCTTTTTTGCGCCTGCCTCGCTACCCGTCTGTCTATTCGTTTCGCTACCCGTTGGCTTATCTCTGTCGCTATCCGTCTCTCTACCCGTCTGTCTACCCGTTTGTTTACACGTCTATCTATCTCTCGCCAACTCTTCCCAATATTTAAACAATTTAGTAAACGGAAGCCGTTTATCTATTATTAAATGCAAACAGGAGTAATTTATCTAAAGAGTGTAATCAGATGCAATTTTTAAAAATACATACATAAACTAGCATAATAATTCACCAGTTTTATTTTCATAGTAGTTTATGTCATTTGACAGTAAATCTCAACTTCTTCAACCCGAACTGCATCAAGCTTTTTAAAAAAGCCCCAAGGTCCGTATAACTGGGAAGGGGAATTGTCCTCAGGGCTATTAGATACATGTTATTAAGTTAAGTGAAAGTTTCGTAATCGGGTTCGCAGCCAATTTCTTATGTCAGAAAGGGTGGCTTCACGCCATTTTAAATTCATTTCTGTAACTTTCTTTTTCTTTTTTTGGTGGGTGGTTGGGGGGGGGGGGGGAGGGTTCCAAATATATACACTTAAATTCAAACTTTTGCCCCCATGTTAATATTAGTGTTGTTTGTATTATCAATTAATACTTTGTTGATGGAGCTTCATTCGAAACAAATGTAAAAGACTTCTACAGTTTTTTTTTTCTAGGAGAAAGTTCCGTAATCGGGCCCTAAGCTAATCGGGGAATTTAATATCATTATTGTTTCTAACTCTTATAGAGTTAAAACAATATTGTTGCTAGCATTACTCTTGTTCGTGACCAACCTCTTCTGTGTATCTGAATAGGGAAAAGTTCCGTATCATGTACTGGTTGGTGCCAAAGGCAGTTGTAGAATCTTACAAATTTTTCTAGAGAGCGGAAAAACATGTTTTTTAAAATATTTACAAATATACGTTTATTAAAACATGTTTTTGAGCCATTTTAAAAAATTAAGTACGGTGCTAAAATAAAATTTTATTGCCATTTTCGATATTTTAATAAGAAATGAAAATACATAACAAACAAATTTAACAAAACTAAGCCATTTTTGGGTACTTCTCTATTACCCCGTCGACCACTTTTCATAACAAAAAACTATCGCCAAACTAAGATTAAACGCCAAAAATACAGTCCCATTTACTTGATGCCAGAAGCATTATACGTATTTGTTATGCCATCAAGTGGTTTTTAATTCGACATTTGCGTGTATTTTTCATTATGTTTTACTGATTTATTAGTTATTTCATTCATTAAAGTAACAATTGTGTCCTTAAATTCTTATATTTTATTTATTTTGATATTTCAATGGCAACGTTCTCCCGTTTATTTAGCTTTACAGTTTGGCGATAGTTTTTTGTTATGAAAAGTGGTCGACGGGATAATAGAGAAGTACCCATTTTTAGCACTTTCCAACCTAGTTGAAAAGTGCTTATGACTTCGGTTTGTCTGGCCGTCTGCCGTCTGGCCGTCTGGCCGTCTGCCGTCTGGCCGTCTGGCCGTCTGCCGTCTGCCGTCTGCCGTCTGTCCGTGCTCTAACTCCCGTAAATATGCTCGGATTGCTCTGCAATTTTTATATGTTATTATCGTTATCTATAGCATGTTCCCTATTTCAACGGAAGTGTGTAGCACTTATAGTTTTTTACAGGGACACTCAAAAGAATTCCGTTACATTGCGGTCTATGGGGAAAAATCATTTGCTGTTTATTTAAATAATGTTTCACTATTTTAAACGCATTGAAATTTATATATATCACTAAGGTGCATTAGAAGAAGCTTAATATGGAACAGGGTGTGCATAGCACTTATAGTTACTTTACAGGGACAGTAAAAATAATTCCGTTACATTACGTCTATGGAGAAAAATCGTCTGCGGTTTATTTAAATAATGTTTCACTATTTTAAACGCATTGAAATTTATATAGATCACTAAGGTGCATTACAAGAGACTTACTACGGAATATTGTGTGTATAGCAGTCATCGTTCATTTACAGGGACACGCAAAAGAATTATCTACTGTCTGTTAACAATAATTCCTGGAAGTGCGTTTTAAGTTACTGAACGCGATTTTAATGTTAACTTGCTTTTTGTCTATTACGTGGTGTGTATAAATTCTGTAGATCCTATACAGGGCAGCACAAAAGTTCGCGAACACATTTCTGTTTATTGACAAACTCCAGACGGAGAATTTTAAAATGTGCTACACGTTTCCTAACTGAACTAAAATTTAGCATCCTATGTAGTATATATACAATTCTATATATCCTATACAGGGCTGAATAAAAGTATTCGGATATTTTTCCGAATATTGTATATGTTGGAAATTCCTGAAATTATGTTTTTAAATATGTTATGCGTTTTCCAAATTGTTTACTTAGAAGTTATCTTTTAGCTTATTAAACGGTATGATTTGTAAAATTATTTTGGAAGCGTTGGAAAGTGCTACATAATCTATGCTTGACACATGATTTTTCGTTCTTGTTTGTGATAAATAATTGTTATTGCCAGGGGGGCAAATTGTAAACAATTAATAAGCGAACTAAAAAAATTACCGGAAAAAACTTGTGGGAATCTCAAGAAAGAAATATCTGATATAAATAGCACTTAAAATCTTAAAATGGAGAAGTGGTCCGTATAAAAATGCAAAACATTATACACCTGATATAAGAATTTTTTAATTTTTTTATATTTCCGAAAGCACAGATAAAAGGGTAAAAATCCCGGCACAGATGCCATATACTCACCCGTTGGCGCGATTTTCCCCCCGCCCCTTTGGCGAAAACTGTTTGTTGTGTTTGTTTACTTTTATTTTTTATTTTAATTCTATAGATTATTTTTATATGTATATCAATATTAATTTAGGCACAGATGTCATATACGCACCAGATTGGCGCGATTTTTCCCCCGCCAATTTGGCGAAAACTTTGTTTTTGAATATTAGTTACAAATACCATACAATAATAGCATGTAATTCTTTATTTCAATATAAAAATAAAATAACGTAATAAATGAAATAGTTCCTATTATTCAATAATGGGAAATAAAAAATAAATAAATGATAGTTTGATATAAATAAATATTGATATATATAATAAAAACAATTTATATAATTAAAATAAAAAATAAAAGTTAATAAACAACAATTGAAACAAAATAACCGGGTTACCATGTGAGGCATAAAATTGCCATTTTGTTGCAATCGCGCCAATGTGGTGCGTATAGGACATCCGCGCCTTTATTTATATCAAACTATTATTTATTTATTTTTATTTCCTTTTTTAAAATAATAGAAGCTGTTTCATTTATTACGTTATTTTATTTTTATATTGAAATAAAAAATCACGTGTACTATTTGTAACTAATATTCAAAAACAAAGTTTTCCCCCAAGCTGGTGGGGAGAAAAATCGAGCCAACGTGGTGCGTATATGACATCTGTGCCTTGTTTCATTTCACATAGAGGTACTGCTCTATTATCCCTCGACCACTTTTCATAACAAAAAACTATCGCCAAACTGTTCGACGGGATAATAGAGAAGTACCCACATATGTATTGGTACTTTTATGTTAACTTGGCGCAGTTGATAAATCGCCAAATATTTTTCTCATAACATCTTCATATTGCATTCATTTCATTTAAATATAAATCTTTCACTGATTTCATTTGAAATACATACATTAAAAATACACGTCTTTCACTCATTTAATTTAAAATACACGCCTTTCACTAATTCCATTTAAAATACTAAAAAGGAAAAGAAAATAAGAAATAATGCCACAAATCGAAACCTTTTATTTAAACATCAAAGAATTGTTCCTACATACACACGCGAAATAAAAAAGCTGCTAATGGTGTGATTTACGCCAAATCTCTAATACTAATACTACACTTACTAATCTCTAATACTTTTCAAACAGAAAAAAATCCAGATTAAGTTTCAATTTTTATTAAATTGAAATATATTTTATTGTGCTGAATATTAGTGCTTGCATATTTTTTTGCTCCATGTATTCCATGAACTTTTCAATTCCGATTGTCTACGAAAATCTCCCGCCGGTGAAAATGACGTACGCACAAAATTTAGTGACGTATGTACTTTAATTGTGCTTATTTATATATTTTTTTAATATAACTTCCAAACGGTTTGACACTTATTCTTAGTAATAAATAGACGACGTTGTCACCTTTATAGGTACCTGCTGTAAAAATTTGAACGAAATCCGTTAAATATTTTTTGAGTTATGCTTGACGAAAGGTTTTAATATCCATCGTAGCTATATATGGGGCAAAGTAATACTGCGCTGTGTATGAATCTTCGTTGCACTCAGACAATTATCGTCTATATATAGAAATTTATCAACTCAAAAAGTTTCAAAACTAACGCCTATTTTTGGCTTCATATTTGTATTATTCGGTATATTTTATCTTCGGATAACAAACGGGAAGGTATTCACTCAAATATTTGAGAATTTATGATGTTTAAATGTTCGAACTCCTAATGTTAATTCATTTTTAATCTTGCAAATTATATGGGAATATGGGTAGTTTTTGAAACATAACGCAAAAATGTCTTGTCGAAATAAACTTTAATTTTGAATTCGCATATTTCATATTCCAGAAATTGATTTCAGTATGAAAAAAAAATATTGGTTACAATTCTTAGTCTACCCAGACATTTTTTCAATTTTTTTTCGAAATTAATTTTTCAAAAATATATGAATCGTAAACTATATATATTTCTTCACAGAAATCAATTTTTAAAACCTATAAACGTAGAATTTAAAATTATGACAACTTTTTTTTTCCTTAAACAACTCCCCGCATTCTAATCTCTTTTGCAACTGAGGAGATTACCTTGGCGCCCGTGGGAGTTGAACCAGGGATCTTATGAACAGTAGGCGAGAGCGTCAGCGTCATGCAAAAAGCAAAGCCAGTTACTTCCAGCTAGTAACTCGCTTTAAACTGTTCTAGTGAGATGAGATCGCTACACAAAGATTAAAAATATATTTAACATTATGAGTTCTAAATTTTAAACCAGTGTAATTACTAATCTACTTGATCAATTTCCTGTTTGGTTTCCAAAGTTCAAATATACAACTGTGATGCCCAACTTAGGTGTTAGTTTTGCATTTTTGGTTCAATTGGTACAATTTCTACATGTAGGCAACCGAAAAGCAGAATTTAAGAGTATCAATAATTAGAAAACGTTATAACTAACTAGTCAAATTATATACGTAGTGAAATGCGTCACAGGTAAAGTCGGGTGGTGAGGTTTCTTTCTTCGACTGCACACGTCAATTCTAAAAAGAAATATCTGGAGTAGATAAATTAAAAATAATAATAAAATAAAAAATTGTTTCTTATAAATAATTAAAGTAATAAATCTTAAAACTTTCTCTATTCGACCAGATTTATGTAAAAGTTTTTAAAGAATAGACATATGTTACAAAGATAAATGTTGGATGATGATCATAGAAATTATTTAAATTTAATTTATGTTTGAAAATACAGTTACATGTATCAAAGTACAGCATTTTTGTTATTTAGAGAATGAAATATTTTCCCAAGTAATTTGACACACTCACCAGAATTATTTTTTTTTAATTTTATTTTACTTACATATTTACTTTTAAAACAGAGTAATTTTTTTAAATTATCCACGTAACGCATTTCATTATATATATTAACAAATTAGTTTTACATGAGAAAATTATATACATACATTTCAACTGTAAACTATTAAAAATAGAAACAAACCAGCGGGTACGACCGAGCAATGCTCGGTCAACATTTCCTTTGTGTTCAACTTGGTAGTTGAATCATGTATGTCGGCTCCTATTGGAAATTTCTAGAAAATTATTTCAGATTCTAAAAGCCAGCATTTTCGCCGAATGTCGCCACGTTTAGCGACATTCTTTCATTTAGCACCAAGCATGCGTTGAGAAAGTTATATGTACCCTCATTGGTTCAAATCTTTGTTCGAGAACGTTCCATGGACTTTGATTGGTTGAATTATGTATCTCGGCTCCTATGAGGAATTTCTAGAAAATTCCTTCAGAATTCTATCGCCAAATTCGCCAAATTTGGCGATATATTTTTCTTTTGGCGCCAAACAAGTGTTTTGGCATTGGTAATCTTAAAAGTCAATTTTCCTGCCAAATCCCGCCAATGTCGCCAACACATTTTAAGATAAAAATAGCTTGATCCAGAATGACCTATGAACAAAATGACTCACTAATCGAATTTTCTCGAACATGTAACCTAGCCCAATTGTCTTCTCGTTCCCTTAAACTGTAGGACACTCAATTTAGTTCAAATCATCTGAGCCGTTTTTAAGATAAAATAGCTTGACCCATAATGACCCATGACCAAAATGACCCACTAATTGAATTTTCTCGAACATGTGACCTAGCCCAACAATCTTCTCGTGCCCAAACACCATAGGAGGCAAAATTTAGTCTAAATAGTCTGAGCCGTTTTTAAGATAAGATAGCTTGACCCATAATGACCCACTAATTGAATTTTCTCGAACATGTGACCTAGCCCAACAGTCTTCTGGTGTCCGATAACCATACGATTCATAATTTTGTGTAAATAGTCTGAGCTGTTTTTAAGATAAAAAAGTTTGACCCATAATGACCATGATCAAAATGACCTACTAATCGAATTTTCTCGAACACGTCACCTAGCCCAACAGCCCTCTCGTGCCCGAAAACCATAGGATGCAAAATTTAGCGTAAATAGCCTGAGCCTTTTTAAGATAAAATAGCTTGACCCATCCGTAGGATACAAAATTTAGTTCAAATCGTCTGAGCCGTTTTTAAGATAAAACAGCTTGACTCATAATGACCCATGACCAAAATGACCCACTAATTGAATTTTCACGAACATGTGACCTAGCCCAACAGTCTTATCGTGCACGAAAAACATAGGATGCAAAATATAGTGTAAATAGTCTGACCCGCTTTTTAGATAAATTAGATTGACCCACAATGACCCAGAAATGATCCACTAATCGAATTTTCTAGGAAATGTGACCCAGCCCAATGATTTTCTCGTGCCCAATACTCATAGAATACAAAATTTAATCAAAATCGTTAGATTGACTGTAGGACACTAAATTTATTTCAAATGATATGAGCCGTTTTTAAGATAAAATAGCTTGACTCGTAATGACCCATGACAAAAATGACCCACTAATTGAATTTTCTCGAACATGTGACCTAGCCCAACAATCTTCTCGTGCCCAAAAACCATAGGAGGTAAAATTTAGTCTAAACAGTCTGAGCCGTTTTTAAGATAAGGTAGCTTGACCCATAATGACCCATGATCAAAATAACCCACTAATTGAATTTTCTCGAAAATGTGACCTAGCCCAACAGTCTCCTCGTGCCTGAAAACCATAAGATGCAAAATTTAGCGTAAATAGCCTGAGCCTTTTTAAGATAAAATAGCTTGACCCATAATGACCCATGACCAAAAGGACCCACTAATTGGATTTTCTCGTATATGTGACGTAGCCCAATGATTTTCGCGTGCCCAGAAACCGTAGGATACAAAATTTAGTTCAAATCGTCTGAGCCGTTTTTAAGATAAAATAGCTTGACCCATAATGACCCATGACTGAAATGACCCACTATTCGAAATTTCTCGAACATGTGACCTAGCCTAATAGTCTTCTCGTGTCCAAAAACCATAGAATGCAAAATTTAGTGTAAATAGTCTGAACCGTTTTTAAGATAAAATAGCTTGGCCCATAATGACCCATGACGAGAATGACCCACAAATTGAATTTTCTCGAATATGTGACGTAGCCCAACAGTCTTCTCGTGCCCGAAAAACATAGGATGCAAAATTTAGTGTAAATAGTCTGACCCTCTTTTTAGATAAATTAGCTTGACCCACAATGACCCAGAAATGACCCACTAATCGAATTTTCTAGGACATGTGACCTAGCCCAATGATTTTCTCGAGCCCAAAACTCGTAGGATACAAAATTTAATCAAAATCGTTAAAGCTGTTTTTTAAATAAAATTAATTTGACCCGCGTTGACCCACAAATGACCCACTAATCGAAAGTTCTCGAACATGGGACCCAGCCCAAAAGTCTTCTCGTGCCCGAAAATGGTAAGGTACAAAATTTAGTCAAAATCGTTTGAATCATTTTTTAGATAAAATTAGCTTGCCCTGACCCTTGATGACTTAAAATGACTTACTAATCGAATTTTCTCGAATACGTGACCTAGCCCAATCGTTTTCTGATGCCAAAAAACGGTAGGATACAAAATTTCGTCAAAATCGTTAGAGCCGTTTTTAAAATAAAATTTGCATAACCACACACAAGATTTTCTCGTCTACTATATACCAGAAGGGAAGAACAAGGTATGCTCGGTCAAAATTAAATTTGAGTTCAAATATCATGACCCAATAAATTAATGACCCACTAATTGAATTTTCTCGAACATGTGACTTAGCCCAACAGTCTTCTCGTGTGCGAAAACCATAGGATGCAAAATTTAGTGTAAATAGTCTGAGCCGTTTTTAAGGTAAAATAGCTTGACCCATAATGACCCATGACCAAAATGACCCACTAATCGAAATTTCTGGAACATGTGACCTAGCCTGATAGTCTTCTTCTTCCCGAAACCTGTAGGGTGCTAAATTTATTTCAAATTCTCTGAACCGTTTTTAAGATAAAATAGCTTGACTGATAATGACCCATGACCAAAATGACCCACTGATTGAAATTTCTCGAACATGTGACCTAGACCAACAGTCTTCTCGTGCCCGAAAACCACTGGATGTAAAATTTAGTGTAAATTGAGCCGCTTTTTAGATCTTGACCCACAATGATCCAGAAATGACCCACTAATCGAATTTTCTAGGACATGTGACCTAGCCCAATGATTTTATCGTGCTCGAAACTCAAAGGACACAAAATTTAATCAAAATCGTTAGAGCCGCTTTTTAGATAAAACAAATTTGACCCGCGTTGACCCAAAAATGACCCTCTAATCGAAAGTTCTCGAACATGTGACACAGCACAATAGTCTTCTCGTGCTCGAATACCAATGGATGCAAAATTTAGTGTAAATTGAGCCGCTTTTTAGATATTGACCCACAATGACCCAGAAATGACCCACTAATCGAATTTTCTCGAACAATTGACGTAGCCCAATGATTTTCGCGTGCCCGAAACTGGTAGGATACAAAATTTAATCAAAATCGTTAGAGTCGTTTTTTAGATAAAATTAATTTGTCCCGCTTTGACCCCAAAATGACCCACTAATCGAAAGTTCTCGAACATGTGACCCAGCCCAATAATCTTCTCGTGCCCGAAAATAGTGGGATAAAAATTTCGTCAAAATCGTTTGAACCGTTTTTTGGATACAATTAGCATGACCATGACCCACAATGACCCAGAAATGACCCACTAATCGAATTTTCTTGGACATGTGACCTAGCCCAATGATTTTATCGTACTGGAAATTCGTAGGACACAAAATTTAATCGAAATCGTTAGAGCCGTTTTTTAGACAAAATAATTTTGACCCACGTTGACCCAAAAATGACTCACTAATCGAAAGTTCTCGAATATGTGACTCAGTCCAATCGTCTTCTCGAGCCCGAAAATGGTCAGATACAAAATTTCGTCAAAATCGTTTGAACCGTTTTTTAGATACAATTAGCTAGACCATGACCCAAAAGGACCCAAAATGACCAACTAATCGAATTTTCTCGAACATGTGACCTAGACCAATGGTTTTTTGGTGCCCGAAAACGGTAGGATACGAAATTTTGTCAAAATGGTTAGAGCCGTTTTTAAGATAAAATTTGCCATATACACTGCTCAAAACAATTAAAGGATATATGAAGTTTTATATAAAATAAAGATAGAAACGAAATTTTTTTGCCGAAAATAGAAGAAGAGAATCACAAATGCAAATTTTTCTGGTTTTCAAACTGTGGAGTATGCAAATTTTGAGTTCGACGTCAAAAACGTCGCTTCAGCGGCAGCGAATGAAATTTGACTTTCAACTGGATAAAAGAGAATGAAGACAAGGATGATCGGCATTCAGTGATTGCTTTGTTTCGATGAGTACGATGTCTCAGCGAAGTCATTTGACAGATTCAGAAGCTTGGAGAATTGTTGTTAGGTTAGAAGGGGGCCAAACTCCAGCCGAAGTAGCGCAAGCCATTGGAGTGTCACAAAGTGTCATTTCCAGGATCTGGAAACGTTTTTTGGAGAGTGGATGTGCAGGCCGAAGACCAGGGCAAGGTCGTAGACGGGCAACAACGCCCAATGAAGATCGGTATTTAGCGTTAACAGCTCGGAGACACCGAAACATGAACGCTACTCTTCTCCAAAAACACCTTCGCTAGGCTACAGTCACCACGATTTCAACTCAGACTGTCCGAAACCGGCTCCATGCTGTAGGTCTGTATGCTCGCCGACCGATGGTATGTGTTAGATTAACATCAAGGCATCGTCGCGACCGCAGGGAGTGGGCAACCGAGCATGTCAACTGGAGGAGAAATGAATGGAGGAATATTCTGTTTTCTGACGAGTACCGTTTTTCTGTGCATCCGGATAATAGGCGTATTTTCATCTGGAGGGACCGTGGCAGTAGGAATAATCCTGCGTTCGTGCACGAAAGTGTCAGATTTGGCGGTGGAGGAGTGTTGGTGTATGGTGGCATCTCCATTGACGAGCGCACTGACCTCTACATCATTCGAGATGGAGCTCTGACTGGTCGCCGATATAGGGATGAGATCCTCAGACCTATTGTAGTCCCTTACGCTGCAGCAATCGGAGATAACTTCATTTTAATGGACGATAACTGCAGGCCACATCGTGCAAACCTGGTGGAGGATTTCCTTTTCGAGGAAGGAATCGTTCGAATGGAATGGCCAGCGTGTTCTCCAGACATGAATCCAATCGAGCACGTTTGGGACACTCTAGGAAGACGGGTTTCTGGCCGCCAACAACCCCCACAAACTCTCCAAGAACTGGAAAGAGCTCTTCTGGAAGAGTGGGGCAGAATACCCCAACTCGTCATTAATAGCCTCATTGAGTCCATGCCTCAAAGGTGTTCAACGTTGCTGGCCGCCCGTGGAAACCATACCCCCTACTGAAAATGATTTTCTTTGAAGAAAACACCTTTTCTTATTCTTTTTTCTCATTTGCACAAATTGTGTTTTTTTCCTTTTGTACACAAATGCGCAATAAAAGGCATTTTTTTCTGCCAAACATGTGTAATTTATTCTCATATAACCTACTATGTCTGTCGACCATGTATCAATCAGCTAAAAAGTTTCCCAGATACAAAATCCACCTAAAACTGCAATACCCTTTAATTGTTCTGAGCAGTGTATAACCACACACACAAGATTTGCTCATATTAGAATATATGACGAGCAGGGAAGACCGAGCTATGCTCGGTCAAAATTAAGTTTGATTTCAAATATTGACGCATGACGAAAATGACCTATTTTAAGATGAGCTATTTTAAGATAAAATAGCTTGACCCCTAATGACCCATGACCAAAATGACCCACTAATTGAATTTTCTCGTACATGTGACCTAGCCCAACAGTCTTCTCGTGCCCGAAAACCAAAGGATGCAAAACTTAGTGTAAATAGTCTGAGCAGTTTTTAAGATAAAATAGCTTGACCCATAATGACCCATGACCAAAATGACCCACTAATTGAATTTTCTCGAACATGTGACCTAGCCCAACAGTCTTCTCGTGCCCGAAAACCATAGGATGCAAAACTTAGTGTAAATAGTCTGGGCAGTTTTTAAGATAAAATAGCTTGACCAATAATGACCCATGACCAAAATGACCCACTAATTTAATTTTCTCGAACATGTGACCTAGCCCAACAGTCTTCTCGTGCCCGAAAACCAAAGGATGCTAAACTTAGTGTAAATAGTCTGAGCAGTTTTTAAGATAAAATACCTTGACCCATAATGACCCATGACCAAAATGACCCACTAATTGAATTTTCTCGAACATGTGACCTAGCCCAACAGTCTCCTCGTGCCCGAAAACCATAGGATGCAAAATTTAGTGTAAGTAGTCTCAGCAGCTTTTTAGATAAAATAGCTTGACCCATAATGACCCATGACCAAAATGACCCACTAATCGAATTTTCTCGGACATGTGACCTACCCCAATGATTTTCTCCTGCCCGAAACCCGTAGGATACAAAATTTAATCAAAATCGTTAGAGCCGTTTTTTAGATAAAATTAATTTGACCCGCGTTTACCCAAAAATGACCCACTAATCGAAAGTTCTCGAACATGTGACCCAGCCCAATAGTCTTCTCGTCCCCGAAAAGGGTCGGATACAAAATTTCGTCAAAATTGTTTGAACCGTTTTTTAGATACAATTAGTTTGAACATGACCCAAAATGACCCACTAATCAAATTTTCTCTAACATGTGACCTAGCCCAATTGTTTTCTGATGCCTCAAAACGTTAGTCTCCAAAATTTCGTCAAAATCGTTAGAGCCGTTTTTAATATAAAATTTGCATAACCACACACACACACACAAAATTTGCTCGTATCAGAATATATGATGACCCACTAATCGAAAGTTCTCGAACATGTGACCCAGCCCAATAGTCTTCTCGTGCCCGAAAAGGGTCGGATACAAAATTTCGTCAAAATCGTTTGAACCGTTTTTTAGATACAGTTAGTTTGACCATGACCCTTAATGACCCAAAAAGACCCACTTATCAAATTTTATCAAACATGTGACCTAGCCCAATCGTTTTCTGGTGCCTCAAAATGTTAGGATGCAAAATTTCGTCAAAATCGTTAGAGCCTTTTTTAATATAAAATTTGCGTAACAACACACACACACAAGATTTGCTCGTATTAGAATATCTATCTACTATATATATAAAACACAAACGGAAATTTCGTTCCGTTCCTTTATACCTCGCGTTCTGCCGAATGGATTTTGATGGAACTTACACTGTTCGAGAGATAATTTCTCAGGGAAGGTTTTAGTATATAACACAACGTTCTACGTATATCAGTTATAGAATTATGATAGAAAGTTCTGTTTTTTTGGCCGAAAAGGTTACCCTTGCTAATTTTTTGGCGATCATTACTGTTTCAGAAAGAAATGAAAAGGCTATACATGTCGAAAAATAAAATAAAAATTGTTTCTAATTTTATTAAAAAAAAGGAAAGAAAGAAAAAAGAAAGAGTTTTGATGAGAGAATATTATAAAACGAAAATATTTAATTTAAACATGATTGGGAATTTTCGTAATGCTTAAAAAATTATTCAAGTTGCAAGATTTCTATATTGAAACAATATTTGGTGATGTACCTTTTGTTTTTGGCGATTTTGATTTTACGTTTGACCCCAAACAATTTTATTTTAAGCCAAAAGGTGTCTTTTTTTTTGTTGCAGAAAAAATTGAAATGGCTATACATCAGAAAA
Source organism: Maratus michaelseni (assembly GCA_963931845.1). Lineage (NCBI taxonomy): Eukaryota > Metazoa > Arthropoda > Arachnida > Araneae > Salticidae > Maratus > Maratus michaelseni. The sequence goes on from OZ007592.1 coordinate 425,874,764, forward strand.
AATAAAAGAAAAAAATTGTTACTAATTTTATTTAAGAAAAAGAAAGAAAAGAAAAAAAAGAAAAACAGTTGATTTCAAGCCAAAAGCTGTTTTTTTTTTAAGTGTACGACTGCATTTTTGTAGTATTTTTTTTGGTACTTTTCGGTTAGCGAGACGCCAGTGATATATATATACATGCATATATATATATATATACATATATCTACACAAATACTTGTGTATACATACATATATCTACACAAATACATATATATACATATATCACTGGCGCCAATGCAAGCTATATTAATGACAATATACTTCTATTTACTTCTACATATATGAAATTTCTGCTTATAACTCGAGTTCTGCTGAATAGATTTTCGTAGAACTTAAACTGTAAGATAATTTTTCAGGGAAGGTTTTATTGTATAACATACCGTTCTGCGTAGCTTAGTTATAGAATTATTCTGGGAAGTTCTATAATCAGATCAATCCGTTTATGAAATATTAGACTTTTTAAAAGATTTTGCCGAATGGATTTCGAGGGAACCTACACTGTTAGATATTTTTCTAGGGAAAGTTTTATTATATAACATATCATTCTACGTTGCTTAGTTCTAGAATTATAGGGGGAAAATCGGGTGACCATTTTTTTATCAAATATTAGCCTTTTCAATATTTGACTCCGATTATGAAATATTAGGCTTCTGAAAAAGTTCTACTGGACGGATTTTGATGAGAATTGTATTGTTAGTTAGTTAGATGCTATTTCAGGAATGGAATGTAGTACATATTGTTCTACGTTGCTCAGTCAAACAGTTATGTGTGAAGGTTTCGTTCCGGCTGCTTTATAACTCGAGCTCTGCTGAATGGATTTTCGTAGAACTTAAACTGTTAGATAGATAATTTTTCAGCGAAGGTTTTATTGTATAACATATCGTTTTACGTAGCTTTTAATTACAGATTTACTTTGGGAAGTTCTATAATCAGATCAATCCGATTATGTAAGATTAGCCTTTTTAAAAGATTTTGCCGAATGGATTTCGATGGAACCTACACTGTTAGATAATTTTCTAGGGAAAGTTTTATTATATAACATATCATTCTACGTTTCATCGTTCGAGAATTACAGGGGGAAATTCAAAAATCGGACGACCATTTTTTTAAACAAATATTAGCCTTTTCAATATTTGATTCCGATTATGAAAGATTAGGCTTCTGAAAAAGTTCTACTGGACGGATTTTGATGAGAATTGTATTGTTAGTTAGTTAGATGTTATTTCAGGAATGGAATGTAGTACATATTGTTCTACGTTGCTCAGTCAAACAGTTATGTGTGAAGGTTATATAGTCAGGTGAACCCGATTCCGAAAGATTTGCCTTTTTGAAAGTTTTTACTGGGCGTATTTTTTACGACTTGCATTGTTAATTAGATAATTTATAAGGATGTTTTTAGTATATTTTACATCGTTCTGTTAGTTTTAGAATTATGTGGAAAAGTTATATAATCAGATGAACCCGATTATCAAATATTAGCCTTTATAAAAAAAACTTCTACTGAATGGATTTTGTTAGTTAATTTGTTTGCATTGTTAGTTCGACAATTTTTAGTGATGGTTTTAGTATATTGCATGTAGTTTTATCATTATTTACCAAACCTTAACTATAAATGATCAAATAAAAGAGTTGGTCCTTAACAGCTAAAATTTTGACTGCACATTAGAAAATAAAATAGCGCAATCACGTCATTTTTTAGTAATGTGGAAGGATATTCCAGGTAAATATGCAGATTGCTTTCAAATACAAGGTAAAATTAAACGATATATTTCGTTTGATCCAAGGTTCATTTGTAGAAACCGACCAGCGCAGCGGGCATAGCTTGCTAGTCTACTAACACATGGGCTGATAAGTTCCCGGTCTGGCACACAGATGGCGTTGCAATCGCCGAACGGATGTTTATTTTAGTAAATACTAACCATTAAAAGGTAGTAGAAAAACTGCCATGATGATTCGCCGTGTGGATAAAACGTTAGAGTGGTTTTAGTTGAACGACTTTGTTGATAATCAAAAAAATGGATAACAAAAATTTCAAGAATTGTTATTTGATGGGGAAAAATACCGTTCAAACAAAAGCTTGGCTAGATAAGCGTTATCCGGACACTGCACCAGGTAAATCAACCATTATTGACTGGTTTGCTGAATTTAAACGTGGTCGTACGAACACCAGTGATGCATCACGCAAAAGAGGTGGTTACTCCGGAAAACATGAAAAAAGTCCACAAAATCGTTTTGGGGAACCGTAAAGTGAAGCTGCAGGAGATAGCTCAGACTCTGAAGAGATCCAAGGAACATGTAGGTTTTATTTTGAATGAACATTTGTCTATGAAAAAGCTGTTGTCAAAGTGGCTGCCGCGCGTGTTGACTTTTGACCAAAAACAATAACGATTTCTGAGCACTGTTTGGAGCTTTTTCGTTATGAAATTATGTTATTTATTATAAAATTATTATTATTAATCATTTATTAAATTATTATTATAAAATTATTATTATTAAATTATTTTTAAAATTATTTTTATTAAATTATTTTTAAAATTATTTTTATTAAATTATTATTATAAAATTATTATTTTTAAATTATTATTATTATTATTATTATTAAATTATTATTATTTATTATTAAAGTTATGTTATTTATTAAAGTTATAAAGTTATAAAGTCATAAAGTTATAAAACTTTGTTAAAAAGTTGTGTTTTCTTTATTAGACCGGGAACTTATCAGCCCATGTGTTATTATATATATAAAACACAAAAGGAAATTTCGTTCCGTTCCCTTATAACTCAAGTTCCGCTGAATGGATTTTGATGGAATTTGCACAGTTTGATAGATAATGTTTCAGGGAAGGTTTTAGTCTATAACATAACGTTCTACGTACATTAGTTATAGAATTATGATAAAAAGTTCTGTTATTTTGGCCGAAAAGGTTACCATTGCTAATTTTTTGGCGACCATTATTTTTGCAGAAAGAAATGAAAAGGCTGTACATCTCGAAAAATAAAAGAAAAACTGTTGCTTATTTTATTAAAAAAAAGAAAGAAGAAGAAAGAAAGAGAAAGAAAAGATAAAAAAAAGAAAAAAGAGTTTTGATGAGGGATAATATTATAAAACGAAAATATTTAATTTAAACATGATTGGGAATATTCGTAATGCTTAAAAAATATTTAAGGGGCAATATTGCTGTTGAAACACAATGTTTGGCGATTTATCTTTTGTTTTTGGCGATTTTGATTTTACTTTTGACCCCAAACAATTTGATTTTAAGCCAAAAGGTGTTTTTTTTTTGTTGTTGTTGTTGCAGAAATAATTGAAATGGCTATACAACTGGAAAAATAAAAGAAAAAACTTACTAATTTTATTTTAAAAAAAGAAAGAAACGAAAAACAGTTTTAATGAGAGATTTTAAGCGAAAAGGTGTTTTTTCAAGTGTACGACAGCATTTTTGTAGTATTTTTTTTGGTACTTTTCGGTTAGCCGGGCGCCAGTGGTAGATATATACATGTATATATACACACACATATATACACACACATATATATATATACATATATCTACACAAATACATATATATATACATGCATATATATACACTTATATGTATGAATATATACATATCTATATGTATATACATATATATTTATATATGTACATATATCACTGGCGCCCGGCTAACCGAAAAGTACCTTTTTTTATTCAAATGCAAACTATATTAATGGCAATATTCTTCTATTTACTTCTACATATATGAAATTTCGTTCCGGCTGCTTTATAACTCGAGCTCTGCTGAATGGATTTTCGTAGAACTTAAACTGTTAGATAGATAATTTTTCAGCGAAGGTTTTATTGTATAACATATCGTTTTACGTAGCTTTTAATTACAGATTTACTTTGGGAAGTTCTATAATCAGATCAATCCGATTATGAAAGATTAGCCTTTTTAAAAGATTTTGCCGAATGGATTTCGATGGAACCTACACTGTTAGATAATTTTCTAGGGAAAGTTTTATTATATATCATATCATTCTACGTTTCATCGTTCGAGAATTACAGAGGGAAATTCAAAAATCGGACGACCATTTTTTTAAACAAATATTAGCCTTTTCAATATTTGATTCCGATTATGAAAGATTAGGCTTCTGAAAAAGTTCTACTGGACGGATTTTGATGAGAATTGTATTGTTAGTTAGTTAGATGCTATTTCAGGAATGGAATGTAGTACATATTGTTCTACGTTGCTCAGTCAAACAGTTATGTGTGAAGGTTATATAGTCAGGTGAACCCGATTCCGAAAGATTAGCCTTTTTGAAAGTTTTTACTGGGCGTATTTTTTGCGACTTGCATTGTTAACTAGATAATTCTTAAGGATGGTTTTAGTATATTTCATATCGTTCTGTTAGTTGTAGAATTATGTGCAAAAGTTCTATAATCAGATGAACCCGATTATCAATGATTAGTCTTTATAAAAGCTTCTACTGTATAGACTTTGTTAGTTACTTTGTTTGCATTGTTAGTTCGATAATTTTTAGTGATGGTTTTATTAGATTACATATAATTTTATCATTCTTTAGCAAACCCTAACTGTAAATCTACTATATATATATAAAACACAAACGGAAATTTCGTTCCGTTCCCTTATAAGTCGAGTTCCGCTGAATGGATTTTGATGGAACTTGCACTGTTCGATAGATAATTTTTCAGGGAAGGTTTTAGTATATAACATAACGTTCTACGTACATTAGTTATACACTGTAAAAAATTTCCAACCCTTTTCCGCTTCGTAAAAGATAAATTTCCTTCACGATACGAAAAGCAGTCAATAAAAAAAATATTCCGAATCGCAACGGAAATTTTTTCTACAGTCATAAAAATAATACATTTATATCGGATTAGTTTCCGAAGGATGGAATGTAGCATTTGCCAGACTTACTGCGCAGTCTCTCTCCCTACTGGCGTGTGAAAGGTGTTGCGTCACGTGATTGATAACATCTAAGATGTTAAAAAACCCCTTTCACAACTCAGTCAAGTCATCAAAAAAGCCTTTAAAGTTCAGCGCAATATGCAAAAAGAACTGTCTTTCCGTGTCAGCGCATCTGCCTTTATAAATCAGCGAACGCACCAACAAACATCTCGCAACATCGTTACTAAACTCGCAGCAGCTGGCGAACGCCTGCATACGAAGAATTTCTCTCGCTGTATCTTCTTCCATCGGCGCGCGAAGTAGTGGTAATACCGGATATTTTTCGACCAAGCTTCCTTCACTCGGAATGGCAACGCATGTGAATGACTAGTTTTTTTTTTCAACGAGCAGTGTGTTGGATGGTATAAAGTCTCAAGCGAAAGAAGGGTGGTATTCCATTCATTCGAGAATTTTCTCGTGTGAGGAGCCACCCTAGTGAGTTTCTGTGTTTGTGAAAAGTGAAAGTTTTGTTCCAGTATTATATATTAGTGCAGTGCAAAGTCTATCTACTAGTTTAAAAATGTGTAAACAAGATATAAAGTGCTTCTTAATGCATGTTTGAAAAAGTGACAGCGTTCATCAAAAAGATTGCAATCGTATGTGCATGAATCAACAAAAATAAAGAAAAAATGTGCCTACAGGTGAAACAAATATTTTTACTGCATTTTAAATGAATATATATGTTAAATAATTGACAATAATTTCTGATGGATGCTGATAGATTAAAATAGTTAAAAATTAATAGTAATATGGAGCACCCACATGTAAAAATTGTAATATTATATGATAACACATTATTTGAATGCATTCTTATTATGATTAATATTAAATTGTGTAATAATTAACATGTCTTATATTCAAATAAATAATCGAGAATAATCTCTAAAGTATTATTATTTTTTGTTTAATTAGCATGAAGTGTTTTATAATATGTACTTTTAGTTTTCAGCTATTTCAGGTTGTTGCTCGGGATGCTAAGGTGGTTTGTTATTGTGGCCAACATTTATTGGTACGGAATCACTATTTCGATCAGGTTTAGGAATTTAACTTGTGTTCCCTTTTGAACATTTAATCGTGTCCCCCTTTAGTTTATTTTTATTTTGCACCATGAAGCCTTTTTCCATCAGCCAAATTTATCATCATTTTTTATCATTTTTTTTTTTTTTTTTTTTTTTTTTTTTTTTTTTTTTTCTATTTCTTCTCTCTCAATGTTTGTTTTCAATATACTGGTAGAATTGATCACTTTGCTAGTGAATAACATTTATTGAAATATTTTTTTTTAAACTTTACCTTTTTAATTTTGTATTTGAGTCAAAAAGGAAAATATGTGAATGATTTCCTCATATGTATTTTCATAATTGTTTAGAATATCTGTGAAATCTTTTTTAAGTTACAAAGTAAAATTCAATATTCATTGAACTTAATTCAGAAAATTGAATAATATATGGTACAATAAAAAGTAGTTTGAAAATGTTGAATGTGACAACTCAAAATATATTGCAGAAAGTTAAAGCAATCTAGGTATTTCTGTAGTTTATATTTATTGGTGTGTGTGTATTTTTGTAAATATTTTCATATTCATGCTGGTTAAATATAATTATTGAATTTTTGTATCATATAATGTGTGGTGTATACAATTCTAATGATTACAGTAGCATTGTGTATAAAATTTTTTATTTTTTTCACGAACATTTCTTTAAGTCTGTATGCAGCTGTGAAACTTTCAGTGACTTTTTGCAAAATTTTTTCACGAACATTTCTTCATCTGTATGCATTTGTGAAACTTTGACTTTTTCGCATACTCCAGGACATTTCACATCAATTTTCAACAATTATCTACTATTCTTCAGAACAGTGTTCGCCTCTTTTTTTGCTGTTGGTGGGGGGAGATGTTAAAAAACCCCTTTCACAACTCAGTCAAGTCATCAAAAAAGCCTTTAAAGTTCAGCGCAATATGCAAAAAGAACTGTCTTTCCGTGTCAGCGCATCTGCCTTTATAAATCAGCGAACGCACCAACAAACATCTCGCAACATCGTTACTAAACTCGCAGCAGCTGGCGAACGCCTGCATACGAAGAATTTCTCTCGCTGTATCTTCTTCCATCGGCGCGCGAAGTAGTGGTAATACCGGATATTTTTCGACCAAGCTTCCTTCACTCGGAATGGCAACGCATGTGAATGACTAGTTTTTTTTTTCAACGAGCAGTGTGTTGGATGGTATAAAGTCTCAAGCGAAAGAAGGGTGGTATTCCATTCATTCGAGAATTTTCTCGTGTGAGGAGCCACCCTAGTGAGTTTCTGTGTTTGTGAAAAGTGAAAGTTTTGTTCCAGTATTATATATTAGTGCAGTGCAAAGTCTATCTACTAGTTTAAAAATGTGTAAACAAGATATAAAGTGCTTCTTAATGCATGTTTGAAAAAGTGACAGCGTTCATCAAAAAGATTGCAATCGTATGTGCATGAATCAACAAAAATAAAGAAAAAATGTGCCTACAGGTGAAACAAATATTTTTACTGCATTTTAAATGAATATATATGTTAAATAATTGACAATAATTTCTGATGGATGCTGATAGATTAAAATAGTTAAAAATTAATAGTAATATGGAGCACCCACATGTAAAAATTGTAATATTATATGATAACACATTATTTGAATGCATTCTTATTATGATTAATATTAAATTGTGTAATAATTAACATGTCTTATATTCAAATAAATAATCGAGAATAATCTCTAAAGTATTATTATTTTTTGTTTAATTAGCATGAAGTGTTTTATAATATGTACTTTTAGTTTTCAGCTATTTCAGGTTGTTGCTCGGGATGCTAAGGTGGTTTGTTATTGTGGCCAACATTTATTGGTACGGAATCACTATTTCGATCAGGTTTAGGAATTTAACTTGTGTTCCCTTTTGAACATTTAATCGTGTCCCCCTTTAGTTTATTTTTATTTTGCACCATGAAGCCTTTTTCCATCAGCCAAATTTATCATCATTTTTTATCAGGAGAATCACGATTTTCAAGGAAGATGGGCGCCATTAGCCATGTTGTTAAATGTTGGACAACTGTTCTACGCAATTCTAACTTCGCAATGGGAAGTACTAATATGTATGTGATTTTTTTTTTTTTTTGGATTTGATATGTATATATATTTATAGTGCAGGATTATCAAATCGAATAGCATGTTTAAGGAGCCGCGTGGCCTGATAAATAAAATGCGTATTATCTTATTTCTCGCTCAGTTTATTTTTTAAGATAAAAATATCCCCAAACTAAAAAGAATTTTGATGTGCCAGACATTTCTAAGTTAGATATTATCTTACTGAAAACTTATTTTTTGTAGACTGTTTCTTAAATAGTTCTTTACTTATTCTAAATTCAATTCCTTGTTTATTTGTTTAATTCTGTAAGAGATCCAGTGTTGAATTCAGGGGGTGGCCCGAAGGGAACGTTCCCCATCTGGAGCATTGAAATGCACCCCCCCCCGAAAGAGTTTAGATTTTATGCTTTTAATGCTCAAAAAGTGTGATTTCCACATCGGAACTCTAGTATAATGTCGCCCCCCTCCCCCGGAGCCACAGAAGTCCGTTCCGTAGAAAAATGTCTGAATTCAACGCTGAAGACATCAGTAACATACCTATGATATTAAAATAAATTCATGAGATTTTTCTGTGTTCGATGAAATATCAGAATCATATTGTCTTTTTTCAGGTACTACATTATTATAGAATCAATTTAACATTTTATTATTTGTAGTGTATTAAAATTCAATTGAAAAGGAAGGTCATTTAAATTCTATAATGTTGATTAATAAATTGAGAAATTTATGTTAGTGTGTTATAATGAAATTTATAATGGTATATGGTAAAATAAATTTCAGTAGTCTTTGCATATCAGACAAAATTTTACTTGTAACAAATGTAAAGTTGAATATGCTTAATACCTTGAGGTTGATTTTATCTATATTCATGCTGTAAAAGCTTGCACACAGAAGCTTTAAGCTTGGGCAGCAGAGATCAACTGCTCCGCCTTGGATATTCAAATTTAATTGACTAAAATTTATTTTTCTCACATTATTTTGAAAATAAAAAATGACATTTTACCTTTTCTAATAATTAAAGAAAACAGAAAAAGGGAAAAAGCAAACAGGGAATTTTTGTCAGTAGAGATTTGAGGGGGGGGGGGGGAGATCTCTACTGCTGAACCTTATATTGTGGAACCATGTGGAAAGGAAGACAATTTTTTTTTCGATTTTATTTTGTGTTCATATCTTGAAAAGTATTTTGAATGGGCTTAAGGGAGAATAAACCCTCAGAAGGCCTGAATTTTTTTTATTTCAAAAATATAAAACTTCAATTTTTCAATTAAAAAAAATCTGTAGTAGCTTTTGTTACATTTCTGTATTGTTTTTCATCCTAATTTATTTAAAAATTGTCTTGCATGTGGGGTTTTAACAACAACAACAAAAAAAAATCTTACTTGATTTTATTTCGTATTTGTGCTCTCATTTAATTAAATCTGGTCATGTTTTTAAATGTACGTATTACTACTGCGCAAATTTCAAGAAATAAAAATTGTTCAAAAGAGTCATGATGTCAACATATAAATCATAAATGTCAGTAGGACCCAACTTTAAACTTCAGAGACCTAGGCACAGCATTTTTGCGACCCCTCCAACTACTACTCTTAAGTAATCTCAAAGCTTAGCATTTTTTAGATTCGGCCCCACACAACAATTTCTTCCAGGACTGTGGAGTCGGAGTCTGAATCGAGCCCATTTGGGGGGGGGGGGAGAATCGGAGTCGCTAAAAAACTGTCCGACTTGACTCAGTCTTTAGCTTCTTTTTAGGACAATTCGAAGTGAAATTAAACCAATTATATGTGATTTTAAATTTATAAACTGAATTATTATTTTTGGACTATATATACCAACCAACCCAGGTTAAAGAGGTCCAATAAATTGTCCATGTACGGCATGAAAACTGTTTTTAATTGAAAACTCTCGTTGTAATTTTGCATTTAGTATACAGTCCTTTCTCTCAGTTTTTTGGGGTTTGCAGAACAGGAGGTATTGCAAAAATTGAAAATTCTGCTATTTTTGGACTCCACAGTAGAGTCCGGCATCATGTCGGTGTACCCGACCTGACCCGACCCGTGGTTAGGTTTGGGTCGGGTCGGTGGTATATTTTTTCATTGCGGATAGGGTTCGGGTCGTGTTGACTTTCATTGTTTCGGGTTGGGTTTTGACACTTGCGGGTCGGGTTCGGGTAGAACCGCTTTTTTGAAAAGTATGTCCATAATATTTTTTCAGTTTAAAAATATATATGTCGTAGGCTAATTGAGAAATCCGGCGCTTTGTAAACAGCCTAGGCTCTTTGCACAGAGCCGGTCTAATTGGAGAATCATTTCCCTTTTCCCAATCAGCCTGATGTTTTTCAGGCTTATTGCAAAGAGCCTAGACAGCGTTAGGCTAATTGGAATATGGTCATTTATTTTTCAGTCAGCATGACATTTTTAGACTCATTGCAAAGAGCCTAGGCAGCGTTAAGCTAATTGAAAAATGACCATGCCTATTTAGAAAATGACCAGTTCTTTGTCAAAATATGGTGGTGTATCCAACTCGAACCTGAAAATTCCATTCGAAGTCGACCCGAACACGACAGAAAAATTCCATCGAACCGTAACCCGATCCTAAAAGGACAAAATAAATTATTTCGAGCCGCAACCCGACCCGAATCAGAAAACTCAAGTTAACCCGAAATCCGACTTGAACACGACAAAAAAAAAACATCGAACCGTAACCCGATCCGAACCCGACAAAATAAATTCCTTCAGGTCGCAACGCGACCCGAACCTAAAAATTCGATGTTAACCAGTAACCCAACCCGAACAAGACATAAAAATTCCATCGAACCGTAACCAGATCCGAACCAGACAAAATAAATTCCTTCGTGTCGCAAACCAACCAGAACTTGAAAATAATAGTTAACCTGAAACCCAACACGAATCAAAAATTTAAAAAAAATCCATCAAACCGTAACTCGATCCGAACCCGACAAAATAAATTTCTTCGTCTCGCAACCCAACCCGAACCTGAAAATTGAAGTTAACCCGAAAGCCCACCCGAACCAGAGAAATAAAAATCCATTGATACGTAAACCGATCCGAACTCGTCAGAATAATTTTTGTCGTCACGCATCCCGATCTGAACCAGAAATTTGAAGTTAACCGGAAACTCGACCCGAACCCGATAAAAAAATCTATCGAACCCTAACCCGATCCGAACCCGACAAATTAAATTTCGTCGTCACGCAACCCGATCCCGAACTGAAATTTTAAGTTAACCCAAAAACGGATTTGAACCTGAAAATTTAATTTAACCCGAAACATTACCCAAACTTGAAAATTAAAGTTAACTCGAAACACAAAGTCGAAACGCAACCCGACCCGAAACTGAAAATTGAAGTTAATCCAAAACCCGAACCCGTCAAAAATTTCATCGAACCGTAACCCGATCCGAACTCGACAAAATAAATTTCTTCGTGTCACAACCCGATCCAATCCAGAAAATTCAAGTTAATCCGAACCCGATTAAAAAATCAATCGAACCGTAACACGATCCGAACCCGGCAAAATAAATTATTTCGTGTCACAACCCGATCCAAACCAGAAAATTTAAGTTAACCTGAACACGATAAAAAAATCCATCGAACTGCAACCCGATCCGAACCCGACAAAATAAATTTCGTCGTCACGCAACCCGAACCGAAACTGAAAATTTAAGTTAACCCAAAAACCGATTTGAACCTGAAAATTTAATTTAACCCGAAACCTAACCCAAATTAAAAATTATAGTTTACTCGAAACACAAAGTCGAAACGCAACCCGACCCGAAACTGAAAATCGACGTTAACCCAAAACCCGAACCCGTCAAAAATTTCATCGAACCGTAACCCGATCCAAACCCGAGAAAATAAATTCCTTCGTGTCATAACCCGATGCAAGCCAGAAAATTCAAGTTAAGACGAAACCTGACCCGAACCCGATAAAAAAATCCATCCAACCTTAACCCGATCCGAACCCGACAAAATAACTTTCGTCGTTACGCAACCCGAATCGAAACTGAAAACTAATAAAAGTTATTTTAATTTATATTATAGTTGTTAATTTTACACCTTTAGCATTTAAAAGTAGTATAATTGTTATTTCGTAATTATTAAAAATAAAAATATAGTTTTTAATCGAAAGACGATATTATTACTTACGCTCTCTTAAAATGTGAAATCTATACTTATATAAGAACATGTTCTGACTGACTCATAATAAAAGCTGAACTTCAACCGTTGGTCCTATGGCAATAAAATTTGGAAGACGTATTCCTTACTCAATGTAGGCACCCACTAAGAAAGAATTTTTGAAAATTCACACCCTAAGGGTGTTAAATGAGAGATCGAAAGTTTTAGGTCAATTCGTCCTTTCGTCATATCTCAGCAGCAATTTTAGGTAGGAGCGTGAAATTCGGGATAACATATCAACTAAAGAATAGTTAAACATGTATTTCAGGCGATTTTAGAAATTCAACCACTAAGGGGATTAAATGGGCGGGAGTCCAAAGTTTTCGGTGATTTCATCTTTTCGCCGTATCTAATGAGCAGTTTTAGGTAAGAGGAGTTAATTAAGGAAAAAAAATCTACTGAAAAGATAGTTAAACACGTATTTCAATGATTTTAGATATTCAACAACTAAGGGGGTTAAATGGGCGGTCGAATGTTTTAGATCATTTTACTTTTCCGCCATATCTCAACACAGCTTTAATTAAAAGCGTGAAATGCAGAATTACAAAACTACTAAAACATAGTTAAATAAGTATTTCAACGATTTTAAAAATTCAACCCATAAATGGGTTAAATGGTGATTTAAAGTCTTAGATCATTTCAACATTATACCATCAGTAGTTTTACGTAGGAGCGTGAAATGCAGTAAAACAAATCTACTAAAAAATAGTTAAACACGTATTTCAGTGTGTCACCGACATCAGCTATGAAACCGATTATGGAAGATTAGACGATTAAGACAACTATCGCTGATTTTGTATTAGAAATTTTGCGTGACTTTTTCCAAGGATTTTATTTTTTCATATTTTGTAAATTATTTTTGCACTTTTCGCCTTTTAGCGATTGGATTTAAATTTTTATACAAAATATATAACATTTCCCCCTCTTCACAAAATATATTTTTTAGAAGTATTGATTTGGATTTAAATACAGATTGCCATATTTATGGGCTCGGGAATCCATAGCCGTGTATAATCAGTTTATAAGTGTGAAACTCTCAGAGCTCTATTAATATTATTCTAATTTCAACGATTTATACACTCAAAATTCACAGGGCCCAGTTATAGGGATCGCTGTATTAACGATATACACTATATGGCCATTAATGACAGGCAACTTTCAATTTTAGACATTTTGTCGAATATTTAAAAATATACTTGTCAGATTCTTCTGGAATTGTAGGATCCAAAAGAACAGGTTTGACTTCATATTTATCAATTCGATTTGATAAGGAGGACAAATAGGAAACCAAAAAAAAAAAATTAAAGAAAAAGAATGATACTTGGGATCACCCTGTAAAATAAAATGCACCAAATGATCTATCGCTACAGAATATACAGAATATACTTTTGAAGTCATGTAAATTATAAGAATATGCAGAATTCAGCTAACCCTAATAAATACGTTGATGATAAACAATTTTTAGAAGCCATACAATTTGAAAATGTACAAGACTTTGAACTTGAAGCTCAACTGAAAATTACATAACAAAAAGCCTCAGTAAATAATTTTTTTTATTAAAAACAGGGTTTGTGATTTTACTTATTTATTTAATCAAAAAATCATTTTTTGTTAAAATTTAAATCAGCTATTTTTTTTTTTTAATTCAAAATACGATTTTAAAATTACGCGTTTTAAAGTAAAGTAACCTTTACTAAATCATTAAAATTAATAATTAGAAAAGCTCATTTAAATTTATTTGAAATTTAAAAAATATATAGAAACTCATTCACTTGTTTAATTTGAAATATTTTAATCATATAAACAGTTAAAAATATACAGTTAAAAAATGGAGCAACAGAAAATGATATAATTTGAAAATGTGAATTCTCTTGTACTTTTGAAAACATGGAATAAATTAAACAAGTTGTCTTGTGATATATATCACTTATTTACACTAACTGCAATTTAACAATATACTTTTTATTGAACTATTCTGTATAAAATATATACCACCTTAAATTACCCCTTTTGATAAAATAAAAAGCATATGCACTCTTCATTACTAAAAGCTAAATCTTTTTGTTTTGACCAAATTTCTCTATTAAAAATCTTAAAATATAAAAGATAATGTAAGAATTTTATTCAGAAAAAAATATATAAAAGATAATGTAAGAATTTTATTCAGAAAAAAATATATAAAAGATAATGTAAGAATTTTATTCAGAAAAAAATATATAAAAGATAATGTAAGAATTTTATTCAGAAAAAAATATATAAAAGATAATGTAAGAATTTTATTCAGAAAAAAATATATAAAAGATAATGTAAGAATTTTATTCAGAAAAAAATATATAAAAGATAATGTAAGAATTTTATTCAGAAAAAAAATGCAATTTTAAACATTCTATTCTAGACCTGGATTATATACAGTATTCCTTTAAACATACCTATTCCAGATTATATACATTACTCTGGAATACATACACTATTCATTTAATGAAGTTGGAGCATGTATTTAAAATACTTAAGATAATTATGATTATCTGGTATAAATTTCAATTGATCTGAAAAAATTATTCTTTGTTATTAAAATGTTTGAAAAGAACAACAAATAAATTTATGCTTTAATCTTTTAACATTTTTTAGCTGAGATTTTCTATTTTTAAATTAGAATTTTTATTTTAAAGTGTGATATTTGATTTTAATAAAATTCAAAAAGCAAGGATTTTGAGTTCTGTCTCTCCCAGTACTTAAATTTGCAATGCATTGTTGTCAAAAAATAATATTTATAATCAATTATCTTAACCTAAATTTGAAAAAAAAGTTTATTTAAATAAATCAGTTGATTTAAATCAGGATTAAAATCAAGTAGATTTAAATCAATGAACTCTGATTAAAAATTGTTAGACTATACAAGTGTTATTTAGCAATTATTTAACTTAAATTGAGATCATAGTGCTGAAATATAAATTCAATTATTGATCTAAATATTTTAAGATTTCTGAACTTTCTGTATTATAACTGATTAGATAACGTTGAAGGAATTGGCAATGAAACTATGCTTAGATTTCAAAACATACCAAAATTTACCAATTGCTGTAAAAAAAGTAATTAAAAAAAATTATTTCCAAAATCATGTACTTGCATACAATATTTTAACAAAAGATTGTATTCAAGTAAAAGTTATAACACCAATATGGTGAATCTGCTAAATAAACTTATCAAAAGCCAATTTGATAACTTAAAACCTGCATTATATTTTGAAGAAATAAAATAAGGACTTGTGAATAATACTTATAAACTCTTTACAAATGAAAAAAGCAAAAATATGGAATATATAAGCACTTACTTACAGTGTAAGTCCAGTTGCCATTAAATATATATATATATATTTATATTTAAAATTAATTTAAAATAAAAATACTTTAAAAAAAAATACTTAAAAATTAAGGAATTTTTTAAAAATGTACAATACCAGTATTGGACATCTGTTTCTTGCTGGTGAAAGCTATATTTTGGTAATTGTATAAGGGAATTTATCACCTCTTTAAAATTTCCGTAGGTTACCATGGGATTTCACAATCAGCATTAAAGGGAAAAAATGATGCCACAGGAATATAGTAAAAAAACGTGATAATAATTTTACAAAATGTAACAAATAGAGATTTAGAATATTATCAAATATTCTGCTGAATACTAACTTTTTGAAAAGTATATTGATTACAATTTTTTTTTTTTTTATCATGATTAATAACAAAGAAATAAATGTTTGTGAGTCTTTTATTCCTCAATGGCAGATCACTTAGTAGCAGAATATTAAAAATTGCAAATAATTCAGAAAAAATATCTATAAAATAAGAGTGCATTCAATAAAAAATCTGTCTTAGCAAATATGTATGTGCAATTTTTTTTAACTTAAACTTATTAAAATAAATCAAGCGCATTTAATTTACACAAACATTAAATTGCACATGTTGACAAAATACCATTTTTTTAAATATATAAATTACTTGATTTTTTCTGGCTAACAACAAAAGACAGAAAAAATAAAACAAGCATTTACACTAAAAAAATAAAATTTATTTTCAACAAAACTATAAATCAAAATGGTTTAATAAAACAAATTACAGCATGTATGCTATTGGCTTTTATTCCTTTAGAATTGATGCACTTAGTAAAAAAGCCTGCCTAGATTCCGGCCTAGATAACAGCCTTAATTAAACACCCAGTAGGATGCTACCGCAACGAAATTGACTCAGTTGTACATTTCTCAGAAAAAACTGTCACACCATCAACATACGAAAACACCTTGACGTCCTTTCTAACATCCTCATTCTCTATTAGGCAAGGATGATCTGTTCTAGCTGGAAGGCGACATTGATTACTGCAGTATTATCCTGTAAAAATAACAGTAATAATATTTTTTTTTATTGTATTAATTGCTGGTGACCATGTATATTTAAAAAAATAAAAACAGCACAAGAGCAAAGAATGATTAAGGAGACACTTCGTCTTCAGCGATAAGTATTTTTAAGAACAAAATATTTGGAAATTTACCTTTAAGTAAAAAATTCAAAATTCATAAAATTAAAAAAAAATTATAAAATTATAAAATTTATTAAATTTTTTTAAAAATGTACTCTACCAGCATTGGACATCTGCTTCCTGCTGGTGAAAGCTATATTTTGATAATTGTATAACGGAATTTATCATTTCTTTAAAATTTACATAGGTTACTATGGGATTTCACAATCAGCATTAAAAGAAAAAAAAATGGTGCCACAGGAATATAGTAGAAAAACATGACAATAATTTTACGATATGTAACAAATAGTGATTTAGCAGATCATCAAATATTCGGCTGGATACTAACTTTTTAAAAAGTATATTAATTAAAAAAAAATTATATATTAAATTGGAAATAAAATAATAAAAAAAAAGTGCTCAGTCAAACTGATGGCATTAAGCTCAGAGGCTATTCACAGTATTTGCATATTATACTCTTATTTCAAAGAAAAAAACCATTTATATAAATAAAAAAGGGGGGGTAATTAGCTTCCCTATTTACGTCCTTTATACTTAACCAATAAACGTCCAAATCTAATCAGGGAAGCGCCTTATCAAAATAAACCGGTATACAACATTTGAAGCAAATTGGATAATTTGGCATGAAAAAACTATTTATCTAAATTAAAAGGGAGAATTAGTCCCCGTCCCCCCCCCTTTATACTTAACCAACAGACCCCCCCCAAAAAAAACGAATCAGGGAAGCACTTATCAGAATAAACCTATATAAAAAATTTGAAGAAAATCGGATAATTCTGCATGATAAACCCATTTATCTAAATTAAGGGGAGGAAATTCGTCCCCGTTCCCTCCTTTATACTTAACTAATGAACCCCCAAAACTAATGCGGGAAGCGCCTTATCATAATGAATCAATATACAAAATTTGAAGCAAACTAGATAATTCTGCATATAAAACCCATTTATCTAACTTAAGGTGGATTAGCCCATCGTTCCACCCTTTATACTTAACAAATGAACCCCCAAAATTAATCAGGGAAGTGCTTTATCACAATGAAAATATACACAATTTGAAGAAAATCGGATAATTCTTCACGAAAAACCCATTTATCTAAATTAAGGTGAGTATTTACCCCTTTCCCCCCCCCTTTTATAATTAACCAAAGAACCCCCAAAGCTAATCAGGGAAGCGCCTAATCAGAATGAACTTATATACCAAATTTGAAGCACATCGAATAATTCTGCATGAAAAACCCATTTATCTTAATTAAGGAGGGTGGATCAGCCTCTCGTTCCCCCCCTTTATACTTAACCAATGAACCCCCAACCTAATGAGGGAAGCGCCTTGTCACAATGAAGCTATCTATAAAATTTAAAGCAAATTGGATAATTCTGCAAGAAAAAACACATTTATGTAATTCAAGGGGGCATTAGCCCAAGTTCCCCCCTTTATACTTAACCAATGAACCCACAAAACTAATCAAGGAAGCACCTAATCACAATCAAGATATATACAAAATTTGAATCAAACTGGATAAGTCTGCATAAAAACCCATCTATCTAAATTGGGGGAGACATGAGCTCCGCATTCCCCCCCACCCCTTTATACTTAACAAATAAACCCACAAAACTAATCAGGGAATCTTCTTATTACAATGATCCTGTATAAAAATTTTAAGAAAATTGGATAATATCTATGGTTTCTCTTATTATGGATGGATAATATAGACTGGAGGGATATTATTTTACTTTCATTGAAATTTATTTGGATGGTTTCTTCTTGATATAATCTTGCCAGGGCTGAACCATCCACATAAATTTCAATAAAAGTAAAATAATATTTCCCTCCAGTCTATATTATCCATCCATAATAAGAGAAACCATAGAGATACTCACGCGCAAAAATACAATATGTAACGATGCGGCATCTTTCAATTTACCGAAACTGTGGCTAGAATTACTCCATGGTCAAAGATATGAAAATAAACAATCAAGTAAAAATAATAGATAACGTGCGTAATTTTAAAAAAGTACATGAAAATAATAATTTCAAAGCCCGTGCAGCTTTAGAATATGCTGGGAGGCGTTCGCAGGCTACGCTATCATTCATTCCTTTAGTGTGATTCAATTGATCTTTAATTAGACTACTTCCATTTATTAATTGATTGCTTCTCTTATTAATTAAATATTTGAGTAGTATTAAATGACAATAATGGAAGTTGCGTGGCATCGTGAGTAAATAGTGGTGGTTACCCAGAATCGTACGCAGACCATTACCTCCCGCCTTCTCTCTTGTGTAAATAATTAGGTTACAAAAATTAGGTTCATAAATAGGTTACAATGCAATTAAAGATTATACTCATAGTCTGACAATAAGCTTAACTAGACTTTATTCTAATTAAATAAATACACTTTTATCTAAACACTTTAGTTAGGATGCCTAAGAAACCTTTCACAAAATAAGCTTAATTTAATATCTGCTTTAATTTTGAATGAGAATTAATACGCAATACTGAGTAAAATGAATCATACCTGCGGTTATCTGAAACAGTACGCTGATCATCTTAAAGTCGGTCCTTTCCAAACAGTCCGGCGGGCACTGTATCTAACAATTGCACTACTCTTTTCCTTTTCTCCGCTACACTCTTAAGATTCAAAAACCGCTACTCTATCCATCACCTCGCTCTAATCATCCCCAACTCTCTGCCTCCGTATCTCTCTGTCTCTTCCTCTTCTATCCTCTTTTCTCTCCCTGTCCTTTCCCCCAAAATATTCTACCGTTTTTCTTTGCCAATCCTGGCTACCTTCTTATTTTCCTCTCATCCCTTTCCATTAACTCAAATGGCTAGAATCTTCTCATTGTCTGTAATCCTGCCTCCAAACACAATTATTGGATATCTCTTCGTTTGCATTCAAATAAATCCCGCCTGCTTCGGGGATCATCTCACCCTTTTTCCCGCCGAAAATTCTCGCGCTCTTTTTCAACTCCTAGGTGGTCAGGGGGCGTTCTTGCACTGATAATTTTATCTAACACTGTCAAGTATGACATTTACCAATCCCGACATTCTTTTATTAAACTTACTTCCTTACAATTGTAACCGCTCTTCTCGATGTAACTCACTTTTACACCTGGGTTCCCTAATACCGTTCACACGTGCACTCGCAACTTAAAATCACCACCTGAGCTAGCCTTTTATCTTCTTAGCCCAACCTAAAATTGCCATGTTATTCACGAGCATCCCCATGCTCTATTTCTATTCTTCTAATAGTACATACCTGGCACTTAACCGAAACTTATTTTGAGAAAGAATATTCTAAACTTATAATTTTCTCACGCCTTGCCGATAGTTATCCGGCAATATAGAAATGGTTAAATAAAAGAAAAAAAAACAAGAAAAAAGAAAAAAATCGTAAACTCCGTATTCTGAAATAACTAGGCATCCCAACAACATAAAAATAATAATAATATAACATAAAACTAGGAAAATGCACAATAAACACTAAATACAATACAAAACATAAATAAAACTACTAGCCACAAGACATAGGGTATACCAACGCAATAAAATACCAGACAGTATAAAGTTATGTAAAATTGAAATACTAAAAGAGAGAATTTTTTTTTTCTAATATTTCTTGTGACTAGCTAACAACAACTTTTAACGTGATTTGCAACAACAAGTAATGACAGTCGCGAGTGTTGTAATTATAATACAAATAATGAATAATGCAGCGCCTACCAATTTTAAAAAGAAAAATGTGCTTCCTAAATTTGGAATTTGCAGCCAATCCCATACTTGGGTTGTTGTAGGAGCACTAATCGAAGCTGTGTAATTAGTGTCTAATTTTAATAATTCTACCTACGGTTCGTCTAAACAATATGTAAAGGTACGACATTGTGAGATAGTATTTGATTTAAGGCATATTTTGTCCGTATCGCACTTCTTTTCCGCCTGAAATTTTACAACATGTAGTGAATCTTCTAATTGAAGGAATATGGCCTTAGTATGTATTAATATATGCTGTAGTTGTAAGGTGACCATTCCAACTTCACATGATGAATGCGCGGTGAAAGTCAAACGAGCCAAAAGCTTACAATTATAACAACCATTAATTACCAGATTAGTTTCGCTTAATTGCGGGCAAATAGTAGTAGTTTGCACTGCTATTTTAAAATTAGAAAAATGCAATTGAACTCGAACTGCTGATGATAAAAGCTGTGTTGACTGGAGTTTCTCATTGTTGATTCTAAAGAAATGTATGTGTCTTTGGAGTGGTAACGCTGTGCCTTGTGTAGCTCTCAGGCGTTCTATATTGTCAGGCGCCGTAATACACCGTAATCTGTCTTTAAAAAAATCGCACTTTGTGAGGTCTGGTGAGAATATAAAGTTCTTTGTAAAAGAAGTGTTCGCTTGGATAGCGCCAACCATATGTGCTTGTGGGGAATTTCGTTCTGAGGCTGGGGCTAAATAAGCCTCCTCGGAGTTACCCACTCTCTGAATTAATTTATCAGTGAAATGCAAAGAAGGCTGATTGTAAGCGCCTAACACTGAAATTCTTATACCAGAGTCCGTAATAGCGGTATCAGATGTAATAAGTCTCGAAATAGTGTTATTCTCGACGTGAGTGATTAGAATTTTATATTTACAAGAGTGTCCGACAATAATCGATACCTCGAAACTTTGCAACAAATTCGGTTCGTACCAGACTCTATAAAAGTTGCAACTTGGCCGCGTTAAAATAAAACATCCTGAACCATTTTCACCAGCTAAGCAGTCGGAAAACCGGGAAATTCACGGCTCTCTGAAGATTCGGCCTCAAATTTCAGATCATTTTCATTTTTTTTTTTCGAAACACAATGTCGGCCTTGACCACAAAATTTATTATAGATGCATGAAATCTGGCTAATCTGTTTAGTCCTCACGAGAAACGTAAAGTAAAGACGTTCTTTATTGAACGTACAAAGCACTTCTTCCAGTTTTATTTTTAAAGAGAAGAGATGGTTTTCATTCGCGTCAGAAAACCACAAACAGTTTTCCGCTAACAATGACGGTAGCGAAATCTCTGCCGTCGTGAAAATTTTACAATCACGGGACCCATCATTCATTGTCGTACATGACTTGAGGTCAGATTGTATGATCGTGTTCATGTTGCAGTCTGCCGCAGCGGCGGAGAAAAGACAAATACATGCTAGTATCACCACCGGCAGAGCGGGAATGTTACCTCTCCGAAGCTCATGTTGTTCCAATCTTGCATAGCAGGAACGGAAAATGTCCCGTATTGAATGTCCGATAAATGCACCTAGTAACAATGAACACCGCGCAATTAATTTAAAGACACGAAGGACTGCATAGAAACACATAAGTACAGATAAAATTAAAAATTGTATACTTTTAAAAATCATTTTAACACACAAAAGTAATAAGATAAATGACACTGAAATAATCCAATCTAGAGAATAACGAAATATAGCAGGATAACATTGAAAATGTGATAAGATTTCCTTACATAGGAAACAGTGTCCGATTTGGCACAACGATTTTCCATTGACATGTACCGTACCGAAAACAACTTTCCCACTTCTGTGGAGATAAGTGATTTGTAAATCAGTTTTATAAGCTAATAGTTCGAATGGAATATGAATTATATTGTCAGGTGGTATGGTTAACACGTGTTCGAAATCAGAACTCCTAAGAATGACGCGTCCGGGGTCTGGAAAATGTAATAACGGATCCCGAAAGGAGAATGTCAAATTGTTCTGTGTAAAAGACGCCGTTTCACCTTCTAAGAGTTTTCTGCGTAAATTGTGGACAGTTTTAATCTTGGTGTCGTAGAAGCACACGTCCAGATTAATTATTGTCGGATTAGTAACTGTTGAATCCGGCATCACGGCGATCAGGTCCACTCGTTTAAATGTAGAAAAACAAAAGCATGTGTTATTAGTAAAACATGTATGATGTCTGCAAAAATGTGAATCACCATTACAGTTATTTGAAGTACACACACACTGTTGCATGATGTTCGTGAAGCACTCATATGTAGTAGATTTACTGTCATTTCGAATGGGGTCTGCACGCACCAGAAAATTCGAAGGATGAAAAAGTTCATTGTCAAATAAAATAAATGTTCGTTTAATGACAATACAGGTCTTGCAAGAGTGAAAATAGCAAGATTCCTGAGGCAAATCCAGTGTGTTCCAAAGGCTTTTGGGTATATGAGAACAATTTCTCATATTTGCTGAGTAACATATTTGTCCGTGAAGGTGCCTTTGGCGTGCACACACCTCCTTGGCAAAGTGGAGTAGGAAAACTGCAAGGAAATGATTTAATTTTACACAGTATTCCGAAAATTGAAAAGTTAATTTATATTAATAAAGACAAATGTGCTAAGAACATATTAAAGTTTCGAATCTCACAAAATAATAACATTAATAATATATAATTGTGAATTCGTTTTCACTCTTTTAATTTAAATTTAAATTTTATTTATTTATTTATTTATTATTATTAATTGTCTTTCTTTCTTACTCTCTCTCTCTTTTTTTTCTAAAAAAAAAATGATTATTTGGCATAAGAAACTCAACAGTGATGTTTTTCTTTCCTTAAGGAGAAGTAACTATATAAAACAGCAGAAATAACTGCTGATAATCCACTAAGTTGTTGATAAATGTTATAATGTGGAACCAAAAAAAATTGCATATATAAAAAAAAATTTCTATTGATGAAATTGAAAAAGCAAATTTTGAAAAGAATTATACATTAAAAAAATCAAAGGAGAGGAAATAAAATGTACATGGGTAAACATCACTCTAAATTGTTATTTCCACAACCCTGGCCAGAATGTAGCGAAAAAACCCAAATATGAGATCAATTTAGCCCACATTTTAAATTTACAACTGTCAAAATTACTTATATTATGCAGAAAATGTATAATTATAAAATCTACTTAGAGAGAAAGTTAAAAAAAATAATGTAGCAAATCTATAGATAAGGCTGAAGTTAAAAGTCAGTGCAGAAATGTAAAAGAGAAGAGAGAAAAAATAAATAAATTAGGACGTAATCTAAAATTATGAATTTTCAAAGCCCTATCGAAAGTTTAACTATCTATAAATTTAATATTAACGATTTCAACAAATATAAGTGGTAATAAAGAAAAATTAATTCTAAAACTTGTAAACGAACTATAAAGATAAATAACATGTATTTTAGCACCAATGGAATATTTATATACATAAGCTAAAATAGTAATTACGACAAAATAAGTCAAAAAAAATATAATTCTAAAACTTGTAAACGAACTATAAAGGTAAATAAAATGTATTTTATCGTAAATGGAATATTTATATACATAAGCTAAGATAGTAACTTCGACAAATATCAAAAACATAATTCTAAAAACTTATAAACGAACTATATAACGATAAATAACATGTATTTTATCGCAAATGAAATATTTATATACATAAGCTAAAGTAGTAATTTCCTAATACAAACTAAATACACTGAACATTTGTTTACGATACCATAGACTATTAATCCTCATACTGCCAGTTATCAGTTCAACTAAATATCCCTACAAATCCTATAACTTATCATTAATTTCACACAAAAAAAATTAATTAAATTAATTAACTATGCACAATAATGAAGTATAAATGATAAAACATCACATCACATCAATATCTTTTTATACTATGACTAAACAAGTGGGTCTTCCATCCCAAATATTTTTCTTTCTTTCTTTTTTTTTTTTTTTTTTTTTTAATCCTACACTGTAACCTTATACGCCCAGTCCAAGAAACGATCAGCTAAATAACGTGGTTCAATAGGCCGCAAGTCATAAATGTGACTCTGAACCCCATTTACCTGTGTGGGAGGGGAGTATACAGCAGTGTCTTGAGAGCTATCACCTTCGGGTGCGTCCAGTTGCGACGCAATAATTCCTGAACCTTGACATGGTGGGTGGCAGGAGGACTTATGTCTGGAGGGGTAATAACCATGTGAGACATGTCAGTGTCGCTGAATGAATTGTCAACTATAGGGGGAACGGTGATATTAACAGGAGAATTTTGGCTGCTACCGCTACCCTGAAAAACTGGAGGCCATAATAAGTCTAAATTTCCATTGTCATCGAAAACCGCGTGTGGTCTCGCAGGTGAGATATGCTGCCTGTGGGTGTTTCCCGGGGAATCTGTAGTCGTAATAGGGGGGTGAAGATTTAAGTGTTTTCTCCGGTCAGGGAAAGG
The DNA here is from genome assembly GCA_963931845.1 of Maratus michaelseni. Classification (NCBI taxonomy): domain Eukaryota; kingdom Metazoa; phylum Arthropoda; class Arachnida; order Araneae; family Salticidae; genus Maratus; species Maratus michaelseni. Next base: position 425,899,809 of record OZ007592.1, read on the forward strand.
AATAAGCCTTTCGGCGTGCACTTTAACGTCTTTTGTGTGTATTTTGAATGGGTCAAAAATAGTATAGTTAACCGCATTATGTCGCTGTTTAATTTCGTATGGACCAACATTAAAACGTTTTTTTGTAGTTAGTTTATATCTGTCACAATCCCTAGTATGAAGAAAAACACGTTGACCTGGAACAAAATCTCTATTTTTAGCGAAAGTATGTTGATAATCGCGTGATTTTTCAGCTGCGCGTGCTATACTCTCTTTTATTTTCCGGTTAACATACTGCAGTTGTAAAGCCCTTTTTTCACATAATCCTGATGAGATACATGTTCCACTGATGTCGGCTCATTTATAATATCCGTAGGCATTTTTGGTTCAAACCCGAACTGGACAAAAGATGGCTTTTCATTTATAGAAGTGTGATGCGTGTTGTTGTAAATTAGAGCGTAATATGAGGTAAATTCGTCCCAATTTAACGTTTCTTCTGCAAAAATGGCAAGCGATTTCTTTATATTTCTGTTAATACCTCAGCAGAGCCATTTGACCTTGGTAATTGCGGGGTCGTTGCTAATTTAGTCACGCCGAATCGCTTACATAATTTTTGAAGAATTTCTGCCGTAAAACAACTAGCTCGATCCGTTAAATATCTATCTGGCACGCCAAAAATACTAATATAGTCTATTAGACATTCAGCCACATAAAATGCTGTAGTATTAGGCAACGGGTATAATTTAATATATTTGGAGAAATGATCTAGAAAGGTAAGAATGTACCTGTTATTCCTTGATGTTTTATTAAATGGACCGATAAAATCTCCGGATATGAACTCATTAACTTTTGATGGAAGGTAATGGGCCTGTATAGGGACTGGTGCAATCTTATTTGGTGACTTAAACGAAATACAGGTCTGACATGATTCTACGAAATTCTTGGTGTCGGAATAAAGGTTATTCCAATAATATTTTTGGCGGGCAGTATTATATGTTTTCATTACGCCAACATGAGCTAAATGTGAAATATTGAGTATATGAGCATAATATTTTTTTGGAACGACTATTTGCTCGACCATCGTAGATTTTCGTACGCTCGGAATAAAAGTCTTATGCAACAGTAAACCATTTCTTAAAAAATAATTTGGAAATTTTTGTGAGATTTGCCTAGGGCTATTTTCTAATTCAGTAATAATTTGCAATAATTTGTCATCGTTGTGTTGCTCGGTCTTAATATCAGATATGTTAGGTACATCAATTTGAATAGCATTTAATTTTAACTGATTTAAGTGTGACGTTTGATCATGAGCCGTGGTTTTAGAATAAAATAATATATAAGCTTCATCATTAAGAACAGCTAGTGACGATACCGACCTAACTTCAGAATCATCCATTAAAATCCACTTATCTAATGCATTTCTAACATAGCAATAATAATGTCCGTTATCACTAGAGGGACCTTTATGCACAAGTACCGCTTTCAAATTATAATGTAATGATTCATTAACCATTGAATCAACGACATATGGACGTAAATCTATGTCTAAAGGATACGAAATGATTTTAGAAATTTTGTTTTCGTGAGAGTTTGAATAATCAAATCTTTTTATTTGGAAGGTGATTACTTCAGGAATTTTTGAAATAGAGATTTTCTTTAAAGCTTTAACATAATTCTTGCAATAATAACATTTATAGTGCTCAGAAAGTTGCTCAAATGTCGTGAACTGCTGTAAAGCGTCTTCTAACGTATTTGTAGCTTGTGTTAATGATAAAGATATGTCCGTAAAGGAATCGAATGCAAAACTTTGCTTATTACAGTTTAAACATTGTATTTCGCTTTGAAATATCCCTTGGAAAATTGAATGAATCGAAGGAGATATATCATTAGCGGGGATAGAATTACTGTAAATTTTGTGAAATGGAGTAGCTAGTTCAATTTTGTGTAGTACTTGACATAAAAATTCGTGAGCATCTGCTTGCATAAATTTTTGAAGATCTGTGCCTATCTGTTCTAAGTGGTTATAAACGTCTATTGGTCGCATAGTTTTTTCTGTGGTCGTACTTAAAGAATGGAAATGTTTCTTTAACAAACATATCATGCAAAAATTCGGATTAGTACAGTGTGACATGACACATGAGAGATATTGTTTTAATGGTTGTAATGAAATAAGTGTCTGTAAAACAACATTCATATAACACGAATTCCCAAAGTTAATAAGACCTACACCTACCCATATAGCACCAAAGCTTCTGAAAACCTCCCCAGGCGCTCCAATTCATCCCAAATTCCTCCTGAAACTGCAATGACGCTATCAGGCGTTCCTGGGGAAGATGCTTTAATCACTTCCCGAGGACTGAACTCCCAGATTCTTCCCAGGGAGCAGTCTCCTGGGGATGATATTCCCGGGGAAGTACCTAGGAAGAGACAGTGCTGGTGCCATCTCATGGGTGATTTTGACACTAAAATAACTTATTATAACTTTTTTTTTTTTTGATTTGATGTGGTTCGATTTTTTAATTAATAAAGTTTATATTATTATTTGATTTATTTTATTACCTACAGACATCTGGTTATTGTTTAACTTTTAATTATTGTTATAATATTTAATTATCCTTATTTAGATATATTTTTAATTTATAAAATGCAATCAAAATGTAATTAAATAAATTGAATATAGAAAATTAAATTTAATATTCCACATCATATATTAATAATTAAAATAAATTAATCTTTAAATATAAATTGAAAATTTATTATTTATTTTATTTCTGATCTTTTAAAAATTAACTTATATATTAATTCATTTTATTATTACATTCATTAATTATTTTTTGTCTGAACTTTCAACAATTACTTATATATTTATATATTTTTACTATTACTTTTTCATCTAACTAATAATTTTACATTGATTTCACTTATATACGTTATTATTTTCTATAGAAATAATTTAATGTTAAATATAAAATTGATTTACTTTCTCCTAATAAATTATTTTTATTTTTAATTATAAGAAATCACATTTTTTTTTCCGAAACACGAAATTTATCAAAAGTTTAATATATATTTATATATTTGTATATAACCATATTTTATAAATTAAGGATTAGAAATACCTAGTAAAAATTATTTCTTCTGATCCTTTAAATATAGTCTTATAATATTAAATTATTATTATTATTTGTATTAAATAATTAATCATTTCATATTAATTTGAATTATATATATAAATAATTTTTGGATCAATATTTAATTTTAAAATATAAATTCGATTTTTTTTTCGCTGACCATTTTAAATTATCATATATATATAGATATATTTCTTTTATTATTCCTAATAAATGAGTTTTTTTTTTTTTTTCGTAACTGCAAGAAATCAAAAGGAATCAAAAATTTGTTACAAATAAGGATTTTATCAACAGTTTAATATATATTTACATATTTGTATATATTCAGAATTTGCTAGTTAATAGAATAAAGAGAAGCATTTTTAAATTAAACAATCTATTTTAAAAAATCTTATTTCGATTGTAAAAGTTAATTTTCATGTAAGTTTCAAAATCGAATCATATTTAAGTCATATCGAGCATAGTTACTTTTATTATTATTCTTCTATTAATAATTTTTTTCTGATCTTTTTAAAAATTACATATATATTTATGTATTTTAATATTACATTTTCAACTAATTAATAACTTTATATTTATCGTCATTATCAAATCAATAATTTCTTTACTTTTAAGTCTAAATTATAACACCAACTTAAAGAGATTACATGCTCTATTGAAATGGCACATTTGGTTTTAAAAAATACAAACATACACCCCCCCCCCCCCCCCCGCCGCGTGAAAGATTTTTATTTAAAAATATACATTCTTACAAAATCGAGTTAAAGATATAAATTCGTGCAGATTATTATCACGGACCTGGTCAATACCACTTGTCTCATTTAATATAGTTTATATATGTGTTGGTAATGAGCATATGTTCGCTAAATGATGTCAATTTTTAATTATGTATGAATTTTTATGAAGTGTGTGTTCTGGAGGTTTTACCATATTTTGTTTTATTTTATTTTTTAAATACAAATTAGTTATTTTCTATTACCTCTTTCAAATTACGATACATGGTATATATTTTAAATTCTTAATAATAAAGGTGAAATCTCAATTTAGTGAACTTAAGAAATATAAACAACATACAGTTTCAGAAAATATAAATAAATATTTATCTTTCTAAATAACAAATATTTCTCCAGAATTTAAAACTGAGTTGTGTTTCGCTTTAGTTGTTACTTTTAGTTGTCGCTTTTGTTAGTATCAATATTAGAAATCAAATTGAGTTTTGCTTATTCTAATTCTAAATTTAAAATTATAATATTTCTAATTTAAAAAAAAGTGCATTTTGAATTTGTTTTTTCAACTTTTGATTTTTAAAAACGTCATTTTTTTTCTTACTTTGTTTAATTGTGATTATTTATAATTTATAATTTAATTTATTTAATTTTAAATATTTTTATTTAATTGGCCCCCTTCTCATAGACCCCTGACCCTGATATATGTGGCTCCTAACTAAAATGATAAAACGCAATTTTGTTGCAAATGATAAAACACCCCTTCCCTTTACAGCTTGGGGAATTCGGTTCAAAACGACGACTTTCATAGTATTTTCTAAAAGAGCTGCGTTTCCAAAAAAAAAAAAAAAAAAAAAAAAAAACGTTTTTCTAGTATTACATAGTTTCTAAATAAGACCGCCTGCCAATTTAATGCACTTCTGAACAAAAACGAGTTAAAAAATGTGTCAGAAAGCAGCTCCTTTGGGTTTGAGAACAGCCTTAAATAATTGATACGCTTTTTTCTAGTTATCAATTTTAAATTGTATTGAATATATATCAAAGGGTATGCATCTTTATTTGCAATAAAAGTTACAGAATTCCTGCTATACGAAGAGAAAAAATATGCATGTTTTCTATTTACATTTTACATTTTTCTAAATACATGAATACCTTATAAACGATTCAGGTACAACGGCCGTGTAGCGTAATCACTAGAACGTGCTTCTCGTATGCGTAAGTACCCAGGTTCAAATGCAGTCGGCGGTAAGAAAGTTTATTCCGTAAAATCTGTACTATAACTTTCATGTGATTCTGTGTGCGAGATTTAAAAAAGTAATGTCTGTTATATGTGTTACGTAAATTTTTAAAAAATAATGTTCGTATTTATTATTAAAAAAAATACTTTTTACATTACGTCGAATAATAATAACTTCGGATGTTTGTTTATGCACATTAAGTGGCTCTGAAGTCTCCCAAATTCCCTCCGGTATTACTTCCTGAAATCTTCCCTAGAACAACCTGGGGAGGAACCTGAAGGAGGTCCTGGGGAGCTCCCCGGGATGCTATGAGGCGGACATTTTCGGTTCCTGAGGACCTCCTGGTGACAAATTTTTGCATCCTCAGGGATGCCTGGAGGATGAATGTCAATCTTCCTGGGGATGTCCTAGGGAAGCACATGTGCTATATGGGTAGTCTGGGATCTTGAAAGTTTAATGTGTTTTCCGGTTCATTTTTGTGTAATACATTTACTCGTTGAGTTGCGAGAATTCTCTTATCGGTTTTATCAGAATTTGTAAAGAAATCTCTTGACAAAATGTCTGCGACCACATTTTCCGAGGAGGAAATATGCTTAAATTCATAATTATACTCAGACAAAATTGTAAACCAACGCGTGAGTCGATTGCCTGGCGATTCAAGTTTCGACATTTGTGTAATTGCTTTGTTATCGCAGTTTATGAGAAAGTGCCGTCCATAAAGATAATGTTTAAACGTGGATAAACAACATATAACCGCCATTAGCTCCTTTTCTTGAATCGTGTATTTCTTTTGAGTATTGTTAAGCTTTTTCGAATAAAAGGCGATGGGTAATACAACACCATTTTCGTCCTCTTGTCCTAACATTCCGCCTATAGCAAAATCGCTAGAATCAGTAGAAAGAATGAAGTCTCTTTGAAAATCGGGGTGTATAAGGATGGGTGGGTGGGAGAGACGCTCTTTAAGTATCTCGAAGGAGTTTTGGGATTCCATTGTCCATCGAAATCTTGCATTCTTACGAGTGAGATCGGTAAGGGGGGTAGAAAGTTTAGAAAAGTCTTTAATAAATTTTCTGTAGTATGATACTAGTCCCACAAACCTACGGATCTTTTTAACAGTATTTAACAGTATTTGGAATCGGAAAATCTCGGATTTTTACAATATTTTCATCAATAGGTCGAATTCCTGCTGAATTTAATTTGTGACCTAGAAAATTAATTTCTGGCAGAAAAAATGAACATTTTTCTGGGTTTACAGTGATGCCAAACTGGCGAAATCTTTCTAATAATTGTCGTAATTTTGAAAGCATCTCTTCAATGTTTTGCGATCCGAACGCAAAATCGTCAATATAATTTGATATTCGTAACTCTGAAAGGGGCGCTAATATTTGATCAGCTAATTTCGCAAACTCCTCAGGACTATTAATTAAGCCCTGAGCCAATACCTTATATTGAAAATTGCCATTTTCTGAACTAAATGTAGTAATTTCTCTGTCACCTGGTCTCAAAGGAATTTGCCAGAAGCTATTACTTAGATCTAATGTTGTGAAAAATTTATTTCCTCTTAATTTTTCCAATAAATGTTGAATTATCGGTAGTCGATGTCTTGGATACTTAATGTGCGCATTTACTTTCCGATAATCAACTACCATACGCCACTTTTGTTTCGTTGGGTCGTTCGAATGATTTTTCTTTTTAATGAGAATTAGCGGCGAGCTAATATGCGAATCTGAACTTTCTATAATGTCAGCGTCTAACAATTCTTGAATCTGACGATCAACTTCGTGTCGTAAAGCTTCCGGTACCCGATACGGTCGGCTAGACGGTAATTTATTAACGTCTACTTTTATTTTCGGTAGTATCGCCTCTGTTCTACCTGTCGTGTACACTCTTTTACTAAACACGTCTGCGAATTCAAATAAAACATCTAGCAATTTATTTCTTGTTACAGTGTCTAAATGCTCAAGTTTGAAGTCAGAGGGCTTTAATTCTGATCGTCTTAATTGCTTTAACTTCTCAGTGTTTCTATTATCAAAACTACTGCTAACTGTGCCAAATTTTGTGTTTTTATTTATATGTATAGTTTCGTCGGAACAATTAGAAACACGCAGTCTTATAAATCGTTCATTTTCTATCGTGCATACATTATTCATAACTTTAATATGTTGGTTTTTCAATTTGGAAAAAAAATTCACTGCAGTACCCGTGTGTATAGTTTTATCTAAAGAAAATTCTATGTCTTTGCGTTCTCGAGGCGCTAAAATAACATTCGTTGGTAAATATGCATAATTTGTTTCGATCGTTCCAACGCTATCGTGCAAAGCATCCTTTATAGAGATAACGGCGTGTTTTGACTTCAGTTTATTCGTATCAAAACAAACACTAAATTTTCCCAACTTTAAAAAATCATATCCTGCAATTGCACTATAATAATTCGATAATTCATTTTTCACTATATAAAACTTCTTCTGAAATTGTCTGGTACCAATTTGAATAGGTAAATTCGCGGCAGTCGTAATGCTTATATCTTCTCCTGTAACTGATACGATTCTTGCATCGATTTTTAACTGCTTGACTCTGTCATCTACCTTAATTAGATTAAATTTTCTTTCTGTTAGGAGTGACGCACTGGAACCGCTATCTAACAAACATTTTATTAAATTACCCGCAATTCTCAATTCAATAACTGGTAAAGAATTTTTCCTTTTAACGCACCCGAAATCGCGTAAGACATTTTGCGTGTTTATTCTTTCAAAGTAAGTATCAGTCGTATGCTCCTTTTCTCCTGCGGCTAGTTGGGAACTAACATGCGGGCTTTGACAGTCAGTTCCCTTTAAGCGTTTTCCGAAAACGTGTAATTACTTCTGAAACCGCGAGAAGTTTGACCGCGCCTGCTACTGTTATAACGCTGCGGACGAACGGGTCTTTGAGATCGTCTATCATTGTAACCTCTCCCTCGGAAATTTCTGCTCTCAGGGTTCGAAAAGCACTCTGAGGTGTAATGAGAAAATCGATTACAAATATTACATGTGGGCTGGTTACTGCGTACAAAGGATCTGTTCTGCGATGTACGAAAGTCCCTACCACGTCTATAATTACTTTGAAAATCGGGAGAATTAATAGGACGTCTAGATGTTTGTTCAATTTTCAAATGCTCAACTTCCTTAGCAAGATTATTTATTAACTGGGTCGTATTTGACGCATGAGCCTCTAGCATGGATTTAATCTCACTGTTGTTAGTAACAGCTGACGTATTGTTAGCAAACTGCGTCTCCAATATTTCATCATTCAAGATGTAATTCGCCTGAAGGGATTGAACAAAATTTAAAGCCTCTTCAAATGATCGCGGGTCTTTTTTAAGATTACTTAGTTTTTATAACGGGCTGACAAACCGTCTATAAATTTGGCCAATTTTGTTTCCTCGAATATAGCTTTAATTGCGGCGTTTGATAGGTCAGGTGAATTAAAAAATCGTTGAGTCGCCACGGAAACGCGTGCAGCATACATCTTAACAGACTCATTTGGGCCCATAACACAGTTCGAAAATTGCTTTTGACGAACTCCGAGACTGTATTGGGTATCAAAATAAGATAGAAATTTCTTCTTAAATTCCGTGTAATCTTTCTCTTGATTCAAATCAGGGGAATTAATTACACTAGCCAGAGCCTCTCCTCTAATACGGGATCGCAGAATTAACAATTTTTCCTGGTCTGTACATCTCGCCAGACCTGTTACTGTTTCTATATTTTCAATAAAATAACTGGGTGAAATTGCAGAAATGCTATCATACTGCGGTAAAACGGATTGAAATGCCGCTAATTTTCTAATAAACGCCTCTGATTCATGATTATTATTTGGTGGAGGATCCTGGGGAGGAAGGTGGGTCTGAAGGGGGCATGTTTAATTAAAATACGGTAGAAAAATTATATATATATGCTTTTTTTCTCTAATAAATTATACCGAACACTAACCTCTCATTATCTAACGAAAGTTTGAATAGTAATAATAATAATAAAACCAATATAATATACAGTAATACTCAAAAAAGTTCATAAATCATAAAATACACTAAAATATGATAAAACCTATACTAATTCCACAATAAATAATGAGAATAGAAATTTTCGTATAAAAGCTTTTAAAAGATCATCGTACCTGAATTCATAATGTCTCGAATTATAGATAATATATAATATTATAGATAATATATAGATAGATCTCTAGATAATATAAGTAAAGCAATATATTAAAGTACATTTACATTCACCCAAGAATAGTGTCATTTGTGAAGAAAGAGAAAGGAAAAGGAGAAAAAATAAATTCTTGACCCCTAGCATTCCACAATACAAAACTGTACGGAAAGAGTAACAAACACTGTATCATTAAACATATCTGTAACAAAGAAAGAGAAAAGTAATAAAAAGTTTATAATCCTCATTTTAATAAAATTTCTTTCTGTCCGTTTTTTTTTTCCTAAAAAAAATTGAATATTTTTGACGGTAAATTAAAAGTGTATTAATGTTTACCTTCATAATTTTCATTATCATTCTAGTAATTTACCACTACAGAGGTATACATTAAATTTTTAACAATAGTATAAAACTATAAGTCGCGGCCACCATTGCTGGGAGGCGTTCGCAGGCTACGCTATCATTCATTCCTATAGTGTGATTCAATTGTTCTTTAATTAGACTACTTCCATTTATTAATTGATTACTTCTCTTATTAATTAAATAGTTGAGTAGTATTAAATGACAATAATGGAAGTTGCGTGGCATCGTGAGTAAATAGTGGTGGTTACCCAGAATCGTACGCAGACCATTACCTCCCGCCTTCTCTGTAGTGTAAATAATTAAACATTAAATTTGAACTAAACAGTTTATTAGAACTTTCATAAATAGGTTACAATACAATTAAAGATTATACTCATAGTCTGATAATAAGCTTAACTAGACTTTATTCTAATTAAATAAATACACTTTTATCTAAACACTTTAGTTAGGATGCCTAAGAAACCTTTCCCAAAATAAGCTTAATTTAATATCTGCTTTAATTTTGAATGAGAATTAATACGCAATACTGAGTAAAATGAATCATACCTGCGGTTATCTGGAAAAGTACGCTGATCATCTTAAAGTCGGTCCTTTCCAAACAGTCCGGCGGGCACTGTATCTAACAATTGCACTACTCTTTTCCTTTTCTCCTCTACACTCTTAAGATTCAAAAACCGCTACTCTATCCATCACCTCTCTCTAATCATCCCCAACTCTCTGCCTCCGTATCTATCTGTCTCTTCCTCTTCTATCCTCTTTTCTCTCCCTGTCCTTTCCCCCAAAATATTCTACCCGTTTTTCTATGCCAATCCTGGCTACCTTCTTATTTTCCTCTCATACCTTTCCATTAACTCAAATGGCTAGAATCTTCTCATTGTCTGTAATCCTGCCTCCAAACAAAATTATTGGATATCTCTTCGTTTGCATTCAAATAAATCCCGCCTGCTTCGGGGATCATCTCACCCTTTTTCCCGCCGAAAATTCTCGCGCTCTTTTTCAACTCCTAGTTGGTCAGGGGGCGTTCTTGCACTCATAATTTTATCTAACACTGTCAAGTATGACATTTACTAATCCCGACTTTCTTTTATTAAACTTACTTCCTTACAATTGTAACCGCTCTTCTCGATGTAACTAACTTTTACACCTGGGTTCCCTAATACCGTTCACACGTGCACTCGCCACTTAAAATCACCACCTCAGCTAGCCTTTTATCTTCTTAGCCCAACCTAAAATTCCATGTTATTCACGAGCATCCCCATGCTCTATTTCTATTCTTGTAATAGTACATACCTGGCACTTAACAGAAACTTATTTTGAGAAAGAATATTCTAAACTTATATATTCTCAGAATATTCTCACGCCTTGCCGATAGTTATCCGGCAAATATTCTCATTTTGTTTTTGAAAATGACTCGGAAAGAGTCGAAACATGTAAAACAACTAATAAAAGTTATTTTAATTTATATTATAGTTGTTAATTTTACACCTTTAGCATTTAAAAGTAATATACTATTACAAGGTGTTATAATTTATTATATTGTTATAACAATTATACTTTTAAAATATCAATAAAAATACAGATAAACGTCGAATTAAATTCCCTCGATAATATAACTAACACGTGTAACGCATCTGATGTCAATTGAATAAGCCGCGACACCACGATCATGCACGTTTTGCGTTAAATCCTATATTTTGGCGACATTTATTTTCCTTTATAGAAAGCAGTCGAAGGGATAATGGAGAAGTACACAATTTTCTATAGCATCAGTATAAAATTCCCCGATGTAGCGACATTGCTTACTTAACTATTTTACACAAGATAATTTTCAAATGTTTAATTGATCATATTTAATCAATCACGAAAACAGTTGTTTCGGCAGCATTTGATTCGATCTTAAAATCTCTCAGTCAAAGAAAAAATTAATGAAAATCCGAATACAGCACATCGCCAATGGCCGTTTAATTATATAATTCAATCTTCCGTAATTGTATTAGAGTTGATCAAATCAGAGTGTTCTTAAAGTTTGCGGTGTCAAAACGGGGGTTGACGAACGTAGCTCGTAGAGGGTAGAACCCCCCAGTAATTTTTATTAGCATATATAATTATATTTATTTTAATTTCCCTTATAGGGATTGCCGTATAATCAGTTTACATGCGTGGAACGCATAACATTATAAAAGACTGCAGGTCGCCAAGCAGTTTTCACATACTGTACCTCACTCCGAATCATTTGGAAACATTATGAGTGGTGATAGATTTTTACACGGGACTCCGCGTATGTACTTTTATATCGCTTCTTTTTATGTGATATCACTTCTTTTTATGACTGACGTTTTAGGTTTGTGGCTTGGCGGGATCATTTACAACCCTTGTTTTTGATGTTTTATTTGATGAGATATCACTCCTTTTTGTAAGGTATTTAATTTCAATTATACAGATTCCATTTTTGTTCAGAAAAGAAAAGAAAAAAATGAAAGGGGCAAAAAAAATAATAATGGGGATGCTATAAACGGAATTATACAGTTTATTGAGTGACTTATTCCAATGTACATGTCGCTACCATATCAACGGGGAAACTTTTATATTAATTTCCTTACATTGTATTCATCAGATTATTTATGACATGTTTATTTTCCTTTTTCTTTTGTTTATATCACTCTTCCGTTTATATACATTCAAAAAACAAAAAAATAGAAAATTTTACAGTAGTTTAAAAACTAATTAAAATACTGCAGTTTCAGAAAAATCTGGAAAAATAAGAAGCACTTTTTTTTCGGTCAATATACCGAATATATCTCCATAACAATAAGTTTATGGAGCATTATAAATGTCTAATTTTGCCCTTTGTTATGCTGGAATAATTTTTAACTAAAGAAAAAATCCTGAAAACAAAATCACAAAGAAAAATGTTATAAATGCTGCCCTCTTTATTTTTCCGGTAACATAAATATAAAAAAATTGAAATTTAGATTCATGCAATATATATCACGCACTTCTATTCTCTTTCATTATTTGATTTGCACAACATACACACATCATAATACATACAGCATTGCTAAAATTTTCGATAAATTTTTCAATCTGCCGTAATCAAGTTGTAGTTTACAGCAAGTATATGAATTGTGCAGCACACTAGTAATCGATAGCTAAATGAACACTTCATAGTAACTACATGTATTTTAATGGAGCACTTTTGGATCTGTTCGTAATTGTTTGGATTTGTCAGTGTTCGTAACATTCGTCAGGTAATTAATAGTTAATTTAGACGCTGCTAGTGTAGTTTTTATTATAAACGTAATTTGTATTTACATTTAAATAAGAAAGTATATTTTGAGCTCGTCTAAAAAAGTTAATCAGCTATAATTTTATGAATTTGAAAGTTCATGTATATTGAAGGAAAATGTACGGTATTACATTTTATTATATAATTTTTTTAGTCATAAATAATCTCAGTGCAAACAAACTAATACAACAGTAGCCATGCTAGTTTCTATGTACAGGGTGGTTTTAATATAAGTATCCCTATTTGGAGCTGTCTGTAGCTCGAAGAAATAACCCGAATGAAACCAAAATCGGTACACTTACTATTCGAGAAGGGGGAAGAAAAATGGAATAATAATAAAATAATAATTGCAATAATCATCGACAGATGGCGCTACTGAGTGGGAAATATAATGTGTAATACAAGCATAGGGAATTAAGGCTTCAAACCGGATGGCACACCTAATTTATTCAAAAATGTCACAGTGAATGTGGTTACGCTTTTACAAGGCGTTGCCGATGATGTTCAGGTTCCACACGGCCATTGTGCTGGAGGACAGAATCCAGGCGGCGCACGACGTGCTCAACTGCGGAATGTAACGTATCAGAGGGGATATTTAGCACATGTTTTGCTATGCAGTAAAGTAATGGAGGTTTGCGACACCTCCAAGGTACACAATATTACACATTACGCATCGCACTCAAAAGCGCCATCTGTCGGCGATTATTGCAATTAATTATTTTTATTGTTCCATTCTTCTTCCCCCTTCTCGAACATTAAGTGTACCGATTTTGGTTTCATTCGGGTTATTCCTTCAAGCTACAGACAGCTCCAAATAGAGATACTTATATTATAACCACCCGGGATATATGAATACAAAATATTAAAATGTTCATTATATTTAAAAATTTCCTTTCGAGTGCAAATATTTCAAAATAGATGTTAAAATGGAAAAAGAAAATTTAATCTTTTCGATAAACATAATTCAAATATACGAAACATTAGGACTTTGTATTATAAACATGCTATAAAAATACAAAAACGAAGTACAATCAATAAATACAACCTCCTTGTAAATATAGAAAAATCAAATATGTTAGTTTTTTCAGGTTGAAGTAGGTTTTGAACCATTGTAAAATTTATCGAAATAAATTAATAAATGCTCTTGAGTCCCTATTGATATTTTCTCAGTTTTATGTAACCTTATCAAAATCGCAGTGTTATATCGGGACCACTGAGTGCAGTGGTCCGCACATGAATACGAAACGTCATAGATTACGGAGGAAAAATTATGGTAAAGCACCGATTCCCTCTCATAAGGTAGTATTATGAAGTAGATATCTTCAAACTCAATTTTCGCTTTAAAATATTGCGAAGCTCCTACAACTGTAGACGATTTATATTTTGTATTTAAAATATACACATATTTCAATAAATTTTATCAGGAGTATTTAACTGTATTCTATTTAAAAATAAAATATTATTTTAGATGCATCGTTTTCTTTGTTGGAGATGGTATAAATAAAAACTATAAATGAAACAGTGGTAGTTGGATCAGATCAGCTTTTCAGAGAAAAAGTAAATCTAATTCATATTCATTTGCTTTTGTAGCTTTTTCTTAGAAGTGTTTTGAGACATTTAATTATTAGTTGATGAAAATTATTCTTGTTACTCTCAGAAACATTTTGTATAAAGAAGTTGGAATTATCCAACTAAATTTTACGTACCAGTGTGTGTTTAACTGTGTATTTGAGAAATATTTCTCTTTTTACTTTCTTGATTCTTCCGGAAAACTTAGAAATTACTTTGAGAAATGATTATTTTGTTATATTTAAAAATATTAAAATATGAAATAAAAACTGATAAAATATTATCAAATTTTATTAATAATTAGATGGCAACTTACATTAAATGAATTACAAACAAAAAGTAATTAGTAGAGACAGATATTAAATATTAAATAATTATTTCACGCGCAAAAAATCAATGTTATACTTTTTACAGAAAATAAACTTTAAAATAATTTTAGGGTCTTTAAACATTGGATGAAGTTAAAGAAAGAAGCAAAAAGACACAATATTATTCATATTCGAATAATTAATGTTTTTAAAGAAGAAGCAAGATTCGGGGTCTTTTCGATATTGCGATTCAATTTTCATCTACTAATGCATTTCTCAGTGTCAATTTTAATTAAAAATTCCAATACTTGGATGTATAAAAGTAGTTAGTAAGTATATGTGAATAAGACGCAGTAATACATTATAAACAAACAGTTATTTTGTTCAAAGTTTTCTGTATATGGCTGTTTGTATACCAAAATAATATTCAAATCAAAACAAAAGAAATAAAAGAACTTTTCAATGTGGTTTTTATTATTACGCATTTATTTATATAAATTGTATAATTTTCTTTATACTCATAAGCATTAATTGGTTAAAACGTTAATTTTGTATAAAAAATCGCTTCCTCCCCACTCCGAAAAATCCCCTTATAGTTCGTTCATTTGTTTTAGTTTTCGCTTAATGAACTTTTAAAATTGGCATACGATTTTGATGTATACGTTTTGATTTGTGCAGTAAATCCTCTTACAGTCCTTCTCTAGTAGATAATATTATTTTTCTTTTAGATACTTTCTATACCCATCGTGTTAGACCATACCTAATTTCTGTATTGTTTGTTACACTCTTATGTAATCACTGTTCTAATATTCATTTCCACCTTCTTAACAAACATCTAATTTTATGAAAGGTTTTCATTATATGCAGCCTATTTTCCACATTTTGATGAAGGAAATAAAATTAAAGAATTATTTTAATTTGTTTCTAGCTGAAGATACTACTTTTTTAGTTGTATAGAATTCCCACGAAAACCCAACATTATATTTTATCAGCAAGTCTAAACAATTATGCTGTGGGTATTTTATATTCTTCTTTTATATTCATTTGATTAGCACACTGACACACCAATACTTCTATATGAAGTATAGTGTATTTCTGTGAATTTAGCATGAAGTTTAGAGAACAGTAGTAAAGGGAAAATGAGGATCCGGCCCCAGCAGGCTAAATGCTAACGGAGCACGGAGCAGGAAGTGGCAGGTGTGGACACCGGAAGTGGAATGACTTCACATCCTGCTCCGTGCTCCGTTAGCATTTAGCCTGCTGGGGCCGGATCCCCCTTTTCCCTCTACTAAAAGTGAATATAATAAAGCACAGTAGAAAAGGCTATTTGGTATTCGAATACGTGCATAGTATATATTAAATGAAATATGTGCATGTATTTCATGAAATGCGTGTACATATTTAACGAAATATGTATATGCATTTAATGAAATGCTTGTATATACTTAGTGTATCTGTACAAATTTCATGAAAACCTTAAATTTAGAATCTGATTCCTTTCTACTCAAATAAATCCAAGAAACAGCTATAATAGTTATATCTCATTGTCACAGTGATATAGCTGTTACATACATTGTGAAAATAATGACATAGCTGACATAGCAACCTTAATATTTTCTGAAGTTTCTTACAGTTTCAGGCGTTCGTTCTTGAGTTGCAGCTCACAAATATCCAAAAATATAGAAACTAGCATCAGACAGACCGACAATTGTGAACAGTCAGAGTGCATTCCAAAGTGCATGCAAGAAGTCGACAATACTAATCCACTAAATTTTTTTTTTCTTAAGCATATGCTGAAGATTCTGGTAAATTGGAACTCATCGGTTTTTGAACAATTTGTGCTAATAATCTGTCTGTCTCAAGAAGTAAATTAAATGATGATTTGAAATCTGATCTTGACATTTTGTCTTAATGAAACGAATGCCACAATTAAACAAAGTTCCAAATAACAAGAATCTACTATAGTTTCACTTGTTAAAGCATTAAAATAATTTCATACCATAATTTACTTTCTGATATTAAGCATTTTAGCATTACATAAATTGAAAGCATCTTAAAAGGACATCTATTAAAGAACATCTCGAGAGCGCAGAATCTGTTACGTATTCAGAGGTAAAAACATGTAAATAACATATGTGCTGGGGATTTAAAAAGTCTCTGCTATTCTAGATTGTTTACTGAGCCTGATACTGTATTTGCTGGAAAATTATTTGAACAATCACATATAAGAAAAATTTTATCTCACATATACTTCAGTTAAAATATTCTTTTACCATCGTTTTGTAAGACAATCTGAAAAAAATGAAGCTCTTAATAAATTATTCTTATTTGTTAACCAAACAATTGCCCTTACTAATATTAAAAGTTGTATATTTAATTATTACGTTTTATGTAAAAGCTTAATCAAAATCTGATTAACTAAAATGTTCTACAATAAAACTGTTAATCTTTTAAAACATTGTATAAAATCATCTTAGAGAAAAAAATACTAGAGAAGACAGAAAAATATATTTTCATATTAAAGACGTCCACATGCGTTTCAGAATAATAATTTCTGAACATTGCAATATGCATATTTTGTAAAAAGGAATAATTCCATATTTAATAAGCTTATTTTTATAAAATACTATTATATAAACATAACTTATTTGTTTTAATAATATTAGTTATTTGGAAATGTCATTTTTATTTGCATAGTTAAACCTTTTTACATCGCATACTTCCAAAGAAATTAACTGGTACTCGACAACATTTTCGTTTGAACCCAATATCCCATACTTAAGTACCATACGGTTCTATTAACTATTTCTCAATTTGAAAATGCCAGGTATGAAAATAATTTTGATTAGCTTGCAAAACAGTTTATTTGTAAAAAGGAATTATGTTTGAAGGACTCTTTAGAGAAAACTTTGAGAATGCTCTTATCTTGAAGAATGTATTTATATTTCAGATTTAGTTGAAGATTTCACTACATTAAATAGTAATATTTATTAAATTAGATTTCAATATATTTTTTAAAAAAATAACCATTATATATATATATATATATATATATATATATATATATATATATATTCCTGATAATTATAATGGATATTTTTTTAAGCGAAAACTTTGCAGAATAAGAATCTCATATATTTTGTACTTTCATTTAAAGAATAGTAAGTTAAAGAATTTGTTTACTTATTTTGTTTCTTTCACGAAATGCAGTTTGTATAGGTTTTTGTTTATTAATTTAGTAAAATCTCTGAATAGCGGACATATCGGAACCGCGTAATTTATCCTCTATTCGGCATTGTCCGCTTTTCAGAGGAAAAAAAATACAAACATTTTATGTGTTGGATATTGAAAATTTTTTCTCTAAAAAGAGGTGTCGGCGAATTGTGAGTGTTCGTTATTGAGGTCTTGCTGTATTGGAATCTTGCTACTAGATACCTACTTTTAACTAATGTTTTTTCATCATTTCTTACTATAAAAAGAATTTTTTAAGTTAATCCTCTTTTTGGAAAAGCTGTGCAATATCTATTTATGTTGAACAGTTCTTTTTAAAACAGTGAGAAGCTAGATGATATTGGCAAATGCAAATCAGTTTCGTTGTTTTATTGGAATATTTATTTAATAAAAGTTTTATTTTATAATAACAAAAATAAATTATTTAATCAACCAATGTTTTCTGTACTAAACATGTTTATTAATGCTATTAAAATGAATTGTGCAAGTAAACAACGCGCGTTTAATAACTTGTGGATAATAAAAAATATCAATTGGAAAAATATTTAAATGAAAAAAAGAAATGGATGAAATATCCCAGTACTAGCAAAACCTTCCGCTTTACTCGCGTAATTGTTGAAAAATGCCAAGTGGTATTCGTGGGCCTATTTTCATGAAAAGAAATTTTACTGCCACAGATAATTCAACAATTACTAATTAAGCCACATTTTGCGTAAACTTCAATCTTATACTGCAATAGGCGAACATGAGACTTAAATGAATGAGAATAGCTAAAATTAATTCCAAATTAATGGTAATTTAGAATATATTTTGAAGATTTTTCGCTCATTTTATTTTTCATAAAAAATTTAGAAATTTTTAGAAACAGTTCTAAGCGAGTATTTGCATCTTAAAAGTAAGCATCATGCCAAATCCCGATCTTCTAGATAAGCAATTTTCTATAATAACTACATTATAGAAATTGCAATTTTAGAACTTTTTTGTTCCTGGACGCAATAAAATTTCTAATTATTAAAAAAACTGTTCTATGGTTGAATTTGTGTCTCTAACGTAACAGCCGTGAGGATTTTCAAGTTTCTATCCCTAACAATTTTAGATAAATCATAGTTTACAAGTTTTTTTAGAACTTTTCCAGCTTATTTCACACTTTTAAATTTCAAGTTTTTAAAAAAAACTTCAGAGCGCTGAAATCTAAAAATAGCCACCACGCCAAATTTAAACTTTCTAGGAAAGCAGCATCATTAAAAACGCAATTTTAAAAAGTGTTTTTCTTCTGCACCTAATTTTCAAATCGAATTTCGTAAAAACTGTTCTGTGTGAGCATTTACGTCTAAAAATAACAGGCATGTCGATTTTTAAGTGTCTATCCCTAACTATATAGAATAAACCATAATTTATAACGTTTTTCCGCTCATTTTACACCTTTAAATTTTAAAAAACAGTTTATACGAAGCGTCTGCATCTTAAACGTTACCACAATACTAAATTTCAAGTTACTAACCCAAAGCACGTTTTAAGGTCATTTCAACCTGTTAAATTTCGAATTTTTTAGAAACAGGTCTCAGCGAACATCTTTATTTTAAGAGTAACCACAGGCCAAATACATAGCTTCTATACCATCTGTACCACATAAATTGCAATTCTGTAATCTTTTTTTTTTTTTTTTTTGCTCCTGCCCTTTTAAATTTCACATTTTTTAATAATTTCACATTTTTTATGTGTGGCATCCTTTACTGGAGTTATAGCAGTGCGAAATTTCAAGTTTCTAGCCTTAACAGCTCCAAATAAATCGTAATTTAGAAGGTTTTTTGAACGCTATTCACGCTATCACACTTAAAAAAAAACTCTTTTGTGCGATCCGTTACGTCTTAAAAGCAACAGCCATGTCAAACTTCAAGTTTCTACCCTTAACAATTCCATAGAAATCTCAAGTTAGAAAGTTTCTAGAACGCTTTTCGCTTGATTCACTCTTTTAAATTTCAATTTTATTCAAATTGTTTTTACCATTTATGTCTTAAAAGCATCAACCATGTCACATTTCTAGTTTCTATCTCTTACAATTATAGAAATCGTAATTTAGAATGCTTTTAAAACGCTTTCCGCTCAGTTTACAATTTGAAATTTTGCTTTTTTGCTACAAACCATTTTTAGTGAGAATTTGTATCTTAAAAGTAACCGCCATGCCAAATTTGAAGTTTTTAATCCTGTCAGTATAAAACAAAATCGTAATTTAGAATGTTTTTCCTCTTTCACCCATTTAAATTTCAATAAAAAAAACTGTCCTGTGTGTGCAATTGCAACTTAAAAAGTATCAGCCATGTCAAATTTCAAGTTTCTGTCCTTAACATTTCCATTCAAATCGTAAATTAGATCGTTTTTAGACCACTTTTCACTCATATCACACTTTTAAATTTCGAATTTTTTAAAACAGTTCTCAGAGAACATATATATCTTATAAGTTACTACCTTGCCCAATTTCAAGTTTCTAATCCCTTCAGTATTTCAGAAATTGCAATTTTTCAACGGTTTTTGCTTCTACAACACCCGGGGGGTAAAACTAATAGGCTCCCATCTAAATAGGACATTGCCGGGACCCTAAGGTTAGTGGCACTAACATAAACTATAGCCTATGTTAGAGAAGAGACTGTCACAATTACATTTGCTCACCATTACGTTTAAAATTAGCTCAGTAGTTTCAGAGATTCCATAGAAATTGTAATTTAGTATGTTTTTAGAACGCGTTTAGCTCATTTCAATTTTTTTAGAAACTCTTCTTAGAGAGCATTTACATCTTTTAAGTAACTACCATTTCAAATTTCGAATTTCTAGCCCCTTCAGTATTACAAGAATTTCTATTTTAGAAGATATTCCGCTATCAAACCCTTCTGGGATAGTGACACCGACATAAAATAACACCTATGTTAGAGCAGGGATTGTCACCATCAATTCGCCAACATCATTTTTGAAAACGGTTCTGTAGTTCCAGAGATTCCATAGAAATTGTAATTTAGAATGTTTTTAGAACGCTTTTCGTTCATTTCACCCTTTGAAATATCGATTGTTTTTTAGAATTTGATCTTCGCGAGCATTTATATCTTACAAGTTACTACCATGCTAAATTTCAAGTTTCTAGCTCTTTCAGTATCGCAAAAATTGCAATTTTAGAACGTTTTCCGCTTCTTAACCCTCCTGTGGGTAGTTGTACCGATATAAAATGTAGCCTATGTTGGTGCAGGGATTGTCACCATCAATTTGCCACCATCACTCTTGTTATTGGTTCGGTAGTTCCAGAGATTACCCCCTACAAAAAAAAAAAAAAAAAAAAAAAAAAAAACATACGTTACTTCTTTATAATATTAGTATAGATTAAGTATTTATTTACTTAGTTTTCCCTAAAAATGGATCAATTTTTAATTTAAAACAAACGTACAGAAAACAATGTAAAAGTAAATAAACTCATCTAAACATAGTGTTTTAAATAAATTGTAAAAATCGCAGTAAATAATATCTGTGAAACGTAATATTAAATATTTCAACAAATAAAGTCATATGAATAGAATATGATTAAGAATAAAATACAGTAAAAATCCTTTAACGGACATTCACAAATAACGTACACTTCTATTTAGCGAACATTTTTGAATCTCTAAAACATACATTTTTTGTATTTCTTTACATGTGAAAAGAGGAAACCTCCGAATAGCGGACAGATGTTATTTATATGGTTTTTATCTTTAAATACGGGAAAAATATTATGATCCCGATATATCCGTTAATTTTATGTAATACAGAAGATTTAGGCCATCATGCATTGCTTTTTAACGAAATAAGGTTTGGGCGTAACACCATATCGCTGCGGGGCATCTCTCATTGAAGTAGCTAACTTCGTTTAGCGACGGAAATTAGTTAATTTTTTCTAGTACATTATGAATGATTTGCTGCAGCATTTAGAAAAAAGTTATGCATTATATTGTCCGTTAATAAAAATAAAATTAAATTAAATACTAATTTCGAAACAAAACATATTAATTTCTTTTTAAACATGATTATAAAGTATAAAAAATAATACACAATTTTTTAATTTCAATTAAGAACCGTTATACATTTTTAGAGCTTATTTTACGATTCTAACAAATTTTATTATTAAAATAATTTATATGGATTTAAATATAATATTTTTCTGTATTTATTACGCAAACACAACTGCCCATTAGAAAACAGTTTCAAATAAGCAAGACAGAAAACAATATGAAAATAGCATTTTTAGAAGGTGAACATAAAAGTTTTATAATAATTTGGCTATTCAAAAAAAAGTTTGAGCGTTGACACCTGAAACGAACATTTTGCTTTTGAATTTTCGTACATAGAGTTGAGTAGATAAGAACTGATCCCACATTTTCTTCCAAAGGTACAAAAAATTAATTTTTTATTATATTTTTAATGTTTCTATATAATCTAGGATTTTATTTACTGCTTCTATGAGTGATTTTTATTTGAAGATATTTTACACAACATATTGTAAGGGTGAATACAAAATTATGTAAAAATGGGTGTATCATCTTAACTCTGCGGGGCATCATGCAATAATGAACTTAAATTTGTTAAGCCAAAGTAATTAATATATTTTAGTATACATTGGATGTGTAACTGAAGTATTAGTTCAAACGCTGTTTATATTATTACACATTAAATGCAAAAGTAAATATGATTTTGTGAAAAAAAAAATGTATGTCAAGTGTATGGTAAACGTTAAAACAAATTCATTTAAAAGTGAACGATGGAAATTATATGTATTTGTTTTACGACATAGTGAAATCATTATTATTAATCTAGATTAATTTTAACACAATTATTCAAATTGGTAAAGAAATCATACGAGCTGTGTTTACAACTCGTCCTTATTATTAATGTTCGTATCCGTCTGTGTGTCTGTGTGTGTGTGTGTGTGTGTGTGTATCTGTACCCGGATAAACTCTGCGAGCGTAGCGAGTAGCGAAGCGCTTTTTGTGTCAAAAAATTCAGAAAAATCCGGGCCTTCAGGAATTGCAGTTTCGAAAAAATCGGCTCTTAATTAAGGGAGTTATTAACGAACAAAGCTGTTTTAATTGCTTCAAAAGAAACCTATGTGGAAAGTCCTCCGCGCATGCCCAGAAGAGCTCAATCCTCATCTTCCGCAAAAAGAAGAAGGACAGATCGCTTCGGCCGGTTTCGTTTTACGACTGTCTAAACTCGCCGACGGCGAACCGACAAAAATACGAAAAAACCGTCAACATATTCTCAAAGAATGTACTTTTACGTCTCTAACGATCCGGTCGTTTCGAAAAAATTTCGATATTAACCCTTTCAAAAAAAATAATCAAAAAGGGTCGAATTCGTGTTTTTGATTTTCTCCCTTCCTCCGAACCTCGCATCCGCCGGACTAAGAAAGATTCAGATAAACGGATTTCACCAAATAAAAGATCCGTCTCTGTCCTCTCCAATGTCACCTTCCATTAAAAAAAATACGTCAGTTAACCCTTCGAAAACGTATATTTTCCGTACACCGTTTCGCGATTTCGGCAATTTCGACTATTTTCAAAAATTCGCTGCGGCGGTTCCAAACAAGTTAGAGAAAACTAAAAATACCAGACGAAATCTACATTCTTTATCCTTTCGAAATCTGCGATTGTTTTTGAAAAATACAAATATTAACCCTTCGAAAAAAATTCGCGCGCAGACTCACTTTTGCAAATTCCGATTCTCTGCAATTTTTAAAATCGCGCATCGGCTCTCTGAAAGAACAAAAAAACAAACAAACACACCCAAGTACATTTCCGCTTTTTCGACATTAATATAAAACCTTTAGTTTAAAAAAATATTTCAGTTAACCCTTTCGAAATCGTTTTTTTTCCGTAAGTCTCTTTCGGTTTTTCAGCGATTTCTGCAATCTTTAAAAATTCAATTCTGGGCTTCTAAACAAGATACGAAAAAATAAAAATACTGAGCCTAATCTACGTTCTTTTTCCTTTCAAAATCAGGTATCAGTTTTGAAATATTCGTTTTTTAACCCTTCTAAAAAAATGGTTTCCGAAACTCACTCGCGTGAATTTTCGTTTTTAGGCCCATGTTTAAAAATCCGCATCGACTCGGAAAATGTGAATAGAGACAAATAAAATACACCAGATCATAGCCACGTTCTTCTTCTTCGAAACATATATTTCAGTTTTAAAAAATATGTACATTAACCCTTTAGAAACCGATCGTTCCCGTACGTCACTTTCGTGTTTCCTCTAATTTGCCAATGTATACCCCCCCCCCCCCCGCAGCAATTTTTTATCGATTTACATAAATTCCTAGAGAAAAAACTAAAAGTGCATACATTTAGCTCTAGAAAGACACCTTTCAGTTAAAAAAATTCGAGTATTATCAATTTCAAAAAAATTCTTTTGTGAAACCCGTTTCTAGAAATAAGCGTTTTTCGGCGCAAGCACAGATTAATCAAAGTGTAATAAGTGACTTTGCTTTGGAAGTAATTATCTAATTTAATAACGATTTTATTAAAAAATCGTTGTTCATTTTGCGTACAGAATTGAATGGGCTTTCCGAATATATGATTTATTTTGAGAAATAATTATATTTTGATAGTTAAAATTCTATTCTACTAGGATATTTGTATTCTGAAGCAGCCGATTGCACTGCTAATACCTGCTTTGTTTACCTTTTTCGAAAGCTCCAAAAGATATCAAAATAAAAAAAAATTATTTCTATTTTTTATATATCGGATTCTATATAGTTTGTTTAAATTCCGGTTTATGGTTTGGTGTTTGTGTGGGGGTGCGATATATTTAAATTTGTCGTTTTAAAACGCATCCTTTTTTCATTTCGTCGGAAAGAAATGTTGCCATTTGAGTTATAGAAACTTTCTATTCGATGGATCAGAGATTATATACTATGTAAAGAATCAACTTCATTTCGATCGTAGTAAAATGAACCAGAGAGTCAACACAGGAACATCATCGCCAGGGAGCGCTTCCGGAAATCGGGTTCTATGGGCCGAATTACGACGTGGTTTGGCTCTTTCGACTGGATTTCGATAGCTTTACAGATTTCGTTCATGTTCGTATAGAACATATTGCTCCCCCTGGTGGTGGAAGGTGTAATTAAAGGATTTTTCATCCAACTCGGGTTCTATGGGTCACATCACGACGGGGTTTGGCTCAATTGACTCAACGTAGACAGAGGATACTAGAGCTTATCGATTTTTGCTCCGAGTCTCACCACCAGGGGGCGCTTTCCTATCTCCGGTTCTACGGGCATGAAAACGACGGGGTATGGCTCATTCGACTCGCCATCGAAAGCCTTAACGATTTCAGTTATGATCGTATAAACAGATTGCGCCACCTGGTGGTGGAAGGTGGAACTAACGTAAACAGCAGACTGCTATACGGTGCCGCAGGCAGCGGGGACCCGAACCGGAGGTTCGTTCAGTTAGAGGTTTATACTATTCTATGTGCCGGTGCCGAAGGCAGCGGGGACCAGGGTCGCAGATTCGTTCAGTTAGAGGTTTATACTATTCGATATGCAAATTAAGGGATTATCCGGTGCGTGCGTAATACGACTGGTATACGGTGCCGAAGGCAGTGGGGACCGGTGTCGGATGTTCGTTCGGTTAGAGGTTTATACTACTCAATGTGCAAATTAAGGGATTATCCGGTGCCGAAGGCAGCGGGGACCCGTGTCGGAAGTTCGTTCGGTTCGAGGGGGGTGCGAGCCGGAGAATACAAAAGATTCGAGGCACCGATGTAAATTAGGGATTTTATCGATTTTAGTTACCGATGTAAATTAGGGGCCCGCTGGCGGGCGAAGCCAGCTAGTATTATTATTAATGTTCAGAAACATTAATGTCTGTGTGTCTGTCTGTCAGTCCACCTGTACCTGTAAAAACTCTGCTCGCAGAGCGAGTAGAGCAACGTTCTTGGTGTTAAAAAATTTGAAAAAATCCCGATATTGTTGATATTCAGTTTCGAAGAATTCGGCCCTTAATTAAGAAAGTTAATAATTAAAAACCTCATCAAAATTAGCAAAACAAGGAATCTGAAAAGAAAATTACCGTTTTGATAATCCCAGACATTGAAATTGTGTCTTTTTCGCGCATCATCGAATTAAAAAAAAAACCTACTCTAAATATGGATTCAAAACTCGGGGTACACACGAAATCGATTTTTGCCATTCCAAAAATTAAAATTTTTTGAAATTCGGACCGTAATTTTTCTTTATTTCGGCCAAAAACTGACCAGACTTCTTATCTGACCCCAGACAGCAAAAAAGGTTGCCGTAAATAATGCCGGGTTGACACATCCGAGATCAAATCGCTCCACTCGCTTTTTGAAACAAGTGGAAATAATTACTCTACGTCCACAAAATTTCAAACATATGTAAAAAAAAATCGCAAATTCAACGTAAAAAATTCATAAAAATCGATTAGTAAAGTTTAAAAATATCAATTAAAACTCATTAATGAAAATGGAAAACGAATTTATTCCTATTCCAATAGGACAGAAGCAAGACTGAGAAAAAGACATCGCGACGCTTTCTTAAAAAAGAGACAAATTAGTGATGGGAGTTTTCGAATTCAAAATGTCTGAGGTTTCGATTCAGCCAAGTTCTCGAGTGATCTCGATTCCGACGAAAGTATTCGAATACAAGCCACCTGGCATTTGTGTCGGCGACGAAAATCAAAACTGTGGTTTTCGACTGTATTCAGTTCTCACAGCTCGAGTTTTCTATGTTTTCATAAGATGCGTCAAGGAATGTTAGTATTCAAATAGTAGACACTAGACTACTCTGCACTGTTTGAGATTTTTCTCCGGAATCTTGATGTTAGTAGGATGATCGGCGATGTTTTAGTTTTATTTTTTCAAGTGTGTGTTCAGCTAAGGTACGCTTTTTTTTTAAGTTAAAGAGTATATGAATTTAAACTTACATAAAATTATTCTGTAAATTTTTATTTAAGTATCATAAATATCAAATTTTATGATTTTTTAAAATATAACAGAAAATAATTACTCATAGTGGAAAAATAATTTGTACAATTCGAAAAAGATTGCCTTTCTTGATTATGAAGATTAAACCTTTGTAACTCAGCAACTCCAATTTGAAAAATATTTATTTAGATGTTATAAAACATCATTTTAATCATATAAAAAAAGATTGAAAAAAATTTAGAGCATAAAAATATATTGACTAAAAGGTGTTTTTTTTTAATCTGTAACAAACAGAAAATTACATTTTTCTCATAAATATTGTCAATTTTTTATTACAAAATTGCAAAGTATTTATTACAAAACTGTAAAAAATCTATTTTTGTACGTCTCCACCCTTTTTATTTTTTCAAAATTTACGAAGTTAATAATAGAAATGACAATAACCACTTCATTGGAATATAGCCTAGTGTGCTTTAAAAAAAAAAACTATAATAATAAAAACAGAAGTTTGTGTGTGTGTTTGTGTCTGTCTGCCTGTGTGCTGAATTCTAAAGAGACCGCTACACCCAGAGTAACAAAATTTGGCAGGAAGGTACCTGAATATATGAAATTATGCTGACCTAAACCAATTTTTGAAAATTTTTATCAGATTTTTGTTAGCGTTTTCTTTCGATTTTCGCCGCGCTTTTTCCACATTAATAAAATGAATCTGGTTTCAAACTTTTACTCTGATATAGTAAATGTTGTCCTCTTTATAATAAAGTTTATTCGGAATTCCTACAGCGATTTTTAAGCCCCAAACTCTAGGTACGTTTGAATGAATTGTTTAAAAATTCGCTTTGATACATTTTTAAAAATATATAAAACCCAAGCAGACCAGAGCGTGCATAGCCGTAACCTTCGAACGGCATAGCACACACAGTGTACACTGGTCCCGCAACTCTATGTTCGTTTGGAGGTACAAAAATATATTATCCTACAAATTCCAGGTTCGTTTTGTCTAAAGACTGGCCGCAGCGTCTGAAGCACGTTCGGTGTTCGCGGCCGAAGATAGTTGGGTGGATAACTCGATGTACGTTATATATCATTAAAAAAAATATATAAAAAATATATATCATTAAACTTCCATGTTAGGTAAATTTAAGGCTGTTATCACGGGCCCGGACAGATAGTACAAAATAATAATAATAAAAATACCCCATAAAAATATCTGAATTAAGATTTTTTTTTTTTTTTTTTTTTTTTTTTTTTTTTTTTTTGTCAGAACTCATTGTGCAAGACAATTTTTACTTATCAACATAAAAAGCAATTTATAAATTTACCAATTTGTAAATACTAAACATTCAAAAATAAATCTCTACCAACGTTTTTCAAAATAGAGAAATGAAACAATTATTTTTTTCAGTCCGTCCTGTATTCCCGTGTAAGATAAGTTTGAAACATATAAACGTTAAAAGGAAAACAAAATTACAAATTCTCTTGCACGAGTCGGGGTTGGGGGGATGATTTAGGGGATGGAGCCCTTCTGACGAAAAATTCTTAGTTCTTTCTTTCTCTTAATGTTTAATTATTCTAAAATTTTTCGATTAGAATTAATAGAGAATAATTTTCTGTCTTCTTTTAAATAATCAGATACAGAAAATTTAATTAAATTTCCATATATCTGCACCCTTGCCGGCACTTATGATAAAATAATGTACCAACCACCACCCCCCAAAAAAACAACGAAATTCTGGTTACGCCCATACTGACTTTTCTAGAATATCTATACTTAAGGTTATCAAGTATATTAAGTATTAAATAACAAGGATTATTACATAGTTCCCACAATTCTTCAATTTCAGGTACTATTATTACTGAATCGTAACAGTCACGTTATTTAATCGCAGAATTTTTGCCATTAAATAAGGAAGTTCTGAAATAGTGGAGCTCAATGACACCTAAAAAAATAAAATAAGTTGAAACTGGTGTGAAACAATAATAACTAAAATATCTTCTTAAAACACCATCAAATAAAAATTTTGATGGTGTTTTAAGAAGATATTTTAGTTATCAATGACACATATATGAACCCTATATGGTACCCATGTGAACGCAATATGATACACATTTGAATACTGTACTTTTTTTTATCGAAATATAACATTTAAAATATAAACAGTAATAAACAGTTTTTCATGCTGGAAAGTAAAATTGTACAATTTGAAAAAAGAAATTTTCTCTTGATGTTATCAACAATTAAATAAAAATTGTTTCCTGTCCTGGATTCTTCATAAAGTTTTGGGAAGATTAATCATTAAAGGGTTATCATTTAATTTTCTAAGGAAAATTTTACAATTGAAAAATTATACGAAAAAGAAAGTATTATGACTATTTGAATTTTCATCCGAACTCAAAAACATGAAAACAAAAAAAGATGCTATGTCGGACACGTCATCATAAAGAAAAAAAAAAGAGAGAGAGAGAGAGAGAGACGAGCGAGAAGACCAAACATTTGAATGGTGAGAGACAGACGAAATGTCGCCCCTCATCTAGTTTCAATTGAACAATGTCTGGAGTAGTTTTCAGTGCTGTAACATTTGAATACAAAGTATTCGAATGTTGGTTTCGATTCTCAAAAGTTTTTGAAAACTAAGGTATCGATTCTTAAAAGATCTCGAATCGGTGCATCACTAAGATAAATAGATAAAACGATGCATTTGAGAATGATTGCCGTTTTTATAAGCTATATAACATTTTCAAAAATATCGGATTTTCGAATCTGAAAAATATGCATCATTGATTAGAGAGGGCTGACATTTCAGGGATTCAAAAAATTTTCGAATTCGGTCCATAATTTTTTATTTTAGCAAAATCCCGATTTTTGAACAGAAAAAAAGAAAAAGCTACGGAATTCGCTATTTCTTTTCAAATTATCTCGGGTCATATCGGTCCCATCGCGACGCGGTTTGACTCATTCGACTCGATAGATCTTACCGGTTTTAGTTCAGAGTTTCACCACCAGGGAGACGCTTTTTATCTATGATTATATGTGCCCTATCACGACGAGGAATGGCTCATTCGACCCGAAATCGACAGCCTCAAAGATTTCAATTATGTTCGGATAGAACAGATTGAGCCCCCTGGCGGTGAAGGTAGAACTAACGTATTTTGCAGCTAACATGGGTTTTATGGGTTTTATCACGATGCGGTTTGATTGATTCGACTCGATATCCACTGGACTTATCGATTGTAGTTCAATTTTACCATCGCTTTTCTATATCAGATTATATTGGACCGATTACAACGGGGTTTGGCTCATTCGACTGGATTTCCATAGCTTTACATATTTCGGTTATGTTCGTATAGGACAGAGTGCACCCCCTTCGGTGGCATGTTGAAATTTATTGACTTTGCAGAGCGTTCGCAGAACCGTTGCTATACGGCGCCGCTGACATCGGGGACCCGAGACGGAGGTTCGTTCAGTGAGAGGTTTATGCTATTCGAGGTGGAATTTAAAGATTTTTCCGGTGCGTGCGCAGCACGCCCTATACGGTGACAAAGGCAGTGAGGACCCGAGCCGGAGGTTTGTTCAGTTCGAGGATTACGGCCTCAAAAATTTCAAAGATTGTATATGGTTAGAGGGTTTACAAAATTCGAGGACCTGATGTAATTTAGGGGTGAATCCAGCTGTTCTTTATTATTAATGTTCTGAAACGTTTGTCTGTCTGTCTGTCAGTCTGTACTTGGAAAAACTCAGCTCGCGGCGCGAGCAGAGCGGCGGTCTTGGTGTTAAAAAATTCGGAAAAATACCGTGATTGTTGATATCCAGTATCGAAGAAATCGGCCTTCAATTAAGAAAGTTGTTAATTAACAAAGTCTCGAAAAATAGCGAAAAAGGAACATTTTTTCCGAAACAAACTATTTCAGTTTTGACTTGCAAGGGACTCCGCATCAAGGCTCGCAACCGAAACAATCAGCTTTCGTCTTCCACCTGCACCCTGGTATTTTTGTACCGGCTCCGATAAACATGGCTTACTGGATGTTATACAGCCTTTTTCCAAAAAATCGATAAAATCGTCACATCGGTACGAAAATTGGCAAACGGACGTAAAGAAAAATCGCGAATTCAGGAATCTAAAATTCATAAAAATCGACCAATTAGAAGAGAAGTTATCAATTAAGAAAATTTAATATTAAGTCGAAAAAAAATATCAGTTTTAATTTCAACACTCTAACGGAGACAAAACGTTTGCAAATCAAATAACGAAAGAAAACATCTTTCTTTATAGTGGAAGGATTCCAGGTCTATCATTTTTTTTTAAATATTGCATTTATCGATTTGAAAATTAGACATACATACGTATATTTTCACGAGGATTCTAAATATGTAATTTTCGTATTTCTCCGTTAATTACAACAGAAATTACAATATATTTTCTATTTCATTCGGTGCTTTAAAAAGAATTTATTCAAAAATGTTTTAAAGGCATTATTTTTTGGCTAGACACGGCAGAGACATCTTGGCGGTTATTTGTGGAGATAAAATAATTTCTTTTTTTTTTTGGAACTGCGATTTTTATAAGCTATATAAATTTTTTAAAAATAGTGGATTTTTGGATCTGAAAAGTATGCATTCTTACTTGGAATGGGCTAAGATTTCATAGATTGAAAAAAATTTCGATTTCGGCCTATAATTTTTTATTTTAGCAAAATCCAGATATTTTTATAGAAATAAAAAATAAAAAGTTAAAGATTTCGCTATTTCTTGTCAAATTATTTCGTGTCGTATCGGTCCCATCGTGACGCGGTTTGGCTCCTTCGACTCGACATCGATAGCGCTTACATATTTTAGTTCCAAGTTTCACCACCAGTGGGCGCTTCCGTAAATCGGGTTCTACGGGCCCGATTACGACGGAGTTTGGCTCATTCGACTGGATTTCGATAGCTTTACAGATTTCGGTTATGTTCGTACAGAAGACACTGTGCCCCCTGGCGGTGGAAGGTGTAACTAAAGGACTATTCTGGTTATATGGGTCACATCACGACGCGGTTTGGCTCATTCGACTCGACATCGATAGAGCTTATCAATTTTAGTTCCAAATTTCACCACAAGGGGCGGTTTCCTATCTCTGTTTCTATGGGCCGGATCACGACGTGGTATGGCTCATTCGACTCGACATCGATATAGCTTACTTATTTTAGATCGTTTTTTTCCCTCAGTTACACCAACCAGCGGAGACCCCGGTGTCAAGACCGATCCGAAAATCCACGCAGCAATCTTATGTAATTTCGAGAGATAGGACAAAAAACGAACCAAAACCGGTAAGCTCCACCGATGCCGAGCCGTGTTTATTAAAACTTGAAAACGTTACAAAAGGTTATATAAAAAATTAACAAAAGAATTACAAATGGCTAACCGCATTCGGGCGAGCCAAAAAGTTTACAATAAAATGTAGATGCTATGCTGAGATTCGATGAGTAATTATGTAATATGTAGTTTAAACAAGGAATTGAATATTGATGAAATGAATATACATAGTCTTGATTATTGAACTAGTTTCGAAATGTTCACTAAATGTTTAAGAATGTTCATAATGTTCATGAGGGAGTGAGATAATACATATTATCTTTTAAGATTATGAATTCTTTGATATGGTTACACAAATACAGTTTTGGATGATAGAGAAGTTCTCATTGAGATCATCGTAATTCTCTAATAGTTGTAGATAGTTGTCAGGATTAAAGAGAGTTTTGAACAAATTGGCTCGTAAAGTCTTTTTTTAAATGAGAAGTGATGAGGCAATATAGAACAGTTTTAAAAAATGTAGTGCTTTGTGTCTCCAACAGCTTTTCCACATGGACACTAAGGAGAACCCCGCTTTCCTACTTTGTGTAGGAAGATTGAAAAGCTACCACGGCTTGACAGATAATTCGCAAGAGTGGGACGATCACTCAGGTAATCAGGGTTAACTTTTTTATGATCATGTAAATGTCACGACCTTTTGTAGAATGTGTCCATGACTCTTGCCATTGATCTATTGCTTTTTTATTGAAGAGAAGTTTAATTGTTGATAATGGAAAAAGAAGGTCAGTTGATTCTTGAAATATTTTTTCTGTATTACTGACTTTGTGAGGGAGTCGGCTCGTCTGTTATATATTAAAGGGATATTTTTAATTTGAAATACAGTAGAATTAAAATACTACTATACTTAGAAAATTGAAACTAACAACTAAAAAGTGGTTCCCTTGTAAGAAACAGTATATATAAATTAGATGGAAGGTCTTACTAGGAAAGGTCCCTAATGCCAAATCAGGATTTTGTCGAGAGTGGTGTTGTTGAAAAGTTCTTACCATGGGGATCAAGGGAATGGTTACAACTACCCGTCTGAATGCAATCTGGTGAAGATCATGATCTGGTGAAGATCATGTCAGAATGCAATCTGGTGCGTCTGGTGAAGAGTAATAGGCCGATGTATTTCTGTCATTTATTGTTTTCTCCTGGTCACTAGCTATGCAAGAAAAACACTCTGTGTGGTAGAAAAGAGGGTTGACGGACTACAGAGATTACACAGAAGATAGTTTATTTTTGGTTTAAAAAGTAACTTCACGGATGGTAGTGCATTTCTGAATAGAAATAGCTGAAGATCGAGTGTTTCAACACCAGACACACACAATGAAAGAGCGGGTTTCGCAGTCGTCACAGGTGTTATTTGTTAAGTTAAAGCATGCCTGTTAAACTGATCGAAAGACTGTCTGATCGTGTCTCTAATTAAAGCCTTTTGAAAGGCATACCGACGCATTTCATCGAAGGTGGGCGAGGAAAATTTGTTATAGGCCCACCTATGCAATTTTATTATGCTTTCACTAGTGGTCATGTCGACATCTCCACAAACACTCTGATGAGTTTTTGATTATTCCACTATTCTCTTTATTAAATACTTGTATCGTTGAAAGAAATAAATGTCTAACGGCTGAAGAAAGTTTGTCGTGCTCGATGGGAGAAAAACAGGGTCCACATTAAATCCAAAACGCTCGATGCATAAACGTAGATGCGTTTGGCCACTTGAACTATCCAGCTCCATGCATGTTACCTGATTATCAATCGATTCTTTTAGTTTATAGAAGTATGCCGCAGTTGTTTGTTTTGTGCTCTTTCCTGACGTGGATCATGTAATAAGAAAATTTGAGCATGACATTCATTGCACATTTATATAACTTTGGGACCAACTTCCCCCTGACATTTCTAGTATCCGTTAGAGAGTAGAGAGAAAATTGAGAGAGTATTGAGAGATATCCAAGTAGTAAAAGTCCCATGAATGATGCGGCGTTAATACACATTTGCACGGTATAGGAATTGGTCGTTTTGTTTTTACTGATTACCGATTCACCCACGTCTTTAGACCCATTCATATCATTAGACACAATCCCGTTTTGGAAGCCACTTTGATCGATGTTCAGGACGTTGGACAGTGGATACTTTCGTTGGTCAGTCATTTTTTTCTGGTTTTCCAGAAATTCGTCGATCACAGGTTGGAAAGACACTTCCGGAAACAAATCTATTTTTGTTACGATTTGTGTCACCTTTCGACTTGCTATTTTATGTGCCTGCTTGAAAATTTTGATGAAGTGTGAGCTTGCTGTCAAACCGGGAATCCTAAGCTCCAATTATTTGTCAATGGCCCAAAGTTTGAGGTCTCTGTCATGAAAGGTGGCTTTTAACAGTCTTCAATAAACATAAAATTGCGACCACACGTGTTTGGAAATTAATTTCATTTTGCTTTGCATGTTCCTACCTTTCCCTACGTATTGTGCCCAACGTTGAATCATCTTGTGGACTTTTACCTGCTTATATATATGTTGCACAGCCTTTTGTTTATTTTCTTTGCCTTGGAATACGTTTTTGCTGCTGTCGCCATTATTTCTACGGATTACGCTCCTTCACTTCCTGTCCTCTTTTTTTTCGCTGGTTCTTCATATTTGAAATTGGGGTCCATATTTATTTCCAAATTGCTTCTCAGTTCATTTTCGTCGATGCTGCTCTCATACAGAATATCAAGCGATCGGAAAAATTCGTTTTTGATCATCCCCTTTAATGTCTGGAATAGTCGCTAGCTAATAGTCTTCTCTTCAGTCGCTGGCTTCTTTTCATCGGATTTCTCAAAATATTCCGAGTTGCAAATTAAGGAGTTTTGCAATATCCCCTTTGTCGGCGAAAGCATTACAGCCTGAAGACTCGTTGACGACATTTTCAGAACTGGGCCTGACTTCGCATGTCACAGGGGTGCGTGCCACTTCCCGTGAACCATAGCGCCTGGAACGCAAGCCACACGTACTGCTAAAATTCTCCATGGTTGTGCGCCTCGGGAAATGCCCCTAATGCCCCTAACCATGCCGTCATTTCATCCTGTGGGATCAGGCGAGGTGTTAGTTCCTGATGTTCTTTAAAGCATACTCCAAGTCAATGCAATCCAATTAGTTATACATAGAGTTGCAAAAAACCCGCAGTTTTTGAGAGATGGGAATAAACCCGGGAATTTTTGGGAATAAACCCGAAATTTTGAGGAATAATGGAAATTTTGAAGAAGTTTTGAAAGTAAACAAACTAGTCCTTTTTCAATTTCGATTTTTTATTTTTAAAAAATTTCAGACATTGTTCTGAAAAATTTAAAATAGGTTTTTCATTATGAATTCACAAAACTTAGGATTTTGTGCTTAAGTTTTTATAATTTATTATAACGTATCATTTGTTCTACAACAATGGCGGCTGTGAATTGGTAAGGATTTGAATGTTTCTTTAATAATTAAAATTGTTTACTATTTGTTAGCTGGCATATTTACTATTCAGGCATACTCTATATTGATTTTCTTGTGAGATGCAGTGCATTTTTTAATTGATTTATTTTAGTTTTGTTCGTTTTCTTTTTTGTTTACATTGTCTGAATTGGAGAACAGGTGTTATGTTCATATTCATATCAAGCATCTGCCTCTCGCAAATTTTACCTTTCCAGGATTAAAATATCAACTTATCTTATTTAATATTTCTGAAGCTTAAGCATATATTTCATTAGTTTTCATGTAAACCGTGCCCTTTTTCTGTATTTATGCTATTGGGTTTGTTTACATTTGTAAAAAAAAAAAAAAAAATGTTTCTTTACAAATTAAAACGTTCCACGTCTAAAACATTCTGAAAATTCCCGGGAATTTTCAATATTTCCCTCCCAAAAAACCCGGTTTATTCCCGAGAATAAACCCGATTTTTTCCACCCTTTGCAACTCTAGTTATACATGATTGTAAAAAGTCGGTCACAATGTTCTGTCTCTTGCTATAGGGAACATGGAAACTTCACCAACTTCACATTGACAACAACATGTTACATAACTGTACTGTAAGCTGTGTTTTCTACCACACATAGCGTTTTTCTTGCGTAGCTAATGACCTGGAGAAATCAATCAATGACAGAAATTCATCGGCCTATACCTTTTCACCAGTTTCATTTGGACGGGTAGTTGTGTACATTTCCTTGATCCCCATGGTAAGAGCTTTCTAACGACAGCACTGTCGACGAAATCCCGATCTGGCAGTTGGAGACCTTTCCTAGTTTGTCATTTAAAAGGAATTACATTCGACCTTTCTTCGGGAATCTAGTGATAATTTTTAATTTGGTTTGTATCTTTATTTTATCTATTGGGAAATGCTCGGAGATAATTATGTATAGCAACGGCTGATTACTTAATAACTGCATCCATGTCATAAAGAAATGAGCCATTATTGGGAACGGATTATACATATCTATACTGATGTAGCCTGTTAGTACCCTTGCCTAGTGCATGGAGAATGGACGCGCATGGGCTTCCTCCGACCCGCTTGGCCAGCGTGGAGGAAATTGGCCACCTCCTCCCTTATTTTACCATGAATTCACAAAATAAATCATGGCCCTCAATTTCCAGTAGTCTGCATGTTCCTAGTTACGGCAGCGATCAGAAAGACGTGAAGACAAAGGGTGCTAAGAATCACCGGGCTCGTCTTGGCTGCCATAAGTTGATGACCTTGTCTATGGATAATGGACGATTCCTATCTTCGGAAAATCATTTATAAGAACCTGAAGAAGAGTTAGAAAGAATCAACTGTGACATCTTAGGGTTATGCCAAGTAATAAAGAAAGGTGAAGAGAAGATTGATCTTGTCAGTGGACATGTATTTTACTACAGACGTAGAGAAGACGGAAAAACAAGTGCTGTTTGAACAATACTGAATATTGTTCAGGCCAGTGGACAGGAAGACTAATTACATTATGAGATTGAAAGTGCATGTCGAATCCAAAAACTATCCATGCAGCCTCTTGGAGCGCTCACATACCGAGAATCTATAAATGTCTTAATTTCATTATAATTAACACAATCTGTCTCATGGATGGCCACATTGACACAATCGTAACCTTTGTATACGTATTTGAAAAGGTACTTCACCCTTCGAATAGAAACGGAAACTTCGATGTTTAAGAAGCAATTATATTTAAGCAAAATATAAGGGTTGTACAGCACAATCCATCGATTATCAATGATATTACTATTCACATTAGCCGTTTTTCTAATATTATTCCTGCAGTAGTTTGAATAGCCATTATTCCCAAATGAAGCATCACTTTGTTATTGTTTTGTGAAATGTATTGTGCATCGGCCGCTTTGCATGCTTGGAGAATTCAAATTTAGTTCTGCCTATGCACATTGAATCATGTGTTTCGTTATAAAAGAAAATAAATTTGGACTTGTGTGCTCATCCGGAATTTCAGCTGAAACCAATTGATCAACTTTTTCCATTGTTTTAGGCTTATACTGGTCTTTCCAAAATTATAAGAATGTGTGCATGAGGTAAGCCTCATTTTTGAAATTCATTTACGTAGATTCGGGCCACAGACATACCGAAGACGTGATGTTTAGTAATATCATCTAACAGAAATTTCAATTTAAAAACTCTCGCTACCAAATCTGGTCTGTGTTGAACAGATTGCCAAGGTTCTAAATTTTCGGTTATTTCTTTCCATTTGCGATTGCAGGTCATTGTGACAAACAAATCAAGCCGTCTGTATTTTCTAACAGTCACCATAGCATCTTGATAGCGTTGCATCATGTTTCGAAGATTTCCTTCAAAGCTTGACGGAAGTACCATATCTATTCCAGGCACTATTCCCTGATCAACAGCTTTGCTTTGAAGATATTGCTGCATTGATCTACAAATCTCAGTATAAAGCTTTTCCTGGTTCATGTGATTCCAGTTAAGTCGGTTTGATTCATTTTTTACATAAGCATAAAAAAAGTAATGCTGGGTTAATTTTACCACATTTAAAAATTGAGTAAATTCATCGTCTCTCCTTTGAAGGCGATAAGAATAATACTGCATCTGTCATACGCGTACTCGAGATCGGTTGCTTGGTGCATTTTCATTCCTTTTCAATCTTACAAGATTCGTATCAATTTCATTTTCAATGACTTCCTGCTCAATTGCTTGTTTATAAGTTGTAAGCTGATTACTTAAATTTTGAAGAATGATTATTGAGTGTGTTTGCTGCCGTCTCAAGCGTTGTAAAGTAAGCGATTGCTTTTGAAGTGGTATTTTAATTCCCCAACTATGATCACCAAATGGGAAGAAAAGATAATAGACCATTCGCTCTATAATTGGGTCAAGAATGTTTATTCTTTCAGTCTGTCTGGGATTCGTATTATTTTCATTTACTTTACAATTAATCAAAATATCTCTTTCCAAGGGGGGGGGGGGGTCCATTATGAGTATTTTGAAAAATAATGGCTATATCAGTGCACTTTGCAGCATTATATCGTCTTTGATCATGTTTTCTGTCTTGAAGAATTGCCGTCGAAACTTCAGTTGCTTGAACTCTTTTTGCCAATACACCCTGAACACTTTCCTGTTCTACTTCATGAAGCATTTTACAAGCTATTGCGAATGGATTTTCTTGTGATAGATAATGTTACTGAAGAAGAGATGTTACTTAATTCTCTCATTAGATCTGGGTTACATCCTATATTTTCTTTCACTTCAAGCCTTTGTTTGTAGCTTCTTCGGGATCAAGAATATACAATTGTGCATATTTCCCGTGACCACCATTAAATGAATGTACTGCACCACTTATGTGGTAAATATCTCCATTAATTCTGAAACAGTAGGGACCATAGCCAGGAGGATGTGTAATATTTGGACCTAGAGATGCAAATGCCAAAGAACTATTGGTTGCCCTAATATTTTCCATAACATTTTTCGCTAAGTTATTCTCATTCTTCATTAAAGATGCTACTAAGGTTTCAATTTTAATGGTATCGAGTTTCACTTGACCTACGGTTTTTCATTATCATGTTTTCTAAACAATAAACTTCCTTATAGATTACACTTTTATTTGTCAAATAAAAAAGCAAACATCCTAAAAATCTACCACGATGATTAATATTTGGAAATAATAATAGCCAGTACAGTGAACACGAAGACCCCTGTACGCGGCACTTCAGCGTTCCTCCCGCAGTGCGAAATCCCGTTCTAATGAACAA
This sequence comes from Maratus michaelseni, assembly GCA_963931845.1. Lineage (NCBI taxonomy): Eukaryota > Metazoa > Arthropoda > Arachnida > Araneae > Salticidae > Maratus > Maratus michaelseni. The sequence goes on from OZ007592.1 coordinate 425,939,326, forward strand.
GGAATCTAATTAGGTGATTACTCGTTATCTTATATATATGTCGAATGAAGTATTTCAAAATAAGAAATGTGGTGCCCGATGCAGACGTAGTGAGTTTTCAAGAAATGTTTTTATAAAATTTCAATATTTCTTAGAAATCCAAAAAATTTGGAAATTTTGCTTATGAAAATTACAAAGTTTTTTGCGTTTTGAAATATACTCCAAATTTAGGAAAGTAATTTTTAGAAATACATTACGTCGGAATCAAACGTTTACCGTTTGATGGAAAAAACCGTAGTTCGATAATTATATCAGGTAATGAGTAACCATCTAATTAAAATTCACCATGGGATTTTTCGGTCTGCAAGGTGAAAAGCTGTACAAGTGAAGGGACCGTTTAAGAATTCCCTCCTTCTTCAGAAAAAGTCACATACAGCTCTGCAAGTCGGAATTATAATAAAACGAAACATAGTTAAAATTAAGGTACTGGCATTACTCACCATTTAATCCTATCACTATGTCCTATCGAAACATGCCCTGTTGTTGCCCAGGGCAAATATACTGTCTATTTTTAAAATTAAAAAAAAGTACCACTTATATTCGTACAGTTTAATTTTTACCGTGTGTTACAAACATTATGATATGAGATGTCACCGGCTGAAACTACTCAGTGAGGGATAGAATTTGTGACAACTTGTTGAAAGTGCTTGGGGTCCGCGTGGATCCCAGGATATAGAGTTAATTATCGTCATCATATTAATTGCCGTGCACTATACATAAGACACATTTAAACTCATACAACCTTTTAAAATTCAGAACCACGGATTATTCGTGGAAAAACGTAATTATGAATAACACAGTAAATAGTATGTATGAGTTATTGCCGTTGTAGGAATTACAATTATATACTTTTCGCACATGTTTCAGATAATAAGAGGGTAAATACGATTTGGAAATGCAAAATACAACTTTAAATACAAATTGTATTTACTACAAACACGTTTCTTTTCTACATGTTAATTTTCAATGAAAAAAATTTAAATGTTCAAGTCATTTGTATTTTGTTACTGTATATACAGTTTTCCATTTCCAAAATATTGGTTTTCCTGTTTTAAATGTTTTTCTGAAATTCCCTTTTTGTAAGTCTATTTTTCAAAATTTCTCTTATAATCCTTATTGGAAATCTCACTCTAAATTCCATGAATAAAGTATAAGTTTTTGTTCTTTTATATTTAGAGATGTCTGAAATATTTAAAAATTAAAATTTTCAACTTTTGCAGACTTTTAAATTCGGAAATTTCAGTTATTCAAATTACTGTTTCAGATGCAAGATTAAAAGACTGCTTTTGAAGATGGTTTCCCTCCGAAAGTTGTTGTTGTTTCATATCCTCCATGTCCAGCGACAGCTAGACTTGTTCTATGAGGTTATATACTTGCAAGAAGTCAGAAACAATAGAGGATCTCTATTTATGTCATCGTGGGTGAATTGGAGGCAGTCCAAAATGTGGTCAGGAGAAGCATTCCCAGAAGCACACTTATTGCAAACCGGGTAAACCTCTTGTCCATCATAAAAAGCAAGTCCCCTCAAATGACCACTAGCAAATCTGGATAAGGTTGTCTGAGATTTTATTTCGCAAGTGAGGCCCAACGATCCGCCTGAACTCGATCTTGTGTACCATTCGTTTGCTGGAGGGACCTGCCACTTAACATTGTTCCTATTTTTCCTAATTGATGAGATTTCATTGCAAGTCCAGACAGGGGCAAAGGGCGGGACCTCTAAACCGCTCTTTGCAAGTTTATCTGCAGTCTCGTTTCCCTGAATGTCCACATGTGAGGGTATCCACTGCAGACTCAAGTCAAGGAGATCCGTTTCAGTATATTTAGAATGGAAATAGTAGTGATATCACCCGCATCAATCCAGTCTTTTAGATGTTGGATTGCGCTCCTACTGCCGATAGAATCCATACTTCACCAAAGTGCTTTTCTGCCAGAATGGCGTTTAGCCCTACTTCAATGGCAATAAATTCACTTCTAAAGACAGAGTAAAAGTCTGGATATCTAATGCTCATCTTCTGTTCACCATCTGTGGTCTTGATAAAAATACACTGCCTGATTGGTTATTTTCACCTCTACTACCTTCTGTGTATATTTTGATAGCATCTTTGTATTTTATCAAAAACCTCAAGTAACCTATTTGAGAAGCTAAGGGACATTTGAACTCTTAGTCACTGTGGTAAGCAGTTTAGTATGAAAAAAGAACTCAGTTAATCCAACAGAGGATTCAATTCTGGACTTAAGCGAATGAGCCTCCACGTTTTCATTTATTATATCCAGGGAGGCAGCCAGGCTTAACGGGCTGTTCTTCTTTAGCTTTTGATAATTTTTACATTTCTGAATGAACTCCGAAGTGCGATTCTGGTTACCATAACTACTGAATTTATTATAATATTTTTACTAGACAAGTGTCTCTTCTCATATTTATAGGTTGAAGATCCGCCTCATATAGTACTATGTCATTCGGGCAGTTGTTTCTTAAACCATTTATGATGCGAGCAGCACTCAATTGAGCTTTTTTCAGTTTCTGAAGATTAGAAGTTGAGGCGCTTGAATAGATAGAAAACCCATACTCCAATATTGGTCTTATAAGTGACATGTAAGTAGTTCGAAGGGTGTAAAGCACAGGCACCCCAGTCGCGCCCAGAATATATTTTAGAAGATTCAGTCTTTTTTGGCCTCGAAGAACAAGGTTTTCAATATGCTTATTGCACGTGATCGAGAACAAATCCCAAATACTTGGTTTGCTTTTCATATGTGAGTAGTTGACCTCCAAAACTTATCTGCGGTTTGTAGTTGTAGAACTTTTGTTAGTTGTAGAAAAACTGACAGTAGATTTCAGAGGATTAAAATCTAATTTATGTTGTTCAGCAAACTCTTACAATTCACAGAAGACCATATACAAGTTACTTTCTAGAATCTTAATGTCCAAGCCAGAGGTCCAAGCAATAATATCATCAGTAAAGAGTCCATTTTACAATTAGCATTTATTGATAAAACATACAATTATTGATAAAAAGCACCGATCAGATCAGCAGCCGATCTGTCGTCTTGAATAAAATTGCCATCTTGGTCTAATATTGTATTACATTTCTCAATTTGTTGTTGTTCACGATTTATATCCTTGGCTATTTTGAATAGCTTTGTGTCAGGGGTTCTAACATCTATCTTTTCGCAGAGGTCTGTCCATCTTTTTCTTCTGCAGAGCGTGTACAATTTCTTAATTTCTGCATTCACTTTATTGAGCTCCACTCTAAGAGAACCATCGCTTGAATTTGCCATATCCTGTTCGATTTGCTTTCTCTTATCTAACAGTGGCTCAAAATGTGGAGATTTATGTATAAAATTAGGAATGTGGTGCTTGACATAATCTCTAGGAATATAATTTTTTGCAGTATTAACTATCAGCTTCTTGAAAGAAGTCCAGTTTCTCTCTAAGTCAACAGTGGCAGACATGTTTTCAACATTTCCCTCAATAATCTCTTCATACGACTTCCAATTAGCTTTAGTAAAATTCCAAAATTTCTCTCTATGCCTAGAAGTCAAATGCTTTCTTTTAATATCAATAAGTATTGGTCGATGGTCACTGCCTATGTTATTTAAAACTGTCCAGTCACAGATCGTAAACAAGTTTGGAGTAACCATAGAAACATCCAGTGCTTCAGAAGAATCATAACTAAAAGAAAAATGAGTGGGTGTACCATCATTTAGGAACATGACCCCTCAGTCGTCAGCCATATTTTGCAGCTCTATGTCTCGCTGGTTTTCTTTGGAACATCCCCACAATAGGTTCTTTGCGTTTAAATCTCCAAGAATAATACTATTTTCACCCTGTATACAATTAAAGAAATCTGCTAAGTTGTTTGTATTTGGTGGATGGTACATATTAAAAATATTTAATGAACTGTTTTTCCAAGATATGGATATACCCTGTACCTCTAAATCTGAGTCTAGAGGCGGGTTGATGTTGAGATGTTGATACGAGATACCTTTGATTAAAAAAGCCTGGCCTCCACCATTTCTTCCCTCTCTAAGAGTTCTATAGATGTTATTCTCCCTAATTTTTAGAAATGAGCTGGCTTTTAATTTTGTTTCTTGAAGGGCTATAATTTGAACACCGTGTTTTTCTGCAAGATCCACAAGTTGATCAAGCTTAGTTTTTGTTGCTCCAATGGATAAAGCGTTGATATTGCACTGGAGAATTTTTAAAGACTTATACAGATTTGGAGACTGTAACTGTTATTTCGAACTGGGCCCTCTTCCGAAACCCAGAACGCGCCCCTGATTATTTTTGGAGACAGGCGATGCAGCATGAACTTCATTTTCTGTATCACTCATGGAAGGAGGGTTAGGTGCAGCTTCTGTTTACCTAAGCACCCGAAGGTAGAAGTCTGACTTAGCTCTTTGCCTGCTTGCATTAGCTGAGCATAATGGTCTGGCCTTCACGCCTTGGGTGGCCCTCCCAGAAGTAAACGTACTTCACCAGACCCTTGCCACGACCGAGGACCTGCAAGAGTAAAAACTATGAGTCTTGTTATAAAATTACTTAAAATGTAGTATGGTTTGAAATTGTGAAGTTAACTAAATTTTGTGAATTTAACAAACAATTTCTTGATTTCTTTTAGGAATATTTCAAAATATGTTCAAAGGGCAGAATTTCTTATTTAAAGATTTGCATGATGGAAGCAAAATTTACAGATTGTGTAATCGTATTGTAAATTCGAGAGGAAAAAATTATGTTATAGATAATATTCTGCTATTTGGTGTAAGATTTCTCGGTTATGATGAATAAGTTAAAAACATTTGTAAATAAAATATTTTGTGACAGTTAATTTATTTTTACGTTTATTCACAAACAAAGGCTACGGAAATGTCATTGCAACAAATATACGCATTTCATCACACATCTCATTAGACAACCATGTGAATAATGAATTTAGATCTCATTTATTGTAGGATTTTATGCTTCCCGTAAATTATTGTCTTACAAGGAGACCGCCAAACATGATGCGCACAGATTTTGATGATTTTAAAGTATGTTGTAGGGGTCATACCCCTAACTATTCAGGTCAAAGGTTTCCTTCAAATGGGCTTTAGTTTTCCAGAAATTTCGGGGAAAAGTTCAGCATGCATTTTAAATACCCATTAGTTCGCATTCTTGAACGAGATCTTCGTGGCTCTGTGCTAGCGCGCGCGATTTGAGAGCCAGAGATGAGGGTTCTGTTCTCTCATGTGACTTTTACCTTTTTAAAATAAATTTTATATGTTTTTCGCGTTATAAGTTTTATGCAGATTTATGAATTCTGCATCTTTGAACTTTTTGATATTTTCCTAAAAATTACATTTACATTTTCGAATTTTTCGTGGGAATTTATAGTTTTTGCACAAGTTTTATTCTAATAATTCTGTTGATGAAAATCTAAACTATTTTAAGTATTGATATCTCGTCTTTTTAAAATGATTCTTGTTTACATTTATGTATATTTAATTATTTATTTATCGTATTTATGAAATAATGCATGTTTCAGCTGCATTTTCTATTTTAAAAAATTTTTAATGATTAAGAAAAAATTAACAAAATAATGTATCCTTTTAATATTTGATTTGTTCTAAATATATTGAAATATTTAACTGCTGAAATACTAAAATATTTATCATTACCGACATCGACATTTTTAGTTTATTAAATATCGAACTAATTGTGTAATACATATCGCAAAAATATTCTAAACAAATTCCGCATTAAAAATCGCATTTAAATATATTCTTTACGTAAATTGTTTTAACAATATTGGAAGAATGTATAAATTAGCATATTATATATTCTTTAAATACTTAAATTGTGATAAATATATTTAAAAATGCATTAAATTTGGAAAAGAAATTATTTCAAACGTGGTAATTGTCTTTAAAAATACTTAAGATGTGATAAATATTAAAAAATGCATTAAATTTGGAAAATAAATTTCAAAACGTGGTAATGGTCTGCAAAGGATTAAACGAAATGGATAAAAAGAAAATTTTATTTATTCTGATATTACCGTAAAAGTCATTGCAGACGATTTTTTTTTTCAGGTATATTTTATATCTATTGTAATTTACAAACGATTTTTCATTTCTAGTTGAATTTTTCTGTATGGCATCGACTTGTTGGAATTAAATAAAATTAGTTGCAATATATTATATTTTTATTTGTGCAAATCAAAAATGATGTTGAGTTTGAACTTTGCAGTTAAATGTATTTAAATAACAATATATATATAACTGGATAAAACTTGGATATAAGCATTATTGTTTTAATATTTTATTACTCCTTTCAATATATGTTGTTGAAATTACCTAATCATACATACCGTTAGAAGATTTGAAATAAAAAATATTTTGTATAAATTATAAAAGAATATAAAATTTTATTTAAAATTTCATAAAGTTACAAAAAGTATTATTTTAGAACGGTTATTAAAATATAAAGGGTAAATAATAATAATAAAAAAATAAACAAAATCTAGACATAAATTAGTTTGGAATTTCGTGAAAAAATTATTTCAAAACTGCACACAAAAAAAAAAAATTAATACGAAAAATTTGAAAATGTAAATGTAATTTATTAGAAAAATATCAAAAAGTTCAAAGATGCAGAATTCATAATTCTGCATAAAACTTATAACGCAAAAAACATATAAAATTGATTAAAAAAAGGTAAAAGACATTAGAGGACAGAACCCTCATCTCCGGCTCTCAAATCGCGCGCGCTAGCACAGAGCCACAAAGACCTCGTTCAAGATTGCGAACTAATGGGTATTTGAAATGCATGCTGAACTTTAACTCGAAATTTCTCGAAAACTAAAGCCCATTTGAAGGAAACCTTTGACCTGAATAGTTAGGGGTATGACCCCTACAACATACTTTAAAATCATCAAAATCTGTGCGCATCATGTTTGGCGGTCTCCTTGCTAGTAAATTTTGTAAATTATGTTTAATATTTCTGCAAATTATGCATTATTTTCAATTTACCTTCATTTGCCATTGGTATGATTAAATTGGTCTTATAGATTCATGTTTGATCTTACATAAATGTATTCTTAATGACTTAATTGTGACCAAATCATTTTAGATTTTAATTTGCGCTTCATTAACGTATATTGAGTAAAGTTTAATTTAAACTGCGCATTAAGTTAAAGATACGATTTACAAACTTTGTAGTATATTTGTTATTAATATTACACCAGTATATAACGCCCGTAAAAAATGACGAAATGTTGATCTGCGTTTCATTTTCATATAACTTCATACAAACAAACAGCATGAAGATTTTGTTATTGAAAGGTTTGTATTATAGGAAAGTACATTTTAAGAATGGCAAATCATTTCTACAAATACAAATGATGAGTTTTTTTTTTTTTTTTTTTTTTTTTTTTTTTTTACCAATATCCAATTTCTTAAATAGTTCAACGATTGGACAAAACATTCAAAAATATTTTTTAAATAATCCATGTGCAAAAGTTTTTGAAAAAAAAATATAATAATGAGTTTCTAAAGAGCTTGACTAACAGATCATTGTTTGGTTAAATAAGAAAAATTAAATGCAAATTCTGAAATGATTTAACGATTGCACAAAACATTAAAATTTTGTTCTTTTAAAATTGTCTATGTTAATAGTATGATAGAGTTTAATTTTAATATTTCTTTAAGAAAAAAGTTTTACAGTCATTGAAAAACAAATACATAGCAGAAAGACACAGAAAATTGCATGTTTATGGATATTAGCTTCTTAATTCACAGTAGGAGAATATCCCATTTAAAATGACAGAAAAAACAAAGTTTTCCAGTAATGAAAAAATAGTTAAAATAAATACAACGATGAAAGTAGATTATATAACTTTAACTTTTAAAAGTATTCATTAAATTAAAACCTGATTTTGTCGTATTTTAAAAATATGCCTGAAAAATCTATAATAAATGTTGATCATTATAAATCATCTTATTTTATTTCATAAGTAAATTGAAATTATTAAATGCATTAGTATGACTGAAAAATGCCTTTTCACATTCTCTTATTAAATTAGAATTTTTCTGTTTTCACTACAAAGTTAGGTTTAAATGTTATGTTAAAAATCCAAATTTGATCTGCATTGATATAATCAACATATGCGATATGCGGTACTGTATATTCCTTATATTTTAATTGTGTTTCATAAAAAATATTAATTTTACAATGCAAGCAAAATTTCAGAATTTAATTGGATATAAGCTAGGCGATTAAAATTTGATTTAACCAAGTTAAATTTTTAAGAAAGAAATGATATTAAGCAGAAGCTTTTAAAAGTTGATCTTAAAATAAATCAATATGTCCTGAAATTTTCTTATTTTAAAAATATGCTTATACATTTTATATTATTTTACAACTTATAAATATTTTATATAAAAATACTTTTTTCAACAGAAACTTCCTTCGGTTATATTTATTGCCAATAGATGGAGCCAGAACAGTACTTAGGAACGAAATGTAAAATTCTGATGGAACATCGCAAAGCCTATCTATGAAAACTATCATCGCTATTTCGGAAAAAAGTGCTTACAGGGAAAAAATGCTTACAGAAATAAATTAAAGAAATCCTTTAAAATAGTCGTCGGAACCGGCACCGTTACACTGTGTTTTATTATATAGAGATTACATATAAGTATTGCCAGTTTAATTAAATTACGTTTTAAATGATTTAATGAAATGGAATGTTTCGCACAAAATAACAAAATTTAATATTAATTTGTATTTATGCATAATACATATTGTCGTATATATATTTTTAGTTAAATTGGTCGTTTCTTTGATTTATGTTACTGTTAAAAGATTTTTTCAGTTTCTTTTTCCGTCATAAGTTCAATACACCTTGTATCCTATAAATCTCGTAATATAAACTGATTTTATTAAAGGTACACACTATTGCTTAAGTTCAATGTTGTGAAAATTTTACGAGATGGGATGAATTTAGTTAATTTTTAAAATCGCGTTCTCGGGACACAAAATTTCTGAAATCGAAAACATAACAAACAAACTGAAAAATTGTAAATCTTCATCTACTATTTTTTTACTGAAAGTAATAAATAAAGGTATCACGTACGCTACATAAATTTTGTAAATTTAACAAACAACTTCTTGCTTTATTTTCGGAATAGTGCAAAATATTTTTAAAGAGTTGTTTTCTTATTTAAAGTTCTGCATGATGGAAGCAAAATTAACAAATTGTGTATTCGTATTTCGTACAAATTGCCAATTTGTATCGAAATTTTTATTTAGAGAGGAATGTATATTAACATATTCATTATTATAAAGATCAGTTTCCTTTCTTTACTGCATGTTAAAAGAATGAAACAAAATTTCAAAGTAGTTTCAAGATTAATGAAGAAATCTTTCATTCAAACAGCTTTGAACAATAAATCACGGAAATGGATACATAATTATCATAACAAATTATATAATTCTAAACCATATTAAGATCTTTAATAATGTTTCATAATTGCGTTTACGAAGCATAAATTAAAATAACTTTCGGATTAAGATTAATAATCGGCTAATTTAGTGAACGATAAATCTTAATAAGTAGTCTCTCATCATTTTGCTACCTAATGATTGCGGGATAATGTGCTAAGCAATATAACTATTAGATCTAAAACAATGAACTTTATTATTATTTGTGCTTTTATTTTCTGAACATTAATTTTGCTAATTTTTGTAGGTTTTTGTTTAATGTTTAATAACATGTATTTTTTTAATTATTGCTCATTTTAACAAGTAGGTAAGTGTGATAGAAGATCGCACAAAGGGTTTAATTTAATATTCCTTTAAAAACAATTTATCCTTTCTTTAATAAATCCAAATAAATTTCATTTAAATAAATAATAAATAAATAAATTCATGTTTTTTATAAAGTAAAAATTTACCGGTCTATTTTTCTCGTTTTTTCGAAAATCTGAACCGGTCCGCTAGCGGGGTAAGCCCGCTATTATGCTCTGTCATAATATTATCTGTCATGTGAACTAAATGCGATATTTAAAAAAAGTAATTTCAATATTAAACATGCTGTACACCTTCAAAATGTTAAAATATGCGAATATTTCCATAATCGGATTTTTATCAAGTTTCAATATGTTTTTCAAACTCATATATTTACTATTCTCTATTAATCATATTGATACTCGCTTTGTATTGTTCTCAAACATTTGAGAAATCCGTTAAACTTCCGATATCCCGTCAGATTAATTTTCTTTTTAATTCTCTAATGACGTGATATTAGTCTGTTTCTGTACATACACATACTCATACTCCTTGTATTATTGAGAAATCTTTGAAAATTTCCGTTTTATTACCAATATGCGTCAATCATTTTTATTTCACATTAATCTTTTTTTCAATTGGTGAAACTTTTTATTTCATTTTCATTTTTTACGTGGGAATATTTCAATAGAAAATTAATTATTCTAGAAAGAATTTTATTGTGGATTTTTAATTGTTGGCAACTGCTATAACGAAAATGTTTAAATTTAATAGGAAAAGGCTGTTAGAGTTTTGGTTTTTTATCTCTATTTATTAAAATAATACGATTTTTTTCAAATTTTAATATTTTGAGCTTCATAGAGGTATTCAGTTATATATACACAAAGTTTCAACTCTATAAGTTATATAGATTCAGAGAACGGCTCTGTGACAGACAGACAGCGGAGCGGGAGTAATAGGGTTTAAAAAAATCAAGTTCAAAATTAAACATGCTGTATAGAGACCTTCAAAATGTTAAAATATGCCAATATTTCCATAATCGGGTTTTTATCATGATTCAATACGTTCCTCAAACGCATATGACGTTATAATCACTTGCTGACGTCATATCTACTTGCTTTCTCTATTACTCATACTGATACTCTCTTTGTATTATTCACAAACATTTGAAAAAGTCCGTTAAACTTCCAATATGGCATCAGATTAATTTTCTTTTTAAATCTCTAATGACGTCATATTAACCTGCTTTTTGTACTTACACATACTCATACTCCTTGTAGTATTGAGAAATGTTTTAAAATTTCCGTTTTATTACCAATATGACGTCATATTAATATTTTTTTTCACTTAGTGAAACTTTTTATTTCATTTTCATTTTTCACGTGGGAATCTTTCAATAGAAAATTAATTATTGTAGAAATAATTTTATTGTGGATTTTTAATTGTTGGCAACTGCTATAACGAAAAATGTTTAAATTTAATAGGAAAAGGCTGTTAAATTTTTGGTTTTTTATCTCTCTACACTGTAAAAAATTTTGCAGCAAAGTAACCGGTCATTCGACCGTTTTCTATAAAAACGGTCGAATGACCGTACATAACCGTAATCTAATGCTATTTTGACCATAATATTGCTCATATTAGGGTCAGAATACTGTTAAATTACGGTTATGTAACCGTTTTTTATAAAAAAGGTCGAATGACCGGTTACTTTGCTGCAAATTTTTTACAGTGTATATTAAAATAATACGATTTTTTTAATTGTTTTTATTTTCAGCTTCATAGTAGGTATTAAGCTACAAGTACGCAGAATTTCAAGTCTGTAAGTTATATAGTTTCTGAGAACCGGCTCTGTGCCGGACAGACAACGTTTCGGGACGAATAGGTTTTCGTGAGATGAACGAAACCCTAAAAAGTTAAATAAAAAAGCGAAAATTAAATTGTGGCCCGTGTCATACACACATAAACTGTATTCGTTCCGTCTGGCACGGAAAAAACGAAAAGTGGTCCCACACACTGGTCCGGCCTGACATTTTTTCTACAAAGCATGCCTATATTTCAGGAGCAATGTCATCTTACAATTAAAATTATTCAAAAATTATACTTACTTTATGCATAGAATTTATTTTCAGATATGTTCGACTAACATGGAATAAAAAATGACAAAAATAGTGATGACTAAAATAGTGATTAGAGCTGTGCTGTGCCTGAAGAAGTAGCTGTCCAAAGTACTCATAGTCCGGGGCCCGAAACATTTCGCAAACAATATTAACATCCTAATTATATTTTGATAATATTTGTTTAGCAACTATTAAAAGATATTTTTTATTGTGAGATATAAATTTTAAATTTAGAAATTTATCTACATCTGTTATAAAATAAAGTTTTCAAGATTATGGTGAAACGTCATTTACTCCTTAAATAAATTTAATAAAATAAAATAAAATTCTAAATAAATTTAGATTTCCTATTCAGTATCTAAATTTCTTAATTTTCAAATTAAGAAATTTTTAGTGTCACTGAGAATGTTGTTAAAATAATAAATTGTGCTCATTAAAAGTATATATTATCGCAATAATGTATGATTTTTTTTATTTATTACATATAAAAAAATATTAAATCTTACGCGAAAAATTTTACTCTTTATTCAGATTAGTTAACTTATTTGTACGTATCTGTGTTATTTTAAATTGGGGATTTTCTATGTGTTGCGTTTAAATCTGTTTTTCACTGTATGTATTCTAAGCATATTTTCTTCAAACATAAACAAGAACGAAAAATCATGCGTCAAGCATAGATTATGTAGCACTTTCCAACGCTTCCAAAATAATTTTACAAATCATACCGTTTAATAAGCTAAAAGATAACTTCTAAGTAAACAATTTGGAAAACGCATAACATATTTAAAAACATAATTTCAGGAATTTCCAACATATACAATATTCGGAAAAATATCCGAATACTTTTATTCAGCCCTGTATAGGATATATAGAATTGTATATATACTACATAGGATGCTAAATTTTAGTTCAGTTAGGAAACGTGTAGCACATTTTAAAATTCTCCGTCTGGAGTTTGTCAATAAACAGAAATGTGTTCGCGAACTTTTGTGCTGCCCTGTATAGGATCTACAGAATTTATACACACCACGTAATAGACAAAAAGCAAGTTAACATTAAAATCGCGTTCAGTAACTTAAAACGCACTTCCAGGAATTATTGTTAACAGACAGTAGATAATTCTTTTGCGTGTCCCTGTAAATGAACGATGACTGCTATACACACAATATTCCGTAGTAAGTCTCTTGTAATGCACCTTAGTGATCTATATAAATTTCAATGCGTTTAAAATAGTGAAACATTATTTAAATAAACCGCAGACGATTTTTCTCCATAGACGTAATGTAACGGAATTATTTTTACTGTCCCTGTAAAGTAACTATAAGTGCTATGCACACCCTGTTCCATATTAAGCTTCTTCTAATGCACCTTAGTGATATATATAAATTTCAATGCGTTTAAAATAGTGAAACATTATTTAAATAAACAGCAAATGATTTTTCCCCATAGACCGCAATGTAACGGAATTCTTTTGAGTGTCCCTGTAAAAAAACTATAAGTGCTACACACTTCCGTTGAAATAGGGAACATGCTATAGATAACGATAATAACATATAAAAATTGCAGAGCAATCCGAGCATATTTACGGGAGTTAGAGCACGGACAGACGGCAGACGGCAGACGGCCAGACGGCCAGACGGCAGACGGCCAGACGGCCAGACGGCAGACGGCCAGACAAACCGAAGTCATAAGCACTTTTCAACTAGGTTGGAAAGTGCTAAAAAAGATGTGTTATTTACAAACTTTTTATGAATTTAAAGAATATTAAAAACATAAAAATAGCAAATAAATATTTGTGCAATAATATTTAAACGAAGAATACCATCGTTATAAATTCACAAATAATGCACAAAAAAGAGCAAATAGCTATTTCTAATCAACAGGCGAGATTCTTCTTCAGTGAGACAAAGAGCAAAGTACAGCGTGCTAGAAAAGCAAGACTGGGCAAAACGAAGGAGAGGCGGTGTCTTATATGCCTGATGCGGGTAGAAAACGCGCCCAAAACAACCAATGAGAAGAAAGCGACTGAGTGGACAAGTAGAGACATCTACCGGAGAACAAAAGAAACGAAAACCAAAAAAGGGAAATTAAATTAATGCTTCACAAATACTTGGTAAATCAGGAGTACTATATAAGTCATTGACTAATGAGTGAGAATTTTTAATGATGTAGTAAGCTCCCCCAAAATGAAGATCAATGTTAAAAGAACAAGTTTGAATAATATTGGCTAAGAAAGAGTTTAACCTATGTTGAAAAGACCAACAATGTTGAGTGGTAGAAAAACCTTTAACCTCCTGATTTTTAACATAACCTTCATGCTCTTTCAAACGAAATCTAAGAGCACATTTAGTCTGAGCAATAAAAGAGAGACCACAGTGGCGAGAGATTCGGTAAAGGCCCTAGTTATCTGTACGATCATTGGGGTGTTTGAGATTTAAAAAAGAGATTTTATTAACAGGAGAAAAAATAACATTGAATTCATACCTTCTAAAAATTTTAGCAATTTCCTGTTAATAAAGTCTCTTTTTCAAATCTCAATACGCCATTGATCGTATAGATAACTAGGTTATTTACCAAATCTCTTGCCAGTGTTGTCTCTCTTATATTGGTCAGACTAAACGTGCTCTTAGATTTCGTTTAAAATAGCATGAAGGTTATGATAAAAAACAAGAGCTTAAACGTTCTTCTATTGCTCAACATGGTTGGTCTTTTCCACTTAGGTTCAACTTTTTCTCAGCCAATATTATCTGAAAATGTTCTACTAACCTTGATCTTGATTTTTGGGAAGCTTACCACATCACTAAAAATTCTCATTCCTTACTCAAAGACTTATCTGGTACTCCTGATTTTCCAAGTGTTTGGAAAGCAATAATTTTATTTCCCTTTTTTGGCTTTCGTTTCTTTTCTTCTCCGGGAGATGTCCCTACTTGCGCACTGAATTGTTTCATGTTACTTTCTTCTCATTGGTTGCTTTTGGCGCGTTCTCTACCCGCATCGGGTATGTAAGTCACTGCTCCTCTGTCGTTTTACCCCGACTTGCTTTTCTAGCATGTTGTGCTTTTCTCTTTGTTGTATTGAAAAAGAATCTCGCTTGTAGATTCGAAATAGCTGTTTGCTGCTTTTTTGAGTATAATTTGGGCATTTATAACGTTGGTATTCTTCATTTTAATATTAAAAACATTCGTTTCAAGCAGTCTTTCATTAAAAATATTTTTTTATAATATTCTGTCTTAAACATATTTAAATGTTTTTTAAAAGTTCCGTCTGGAGAAAGAGATTAATGTTTGTTTTATTTTCTGATTCTACAGAGGATAAAAATATGGAAGATATATCGATTCCAAAAGTGCTAAAAACGATTGATTTTCTTTTATTCGCAGAGATGTGGTAATATTATATGCTGTTATTTTTATATTATTACTGTATTCTATTTTTCTAATTTAAAAGACACTAATTTTAAAAAAAAAGATAAAATAATGATAGTATCATGGTCTGTTTGTTGCTCTCTTAATAGGAAAATATATTAATGCAATTTTAAGAAAATCTTACGAATATTATCGGTCAGAATGTCGGTCAGAACGTTTATTTAATTCTTAAATATCACATGAAAAATCTCAAATATCAATAGTGCAGAAATGATTTCTCTACCGTTACATATTTGTAATAGATACTAACATTTATTTAGATTGACAATAGATACTATCATTTTTGACTAAAGATCGTTGTATAATGTCGTTGTCGCATTTAAAAGTTTATCTTTGTATTTTTAAAGGTCTAAAACTTAAAAGTTTTGAAATTAAATTATTCAAAGTTTTTCTCGATTTTGCTTTTAAAAGGCAACATTCTTTTTTTTTTCTTTTTACCTCTTTTTTGCTTTGAAGGGCCTCGACTGACCGACCGACTGATTGAATTGACCGACTTCTATCCTAAGAAGAAATGCAATTCGTTTGTATATATATATATATATATATATATATTCTATTTTACATTATAAAACTATTCAGCGCATAGGCCATAGTATTTTTTTTTAATTTATTTTTTTATTACAGGGACAACTCAAATATTCTAATATATTATCGCCTAATGAGCATCAAAATAAATGATACTGACAACAATAAAATTAAAAATGAATTTGGATGGGGGTTCATCATTATATTTGGCAGTCCGATTTTACACGAATTCAATCAAACCCGACACGACCCGTGATTTGATAACCGTCGGATTGGCAAAAAATTACTTTCATCACGTGTCCGGTCGAATTGAACTAAACGTATTCGATCCGGGTTTTTGTCTGTTTCAGGTTGGTTTTTCAAGTCTACTTGTCAAATTTGGTAGCCCGTTATCTCAAAAGAATTTTTACAATATTGTTTAAGATCAAAAGGCTGTATATTTAAATATTTAAATAAGTAAAAATATACTTTTAGTATAAAAGAAAATTGATATTACAGATATAATCACAGAATATTTTTTATGATTGCCTTTAAATAGATTCATTTTATTTTCCTTCAGATTTTGTGATAAATTCAGACTTCAAATTTGTTTCATATAGAATCTTCGGGTTCAGGTCGGGTATGGACCGACCTGTGAAAGACTACAATGACGATAAAATTACATGATTACTACAAAAACACATAAGTAAAGAACAATCCTTAAAATTCTGTTTTATTTGTTGTTAGAAATTTATTGTTTATGTTATTTAACTTGAAACAAAATACGGAACAGAATATTTTTATCAGTTTTTTCGTTATAATATACTTAAACGGATTTTACCATGAGATAATTTATTTCTAAATGAAATTGTTCTTAAATTCTGGTGGAAGTTTAATATTAGAGACACATGATTTTTTTATACCCTGAAAGAGTTAAAGATATTGCTTTTGAGAAATAGTATCGCATTCGTAGTTTATTTCATGATACAAAAGGATATCGGAAGTCAAAAATGGGTATAATTATGATTATCGTGTGTAGTTTTTGATGCATGCTAAAACTGTCAATTCGTGGATGCTAAAAACTTTCATAATAAAGAGAAATCAGAATCTATTTATAACTAACTTATATTTCCATAAAAATGAAAACATCATTCAAGAGAAATGCGAATAAAATTATCTTTAAAATATGAAAATACGTCCGGCCAATTTGATGCTTCTTATTCTTTTCCGAAGAAAATTATAATTTGAATACAATTCTAAGAAATTGAATCTTTTGTTTAGCTTTCAGTCTGATCTAGTCTTTACTAACTTCCAAAATCCATACAGATACTCTTTTCGGGTACACTAATATATATATATATATATATATATATATATATATATACAGGGTGATTCATAAAAGATGGGCAGAACTTTAAGGGGTTATAGTACACTTAAAGACAAATAATATTAAATAGGAGACTAAGGGTCCCAGACGTATTCCCAAGGAGATAGGGGGCATTAAAGTTTAGGGTCCGAAATTTCAAATGATTATAAAACATGGAAAAATTGGTCGATTCGTTTGCGGTTTTTGCAAAAAATTTTCTTTATGCCAGTATTTTCTTGAAATAAAATTTTAAAGTTCAATTTCAAAAAATGCCGATAGGGGGCGCTTTAGACTTTGGAGTAACAAACAACTATTTTTTAACGTTATTTTTTGTATTTCTTTAAATGATTTCGAAAGCTTAGACTTAAACTTAAATTTTGATCTAAAAATCTGAGTCCTAACGAGTAGTTAAGTAGCGTAAACTGAAATTTGAAATTTGAAACCCTTCTCCCCCCAGAACAAAAATCAGTTATTCCCGATCTTTGTGTCGTAGATTAGGCTCTAACTACTGCCGCGTTTTGCTAAAATTATTCTTTATGTCAGTATTTTCTTGAAAATAAATTTTAAAGAAAATTTTCAAAAAATTCCGATAGAGGGCGCTTTAGACTTTGGAGTAACGAACAACTATTTTATACCGTTATTTTTTGTGTCTCATTAAATGCTTTCTAAAGCTTAGACTTAAATTTTCAGCCCAAAATCTGAATCGTTAGACGTGGTTAAGTTTCTGGGGAGAGGGGTTTGAAATTTCTACTCCTGAGCACAGTTCAGTTTACCATGTCCACACATTGTGTGCTGTGATACGAGGTAAAAAGACACAAATTAGGATTATGTTACCAAAGCATATTTATTAACATGTAATCAGAATAAATGTTCAAAATTGTGACCACCAGAGGTTATGCACGCAGAACAACGGCGACGAATGGAACGGCGAACATTCGCGAAAACATCAGGCTTTTCGAGCACTTCCCCTACAGCGGCGGAAAGTCTGGCGACCAGTTCCTCGGGGGATTCAATGGGTGTCTCATACATAAGAGCCTTCAATCGTCCCCAAAAAAAGAAATCGAGGGGTGAAAGATCTGGCGAGCGAGCAGGCCAAGCAACAGGACCACCTCGACCAATCCATCTGTTCGGAAATGTGATGTCCAGATAGTTGCGGACGTCTCGTACGTAATGGGCTGGCGTTCCATCGTGCTGGAACCACATGACCCGCCGGATGCGTGGAGGAACAACGTTTAACAGGTCTGGCAGCACATGTTGCAGAAATGTGAGGTATGTTTTACCGTTGAGGCGTTCAGGAAGAAGGTACGGTCCGATTAGGTGGTCTCCGAGGATTCCTGCCCAAACATTGATGGAAAAGCGTCTCTGATGAGCATGTGGATTGACATCCGCCCATACATGTGCATTGTGTGTGTTAAATGTACCTTCACGTGTGAAGGTACATTCATCGGTGAAAAGCACAGTTCTTCCAAAATGTGGATTTAGCGCGTTCTGCTGCAGAAACCAGCGGGCGAATTCAATACGATTTGGATAATCCCCTGGAGACAGTTTCTGGACTCGTTGTACATGAAACGGGAGCAAATGTTCATCCTTCAGTACCCTCCAAGTCGTGGACTGTGAGGTATCCACCTGGCTAGCCACTGTTCGTGTACTTGTACTTGGCTGCGCCGCTACTACATCCAGAATGGCTTCTGCAACAACTACTGATTCGTCCTTTTTTGCACGACCTGCATTCGACCGGGAAGCGAGAAATGATCCCGTCTCACACAACTGTCTGTGCAAGCGCTCGAAAGTTTTGCGGTTAGGCAACCGCCTGTTAGGAAATCGCTCTCCGTACATTCGTTGTGCCTCTGCACCATTTCCATCTGCCGCTCCGTAAATTAAATGCATCTCAGCCTTTTCCTTATTCGTGAAGGGCACCATCTTCCGATTCATTACTACAGCGACTTACACTTGACTCACCGTTCAGTGGTTTTTATGCCTGAATCGTGTCGAAATTTTGCATACGTGTTCTTCTTCTTCCCCATTTGACATTTGCATACTTTCTGTTTCCTTCTTCACCCGGTGATTAGCGTCAGGAATGGAGCTTTAACGTTTGCATGAGCGACGTTTCCAACTGTGCCAGTGCCTTTATGAGTGAATTCCGACTATGCAGTCCTTGACGAAAGTTGTATTTTTGCCTCGTATCACAGCACAGAATCGTTGGGCATGGTTAAGTAGTGCAAACTGAACTATGTTCAGAAGTTGAAATTTGAACCCCCTCCCCTAGCTACTGAACCACGCTCAGCGATTCAGATTTTGAGCTGAAAATTTAAGTTTAAGTCTAAGCTTTAGAAAGCATTTAATGAGACACAAAAAATAACGGTATAAAATAGTTGTTCGTTACTCCAAAGTCTAAAGCGCCCTCTATCGGAATTTTTTGAAAATTTTCTTTAAAATTTATTTTCAAGAAAATACTGACATAAAGAATAATTTTAGCAAAACGCGGCAGTAGTTAGAGCCTAATCTACGACACAAAGATCGGGAATAACTGATTTTTGTTCTGGGGGGAGAAGGGTTTCAAATTTCAAATTTCAGTTTACGCTACTTAACTACTCGTTAGGACTCAGATTTTTAGATCAAAATTTAAGTTTAAGTCTAAGCTTTCGAAATCATTTAAAGAAATACAAAAAATAACGTTAAAAAATAGTTGTTTGTTACTCCAAAGTCTAAAGCGCCAACTATCGGCATTTTTTGAAATTGAACTTTAAAATTTTATTTCAAGAAAATACTGGCATAAAGAAAATTTTTTGCAAAAACCGCAAACGAATCGACCAATTTTTCCATGTTTTATAATCATTTGAAATTTCGTTCCCTAAACTTTAATGCCCCCTATCTCCTTGGGAATACGTCTGGGACCCTTAGTCTCCTATTTAATATTATTTGTCTTTAAGTGTACTATAACCCCTTAAAGTTCTGCCCATCTTTTATGAATCACCCTGTATATTATATCCTGAGTGAAATTAAAACACCAATTGTAATTCAAGAATGCTAAAGACTTTCATTGCACGGATAAATCACAATATATTTATAACTAATTTATATTTCCGCAAAATATAAACATAACCCAAGAAAAATACGGATGAAATGTTCTTTAGAATATGAAAATTTGTACTGCAAAATTAATATTTCCTATTCTTTTCCGTATAAAAATATATGTGTGCATACAATTCTATGAAATGTAATCTTTTGTTTATCTTTCAGTCTGATCTATTCTTTACTTACTTCAAAATCCAAGCATATACTCTTTTCGGGTACATAAATATATATATTTTTTATTTTATTAGTGAAATTAAAACACCAATTGTAATTCGAGAACGCTAAAGACGTTCATTGTACGGATAAATCACAATATATTTATAACTAATTTATATTTCTGTAAAATATAAACGTAACCCAAGAAAAATAAGGATGAAATGTTCTTTAGAATATGAAAATATGTACGGCAAAATTAATATTTCTTATTCTTTTCCGTAGAAAAATACAGGGTCATTCATAATTCCCTCCGGGGTTTCGAAACGTTATAGTAAAAAAACGAAGACGAATATGAAAAAAAGAAACATATGAAATTATTCCGAAACTATTCAAGTTTTACTTACATACATTACAGGTGTTCTATGTGTGAACCCTTGGTCACACGGCATACATCCATGCGATAGTCCAGTTCCTGCCATACTCCGTTTCTTTAAATTTCCGGTACCACACATGAATTGTTTTGTCAGTTGGTCCCTTTTTTCGATATTTATTACGAAAGGCCCGTTGAACTGACACCACTGATTCAGATTTAAAGAAACGGAGTATGGCAGGAACTGGACTATCGCATGGATGTATGCCGTGTGACCAAG
The DNA here is from genome assembly GCA_963931845.1 of Maratus michaelseni. Taxonomy (NCBI): domain Eukaryota; kingdom Metazoa; phylum Arthropoda; class Arachnida; order Araneae; family Salticidae; genus Maratus; species Maratus michaelseni. The sequence continues at coordinate 425,960,421 of OZ007592.1, forward strand.
GGTTCACACATAGAACACCTGTAATGTATGTAAGTAAAACTTGAATAGTTTCGGAATAATTTCATATGTTTCTTTTTTTCATATTCGTATTCTTTTTTTTACTATAACGTTTCGAAACCCCGGAGGGAATTATGAATGACCCTGTATATGTCTGCATAGAATTCTATGAAATGTAATCTTTCGTCAATCTTTCAGTCTGGTCCAGTCTTTATTTACTTCCAAAATACAAGCAGATATCCATTTCAGCAACACAAATCACTATTATTAATGTTCGAAAACGTCTGTCTGTCTGTCTGTCTATCTGTCTGTCTGTCTATCTGTCTGTTTGTTAGCGGATAAAGTCTGCGAGCGAAGCGAGCACCGAAGCGCTTTTTATGTCAAAAATTTCAGAATAATCCGGGCATTCCGGAGTTATAGTTTACGAACGAGTTTGCCCGCAATTAAGGGAGTTATTGATTAACAAAACTGTTTTAATTACTTAAAACGGAACATTTTTTCTGCAATAAAGAAATCATAGAAACTCGACAGAGTTTCTCGGCAAGCATAAGATAATAACAGCAATGCATTGAACCGTAAATGAAAGGAATTTCCGCCAATGGATGCCAAACGATTTTACAAAAATTTTTTAGCACTCTGTCTAGTTTATATTTTGCGGACGGGACAAAACGGGTTTTTGACACATCTATATCTCGCGTTCTATTTATGATTAAAACAAAATTCTTGATTCTATGGAATGGGGCGTGCCAAGGGACTAAGAATTCAAAAGTAAAGCAAAATCCGACGAATAGGTTTACAGTAAATGCGATTTTAAAAGTGCTGTTTTTTGCACTTTTTAAATCTTGTTCAGACCAAAAACTGTTGACAGGACTACAGCAATGTGTAACTACCGGATTTTTACGCGGTTTACGTTATTTGAATCGTTTTTATGAGTAGTTCAAACCTTTTTAAGTTTCATGTAAAAATATTAATTAGTTTTTGATTTATATCAGTTTAAAGTTATTGATTCCTATACTTAACATAGAGCAAAAAAATAATAAACTAGTAAATCTACAGATCAGGAGCCTCAACGTCAGCTATATGAAAGTCAATGTTTTTTAATCTCATTTCTCATAATATTTAACATCTTATAATACGCAAATTAAATTTTTTAAATTATTACATGTATATTTATACGCATATAAAATAATTCGAAGGTTTCAGAAATTAGGAACATTAAATTAAACACGGTTTATGCAATAATATTCTGACATTCTTATGAACTTCTTATTTAATTTTTTAGGTAAAAAAATACATTTCTTCAGGGGGGCTCTGCCCCCCTGAACCCCCCGTAATCTTATTAAATTTATATTCGTGGTTCCCTATTGTTTGTGTGAATGATTCTAGTACATATTGGATTTCGTTCTACACATTGGTTTTATTATGAAAAGCAAAAATTTCGAAAATAATTTCATGTAATACCTAAATAGCAATATTTACTTACCTTCCAACCACGAAGCACTCGCATCTGATAGATAAGTTGAATAATATCTCGTGTACAAAATCAACTTATGGAAATGTAAACTGAATCTACTATATATTCACTTATCTATTTCAGAAATCTAGTATTATTACAATTTTTGTTTCGGAAAAACAGTTTTGATGGTCATTGTACAATATTTATTTGACCTTAGTACATCCTGATTTAATTCGATGGCAATAGCATACTAAAATCTCACCAAAATAGGCTTATTTGGAAACTTTTAAACCTGAAAACTTTTATTGTGTAATCCTTCATAATCGTGCCCACTGCCAATTCACTAAATAGCAATCTTGATTTGGCGCTATAAAGTATTTTTTGTGATAACTTTTTATGATCTCAGTTACCAATAATTGTGCTATTTCAGGCTGTATGGATTCGTTTTACTACGCTAATTTCTTTAGATTAACTACCTCGTTGTATGAGATATTACATTATATTTTTAAAATAATACTAATTTTCAACCACGAAAAATCCGCATCTCTTCCAGAAAATTAATAATATCTCATATAAAAATGTTTCGGCTATCATTCTATAGTAGTTAAAAGGTAACTTGTACCAAAATAAATTCTCATTTATTTCAATAAAATATAAAATCACTCAATAATATTTTATTTTGCGAATAAAATATTGTAGCAAAATTGTCTGAGTTACTTGAATTTTATCATTTTGATATTCTTTAAACATGGTTGCTAGGTTACGGTTAAATTGAAAAGGAAAATAAAAATGAATGCATTTTAATATTTGCAAAAAATGATAAAATAAAAGTATTATATTATTAGAACAGATGTATAAAATTGCACCAAAAATTATACACCTAATTTAAAAAATCTGACGAATGTATAAACAAAATTTCAAATTAATTTGAATAATTTAACACCTGACTTGATAAATTTTAGCCTTCATAACTTACCGTTTAAATACATTAATCAAATGCGACATTTTATTTTCAACGACTGAAAAATTTCAAAATCGTCTGAAATCCCATAGGAAAGCATTAGGATCAAAAAAGAAATGTTCTATATTTTCCGAACGAATGAACCAAATGTAACTAAAAACTATACAGCTAATTCCGGGTATCTCACCAATATACCTACCAAAAATCAAACTAATTGGATCATTTTTACGGCAGTTATCGCGGAACAGACAGACAGACAAACAGACAGACAGACAGACAGACAGAAACCAAAAACTTTTCGGGTCTCCACAGTGAGCCTCAACTGACGTTTCGGCAATGACCCAACTCTTTTAGGAATGGTCGTATACACATGATATTAAGGTATGTTATTACACTCGACCCAAGTAAGCTTCCTATTATAAAAAATCGTAACATTTAAGGTTCGTTTACAGGGTCTCACAAAAGATCTTTTGATATAGGGCTAAAGAGTTGTGTAATTATCCTATTTTTACGCGGTTTGCAGCATTTGAATTGTTTTAATGAGTAGTTCAAATGTTTAATATTTCGTGTAAAAATATTAATTAGTTTTTTATGTATGCCACTTTAAAGTGATTTATTCCTATACATAAGATGAAGCAAAAGAAATATTAAATGGTCTAACTCTTTTCAAAAAGAACGTATGCGCATGTTGTTATAATATGTTACTACGAACGACCTAAGTTAGCTTCCTATTGTAAAACAGAATTGTAGAATTTACTGTACGTTTACATGGAAATTCAAAAGATTTTTTAATAAGACTAAAAAGTTGTGTAATTAGCGAATTTTTACGTTGAAGTACATGATTCCTGTACTTAACACAGAGGAAAAACAATAGTAAATTGCATAACTTTTGTCAAATTGGCTATATACACAAGATATTCAAATATGTTACTACATCCTCTCTATTGTAAAGCGGCATTGAAGCATATACGTTTCGTTTACAGAGTCTCTTAGAAGATCTTGATTACATTACAACCAATGTATATTTACTGAGTGAGATGTATTTTAATGATTTTACACTGTTTCAATCTCTGTAAGGTTTCATTATCTTGCTTTAAAATTTAATATGAGTTCATTTTGTCCGTCTAAAATCTCGTCGATGTTAAGCTCTAAATCTATTAAAATATAGTATTTTCATCGATTAAAAAAACTGTGTTTATTTATAAATATATAATTCTAGCGTATCAGGAATTGATTGAAATAGCGATCACAAAATTCCAACTTTACGTTCATGCGCAAAATAGAATGTAAAAATGTTGCTACCCCAAGATTACAAGTTTTGCGTTTAAATATTTGCCGTTCATCGAATCTCCGGCTATGACGAACTTAAAATGCTAAATTTCGTATACAATAGGTGATCGGTAACGAACTGTTCGGTTTACGAACAAATCGGTTAACGAACACTTTCGCGTGAGATTTTTATGTTCGGAGAACGAACTCCTCACGAAACAAAGCCATGATGAAGCAATGCCCTGTTTCATATTTGCCAGGCTATACTTATTGCCTCTATTGTCAACTTTGAGAACATTTTAACAGTTGCATACATATGTCCTAATTAATTCATGGACTGCCGGAGATTGGGGACCTATTTTTTAGGATCACCGAATTGGAATGAACAGACTATATGAACAGAAATCACTTTAATAGTTTTTATACTTTTGCAAACGTTGCGAATTTTATATTTTTGAAATTCTCGAAACGTTGAGTTAAAAAACTTAAACAAATAAAAAACTTCTAAGGTGCTCAGTAATTTTCAAAAATAATATATTTAATATGTTAGTATAAAAATCCCTGTAAATTTTTATACTAATAGAAAAAGTCCTTCCAGCCTGTACCGGGAGGAAAAGGTAGCTTTCCTATATCTTCGTTTTAAAATTTTAGCTAATGGTACACGAAAACAGCAAGTTAACATGCAAAGAAACGTTTACAAAAGATTCGTTAATACTGATTTTGAATGAGAAATTCGCCAAATTATTAAGCAATAGCCAAATTGGCTTCATTTATGAAAACTTATTTTGGTTGCCAAATTTAGCGATATTTTCCAAATGTTGCCAATTTTGGCGAGAATTTGGCGCTAACGGATATGAATATATAGTTTTATGCGTATGATTGGGAAAACTATTACAACAATGAAAGAAAATAATTTGCGAGTAATCGCGTTAATGTGCTGTTTTGTTTCAAAATGTCAGCCACACTAGAATTTCAAATTGCTCTATCTCAGCCATTTTTTAAGATAGAGGTAAACCAAAAAATGCTCTAGAATCCTTGTATCAAAGCCTAACACGTAAATTTTAATTTTTAACTTTTTTGTATATTTATTTTAGTTTTAAATTTTTAAATGGCCACCATCTTAAAACAAAATGGCGGACCAAGCTGGCCAACGAACTCGGTCGAGACATTGGTGAGTTTAATACACACAATTGGTTTCATCGAAATTGATTTATAAATACGAGCGTCATCGTATGACATAGGTGATATATATATATATATATATATATATATATATATATATATATATATATATATATATATATATATATATATATATATATCAACATTTGAACGGAGGGTGGTTTTGGAGTCTGGGGGTCATGATCGGTGAAAATATATCGAAATTTTCCGGAACTGCTTTCCTCCGAACGGCTGCAATAGGTAGCTTTATACTTTTTTGTAGTGAAAGCTACCTAATAGGTTCGTAGAAAAAAAAATGTTGATTTTTCTCGATAAAGTATGCTCCATAAACTTATCGTTGTAGTTGACCGAAAAAAAGTGCTTCTTATTTTTCCACATTTTTCTGAAACTGTAGTATTTTAATTAGTGTGTAAACTACTGTAAAATTGTCTAATTTTTTGTTTTTGAATGTGTATAAACGGAAGAGTGATATAAACATAAGAAAAAGGAAAATAAATATGTCATAAATAATCTGATGAATACAATGTAAGGAAATTAACATAAAAGTTTCCCCGTTGTTATGGTAGCGACATGTACATTGGAATAAGTCACTCAATAAATTGTATAATTCTGATATATAATTCTGTTTATAGCATCACTATTATTTTTTTTACCCCTTTCATCTTTTCTTTTCTGAATAAAAATGAAATCCGTGTAATTGAAATTAAATACCTTACAAAAAGGAGTGATATCTCATCAAAAACAACTCGTTGTAAATGATCCCGCCAAGCCACAAACCTAAAACGTCAGTCACAAAAAGAAGTGATATCACATAAAAAGAAGCTATATAGAACTGCATACTCCGAGTCCTGTGTAAAAATCTATCACCACTCATAATGTTTCCAAAGGACTCGGAGTGAGGTACAGTATGTGAAAACTGCTTGGTGACCTGCAGGCTTTTATTTATTTGCGTTTCCTGCAATTACATATGGCTATATTATTTTTATTTTCTTTTATTTATTTATTTATTTTGCTCTCATAAAATTGTAAAAGTTGAAGCTTCTGTGTTTGCATGTCCTTTCTTATTTCTGAGCTTGAGAAATCAATTTGTTGATTTTATTTACCATTATTTAAACTAAAAACACCACTCTTACGAAGAGGATTTTTTAAGTAAACGTATAAAAATTTTGAGTTTGTAATATATATATATATTATAAAAGCCTGCAGGTCGCCAAGCAGTTTTCACATACTGTACCTCACTCCGAGTCCTTTGGAAACATTATGAGTGGTGATAGATTTTTACACGGGACTCGGAGTATGAACTTTTATATAGCTTCTTTTTATGTGATATCACTTCTTTTTGTGACTGACGTTTTAGGTTTGTGGCTTGGCGGGATCATTTACAACGAGTTGTTTCTGATGAGATAAATTCATTCCTGACTACATTCAGACCTCGAGGCGAGGCTAGCGAATAGAGCAACGACCAATCAGCTTCTGTCTTTTTCCGGGCCTTTTGTCGAGGCTAGCAAGAAATCCAGTAAACATCACGTGACTTTTATAGACTACGGGTTTTCAGGAAACCGCCCCATCTCAGAATCTGAGGGGCGCAGACCTTCCGCGCTTGCGCATTTCGACGTAAAAATATATCAGCTTTCAGAGAATCTAAAAATTATTCTGGTATCTTCATTACGAGCTTAGATATTAATTATTACGAGCTGAGACATTATTTAAATATTAATATTTTAACTATGCCCAGACAAAAATAATAAATTAGATTAGAAGCAGATTGGGAACAGAAGATTCTCTGGTAAGATGTTCAAGCTGAGTGCGGGCACGATATTATGATTTTAATTTAACATTTTTTTTATTCGTCCCTAGCGTTTGATTGTGTTTATGTATAGAAATTACCAGTATTTTCGAATAGTAAATTCAGAGTTTTTTTTTTCTTTTCAGTTCTAAGTTTTCAAGTCGTCTTTGAACAAGTACTCCTGTAGTCTAATAGTCTATATCAGTTGTTTGAGGAAAAGTAGTGTCATCTTTTTCTTTTAGAGTGGCAACCAGATATTATGACAGTGAAAAGCGGGCTTCGCCCGTTATCAAGTTTTGTTTTCTTTTTCAGTTTTAAGTTTTTCTACAGGTCCCTGTCTTTGAACTAAAACTCAGGTAGTCTAAATCAGTCGCTTGAGGAAAAGCTGTGTCATCGCCCCCTCCCCCCCCTTCAGGTTTTTTTCTCTTAACTATGGTCCGTTTCTATAACTAAGAAACAACGTTACGGATTTCTACCAAACTGATTCCAAACATCATAATTAAAGTTATAAGGACCCTCTATAACATTTTTAAAAGTTTCTGAGTTATACCACTCTTTTCGAATAATAATATCATATTTTATATTTTGATTTCACAATATCTCGAGTTCTACGAGTCCAATCGGAACGCGGTTTGGCTCATTCGACTCGATATCGATAGCGCTTACATATTTTAGTTCGAAGTTCCACCACCAGGGGGCGCTTCCGGAAAGCGGGTTCTATGGGCCGATTACGACGGGGTTTGGCTCTTTCGACTGAACATGGATAGATTTACAGATTTCGGTCATGTTCGTATAGAACACATTGCGCCCCCTGGTGGTGGAAGGTGTAATTAAGGGATTTTTCAGCCAACTCGGGTTCTATGGGTCACATCACGACGCGGTTTGGTTCAATCGACTCGACATCGATAGAGGATACTAGAGCTCATCGGCTTTAGTTCGTTTTTCACCACCAGGGGGCGTTTTCTTATCTCTGTTTCTATGGCCCGGATCACGACGGGGTATGGCTCATTCGACTCAACGTCGATAGAGGATACTACAGCTTATCGATTATTGCTCCGAGTCTCACCACCAGGGGGCGCTTTCCTATCTCTGTTGCCATGGGAAGGATCACGACAGGTTATGGCTCATTCGACTCGACATCGAAAGACTTACCGATTTTATGTCGTTTTTTCACCACCAGGGGGCGCTTTCATATCTCCGGTTTTACGGGCATGGAAACGACGGGGTATGGCTCATTCGACTCTACATCGAAAGCCTTAACGATTTCAGATATGATCGTATAAACGGATTGCGCCACCTGCTGACGGAAGGTGGAACTACCGTATACTGCAGTGCGTGCGCAGCACGACTGCTATACGGTGCCGCAGGCAGCGGGGACCCAAGCCGGAGGTTCGTTCAGTTTGAGATTTATACTATTCGATGTGCAATTTAAGGGATTATCCGGCGCCGAAGGCAGCGGGGACCAGGGTCGGAGGTTCGTTCGGTTAAAGGTTTGTACTATTCGTGCAAATTAAGGGATTATCCGGTGCGTGCGTAGCACGACCGGTATACGGTGCCGAAGGCAGCGGGGACCCGGGTCGGCGTTTTGTCCGGTTCGAGGTTTTACAAGATTCGAGATTTTCTACAATTCGAGGCACCGATGTAAATTAGGGCTAGTCAATACTATTAATGTCGGTAAACTTCTGTGTGTATGTCTGTGTGTCTGTACCCGCAAAGGCTTTGCGAGTAGGCGACGCAAGAAAGGCGCTCGAGCACCGAAAAAATCGCAAAAATGCGCGGCCCTCAAGTTTGGCCGGGTCGGGAGTCCGACCCGGAACCGGGGAGTTATTAATTGACAAAAGTGTTTTAATTACCGACCGAAACCGAACTTGCAAAAGAACTGAAAGCCGCAAAAATTTCGCCTCCGAAAAGGGTTGCCGGTCTCTCTGATCGGGGAACGCAGGGCCGCGGCGGAGCAAATTAAGCCCCAAACCGCAGTAGGGGTTTTTAAACCGATCCGTATCTGCGAATGTCTACGGCCCAGAAATTCGAAAGCGGTACGTACGCAACCGGGACGGCGTCCCGTTTCATAAATTCGAAAAATCATTTCCGTACGAAAATTAGAACCGAAAAAATCTTTTAAAAATCAATCGATAAAAAATAATTTTTCATTTCTTTCCCGGCTGCTAATGCCAGACCGCTGACAGGCGGCCAGACGATTGTCTGGATCGATTTTCAAGAGGCGAGGAACATTTTCTTTGACGGAGGTCACGTGGTTTTCAACTGGGTTTTTTCAGAGGGGGGCGCAATCTCCGAATCTATGGGGCGCAGTAACTGCTAACTTTGTCAGGACGACGCAAAATTGATTCTGCTTTCAGAATATCTAAAAATTATTCTACTATCTCCATTACGAGCCGATATATTATTTAATTGTATAATTAATCATCATTCGTATTATTAAAGCAAAAGAAAGATTTCCATGACAGTGCCCGCTAGATATTAGGATTTTAAGAAGTAGGCCGCGTCTAGAAACTGCATGACGAGTATTTTAAGTTTTTCTTTTAGAGTGGCAATTGGATATAAGGAAAAGCGGGATTCGCCCGTTATCGAATCGGGACGGTTTATGTAATTAAGACATCAGATTTTTTTTCAGTTTTAAGTTTTTCTACAGCTCACTGTCTTTGAACGAGAACTCCGGTAGTCTAAATAAGTGTTTTAAAAGCGGGCTTTGCCCGTTATCGAATCTGGACTGTTTATGTAATTAAGACATCAGATTTTTTTCTCAGTTTTAAGTTTTTCTACAGCTCACTGTCTTTGAACGAGAACACCGGTAGTTTAAATAAGTTGTTTGAGGAAAAGCAGTGCCATCGCAACCCCCCTTTCCGGATTTTTTATTTTTACTGTGGTCCGTTTCTATAACTAAGAAACTGTGTTACGAATTTCCACCAAACCGATTCCAAACATCATAATTAAAGTAATAAGGACCCTCTATAACATTTTTAAAAGTTTCTGAGTTTATACCGCTCTTTTCGAATAATAATATCAGATTTCATATTTTGATTTCCCAATTTCTCGAGTTCTACGAGTCTAATCGGAACGCGGTTTGGCTCATTCGACTCGATATCGATAGCGCTTACATATTTTAGTTCCAAGTTTCACCACCAGGGGCGCTTCCGGAAATCGGGTTCTATGGGCCCGATTACGACGGGGTTTGGCTCTTTCAACTGGACATGGATAGCTTTACAGATTTCGGTCATGTTCGTATATAACATATTGCGCCCCTTGGTGGTGGAAGGTGTAATTAAAGGATTTTTCAGCCAACTCGGGTTCTATGGGTTACATCACGACTCGGTTTGGCTCAATTGACTCGACATCGATAGAGGATACTAGAGCTTATCAGTTTTAGTTCGTTTTTCACCACCAGGGGGCGTTTTCTTATCTCTGTTCCTATGGCCCGGATCACGACGGGGTATAGCTCATTCGACTCAACGTCGATAGAGGATACTACAGCTTATCGATTTTTGCTCCGAGTCTCACCACCAGGGGGCGCTTTCCTGGTTTTATAGCACGACTGCTATACGGTGCCGCAGGCAGTGGGGACCCGAGCCGGAGGTTCGTTCAGTTAGAGGTTTATACTATTCTATGTGAAATTTAAGGTATTATCCGGTGCCGAAGGCAGCGGGGACCAGGGTTGGAGGTTCGTTCGGTTAGAGGTTTATACTACTCAATGTGCAAATTAAGGGATTATCCGGTGCCGAAGTCAGCGGGGACCCGGGTCGGAGGTTCGTTCAGTTAGAGGTTTATACTACTCAATGTGCAAATTAAGGGATTATCCGGTGCCGAAGTCAGCGGGGACCCGGGTCGGAGGTTCGTTCAGTTAGAGGTTTATACTACTCAATGTGCAAAATAAGGGATTATCCGGTGCCGAAGGCAGCGGGGACCCAGGTCGGAGGTTCGTTTGGTTCGAGGGGGATGCGAGCCGGAGAATACAAAAGTTTCGAGGCACCGATGTAAATTATGGGCCCGCTAGCGGGCGAAGCCAGCTAGTCATTATTATTAATGTTCGTAAACGTCTGTCCGTGTGTCTGTCTGTGTGTGTGTCTGTACCCGGATAAACGCTGCGAGAGAAGCTAGCAGCGAGGTGATTGTGGTATCAAAAAATTCGGAAAAATCCGGGCCTCCAGGAATTACAGTTTCGAAGAAGTCGGCCCCTAATTAAGAACGTTATTAATTAAAAATTTCATCAAAATTAGCAAAACAAGAAACAGTTTTATCGAAACCCGAAAAGAAAATTTCTGTTTTGATAATCGCAGACATCCAAATTGTCGCTTTTCAACGCATCATCGAATAAAAAAAAATCAACCGGAGGTATCGATCCGAAAATCGGGGTATACACGCGGCCGATTTTTGTCGTTCCAAAAAGTCAAATGTTTTGAAATTTGGACCGTAACATTTCTTTATTTCGGCCAAAAACTGACTTCCAACATTGACACCAGACGGGAAAAAGGTTGCTGTAAAAAATGCCGGGTTGACACACCCGAGATCAAATCGCTCCATTCCTTTTTTAAACAAGTGGAAATAATGACTACATTCACGAAAATTTGCACACGTGTGTAAAAAAAAATCGCAAATTCAACAAAAAAAATTCATAAAAATTGACCAATAACTTTTAAAGATATCAATTAAAACTCATTAATGAAAATGAAATATGAATTTATTTCTATTTCAACTGGGTAGAAGTAAAATATTTGCAGGTGTCGTCATCAGACATTTGGACGCCTTTCTGCGAAAAGAAATAAATTGATAAAAAGATGCATTTTAAAATGATTCCAGTTTTTATGGGCAATATATATATATTTTAAATATCGGATTTTCGAATCTGAAAAATATGAATCCTTGCTCTGAGTGATCTGGCATTTCAGGGATTCAAAAAAATTTCGAATTCCGACCATAATTTTTGATTTTAGCAAAATCCCGATTTTTGTATAGGAAAAAAAAAGAAGAAGCTAAGGAATTAGCTATTTCTTTTCAATATATCTCCCGTTGTATGGGTCCCATCGCGAAGCGGTAAGGCTCATTCGACTCGACATCAATAGCGCTTACATATTTTAGTTTCCAGTTCCACCACCAGTTGGCGCTTCCGTAAATCTGGTTCTATGGGCCCGATTACGACGGGGTTTGGCTCTTTCGACTGGATTTCAATAGCTTTATAGATATGGGTTAAAGTCACATAGAACAGATTGCGCCCCCTGGTGGTGATAGTTGTAATTAAAGAATTCTGCTAACCCGTGTTATATGGGTCACATCATGACGCGTTTCGGCTCATTCGACTCGGCATCGATAGAGCTTATCGATTTCAGCTCGTTTTTTCACCACCAGGGGCGCTTTTCTATCTCCGGTTCTATGGGCACGAAGACGTTGGGTTATGGTTCATTCTACTCGACATCGAAAACTTTAACGATTTCCGTTATGATCGTATAAACAGATTGTGCCACCTGGTGGTGGAAGGTGAAACTAACGTATACTGCAGCGCGTGCGCAGCACGACTGCTATACTTTGCCGCAGGCAGCGGGGACCCGAGCCTGAGGTTCGTTCAGTTAGAGGTTTATACTATTCGATGTGCAATTTAAGGGATTATCCGGTGCCGAAGGCAGCGGGGACCAGTGTCGTAGGTTCGTTCGGTTAGAGGTTTGTACTATTCAATGTGAAAATTAAGGGATTATTCTATGCCGAAGGCCACGGGGACCCGGTTCGGAGGTTCCTTCGGTTCGAGGTGGATGCGAGGCCAGAGGGTCGGTCGTTTCGATGTTTTATAAAAAAGGAGTTTTCAAAATATTCGAGGCACCGATGTAAATTAGGGGCCCGCTAGCGGGCGCAGCTAGCTAGTCTAAACTATTAAAAACCGTTCGCGTATCTATGTAACCTCAAAAACTCGAAAACCACAAGGCGCAGGGCTATGAAATTTTGCACACGTGTAGCTGGTAGGACGGTCATGAACGAATGAGGCAAAATATTCGAAAATTTTAAATAGAGTTTTGATAGATTAAATATTTATTAAAATCTATCCACAAAGGGGATCTCATCAAAAATACGCTTTTTCACAGAGTTATCTTCGGTTGGTTGGTTGTATAAAATATCCGCAGAAATCATTAAATAAATCAAGGTAGGGATCACTGCAATTACCAGTCGTGTGTTTAAAATTGATGGATCAGAGATTATATGACATGTAGACAATCAACTTAATTATTGACCGTTGTCAAATGCTAAAAACTTAATTTTAAAAGATTTTATCCACCTAATGAATGATAATTAGCTGGGTTTAAGGTTTTTTTTGCATGACATATATTAGTATGATAGAGATTATTAATACAGAAAACTTTATTTAACAGATTATTTGTTAAATTTGGGGGCATGGTGTGGGGGGGGGGGCGGTAAACGACTTTTTATTAAATATCACATATAATTTACTTGATCGCGCGCCACCTGGCGGTGGTTTTTTCATTAATTGAACCTCCGTATTAATAAATCCAAATCTACTGCACTGATTTCAACAGAACTAATTACATTTAAGAAATTTAACATTTTTTATTTCACCCTTAACGTATAAACGCTGCTTTATATAGATGATACCGTTATTTTAGAATAACAGTTTTTATAAAAATTAAATTTATGTTCTTAATAAAAATACAGAGCCCGCATTCAGTTGATGCATGCCAACAGTCAAAGTTAGTGATTTGTTGTTGAGCACTTGACCGCGCGCCCCCTCGCGGCCCCTCCCTCAAGGTTTTTTTTTCTCTAACTGTGCTTCATTTCCAAAACTCAGAGAATTATGTTCCGAACTTCTCCAAACCAGTTCCATTTTGCTAAATTATCATAAAAAACAGCATTTATAGCTTCAGGGTGTACTTCTAGAAAACAGTTACCAGTATTTCCGAATAATGGTCTAAGCCAAATTTCAAATTAAGTTCCTAGCTCAACTAAATGAATCAATCTTTAACGATGCATATAGTGGATCTACTAATTTATCATTTACTGAAAAGCACTTGAACATCCGCCACCCCCTACCCCCCGGCCTCTCCCTCAAGGCTTTTTGTCTAACTGTACCCTATTTCCATATCTCAATAACAAATTTTCTGATTCCAAACACCGTATTTAATTTAATAATCAACGTCTATATCATCATAATAAATTTATGAGTAGCGGGTAAAATTATTTCCGAATTACAGTCTAAGACAAATTTCTAATTAACTTCCTAGCTTAACCAAACGAACGAATTTTTAAAAATGCATAGTGGTCCACCTAATTAGTTATTTACTGAAGTGAACTTGAACATCCGCTTCTCCCCAGCACCTTCTTCAAGGTCTTTTTTCTAACTATGCCCCGTTTCCATAACTCAACAACTGTCTTTCTGATTTCAACGCAACTGATTGCAAACATTATAATTAACTTAATAGTCATCCTCTATAACATTAAAGTAAATTTATGAGTAGTAGTTACCCCTATTTCCGAATTATAGTTTAAACCAAATTTGTAATTAAGTTCATAGCTTAACCAAACGAACAAATTTTTAAAGATGCATAGTGGTCCTAATAATTAGTCATTTTCTGAAGGACACTTGAACATCCCCTGCCCCCGGCACCCACCTCAAGGTTATTTTCTCTACCTGTGCCTTATTTCAATAACTCGGCTAATAATGTTCCCATCTTCTCCAAACCGCTTTTGTAGCCCGTCTACTATTATGGTGCCTTAAGCAACCGGAACCTGTGTCAGATGTTCGTTCGTAAAGAGGTTTGTTTAGAACAGAATGCTCCCCTGGCGGTGATGGTGGAAATAAAAGATTTTCCGGAGCTTATGAGCATGCCCGGTACACGGTGCCAAAGCCATCGGAGATCCGGGACAGAGTTTCGTTTTTTAAGAGATTTAAGTTTATCACACGGGTTCGGGCAACGCCGAGCGGGTCAGCTAGAATAATATACCCTATTAAAATCCGTGCGCGTATCTATCTATGTAACCTCAAAAACTCGGAAACCGCATGGCCCGGGGCTACGAAATTTGGCAGACGTGTTGCTGGTAGGGAGCCCATGAACGATTGGGCAAAAAAATCGAAAATTTTAAATAGTTTTTAATGTTTTTGACGAAGTTTTCCCTTTTTTATATCATCCCGTAATTGTGTAAGTTCTAAACAGATATAAATGTTTACTGCAATATGAGATATACATATTACGGACGCCACGCCGCAATAGTAAGAAGCTGTAGCGGGTATTACGATAATTCTTTTACCTCGCATGCAAATAATTAGAGATTATTTAATTGCGCTTCATTATTTCATTTTTTTTTAATAAATAAAAGCATTTTATTACGAACATCAACAAAAATTTTATTCTGTTTATTCCCTTATTCCAAATATATCGTTTTATCGTCCGCTGCCTTAGCAACATAAATTAAGTTTCATTTAAAAAAATGCACAGTAGTAATTTTTTTTTTTCTAAATCGTATAGTTATTGAACAATTCAACACTTTAACAGGGGAATTAAATTCATTTATTCACTTTTTAGAATCAAATTCATGAACTCCCGTGCGTAGAACGGGTTAAACAGCTAGTAACTTTTTATTTCCTGGGGCAAAATAAAATATCAAACAAGTGGATAAGTGTGATCGAAGATCGCACAAAGGGTTTCGTTTAATATTCCTTTGAAAACACATTATCCTTTCTTTAATAAATCCAAATAAATTTCATTTAACAACAACAAAAAAAAAGTCATGTTTTTTATAAAGTGGACAAAATACGATATTTAAAAAAAATAATTTCAATATTAAATATGTTGGACACCTTCAAAATGTTAAAATATGCGAATATTTTTATAATCGTGTTTTTATCATGATTCAATACGTTCCTCAAACTCATATGTTTACTATTCTCTATTACTCATATTGATACTCGCTTTGTATTGTTCTCAAACATTTGAGAAATCCGTTAAACTTCCGATATCATGTCAGATTAGTTTTCATTTTAATTCTCTAATGACGTGATATTAATCTGTTTCTGTACATACACATAGTCATACTCCTTGTATTATTGAGAAATCTTTGAAAATTTCCGTTTTATTACTAATATGCATCAATCATTTTTATTTAATATTAATCTTTTTTTTTTTTTCAATTGGTGAAGCTTTTTATTTCATTTTCATTTTTGACGCGGAAATCTTTCAATAGAAAATTAATTATTCTAAAAAGAATTTTATTGTTGATTTTTAATTGTTGGCAACTGCTTTAACGAAAATGTTTAAATTTAATAGGAAAGGGCTGTTAGAATTTTGGTTTTTTATCTCTATTTATTAAAATAATACGATTTTTTTTTAATTTTATTATTTTGAACTTCACAGAGGTATTCAGTTATATATACACAAAGTTTCAACTCTATGAGTTATATAGTTGCAGTGAACGGCTCTGTGACAGACAGACAACGGAGCGGGAGTAATAGGGTTTCGAGTGATGAACAAAGCCCTAAAAACAACACAGAGTCCATTTGAAGTGTAATAATAAATTCCTCTGATCTTTCTCTAATCTATTGCAACAGCGACATCTAAAGTAACCTAATAGTGCACTGTTAGGTAATTAAATAATGGTTGAATATTTCATGTTATTTAATTTAGCCTTCTCAAAAACTACTTCTTGGACATGTTTCATGAAGAAATTAAATTATGATTGCGTTTCAGATTTTGTCTTTGAGCATCGTTTTTCGTGCATTTTTCAATCTATACTTCTATCTATACTATTAAAAACCGTTCGCGTACCTATGTAACCTCAAAAACTCGAAAACCGCAGGCCGCAGGGTTACGAAAGTTTGCACACGCGTAGCTGGTAGGGCGGTCATGAACGATTAGGTCAAAAAATTCGAAATTTTTAAATAGATTTTTGATAGATTAAATATTAATTAAAATCCATCTGCACAGAGATCTCATCAAAAACACGCTTTTTTATCTTCGGCTGGTTGGTTGCATGGTTGTATAAAATCTCCGCAGAAGTCATTAAATAAATCAAGGCAGGAATCCAGAAAACTTTATTTAGCAGATCATTTTTTAAATATCTTGGCTGCGCACGACCTCACGGGTAATTATTTAATTGCTTTTAATTATTACATTTTTTAAAATAAAGAAAAACATTTTATCACAAACATCAACAAAACTTTTAATTCTATTTATATTCCCTTATTCCAAAGATATTTTTTTATTGTCTGCTGCCATAGCAACACGATAAATTTAATTTCATTAAAAAAATTGCACAGTAGTAGGAAAATATTTTCTAAATCCAATAGTTATTGAACAACTCAACACTTTAACAAGGGAATTCTTATTTCTTATTTAGATATTACATAATTGTTTGTTATCATTGCGTTGTTTTGCTAAGTTTCGTACTTTTTACTACGGATTTTAATTTTAAAGAAACATTGTGAAAAAGGGATCATAGACTTTTACATATATTTTACTTTTGAAAACAGTGACAAACCGCTCATGGATGTTTACATATTTCTTTATTTAATATTGGCATATTTTTTAATATTTGATCACAATCTTGGAAATTGAAAATTTGAAAATAAGATGCCTAAGCGCAAACAGTACTGGCAATTCCTCACGAAAACAGAGGGCTATAAGGCAGCGTGAAAGGCGAGATAATGAGACAGAGGAAGAAGCTGCTGCAAGAAGACTCGCCATGGCAGAAAGAGACAGGGAAGGACGAATGGAAGAAACAGAGGAAGAAGCTGCTGCAAGAAGATATGAAGCTGCACTGCGAGCACAACAAAGACGTCACGATGAGTGTACCCAGCCACTGGCTGTGAGGGAAAATCGCTTACAATGTATTGCTCGACGTCGAACAACGAGTAGCACAAATAAATATGTTTATTATTGAGTGGAAAAAGTTAAATTTTCTTTTAAATCAATAATTCCTTTAAAAAAATAATCCATTATAAGGAATTAAACAAATTGACATAATCAGGTAATTTTTTTTAATATGCAAAACAAGTGTATCATTGAAATATTTAATTAAATTAATTACCTTTATATTAAAAAAAAATTAAGAAATTCTGTGCTTAAAATTTAACAATTAAAGAATATTTTACTAAGTTAAAAAAATTAAAGTTGTTGTAGAGTGTTCCTTCTTCACAGAAACCACAGACAGCTCCTTGGCCACTGAAGACATCCGAAATCCCAGCAAAAACAAGAACACAATAAAAATACCATAGAAGTTGAAAAAATTAAAAGTTTACAGATGTAAAGTGCTATGTGGCACTTTTTGTAGGCACAAAAGCAGTTAGGTAAAATAATTGTCACATGAGACATTGTGAAAGTTATTGCAGTTCAATTTGAGTAAAAGTTATTCAATGTCTTAAAAATGTCACAATAAATGCAGCACAAATTCAAGAAGATTACCACTTGGTAACACACACACAAAAAACATTAGTTGATACACTGCATGCATATGGACACAGATCGGTGGAGCATTGTAGAGCAATTGGCGGATCACTTTGCACCAAAATTAATAAAAAATTCACACACAATCATTTTAAATGCTGGAGACACAAATCAGGGAGTCACAAAATTCTGAAGCACAAGATGAAATTCCTATAAAATTTGAAGATAAAACTTCTAAAAGGCGCTGGTAAATTGGAATTTCTGCTCCTTCTTTATACAAATAAATAAATGGTGCAAAAAAAATTTCTAATTTAATTTTTAATTAAACAAATATTTTCTTCTTGAATAATTTAAATTGCATATTGCTATTAATTAGGAGGTAATTATAGTAGCTGAAGACACCACTGAATAGACATCGAAGAAAGGCATCCACCAATGGATATGTTGCCTATAAGTGAACATACTTTCCCCTTATGTACATCAACGCTGTACTTGCAGCATAAATCATTACTTAATTTTTGCAGAAATCAACAGAAAAAAAAATTGACACACTTCAGATAGGTAATATTTGTATTTTTTAGCATCTAGAACAGCAGTAAAAAGGAACAACAAATGGATATAACAACATTGTTGCATAGCCAACTTCACCACAAATTCTAATGTAGAATTGCATATTAGGAACATCATAAAAATCAAAACACAAGCACTTGAAATATTTCTTAGAAAAAAAATTGAAGAGACATCAATATCACTTGATGAGTTCTTTATGAGGCGCTGTTAAGTCTCTAAGAATACGTGCTTCTTTTCTTAATATACATTGTGAAAAGATTTGTGCTTGAATAAAATAAACTAAATTTTCAAATTTCCTTATTTCAACTTTTCATTTATATATTAAATTTATAGAGAGACATGTGGTAAAATTAATAGAATATTTGGGTTATAATAATAGAAACAATAAAATAGCATGAAAAAGAAGGCACTATAATTAAATATGGCACTAATTAAAAATAAAAATTTTCTTTTACCTTGAGAAGAGGACACAAAATTAAACATTATTCTATACCTGAGTTTCTTTTTGAACTTCCAGTTTAATATTCATTAGCAAGTTGACACAAAAAAATTAAAAATTGCAAAACGATCACAGTAGCAGATGAATCAACAAACTCTCACTATATGGAGATGAATTACTGCTCATAAGCAAAAGATTGATCAGCAAACTTCTATAATCAGATCTTGCAGCAGAAACCAACAACAAAATAATTTATCATTGAAAATAAAACACTATTGTATATATTATTATTTCAATTGCACAATATGAAGAACACAGAGGAAGGGCAGACATAGATGGATATATTGCCTATCTGTGAATGGCGACCATCATCATGTAATTCACATTGTAGAATATAGAGCAGACTTTTATTTTGTACAGAAACAAGTGAAATTTTTAAATGCAGGTAGGTAATTTTTAATTAATTTACCACAACAGTTGCAAACAGTAGAGAACCTTCAAACAATAATGGATATGACACATTCTAGATGAGTACTCCAACAGGTAAGCAAACACTGTGTGAAAAACAGTTAATATTTATTGATATTTATAGTAGAGTTGCAGAGTAACTGGTAAAAACTGTGAAGCATCAGTAAAGAAAATTAGCAGGAACAAGGATGACACAGGAATTAAGAATGACCGGAGTGCTTCTCAAAAAAAAAAAAAAATAACGTCAGTCTCTTTTTGATTATGACGTGAGAAGAAGAGAAAAATTGACGAAGAGAATCAAGGTGATGATGCAGCAAGTATGAGCATTACCATAAAATTTCAAAATTTTGAAGTAAGAACATTTTCTTAAAGCGATGAATCTGTTAGGTAGGAGATTCCATAGGATGACATCATGAGAACAGATTTTTTAAAAATGAGAACAGTTCTTTAAAATCAGTTGATTAATTCATATTACCTTCATATACAGCACACCAATATAGAAAAATGGCATAGTAATGCTATTATATATTTAAATAAAATTTGTTAAGTATAGAAGCAGAGAAGCTTTCAGAATTCAAATAGGATTAGGAACTACTACCAAATCACTGAAAGAACTTCAGCTTCCGACAGAACAATATTGAGTTATAAATGATGAGAACAGGATCAGTCCACTTAAATGATGTCATGATGATAAAATTTTTAAATAATTCTTCAATAGTAAAATAATCAATCTTCATAAAATATATATTAAATTTGTAAAATTTAATCCCAAAGTGCCATTAAAATATAATCCATACCATAGCCTCTTATTAAAAATAAAATTTCTTCTTAGAATAAGCATTTTAAAATTCATTATTATTAATAATATATTTCAATCTATATATCTTCAAAAATAATCAATATTTCATTTCAAGTAAAATATTTCAATAATTTCATAAAAAATGCATCTTGTCTTGAGTTTCAAAGTAAAATTTCATATTGTAGAATATTTCAGGAAAAAAAAAATGGCAAAAATTCTTCAAGTATTTAAGACAAGTATTCCATCATAATATTTAAATTAATACAATTCGTCATAAAATCATAATTTCAAACTAATACAATGCAGCTTTATCTCTTATATGTGAAATTTTCAATTTGAGAACAAAATATCTACTATTTTAAAACTTCATCTTCTATTGAAACAAAAGTATTCTTCAAAATCATATTTTGAGAACAAAAGAATATCTTACTAATAAAAAGTTATGATGAAAGAATAATTTTCATTTTCTTTCTTTCTTTTCTTTTCTTTTTTTTTTTTTATACATATTACTTCAATAATAATTTATTTTTAAATCAATAATAATTTAATTGAGAACATTCAAGAATAATACTTTCCAAAATAATTAAATAAAGTTTTCTCTTCAAAAAAAAAAAGAACAACACTTTTTCTGCTTAAAATAAGCCAAATATCACAAAATACAGAACACCAAACAGCACCAAATGTGGTGTTAATAATTTGTGTTTGGTGTTGTTCTAAAATATAATGATGATATTGCATTGTGGAAGGTATATTTTTTATAGATCGTATAATAACGATTCAGACATTGCATTGTGATTTTGAGCAAACAAATAACCCTTTAGTTCTTTTGGTCGTGTTCTGTAAAATAGAAGAGAAATAATAGAGGGTAGATCTTACTTGATTTGAAGAATGACACAAGAAGACTGTAGAATGAAGACTCTATTGATGTGGTACAATCCAATTTTTATTAATCCATCAACAAACACATAGGAAGGATAAAAGACTTTCTCTTTCGGTCACTGCACTGCTATTTTTTTTTAAGAATAAAAATCATATTCTAAATTTCTTGAATTCTTGACAGATGGCATACGTTGAAAATTAAAGTCTCAAATAATACTGTCGAATTTCTGTTGAATCGGCAAGCTCTTTAAAATACAATAAATTCACTTCATAATAAATTAAATTAAATTCAAACTGGAGGATTTTTAAGACGTTAAAATGAATTAGAAATCGGCATTTTTGGGAGTTCCGATAAACGGAAACTCGCGCCGAAAAGACAACAGTAATTATTAACTACATCATCAAGAACGTTTCTTTTCTCTCTTCTTCTGAAAATAAAGGCCGTTACATCTTTATTTATATGAACGACAAGGGGGTTCTAAAAGTGAAAACACGAGAAAATTAAATTCATTAGATAATTAAAAATGACGATTAACGTTAATGAGCAAATAGATGAAACCAAAAGCATAACATAAGTTATAATACGTTAAAGTAAACACACCCCTAGCATCAGCGCTAACGTGGAGGGAAAATGAACTAATAAGCCACGCCTCCGAGTACAAGCAGAATGAAAAATGATCTCATGGGAGAAACAACACTGGCTACAAACGCTCTTACGAGACGCCGAAAACAGCGGCCGTTGGCCTGAAACGATTGACGATGTTAGGCTTAACAACATCGCGCGCGCTACAGAAGAGCGAAGCATGCGATAAAAACACAGAATGTGATAGCGATATCACAATACCCCCAATAGCCGAATAAAATTTTGGATGACCAGTAAGTGAAAAAGGTAGAAAAAAATTAAAGACCTTTTTCATAACTAAGAAGACAAAATTTTAAATGCCAACGAAAAAGAAAAAAAAAATGTTTTTTTTTTTTTTTTTTTTTTTTTTTTGTATATATAAATGCCAAAAATACTTAAAATATGCCAAAAAAAAAATTATATGATGCCAAAAAGAATTTATATGTACAGTGACCAAAAAGAAAAATAAGAAAAAGAATATACATCATCAGTAATAGTACATTCAATATAAGTATACAAAAAGTCAAAGTATACAATTAATTAACAAGCCCCATTGCAATTATACGCAAAGACAGGCACCTTCCTATAAAATGATCTCAATAAAATATTACCCTATATAATATTTTTAAAATAATCAAAAGCTAAATAATTTTTAGCCAAAATGAGATCATAAAGAAATTTTGAATTCAATAAGATTATCCGGTACACTTATGAATTAAAATTTATATAGTTGCAAGAGAAAAGCAACAAAAAGTCAGAAATACTGTTTATGTTCTGACTGCCTAGGAATAGAAATTTCAAATTACAATTAATAAAAAGTTGCAATAATAAAGCAACAAAAAGTCAAGAATAGTTTATGTATATTCTGACAACCTAGGACTTAAATTTTCTTTTAAATCAATAATTCCTTTAAAATAATGAACCATTATAAGGAATTAAACAAATTGACATAATCAGGTAATTTTTTTTTTAATATGCAAAACAAGTGTATCATTGAAATATTTAATTAAATTAATTACCTTTATATTAAAAAAAATTTAAGAAATTCTGTGCTTAAAATTTAACAATTAAAGAATATTTTACTAAGTTAAAAAAATTAAAGTTGTTGTAGAGTGTTCCTTCTTCACAGAAACCACAGACAGCACCTTGGCCACTGAAGACATCCGAAATCCCAGCAAAAACAAGAACACAATAAAAATACCATAGAAGTTGAAAAAATTAAAAGTTTACAGATGTAAAGTGCTATGTGGCACTTTTTGTAGGCACAAAAGCAGTTAGGTAAAATAATTGTCACATGAGACATTGTGAAAGTTATTGCAGTTCAATTTGAGTAAAAGTTATTCAATGTCTTAAAAATGTCACAATAAATGCAGCACAAATTCAAGAAGATTACCACTTGGTAACACACACACAAAAAACATTAGTTGATACACTGCATGCATATGGACACAGATCGGTGGAGCATTGTAGAGCAATTGGCGGATCACTTTGCACCAAAATTAATAAAAAATTCACACACAATCATTTTAAATGCTGGAGACACAAATCAGGGAGTCACAAAATTCTGAAGCACAAGATGAAATTCCTATAAAATTTGAAGATAAAACTTCTAAAAGGCGCTGGTAAATTGGAATTTCTGCTCCTTCTTTATACAAATAAATAAATGGTGCAAAAAAAAAATTCTAATTTAATTTTAGTTAAACAAATATTTTCTTCTTGAATAATTTAAATTGCATATTGCTATTAATTAGGAGGTAATTATAGTAGCTGAAGACACCACTGAATAAACATCGAAGAAAGGCATCCACCAATGGATATGTTGCCTATAAGTGAACATACTTTCCCCTTATGTACATCAACGCTGTACTTGCAGCATAAATCATTACTTAATTTTTGCAGAAATCAACAGAAAAAAAAAATTGACACACTTTAGATAGGTAATATTTGTATTTTTTAGCATCTAGAACAGCAGTAAAAAGGAACAACAAATGGATATAACAACATTGTTGCATAGCCAACTTCACCACAAATTCTAATGTAGAATTGCATATTAGGAACATCATAAAAATAAAAACACAAGCACTTGAAATATTTCTTAGAAAAAAAATTGAAGAGACATCAATATCACTTGATGAGTTCTTTATGAGGCGCTGTTAAGTCTCTAAGAATACGTGCTTCTTTTCTTAATATACATTGTGAAAAGATTTGTGCTTGAATAAAATAAACTAAATTTTCAAATTTCCTTATTTCAACTTTTCATTTATATATTAAATTTATAGAGAGACATGTGGTAAAATTAATAGAATATTCGGGTTATAATAATAGAAACAATAAAATAGCATGAAAAAGAAGGCACTATAATTAAATATGGCACTAATTAAACATAAAAATTTTCTTTTATCTTGAGAAGAGGACACAAAATTAAACATTATTCTATACCTGAGTTTCTTTTTGAACTTCCAGTTTAATATTCATTAGCAAGTTGACACAAAAAAATTAAAAATTGCAAAACGATCTCAGTAGCAGATGAATCAACAAACTCTCACTATATGGAGATGAATTACTGCTCATAAGCAAAAGATTGATCAGCAAACTTCTATAATCAGATCTTGCAGCAGAAACCAACAACAAAATAATTTATCATTGAAAATAAAACACTATTGTATATATTATTATTTCAATTGCACAATATGAAGAACACAGAGGAAGGGCAGACATAGATGGATATATTGCCTATCTGTGAATGGCGACCATCATCATGTAATTCACATTGTAGAATATAGAGCAGACTTTTATTTTGTACAGAAACAGTGAAATTTTTAAATGCAGGTAGGTAATTTTTAATTAATTTACCACAACAGTTGCAAACAGTAGAGAACCTTCAAACAATAATGGATATGACACATTCTAGATGAGTACTCCAACAGGTAAGCAAACACTGTGTGAAAAACAGTTAATATTTATTGATATTTATAGTAGAGTTGCAGAGTAACTGGTAAAAACTGTGAAGCATCAGTAAAGAAAATTTGCAGGAACAAGGATGACACAGGAATTAAGAATGACCGGAGTGCTTCTCAAAATAAAAAAAAATAACGTCAGTCTCTTTTTGATTATGACGTGAGAAGAAGAGAAAAATTGACGAAGAGAATCAAGGTGATGATGCAGCAAGTATGAGCATTACCATAAAATTTCAAAATTTTGAAGTAAGAACATTTTCTTAAAGCGATGAATCTGTTAGGTAGGAGATTCCATAGGATGACATCATGAGAACAGATTTTTTAAAAATGAGAACAGTTCTTTAAAATCAGTTGATTAATTCATATTACCTTCATATACAGCACACCAATATAGAAAAATGGCATAGTAATGCTATTATATATTTAAATAAAATTTGTTAAGTATAGAAGCAGAGAAGCTTTCAGAATTCAAATAGGATTAGGAACTGCTACCAAATCACTGAAAGAACTTCAGCTTCCGACAGAACAATATTGAGTTATAAATGATGAGAACAGGATCAGTCCACTTAAATGATGTCATGATGATAAAATTTTTAAATAATTCTTCAATAGTAAAATAATCAATCTTCATAAAATATATATTAAATTTGTAAAATTTAATCCCAAAGTGCCATTAAAATAAAATCCATACCATAGCCTCTTATTAAAAATAAAATTTCTTCTTAGAATAAGCATTTTAAAATTCATTATTATTAATAATATATTTCAATCTATATATCTTCAAAAATAATCAGTATTTCATTTCAAGTAAAATATTTCAATAATTTCATAAAAAATGCATCTTATCTTGAGTTTCAAAGTAAAATTTCATATTGTAGAATATTTCAGGAAAAAAAAATGGCAAAAATTCTTCAAGTATTTAAGACAAGTATTCCATCATAATATTTAAATTAATACAATTCGTCATAAAATCATAATTTCAAACTAATATACAATGCAGCTTTATCTCTTATATGTGAAATTTTCAATTTGAGAACAAAATATCTACTATTTTAAAACTTCATCTTCTATTGAAATAAAAGTATTCTTCAAAATCATATTTTGAGAACAAAAGAATATCTTACTAATAAAAAGTTATGATGAAAGAATAATTTTCATTTTCTTTCTTTCTTTTCTTTCTTTCTTTTTTTTTTTTTTATACATATTACTTCAATAATAATTTATTTTTAAATCAATAATAATTTAATTGAGAACATTCAAGAATAATACTTTCCAAAATAATTAAATAAAGTTTTCTCTTCAAAAAAAAAAAGAACAACACTTTTTCTGCTTAAAATAAGCCAAATATCACAAAATACAGAACACCAAACAGCACCAAATGTGGTGTTAATAATTTGTGTTTGGTGTTGTTCTAAAATATAATGATGATATTGCATTGTGGAAGGTATATTTTTTATAGATCGTATAATAACGATTCAGACATTGCATTGTGATTTTCAGCAAACAAATAACCCTTTAGTTCTTTTGGTCGTGTTCTGTAAAATAGAAGAGAAATAATAAAGGGTAGATCTTACTTGATTTGAAGAATGACACAAGAAGACTGTAGAATGAAGATTCTATTGATGTGGTACAATCCAATTTTTATTAATCCATCAACAAACTCATAGGAAGGATAAAAGACTTTCTCTTTCGGTCACTGCACTGCTATTTTTTTTAAGAATAAAAATCCTATTCTAAATTTCTTGAATTCTTGACAGATGGCATACGTTGAAAATTAAAGTCTCAAATAATACTGTCGAATTTCTGTTGAATCGGCAAGCTCTTTAAAATACAATAAATTCACTTCATAATAAATTAAATTAAATTAAAACTGGAGAATTTTTAAGACGTTAAAATGAATTAGAAATCGGCATTTTGGGGAGTTCCGATAAACGGAAACTCGCGCCGAAAAGACAACAGTAATTATTAACTACATCATCAAGAACGTTTCTTTTCTCTCTTCTTCTGAAAATAAAGGCCGTTACATCTTTATTTATATGAACGACAAGGGGGTTCTAAAAGTGAAAACACGAGAAAATTAAATTCATTAGATAATTAAAAATGACGATTAACGTTAATGAGCAAATAGATGAAACCAAAAGCATAACATAAGTTATAATACGTTAAAGTAAACACACCCCTAGCATCAGCGCTAACGTGGAGGGAAAATGAACTAATAAGCCACGCCTCCGAGTGCAAGCAGAATGAAAAATGATCTCATGGGAGAAACAACACTGGCTACAAACGCTCTTACGAGACGCCGAAAACAGCGGCCGTTGGCCTGAAACGATTGACGATGTTAGGCTTAACAACATCGCGCGCGCTACAGAAGAGCGAAGCATGCGATAAAAACACAGAATGTGATAGCGATATCACAGTGGTCTCTGTAATGGAACACGTTTAATAGTCAAAAGGTTGTCACAAAATGTTATAGATGCAGAAGTTTTGACAGGACATAGGAGAGGCACCCGTGTTTTTATACCGAGAATCCTGCTTACTCCCTCGGATACCAGTTTTCCTTTCCAGTTACGCCGCCGTCAGTTTCCACTTAGACTCTCCTTTGCTATGACTATCGATAAATCTCAGGGTCAAAGTTGGAAAAAGGTTGGAATCTATTTGCCCCATCCAGTTTTTTCACATGGGATGTTGTATGTAGCCTTTTCAAGAGCAACTTCTGGAGGATGTGTACGTGTTTGGGTCAAGGACGGACCAAAACAAGGAAAACTTTTGTCACATTCTGATAAAGTATTTGCACAAAACATTGTCTTCCGTGAAGTTTTATCCTAAGTCGCAACTATTTAGCTTTATTGTAAAAAACAAACAAAAAATAAACGAGTCTACTGCACTTTACCACATGCATGACGTGGATAACAATGCAAAGATTTTTCATTTCAAAAGATATTTTTTCAATTTTTTTGCAAAGACGATATATATTTCATTCTTTCTTACAAATTTTTTGTTACAAACTTTAATTTGGTTGTGTAAATATTCACTAAGAAAACGAGTCTACCGCATTTTACCTCATTTGGGACGTGCAAAGATTTTTCCTTTTAAAACAATTTTTTCCATTTTTTTGCAATGAGGATGTACATTTGATTTTTTCTTACAAATTTTTGTTTGGTTGTGTAAATATTGACTTTATAACTGATTTTTATATTCCCAAACATTAATTCAGTTGTGTAAATACTTAACTTTATTTATTTTTCAAGACATAACTGATTTTTTCTGTACATACATGTTTCATATTGGTTGTGTAAATACTGATTTTTAATAGAAATAACAAATTTTCATATTCATAAACTTTAGTTTTGTTGTATTGTATTTTATTTTTAATTTTGATTTTAAAATTAAATTCATGAACTCCCGTGCGTAGAACGGGTTAAACAGCTAGTACTAATATTATAAAGGAGTAAAGATTGTTTTTTTGTTTGTTTGTTTGTTTGTAGGGGGTAATCTCTGGAACTACCGAACCGATTTCAAAAGTGATGGTGGCAAATTGATGGTGACAACTCCTGCTCCAACGTAGGCTATATTTTATGTCGATGCCACTAACCCCAGGGTGGGAGGGGTGCAGGAGTGAAAAACGTTCTAAATTGCGATTTTTTTATAATGAAGGAGCTAGAAATTTGAAATTTGGTATTGTAGCTACTTATAAAATGTAAATGCTCTCTAAGAACAAAATAAAAAAAAATGAAATTTAAAAGGTTGAAATGAGCGTAAAGCTTTCTAAAAACATTCTACATTACAATTTCTGTGGAATCTCAAAAACTATAGAACCGATTTCAAACGTGATGGTGGCAAATTGATGGTGACAACCCCTGCGCCAACATAGGCTATATTTTATGTCGGTGCCACTAACACCAGGGGGGGGGTGCAGGAGTGAAAAACGTTCTAAATTGCGATTTTTTTATACTGAAGGAGCTAGAAATTTTAAATTTGGTATTGTAGCTACTTATAAAATGTAAATGCTCTCTAAGAACAAAAAAAAAAAAAATGAAATTTAAAAGGTTGAAATGAGCGTAAAGCGTTCTAAAAACATTCTACATTACAATTTCTGTGGAATCTCAAAAACTAGAGAACCGATTTCAAAAGTGATGGTGGCAAATTGATGGTGACAACCCCTGCGCCAACATAGGCTTTATTTTATGTCGGTACCACTAACCCCAGGTGGGGGTGCAGGAGCGAAAAACGTTCTAAAATTGCAATTTGTTTTATACTGAAGGAGCTAGAAATTTGAAATTTGGCATTGTAGTTACTTATAAGATGTAAATGCTCGCTAAGAATAAATAAAAAAAATCGAAATTTAAAAGGGTGAAATGAGCGAAAAGCGTTTTAAAATCATTCTAAATTACAATTTGTATGGAATCTGTGGAACTACAGAACCGATTTCAAAATTGATGGTGGCAAATTGATGTTGACAATCCCTGCTCCAACAGCCTCTTTAATAAAAAGCTATGCGTTGCTGACGACTGGGTTTTTTGCTAATTGTTGCCACAGATTAATCTCGGAAAATGAAACATTTCAAGTTACTGAAAAAAAATAATAGCTCGGAAATTATTTGTCAGAAAATTTTTAGACAAACTGCGTTTGAAAGGTAAAAAAATATATTTTTCTTGATATAAATTTCAAATCTAATTATGCCGTTTTTCAAATATTGAATTTCAAAAATTACGAAATTTCACAATGGAGTACCATAGCGAAACCTTCATGCGTAAAAAGATAATGATAAGGGTGACGTGTCCTAACGTGTATATTGGCTATAGCACGAGTCACAAATTATAGTAGCCTTATTATTCTGTTAAAATATAAAAGTGAATTATGAAATTTCAATATTTTGTTTGATTAAAAATTCGTTAAGAGAAATTGTCCAGCGTAGCGGGCGTAGCTTGCTAGTAGCTTATAAAACTCAGTTAAAATGAAATTTCCTTTCGTGGTTTCATTTTTAACAATTTTTCATATCAGTTCATCCTATATACTGCATAAAACTAAATTCTGTTAAAAATATTTTTGTCTATAGCCAGTTTAATTTATTTTTCTGAAACGGAATGATACGGGAGAGCGGCACAATGGGTCTGAACTCAAATTTTTGAAAAATTACTTGGAAATCACAAACATCTGGTTGCATGGTTTATCTTATGCATTAGTTCCCGCTAAAACAGAAAGAGTCAAACAAGACCATATATCCTCGTTGACGGGTAACGTGATCAATTTTTAAGATAAACAGAATTTTTTTTCTTTATTTCACTTTTGTACTCAAGGGTAAATTTCTGAAACTAAATTTGCAAATACCTCTTCGACGAATAATACAGAAATTATATTCATATTTCCAAAAATTATAAACAATGTTTGTTGAGATTTGTATAATCAAAAGATGTATCTTAATAAAATATAATATACAGGGTGCAAAATGTTATCTATCGCCGACCTTTAATTTCTCAACCATTGGTTGTAGACATATAGTTCTAATTACAAAAGCGTTTAAAATGAGGTAAATATTCATGTTGTGGCGTTAATTAACGTAAAAACTCAATTTTATAAAAATTACGAAATCTATCTTTTTATACGGTCCCCCTGTCCCTATAGTTATATTTAGTAACTGTTTGCACATATCATAACAAATACAACACAAAACGTTTGATTTCTGTACGACAAAAATTGACACAGTTATTAAATTTCAAAGTTTGAAATTTTTTCACATGATTTTGTCTTTTATTCAGGGAACAGTTAAAAAAGGAATTAGAGTAATTCGAGATCCAAATCAGGGTGCACTGTCTTTGTTACGGCAAAAAACCTTTAGCCGGTTTCGCCAAATAGGGGTACTACCAAAAACGGTTACTTCATCTAAAGGTTTGAGCTAACATTTAGGGGTCGAAAAGAATTCAAAAGTCAAAGTAGGTAGAATTGACATCCGGAAAATAAAACATACTCATTAAGAACTAGATAAATGGCACCGGAATGCAAACATCCAGCTGCGATAACCGATAGATAACCTTTTTACGGCAAAACTACCTTAAGCCGGTATCGCTATATCGGTGTATCACCAAAGAGGATTATTTCAACTAAAAATTAGAGCTGACTTTGAGGGGTCGTGTGCAAACCCAAGAATGAAATATTGAAATTAAACAGAAAAATAAATATCAATTTATTATCATATTAGAAAACAGTCTACTATAAAAATGAATACATCAAATACCGTAATCTACTAGAGATACTGCTCAAAATGTTCTCCATTGGTGGTAATGCACAATTGAATGCATGACAGTACTGAGTGCTGGACACGTTGGAGCGGAGCAATGAAATGTTCCTCCCGGAAAATGTGAGATTTTGTGTTTTCAATGGTCAAAAAGTGCAAATTCTCCTCTATAATGTCCCCCGCTGGAGAAAAGTGTCTGAATTCAACACTGAAAGTAGCTATTGTTTGTTATCGGAAAGTAAAACCTTCCGCACTTTTGCGAATGCGTCCAGTCTGTTTTGATTTTATCAAAATAGGGTTGAGTCGAGTTTGTTTAGCTGAGTTTGGCTGAGTGCTAATCTTAGTGACCGCCTACAAGAGAACGCAAACTAGAACTTCGGAAAATACTTATATCAGCGTAACAACCCTTTTTATTGAAGAATCGTCCCAGAGTGCTAGTCGCAGTTTTCAAAAACGAACAATAGAATAGCCATTAGTAAAATAAAATATACTCAATAAAAACTTGATAAATGGCAGCGGAATGCAAACAACCAACCGAAATATAACGAGCAAGAAAATGAAGATTAGGCCAATTACAATAGTACCGCAGCAACACGCGTTCGTGATAAAACACGAGCTACTAGCAGTGGACATGCTAGTCAGCGCAGGGATTGTGATGACAGGCTATAAGTACACGCAATATACAGAAATGATACTTATTTATGGTGAATGTCAAAGGAATGCCAGAGCGGCTGCGAGGGTTTATTCAGAGCGTTTTCCTAGAGATCGACATCCAACGCATGAAACAATAACTGATGCATTGCACCGTCTTAAAGAGACCGGCTCTGTTGCATCACGACCCAGAACAAGTAGACGCGCAAGGTGCCCTTTTAAATCCACAAATGAGCACGGCGGAAATAAGCGAGGCATGTGGATACACGCGTCTGCGCGTCTGGCAGTTATTACATGCACATGTTGCGCATCCATACCATCCAACACTGGTGCAAGTATTGATGTTGGGTGACCCCGAAAGACGGTTTGTTTGCTGTAATTTCATGCTTAACCCTCTGAGAGTTTTGGAAAAGGGTAAAATTGTAATGTTGTTTTCACTGCATTTTCATTTAATTGCTTAAAAAATATGATTCTTTCGGCATTATAAATAAAACCTAATTACAAATATGAATGTAGCCCTTGAGAGTATTAATCATTCTTCAATGTTTTGAAAATTCATTAAATCTATAGAATTATATTATCTTAAACATTGCATATATTGCACTGAAACCTGGAGCTTAGTGAACGGAATATTACGTTCACACGCTTAGAGGGTTAACACTATAGAGAAAAACCCATCGTTCCTCTGTGACATTCTGTTGACAGATGAGGTAACGTTTACACGGAGTGGCATTGTGAACGCGCAAAATGTGCATTACTGGTCACTGGAAAATCCTCACATTGCCTGCACAGTACAACACCAGGTACGCTGGTCAACGAACGTGTGGTGCGGTATATGGGGAACTCACATTGTTGGACCCATAATCTCATGGAACCCTAACGGGCGAACTTTACCTGCACCTACTACAAAAGACGGTACGTGACTGGTATGAAGAGCTGTCTTTCCGAAATGCATACCGGGTGTGGTTTCAACATGATGGGGTCCCTCCGCATAGAGCATCACACGTCCGTGCGTATCCGGCCAACGAATTCAGTCAACAGATCATTGGATATGGTGGTCCGTTAGAGTGGCCACCGCGTTCTGCGGACTTGACTCCCATGGACGTCTACCTCTGGGGATACATCAAGGCACAGGTGTATGTGACTGAGCCTACTTCTCTGGTTGATCTGAAACAGCGCCGCATCATCCTTGCAGTTACACCTGCTATGCTCCAACGTGTCCAGGACTCAGTACTGTCACGCATTCAATTGTGCCTTGCCACCAATGGAGAACACTTTGAGCTGTATCTCTAGTAAATTCAGGTATTTACTGTATTCATTTTTTATAGTAGACCGTTTTCTAATATGATACTAAATTTATATTTAATTTTCTGTTTAATTTCAATATTTCATTCTTCGCCCAAATTTTTAGAGGAAATAACCTTCTTTGGTGATACATCGATTTAGGGATACCGGCTAAAGGTAGTTTTGCAGTAAAAAGGACATTTTACCCTGATTTCGATCTCGAATTACTCTGATTCATTTTTGAACTGATCCCTGAATAAAAGAAAAAATTGTGTGAAAAAATTTCAAATTTCAAAATTTAATAACAATGTCAATTTTTATCGTACAGAAGTCAAACGTTTTGTGTTGTATTTGTTATGATATGTGCAAACATATACTAAATATAACTATAGGGACCCGGGGACCGTATAAAAAATTAGATTTCGTAATTTTTATGAAATTGATTTTTTACTTTAATTAGCGCCACAACATGAATATTTACCTCATTTTAAACGCTTTTGTATTTGGAACTATATGTCTACAACCAACAACGGTTGAAAAATTAAAGGTCGACGATAGATAACATTTTACACCCTGTATATGTGCTACTTGAATATAGAAATTTTTGTTTTGGGATTAAAATGCGGAATTTTGAAAAAGTACCCTTTAATAAAGGAAGTTATATCAGTTTATGAACAGATACAAGTACAGCAAACTGTAAAATAATACAAAAATAAATGCATATTAAGTAAATTAAAAAAAAAAAAGCAAAAAAAAAAAACATTCTAAATGCGAACGTAAGCATTATGTAAGAGAAATAATCATCAAATAAAAAAAGTTCTATATTTTAATAAAGTATCTCCTACATCTAATGAAGTTTTTGAAGAAAAATTCTACTTTGGTTTATTTCAAGAAAATAACTAACTTTTTTTTCCACTAACAACGCTACTCTCAACTGCTGTGAAGGTTTTAAAATTACATTCAACCTCGTCATTTTTAGACAGTAAGATACTGCAAAGAGAAATTTAAAAATAATTTAAACAAGATTCTTTTTTAACCTAACAGATAATTTTATCAATTGTTATACATACAATGAGTTTCTACTATCATTTCTTTTTGGCTCACGATTATGTTTCTAAAATTAATTTTTTTAATTTATCGACTGTACGAAATATCTAAAAATTAAATTTAGAATTTTTAAAAGATGTTTTATTTTGTTTTATTTTTGTGTGAAGATAAGTATAATTTATTTTAATTTTTACCTAACAGATGTTTCTTAATAATATATATATATATATATATATATATATATATATATATATATATATATATATATATATATATATATATATATATATATATATATATATATATATATATATATATATATATATATAATTTTATTACAATAGAACAATTATAATCTCATTTGTAAAACCAGTGGATACCTATATCATATTTTAAACAAATCCCATTAAGTAACATGAATAGGCAGTGTGTTCGTAAAACATATTTAGAAAACAACTAGAGCAGTCATAAAACATTCATATTTTGGACAAACATCTTTTAAAAAATAATTTAGATCAATATCCGCACTTTCAGAAGTTAAGTATCCATTTGACTGAAACGTATTATATATTACATTAAGCTTATAAAAATTGATATATTATATAATAATTTTATTTCATTCAAAAATACAAATTTTAATCTGTTTTCATGTTTGCAGCAATGTAAACATAAAACAGATATTTTTTTGTATTTATCCATACACTTTTTTATTATTAAAAAACCTTTTCTAGAGAGTAAAACGTACTTAAATTGTGCTTCATTCAAATGACCTTAATTTGTTTTTTTTCATTAACTTAAATTATCTCACAGGTCAAACTATTCTCATAATATTTGAATTGTGAAAGCATAGGGCACACAGAAAAGATTATTTACGCGAATAAGATCAAACGTTTCTAAATCCTTCATGTAACTTACGGTTAAATTTTAACCCCCTGTTACCATACCGTAAATATTCATATTTGACATTTATTACGAAATACCTTAAATTCATAAGCTTAAGAAGATTTTCAGCTTTTGAATTATGGATTTTTAATCTTGTCTCGTAAGTATAAAATTTACAGAGATTGCAATTCTATGAGACATTTTAAAATATGACCAAGTAAAATGTAACTGAATTTACCCGTTGACTGTCAGATATATTTTCTTACACAAATCAATATTTTAATCACATTGTATTAATAATTTATGATAATTTTTCAATAAATTGTCAGGATAATAACACATAAATTTCGAAATTGTTCATTTTATTGAAAATGGATTTATGTTTCGTATCATAATCAATCATGTTAATAAATTTAGTTATTCAGTTATTAGAATATCATCATTATTTAGATAGCAAACAATCGTTATTTAGTTATTAGAATCATGTTATTAAATCTATCCTCGAAACCGTTGTTTTTAGTAATGTACCGTGTGGTACTTAATTATTGTCATATTATTTCTTCATATTTTATATTTTTTAAAGTTTATGTTTCCTTCTGTATATCTAACTAAATTCTCCAAAAAATTAAATGTTAAAATTCGATTTATGTATCTATAACTGGCTGATATTTCATTGATATAGAACAGATACTTATTTTGTTTGTTGAAAATTTAAATTAAATATAAAATTCTTCAAAAAATATAAATATTGCAGGTACAGATAAACGAAAAAAACATATATTTTCATATTTATATAAATGTAAAATAAATAAAAATACTCTTCATTCAGTATTTCAATCTATATATGTTTATTTTTCAGTACTGTTTTCTGGAAATAATAATTCCTTCTCGAATAATGTTTCCTTTAAAAAATCCTAAATTTATCATAACATGAAATGCCCTCCATCCAGAAGATTCATAATAGTTTATAATTATTGCACGAAAACAAAGACTGTTTTACAAAATATGTTTCAAAATCATTAATTATTTTTGTGAAATATTTAATTCTCATAAAGTCAAAGGTTTCTAATTCGTTCTCGGAAGTGACTTAATCCAGTATGAACATTACTTAAGTATGTATAGTTGACATTTATTACTTCGTATGTTTTGCCTTTAAGATTAGGAATATTTTACGTTTTTGAATTATAATTTTTTAATCTGAATACAAAATTTAAGGCATTAGTGTGATGAAATATTTAAAAGCCTTTGCAGTATTTTTAATTGTTAATTTGTGAATCCCTTTAACATTTACTCGTCGACTGTAACGCGTGGCTCTTTTATGCTCGTGATATAAATCTGTAAATAGAAAGAAATAATCTCATTAATTTTGCTATACATTTTCAGAAATTCAGACATCTAGTAAGGAATAAATATATTAATAGAGCAGTAAAGAGTTCTGGTTGATCTATGTTTAGATAAATTAGATTCCATTTTAGATTTATTACATAAATGATGATTACAAAACATATATAGTTCCTATTATGATATGTTATTTTTCTAGAGGCGTACATGTGGAGAATGCTAAAAAATGAGCTGAGCAAGTTAATTAGAAACACTCGTTTAATATTGGCAACCAGACATAAATAATTTTAATTTTTAAATTAATATTAAAATTACTATAATTGTCGAAAGAAAGTTTGTCTAACATTTCAAATACTCTATTTTAGTACATGTATTGTCACATGGAGCAGCGTCCCAAAGTCATACGTTTTAAATTATATAAACAGTCTTGCGGGAGAATTTTAATTTATGTTTTTAACCTTATGTCTATAGCACATATGCTCTAGAATTACTATTCCTCGAAAACACTATATATATAAGATTTATTTTTCGAGAGCCCTTCGAGTAGTGATGGTACTGTATCATTTGTTACATATATCATATAAGTTAATCATAGAAGTTAAACTATACTGAATATAAAAATTGAAAAATGTATCAAAATTAAATCAGTTTGTCTTAAATAATTCATAATGCACATTTTTAATTGATAAATGCTATTTTAAAAACGGTGTTTTGTAGAAGTATCTTGCATATATAAGAAAACGAATGCAATAAAAAGGTTAATGCACCGCACCTGCTTTATTTTGTCTTTTTAAAAACATAAGATGAATCACACTAGCACCATTAAAGTAAATAATTGAGTTTTTCAAGAAAATGTGCTGAAACCGTACTTTTATAACAGTAGATATTTCACTAAAACTATAAATGATCTTGCACAGAAGAAATGAATCGTTCGATAAACATAAAACTACCCAAACAGAAAAGATTGAATGCGATCTATCTTACTTTTTGCTTTACTAAGCTGTTAATTTAGACTGTTTTAGAAACTATCCATGATTTATTTTGTATTTTTATTGAGAAATAACTAAAAAGGTTTCAATTAAATTATTTTATCAACTAATCAACTATGTTCAGATGATTATGTAAATTAGTTATTCTTATTCTATGATTGTAATATATTTACATTTTGTCAGCTATTTTTATCATTATTATAAAAATTTAAATACAAAAAAAGTTACATATTTAAATATAATTTGCTAGTCTGACAAATACGTGAACGTTATTCAGTAAAGTTTCAATAATTGACAACCATACGTTATACATACCTAAGAACACACATTCTTAATATTATACTTAGATATATTGATCTTACATTTGTCATGTTATGAAATATCAATGTAAATTGATAAATTACAAATATAATACACTGTAATAGTATTTAAACAGATAGTCAAAGCAAAAGTAGTACTAACAGCTACATTACATCGTTTCAATTGGGACTTACAGTTCCGTTAAAAAATAGCTGCATACGACGAACATATCTGCTAGAGTTGTCGTATCAAAAACCAACATTCAGACCGTTTAAACAGGGTTTTACCTAAATGCACTATAAGAATATATATTCGAAAGTAATTCATGCCATTTTATTTTTTGTAAATCTATTATTTTATTTTGAAATATACTCAAAATACAAAATGTACCCAATAATCGCATGTCTTAAAGTTTTTAACCAACATATATAATATTTTAACAATTAGTTATTAGAAACATTGCTAAATCTAGAAAAAAAATATTATTAGGTCTCTTTCCTTCATACATTCTTGTTCTATTTGTGGAGGAATTGATAGAAATTAATGGACACAGAAAACAGCAACATCTTTGAAGATCCAAACTCTATTTTCTCGCATTTCGGTGTCAATGATTCCAACAAATATCTTTTTTGTGTTTTCAGATCACGCATATTAACCCTCTGATTTCTTATTCCGCTATTTTCGGGTGCAATGCAACTCTAGGAAAATTTGCTCATCCCGCGATTACCACATGCAAGGTCCCCTTTATTCAATAGCGTCCCCCGTGTTTTCTCCGTTTAAACAGGAATAATACTAGAATAATAATAGAACATTTATGCTTTGAATTAGATCTTGACCAATAACAAGCAGTAGTTGTCCACTGATTATTTTGAATTTGAGTCGTTTCATCAGCTTATTTTAGAAGTACTCTTATTCATCTGTGTTCACTATTTTACAATCTTAAACGGCTGACCGAAAGCATTTAGCGAGTAAAAGAATA
Source organism: Maratus michaelseni (assembly GCA_963931845.1). Taxonomy (NCBI): domain Eukaryota; kingdom Metazoa; phylum Arthropoda; class Arachnida; order Araneae; family Salticidae; genus Maratus; species Maratus michaelseni. The sequence goes on from OZ007592.1 coordinate 425,998,901, forward strand.
TATACTTCTGATGACTTATCGAATTATGAAAGTGATATTAAATATTCTGAAGACAGTGATAATAGTAATGATATTGGAATTTATAAGATTTCATGACTTTTTTTTTTGTTGTTGCTAAATGAAATTTATTTGGATTTATTAAAGAAAGGATAAAGTGTTTTGAAAGGAATATTAAACGAAACCCTTTGAGCGATATTCGATCTCACGTACCCCCTTTTTAATTACTCTTTTCTCAGTCACTAAATGTATAAAAAACGAAACAAAAATCTCTTTTCCTAAAAAGCAGTTGCATATTTAAATTCCCAAGGTATATAAAGGTTTGAAATAAGCAAAAGAGAAAAAAAAGCACAGTTTTGAAGAGTTTTTGGTCCAAAAATTGGGCAGTACGAAAGTAACTTTGTGTGAATCTGGAGGCACGGCAGTGCCTCCGCCAAGTCTTGAGAGGACAGCCGTAAGCATACTTTTCTGGAAGCAACTCAGGGCACTTTTGACCCCCCCATATCTCCGCGCTGGAGTATCCCAAAAATTTTAAACTTCAATTATAGAGAGTATTTGGCCCACAGGACCAAAATTTAAAATTACAACTTTCTGTCTTTTCTAGTTCAGGCGATATATGAACTCAAACATTCGATTTTTTGTCACTTCTTACTCACTCGTTCACGCGTCATCAAAAAGATTGGGTAGATCCCGTAGCCCCAGAAACTTGACATTTGGAAAAAAGGTAGTGTTTAGGATACAAAGAAAGGAAAAATTATAAAATCCAGAAAATTCGAAAAAAAAACATTCGAAAATTCAACAAATTCCATCAAAATTGAAAATTGAAAATAATACGATCTTGTAGTCTTGGAAACTTAAGATTTGGTGTGAAGGTAGTGTTTAACATCCAGAAAAAGAAAACATCAAAAACACCAAAAAAATCGAAAGCAAAATTGAAAAAATCGAAGAAATTGAAAAAAAACCGAAAATTTGAAGACAATCCGATTTTGTTGCGCTAGAAAATTCAAATTAGGAATAAAGGTAGTATTTAGGATACAGAAAAAGGAAAATTAAAAAAATCCAGAAAATTCGAAAAAAAAATAAAAAAATTCGAAAAAAAATTGAAAAAATGAAAATAATTTGATACGATAACGCTCGTATTTATAAATTAATTTGGACGAAACTAATTGTGTGTATTAAGCTCACCAATGCCTCGACCGAGTTCGTTGGCCAGCTTGGTCCGCCATCTTGTTTCAAGATGGCGGCCACGGAAAATTTTAAAACTAAAATAAATATACAAAAAAGTTAAAAAATCAAGTTTATTTTTTAATTAGGTGTTAGGACTTGATACAAGGATTCCAGAGCATTTTTTGTTTTACCTCTATCTTAAAAATTGGCTGAGATAGAGCAGTTTAAAATTCTAGGGTGGCTGACATTTTGAAACAAAACAGCACATTACAAAAAAACAACGATAAATTTATGGTCAATAATGGTCAAGCAGGTGCAATCCCGAATGAATACTCCGTGTCATTATAACTGTAACTTTGACTTCGAAATTTTGATACGTTGCATTTTCTATTTGTTGATATTTTTGAACTATGATTTACGCTAAGTGAAATGTTGTTGTTGAAGAGGGATTTTCCATGTAAATCCGAAACGTCCAATTTTAATATGTTTTTAATGTTTTATGAAAGTGTATTGTAATGTCTTTAATTTTAATGATTTTAATATAAATTTATAAGTTTTAGTGAACGCGATTTCTCGCAAATTATTTTCTTTCATTGTTGTAATCATTTTCCCAATCATACGCATAAAACTATATATTCATATCCATTAGCGACAAATTCTCGCCAAACTTGGCGACAATTGGCGAATTTAATTCGACATTTGCGTGTATTTTTCATTATGTTTTACTGATTTATTAGTTATTTCCTTAATTAAAATAACAATTGTGTCCTTAAATTCTTACATTATATTTATTTATTTATTTTGATACTATAATGGCAAAGTTCTCCCGTTTATTTGGCGTTACAGTTTGGCGATAGCTTTTTGTTATGAAAAGTGGTCGACGGGATAATAGAGAAGTACCGAAAAACCATAGAGTTTGTAACACGTAAAAATACAATGTGTAAACGATAAACATAATTTAATTTATGAAAATTGTGGCTCGATGTACTCCATGGTTACAAATATGGAAATAAACATCCAAGTACAAATAAAAAATAACGTGCGTAGTTTTAATCAGTATGTGAAAAATTAAATGATATCGTTTCAAATAATAACTTCATTAGACCGTGCAATTATATAATCTGGAGGCACGGCAGTGCCTCCGCCAAGTCGAGAGAGGACATCCGTAAGCATACTTTACTGGAAGCAACTCAGGGCACTTTTGACCCCCCCCCCCCCCATATCTCCGCGCTGGAGTATTCAAAAAATTTGAAACTTCGTTTTTCTAGAGTATTTGGCACACAGGACCAAAATTTAAAATTACAACTTTCTGTCTTTTCTAGTTCAGACGATATATGAACTCAAACATTCGATTTTTTGTCACTCACTCACTCGTTCACGCGTCATCAAAAAGATTAGGTAGATCCCGTAGTCCTAGAAATTTGACATTTGGAAAAACGGTAATGTTTAGGATACAAAGAAAGGAAAAATTATAAAATACGGAAAATTCGAAAAAAAAAACATTCGAAAATTCAGCAAATTCCATCAAAATTGAAAATTGAAAATAATACGATCTTGTAGTCTTAGAAACTTAAGATTCGGTGTGAAGGTAGTGTTTAGTATCCAGAAAAAGAAAACATCAAAAACACAAAAAAAATCGAAAGCAAAATTGAAAAAATCGAAAAATCGAAAAAAATCGAAAATTTTCAAATAATCCGATTTTGTTGCGCTAGAAACTTGGAACTCGGAATAAAGGAAGTATTTAGGATGCAAAATAAGGAAAAATTAAAAATTCCGGAAAATTCGAAAAAAAAATTCAAAAATTCGAAAAATTCGCAAAAAAATTAAAAAAATTAAAATAATTTGATTGTTTAGCCTTAGAAGCTTAAAATTCGCATTAAAGATAGTGTTTAGGATTCAGAATAAGTTAAAATAAAAAACGCAATAAAATTCGAAAATAAAATCAAAAAATCGAAAAAATCGAAAAATAAGGAAAATTTGAAAATAATTCGATTTTATAGCGCTAGAAACTTGAAATTTGGAATAAAGGTAATATTTAAGATACTAAATAAGGAAAAATTAAAAAATATGGATAATTAAAAAAATACCCATAAATTAGTGCAGACGATATATGAACTCAAAGTTTCGATTTTTTGTCACTCACACACTCACTCCATCTCGCGTCATCAAAAAGAATGGGTAGATCCCGCAGCCACAGAAACTTAAAATTTGGAATAAAGCTAGTGTTTCGGATACAAAGAAAGAAAGAATTATAAAATCCGGAAAAAAAAACATTCGAAAATTCAAAAAAATCGAACAAAATTGAAAATTGAAAATAACACGATCTTGTAGTCTTAAAAACTTAAAATTTGGTTTGAAGGTAGTGTTTAGAATTCAGAAAAATAAAACGTCAAAAACACAATTTTTTTTTTAAAATAAAATCGAAAAATCGATAAAAATCGAAAAATTTCAAATAATTCAATTTTGTTGCGCTAGAAACTTGGAATTCGGAATAAAGGTAGTATTTAGGATACAAAATAAGGAAAAATTAAGAAATCCAGAAAATTCGAAAAAAAAAAAAATCAAAAATTCGAAAAATTCGAAAAAATTAAAAAAAAAAATTAGAATAATTTGATCTTTTAGCCTTAGAAACTTAAAATTCGCGGTAAAGATAGTGTTTAGGATTCAGAATAAGTTAAAATAAAAACGCAATAAAATTGGAAAATAAAATAAAAAAATCGAAAAATAAGGAAATTTTGAAAATAATTCGATTTCATATAGCGCTAGAAACTTGAAATTTGGAATAAAGGTAATATTTAAGATACTAAATAAGGAAACATTAAAAAATATGGATAATTGAAAAAAAAAATCGAAAATTTAAAAAAATAAAATAAATAAATAAAAAATAGAAAGAAAGAAAGAAAAGGAGATAAATTGAAAATAATATGATCTCGTAGTCTTAGAAACTGAAAATTTGCTGTAAAGATAGTGTCTAGGATTCAGAAAAAGAAAAAATTAAAAACACAACAAAAATTGAAAATAAAATAAAAAAATCGAAAAAAAACGAAAATTTTAAAATAATTCGATTTTGTAAAGCTAGAAACTTAAAATTTGGATTAAAGGTAGTATTTAGGATACAAAAAAAGAAATAAATAAAAAATCTGTAAAATTCGAAAAAAAAAATTGAAAAATTGAAAAAAATTCGATTTTGTAGCTTTAGAACTTAAAATTCGGCGAAAACTTATTGTTTAGGATAGAGAAAAAGGAAACATTAAATCACAATAAATTCGAAAATAGAATAAAAAACTCGAAAATAATCGGAAATTTCAAAATAATTCGATTTTGTAGCGCTAGAAACTTGAAATTTGTAATAAAGATACAAAATAAGAAAAAATTAAAAAATCCAGAAAATTATAAAACAAAAATTCGAAAAAATAAAAAATTGAAAATAATTTTATCTTGTAGTCTTAGAAACTTAAAACTTGGTCTAAAGGTAGTATTTACTATTCAATAAAAGGAACAATTAAAATATTCGTTAAATTCGAAAATAAAATCGAAAAATCGAAATATCTTTAAGAAATCGAATATTCGAAAACAATTTGATTTTGTACTGCTAGAAGCATTAGTTTTAAGATAATTGTCCTATTAGCTAGTACAACGCCCCTAATTGTTTTATGTTATTTCTGCCGGATTATGGTTTTCTTTTCTTTCGTTTACGAATTTCGTTATAGAAAAGTTCCGCTATAGACTGGCTACGATATAGGCGATTTCTTTATAGACAGGTTTGTTTTCTTTCACAGGTTGTACTCTATTTACTTCACGTATGAAATATGGATTGTTAAATGATGTTAGCCCCACAAAAATTTTCACAGCTCCCCCTACCCCCCCCCCCCCGATATTACTGGCTCGTTATGGCTTGATAGTCCTTTCTAAATAAAATCATGGTGACTCTAAGATTCACTTGATTTATCTCTAAATTGAACCTAAATGATCCTAAGAAGACGGATCAAATAATTACTATATTGGCATGACAATCAGGTAACTTAGAATTAAAATCGAAAAATCAATAAATTTATAAAAAGTCGAAAATTTGAAAATAATTCGATTTTATTGTCCTAGAAGCTTGACATTTGGCAGAAAGGCAGGGTTTAGTACACAAAGTAAGGAAAAATTAAAAAATCCGTAAATAATAAAAAAAAGACTAAAAAAAAAACGTAAAAAAAACATCGAAAAAAGGAATATAGTTTGATTTATTGGAAATTTCCGGAAATTTTAATTTTGGCTTTCTTTTTATACTAAAAAGTTCTTTTATGTTAAATATCAAGTATCTAGGGCTGCGAGTAATATCTCAGATGGATAGCACCTATCCTGGAAGCAATTGAGAGTACTTTTGACACTCCCCCTCCCATAACTTAGGGCTTGCCTAGGAACCTGAAATCTCTTTTTATCTACAGTACTTTGCAAACGAAACTAAAGCTTCAAATTTTTGATACCTGTAAATAATAGGGACAGAGTGTGAGTTTAGCGAAAATCAGTGGATGATCTCCAAAAAGAACCCAAAATCAAGAAAAGCAGGATTACTTACAAAAAGAAGTGAAATCTCATCAAAAAGTCACCTGTAAAAAAAGCAGCCAAGTCTCGTAACTCATTTACCGTAAAAAGTACTGAGATCGTATAAAGCCAAGTTTAACTATCTTATTAACTCTGAAATTTTCATTCACAAATCACTCCTAGTCTCTACATCTTTAGTTAATTATTATTTTGTGACTTGGCAATTACACAGCACAGGAAAGTTATTACACCTTACTATGTCATGGGATGGGATTTTAACTAAAGCAAATTATATACGCACAGGGAAGTTATTACACTTTAATATGTTATAGTATTATTTGATTAAGACTAACTATATACAACACATTCTTGTGCTACGTAATTGCCAAGTCACAAAATAATAATTAACTAAAGATGTAGAGACTAGGAGTGATTTGTGAATGAAAATTTCAGAGTTAATAAGATAGTTAAACTTGGCTTTATACGATCTCAGTACTTTTTACGGTAAATGAGTTACGAGACTTGGCTGCTTTTTTTACAGGTGACTTTTTGATGAGATGAAGTTTAACTTAAAGGGTATTTGGTAGTTTGCGCATATGGACAAATGGGGCAGCAAGATCTGTTGATTTAATACCGGACTTCTTAAACCAGTTTCGTGTTCGGAATACTTTTTTTTTAGTTGAATAAATGAAGAAATACATGTTCTCGTATTTTCCTGTCCTCTGACTTCTATCACGTTCCAGTGCATAGTAAAAATGCAGGAAAAGATTCTATATAATTTATAAATTATTTTAAAACTTTCATTTTTGTATAAAATTTTCTATTTTTCTAAGGTTATTCAAAATGATATGCGACCATATTAATTTCTTTTTAAGAGGCTAAATAAATTAAAGTATGTCCTCGACATAAGTAGATATTTCCATGTTGTCTAGTTTAGTACTTTTATTTAAAATAAGTAATTTGATTTACATTACATTTATTAATATCATGTATTAGTCGTATATTTTAATTGTATCACATATAAATATTGTCATGGTGATATAAGTTATGGTTGTAAAGCAATAAGGACTAAATGCGTCATAAAAATATTTTAAAAGCGTAGTAGCATTTTTCCAGATTTTTAGGAATTTCTCCATGAATTCCAGAGGCATATTCCATACTGCACTCCAGAATCGTTCACATTAAAGGATTTTAGAAGGTAAAAGAAAGATTATATATTAGGATAAATATAACATTTCAATTAATTAATCTTAAAAGGAAGATTTGAAATAAGTATACTTTAAAAATATGACAAATTATAACACTTATATACTTCTTTTTATTCTTAACAGGCGTAAAATAAATATATTATAAACTATAAAATGAAATTTATTGGGCTGTTGACATGCTTTGGCTCCATCGGAGGCATTATGAAAACAAATAAGAATATTCTATAATTGCACGATCTATGAAGTTTTTATTTGAAATTTTATCATGTAATTTTTCAAATTAGGCACATTATTTTGTAATTTTACTTTGATTTTTTTTTCATATTTGCAACGATGGAGTCACTCGAGCCACAATTTTGGAAAGTTAAATGATGCTCCATCGTTACATATTCTATTTTTACGTGTTACAATCTCTATGGTTTTTCTTATAATGGACGGATAGTATAGATTGTATAGATTGTCAAAGACTAGGCTAATCCAGATAGCTTAAAAAAGATTCTGACGTAACACTTGCAAAGAATATTTCGAATTTTGAAGAATTTAAAAGCAATTTTCATACTTCAGATTCTTTGGATGTAAAAAATCCAAAATATTATTCTTTCCTTAACTTTTGAAATCCTATATAGCTTAATCTGTATTTTTGTATTATTAATACTAGAGCGGTCCTATTTTGTATATACAACTTTTGAAATCAGTGTTGTTAAATATTATATACAGACCAATCAGTGTCACATCATAATTTGAATTTTGCGATCGCTTATGAAAATTTGGAATCACATCTCTGCTTAAAATATCAACTAAAAATTATTATTTTAAAAATATGATATTAAATTATTTTTAAAAATGATAACACTTATTATTCCCCCAGTGAATTTACAATAACTAAACATCAAGAAAATAAGGGACTAAGATTTTTTTCGTCAGAGAGGGGGGAAGCTCTGCCCGCCCCCTCTGAGAGAGAGAGAGAGAGAGAGAGAGAGAGAGAGAGAGAGTATATAAAGCTAAGTTCTCGTAGATAGCTACAATAGAAATATATATTGTTACTAGCTGTTACCCGTGACTTCGTTCACGTAACATTAAAAGAAAAATAAATGTACTAATCAAGCAAAATATTTCACTCCGGATAATTAAAAACGTAAATAATTAACTAACTCTTTATCACATTTCATAGAAGAAAATATGATATTTCTTTCTTATAGTGGCCTTGACATAAATCAGTTTAAAAAAGGTAAAATTTTGTGCCAAATAACCGTGAAAAGGAAACTGCAACAAATGGAAAAAGGAAGGCCAAATAAAATCGTGTAAATCGACGAATTGGGTAAAAAGAAATGTCAATTTTACCTGATAAACCATTTTACTTTTAACGACTTTGAGAAACGTTTTAACAGTCATCATTTAAAAATAATTCATTGGAAATAGTATATGATTTTTCTTTAAATTCAATTCTTGTGAATAGGGAGGAATCATTCTACACCTAAATGCAAGGAGCTTCAATTGCAAAGTTTTTGCAGCCCAAAATTACATGCAAACGTAACACTTAAATTGCAAAGCTTTTTGCAACCCAAAATTATATGTTAACATTACTTTTTTATGTAATTTTCATTGCAAATTAACATTTATTACGGTTCAAATTAAAATTAATTTGGATACAAATTAAATGTAAATGTTACGTTTGCATGTAATTTGGGGTTGCAAAAAGCCTTGCAATTGCAAGTGTTACGTTTGCATGTAACAGCAAATTTGTGTTCTTGGTTTAATCTATAGCTGAAACAATTCTTGATTTCTTGACAATATGCTGACACGCGATTTTTGCTCCGCAGAATAAATTGATTCATAAAGTTTGAATATGTGGAAATATGTTTTTATTTTTCGGAAATTTTACTGTAATCAAGATTTTTTTTCACCAACTATTCAAATTGAAAATAAAATAATTGTTTTCAGATTTAATGCGAAAATGGCATAAAAATATATTAATCCGTTTTATTTCTCCTTTTTTATCCACAAAAATGGAGTAATTTAAGTACCGTTTTTAGAGAAATTTCGTTAAAATTTTCAAAAAAAAAATATTAATATCTCGGAATCTAATTCAAAATTTTAAATTCTCAGAGTTTATATGACATCCTCGAACCAATGATAACCGGTGTTAAGTAAATCGCGTTGCATTAAGAGGAGTAGTTGCGAAATACACACAGTCAGATTTTAACTTAATAGACTTGTGTTCAATTTTCTTTTCCTAATAATCTTACTGATGCTTGTATTATTTATCACAGAGTTCAGAGAATAAATGGAGATGAAATGTTCATGTTTGGCGTGATGCTGAAAATGCAACCCTACAGTCGGCCCAAACAACTGGCGGCTTGGTTTGAAAAACTCTCCCCGACCAATGAATCCAGTCATTGTTCCACGTGCAGCCTCTCTCCATCCAATTAAGTGAGCCCTTGGACCTAATGATTTGAGTGATAACCGGCTTCAGATTGCAAGCCGATTTTACGGTTCATTACCTCTCTATTTTTTCACTGTACTCAGTGATTATTAATGTATGAAATTGATACACGCTCCATTTGAAACATATATAAAAAATCCCGTTTCATTATGACGTCACTTTGATCCTAGAGAAATCTCTTTTCAATGATATAATTCTTGTTAATTTTCTTTTCCTGGCAATAATGACGTGAATTTTAGCAGAAAACTCACATCTGTTTGTAACTGATATTCAAGGTTATTATTAATCAGTATCAAAAAAATATTTCAGTTATTCATCTTAAATATGACGTCCATTATGTATATACTTTTATTATACACTGATAGTCATGCTCTTTGCAATATTACGAATATTTGAAAATACATGTTTTATTTATGACGTCATATTTGTTCAAGCCAAGAAGATCCTTTTCATAGTTCCATGGTTCAAGCGAAATATTTTTCTTAATAATATAATTATTGTTAATTCTTCTTTCTAATTATAACGCAGTTTTTGACAGAAAAAGATCTTTTTAATGTAACCGATATTCATACTTCATGTATAATAACAAATACTCCATATTGTTGTTTCAAATATCACAGAAATTCATCTTCTTTTGAATTATTCTCATTTTTCACGTGAAAATCGCTCAATTGAAACTTAATTGTTGAGGAAAAATTATTTTTTCGCATTTTTATTTATTGGCAACGATCAAAGCCCTAGCAACGATAAAGTAAAATGGTTAAATTTTATCTAAAAATGTCCATTGATTCTCTATGTATATAATCAAATTTTGAATTATTAAGAAAAGTATTTCAATAAAATAAACAAAAACCAGTCTATGTTCATTTCCGGTTATAATCTACCTATATGCAAAGATACAGGGCCATTAATTTCTCCATTTTGACGCTGGCTTCAGCCTAACATTTGCACACAATCGGATTTATAATATTATTAGGATTGTAATTTCAAAAACTTGTATGCAACTTGTATGTAATAATTGTATGCATTTGTAGAAGCTGTAAACAAACCACACACATATGCGATTGCATATATAACATATATGCAGTCTACTTTTCAAACTAAATTGTTCTGCCCATGATGCATTTTTCTGTTAATTTTTCTACTATTTCACTTTATTTACTCGAATCGATTTCGACCGCAATTTTGCGGCGCACCTTCATTTCAATCATGAAAAGACTATAGTTTTCAATAGGTTCTTAAAGAAAGACACAATTATGAAACTCGACAAAATATTCTTAATTGTATTTATTGTCCATGTTTATCTAAATTAACATTCATTGTACCAAGACAACGTTATTTTATATAATCATGTATTTCAATTTATGTATGTTAGCCTTCATTTCCGGATGTAGTGAATTAGTTGGATTGCTCAAAGTTAGTCTCATCTTAAAATTCACATCCATTGTATTATAAACCCCGCATTTGAGGAAAATAGGTTTTCTAAGTTATTTGGAATATGCATCGATTCATCTAAAATTCACTATGCTACGTCTTTTCACACATCCGGATTATGTCAGTACTTTGTCTTTGGTTATAAGCGATGGATAATAATTCAAGATAATCATTGCTTTAAAATTTATTATTATACCTACACCAATGGCTTAAGTTGGAAAGTAAATCTCCCGGCGACAATAACTAGATCGGTTCGGTCTTCATTAATGCACTTATCTTCACATATTCGATTAAATTGATTCAATTTTGAAAAAAGAACATGCGTCCTAGATTAGGGTAAATAATTAAAGTAGGTGACCCGAACGCGGCCATAGTTAAGGTTTAAGGATTTTTTGTAGTTTTCTGGTTGTGTGTATGTGGCTGAATTTTTGTTTGTAAAATTTTACAGTTATCTGTAACACATACCAAGTATACTTTATTTTGAAAAATAAATTAAATTACAATTATAATGCAATTTCAAAATTGTAGTTTGTGGGCCAGCTTTGGCGCATAGTGTTCCAATGGTGGTCTATGTATTGAAATCACTTTTAAAATGTGAAAAAATACTCGGAAAACTATTTTGCTTACTATTATGCTCTGATTATCCTTTCTTTCTTTTAATATCTTTCGAGGTTTTTTTTTTCGTTAATATTCTTATCTTATGACACGAAAAGACTATGAAGCACATTTTGCGCACGGTAGTTGAGGGATTTTTTTCTGGGAGTCACTGACTTCTTTTGAGTTATCTCTGGTGTTGACAATAAATGTAAAAAAAAAAATCAGTTATTTATTTAGAAGTTTTGAAAAATACATATGTTAAATATGTTAAAAAATCCTTTGAGCACTTTCGGCTGGCAACCGCAGCCATCTTCAGGGAGAAAAAATTCTTTCTACTGCCGTCTTGAGTATCTGAACCTCCGCTTCGTCTTGAGGTGAAAAAATCCATTTTTTGATGGGTGTTGCTGCAGTTGGTTTCTATGAATACCTTGAATGAAAAGATAAACAATTTGTAAACTTATGTGAAACAGAGGGGGTAAGTAGGTTACTGTTTGTTTATCTTATAATATTCAGGATATTAAACCATACATTGTATGATACCGTATCGTTGCAAACTTAATTTATTTTATATAAAATATCAGTAGATTCTCTGATAATGGATTTACAGTAATTTGTGATGGAAAAATAACTTTTGCTTGACTAAAATCTATTGTAATCTTATAATATTTTATTTTAATTTTACTAACAATTTATTAAAAGTTTATTAAAATGTTTATTAAAATTTTATGAAAAAGGTAGTTTTTAAATCATTGAACAGCAACATAACCAGAAATAACAACATTATTCACAATTTTATACATTTTAGAGTAATGCTTTTTTAAAGATTCTTTCAAAATACGGCATTAAAGTACTTCCCAAAATATTTCAATTTCCAAATTATTTTTTATTTGTATGTCATTTCACAAAACTAAATTTTCAATTAAAAAAATAATAAAAATAAAAGTAAATTTTATTTTCAGGAACAAATTAGTGAAATATTGGAAATTGCAAAAATGACAAAATCATCACTGATGTTCTTGTCAGTGCATTATTTTATCGAGATGTCAAAAGAGCTATCAGAAACTTCCTAAAGAGCAGGCATGAAAATAAATCAACAAAAATCAATTATACTTTCTTCATGAAAAAGATGTAACATAATTTTCAGACCTTTTATGACTAAAAGTCTGACATTTTTCCTTCACTTACGTCAAATATATTTAAAAAAGCATTGTTCTAAAAAGAGTGCGATAATACTTATTTAGAAAAAAAAATGTTTTTCTAACACAGTTTTAAAAGATGAATAACCTTTCTTTGACATATGCATTAAATTCAAGACTTTATCTGGAATTCTCTTGGTGCCGTAGCATTTTTTGTTTTTCGAAATGATTGGCAAGATAGATAAAATTTATGAAGGGAAAATCAGTTTGTTAAATATAAAATTTGTTAGCATTTTTAATCATCCATCTATGACTCAATTTGGATTTAAAAGAATTAGACATAATGGGGATCTGAAAGTGGCTCTAATCTACGTAAATTAATTAACATAAACGCACATTCGATTTGATAGAGTATTTTTCGAACAATTTAACTTGACAATATTCGACTTTCATCATTCTTTACTTGAGATAGTTGTTAAAAACACGTCTGTGGCTTTTGTGGTCAATATTTGTTGATTTTTAAGTACACAATTTGGGGCGGAAAACGCTATCTTGAAGTAAGTTGGAGAATGCATTGCTTACAGCTGCTTAGCACCTTGTTCATTGGCAATTTGTACAATTTAAGGAACATTTTATTCAAAATAAATACCAGAATTTTTCAACAGTATTTTTAAAAATATTTAATGGCAGACTGTCCTAAAAAATAAAATCAACACTTACTACTAAATGTTTCTATTAGGTATTTTAAGTAAAAAACCGCAGTAAATCAATACCGAGCATACTCGTTACCGGTCAAGGCGTTAGCAATCATTGCTGAAACAAATGTAAATCCACGTTTGGGTTCATACCCAAGTATACGCACTGTTACCAATGTCACCAATCGGAAGTGTCATTCACTGTTCTTTTCCCTGAAGAAAATTAAGAAAACTTAACCTTCCAACGCTTATAAAAAACTTAAATGTATATTTTTCAAATTTATATGTTTTATTGTATTTATTTTTACTAAACTAGAGTAATAAAACACAAATGCTATGAAAAGGAACATGCTGTACCGATAATGTGAACTGTCACGTATGGGTTATAAGTCCATCACAGTAACAAAAGATAATCAAACATTCAAAATCCGGCTAATACCAATAGAACGTTTAGTTAACTTAACATTCAGGCAAACTTAGTGCTTTTATGACATTTTTATCCTAGGAAAAAAGATCAACACAAGTAGTTTCTTGTTTGAAGGAGGTATAAGACTTTGAAAGATCCGGAAATCCGATTGATATGGGACTTTTTTCTCTGATAAGATAAACTTTTCTAGATCCCAATATGGTGCCATGGTTTGTATTCACATACAATTTAAGCCTAAAAGTACCTTCGAAGACGAGTAACCTGGAGGTCACAATGGGTGTTGGCAAGTAACAGCATCTTTTAGACAAATATGTACAGGATATCAGTTCAGGGTCTTTTTTTCAGAGCTCGAACCGCCCAAACCCGAAAGAGTTTTTGTCATTAGATCTCGAGCCCGATATCGAAAGCATGCAGTAGAAAATTGTTCATAACAAGTTAAAATTGCCTCAATATTAATATTCTAAATTAAGAATATCTTCTTATATAATTATTAATCCATATTAAATAAGTATTAATCCTAATTAACCCCTCATGAAAACACTCCTGATTTTCATGTCATTGAAAATCTGTTTAAAATAGCAAACTTGTAATTTATACCCAATCACTGCCAGAAATCTGAAAAAAAGTGACATATCTTATTGTTTTAATATATTGCACATTTATGACACAAAACCATGATTACTAATTTCCAGTAATTCTGGAATGGGTCTACAAACAAAAGCAAGGATAGACAAGATATGCCCCACTGCTTCTTTATGTTACAAACACTGACCGTGCAAAAACTTAAGAAACCGACAGAATGTTTATCTCTTATATCACATCCCTAAAAATTGAATTTCCCTTCAAACTGTGTAAATATTGTAAAATCTTGTAAGAAATTTACAGAAAAAATGACATTATTCTTTTTCTAATAGCAACTCTTTCCTCCTTTTTACTTTCTTCAATATTAACAAGAAGGAAGTATTGGATCCATGAACAATTCCGACTTTCGGTTTTCGAGGGATTTATACATTCTAGAAGGGCTTGAAGACGATTTGTCTGCTTTTAGAAAATGTCTGCCTGTGAGTCTTTATTTGACAAAACAAATTGTGGGTGCTTTTTCTCAAGATCGAATGCACGGATTATTGTTGATGATAAGGTTTTGGTCTAATTCGCCCAACAGGTGACGTTACTTCACTACATTTTATAGGATTTACAGGATTTTAGCGATAGTCATATCTCAAGAAGTAATGGGCGGAATTTCTTCCAACTTCATATTCTGTTAGATCATGACATAAGTTGGTGGTGTAGGTTTTCACGTAAGTCCTAATGCATGCTGCACTACTGTGCCGCATTTTTAAATTCTAAAATGCATAATTAAAAAAAAATATATTCTTTGAAGTATTAACATGTATGAGATAGAAAAATGTTTTTGGACTGGCACATCTCACTGTTCAATTTATGAAAAATGAAATTTTAACTTTCAGACCGAGACTTTTCCGGACTCACGGCCTCCCACTGAGTCCATCTCATCTCTAATACGCATACTGACACTCTACTCTATATGCACATGTTTCATCTTCTGTGTGTTTCACTTGCTTCTGTAGCTTGTGTGTGTGTGTGTGTGTGTGTGTATGTAAGCCTGCCTATATATGAAAACAATTAAAAAAATAACTGTGTATAAAAAATTACAGTGCATAAAATAAAACAAAATTGTGTAGTTAAGTTAAAACTTTTGTTCAGAATGTTGGTATCTGATAATAGTAAAAGCTGTTTACACAAAATTTCCTTGTTCATGAATTTTCATAATTATTATTATTTTTTTTCTTAAAAAAATTCTAAAGAGAAAACAATAATTGTAAATTATTATTACATTTTTTAATCTTGTGTACTAGCTGTTTAACCCGTTCTACGCACGGGAGTTCATGAATTTGATTCTAAAAAGTGAATAAAATGAATTTAATACCCCTGTTAAAGTGTTGAATTGTTCAATAACTATACGATTTAGAAACAAAAAAATACTACTGTGCCTTTTTTTTAATGAAACTTAATTTATGTTGCTATGGCAGCAGACGATAAAACGATATCTTTGGAATAACAGAATAAATAGAATAAAAATTTTGTTGATATTTGTAATAAAATGTTTTTCTTTATTTTAAAAAAATGAAATAATGAAGCGCAATTAAATAATCTCTAATTATTTGCATGCGAAGTAAAATAATTATCGTAATACCCGCTACAGCTACTTACTATTGCAGCGTGGCGTCCGTAATATGCATATCTCACATTGCAGTAAACATTTAGATCTGTTTAGAACTCGCACGATTACGGGTTGACGTAAAATAGGCAAAACTTTGTCAAAAACATTAAAAACTATTTAAAATTTTCAATTTTTTTTGCCCCAATCGTTCATGGGCTCCCTACCAGCAACACGTTTGCCAAAATTCGTAGCCCCGCGACCTGCGGTTTCCGAGTTTTTGAGGTTACATAGATAGATACGCGAACGGATTTTAATAGGGTATATTATTCTAGCTGACCCGCCCGGCGTTGCCCGAACCCGTGTAATAAACTTATATCTCTTAAAAAACGAAACTCTGTCCCGGATCTCCGATGGCTTTGGCACCGTGTACCGGGCATGCTCGTACGCTCCGGAAAATCTTTTATTTCCACCTTCCACCACCAGGGGAGCATTCTGTTCTAAACAAACCTCTTTACGAACGAACATCTGACACAGGTTCCCGTTGCTTAACCCTTTCAAGCACAGTGGTCCCACTCCGGGCACACCTAATTTTAATTCCAAACTTGCATTCGGCCCCAAGAATATTTTAATAAAATTTTGCTTCTACAATGAAAGCTTAAAATAAGGAGTTCTTATTTTCTAAAAAGGTAGTTTGTAAATTTCGGTGTCAGTCAGTAATTTCGTAGTTTACGAACAGAATTTATCTGTGTCGGAAAGGGTTAAGGCTTCGTAATAGTAGACGGGCTACAAAAGCGGTTTGGAGAAGATGGGAACATTATTAGCCGAGTTATTGAAATTAGGCCCAGTTAGAGAAAATTACCTTGAGGGGGGCGCCAGAAGGAGGGGATATCCAAGTGTCCTTCAGAAAATGACTAATTAGGAGGACCACTATGCATCTTTAAAAATGTGTTCGTTTGGTTAAGCTATGAACTTAATTACAAATTTGGCTTAAACTATTATTCGGAAACAGTGGTAACTACTACTCATAAATTTACTTTATTGTTATAGAGGGTGACTATTAAGTTAATTATAATGTTTGTAATCAGTTGGGTTGAAATCGGAAAGATAGTTGCTCAGTTATGGAATAGGCATAGTTAGAGAAAAAAAAACCTTGAAGGAGGTGCCGGGGAGGAGCGAATGTTTAAGTTCACTTCAGTAAATTACTAATTAGGAGGACCACTATGCATCTTTAAAAATTCGTTCGTTTGGTTAAGCTAGTCACTTAATTAGAAATTTGTCTTTGACTGTTATTCGGAAATATTGGTACCCGCTACTCACAAATTTATTTTAATTATATAGACGTTGATTATTAACGAATAGTAATTTTCCAACTGGACGAAAAATGTCCGGGCCAGGATTCGAACCTGGGATCGCTTGGATGAAGCCGCCACGCTCTACCACTGAGCTATCCCGGTCGAATCTGGAGGGCATAATTCATCCAGTTAACCTTATTGATCAGAGAATCTGGTCTGATATTTTAATCAGCTCAACAGAAAAGATCGCAGGTAAAGGAATTCCAGTAAACGCTGGATACGTCATTACACTAGATTAATTTTTAACACAATTATTTCAAATTGGTAAATAAATCATACGAGTAGTAATTTCTAGATTAATTTTTAACACAATTATTTCAAATTGGTAAATAAATCATACGAGTAGTAATTTTCCGGCTGGACGAAAAATGTCCGGGCCAGGATTCGAACCTGGGATCGCTTGGCTGAAGCCTGGCCCGGACATTTTTCGTCCAGTTGGAAAATTACTACTCGTATGATTTATTTACCAATTTGAAATAATTGTGTTAAAAATTAATCTAGTTGATTATTAAGTTAAATATGATGTTTGGAATCAGTTGCACTGAAATCGGAAAATTAGTTGCTGAGATATGGAAACAGAGTACAATTAGACGCTTTGAGGCAGGGGCCGGGGTGAGCGGATGTTCAAGTGCCTTTCAGCAAATGATAAATTAAAAGAGCCACTATATGCATCTTTAAAGATTGATTCATTTGGTTATGCTAGGAACTTAATTTGAAATGTGGCTTAGACTATTATTCGGAAATACTGGTAACTGTTTTCTAGAAGTGCACCCTGAAGCTATGAATGCTGATTTTTATGATAATTTAGCAAAATGGAACTGGTTTGGAGAAGTTCTGAACATAATTACCTGAGTTCTGGAAATAAAGCACAGTTAGAGAAAAAACATTGAGGGAGGGGCCGCGAGGAGACGCGCGGTCAAGTGCTCAACAACAAATCACTAACTTTGACTGTTGGTATGCATAACTGAATACTGACTCTGTACTTTTATTAGGAACATAAATTTAATTTTTACGAAAATTGTTATTATAAAATAGCGGTATCATCTATATAAAACAATGATTAAACGTTACGGGTGAATTAAAAAAAAATGTTAAATTTGTTAAATGTAATTAGTTCAGTTGAAATCAGAGCAGTAGATTTGGATTTATTAATAAGTAAGGTCAATTAATGAAAAAGCTGCCGCCAGGTGGCGCGCGGTCAAGTAAAATATATGTGATATTTAATAAAAAGTCGTTAACCCCCCCCCCCCCCTCTCCATCCCCCGCAAATTTAACGAATAATCTGTTAAATAAAGTTTTCTGTATTAATAATGTCTATCATACTAATATTTGTCATGTAAAAAAATCCTTAAACCCAGCTAATTATCATTCATTAAGTCTATAAAAACTTTTAAAATTAAGTTTTTAGCATTTGGCAACTGTCAATAATTAAGTTGATTGTCTACATCTCATATAATCTCTGATCCATCGATTTTAAACACTCGACTGGGAATTGCAATCATCCCTACCTTGATTTATTTAATTACTTCTGTGAAGATTTTATACAACCAACCAACCGAAGATTGTGAAAAAGCGTATTTTTCATGAGATTTCTTTGTGGATAGATATTAATTAATATTTAATCTATCAAAAATCTATTTAAAATTTTCTACCAGCTACCCGTGTGCAAAATTTCCTAGCCCTGCGCCCTGTGGTTTTCGAGTTTTTGAGGTTACATAGATACGCGAACGGTTTTTAATAGTATAGACTAACTGTTTAACCCGTTCTACGCACGGGAGTCCATGAATTTAATTCTAAAATGTGAGTAAAATGAATTTAATTCCCCTCATAAAGTGTTGAGTTGTTCAATAACTATACGATTTAGAAAAAAAAATACTACTGTGCATTTTTTTAATGAAACTTAATTTTTGTTGCTATGGCAGCAGACGATAAAATGATATCTTTGGAATAAGGGAATAAATAGAATAAAAATATTGTTGCCGTTTGTGATAAAATGTTTTTCTTTATTTAAAAAAAATGAATTAATAAAGCGCAATTAAATAATCTCTAATTATTTGCATGCGAGGTAAAAGAATTATCGTAATACCCGCTACAGCTTGTTGGTATTGCAGCATGGCGTCCGTAATATGCATATCTCACATTGCAGTAAAGGGGGGTGCCGGGAGGAGGGGATGTTCAAGTGTCCTTCAGAAAATGACTAATTAGGAGGACTAATATGCATCTTTAAAAATTTGTTCGTTTGGTTAAGCTATGAACTTAATTACAAATTTGGCTTAAACTATTATTCGGAAATAGTGGTAACTACTACTCATAAATTTACTTTAATGTTATAGAGGGTGACTATTAAGTTAATTATAATGTTTGTAATTAGTTGCGTTGAAATCGGAAAGATAGTTGCTGAGTTATGGAAACGGGGCAGAGTTAGAGAAAAAAAACCTTGAAGAAGGTGCCGGGGAGGAGCGAATGTTTAAGTTCACTTCAGTAAATTACTAATTAGGAGGACCACTATGCATCTTTAAAAATTCGTTCGTTTGGTTAAGCTTGGAACTTAATTAAAAATTTGTCTTAGACTGTTATTCGGAAATAGGGGTACCCGATACTCACAAATTTATTTTAATGATATAGACGTTGATTATTAAGTTAAATATGATGTTTGGAATCAGTTGCACAGAAATCGGAAAATTAGTTGCTGAGATATGGAAACAGGGTACAATTAGACGCCTTGAGGCAGGAGCCGGGGTGAGCGGATGTTCAAGTGTCTTTCAGCAAATGATAAATTAAAAGAGCCACTATATGCATCTTTAAAGATTGATTCATTTGGTTATGTTAGGAACTTAATTTGAAATTTGACTTAGACTATTATTCGGAAATACTAGTAACTGTTTTCTAGAAGTACACCCTGAAGCTATGAATGCTGATTTTTATGATAATTTAGCAAAATGGAACTGGTTTGGAGAAGTTCGGAAGATAATTACCTGAGTTCTGGAAATAAAGCACAGTTAGGGAAAAAACCTTGAGGGAGGGGCCGCGAGGCGGCGCGCGGGCAAGTGCTCAACAACAAATCACTAACTTTGACTGTTAGTATGCATAACTGAATACTGACTCTGTACTTTTATTAGGAACATAAATTTAATTTTTACGAAAATCTTATTCTAAAATAGCGGTATCATCTATATAAAACAGCGATTAAACGTTATGGGTGAATAAAAATTAATGTTAAATTTGTTAAATATAATTAGTTCAGTTGAAATCAGAGCAGTAGATTTGGATTTATTAATAAGGAGGGTCAATTAATGAAAAACCCGCCGCCAGGTGCCGCGCGGTCAAGTAATATATGTGATATGTAATAAAAAGTTGTTTATCCCCACCCCTCCCCATCCCCCACAAATTTAACAAATAATCTGTTAAATAAAGTTTTCTGTATTAATAATCTCTATCATACTAATATATGTTATGTAAAGAAAACCTTAAACCCAGCTAATTATCATTCATTAGGTCGATAAAATCTTTTAAAATTAAATTTTTAGCATTTGGCAACGGTCAATAATTAAGTTGATTGTCTACATCTCATATAATCTCTGATCCATCGATTTTATACACTCGACTGGAAATTGCAGTCATTCCTACGTTGATTTATTTAATTACTTCTGTGGAGATTTTATACAACCAACAGACCGAAAATAAAAAAGCGAATTTTTGATGAGTGTGATAGATTTTAAATAATATTTAATCTATCAAAAATCTATTTAAAATTTTCGAATTTTTTGCTCTGATCGTTCCTGGGCCCCCTACCAGCTACCCGTGTGCAAAATTTCGTAGCCCTGCGGTTTTCGAGTTTTTGAGGTTACATAGATAGATACGCGAACGGTTTTTAATAGTATAGATAAAACAAGCCTGATCTTATTAATTGAACATTTTGATAAATATATATTGTTTTGAAATAACATAATAGAATATCATGTGATTTGCAATTCAGTTACGTAAAAGTCGATTTCATGCATATAAAAAAGCTATTTTCAAAGAACATATATATTTATTTTTAGAATGAAACAGTTACATTAATTCGGAAAAAAATAAATAAGCAACTGAAACATTCTTTAAAAAGAAAACTCTCCTTTACCCCAAAAAATTAAACTATTCTGAAAGTTTGCGAATTCCATCAGAATTTTCTTATTTTGTATAATAAGTAAGAAAGCTTCAATTTCGTATTACAAAAGATAGATGGTATGTTATCGAATCTTTTCAATAAACTTATTTACTGGTGACTAAGCCATGTGTTTGAACTCTTACCGAAGTTTTATTATCTTTTCCAATTTCATTTTCTAATTTTCTATAGCTTTATTTCGCTATTTCCAACAAATATTTCCAGTGAATTTTAAGAATGTTTTCTTTTTTTTTTCAGCACTCTTAAGACCTATAAGTAGGAGATATATATATATATACATATTAGCAATCGATTAAGTGTAAAATATTGATTTTTTTAAAATTTCTTTTCAACAGGATTTTGTTATTTTTTACTCAATTACTCAAAAACGTAAAGAAATGTTACAATAATTAAAACGCACACAAAAACACAAAATAAATTAGGTCTTTTTAGGGTTTCGTTCATCTCACGAAACCCTATTGCTCCTGCTCCGTTGTCTGTCTGTCACAGAGCCATTCTCGAAAACTATGTAACTTACAGAGTTGAAACTTTGTGTATAAATCAGAATATCAGCTGTGAAGAGCTGAAAATATTAAGATTTGAAAAATTCGTATTATTTTAATAAATAGAGATAAAAAACCAAAATTCTAACAGCCTTTTCCTTTTAAATTTAAACATTTTTCATTATTGCAGATGCCAAAAATTAAAAATCCACGATGAAAATCTTTCCACAATAATTAATTTTCTATCAGACGATTTCCACGTGAAAAAGGAAAAAGAAATAAAATTGATTGCCGTCATAGTCGTAATAAAACGGAAAATGTCTAAGATTTCTCAATAATACAAGGAGTATGAGTATGAGTAAGTAAACAAAGCAGATTAATGTCACTTCATTAGAGAATTAAAAAGAAAATCTTACGTCATATGGGAAGTTTAACTAATTTTTGAGATGTTTGAGAATAATACAAAGCGAGTATCAATATAAATAATAGAGAATGGTAAATATATGAGTTTGAAAAACATATTGAATCGTCCGATTATGGAAATATTCGCATATTTTAACATTTTGAAGGTATACATCAATTTGTTTAATTTTGAGATTATTTTTTTTAATATTGCATTTAGTCCGCATGACGGATATTATTATGACAGAATATAATAGCGGGCTTGGCCCGCTATCTGTCTGGTTTAGATATTCGAAAAAACGAAAAAATAGACCGGTAAATTTTTACTTTATAAAAAACATGACTTTTTTTTTTGTTGTTGCTAAATGAAATTTGTTTGAATTTATTAAAGAAAGGATAAAGTGTTTTGAAAGGAATATTAAACGAAACCCTTTGAGCGATCTTTGATCACACTTACCCACTTGTTTTTTAATGCAACGAATTATCTTTCTTTTTCTATAGTAATTTTTCAAAGCCAGCTCAGATCTTTAAGCTGATAATGGAATGCATAACTTCTAAAATACTTTATAAATACTACATAAATACTTTCAAAGTGACTCATGAAGTAAATGTTAGTGTGTTGTTATTTTTTGAATAGTAATTTTGCGAAATTAATCTGTAATAGTCCGTTGAAAATATATTTAATGGTTTACCTTTAGCGCAAATTTGGAAGCATTTCTTTAAATATTACCAAGACAGGCAGTGATTTGGTGACATTTGCCATTACTTCCGATTTTTCAAGAACACAGTCAGAATTAGCAGACGGACTTTCAGTTGACTTAAAGTTCCTTGCTGCTAAAGTTTTAGAGCTAATGTTTTAGTGTGATTGTAAACAGTTCACGCGACAGTCAAACGCAAGATAACTGTCCATAAATTATAATACATTTTACTTCTTATGAAAAAGAATTGCAACTGTCATGCAGGAAATTTTTCTGTAAAGAGAGTACCGTTGTATAGGTAAATACATTATAGGAACTTCCTTCATTTTGAAATAATATGTGGTTAAAATGCATTTCAAATAATTCGCACTCATGGACGCTAACGATAACGACTTCTATTACGGAACCCTGTAAAATAAATTTTAATTCATTAGCATAAAAAAAATGTGTGATGTTCTCGTTGTAAAGTTTTCTTAAATAATAAATAAATAAATAAATAACTAATCGGAATCCAAATAAATGATAAATTACTTTTTTTATATTCAACTGCGAGTCTAGTTTTTTTAAGCAGGAATAGTGTTTGATGAGTGGAAATACGCCGACTTGAATTTTTCTTTACACTTTTTTCATTTAAAAATGTCATTAAGACAGAATTTTATGGCTAATCTTTCTATAAACCAAATGACATCTATAACTAAATGACGTATTATAGCGAGTGTGATTTCATGTTTAAACGATTAGATTAAAGTTTAATGGTATTCAAATTCCTATAAAATGATATTGTAGGCAATATCACGGATGTTTGAGGCGCTGTTTGGCAGAATATCTAAGTACGAAAGATAAATCGAACACATTTTATACAAAGCCTATCACGAGTTCAAAACTGAGTAGTTCCTTTCAATAGATTTCCCTGCTTCATATTACATGTGGGATCGCGAGAACAAAATTAAGAAGTAAATTACCTTAATATAGATTTCAAGTGTGTTTTAAGAATTTATCCTCAATATAATTTTACTCATTGTTTGAAAAATAAAATATATTTTCAAATTTTGATTGTGTATGCAATTAAGAGTATTTAATTTTGTCAAATTGCATTATTTTCTATTTTTAACACTTTCCATCCTAGTTGAAAAGTGTTCATGACTTCGGTTTGTCTGGCCGGATGGCCGTCTACCGTATGGCCGTCTGCCGTCTGCCGTATGGCCGTCTGCCCGTGCTCTAACTGCCGTAAATATGCTCGGATTGCTCTGCAATTTCTATATGTTATTGTCGTTATCTATAGCATGTTCCCTATTTCAACGGAAGTGTGTAGCACTTATAGTTTTATTACAGGGACACTCAAAATAATTCCGTTACATTGCGGTCTATGGGGAAAAATCATTTGCGGTTTATTTAAATAATGTTTCACTATTTTAAATGCATTGAAATTTATATATATCACTAAGGTGCATTAGAAGAAGCTTAATATGGAATAGGGTGTGCATAGCACTTATAGTTACTTTACAGGGACAGTCAAAAGAATTACATTACATTACGTCTATGGAGAAAAATCGTCTGCGGTTTATTTAAATAATGTTTCACTATTTTAAACGCATTAAAATTTATATAGATCACTAAGGTGCCTGACAAGAGGCTTACTACAGAATATGCTGTGTATAGCAGTCACCGTTCATTTACAGAGACACACAAAAGGATTCTCTACTGTCTGTTAACAATAATTCCTGGAAGTGCGTTTTAAGTTACTGAACGGGATTTTAATTTTAACTCGATTTTTGTCTATTACGTGGTGTGTATACATTCTGTAGATCCTATACAGGAAAGCACAAAAGTTCGCGAACACATTTCCGTTTATTGACAGAAACTCCAGACGGAGAATTTTAAACTGTGCTACGCGTTTCCTAACTGAAATAAAATTTAACATCCTATGTAGTATATATACAAATCTATAGATCCTATACAGGGCTGAATAAAAGTATTCGGATATTTTGTCGAATATTGTATATGTTGGAAATTCCTGAAATTATGTTTTTAAATATGTTATGCGTCTTCCAAATTGTTTACTTAGATGTTATATTTTAGCTTATTAAACGGTATGATTTGTAAAATTATTTTGGAAGCGTTGGAAAGTGTTACATAATCTATGCTTGACGCATGATTTTTCGTTCTTGTTCAGTTTTGAATAAGTATTTCATTAAGATATTGTGGGTATTTAATATCTGGAATTTTTTAATTATTTTTTAAAGGAAAATGTTAAATTATATTTGTATGTAATTGTAAAAAAAAACATGTCTCAATTTTTATACATTAAATCACTTTAGAAAAATACAAACACTTTTTCAATTGAAATAAAAGTTTGATTTCTGGAAAATTACATTTAAAGAAAAATCATCATACATTTAAAGAATTTAAATCCAAGAGCATTTTTAATATCTATTGCAAAGTTGTAAATTTCGTGTTAAAACTATGCTATACATAGAATGAAGTTTCTGCATAATAAAACGTAATAAACATCATACAACCCTTAATTTTGTTGAATCTACCTTACCTTCAATCAGTAAAATAAACTCGTATTTCTATAGAATAGAGATTAAGACAACGGAAACATATGCAATATTTTCCAAATATTTTTTTTTAATCCTATTTCTCTAATTATTTCTATTCTCGTAAATTCTGTTGAATCTGTCCTACATATTTTTAACTCGAGTATTGCTTCATACAGTAAAACATAAAAAAAAAAAACAATTTATCTTAAAAAAATAAAACTCATTTCAATTTTGTAATATTCTTTCCCACCAGAGAGCGTTATAAAATAAAATTGTGTTTAATCTGTCGAACCATTTTTTAACTTCAATATGATATCATAGAGTAACTTGATAAAAACATTTCAATCCAGAAATTTTATTTAAAATTATTTAGTATATTTATTTTACTAAACTTTTTTTGTCTCATGGTTCCTCTATGATGCGATATACAACTACTCACCTACCGGGAGTGGAGTTGTTTTACAACTGTGAATCCCATTGAAACAATAAACTGTTTCTGTTTTCCATGGCTTTTATTTAACTCCCCATTCAGGATAGGAAGGTTAAAAGTATGAAACATAAAAATGTAAAAAGTAGAGTAAAAAGATTTCCACAATAATCAAAAGTCTCATAGAAATGAGTCATCCATTCAGTATGTCATACTTGAACACGAGTGTACATAATGTGTCACAGAGTGTGACAAGGGGACTGGGTGGGTTTATACGTTGTTTTTAGCTCTGAAGTAAAAATACACAAGATCGTAACTGTTTTTTTTGTTCAGTAACACCCCCATTTGTTGATACTCGACATAAGGTGTACCTCATTTTAACTATTCATTGTAGTGGTTCTGTTCCACTAATATTTATTTATGTGTTGAATTATTCACGTTCTAGTAACAGCTTATTATTTTTAACAATAATAACTTCAAATGTTTTATACGCCTTCTTTAGTGACAAGCAAAATTCATTAACCCTATAAAACTAGACAGTCGCAATAATTCTGACTATGTTTGTTTGACAGACAACAGCTCACTGAAGAGTAGAAGGATAATTATGAGAATAAAAATACCTGTTTTTTAGATGAATTCATAATAAACTTCAGAAATACATAGTCACCATTTTGGAATTTTTTTCCCTCTTGAAATTTGAAAATTTACAGAATTCGTAATTTTTACAAGTGTTTAGTCTTTTCCACGCTCTGGAGTATGTCTAGTTATCTAGTGTTAAGGATTTCTTGGTTCCAAGAATTGAATTGTTTTCTCTCTGTCGTTTATCCATTCACGAACAGAAAAGACCGAGCTAAGCTCGGTCAAAATTAGCTTTCAGTTCAAATATCATTACCCATTAATCGAAATTTCTCGAACATGTGACCTAGCCCAATAATGTTCTAGTTCCCTAAAACTGTAGGATACTAAATTTAGTTCAAATCCTCTGAGCCTTTTAAGATAAAAATAGCTTGACCCATAATGACTCATGACCAAAATGAACCATAATCAGATTTTCTCGAACATGTGGCCTAGCCGAATAGTCTTCTCGTACCCAAAAACCATAGGATGCAAAATTTAATCTCAAGAGTCTGAGCTGCTTTTTAGATAAAATTAACTTGATCCCCGTTGACTCAAAAAAGACCTACTAATCGAAAGTTCTCGAACATGTGACCCAGTCTAATAGTCTTCTCATGCCCGAAAATGGGAGGATACAAAATTTAGTCCAAAACGTTTGAATCGTTTTTTAGATACAATTAGCTTCACCCTGACCCATGGTGACCCAAAATGATCCCCTAATTGAATTTTCTCGAACATGTGACCTAGACCATTGGTTTTCTAGTGCCCCAAAACGGTAGTTTACAAAATTTTGTCAAAATCGTTATACCCGTTTTTAAGATAAAATTTGCATGCATATATATATATATATATATATGTGTGTGTGTGTGTGTGTGTGTGTGTGTGTAACCACACACACGCACGCACAAGACTTGCTCGTATTAGAATATATGATTGATGTGTGAAGATAATTTTGAAACATCACTGAAGAAGATGAAAACAAGCAAAATCAGTTTAATTTAGATTATGATACTAATACAGAACATGATAAAATCTGCAAAAATTACTTTAGTTGATGCAAATGCTAGATATGATGCAAAGAAATGTGCTTAATGAAGTTTGATATAGAGACATATTTTTGTAGTGTTTTTTAAAAAAAATTAAATTCAGTTTCACTGGTTACATTTAGGGAAAAGGCAAAGTAATTAACAATATTTTTTTTCATTTTTAAAAGTGTACATTGAATGCGTCAAAAGGAATTTTTTAAATATCATAGTAGGTAATTTTTTAAAAGATAATAACCAACATTTCCGCAGTTTTCATTTGTCAAATATGTCCCCGATTCAACGGTAATCTCGAATTACCGATAAACATGATTTTACCATAAACTCGATTTAACGATGGTTTTCAAAATACCTTTTGGATTCCTTAAATGTAGGTTCGACCGTTTTTATATATAACTCTTATAAATAAAATTAGCTCTGAATTAAAAGATTAATAGTTGTTGAAAATGTGATGTCACCGCAGTGCAGAATAGTATTACTTGAATGTGATATAAGAGAAAGGGTAGTGGTTAAAAAAACACCAAATTTGCGTGCTGTAATTAATACATGATTCTGGATTGCCAAACGCTAGTAAATCAATGAATTTAAATCTACAGTGATAGTGATAGTATGAATGTGAAATTTATCAGGTATTGAAAACGCAACGCGTTAATAAACAAAAATATTATTTTCGCTAAAGGAAATACAGTGAATAATTTATAATTTGAAAAGATATGCTTTCAAAATATATATTTTCTTCCCCTTAAATATTACAGACGTCTTTCTGTCTTTTTTGTTTCTTTTAGTGAATGCTTTGTTTTAAAATTAGACAGACTACGATACAAAAGCAAGGATTAAAACTTTTTCCTAAATAATTTTTTATTAGTTTCCTTGAAGAAACTAATTACATCTTCTTTTAAAAAGACAATTTTATTTTGCAGATGTTTTATCGTCCTTTCTAAAAGAAGATAAAAAAAATAAAAAGCAAAAATGTATTAATTATTTGTGCAATTCTTATATTATTTAATGTTTTTTAATACTTTTAAAAAATCCTTTAAACCGTATTTTGAAAAGTACGAAAGCTATGCAAGAAATGAAAATATTATTTTCACAGATAAAATGTAATAAATTTGTCTTCAGAGCAAATGTAAAAAGTAATTTATATTAATAATTTAACGAACTTTTAATATAAGAAATTTTTAAGTATTAAGGTACTAAGAAATTTTTACATTGCTGATATTAAGATAAACTGGGAAGAGGTCGATTTTAATTAATAATATATAATAATTAATAATTTATAATTTAATAATAATTTAATAATATAATAAATTTATTCAAAAGAGCGTAGTTCAATCTTTTACAAGATCCAGTTAACATCTAATACTCAGAAAATTGCTTTATAAAATGAACTGACTAACTAACGATAACGTTAGATGTGTATATTTGAAGTGCTTTTCCTCAAAACTTTTGTCTTGCATCTTCGCCTCCAATATTCGCAACGCCCCGTATAGACAGACATACACAGAGTGTCCCGTCTTATCTTTGACTGATAGTTAATTACTAAACCGTTAGTTTTAGATGTATAATTTCCAGCACAAAAATATTTCATTGTTATTTTTAGGTTTGTTTGATACGGTAAAAAACGCACAAGGACTAGAAGGCAGAAAACGGTTTTTGCATTAGAGAGTTAATCTATACTCTATATCCAAAAATCAGAATAACCCAAAATTTTGCAAGGTAAAATACTATTTCTACTGAAATTCAACAACTTGAAATTCAACAACTGCAGCACGATATCTTGACGTTCTGTCTGACTTTTTGAACATGGATGATTCCCATGGCTCATCGTGGTTTATGCAAGATGGTGCCAGACACCATCAAACAGTCGAAATATGTGAATTCCTGCAGAAACAGTTTGATTGTCATGTCATTGCTCTACACTTCATGAACCATACAGGGACAGGCATGGACTGGACCCCCTATTCGACTGATTTAAATCCTTGTGATTTCTTTCTGTGGGAACACTTGCAAGAGGAGGTGTACCAGGAAAAGCCACAAACTCTTGCAGACATTGAACATTACGTATGTAATGCAGGTCAGTCCATTGCGATTGTAACGCGTATGTGCAAATTTTGTTTTGAGACTACGCCATATTTTTGCTGCAAAGGGCAGCTATATTAAAAGTATTGTTATTTAGTTTTCCGCCCCTAGTGCCACTTCCTGGCGACATTTGGAACTATTTGAACACAATTTATTTATTTTTAAATATTTCTTTTCAAATAACAATGCAGCAAACGGCACATTTTTGCCTCAAACCCGTTTTATCATTTACGTTCAAAATGGGTCAGTCATTTATTAGACACCTTGTATATACATAGTATAAATTAACATTTGAACTGGGATGATTTTGCGGTCTGAGGGTCATGATTGGTTAAAATATTCTGAAAACTTCCGCAGTTATGCTCCTGAAGTCAGCAGTAAAAGCTAAATTTTTAGTTTTTGTAATGGAGGCTACTTAATACGGAATGTTTGTAGCTATGAAATGCGACAATTTTAATTTCAGAAATTCTTAAATAATATGAAAAATGCTGCTTAAAACCAGCATATGTTAATGACATTAACTAAAATAATTTCAAAATCTGACTAAAATAATAGTGTATATTTTATACTCAATGCTAATCTCTTAATGTTGAAGCCAAATTAATGGGCCTTCATTGCAGGTAATCATTCGATTAAATTTCATATTCCAATTTATAAAGTTTTTAAAAAGCATGAATTCATTAACATATTTTCCATACAAACACCCTGTAGAAGATTATGAATTTCAATATTTAAAATTTTCCTATACAAATCTATCAAAGTTACAGTGATTATTTATATTTGGAATATTTTCAGAATTACTCGTAATATCGGGGAATAATTTATCTGTTAACAATTAGATTTCTGCAGAAAATGCTGCGCAAACGGTAAATACCAAAATATTGGGGATAATGTCGTTTGCTTCAGTTATACGATTTATGCACTGTCAAATAATACTGGATATTTTATCTCGAAGTACTCATTCTTAAAATGTGTTTTATTGCTATGGAAAATTCTGCTTACACATTGAATGAAATATGTGTTACAGATTTAGAAGAAAAATACATAAATGATACATAAGGTACTTTAAAAATTTATACACCGGTTATTCTAAAACTCAAAATACTAAATAAAAGGGCCAACAGGTGCGTTAACAGTTTACTGCATCAAGTTATTACGTCCCGCCAACAATAGTTCATTCATTTAATTAAATACAATACACCGAAAATCTATTAGAAAAGTAAAGAGATTTACAATTTGTAAGTTGTTTTTGAAGTCAAAGTAGTTGCTTGAAATGGTTTTTAAACTGTTCAAAATTACTTATTATTTTTATGTATTATTATTTTTTTTTCAAACTTGCTTACAAACTTGAAATTATTAATGAGTCTAAAGTGAAAATACGTGTACATATATTATGAACTTAATTATTATGTTGTATATGAAACTGTTAATGAATTTTAAATTATTGATTATAATTTATAACGTTATGGTGTTAAATATATAAGGAAATTAGGTACGTAAAGGAGAAAACAAAAGTCGCATTTAGTTAGGGTTATTCTGTGGGAACATCATTGATATACTATTGTGTTTCGATGGAATTTATCTCTTTCCCTTTTATTCAACAACAATCTGTGAAAAAGTTCGACTTAACATGTGATTAAAAATATCGAGGATCTCTGGATTAATTCCTTATGTAACATTTTTTTTTGTTACTTTTCGTTTACGCTACGTATCGTTAAACTAAGAAAATAAAACTTTCCCGAGATTGAAAAACTGAATCTCTTTCCGCAAAGGAGGCAAAAAGAAATTACAAAAATTTATAAAGGTATAAAATAAATCACATTGCTTGGCTTCCCATATCTCACAATGCATTACTCATGACAATTTATCTTGTACCATGTCTTTCGAAAAGTATCTCCTTTGTCATCGATATTGCTTTTATGTTAGTTTACTTATTTACACTTCAAGCGTGTCAAGATGATGAATATCATCCCTATAAAAATTGCTGTTAGGTGAATGTTGAACTGTGAACGCGTCACTACGATTTGTTTGTAATGCTTTATAAATATATTAGTTATTAAAGTACAATTTTACGAATTGTATCTGTTAGTTGCAAAAATCAACTTGAATTATTATCTCTCTATATTTTTTAAACAGAAATCGTTTTGAAGAAGTTTTAAATATACGAATCTAAAACTTCAGTTCATTCCGACAATAAATTTTTCAGTGACGTATAAAAAGCTGTCTGCAATTCAATCTATTTTGCTACCATTAGTGATTTTATAATTAATGTTTCAAACTTCGAACCTGCATATTTCCATAAGTACTTGAGCGAATCACTTCTCATTTTATATTCTATGGTAAATTTTACCAAAGTCAATTATTGTGTCAAAAATTCGATGTTCGGATTGAAAAATTCAAAGTTTGGTACATATTCAATATTAAGACCACCCGCTGAGCTTATTTGCTGAACAACAATTTAAAGAGGACAAATTTACTAGTCAAATTGACATATTTATGTTTGTTTCTTGAATAATTTGGTGATTAATTGTTGTTGTTGTTGTTGTTGTTGCTATTGGACTCTACATAATGCAAGATTTTGTAGCACTAAAGATGCAAAAACTATTATCGAAAGCCATTATAATACAATGTTATGGCGAATTATTATAATAAATAAACATACTATTTTTAATCCATTTATTCAAAGAATTAATTTTGTTTTTTTTCTTTATTTTTTAACCAATTGAGATCCAAATTTAAAATTATTCTACAAATTTTCATTCCTTGCTTTTGCAGAAACAGAATGTCAAAATAGAAGATAGTAAAAAGCATTTTACTGAAATTGATACTTTAGGGCGTGGGGTATAATTTAGTTTCACGAATATCAATCTAAAATTACTAGGCTACAAAAATATCAATTTAATTATCAACAACCGAAATTCGCATAATAAATGAAAAAAAGTGACTAATCTACAAATCCTCATATTTTTAATTATTCCAAAGTGTTTAAGTTATAAAATTATGAAAATTATATACTTTCAAAGCTGGCTGTCTTGAAGGTAGTAGTTTGCAAACACACGCGAAAGTAACATTTTTTTTTTTTTTTTTTTTTTTTTTTATGAGGGAATAAGCATCGATGCTACCATGTATTGGTTTCGTTTTAAAGCAAAAACATCTAGATTAAATATGGACATACTTATCGCAGATTTTAAATTTTAGAATTACAGATTAGAAAAATATGTTCACCTATATAACTACGATAAAATGATGAAAACCCGGTGTCATACATAGAAATAAAGACAAAAAACTTCTTAACAGCACCATAAAATTAGAAATATACAAAGTGCTTCAAAAGAACTCTTTCTTTCTTCATCATGCGCAAAAAACGTGCTATAACTTTCAATTTAGTGACAAGACTCACTATCTTGTGCATTTCTTACTTTTGTGGTTTTAATAAGATTTTTTTTGCCTTTGTTTATTTTATAAAAGGTTTCAAAATTTAGGTTTCTTTTTATTAGAGTAATCTAGGTTTTACTTTTCACGCTGTCATTAAGAAAAACAATTTACTAGATTATTTTCGTTAAAGACAATTTCTTACAGTATTCTTCTCTTTTATGAGGGAATTTAAGAAATTCTCATTATATCACAAATCCTCTATCAGAGATAAGTATATGCGTTCAATTCCTGAAACATGATTTATATAATTTTTATAATGTATTTTGTATATCACTCTCTCTCTCTATATATATATATACCTGTTTAGAATGTACTGGCAACTGTGTAGTATTGAGAAATATTTAAAAAAATAGATATATTTAGCGTATAGAGACAGTCATTTAAAGCTTCTCTGAGAAATAAACAAAATACTGTCTTATTCTCTATATCAAGTACTCAATTTTAATGTATACGACTATTATCATACTTTTAAATCAAATAATAACATTGATTTTATTTAAAACAAAAACACAATTTTTTCTTTGTGATTTAATCCTACCTACTATGATTAATATATATTTCAGAAAACTGATGTCAGTTTATTGAATATCCTATTGTGTAAAATATATCTCATGTATTCTGTAAATAATCATATTTAAAAGATAAATATAATGGCATTTTCAATACAGAAGTATGGAACAACATCAAGAAAGATACGCTGCTAAAGTGTACAATTAATCACTCGATAATAGAAAATTCATTTCTTCTTTGTCTATTATTTAATGTGTTTTAATTATAGATTTAAAATACATTCATTATATTAAACATTTCAAAATCACAAAAACGAAACATTTATAATTTTTTTATGGAAAAGTGCAGTTTTTAAATCATTGAACTGCAACATAACCAGAAATTAAAACATTCACAATTATTTTTATAGATTATAAAGTAATGTTTTTAAAATATTCTTTTAAAAAACTGCATTAAAGTGTTCTACAAAATATTTCAATTCCCAAATACTTTTTTATTCGCATGTCATTTTACAAAACTAAATTTTCAATAAAAACTAAAAAAGGTTCATTTCGAGGAATAAAAAAATGAAATATTGGAAATTATTTCTTGACAAAAATGACACAATTATTACTGATGTTCTTGTCAGTGCATGATTTTATTGAGATGTCGAAAGAGGTATCAGGAACTTTTTAAAGTGCAGGAATAAAAATGGGGCCTCGAAAATCAATTATACTTTTTACTTGAAACAGATGTAACATTTGTTTCAGAATTTTTATGACTGAAAGTCTGACGTTTTCTCTTTACTTGTGTCAAATATATTTTTAAAAAGAATTGTTCGAAAAAGTATGGGATAATACTTATTGAGCTAAATAAAGTTATGTTTTTCTACCATCGTTTTAAAAGTTGAATAAAGATTCCTTGACATGTGTATCAAATTCCAGAAATTACTTGGTATTATCTGTTTGCCGCATTATTTATTTTTTTCGAAATGATTTGTAAGACAAAATTTATGAAGAGGTAAAACAATTTGTTAAATATGACCTTTGTCAACGTTTTTAAAAATCTATGTATAGCGCAATTTGAATTTAAAAGAATTATACCTTTTGGAGACTGAAAGTGGCTCTAATCAGTGATAAACATAAAAAATATTCGATTTTCATTGTTAGAATATTTTTAGAACATTTTTATTTCGCAATATTCAATTTTCCCAAATCTTTACTTTGTAGGAAGGACCCGATAAAATATTTTTTTTTCTGTTTTTATTAATATATTGTAAATTTGGTACTTTCTTGTTATAGCGGCACCCGTGGATGAATCGCCAAGCGACCAAGATTTATTGCGATATTATAAAGCATGTATGACGTTATAATAATATACTAGCTGTATAACCCGTTCTACGCACGGGGTTTCATGAATTTAATTCTAAAACCAAAATTAAAAATAAAAATCAATACAACCAAATTAAAGTTTATCTATGAATATAAAAATTTGTTATGTCTATTCAAAATTAGTATTTACACAACCACAAATCCGTAATAAAAAGTAATAGTACGTAAAAAATTCACATCAAATAGACATAATAATAATCGAATATGAAACGAAACTTAGCATAAAAACGCAATGTCAACAAACAATTTTAAAATATCTGAATAAGAAATAAGAATTCCCCCGTTAAAATGTTGAGTTGTTCAATAACTATTCGATTTAGAAAAATATTTTTCTACCACTGTGCATTTTTTTTATGAAATTTAATTTATCATGATGTTATGGCAGCAGACGATAAAACGATATCTTTGGAATAAGGGAATAAATAGAATAAAAATTTTGTTGATGTTTGTGATAAAATGTTTTTATTTATTTTTTTAAAAAGGTAATAATTAAGCGCAATTAAATAATTACCCGCGAGGAGGCGCGCAGTCAAGCGCTCAACAACAAATCACTAACTTTGACTGTTAGTATGCATCAACTGAATATGGGCTCTGTACTTTTATTAGGAACATAAATTTAACTTTTACGAAAACTGTTATTCTAAAATAGCGGTATTATCTATATAAAACAGCGATTAAACGTTACGGGTGAAGCTAAAAATGTTAAATTTGTTAAATATAATTAGTTCTGTTGAAATCTGAGCAGTAGATTTGGATTTATTAATAGGGAGGGTCAATTAATGAAAAAGCCGCCGCCAGGTGACGCACGGTGAAGTAAAATAAATGTGATTATTTAATATAAAGTCGTTTACCCTCACCCCTCTCCATCCCCGCAAAATTAATCTGTTAAATAAAGTTTTCTGTATTAATATCTATCATACATGTCGTGTAAAAAACACCTAAACCCAGCTAATTATCATTCATTAAGTCGATAAAATCCTTTAAAATTAAGTTTTTAGCATTTGGCAACGGCTAATAATTAAGGTTATTGACTACATGTCATATAATCGCTGATCTCGATTTTAAACACTCGACTCTCAATTGCAATGATACCTACCTTGATTTATTTAATGACTTCTGCGGAGATTTTATACAACCAACAAACCGAAGATAAAAAAGCGTATTTTTATGAGATCTCTTTGTGGATGGATTTTAATTAATATTTAATCTATCAAAAATCTATTTACAATTTTCGAATTTTTTGCCCCAATCGTTCATGGACCCCTTACCATCAACTCGTATGCCAAATTTCGTAGCCCTGCGTCCTGTGGTTTCCGAGTTTTTGAGGTTACATAGATACACGCACGGATTTTAATAGTATAGATGATATATATATAACATTTCTTGACGTCTGTGGCCAAGTTATAGTCATATATGATGCATATAGGTTGCATATATGATGTATATATGTAATAATAAAAATTTTCGCCATTTTTCCTCAGTTAAATTATTCCAAATTCTTACAATTCTAATTCTTCCCTCTCTTTTTAAAATATCTCTTAAATCTATTTTATATTTTATTCCAAAACTTAATCAAAATATTATTTTATTTATCATTCTAAAAATCTTAATCTGTTAAAGGTACACGTATTTATTAAACCCTTATTCTCTTAAATTGCAACACTGCCTCTAAAACGCACCTGCCTAATTTCTTCTTTTGAGACATTAAATTTTTATTCTTTGGAACTTTTGTAATACCATTTTTATTTCTATTTAATTATCATTCGGCATCCCAGGATTCCTGGCGTTTTCGCGCTCAAAGCTCTTTTTTTTACCTTTTTAAATTGCCGCTTCTGATAAAGAGTTTTGGTCATACGTCAGAGACACACCCTCGTGGCCTCATTTTTTTCATCCATTAGCGAGCAGGCCCGCCTTGTCTATCCCCCTGGCTTCCTCCGAACATTGATGTGAGTGGGCCAGCTTTTTTTCGCGCGTTTGTTACTTTGGGCAAGATTTTGGAAGTATTTATACGGTTACACTGGCTTCGGAGACAGATTTTTACACGAATTAGTTGTTGTCATCTATACACTATTTCGTCGGTAGTATGTTCTTCAATTTCTACTAATTCTTCAATACTTAATGTGTTCAAGTTTTTAATGAAGCGAAAGTCGGTGGAGTTGTTTCATCTCTGTTCTCATAATAGAGTTCTTGCTCATCTATTAAGTTTCCATAATGTTTTGGAAAATTTCTATTGGAATGAACTGCCTCTACTCAGCTTCCCGATTGCATTATAATATGATGTTCAAATATGATTCGTACTCCGAGAATTGAATTCATAGTGATTAAATCGAAATAATACCCTCGCCGAATGTCATGACTGTATTTCCATGATCTCGACTGCGCCTACATCGAACTGATTATACGGTAATTTTCGTGGGGTTCGGACTGATATGTCATCACTGGAGTATGATGAAACGAACGTTTCAAGTCGACAGTAATAGCAATCATCAATAATGTGCCAATCGTAACAAAAATGTGTCAAAAAGTGCGACAGGATCTTTGACGACCTGTGTAAAAAGCATTTTGGAGACTTCCCAGTGATATTGGAGAACACTACCGATTAGTTGTCAATCTATCACTCATAAAGAGAAGTGATAACTAAATAAAATGACGACATGTTTATAAATTTATTCCAGAAGTGACATCTGTAAGTTAAATTATTCTTTTATTTTTGTTGATTTCTTATTTTGTTGATTTGTTATTATTGCTTACATAGAACAAAATTTGTTCTTAGAATATTTTTAAAATACTATTGTTTCTTTTATCCTGAACATTTAGAACGTACGAAATTTAATATTTATTCTTATGTATTGTTAAAAAATTAATTTTATTTGGTTATGCTCACAAATATTACAGAAAGTTTTTGAACTGTTCTGATCTTTATTATTCCTATATTACTTCATTTTACAAGCGCAACTTAATTCTATGTTCTTAGTTTATCATTTAATTTAGTCCTTTTCATTCTGTGATATTTATTCATAGGAAATAATTTATATTTATTGAAAAAAAAATATATATATGAGTAATCTCTTTTCATTATTTATTAAGTAAAATGTATTGGAACATATTCTATGCCATTCAAAAAATGCATAAAAATTTATTAGATTCTCTGAAATTACAGCTTACATCACTGATTGCATAATAATCGCAAAAATAGCTTTTGAAGATTCTTACTTGAACAGTATTAAAAAAAATGATGATCTCAAATAAAAGTTTGCGTTGAAGTTGCGTAATATTGAAAAAGTAAAATTATTGTGTGCAGTTTAATTTATCTGTTTATTTCATTTTGTTTTTTGATGCTATGTTCTAAGAGTACAAATCAAGAGCCAAAAATTTTGTTCTTACGAAATAATGCTACTTATTTAAAAAGTGTTTTATTTATTTATTCATTCTATTTTTCTTTTGTGATAAAATTTCCATATACAGCAAATCTATTTATAGTAGAAAGATAGAGCAACAGTTTGCATTTACTATTTAAGTGGAATGAATTTAAATATGAATTTGACATTTTTACTGTTAAATATTAGTTGTTAGTTAAATTATTAAGAGTTACATATTTTTACAGTTGTTGTTAAGTTAAAGAATTCTTTATACATTGTTATTTTTTTTACATGTTATTAAAGTCAGGGTTTGTTAAAGTTATTGCTGAAAGTAAGGGTTCTCAAACAAAAATGGCTGAAAAAGAGCTTAATGTTGTTATTTTTGATCCAGAAAGTGATATGAATATTACGTCTTGGCTTAGACATTTTGAAGGATCAGCCCCTCCAGATAAAAAAGAGTGGAAAATCAACAATATTTCCAAATATTTGAAGGGCGAAGCATTAAAGGTTTATTTTAATGAATGTCTAGAATGTAAAGAGTATGAAAAAATTGCTGAAATCTTAACTGAAAAATTTCTGAAAGTAACAGTCCCCCGTTTTTCTGATTTCGCCTCGTTTTAATTGCATGACTTAAACAACTTAGAAAGATATTTTCGTCAAAAAATAGAGATAGGTCGACAACTTAAACTATGTGAAACCATTATTTTACAGGGATTGACCGACGGCTTAAAACCTGATTACCAGAACTATTTAATAGTAAATCCTCCTGAATCTACTACCGACTGGTATAGATTAGTTAAACAACTTGCTGCCATTCCATCTCATTCTAGCAGTAACAATAATAGTAATGTTAGAAATATTTCTCAAAATTCCAGACCTTTTTCTCAACCAAATAATTCACCTAGACATTGGATTCGCCCTCAACCCAATTACAGGAATCCAAATTTCCAAGCAGCAACTAATTTTAACCCTTCAACTTCCAGGTTCGTTAGTCCCAGATTGCCTGTCAACCATTATCAAAGAAGGATTCCTAGTCGACCATGTAGATTTTGTCTGAATAGGGGAATTTCAGAAGCTTATCATTGGGAGAGGAATTGTATATTTAACTTAAACCCTCCACAAACAGGTAATATTCCTGTTAGTAGCCAGTCACCAAGTCAATCCAATGCCTGACAGTTAATTGTTGCTGGGTATGCCAATCATAAAAAATTAAATTATGTTATAGATTCCGGGTCGACAATATCTATTCTTCCATTTAAATTTATTCGTTATATATGACATGTGTATATGATGTATATACGACATGTAAGACGTAAATAATATGCGTATAATGACGTATATGGCACATATAGGAGTGTTTGGAATATATATATCCGTATATAAGATGCATATATAACCTTTGCAATGATCTTGGCGAAATCATAACTGCAAACTTGGCATAATTATAACTGTGAGGGCCGCTATAACACAAAAGTACTTTTTTTAAAAAAGCTTACTTGTTAAATTATATATATATATATTTTTTTTAAACTATATATATATTTATATATATATTTTTTTTAAGACCAAGGCCCCTATAACAAAGAAATACTGCATTGTTTCCTATGAAATTTGATAAAGAGTTAGTTAATTATTTATGGTTTAATTTTCGGGAGTAAAATATTTTCCTTAATTAATGCATTTATTCTTTGTTCAATGTCACGTGTACGAAGTCACGGGTAACAGCTAGTATGAAATAAATCTCAATGAAAATAATGAAAATTTGAATAAAAAATTAAAATATAATCTCAAACCAATTACTCAATTAAAAAAAATAATTGCACCCTGCATACCACAAGCTTGTCAGCTATATCCTTTTAAATTATGGTTAAATTCTTGTACATAGTTTTATTTTCTGTGAAACATTTTTAAGCGAACTACTTTGACCAACTTTAATATTAAATATCTCTTAAAATAATTCTTTGATTTGAAAACAGTCTGCTTCAGTGTGTTTATAGAACATTTCTCTATAAAACTACTAATTTTCATATTTTTATACGCAACAGTGTTCTGGCTATTAGTCCAGAAAGTCTTCAAGGCACAAAATCTTCATTGAGGGTGGCTGCTGTGGCTTTGGTTACTTTTTTTATTATTATACAGAGATACAAATCTAATTTCATGCAAACTACTTAAATCAGAATTTTAAAACTTTAACGACAGGAGATGAAAAAACGGTCTTTTATTTATATTACTTTACATCGTGGCTGTTTCAATGTGGTATAAGTTACTAATTCTTTACTGAAAATCGACGTCTTTAATATTTATACAATAAATAACTACTTTTCCGACTAATTAGATATATCCAAAAAGAAAAAAATATAAATAATATTGACTAATAATATTCTTATTACAATCATCATATTCTATTATACTAAATCATTTAGACTGCTTCGAATGCTATTTATAATTTTAGATTTAAAGCTTTTATGTACAAAAAGAGAAAGGGATTATCTAATAATCTAATTGAAGTCGATAATCTAATAATTCGAAAAATCGGTTATGTATTAAAAAAGATGAATTATTTCCAGTAATTAAAGTAACTAAAGTTTTATTTAAAAGTAATTAAAGCACAATTTTTAAGAGTAGGCAATTTTACAGAACTTTTTCCTGAATAATGGTAGTAATAGTACAATTATCGTGTTAAAAAAACGATAAAGCAAAATAATCTTGTGAACGCATCCCATTATTCTTTACTGATAATTATTTAGCTTTTGATCTACACTAAATGGTCGTTATTTGCAAAGTATTAGAAGATAATGAGGAAAAGTGTTTACTTAACGTTAAATAACTCTTGCTAAAAGGCTTTGTTCTTTGAAAATAACACTAAAAGTGATCACAGAGCAAATGATAATGTATGGTTTAAGATGTGTAAAAGGCGTAGTAAATGGTCGCTTTTACGAGAAATATTTCAAATAACTCTAATTGTTTCATCTATACGTTACAGAAGCGAAGACACACAAAGAGATTCAGCCATTCGTTAACAAGAGTGTCCTTTTCTAACAACTGACGTAAAAGTTTTTCTCTGCTTTTATTATCCTTGGTAAGAAAACTTTTTACACTTTTGTTAGTTTTTAACGAATAAATTCTTTATAAAAAATAAGCACAAAGATATAAGAAAACAATATTGGTGTTTTACAAATGTGGCAAGTACAAAGTGGCCATAATTAAACTGACGGTACTCAGAGTGTTCTGTAGCGCGATCTAATTGCGAGAATGGCGCCAAATTTTGTAGGAAGATTAAACAAGACGTGGGACGAAGGATTCCGCGAAAAAAAATTAGTTCCAGAAGTCACCGCCAGGGGAATATGTGGGGCTGTGTATTCAAAAAAGAGAGTTTCAAAAAATGGAGATTCAATACTGAAATAAAATTACCGTTTATTTAACGAATTTAGCAATTTAATCCAAGCTCAAAATGGTAACAGTTTATAAAAAGCTAAAAATTTACATAAACACTGCTAAAGTTTATTTATCTGCAATTTCATTTACAGAGCCCCAAAGAAAGCAACAGCAGAAGAAGAAGTTCTTTATTCAAATTTCACGTTATATGTTTTGGCCCAGTGCCAGCTTGTTCGGCTTTAAATGGTAATGTGATTCTGTTAGAAGCAATTTCGTTGAAAGTTATCTTTCATAATGTCTCCTTCTTTAGTGGAGCGAGCTCTACTAGTCAAATTCTTTTACCTCAACCAGTGCAGTGCGCCAGCCGCACTTTGTGCTTTTAGAAACCACAAAAAAATGCGTAAAGGTAACGGTCCTTTGTCAGTTAATGGTTTAAAAGCAACGGTTGAGAAGTTTGAGAAAACAGGTTCTCTAAATGTTCAGTCAGGCAGAGGACGAAAACCCGTACCACAGGACACAATCGAAGAAGTGGCAACGGCGATTGTCGATAGATCACCAGACATTAATGCTACCACGTCCAGCGCTCGTGGGATATCTCGGAATCTGGATATGCCTTATTGTACGGTATGGAAAATCCTACGAAAGATTATCCACTTCTATCCGTACAAGATCAGCCGTATACAAGAGTTACGTCACACCGACCATGATAAGCGATTGACTTTTGCTCTCACTTTTCTTGCCAGAATGGAGTTGGATGATGCTTGGCCCTGGAAAATCTTATGGGGAGACGAGGCCCACTTTTATTTGAATGGAACTGTAAATACCCAGAACTGCTGAATTTGGGTTAACAAGTCACGAAGAGCATTCAAGGAAATTCCTTTGCATTCACCAAAGATAACTGTTTGGTGTGGTTTCGCAGCAGATATGATCATAGGTCCATTCTTCTATGAGAACATTACTCCGACAGGACCTGTAACTTGTTCTGTTACCGGAGACAAATATCGCCAAATGCTAAACATCTTTATTATTCCGGCACTTCAGGAAAGACAGTGCCTGTAGAAAATAATTTTCATGCAAGATGGAGCCCCTCCAAATATTGCTTTGCGGGTACAGCAGCTGCTACGACAGAAATTCACAACAGAAAGAGTCATTAGCCGCTGTTTTCCAACTGCAAGGCCACCTCGGTCCCCTGATCTTACATTATGCGACTTTTGGGTATAGGGTTACCTAAAGTCCAAGTTCTATCACGGAGGTGTCCAGGACCTAGCTACGTTGAAGGATAACATATCGCAAACTGTACAGGAGATT
The DNA here is from genome assembly GCA_963931845.1 of Maratus michaelseni. Lineage (NCBI taxonomy): Eukaryota > Metazoa > Arthropoda > Arachnida > Araneae > Salticidae > Maratus > Maratus michaelseni. Next base: position 426,041,877 of record OZ007592.1, read on the forward strand.
CCTGCAGACATGTTATTCTCTGCTGTTGTAAATGCTGGGCACATAATGCAATATGTGGTCCACAAAAATGGCGGCCACATCGAACCTGAGTTGGATGTGCTAAATAAACGTAATTTTATTTCAGTATTGATTCTTCTTTTTTGAAACTCTCTTTTTCGAATACACAGCGCCACATATTCCCCTGGCGGTGACTTTTGGAACTAATGTTTTTCGCGGAATCCTTCGTCCCCCGTCTTGTTTAATCTTCCTACAAAGTTTGGTGCCATTCTCGCAATTAGATCGCGCTACAGAACACTCTGAGTACCGTCAGTTTAATTATGGCCACCTTGTATTTTCGTTCTATAAATATGTAAAATTTGTTTCACATATCTGAGAGTGAGTCTTTGATTCTGTACCAACCGGATTCCGAAGATTAGTTTAAAATTCTATACCGGACCCGTTTAGGGACCAAACTTTTAACTTACCGCCTCCCCCCTTCATTTTTGAATATCGAAATTACAAAAATGCCGAAACTTAGCTGTAATTTGCTCTCTAATATTAAAATTTGATCCGGTTTTTGTATAGAGATATTTCAATTACATGTGTGTGTGTGTATATATATAGGGGCGTCGGCTAGTGTTACGGCGTCATCTAGCCCCACCTCCCTTTTGAATATCAAAATTTCAAATATGGCAATGTTTATCTGTAATTTAACTCTAATTTGCGCATGAATAATATAAATTGCTCTTGTTCCTTTCTCAAGAGTTGAGTACTAAGTTTACAGTTATTAAAGTAGGCGTAGTAGAAGTGAGGAGATATTTCAATAAGATGGGTAAGGAGGTAAGAAGTTCTGTTAGGTGCTGAAATTTCTAATATTGGAATTTTGAAAATGCGAATATTTTTTTCTCAATGAGCTCTAATTTTCTCTTTAATACTGCAATTTATCCTAATTCAATTTCGATTAAGAATTTGAGGAAGAAATATGTTATTAAGGTGATTCTCAAATGAACTTTTCAACAATGCGGAAATTCCTGACACATTTGCTGACTAGTTTTTAAACGCATATGCATAAAATTGATAGGCCTGACTATTGAGGCTACTTGAAATTGAAAAGGGTTTTCACTTTTTTGTAAATAAATTACTTATATAATTAAAAGCGATTTAGGTCATGTGACACTTTTTTTCCCATTCACGGGTTGAGGCATTGGGTTGGGTTGGGTTGATTATTGACGGCCAATTATCTACACTAGGGATATAGGCCCGGGGAGAGTGCCCTTCGTGGGGGTCTTTCTAAGGGAACCTAACCCGTATTTACGCATGGATAAATCCACTGCTCGAAGAAAACCACGAAAACTCCGAGAGATTAGGCCGACGGGCGCGATTGGGATCGAACCCAGCACCTCCCGTCTACCAGCTTCGAGAGCAGAACCTCTCAGCAACTGGTGGGGCGGTTGAAGCGTTGGAAATACTGTTCAAAACTCTGACTTTGGCAGTATTTCCTGAAAAATCTTCTGTTTGTACTAAAAAATGGAAAATGTGTTTCGATTAAAAAGTTTCTAAACGCCTGCCAACTTCATACGTTTCCGAACAAAAAGGAATTAAAGAAAGCGTCAGCAATTCAATTTCAGCAATATAGGATGTTCAGTGATTGAAATATAAGTATTCTTTTAAGGATAGGATAAAATCTCTTGTACAAAGAGATGGTTATTGTAATGAAATTAAAATAGTAAATACATTCAGACATATACTCAAGAAATGAAATAATACACTTACTGGAAATTGAGAATATAAAATTAAAGCGACAACGGGAGATTCAGCGAGAGCGGAGTCCCCTGAAGTAATGTATTGTTATTTTGAAAAAAATATAGTAAGAAGTAGTTTATCCTATCACTAGCAAGCTACGCCCGCTACGCTGGTCAATTTCTTATAACGAACTTTTAATCCAACAAAATATTGACATTTCATAATTCACTTTTATATTTTAACAGAATAATAAGGCTACTATAATTTGTGACCCGTTCTATAGCCAATATACACGTCAGGACACGTCGCCCTTATAATTATCTTTTTACGCCTGAAAGTTTCGCTATGGTACTCCATTGTAAAATTTGGTAATTTTTCAAATTCAATATTTGAAAAACGGCATAATCATTAGATTTGAAATTTATATCAAGAAAAATACAATTTTTTACCTTTCAAACGCAGTTTGTCTAACAATTTTCTGACAAATACTTTTTGAGCTATAATTTTTTTCAGTAACTTCAAATGTTTCATTTTCCGAGATTAATCTGTTGCAACAATTAGCAAAAAACCCAGTCGTCAGCAACGCATAGTTTTTTATTAAAGGGGCTGTTGGAGCAGGGATTGTCACCACCAATTTGCCACCATCACTTTTGAAATCGGTTCGGTAGATCTGAGATTCCATAGAAATTGTAATTTAGAATGTTTTTAGAACGCTTTTCGCTCATTTCACCCTTTTAAATTTCGATTTTTTTAATTTTGTTTTTAGAGAGCATTTACATCTTATAAGTAACTACAATGCCAAATTTCAAATTTCTAGCTCCTTCAGTATAAACAAAATCGCAATTTTAGAACGTTTTTCGCTCCTGCACCCCCCTGGGGATAGTGGCACCCACAAAAAATATATCCTATGTTGGAGCAGGGGTTGTCACCATCCATTTGGCACCATCACTTTTGAAATCGGTTCGGTAGTTCCAGAGATTCCATAGAAATTGTAATTTAGAATGTTTTTAGAACGCTTTTCGCTCATTTCACCCTTTTAAATTTCGATTTTTTTTATTTTGTTCTTAGACAGCATTTACATGTTACAGTTAACTACAACGCCAAATTTCAAATCGGTTCGGTAGTTCTAGAGATTCCATAGAAATTGTAATTTAGAATGTTTTCAGAACGCTTTTTGCTCATTTCACACTTTTAAATTTCGAATTTTTTTTTTGTTCTTAGAGAGCATTTACGTCTTATAAGTAACTACAACGCCAAATTTCAAAACGGTTCGGTAGTTCAAGAGATTCCATAGAAATTGTAATTTAGAATGTTTTTAGAACGCTTTTCGCTCATTTCACCCTTTTAAATTTCGAATTTTTTTTTGTTCTTAGAGAGCATTTACGTCTTATAAGTAACTACAACGCCAAATTTCAAAACGGTTCGGTAGTTCAAGAGATTCCATAGAAATTGTAATTTAGAATGTTTTTAGAACGCTTTTCGCTCATCTCACCCTTTTAAATTTCGAATTTTATTAGAATTTGTTCTTAGAGAACATTTACATCTTATAAGTAACTACAACGCCAAATTTCAAATTTCTAGCTGCTTCAGTATAGAAAAGATCGCAATTTTAGAAAGTTTTCGCTCCTGCACCCCCCTGGGGTAGTGGGACCGACATAAAATATAGCCTATGTTGGAGCAGGGGTTGTCACCATCAATTTGCCACCATCACTTTTGAAATCGGTTCGGTAGTTCCAGAGATTACCCCCTACAAACAAACAAACAAACAAATAATCTTTACTCCTTTATAATATTAGTATAGATTGCATAACATTGTGTTTAATGCGATGTGTTTACTACTTCCAAAATTTCCGGAATTTTCGATAAATTTTATATTTTGATTAATGTATAAATAACGTAAAAAAATTGAATGTTAGGATATCAAATATTATGGTGATAATGTTAAAAATTAGTGAGATTAATGAACAATGATTTGTAGAGCTGACGTTGAGGCCTCTGATCTGTGGTTTTACTAGTTAATATTTTATTTTTAGAATTCGACTGAGAATAGCAATACTTTTTGCCTATATAAACAATAGTCAAACATCACTCGTGTTGTACAGCGACACGTAACTTCATTGGACCAATGATTTAATGAGTCGTGACATGAGGAAAATAACATTTGATTCCTTGAGATGATTTTAGACAAAAGCAAACCGAAAAGTATATTGCCAAGACTGGGAGTATCACCAAGTTCTTGAATGTAGCCTTGCCATAGTTTGAACAAAACATTCAGTCTGAGCACGCGCTAAGCACGTGTTTCGCCATTCTCATATACAGGCACACTATAATAGGGTGACTCTATATAATATTGACCATATACGGGGAATAAAATTTGATTGATTCAGACAACTTTAGACAAAACGCATCACTAAGTAACTTAGCAAGCCTGTCATAATCGCCAAGCTAATATTTGTTAATTTGTCTCGCTCGTATAATGAACTCTTCCAGATGAGTATCGCCATGTTTTGGAACAGAAAATGCCTAGCTTTGTGATAGTTTGGACAAACGCGTCAATCTAAGCAGAATCTGAGCATCGTAGGTCGCCACTCTCATTCAGTGGCAAACTAGCGATGCTGGCAACTGGGATATATTTATAAATAAGAGAGTGGCGACATTATAAATTTTTAGAATTATAATCATATATGTGATTGTGATTATTGTTGTCTACATGACCGTTGTTTCTACTTACAGCTGATAGTGTGCTGCTTCTATAAGAGAGTAGCAGCATGCATGGAATAAAATTTGAATGTTTGAGGCCATTGTGGACAAATTTGCTACATAATTTAGCGAATAGTGTTAAAACTTTATGTAATACTAAGGCAACATTAGATACCGGACTTGCTCATTCATTCTCATAACGTCACAAATAGTGGCTGGCCGCGACCAGCGTTTGGTACAAAGCGACGCGTCCATTGTTTTGTGCCAATCACTGTATGTCTTTCGTCGCGGCCAGCCGCAACCTACGCTATACACGGCCGGTGCATGACGTTTAAAACGTCACATGGAATGGATCCTTTTAACACGGCGATTAGTGCAAAGCGGCGCGCCCACCGTTTTCACTAATCCCCGTATAAAAGTGATCCGCCCCATGTGACGTTTTAAACGTCATGCACCGGCCGTGTATAACGTAGGTCGCGGGCCAGCCACCTTTTGTGACGTCATGATAATGAATGAGCAATCCCAGTATCTAGTATAGCCTTGGTAATACGCAATTTTCGGAACGGTTTATACGGTTTGCAATTTTTTGTATTCTTAATGGGCTGATATTCAGTCTTTGCATCGTAAATGAATAAACTTCATTTATAGGCCTCCGAATTTAATTAATTATTTTGTAATAATTTGAAAATATTTGTGAAATTTTAACTTAAGAATTTCTACTTATGATGAATTTACGGGAATATAATTGAAATACTATCTATTAAATTAGCATTGAAATAGTATTAAATTTGCTAAATAAACCTTTATTTCTCATCTTGTCTAATACATTTTAACAATCTTCAAACAAAATTTTATCAGCCAGCCAGTAAATATAGAACCCAGATTGAATTAAATTAATCAAAATGTCTTACAAAAAAGGAAATAAAATGTTGAACCTAACGGGGCAAAAAACATTGCTTTAAGTATATTTTTTATGCAAATAGAATCGTTTACACGAATAGAAACAAAGGAAATTCAATAAGTAAAATTTTTTTATCAGGATGAATGGCTTAAAATTCAATGAATTTTATTTTAATACTCTAAATAAATAAAAAATGTAAATAATCACTAATGGACTCTATTCTCTCTTTGAATTCGATGATTACAATTTATTTGGGTTCGAGGTCATGATTTCAGACATGGTTCCCCAAGTTTCCCAATTGTACGTGATTCCACGTCACAAGATTATGCTGGATATTGCTCTACAGCACGTAGCCTTGTGTTGACAAACTAATCATTGTACAATTCAGGCCAACGATATCGGATTTTTTTGTCCAAAGCATGTGACTCTGACGTCAAAGGAATAGCTTCCATATAGTAAACGATCACTAAAAAAATAAAAACACTGCATGCAGTTCAATGAAGAAACATGATGTAAACAAATACTAGTTTGACAATGCTGGCTAGATTCGTATAATCGCTATTGAAAAAAATCGACAAACATTACCTTGGCGACAATGCCAGGCCAGCCAATACTCCTTGATGATTCGGTTTTGTCAAAAATCATTTCAACCAATCAAAATTTTATACACCGTATATCTCCACTCTCATATCTAGGCACGTTAGTTACCAAAATGTCACTTGGAAATAATGGCTAGCATCAGGGCTACACAAGATACCGGGCTGGCTCATTCATTATCATGACGTCACAAATGGTAGCTGGCCGCAACGAAATACATACAGCGATTGGCACAAAACGATGGGCGCGTCGCTTTGTACCAATCACTGGTCGCAGCCAGCCACCATTTGTGACGTCATGATAATGAATGAACCAGCCCAAGGCTTCACTAGATACCGGGCTTGCTCATTCATTATCATGACGTCACAAAAGGTGGCTGGCCGCGACCAGCGATTGGTACAAAACGATGAGCCCGTCGTTTTGTGCCAATCGCTGTTGGTCTTTCATTTTGTCGTTTCGCTTTGTACCAATCGCTGGTAGCGGCCAGCCACCTTTTGTCACGTCATGATAATAAATGAGCAAGCCCGGTATCTAGTGTAGCCCTGTTAGTGTGCCTCTATATGAGAGTGGTGGCATAAGATGCTCAAATTGTGCGTAGATAGACGCGTTTGTCAAAATTATGGCAAACCTAGGCATTTTCTGTTCCAGAACTTAGCGATTCTTGCCTGAATGTGTTCATTTATTCGAGTGAGACAAGTTAACAAGCATTAGGTTGGCGATAATGGCAAGCTCAATAAAAATGCTTAGTCATTCTCTTTTCTCCAGAATCGCCTCAAACAAACAAATATTATATCCCGTTTGTTGCCTCTCTCATATCTAGGCTTCTTAATAATGACAGACCTGCCAAGAGTCTTGACGATTGTGTACCACATTTAACTCTTTAACACCGTAAACGGCAAAAAATTTACTAGCTTTAAATCCTGACCTATGGAAGTAACAATTTGGGAAAATGGAATCGTCCAATTCTCTCATTTGAGTTTCCTATACATGTAAATGGAGAGGCCTGGTTGAAATCTCATGGTGATGCATGTTTACTCGTATCCATTCCCCACATACTTTCGCTCGGAACAACTAAGGAAGAATAGTGATATGTTTATTTGTTTGGAGTGTAAATTCTAGAAAAACATTATTTATCATTTTCACCTGTAGTAATAAGTGCATTCTTACTCTATATATTTTATCGGAAAGGTCTGTTTATAAGTTATAAGACATGGAAGAAAAGCTTCTAATATTGTTCTCTTAGAAACGCCTTTGTGCAAAAAGGTTTTCCCGCGAACCTCCTCATACGGCAAATTACGTCTGCATATAACAGAAATTGTAATAATTACAGAACAACAAAAAATACTGAGAATGATTCAGAAAACTTCATATCCCTAAAAATTTATAATAGGAAAATACGTACCAGCGCAATTCAGCATATTTGTATTTCATTATTACTTCCTCCTATCTGTAAAAGAAGAAAGTATTGTAATCGAAATTTATTTCGAATTCCGGTTTTCGACGGACTTACACGTTTTAGGGGTCAGAAATTCAGAAAAAAAATATGTTTTTACAAAATGTCAGTCTGTCCGTCCGTAAGTCTGTTCGTCTGTTCATCTGTATGTCCTCATTGTATCATCGGAAAGCGTATGAAGTTATGCTTAAAATTGAACCAATTTTTTTCTATGCTTTTGGCTATGGCCAGCAGGTCCCACTTGCATTTGGAAATATTTCGACGAAAGGGGATCGCGATTTTTGTTCCATTTTCACTATTGTATCATAGAAAAGCGTGTGAAGTTATGCAGATAATTGAACCAATTTTTTTTAATAATTTTTTTACTATAACTTGCAGGTCCCAATTGAATTTGGGGATATTGCGCCTGGAGGGGGCGCTGTGATTTAAAGATTTCAAAGATTTCAAGATTTCAAGCCATTTAAAGATTTCAAATTCAAAAAAAATTGACAAAAAAATTACAAATCCTAAAAGTTTTTTACGTTAAATGTTCGGCGTTAATCCAAGGATTCCATAACATTTTTACTTACCCATCATACGTAGTATAGGGTATGTCTTGTAATCGTTTTGATAATCGAAAAATTTTTTTGACGGATTTACACGTTTCAGACACTGGAGATTCCGAAAAACATATTTTTAGAAAAAAAAAATTGCCGTCCGTCTGTGTGTCTGTGTGTCTGTGTGTGTGTCTGTGTGCGTGTCTGTGTGTGTGTCTGTGTGCGTGTCTGTGTGTGTGTCTGTGTGTCTGTAAACGCTCTATCTCCCGAAAAAATTGAGATAGAGACTTGCAATTTGGTATGTACTTAGTATGTAATAATGGGAAGAAGCCTATTTCATTTCAACTAGAATCCGTCAGGCCGAAATGTCGGAGCTTTGAGTGGGATAAACATAAAAGTTAACATTAAAAATATATAAATATTTTATTTTTATATTTACTGTTTAATATTATAAAATAAAAATTACAATAACAGCTGTTGAATCTTCAAGAGCTTATTCGGTCGACAGTTGCTTCAGATACTGCTCAAATGCTAATCTATCAGCAGTGCCCCCATTCTTCTAATTTGGTCTAGTCTATCCTTTGCGAAAGGCACTTCAATGAGAACATCCTCCAAACGACGAACTCTACTAAACGCGACATAAGTTGCTCCAAGTGACAACTCCTTTCGACCAATGGCCACAGCCATTTTTGACAAAGTTAAACCCTGGGATTTGTGAATGGTGACAGTGTATGAAACTGTTAAAGGCAACTGAGTACGGGAAAATAAGACGTTGTTTTTTTCCAAGACATTATAACAAGTATGACAGGAAAAAGTCTTTAAGTGAGAAATGGTCCACGATAATCATCAAAATGAACCTTAATTGCCTGTGGCAAGTCTGGAGGCCGTAGTACTGGTCTGTAGAAAATATATTTTACTGTATCAAGTGCACCGTTGACCAAGCCTCCCTCTGTCCACAGATTGGTATACAACATAACTCTGCATCCAATAAGGGAAGGGCATGTTTGCAAACAAACAGTTCCATCAACCAATGTACCACTAAATTTTTGTTGTAGCGATCATTGCAGGAATCGTTATGGCGATGTAGGCCAATCATATCATAGAGCAGTTTAACGTAGACCAATCAAATAGCCCCAACTCATGTGTACAGTAGGAGTCATAAAGAACGAACAGGTTTTTCTTGCGAACCAACAGAAACAACAAAAATTAAACCAACAGTGACGCCATCTGCCCTTTCCTTATTGCTAAGAAAAGTTCAGCCTGAAGTCCAGATGCTCATCACCACTCCATCTTGCTATTTGATTATTGTGGTCTGCTAATATTCTTGCCACTGGCCATTTTGATTTACGAAGTACTTCTTGATTATGTTCTTCAGCTTGCTTGTTCGTGGGAAAAAGGCGTATGGCATCTTGAAATCGTTCAAGTTCAGCCTGAGTCAGAATAGCTTTACGTCGTTACATAAGGGATGCGTATTAGTCGACTGTAACTTCGCCTACGGAAGACGAATCAAGAGTCTCTTTAAACTGTCTATGCTGATCGTCGCTTTGTCTCATTGACTTTGTTAAGGTGAAATATTTTTCAAACGTCTGAAGCACTGTTTGTCCGCGCAAAGCTAAAATGTCTTTTGTAGAATGTCACCTATATAGAGGTGTGTCTTTTAAAGGCTGTAGCAGCCTAATATCTCCAGTGAGGTCCACAAAGGCTTAGATGCTTTACACTCACGCTAAAAAAAAAAAAAAAAAATTATCGGTTAAAAAAAAGAAAAAAGTCGCCAAATTTAGGGGATTTTTTTCTTTAATGGCAACCTAGCCATTGTATTAAGTTATTCGTTTGGCGCAGTCTTGGAAATCGCGCCAAACAAACAGTCGCCAATCTTTTGTTTACATTTTAGCGTGGTAGTAACACATCTGTTCCTAAACAAATAAGGCTCCGAAAGGTTCACTGCTGTCTAGATTCCCTTGGCGGCATCTTTGCTCAAGTGCAGCCATCAGACGGCATCCGATCAATAAAAATTCGTCAATAATGAGAAATGAAACTGAATTCATGCTGAGCTGTAGATTTCTTGCTGCTTCACTTCCCAAATAAGCGAACGATTTAAAACATGTTGGTACTTTTACTGCAGAGTGAATTGTTTTGCCCTCGACATTACTTCCAGCAGCACCTGTTGGAGCTGGAGCCAAAACCATAATAGCGCCTAACTGCTCGGTAACTCTTTTACGAATTTCATTTATTACCGTACTTTTTCCAGCTCCGGCTTTCCCAATAACAAAAGTAAGTTTAGGGCAATTTATAAATCTTGATTGCAAAGACGAAAACTGTTGCGTGCATAAGTGATGTATTTTTTTATGCTCATCTGTAAATCTGATCTCAGAAGTATCGTAATTTTGATGCACTGTAAACTGTTGTTCTTCACAGTAATTTAGAAATTATGATGTGCAATTCATCTCATTTCAGCTGATTCCTTTCTCTTAACTGGGATTCTTGCAAATTCTATATAACAAAAACATATGGCACAAATATCATATACGCACCACGTTGGTGCGATTTTTTCACCCGCCAATGCGGTGAAAAAAAAAATATATATTTTTTAATTCTATAAATTATTTTAATTATGTATATCAATATTTATTTATATCACATAACTATCATTTATTTATTTTATTTCCTTTTTTAAAATAATAGAAGTTATTTCATTTATTACGTTATTTTATTTTAATATTGAAATAAAAAATCACGTGCTGTTATTGCATACTATTTGTAGCTAATATTCAAAAACAAAATTTTCGCCAAATTGGCGGGAGGAAAAATCGCGCCAACGTGGTGCGTATATGACATCTGTGTAAACATATAATACGTTCATATATGAAATTTTTCTTAATATTTTTTTTTAAATCATATATTGGCTGGACTATATCAAAATGAGCAGATTTACCCTCATACTTCGTTTATACAATAAGCTTGAAAAGAAAAAAAATATGTTTTGGTATGGAAACACGGGGTATAGGAAGTTGAATTACACCGATAGCTGAGTTCGATTAAAAAAAACTAAATTCATGTACTTAATACGATTTAAACTTCATTGTACGTGTTTTCAGATTACAATTTATGGAGTCCTTTTTTCAGAAAAGTAAAATACTACATCCACTGCTTAAAATTACGTCATTAACTGATATTTTAATGTATAAATCTGCACCATTTTTCAACTATTTTAATTTACGAAATTGTCATTCCTCTTTCATTTAATCAGGACGACACATTAGCTACTTACTTAGTAAATAATCTGTGGTCTGGATTGAGACAGAGAAGATCTTTTGCTGAAAGGTTGTTTCCGTATATATTGTTATTTTTTAAATAAGTTTTTCATGATAAAAAATGACAACAATATAAATTCTTCCAATTTTCTTTTTAAAAAATCTGAAGTGTTTATTTCAGTTCTTCAGTAAGAATGAGCTATGTATTTATGTCAGAGAACCTCAAAATGTTAAAATATGCCAATATTTGCATAATCGGGTTTGATGTTTACAATATGTTTCTTACGCAGTATGTGTAGAGAAAGGAAAATAAAAACAGGTTAACACAATTAAATTAAATTTGCGCCACATTCACTAAGATACGCCAATTATTTGCGATCCCGATTACAAAAATTTTCCTATATACGTTACATGTAAATACAAACATACCGACATTTTGTCCTGATGGATTCTAGTACATACATATATGACATTATAATGTTCTCGATTTATTTTGTTATTATCTGTTGGCATGCAGATAATACTGAAGTATCCAAATTCATATGTGATTTCTTTTCTTTTTTTTAAACGTGAAATTCAGACCAAATTACGTTGTTTTGGAAGTTACAAAAACTGTAAGATTGAATTTGGTCTGCCCAACAGTTCGCATTAAAAAAAAAAAAACTTGTTGTCATTACGTACGCAAGAAGTAAAACTTTTAAAAGTCAAGCTATATTACAAATCACATTATGTGTGTGTCAGTAACACTGACGTCATAACGATGAGGTTAAAATGCGTAAATTACAACAATGGAGCTAATGTTTTATTAATAATTCAAACAATCGCAATGCTATCTCTATGGGAAAATGGAAAATTCTAGAGCAGACGTTTCCGGGCGTTAGAGTTGAAGAATATTTCTGATTTTCAATCCCCGGCGAGCTTTTGGTTTTATTTGCCTCAATCTTAAAAAACGGCTGAGATATAGTAGTTTGAATTTATAGGGTGGCTGACATTTCGAAAAAATACAACAGGATTCCTCCATAAACGGGTAATTTTCGTTCACAGTTGTAACCAACGTTTCAACACTTAAACGCTTAAGACTATATATTTATATTCACCAACATTAAATTCTCGCCAAGTTTGGGAACAATTGGCGAAATATCGCCGAAATTTGGGGACAAAAATACGTTGTATATGAAACCAACTTGCGTATGTATGTCTAATTTGGCGATATTCTCATTCAAATTCAATACTGACGAGAACTGGGAATGACTCTTTTGTAATAGGGATCTGCGCATTTTAGTTTCGTGTATTTTCAGTGGAATTTGCTAAAATCTCAAAACCAAGCAATAGGGAGGCTATCTTTTCCTGCCTGTACAGGCCAGAAGAACATTCCGTAGTTTAGTATAATACATCGGCTGCTCGTATCTAGGTAACCTGAGAATTCGCGAGCAGCTGACGTACAATAGAATGACGAAAAATATTGATTTTGTTTTTGGAGATGTGATTGCGAATTTTGAAGCATTAACATGTATGAGATAGAAGAAAGTTTTGGGATTGGCATATCCGACTAGTTTTCATTATAATATTATGGTACCATCTCATGTGTCGATCCACATAAAATTTGAGGCCTATTTAAAGCCCCTTGATAAAAATCAATTTAATAAAACAGGCCGCTTAACCAAATTATTATTTTTTAAAATTACTCCTTCACAAAATTCTTTTTAATAAAATAGGCCTCTTCACAAAATTACTCTTAATAAATTAGGTCCTTTCACAAAATTTTATTTTATAAAAACATACTTTTCATTCATTATTTTTATTTTGTTAGATTTTTAAACATGCAATTTTTAAACAAAACAAATTCACCAGAAAGCAAAAATAGAAACACAATTAGTGTTTCTATTTTATACATACTTCGAGTATTTAATACATAGTTCAAATATTTAATACATAGTTCAAGTATTTAATACATAGTTCAAGTTTGAGTAACATGATTTCTTCTTTCGTTACAAAATCTCTATAATAAAACTGTAAGTCATGTGGCTGTCCTCAACAGTTCCGGGATGCCGCATCGCTTTTTCATATGCCAAGCGGCCATTTTTATTCAAAATTATTTTTTCGAATAAACTGCATAAAAGTTACATTTTAAGAAAGATCGTTCAAAATAAATTAATATTTGAGAGATGACTTGCGTTCAATTATGTATATATTCTGCAATAACTTCAGTCGAAAGATTCGCAGTTCAAATTCTCTATTCATAAAAGTAAACAAAAAAAAGATTGATTCGTCGTGAACATTTAAAATATTAAATCATGGAGGTAATCATTCGCAAAGCAAGTTCTCCGCGAATGAATTTTTGGACCGCTGCCTCGCGTCAAAAAAATAATTCGCACAAGTGAGACAATCAAAGTTTACCATAATTATGTGCTATACAACTCAACTTTCGGACCTTTTCTTGACGTAAATTGAACTCATGTAATAATATTTAATGAATCAGATTTTTAGCATTTTTAAAATCGCTAATACAGCTTTTATTTATCGCGTGTACAAATTAGAAATGATACTTTGATTTTGAAATCAAATGTTTTGATTTATGATATTATTTCTTATTTATTTATTTATTTTCTCTTTTAAATGAAAAGTGTGAAGTATTTTAAATTTATGTAATATAAGCATTTTAGATTAAAGTTAAGTATTTTAAATGAAATGACTGACAGGTTTATAATTTAAAATTAAATTAATTGTAGTATGAATGACGGTGATGGGAACGATATTTGGCGAATTATCATCTGCTCCCGGCTAACAAAAATACTCATAATTAAAAAAAAGAATAAAAATAAATAAATGATAGTTTGTTGTAAATAAATATTGATATACATATCAAAAATAATTTATAGAATTAAAATAAAAAATAAAAGTAAATAAACAACAATTTCCATAACAAAGTTTTCGCCAAATTGGCGGGGGAGGGGGGGGCGGGAATCGCGCCAACGTGCGTATGTGACATTTGTGCCCAAAAAATATGCGAAATGCTACCATGATCGCAAAAGTTCATGATTTGTCTATTAGAATCTTCCGATTTGGCGAAGGATTAAGGGAAAATTAAATTATGAATAAATGTAACGTGTTGCAATGTTTAACATACATTTAAGGGAGACCAAACTGGTCGCCAGTGGCGGCTAGTGTACACTGATAATAATGACACTTTAAAATCTGAGTAAATTGATATTTTCATTTTGTTATGAAACTTTTTGTTTCAAATATGACGACCCATTGCTTTAAATTCTGAAATACTAGAAATACTCAGAATATTGAAACATAAACATACTCAAAACTGAGCACATAGAGGTCAGTTCATACTCATTTTTGAAACTTGGATATTCTCAAAAATGATTAGAATCAGTTCAAACACATTTTTGAAACATGCACTTACTGAAATAAGAGCGCATGATGTTTTAATCTTGAGATTTTCAAACGTGAGTAATTTTGATTCGGAGCCATTTTGACTATGTGACATACTTAAATTTGAGTATTTTTTCTTAGTTTTGAAAATGTCGTTCTCAGAAAGTATTTTTCACAAAAATATGATACATTTCACAAAAGTAACTTATTTTTCACAAAATGGGCCCCAAGAGAGAAAAAACTGCATCTATTAGAGTATGAGATGAAAAAACAGAAAATTTGCTTATTTTAGGAGAGGGCTCCTACTCAATATATAGGATTTAAAATTCAGAAATTTTCAAAGAGATTTTTTTAAACAGCCTCCTCTAAAGCTTTTAGGGTGCAATTTAAGTGCAAATACTTTTAAGATGATTCTCAAATAATATTCTTCCCTGCTCAAAATTATGAAATTTTCTGTGATATTTATGAATTCATTTTTTAACGTAAAAGCACAACATTTCAGTTATGGTTCTTGAATGATTCTTTTATATTCATCCTTTTTTTTCGATAATCTTGAATTATATTCGATTGTTGTCTCATGACGACTTTTCTATGGCTTTTCGTCCGGAATAATTGTTCAAAAAATCAAATTTGGCAGTATTTTCAGAAAGAAAGCGTGGTTCTATGGAGAAATGGAAAAAGCTATTCGCTTTCATAGTCTCTGAATGAAAGCACCTGAACATTACATGTGCCTAAGTTTTAAAATGGCTTCATCAGGTAGAATAGCTATTGAGAATAGCCCTAATAAATGTTATTTAATAAGCAATATTTAATAAGCAGTATTCAATAAGCAATATTTAATAAGCAGTATTCAATAAGCAATATTTAATAAGCAGTATTCAATAAGCAATATTTAATAAGCAGTATTCAATAAGCAATATTTAATAAGCAATAAGAACAAAGGACTTTGCAATGCGTGCACAGCAGGCCTGATATGCGGTGCCGGAGGCAACAGGGGCAAGAATAAGGATTTGTTCGGAAGATGTTTTGTTTGGAACAGAGTGCGCCTCCATGCGGTGGAAGGTGGAAACAAAAGATTTTGCAATGCGTGTACCGCACTCCTACTATACGTTTCTGCAGGCAGCAGGAACACGTGTCAGAGGATCGTTTAGATCAGTATGCGTCCCCTGTCGGCCAAATGTGAAAATAAAGGATTTTCCGTCTCGTGTGCAGCACTTTTAAATAAATGACTCAATACAAATTCAGGTTAAACATATAAAATCATACAAACTTTAGATTTGTTTAATTTTATTATCACGGGCCCGGGCAACGCCGGGTGGATCAGCTAGTAGTTAATAAAAACCTTTTACAGAACAAATTTACTTTGTTGTTTTTTCTTATTTCGACGTAAAATTTTACACATTTTTATCTCTCAAAATCTTTACTTTTCTTCTAAATGGGAATTGTATGTGAAAAGAAAAAGAGAACAAACTCTCTACAAATCTTCTTTTTTACTCCTCTGAGATTCTTATAATTTGTTTAATGTGGTTCTTTTCTTGTTACAAACATTTTTTCTTCTAAATAATACTACTCTCAAACTTTATTTTTTTTTGTTATTTTGTATATTAAACCCGAATGTTTTATGTTAAAAATATTTGAACTGTAAAAAGTATTTTCTTAAACATATTTATTACTAGTATTAAAAAATGCTCTAAAGAGCAACAAAAAAGGTTAATATGTTTAAGTATGAAAAAGGGTTGGACAAGTGCTTCTAATTGAGCATGAGAAAGGAAAAAGGTTCCTTCTTGGCTGCAGCTCACTGTCAATGCCAACTTTTGAAAAAATCATATTCGCGCTTTTTCATATAAAAGAAATTTGCGGTACCGTAGTAAAATTTTCCACCGTGTTTTACAACTGCAGTGTTCTACTGTTGCACTGTGCGTGCGTCTGCAATGCAACTTTGTACAGTGCACTGTGTACCATTATTGCTCTACAGACTATACTACACTGTACACTCCCATTATACTTTTGAGCCTGAGTGCACACCCGCAATGTTCTTTTGTACTTCCGTATTAAATGTATGTGCGTCTAATGTTCGTTTATAACTAACATATATTCATTGCTGTACTTCATATTGCATCGTGGAGCCACAGCCACTTGCATATAATTTCAACAATCAATGAATGTATTATACTGTCATGCATGCATATGTGGAATGGTTCCTGTTCAGAGTGCTCTAACACTCTGCACTGCAATACAAATCAATTTTCTGCGCAGTTCTACACTGCGGGCATGCTTGATGCATGAGTGTGATACGCTGCATGAACTACGGTTTTTGGTACTATGTCGCCTTACATTCATGCTTAATCAATCTGCGTCTCTACACTATACATTTTTATCGTAACTGTGAGTGATTTCATTTATACGGAAAAAGCGCGAATATGATTTTTTTTCAAAAGTTGGCATTGACAGTGAGCTGCAGCCAAGAAGGAACCCCTTTCCTTTCTCATGCTCAGTTAGAAGCACTTGTCCAACCCTTTTTCATACTTAAACATATTAACCTTTTTTGTTGCTCTTTTGAGCATTTTCTAATACTAGTCATTTAGATTTTTTGATAAAAACTGAAGATTTTTTAATATCTGGAAAAGCAAAAAATTTGCTGCTGTAAAAATTTTATTATAACATAGTTTTTACAACACTCGCCAAATCGTTGATTGTTCATCGCCAAAGTAGCATTTTTTCATGTCTACATGCTCTCTCAAATGTCACGGGACCGTCCACATCAATAATTAAATTATGGTTTTCTATAGCTATCACCTCATAAAGAAACTGGATTCTATCATTGTCTCGGTCGTATCCAGGGACTGTTTCTGCTGCACTGAAGTCGCCTGCTATACGCTGATTTGTTCTTTCAGTGGTATCTTTCCTTACTACTCTTCTTAGTTTTCTTAGTCGCTGAATGGGGCCGAATATTAGGTTCTGATAATTATAGTAACGAACAGTTCAGTGATAATGCTATAAAAATTGAGTTTTGATTTTGCATCGTTTTTTGGTGTATGAGACCGTTATTTAAGAGAGTTATGCCGCAATATATATATTTATGTATATAACACAATGTTCATTGTTAGCTCTCTGTATTCCAATTCGTATCAAAAGTTGTATGTACAAACACCACCAAACAATTGTTTTACTTTGTTCAAAGGAAGTTCCTGAAATCAAAATTGCGTATTTACGGGTGCTAGCTGCAATAAATCCCCTAACAAAAGAATGTTTTTACCACCAAAACCGTAATATCGCTTGTTTTTACAACATTCGCCATATCGTAAGCTGATCATCGTCAAAGTAGCATTCGAAACCATACTGCACTCATCGATAATTACTAAATCCAATGATTTCCATTATTGCTTAAATGATTTCAAATCGTCAGAATTAAGCTTAAATTATTCTGCTTCATTCGTAAGTTGGACAGGCAATTTGAAAAACGTGTGAATTGTACTTCTTCCAATGTTGAAGGCAGCAATTCCCGCTGGTGCTAGTACTGCAGCAGCATCATTATTGTGATTACTCATTAAACGAACTTTCTGACTGAGTAATTAAATTAGAAAGCTTTTTCCTGTACCAGCAACTCTGCTTATAATCAGATTTATGGGTGGAACAGACGGGTCTTTCTTTTGTTCTTCTATGTGCTTTATAATGATTCAAATATTTTCCATTGGTCGGCATTCATTTTTTTTGTTAAATTTATCTTCATTAATAACAATTTCTTGGTGAGTTTCAATGTTCTAAAAATGTGCAGCTATCATATCAATGTATGCATTTGGTTCTTCGATATTTTCAAGCTGGTCGTGCAAGTGCAAATCACTTTTCTGTTGCAACTTTTAAGCCAAGTCGATTGCAGCTTGTAGTCGTTGTTTTGTTTCGTGACATTCTTTCATCTCTGGAAAAATTTTCACATTGTGCTCAAAGGTTTCCCGGTAGAGTTTAAATTCTCCCAATCGGTCTTTTTCGTTTCGCCAAGGCTTAAACAACATCAGCAATGAATTATAGTTAAACTGAATTCCAGCGTCCATTTTCGTGTTATGATAGAGCGTTTTCAAAACAACTGGTTTCAAATGCTTTCTGAACCAACTGAGGTTCTTTTTTAATTCGTAATATTCTACAGACTTTGGTTTATTTCGTTCGTATTAGTACGTAGTGGCCAATTCGTATAAACACATGTTTTCCAATTTGTCATGTCGATTCGGGTAATAATCCTGAATCCTATTCCGACAGTAAATTTCAGTAGTTCGTTCATCCTCTTTTGCCAATAAAACCAAATCATGGTGACTTTCAGCTTTCTTCGTCGGTCTTTTTTCATGCTAGTATTTAAGTATTGCAGAGCATCCCATGAATAGAAACATTTATGGCCAAGAATTTTGTGTACGGCTTTGTAATTTCCAGTTTCTGGAATAAGCAAGTTTTATCTGGCAAAAGCGCATAATCTGGCACCAAGACTTTTGTTTTCGTCAATGGCCTTCCAAATCTCTTCACTACGACTTTTTTTCCGATTTGGTTATATAATGCGTAATGTAACGATTAACACCAAACTAGGTTCTCCAACAAACTGGATGACAATATGGGCGGCTCACATGAACAAAATCGCGGGATTATAATCATTGATCCAATTTTTTTCTGATCGTTTCAAATCATATAACTTTGTAACATGCTGTCCACCTTTTCGCGATAAAATGCAGTCTTTAACAGAATTTAAAGTTCAATGTTTCACCACACCATACTTGAAAATTACGTGTAATAATATGCAGCGTGATTATGGCACATTATTCATGACCTGGCAGGCATACTGACGGCAATAGAAAACAATGTAGTTGATGTAAGTATTATCTACACAGATTGCTGGAGAACATATAAAACAGATGAACTGCGAGATGTTGGATATAATCATTTCACATTAAATCACAAATATAATTTTAATGACCCTAACGAATGTCATACGAAAATTTTTGAGAGATTATTGGGCATTGCAAACTGGTGCAATAATTGACATCGGGGAACTTTTCGTCATCATTTACAGTCTTATCTCATAGAGTTCATATGGCTACGTCTTCATTCAAAAAATGAAATGTTTACTGCGATGCTAAAACACATTTGTAATTTCATGCCAGCAGTTTAATAAGAATTTTATTTTATTACTTTATTGGGGAAGAGTTCCATATCCTGCGCCGGTTGGCGTAATTGTCGAAAAAACACAAAATGTTGCCAAAAGGCAAAAGGGGTGTGACGTCACGTAGATAAAGTACATTCCAGTAGTTAAAATGCAACCCCAAAGGCTGAAGGTCGCAAAAATCACATCAAACATTTATCGCCAATAAAAGCCCACTAAATCTACCGGCGCAACGCTCCCTTTTATTGTATAACAATTATATGTTTTCTTTTTTTAATTATATATATGTATTTCAATAAAATAGGGCTTAAAAGTTTATAATTTTCAAACGTTATATTTTTTAAATGCTCACTTTCGTTTCAACATTGTTTTTTTTTTCAAATGTTTTGATTCACGGGAATTTTATTTTGCGCCAATCATTACGCTTGGCGACAATGGTTTTTGCATAACGGAAATGTGCCGAAAAATTGATTTACATTCAATACATAACAAATCCCAATGTTTGGCACGGTTTGTAGACTGTCAGATAACTAATATGCACACCGGCATTCAAGTTCTTTGCTTGATTGAGAATTCAATGAAAACGTAAAACTATAATAAACATAAAATAAAATGTCTCTATTCAAATTAAAAACTATAACGTTTACACGTTTCGTTAAAAAATACTATTTATCTTATTCTATAGAGACCTATATTAAAAAATCATTTGGCTTTACTTTTCATAGTTTTATTTCACTTCCTACATCTTTGGAACACAAAACAATTATACAAACATAAAAACTATTGTTGCCAACAACATCAAAAAGATATAAATAAAATAAATGAAATAAAGTTACGGAAACCTTTGAGTTTGGTTGATTACGTGACATCCTCCCACCTTGAGTTGGTGAAAGACAACTCAACTGGTCACGAAAAGTTCTTACAAGTCTAGCTTTGGAGGCACTTTAATTACCCTCCCACATCGTGTACGCTTTTCAGGTTCATCTTTAGACATAGTCTGAATAGTCGGAAATGAATAGAGTTCCTTTCGTTCCTCAGGCCATTTTGAAGATACTTCTAGGGGATAAATTCTCTGAATCGGTCGTAAAACTTCTGATGTTGAGGTTCGTAGACGGACTAATCTGGTGACACCATCTTTTCCTGGAATAAGTTCTATGACACGTCCTAAAGGCCAATTGATACGTTTGGTATTATCGCTGCCAATTAACACGACGTCACCAACTTGAATTTGTTCTTTACATTTTTTATATTGAGGACGTTGGATTAACAGTCCCAAATATTCTGAACGAAATCTGTTTCGCAGATCAGTTATTAGTTTTTTTCTGTATTTCATTTTCCTATTCAATTTGTTTTCATCCACAACATCAAAATCTGGTGTACCCATTTGCTTTACATCTTGCATGAACAAAGCAGGATACAGAGGGACAAGTTCACCACTGCTTTCAGAAATATAAGTAAGAGGTCGGGAATTAATTATTGATTCTGTATCGCATAGAATGGTTGTCATTTCTTCATAAGATACATTAGACTTTCCTAAGACTCTTCTAAGAATAGATTTCATAACACCAACTAATCTTTCCCAAAACCCTCCCCACTATGAGGCTGTCGGTGGGTTGAAAAACCACTCTATTTTCCTGGTAGTACTATACTGAACGACTTTATCCCAGTCAACCTCTTTAAGTGCATTTGAGGCTCCAACAAAATTAGAACCGTTATCACAATAAACAGTGGAGGGTCTTCCTCTTCTTGCTATAAATCTCCGAAAACTCTGTAGAAATACTTCTGTCGACAAAGGTGACAAAAGTTCAAGATGTACAGCTCGGTATATCGCACATGTGTACAAACAAATCCATGCTTTCGAGCCTCCTTTAAGGTACAAAGGCCCAGCCAAGTCGAAGCCTATAATTTCAAAAACTGCTGCATCCTTAATTCGATTTTCTGGAAGTGAAGCAACTGGAGCGTTTAGAGATTTTCTCGTGTGTCGTATACAAACAACGCATTTCGATATCACTGATCTGATTCTTTTTCTTGCATTTAAGATCCAATAGTGTTCTCTCAAAATATTTAGTAACATTTGCGAACCAGCATGAGAATTTTTTAGATGCTCTGTCATGATAAGTCTTCTGACAACAGGATGATCCGAAGGTAGAATCATTGGACGTCGAAAATCTTCAGCATATTTTCTGTACACAATCTTGGTCTTCAATCTGAGCAGACCGTGTTCGTCTTTATAAACATCTAACGTTTCTAATTTACTTTTGTTTTCTGGAGTGAAAGATTCTTCCTGAATAAGTTTCACAATTATTTTCTCAGCTGCATTTATTTCTTCAAGGGATAATTTCCCATTCAACCTCGAGAGTTTGGTTACCTTACAATTATGAATAAATCAGTGAATCCAAGCCACCAGACGAATAATTCTATCATAATTTGAGAAAAACCTAAAATACCACCCAAGTCCATGGTACTTACAAAGACTATTCTTCTCATGTTTAGGGGAATTGCACCACTCACAAAATGTTGTCTGATTCGTTAAAAATTTGACTAATTCTTCATCAACAGGAATCTTTGACTTTCTCTTTTCTTGAGCAATGGCGTTTTCATCAGTGACTATGTTAGATGAAAGCCATTTATCTTCAGGTGCTTTAAGCCAACTTGGACCCTCCCACCATTTTATTTTCAATAGATGTTTCACAGAACATCCTCTGGATGGAATATCAGCGGGGTTTTTAGTTCCTGGTACGTGTTTCCATGAGTTTGGATCTGTTGTTTTTCTAATCTCTTTTACTCTAT
The DNA here is from genome assembly GCA_963931845.1 of Maratus michaelseni. Classification (NCBI taxonomy): domain Eukaryota; kingdom Metazoa; phylum Arthropoda; class Arachnida; order Araneae; family Salticidae; genus Maratus; species Maratus michaelseni. The sequence goes on from OZ007592.1 coordinate 426,064,351, forward strand.
TACTTACAAAAACAGTCCACAATTCTTCTCTTTGAATCCAACTCAACACAGTAGATGAATCTGTCCAGAAGTGCAATTTTACATTTTTCCACTGAAGCCCTTCCATCACTGATTTACACAGCCTAGCTCCCACCGTGGCAGCTATCAATTCAAGACGTGGTATTGTAATAATTTTGACGGGAGCTACTCGGGATTTTGAAGCTAACAGATGTACTTCGACTCCGTCAGCAGTATTTATTCTAACGAATGTTGCGGCGGCGTAAGCGTGCTGACTCTCATCGCAAAAGGTATGTATACTAAGGTTTTCACTGTGTTCATCAACGCGAAGCCACCTTCTTAGACATATTCGTTTCAGACAGCTAAGATCTCTAAACCAGCTGGAGAATTCTTTTCTCACATTATCATTAACCTCTTCGTCCCAAGCCATTCCATTTTTCCACATTTTCTGCAACAAAAGCTTCGGCAACAAGAAAGCTGGACATGCTAATCCAATTGGGTCAAACACTTTATGTGCAATGGAGAGAATGGTTCGTTTTGTAATTTTTCCTAGCTCAAAATTCTCTAGCCAGCCCAAATTTAGAGCTAAAGTATCTTCTTGTCGGTCCCATAATAAACCTAGTACAGGTGAAATTGTAGGTTCGATATTATCTTCAGAATATTGCCAACCTCTTAAATTGAATTTACCTTCCTCCATTACATTTCTAGCTTCCTGTATAAATTTTAGCAATCCGTCTTGATTATAAAAACTCGTTACAACATTGTCAACATAAAAACTGTGAAGAAGTTTCGTTAACATCTCTTTATCATAACAAGGATTTTCGGTGCATTTCATTAAATGAAATTCAATAATGGCTGCCAAAATGAAAGGGCTACACTTCAAACCGAAAACTAATCGTGCATGACGAAATATTTTCAATTTTCTTTCATCGTCACCACTCCACCAAAAAAATCTCAATAAATCTCTGCATTCCTGTCTGATGCTTATTTGTAAAAAAGCTTTTTCTATATACGCTATGACACCGTATTTTCGTTCGCGGAATCTAAAAAGAATATCAGGGATGAGCTTCATTAAGTTCGGTCCACATTCGAGACATTGATTCAACGACGGAGATGACTTTTCTCTCGCAGATGCGTCAAAAACGGGACGAACTTTCGTTGTGCTGTTCTCTTTCACCACTGGTCTATGAGGTAAGTAATGCACAGAGTCTACCTTTGAATCCACAGAAACTTCTTCAATTATGCCCAAAGTCAACCACTGATTAAAAACTTCGTTATAAGATGTAAACAAATTATCGGAGTCAAGTCTTCCAGTCATGGTTTCTAATGTTTTTAATGCTAACTTTTCATTGCTAGAAATAGGGAGATGTTCTTCAGTCCATGGGAGAGAGACTTCATAACGCCCTTCGTTATTCACAGTAATTGAATCCATGAAAGTCATTTTTGATTCAAGTTCCTTCTCTTCTTTGGACTTCTGAATTACAGGATCCGTTATGCCGATTGCATCAAGACTCCATAGGTCTGTGATAGTAAATTCTTTCACAAATAAAGATGTTAAAACCATTGCACCAGACATCTCATGAACGTCATTCAACGGAACTTTACCCATCAGTGTCCAGCCTAAATATGTTTCAATTGCAACTAAATTGCAGGATAAATTTCTTTTGCGCCCAGTTAATAATCTTCCGGCAACATCGGCACCAATTAAAACTTCAATTGGTCGTGGATCTTCTTTTGTATCACTTATTGAAATTTTCATAACTTTTAGTTCATCTATCCAAGGACCTTTCGGTACCGAAGGAATATTTTCACATATAACAGGCTCATCTAGAACATCAAAATTACATAGAAATTTCCCATCTAAACTTTCTAAATGTATTTTGTAACACATGTGCTTAATTCTACTAGTTTTCTTGCCCCCAAACAAAGAATGGGTAACTAGTTGTACTCTCAATGCTTCGTAATTCATATTTTCAGCAGTGCGTTTTAAAATATAAGACTTCTCTGAGCCTGTATCGATCAATGCTCGTACATGTAAACACGAATGAGGTCCTTTTAATTTTACTATCAAAGTTTGCAAAATTACCTTTGGAGATTGAGATAAACTAGATAAATTAACAGCTTTCTGCTCAGGTGTTTTCTGTGAAGATGGTTCTGATTTCTCGTCTTTTTTATTCCTTTTATCAATAGGACCTTTCGAAACAATTTTATTTGCGCATATTTCTGGACACATCAGAGTGGCATGTTCTTTTACAAACTAGACACCTTATGAATGCATTGCACTTATTTATGCAGTGCCCCCTTTTAAAACATTTAAAGCAACAACCCTTTTGTTTTAAAATTTTCTGTTTATTAATCAAATTCATTTTCTGCGCGTTAAAGCAGTTAAAACTTTCGTGCTGTCCGTTACAAAACACACAAATTTTAACAATCGTCGGGCTGGTGGATAATAAACCACCAGCGGTAGATATTTTTTCTTCTACTGAAACACCCTGTTTTTTAATCTTAGGTTTCAGTTCAAAACCAGATAAGGCTAAATTAATTCTTTCTTCCGACTCTACCTCAGATTTTAAGAATTCCATTAAATTATCTAACCTGTTTTTAGGTTCTGCCCCATCTATAAACTTCGAACTTCTTTGCCATGCTCTTAAAAATTCTTCTGGCATGCATGATTCTACTAAAGGGTATAACATAGCGGTACATTTTTCTGTAGTGACATTAAGAGTTTCCAGAGCTCTAATATGCGATTCTAAACTATCATAGAGTGTACACATGGAATTAGAGTTATTTCGTGAAGACGAATTCTTCAAAACTAATTTTAATAACTCTCGGATATATACTTCTACTAACAGATCTTCTCTACCAAATCTAGTTTTCAAACTATCAATTACCTTGTCGTAATTATCTCCCGTTGGCGGGAACGACTCTACGATTACTCTGGCCCTGGATCCTTTTACTGTAGCCTGAATAAGGTACTGAAATTTATCAGAGGGAACAATATCTGAGTCTTCATGTATTTTTTCGAACTGGCACCAAAATTGCAACCAGTTTTTTATTTCTCCATCAAATTTATAAAGTTCAAGTTTCGGAAGTTTAAACTTTCTTTTAATATTAGCTTCACTAATACTGGAACTGTTATCTATATCATTAGAAGGTACATTAATTAATTCATAAACACTAACCTGTGTTTCAAGAAATTGTCGCACATAACCATCAGCCACTTCAGATTCTTCATCTAAATCGTCTGCGTTCGTTTCGATTTTCATAAGAAGAATTTTATAGTTAAGCTCGACCAACTGCTTGTGTTTATCCTCTAACATCGAGAACGAAATTTGTAATTTCTTCTTATCCGGTGTATCTTCTTTCATTTCTTCTTTTATGGAATTCAGTTGTTTTGTAAAACCACTTCTAACGGTTCCTCTTAATTTAACATTATCACTTAAACTTGCTAAAGCCATCTTATTCTCAATACAAGTCCTGTTTCGCGGACGCCAATAATGTCAGATAACTAATATGCACACCGTCATTCAAGTTCTTTGCTTGATTGAGAATTCAATGAAAACGTAAAACTATAATAAACATAAAATAAAATGTCTCTATTCAAATTAAAAACTATAACGTTTACACGTTTCGTTAAAAAATACTATTTATCTTATTCTATAGAGACCTATATTAAAAAATCATTTGGCTTTACTTTTCATAGTTTTATTTCACTTCCTACATCTTTGGAACACAAAACAATTATACAAACATAAAAACTATTGTTGCCAACAACATCAAAAAGATATAAATAAAATAAATGAAATAAAGTTAAGGAAACCTTTGAGTTTGGTTGATTACGAGACAGTAGACAATAACTGTTCCGTCAGTGGTGAAATAATTGGTGCATTAGCAAACATTTTGGCATGGTGTTGGTATAACGAAAAAGTACCAAAATGAAATATACAGCACAAGCTGTACAGGAATAACGGCTTAATATCGACGACATTGAAAATTGTTTGCCACATATTTTACGAGAATTAGATGATTTGTATTAGATTGTTATGTATTTCATCTTTCTTGACAAAAACCGCTTAACCGACTTAAGCATTTATGCTTCATATCCGTTTGCTTATCAGTTGCAATATGCTTGCTAATGAGGAGATACTTAAACATATTAAGTAGTTTTCCGTAATTGGATCCATTGCCAAATGGCGTATTTTAGTTAATACGATTTGGTGCAATGAAGTCTATTTTGTGAAAGTCTTTAATGATACCCACCATTTACACAGAACCATATTGTGGCCAATATTTTTTTTGTTTGTTTGTTTCTCGCTAACTTTGGCTGTAGACTTGATTACAGGAGAATCAAGAAGAAAATCTATAATTATTCTCATTTAAACATAATCGGAGTGCATATTATAACACGTAATTTTCGAGTATGGTTTGGTGAAACATTGAACTTTTGGAAGCCAGTTTTGATAATCACGTAAATATGTCACACCAACATTACCGCCTATAATTCTAATTACAGCAACCCGTTTTTTCTCTATATATTGCAACTCTATAGTTAATATAGTGCCTCGGTGCGTCTACGACAGCTGTTCCATCAGAACATTTGATTTCAAAATAAAAGTATCGTTTCTAATTTGCACACGCAAAAAATAAAAGCTGGTCTTGGCCATTTTAAAAATTCTATTGGCGAGATTTGCGCCCAAATAACACAAAAGTACTTAATGATGTTATGTATTTTGTAAATGTATATTAAATTACTGTTTTGAAAGCGATTGGTCATTAATAATGGTAAATATGATTGGTGATTAACAATCATTTTCAGTGGTCTCTCTTCCTTTCACGTATAATACATAAATACCAAATTAACTGACAATTTGTTTCGAAACTTGATTCATTAAATATCATTACATGAGTTGTATTTGTTTACATTCAGCTTACATCAAGAAAAGATAAAGAATGAAGTTGAGTTGTATAGCACATAATTATGGTAAACTTTGATTGTGTCACTGGTACGAATTAATTTTTTGAAACCAGGCAGCGCTCCAAAAAATCTTTCAGGGAAAACTAACTTTACGAACGATTATCTCCATGGTTTAATGGGTTAATATTTTAAACCTTCACGACGAATGAATCTTTTTTTTTTGTTTACTTTCATGGATAGAAAATTTGAACTGCGAAGCTAATTTCAACTGAAGTTATTGGAGAATATATACATAATTGAACGTAAGTCATCTCTCAAATATTAATTTATTTTGAACGATCTTTCTAAAAATGTCACATTTATGAAGTTTTATTCGAAAAAATAATTTTTAATAAAAATGGCCGCCTGGCATATGAAAAAGTGAAACGGACATTCCGGAACTGTTGATGACAGTCACATGACTTACGGTTTTATTATAGAGATTCGTCTCGTCGAGTTCTTTCTTTCACACACACACACACAAAAAAAAAAATCAGTGTCGTATGTCAACTGGTTCGCCAGAAATTTCAGAAAAACGTTTGAATTTTCTTTTTTCTTAAACATATTATAGGAAACGCTACCGCGTTTACTATGATGATATTTATCAATTATTTCAAATACTAGCCGCCACTGGCGACCAGTTTGGTCTCCCTTAAATGTATGTTAAACATTGCAACACGTTACATTTATTCATAATTTAATTTTCCCTTAATCCTTCGCCAAATCGGAAGATTCTAATAGACAAATCATGAACTTTTGCGATCATGGTAGCATTTCGCATTTTTTTTGGGCACAAATGTCACATACGCACGTTGGCACGATTCCCCCCCCCCTCCCCCGCCAATTTGGCGAAAACTTTGTTATGGAAATTGTTGTTTATTTACTTTTATTTTTTATTTTAATTCTATAAATTATTTTTGATATGTATATCAATATTTATTTACAACAAACTATCATTTATTTATTTTTATTCTTTTTTTTAATTATGAGTATTTTTGTTAGCCGGGAGCAGATGATAATTCGCCAAATATCGTTCCCATCACCGTCATTCATACTACAATTAATTTAATTTTAAATTATAAACCTGTCAGTCATTTCATTTAAAATACTTAACTTTAATCTAAAATGCTTATATTACATAAATTTAAAATACTTCACACTTTTCATTTAAAAGAGAAAATAAATAAATAAATAAGAAATAATATCATAAATCAAAACATTTGATTTCAAAATCAAAGTATCATTTCTAATTTGTACACGCGATAAATAAAAGCTGTATTAGCGATTTTAAAAATGCTAAAAATCTGATTCATTAAATATTATTACATGAGTTCAATTTACGTCAAGAAAAGGTCCGAAAGTTGAGTTGTATAGCACATAATTATGGTAAACTTTGATTGTCTCACTGGTGCGAATTATTTTTTTGACGCGAGGCAGCGGTCCAAAAATTCATTCGCGGAGAACTTGCTTTGCGAATGATTACCTCCATGATTTAATATTTTAAATGTTCACGACGAATCAATCTTTTTTTTGTTTACTTTTATGAATAGAGAATTTGAACTGCGAATCTTTCGACTGAAGTTATTGCAGAATATATACATAATTGAACGCAAGTCATCTCTCAAATATTAATTTATTTTGAACGATCTTTCTTAAAATGTAACTTTTATGCAGTTTATTCGAAAAAATAATTTTGAATAAAAATGGCCGCTTGGCATATGAAAAAGCGATGCGGCATCCCGGAACTGTTGAGGACAGTCACATGACTTACAGTTTTATTATAGAGATAATGTGAAAACCACGATTTCTACCCACCGTCCTATAGCGGGCATTTACGCTAGTAAGAAAATAAAAACAAATAAGCATGTTTGACACGTGATTTATTTAATTTGAATGAATTCTGTTGCATACATAATAATAATATTTATTTAAATTTTTGTGCGAACGCGCACGTTTGCTATGAAAAAGAAAGAAAAGAAAAACCAATGTTCAACCGGAGCTTTACAACATAAATTCGATTTCCTCAGCGACCCTCAAACATACAAAGATAAAAAAAACCTATTCTAAGTTTTACCAAGAGGAAAAAAATAAAACAAAAACGAAGTTAATCCTTCCAGGTAAACGTTAGCTAGACTTTGTTGAACTTTGCGTCTTCATTTTTTCGTTCGAAGTTAAATAAAAAACTACAGTAAGCTACAGTAACTTTTTCAATCCTATCATTTTATTCATCTCGTCGAGTTCTATCTTTAAAAAAAAATCACTGTCGTATGTCAACTGGTTCGGCAGAAATTTCAGAAAAACGTTTGCATTTTCTATTTCTTAAACATATTATAGCAAACGCTACCGCGTTTACTATGATTATTATTTTTTAAATACTACACTTCAAATCCATACTCATGCATGCGGTTTACTACGCGCACTGCCCATGTTTTTTTTTCAATGTAGTGATATATGTAACAGTTATAGTTGATGATGAAAGGTTATTAATAAATAGATATTATCTGAAATCTAAAGAGTTGAACTGCAGAAATTTCTATCATTCACATTCGATTACTTTGAAATTGATAATTACCTATATTTACTTGTTCTGTTAAGATTAATCGACATAGAAAATACGTTAGAAATTGAATTTAAATTTGATGCATAAGTATATACATGGTTTCAGATACAGGTTGGAATGAACTTTAAATTTTTACCTGTTGATGTTTTTGAAATTGTTATGTGGTGTGTAATAACTACACCATATTACAATGAATGTCATAAGTTTTTGAGTAATGTGAATGTATATATATATATATATATATGTAATGGCAACATTATGAATTTGAAAATACATTTTGCTAAAAATATTTAATTGGTATGCAAATTGCAGATTTGTGTTATTCTATTTTTTCTTTTTGATAGGTAATAAATAGAAAATTATTTCAAATAATTGTTTTTCACAAAATTAAATAGGTTTTTTTTATTATTGCTTTCACTGTGTTTTACTTCTAATAATTTTTGTATAATACATTTTTTTGTTACATTTCATCTATGAATGTCTTAAATTAAGTGTAATTTTGGTTTTATTTGCAGATTTCTGGATTATCATGCAACCAACTCAAATGATGTTGTTCAGGATGCTGGGTTTGAATTGTGCCTCATAATTTGTTTGTTTGTGAGGAAACTAAATTTTAATTATCTATCTTTCATGGGTATTTTTTTACTCCATTCATTTAGTTTTGTTAATGCAACATTTCTGGCAGAAGAATACTGATCTTAGCATCTTTGCCAGTATATTTTATGAAATATTGCATTATTTTTAGACATGTGCAGTGTTCTGTCAGACTGATGATTAAATTCCGCACATGTCTTTTTTCATTTAGAATTCTATTTCTAATTTCACTTGATATCCAAATTCCATTTTTTCTTACATTATATGATGGCATCTTAAACTATTATATATATTTATTTTATAAATTTTCTTGAAAAGTTAAGTATGCTTAAGTATGCTTGGCTGCTTTCCCTCAATGAAATGGCGCATCCGTAATATATGTTTGAACTTGTTAACTTAATTGTATTCTGTATACACTTTATAATTACCTATATTTTAATAGATTTAGTTAGGCTTGATGCAAGAACTTGTTTAATGTATTTTGAAATTAAAAGGTAATACAATTTTAAATAAATAAATATATATATATTCAAATAACGTTGAACAAAAATACATTTTTACAATACTATGTATTTTGGAGCATTACGGTTGCTGCTCAGAATATCCTCCAATCCCTCAAATCCCTCGAAAATACAAATGTTTAAATCAATATTACATAAATCATTTTTTTCTCAAAATTTTGACATTTAAGTAAGTAGTAGGTTTTTTAATGAATATGCGCGCCCCACAGATTGATCCCGACTCGGCTCCTTCAGTGGGGAAGATGACCGGGGCCCGGCACTGCGAGATGTTTTTCGACACGACGAGGGCAGGTTAGGCGGGCGAATTGCCACTTCAACGTGGTATGCCGGTGATAGAGGGGTGTCTGAAAAAGCCTGCGGCGACGGGTGATCTAGTGTGTGGGCCATCAGATCTGGGCCTCCGCCCTTAAGCGCAGGTTCTCTGCAGAGAAGGGACTAGGCCAATGATGCGGGCCGCCCCGCTAGGTCGTGGAAAGGTGCCCTATAAGCTATTCCCAGGTGCCCGAGTCAGGACGGTGACTCTGTCCAACAGACTAGCAAATGGCGATAGGAACGCTTCCAAAATTTATCCGGGGTGATGACGGAGGCGAGATTGAACTCCGATGAGCAAGGTGCATGATGACTCCGTTGTGACGTTTGGTAAATGCGTGAGGCGGCGGGCGTGCAACGACCCTCGGTTCTGGCAGGCGGCAGAGTGCTTAAACCGGCATGCGGGAACTGGACCGCACGATCTGCATCCACCACGTTATCCACTGCAGCTAGAGTAGTTGTGAGTCGACCTCAACGTCGGTCAGAAAGGGTATTGCCCCGTTCGTACCACGTGTGGTGCGTGTCCACACGGTGCACTCAGTCAACTGTGTCCCGTATCACATCTTGGGAGGGGTCATATAGTTCTCTTTCCCTGAACTGTCTGACCACGAGGAACGGGACCGGTGGCTCACCGACTAACGCGGTGGCGGTCAGAATAAAACTCGAACCCCTGGTGAGAATCAGGCTAAACCAAGTCCAATCAGACTGAAAATCGAAGAAATCCAGCATGTGTATGCGTGATCGGTGCTTTCTGCGCCCGACGATGATTAGCAGGAGTCCAAGACATACCAAGACTCACTTCGATCGAGACCGTCTCTTTGCCACTTTCGAAGGGAGTCTCCGCGTCCTTCAAAGATCGATAGCGGCATCTAATATAACTTTCTATTCACTAACATTTTGTTTTATGTGTTTTATTAAGTTTTCCCGTATAACCCTCTATTGAGTCGACCGCATCAGATGTTTTCCCATCTGTAGAAGTCGGAGGGAAAGCTCTCGGGGGTTACACGGGAACAACATAAACTAGTATGTGTCTATGCGTTCAGGGATGTCTTTCATCGTCATGCCGGGGTAACGAGAGGCTTCTCCTCCTTCGCGAAAGCCGACGAGACGAATTGTTTCCTTTTTAGGAGTTCTATGATCGAAAGAGGCGATAAATTAAGAGTTGCTGGGGAAGTTCAGCATAACGCCTATTGCCCGGTTTCTTATTTTGCTTTCTGGCTCCAAAGCTGTCGTAGTATAGATATATAAATATATATATTCGCGTATAACATAATTTTACCTAAAATAATAAAAATAGAAGTTTGTATGTGTATGTGTGTGTCCGTTGTGTTCTAAAGACACATCTGCACGCAGATCGACAACATTTGGCAGGAAAGTACGTTAGGTATCAAAGTATGGCTGTAGTTATGCCTTTTCGAGTTTTTGGATTCCTGGATTAGATTTTATTTCAACGATTTCTACCGTTTTTCTACGTTTTCCGACAATTTCTACACATTAGTAAACATAATCTCGATTCATTCTTTTATCTCAATACTAGGGGGCCTACCCCCTGCGAGCTACGCTCGCCAACCCCCGCTCACACTTCAAAGCCTCTAAAAACATGACAGCGTGCTTTGTTTTAAAAATATTGGTAAATCTGTAATTGGGTTGCCATGCTTTTAAAGTTTTAATGGGGCATTTTTTGATTACCATGGCCTCATACACAGCTGTTGCGACAACTGACGACTGTTTTTGAGATTGATAAGTAAAATCAATTACAAGTTGAAAACCAGCTTGTATAAAATGGTTAGGTTTAAATTGTGACTACCTCTCGGACTTTTATAACAACGATCTGTATTCTATTCTTCCTTTGCGTTTAAGGATGAGAAAAATTCCATCTGCTTGTGAATAACATTAAGAACCACGGTATTGAAAAGAACTGTTATTGACATTTTTAGTAACAGGTTTTAATTCTCTCTCTATTTTAGTGCACCATCATGCATATTTTCATGTTATTTTAAATATGTAAATTATTTATTTTAATTAATATGTATATACGAATTTTCTAATAATTATTTATCATACAAAATTAATTAAATATTTTGTGCATGCATGCCCGCATTTATTCGGCATTAATTGATGACATATTTAAACAAATTTGCTATCCGCGATAATTTTACACCTTGTTATGTCACTTGAATATTGTCCATAAGAAAATCGGGTACTTTTCCAGTATAGGATCCTTTGCTTTTAGGTTTGGCGTAATTTGAGCTTCGAAAAGGGATAGATTCGTTAATATACATAGATTTGTTGCCAAAAGTTATGAAAACAAACCCAATGAGCTTTTGGTGCTTTTCTATTATAGGGGTCTTGTCGCTTTTTTAAAAAGCTTGGCGCAATTCGGGCATCAGAAAGTGAGATTTGGTGCCAAATGACATAAACAGCCATGGAAACAAATTCGACGATTTTTTTGTTTATATGCGTATTTTAATTATACGTATATTATTATTGTTTTTTCTATACAAATTACTTCTGATTATATATAAAATAGGATAAATGACATTTTACGCTAAACAAATTGTATAAATATTTTTTTTTGCTCCTTTCTTTTGCGTTTACATAAATGACGTCATTTGGACGAATTTATTCAAAATATTTTCAGTTTATAAATTAAATTAAATGCTGACAGACGATTGAATCCTGACGATAGAAATGTGATTTTTTTTTCAAATTTTCCTGTAAAACATAATTTAATCACAATCTTGTCTTCATTATCGATTGAAATAAAAAAATTAATATCTCGAAAACTAATTCCAATTTCAAAATTCTATTACCAGTTTTGACATCAGCGGATTTTTATGGACAATTGGTATTAATTTCACCATCAAGCGTTTAATATTTTATTAAAAATAGCCCTGAAACATAATCAGTCGTTTAATCAGTCGTTTCATAAAATCGTTTCATAAATTCGTTTCATAAATTCGTTTCATAAAATCGTTTCACAAATTTGTTTCATTAGGATTTTATATATATAGGGTAGATAATACATCTTGGCTTCTTTTTAGCAGTGTTCATTCGGAATACGTAAAGCAATTTTTGAATTTTTTGCGAATTTTTTATGGATTTTTTAAAACTTTTTTCAGGTTTAACGGCAATTTTTTTGACATACGTAAATTGAATTCAGTTTCAATCTTTTAGCCTATATAGTAAATTATGGCCTCCGTGATTTTCAATGCGTATTTGAGCATTTTTAGGTAGCTTTCAATACAAAAATGTATAAAGCTACCTATTGCAGCAGTTCGGAGGAAAGCAGTTCCGGAAAATTTCGATATATTTTCACCGATCATGACCCCCAGACCCCAAAACCACCCTCCGTTCAAATGTTGATTTATATATATATATATATATATATATATATATATATATATCTCCATATATATATATATATATCTCCATATATATATACATATATATCTGACCTATGTCATACGGTAACATTCGTATTTATAAATCAATTTTGATGAAACTAATTGTGTGTATTAAGCTCACTAATGTCTCGACCGAGTTCGTTGGCCAGCTTGGTCCGCCATTTTGTTTCAAGATGGCGGCCATTTAAAAATTTAAAACTAAAATAAATATACAAAAAAGTTAAATTTTCAAATTTATTTTTTAATTTAGTGTTACGCCTTGATACGGGGAATCCAGAGCATTTTTTAGTTTACCTCTATCTTAAAAAATGGCTGAGATAGAGCAGTTTGAAATTCTAGGGTGGCTGACATTTTGAAATAAAACAGCACATTAACGCGATTACTCGCAAATTATTTTCTTTCATTGTTGTAATAATTTTCCCAATCATACGCATAAAACTATATATTCATATCCGTTAGCGCCAAATTCTAGCCAAACTTGGCGACATTTGGCGAAATATCGCTAAATTTGGCGACCAAAATAAGTCTTCATAAATGAAGCCAATTTGGCTATTGCTCAATAATTTGGCGAATTTCTTATTCAAATTCAGTATTAAGGAATCTTTTGTAAACGTTTCTTTGCATTGTAACTTGCTGTTTTCGTGTAACATTAGCTAAAATTTTAAAACGAAGATGTAGGAAAGCTACCTTTTCCTCCCGGTACAGGTCGGAAGGACTTTTTTCTACCATTGGGAAAAAGGTTGTTGTTTTCGGTCGAGAATGGACCTCTTGATGCTCGCAATTTATTATTTTAGCAATTTATAATGAAATTCTGTACCTTTTAAAAACGTTCTTTTAACACGTTACTGTTTACAGATGGGATATAGATCAGTTAAGAATATTTTTTATTTGATAGTTATATGAATATATTTCTTAAATAAAAAAGTGCTCCTAAAATTTAGATTTTTTTTTTAACCATTGGGAAAATGGTTGTTGCTTTCGGTCGAAAATGGACCAAATGATGTTCGCATTTTACTATTTTAACCGTTTTTAACGAAATTCTGTGACTTTAGAAGAGTTTTTAAGCGTTTTTAACGAAACTCTGTAACTTTAGAAGAATTTTTCTTTGAATAGGCAATAGAAATGCATAAAATGGTTACAAAAATGTTAAAGTTACAAAAAGGATATATTCAAACTATCAGATATGAAAAAAAGCCGAATTCAAAAATTGAGGTCGGATGAGAAATCGTCTTATAGAGCATAAACGTGGTCTTCAAATTTAATTTCCTCAAAATACCTTTAGCTCAGACATCAATCTAAACAAGCGTTAAAGTTATTGTAGGAAGGAACCGATAAAATATTTTCGTTTCTGTTTTCATTATATATTGTATATTTGTTAATTTCGCGTTATAGCGGCCCCCAAGCATGAATCGCCCAGCGACCAAGATATATCGCCAAATTATAAAGCATGTACGACATTATAATATTTTTTAAGCTTTCGGAACATTTTCCCAATGGTTGTTGTAATTTGTTAAATTTCATTTTTTAGACTTTTTTTTTTTTAGACGAGGTTAGACGTTTAGCACAGTATAGAAAATTTTGTATACTGCAGTATTTTGAGCTAATTTTAACAGAGAGTTTTTATGCATTTCGCAGCGCTTTTAACATATTATTAAAATTAATCTGGTTTTAATCTTTAACTCAATACGTTGTCCTATTTTCTTCAGAATTAGTTCAGCAATATTGAATATTTTGCGATTTTTTTATGCGAATTTTAGAGTTTTATCGCGTTTTGCGGTGATTGTGTGACATTCGTAAAAAAAATGTTTTTCAAAATCTTGCGTAATATAGCAATTTCAGTCTTCCGCGATTTTTGAATTTGTAACAATTTTTAATGTGATTTTTTGGGGCTTTTTCGCGTTCCACTGCGAGTTTTTAATCTTCTTGAAAGACTACTGTTTACAATGTTTCAGCTCCCTGTTGTGAATTTTGTCCTTTGCGATTTTGAATGTGAGTGATATTTAGATTTCTTCCAGCATTGTTTCTATATTAGTAAAAATAATCCGTCTTGAATCTTCTTTCAGAATATAGTAATTTTTTTCCTCTTTGGAATAAAGTTTATTCGGAAACCGTGTAGCGATTTTTTAATTCATTTTTTAGTGTTTTTTCGCGTTTTGTACGATTTTTTTTAAGGGTCCCGGACAATGTCAGTCGGGTCATTCATTTTTAAATATACATAAGTGTACTTAAGAAATACAAACATGAGAAAAGTATTACACAATTATTTACAAAACTAAACCATGCAAATGTGAAGTGTTTAAGTAAGTGCCTATTAAAAGGATTTCTTTTTACACGAAATTTGAATCCTTGAAATGTCACTTCATCTATGTATATAATAATAATTCTTTATTAATCACTTTCGAAATGTTAAATTTTCTAATCGGCTTTTTAGATGTTTCGTCGAGATATAAGCCTATATCTTTAAATTTTATCTAGAAGCTTCCACGTTAATGGAATCACAGACACAATGAGCTTTTTATGTTGAAGTATAAATTACGGTTTGTGAAGAGATTTCAAACTCTAAATTGAGACAATGATTTGATGTGAGAAAATAACAATTACATTTATTTAAAAATAATTGTCCTTCGGTATTACTTAAAAGTTCGAGCGATCTACCATGAAGATCGTTTTGACATTAATACAGTTGTATAGCTCATAGCCTAGTACAACTTTGGAACTCTTCCATAAGGGATGAATCTAGTGCTTTTTATGGTTTCGTTCATCTCACGAAACCTTATTACTCCCGCTCCGTTGTCTGTCTGTCACAGAGCTATTCTCAGAAACTATGTAACTTACAGAGTTGAAACTTTGTGTATATAGCTGAATAGCAGCTATAAAGAGCTCAAAAATATTAAAATTTGAAAAATTCGTATTATTTTAATAAATAGAAATAAAAACCAAAATTCTAACAGCCTTTGCCTATTAAATTTAAACATTTTTCGTTATAGCAGATGCCAAAAATAAAAAATCCACGATGAAATTCTTTCTACAATAATTAATTTTTTATCAGACGATTTCCACGTGAAAAATGAAAATGAAATAAAAAGTTTCACCAATTGAAAAAAAAATATTAATATGAAATAAAAATGATTGACGTCATAGTGGTAATAAAGCGGAAATTTTCAAAGATTTCTCAATAATACAGAGAATTAAAAAGAAAATCTGACGTCATATTGGAAGTTTAACGGATTTTTCAAATGTTTGAGAATAATACAAAGCGCATATCAATATGAGTAATAGAGAATAGTAAATATATGAGTTTGAGAAACATATTGAATCATGATAAAAATCCGATTATGGAAATATTCGCCTATTTTAACATTTTGAAGGTGTACAACATTTTTAATTTTGAAATTATTTTTTTAAATATCGCATTTAGTCCGCATGGCAGATATTATTATGACCAATCCAAATATTTATGTACCTGGTTTTTTACATTTTATGAAACATTTATTTGACTAATATATATATATATATATAATTATAATATCTTTGAATTTCAAAAAACATTAATCAAGATCTATCAAAATAATTTATTGACAGCGAAATTGTAACCCCAACACACTGAATATAGATATCAAATACTTATTTAAAAGAAGAAGAAAATAAATTAAAAATTAAAAATTGAATGAATTAAATTTGTGGAATTTATAGAGAATTATCAAGTCCCAAATGCATAAATACCACAAATAAAATGAGTTGTTTCATCATCATATTAGCCATAAAATTACTAAAGAATATGATTTTGGGACGACCACTCATAAACCAAGAATGAAACCAGTGAAAAAAATCTTAAAGTTCAAAAAATAAATACAAAATTAATACAATATTAAAAAGGAGAAAACTTACCCATAATTATGAGAAAAAACGTGAAATTAAAACTTAAAGTGCTAAAAACAATGAGATGAAGAAGAATTTTGGTGCACATCATTGACCAGATATATGAAGCCAACTATACAGAGGCAATGAATTGCAAAAATTGTTTCTAAATGTTGCCAAAAACAGTTTTAGAAGATGATAAACCATGTTGCCCAAATAATTTTTAGAAAATGAATTACCATGGGATAGTTTAAAGCAACACAAACCATGGTGCTGCCATCTATTATATTAAAATTGAATATGCAGTGGAAGAAAATCAATATCAAAAATTGAAACCATATATTATCTAAAGTGATAATAATCAGTTAAATAATATATAAATGAAATTAAATAATAAATAAAATATCCAATTACATTAAAGTAAAAATGGATGTATTAATGATTAATTCTATGTTAAAAAATAAGATATAAAGTGGTAAAATTAATAATTAATTATTAATACTACAGACATAGCCACTGTTAAATAGCTTTGAAAAAAAGCAACATCATAACAATTAAATTAAAATCAAATTAAAATACTAAGTTTTTTTAAATAAGATGATATGGATTTAAAATAAATATTAATTAAAAATTGAAATTAATAGTTACATATTATGTTTATGCATACAAAGTTAAAAATTAAATACACATGATAAAAGTGGTTAGGGAAGAACATTTATTAAAATTAATACATATATTATATTAGCGTTTAAGAAAGTATACATTATATTAGAATGATATTTAATATGATATTGACAACCGTGGGCATACAAGTAAATACAATTAATCAAAAACATTCTTAATAGTAATGAATAATTCATTTAAATTAATTAATGAATATTTAAATATAACTGCATTAATTCGCATAGAAAAGTATCATATCATAGTCCATTATAAAATGTGAAAATAAAAGTGCCCCCCCCTTTTTTTTTGTAAATATAAATTAACCATGCGTTTTTTCATATATATATATATATATATATACATATATATATATACATATACATATATTAGTAAATTGAATATATTTTAAAATAAATGTTTCATAAAATGTAAAATACCATGTACATAAATATTTAGAACATCCAAAGTAAAAATGCTGATTTTTA
Organism: Maratus michaelseni; assembly: GCA_963931845.1. Lineage (NCBI taxonomy): Eukaryota > Metazoa > Arthropoda > Arachnida > Araneae > Salticidae > Maratus > Maratus michaelseni. Next base: position 426,081,699 of record OZ007592.1, read on the forward strand.
TTTGGGATCAATTTCGTCACCACGCAAAATATTCAGCTATCATGTTTTTACTTTCTTCTATCTATAATAGAAGAAAGTATTGTAATCGAAATTTTTTTCGACTTCCGGTTTTCGACGGATTTACACGTTTTCGGGGTCAGAGATTCCGAAAAACACGTTTTTACGAAATGTCTGTCTGTCCGTCTGTGTGTCTTCATTGTATCATCTAAAAGTGTATGAAGTTATGCTTCAAATTGAACCTAATTTTTTTTCTATGTTTTTGGCTATGGCAAGCAGATTCTATGAGAATTTGGGGATATTTCGACGAAAGGGGGCGCTGTGATCGATATTTTTGTTCCATTTTCACTATTGTACCATCTAAAAGTGTATGAAGTTATGCTTCAAATTGAACCAAATTTTTTTTATATGTTTTTGGCTATGGCAAGCAGATTCTGTCAGAATTTGGGGATATTTCGACGAAAGGGGGCGCTGTGATCGATATTTTTGTTCCATTTTCACTATTGTACCATCTAAAAGTGTATGAAGTTATGCTTCAAATTGAACCTAATTTTTTTCTATGTTTTTGGCTATGGCAAGCAGATTCTATCAGAATTCGGGGATATTTCGACGAAAGGGGGTGCTGTGATCGATATTTTTGTTCCATTTTCACTATTGTACATCTAAAAGTGTATGAAGTTATGCTTCAAATTGAACCTAATTTTTTTTCTATATTTTTGGCTATGGCAAGCAGATTCTATCAGAATTTGGGGATGTTTCGACGAAAGAGGGCGCTGTGATCGATATTTTTGTTCCATTTTCACTATTGTACCATCTAACAGTGTATGAAGTTATGCTTCAAATTGAACCAAGTTATTTTTCTATGTTTTTGGCTATGGCAAGCAGATTCTATCAGAATTTGGGGATATTTTGACGAAAGGGGGCGCTGTGATCGATATTTTTGTTCCATTTTCACTATTATATCATCGAAAAGTGCATGCAGTTATGCAGATAATTGAACCAATTTTTTTCTATGTTTTTGACCATAGCCTGCAGGTCCAGGTTGAATTCGGGGATATTTCGACGAAAGGGGGAGCTGCCATCGCGATTTTTGTTCGATTTTCACTATTGTATCATCGAAAAGTGTATGATGTTATGCAGATAATTAAACCAAAATTTTGTAATATGTTTTTGGCTGTAGCCAGCAGTTCCTACTAGAATGTGGGGATATTTCGCCGGAAGGGGGCGCTGTGATAGCCATTTAAAGATTTTAAATTCAAAAAGATGTATAAAAAAATTAGAAATCCTAAAAGTTTTTTCCGTTAAATGTTTGGCCTTGATCCGGAGAATCCGGAGCAGTTTTTGTTTTGTCTCTATATTAAAAAATGGCGAAGATATAGCGGTTTGAAATTTTAGGGTGGTTGACATTATCAAACAAGACAGCAGAATTCATCCATAAACGGGTTTAATTTATGAGTTTTAGTTAACAGGGTTTCAGCAAATTTTCTTTCATTGCTGTAACCATTGTTCCTATTCTTAAATGCTTAACACTATATATTTATATTCGCCAACGTCAAATTCTCGCCAAGCTTGGCGGCAATTGACGAAATAACGCCAAATTTGGCGACAAAAATAGGTTGCCACACATGAAGCCAACTTGGCTATTGAAGACTAATTTGGCGATATTCTCATTCAAATTCAATGTTGACGAGAACTGGGAATGAATCTTCTTTAATTGGGTTCCACGCATTTCAGCTTCGTGTTTTTCCAGTAAAATTAGTGGGCCTATATCCCTAGCGTAGATAATTGGCCGTCAACAATCAACCCAACCCAGTAAAATTAGCTAAAATCGCAAAACCAAGGAATAGGGAGGCTATGTGTTCCGGTCGGTACAGGCCAAAAGAACTTTTCGTAGTTTAGTATACATCAGTTGATTGCATCCCGGTAACCCGATGATTCGCAAGCAGCTGATGTACAACAGAATGACGAAAAGTATTGATTTTATTGGCGATGTGGATAGCAAATTTTGAAATATTAAAATGATTGAGATAGAAGAAAGTTTTGGGATTGGCACATCCGACTAGTTATGAATTTGTCAACAGATCTATCTATATTATAAAGGACAAACGTATCCGTGGGTAACGCTGACGTCATTTTGCGAATGGCAACAGTTAACGATGAAATTTCGGTTTTGTGATTTTTACTATTGCAATTTTTTAAATTTCTAAACATCACACATTATTGATTTTTACACCCTTATATAGGAAAAAAATCTACTTTGAAATGCAATTTGTTTGAAAACTGCATCTTAATTGGCTGATTTATTATGGCTTTTAAAATTTAAAAAAATGGTATTTTTTAGTTTTTCTTGTTTAATGGTTGTCATTGGTAATTTTTTTCCCTCTTGGCGACCGCATATTATCGTTGATTAAAGATTTGAAATTACTATTATTAGTTAGAAATTAATACAGACACCTTGAAAAGTAAAAGAAAAAAACGTTTAATGATTTTATATAAAATACATAATAATAATAATAATAATAAACGTTTTGATGAGCGATAATTTTACAAATCAAAATAATTTAATTTAAAAATTAAAGGAATATTTGTGAAACATAAAAATATTTTTTAATTGTGACTCAAAACAATATTTGGCTATTTATCGTTTGCGACAGGATTATCACGATCAAAAATCAATTTAGGATGAAGTTTCGCTTGCTGTTTTAAATGAAAATTCTAAGGTTTATTTTATTGACGTGCCAGGACTGGCAAAACATTTTTACTTAATGCAGTTTTAAAAGTGATGAGATCATATAATATGTTTGCGTTAGCTTTTGCACCTTCTGGGATCACAGCTTTGTTATTAGATCAAGGTAGAATAGCACATCCAAAATTCAAAATACCGCTGAATTTGAACGAAACATCTACGTGTGCCATTTGTAAGCAATCTGACCTTTCTGATTTAATAAGATAAACGAAGTTAATAGTCTGGGATGCAGCACTCTTGATGAGTAAATTAGTATTTGAATGTAGACCATACGCTTAAAGACATAAAAAATAATGATTCAATATTTGTTGGAATAGTAGTTGCGAAACGTCAGTTGAGGCTTACTGTGGAGACCCGAAAAGTTTTTGGTTTCTGTCTGTCTGTCTGTCTGTTCCGCGATAACTGCCACAAAAATGATCCGATTAGTTTGATTTTTGGTAGGTATGTTGGTGAGGTACCCGAAATTAGCTGTATAGTTTTTAGTTACGTTTGGTTCATTCGTTCGGAAAATATAAAACATTTCTTTTTAGGTCATAATGCTTTCCTATGGGAATTCATACGATTTTGAAAATTTTCATCCATTGAAATAAAATGGCGCATTTGATTAATGTATTTAATTTGTAAGTTTTGAAGGCTAAAATTTATCAAGTTAGGTCTTAAATTATTCAAATTAATTTGAAATTTTGTTAATACATTCGTCAGATTTTTTAAATTAGGTGTACAATGTTTGGTGCAATTTTATACATCTGTTCTAATAACATAATACATTTTATTCTATCATTTTTTGCAAATTTTAAAATGTTTTTTTTTTTATTTTCCTCTTTAATTTAATCGTAACATAGCAACTACATTTTAAAGAATATCAAAATAATAAAATTCAAATAACTCAAACTATTTTGCTACAATATTTTATTCGCAAAATAAAATAGTTTTGAGTGATTTTAATATTTTATTGAAATAAATGAGAATTTATTTTGAAACAAGTTACCTTTTAACTACTATAGAATGATAACCGAAACATTTTTACATGAGATATTCATTTTCTGGAAGAGATATGGATTTTTCGTGGTTCAAGTATTACTTTTAAAATAGGATATAATATCTCGAACAACGAGATGGTTAATCTAAAGAAATTAGCTTAGTAAAACTCATCCATAAAGCCTGAAATAGCACTATTACTGGAAACTGAGATCATACAAAGTTATCACAAAAAATACTTTATAGCGCCAAACCACGGTTGCTATTTAGTTAATTGGCAGTGGGCACGATTATGAATGATTACCCAATAAGTTTAAAAGTTTCTAAATAAGCCTATTTTGGGGAGATTTTAGTATGCTATTGCCATCGAGTTAGATCAGGTTGTACTTAGGTAAAAGAAATATTATAGAATGACCATCAAAACTGTTTTCCGAAACAAAAGTTGCAATAGCACTAGATTTCTGAAATAGATATAAGTGAAAAGATTCAGTTTACATTTCCATAAGTTGCTTTTGTACACGAGATATTATTCAACCTATTTATCAGATGCGAGTGTTTCGTGGTTGGCAGGTAAGTAAATATTGCTATTTAGGCATTAGGATAACATGAAATTATTTTCGAAATGTTTGCTTAGTCTATACTAAAACCACTGTGTAGAACGAAATCCAAGATATACTAGAGTCATTCACACAATCACGAATATAAATTTGTTAATATTAGGGGGAGGGGGGTTCAGGGGGGCTCTGGCCCCCTGAAGAATGTATTTTTTTAATCTAAAACATAGAATAAGAAGTTCATAAGAATGTCAGAATATTATTGCATAAACCGTGTTTAATTAAACGTTTCTAATTTCTGAAACCTTCAAATTATTTTAAAAGCGTATAAATATATATGTAGTAATTTAAAAAAATTAATTTGCGGATTGTAAGATGTTAAATATTATGAAAAGTGAGATAAAAAAAAACATTGACTTTCAGAGCTGACGTTGAGGCTCCTGATCTGTAGATTTACTAGTTGTATTTGCTGACGACTTTAGACAAATTTTGCCTTGATTCAAACATATAGAATTAAAATTCTTTTATTAAATTTTGATGCTAATCATACGTAATCGGGTCCATTTCAAGGGAGAGTTATAAATAAATGATGTTATCAAGAATAGGGTTTAATGAGAATAATAATCTATATTATAAACCAACACATGTCTGATTATTTCTGAAGTAATTTTTATGGTAGCAACGAACTGACTAATAAATTTCGCTTTCACTACATCTTTTTAAACTTCTAAACATCGCATAATTTCAATTTCTACACCGTCAATAAGAAAAAAAGGCAATTTCTTTGAAAACTGTATTTGAATTTACTGATTTTTTTATGATTTTTGGAATAACTTCAAAGCATGAATTAATTTTAAATCTATCTCTAACAAGTGCAGTTCGATTGCGAAAGATTAATCGGTTTGCATTTAAAACAATATAAATATTTCCGCATATATTCCCGGCTAATATTACATAACGAAATTAAAACTTTATCAAAATATAAATATGAATAATAATATAATATAAATAAAATTCAAATTTAACAGTCATGTTCTCGAACTACGTGCTTAAGCAGTTGAAAATTTATGAATAGAAAACCTGCAGTAAGCACCAAAATCTTGGACGATTCCTTTGGCCGTTAACTCCTGGCATGCGGCTAGTACAAAAGTATCGCTTTATTAAATTTCGAAATTTTATTTGAATATATTATTGATATTTTCTTATAAAAATTCTGTTCTACGTTGTTAATGAATGAGTTAAAATATATATATATTAAATATGAAAAATCTATTAGAATTAGAAAAAAATGGTTTTCGCCTATGTTCTGTAACCCGGGAATCCCGGATTCGATTCCCTATTATTATATAATAATTGGAACATTTGATCCCAAACATTACTTTTAGGTAGCTTTCAATACAAAAAAGTATAAAGCTACCTATTGCAGCCGTTCGGAGGAAAGCAGTTCCGGAAAATTTCGATATATTTTCACCGATCATGACCCCCATACCCCAAAACCACCCTCCGTTCAAATGTTGATTTATATATATATATATATATATCTGACCTATGTCATACGATAACGCTCGCATTTATAAATCAATTTCGATTAAACCAATTGTGTGTATTAAGCTCACCAATGTCTCGACCGAGTTCGTTGGCCAGCTTAGTCTGCCATTTTGTTTCAAAATGGCGGCCATTTAAAAATTTAAAACTAAAATAAATATACAAAAAAGTTAAAAATTCCAATTTATTTTTTAATTACGTGTTAGGCCTTGATACAAGGATTCCAGAGCATATTTTGGTTTACCTCTATCTTAAAAAATGGCTGAGATAGAGCAGTTTGAAATTCTAGGGTGGCTGACATTTTGAAACAAAACAGCACATTAACGCGATTACTCGCAAATTATTTTCTTTCATTGTTGTAATAATTTTCCCAATCATACGCATACAACTATATATTCATATCTGATAGCGCCAAAATTAGCGACATTGGCGACAAAATTGGCAAAATTGGCGACATTTGGCGAAATATCGCCAAATTTGGCGACAAAAATAAGTCTTCATAAATGAAGCCAATTTGGCTATTGCTCAATAATTTGGCGAATTTCTTATTCAAATTCAGTATTAACGAATCTTTTGTAAACGTTTCTTTGCATTTTAACTTGCTGCTTTCGTGTAACATTAGCTAAAATTTTAAAACGAAGATATAGGAAAGCTACCTTTTCTTCCCGGTACAGGCCGGAAGGAATTTTTTACATAAACATAACTTGCACGTGAATAATAAAAACACCAAACGACGTTTAGAACATGCAATTCTTGAAAAATAATTACAACTTAAAATGCAATCTGACATTATCCTCTCTAAGACGGACAGGTACTGACAGGCTATAGTGATGGGCAGAACATTATATATAGAAATAGTTAACCCTTAACTAGTGTGAAAAACATTATTGAATAGTAACTGTGAGGGGTCTCTGAGATCGCATGATCTAAAGATGAATAAAAGGTTAGATTAACTCATATGATACTATTTCTGTAATAAACATTATGTACAGGACTACTATAATTAAACTTCACATTTTCAGAAGTCTACCAATAGCACACTTTACTAGAGCTCCAAACGAAACATAATTTCATTACTATCTATAGTTAAAATAAACATTACAAGTTCAACTGTGGAGATTGAAAAAAATCAGGTCTGTGAGACAGCTAACAGCAGTTAAGATTTAATTCACGTGTAGCATCTGGCCCCAAAGTTGAAATGAAATAAAATCCTACAAATAGAGATTGACTTAAGATTTTAAAAAAATCAATTAAATCAGCCCCAGTTATATCAGACTCCATTAAAAAACATTTAACTTCCTCTCATGCTGTCTGTGCTATGTTTTAGGCCTTATCAAAAACTCATAAAGCTGATATACCCGTCCGCCCCATTGTAACTGCGGTTCATAATTTAGCAAAAATTTTGTTTCTTTTTTTTACTTTGTTACTTGGTAATAATCTTTATTCTACTCCAAATTCCTTATATGTTGTTAAGAAAAATAGTAATTTACATCCATGTAGTTATGTAATGACTTTATGTGATGTGAAGTGTTTATTCATAAACACCTTCCTGTTACTAGGGCTGTATCAAGCTTGAAAATCAGGTTAACCGCAGCAACAATTATATTTAATTTTAAGGTCGGAGGCAGAAAAATATTTCGGTAGGTGGGGGAGTCGACGAATCTACTGCCCATTTCAGCAGAAAAATGATGGAACCATCTACCTCTTCCGCTCATATTAGGAAAAGACCTCGGTAAGTCTTTTGCATCTACAGCTCGTGGTTTGGGTCCCCAAAGATCAGTAGAGATACATCTAGCATTGGCTAAAATGATTAGCTATTGTATGCTGCCTTTGCCATTAGTGTCAGAACCGGCGTTTATTCAGTTTGTGGGACTATTACAGCAAAATTATAAAATTTGCAATTAAGAGGCTTTAAAGAAGTGACTGAGAATGCTAAAAGATAATGTGAGATGCCAAGTAAAAAAGAAATTAGATTTTTTAGCCTATGTTGCCTACATATCCGATTGTTGAACCTCCAAGGTCCAACAATCGTACCTGATTTTAACTTCCCACATCATCTATAAGAACTAAACACCGAAATCTTATACACTCTCAACCCAGCTAATGGAAGAACGACACACATCTGAAACTCTCCTTGATGCATGAAGGAAATTATTACAAGATGGAATCTTGAAGAAAAGATGTCAGCAGTTGTCACCGATAGCGCAAACAATATTGTAAATGCTGTACAACAAATGAACAACGTGTTTTATAAGGAAGATCTGACGTGTGCGGCACACACTATTCAACTTGTTACTAACAAAGCTCTCAATGATCCGTTAATTCAAGAGTTGAGCAAAATAACTGGTAAGTTGGTGGGACACTTTTTCCATTTTAATGTAGCTTCAACATCATTGCAAGCAAAACTAGTCGTTGGGGGCCACCGTAATACTTACCCATCATGGATATGCATAATGTAAAATATTAAAATAAAAATGTGTAAACTACTTATAAAGTGCATTGCAATTCAAATAAAAACGTGGCTTGATGACGTCACAAACTTTAAAGGCTCGATTACTGAATTGCTCGAAAGAAACATCCTTATAACTCCAAAAATAATAATCCTATTAACTAGCGGTTTATTGCATCTGATTAAGCGTCAAATTTCCAATTAAAATATATCTTTGAAGTGAAATTTGGATGAAATACAGGGTCATGAAAAATCGAAGAGTGTGGGAAATAGGATTCCAAATATCTCGGCAACTAATTATCCGATTGACTTCATGCTTTATCAAAATTTATGTTTTTTTATTGTCTTTTATATTCATTTCTTAAAATAAACAATTTCGAAAATTTTTATATACCTTTCATCAGAAAGAATATTTCGAGAGTCCGAAAAAAATTGTTCCGGTTAATCGAGGTTATTGAAATGAAATAGGCTTCTTCCCATTATTACATACTAAGTACATACCAAATTGCAAATCTCTATCTCAATTTTTTCGGGAGATAGAGCGTTTACAGACACACAGACAGACACACACACAGACACACAGACGGACGGCAAAAATTTTTTTCTAAAAATATGTTTTTCGGAATCTCCAGTGTCTGAAACGTGTAAATCCGTCAAAAAAAAAATTTCGATTTTCAAAACGATTTCAAGACTTACCCTATACTACGTATGATGGGTAAGTAACAAAAGCACTTAAATATGCATCAACTTAAACTAACTCAAAGTGTCAAAACACGATGGAGCTCTGAGCTTAACAAAATGGAACGAATTCTTGCTAACCAAACCCTTATCACCAATGTTCTATCTGATCGGTCTCTTACATCTACTGTTATAGCTAAAAAAATGAAATTATGGAAGAGAAGTGGATACGAATTGAAGAACTAGTTAAACTTCTCAAACCTTTAGAAATGGCTACATCAGCTTTATGTGGTGACAGCTGCTCACCCGTGTCAATGGTTCGCCCAATTGTCAGTAAATTAATAAGTAAATACATGAAATAGTCTGATAATGATACTATCATGGCGAAAGATTTTAAAAAGATTGTACGATTAGAGTTAAAAGACAGATTTAAGCTGGAATGTAAAAACACTTCTGTATCGAATGCTCGTCAAGTAAGCGCATTTCTAGACCCACGATTCAGAGGTTTAGAGGATGAATCGTCAGCAGAGCGACAGACTATCAGAGAACACGTCATGTAACTATTAATAAGTCAACACCGTCGCCAAGGTGACAACGCATTGGCAGCAGAACAATTGAGGAGGTCGGGACAAGAGAGTGCCCAGTCACATTTGTGAACTTCTGAGGTATTTCAATTTGAAAGTTAGATCAAATACGCAAATCAAGATATATAACAATGAAGTTTTTTCGCCAATGTCTTAGTAACATTTGATATACTCTGAGTAACAATATAGCATTACTTTAATGGTATTACTATTACGTTTTTTTTGTAAATTAGCTATCTTTATTGGGTCATAAACATCTGGGCCAAAAACGAAACATAGGACATATGCTACCACCAAGTGACATTAGGAACAAATTATATGTAGGATATTATAATTTATATTAAGCCACAGATTACAGTGTTAGATTTCTGTCATCAAAAATGTGGCTTGGCACTTTCTTGCCCCGACCCCCCTCAATTGGAAAAATTTTCAGGAAAATCAGCTCTTGAGTTTTCATTTCAGCAAACTGTGCTTCTTCCGTAGATGTCAATATTCAGTTTGAAATCTATCTGACAGGACCGCAGCTTCGATTTGACTTAAACCTCTTTGAATGTTGGAACAGTCGCAAATATAAATACCCTGGATTTAGCAGCTCTGGCAAAGAAGTATCTCTTTATTCCTTCTTCTTCAGTAAGTTATGAATGAGACTTTAGAGCTACAGGTAACATAGTAACCTTAAAACGCAGTTGTTTGAATCCCGAAATTGTTAGTACTAAAAACTTCTGATAACATACATTATCATTTACCATGCCATCGCTTTTAGTGTTATTTTCAAATATCACAAAACTTTCGCATTTTTTAAAATTGTTATTAATTTTTTTTAATATGCTTATTTAGAAAAACTCACTAATTATTTTTTATATCAAAACTCGTTTTCAAGTAAATGCAAGAAGTTTTACACAAATATTTACACACATTTGTAAAACACCAATATTTTTCCCCTTATATGTTTGTGCTTGTATTTTATAAGAACATATATACTAAAATATAATATAATATATTTTATATAATAATAAATATATAATAAATCAGTATATCCATTTATATAACAAAACAGTAAAAAACGTCTTTACCGATGCAGAATAAAGCAGGGAAAAACTTTTACTTTAGTCAGAAAAATGATCATTTGAATTTTATTGTTTCAGTTTCTGTAAAGTTATAGAATGACGAATTAGAGCTATTTAAAATATATCTCTTAAAAAGTGGCCTTTTACAAAGCCTTTAAAACAGCTTAAACCATACTCTATCATTTGCTCTTTGATAACGTTTAATGCTATTTTCTTTTAAAAGATATATTAGCAAGGTTATTAAACATTGAAGAAAAATCTTTATTCATTTTATTTCAATCCTTTACGTATAACGATCATTTAGTGTACATCCAAAGCTAAAAATGTATCACTAAAGCATTTGGGGATCGGCTAAATGCTTTCACAAGATTATTTTGTTGTTTTATGGATTTCGTATCACTGTCATTTTGATAATAATTTATACCATTATTTAAGAAAAAGTTCTGCAAAATTGTCTACATTTCGACACTTGCATTTCAATTACGTTTAAATAAAACGGTAAATTACATTATTTACTGTAAATAAAAATGTTGATATTTATGCATTAAATACCCACTATTCGGAATAATTAGATAACCGACTTGACTTAGAATATTAAATAATTCACTTCTCTTTTTGCTAAATAAAATTTAAAGGCATCTAAATAATTTAGTACCATATAATATTATGATTTTGATATGAAATTTATTAGTTCATATGAATATTATTATTTCATCAATTTTAAATAAATCGATTATTATTTAATTTTTTAGGTGCTAGATTATCTAATAACAGACAATAGCGGTTATTTATAGCATCAATTTGAGCATTTCAATTTCCAGTAAATAATTTAACTTATATTACATATAAGTGCCAAAAACAGGGTTATATAAAAAGCAGAGACGTGTATCTTGTGTTCTGTCAGTAAAGTTTTAAAATTCTAATATTAGTAGTTTACGTGAGATTACATCTGCGTACATTAAAATCATTCAAAACCTGAATATTGAACTGTTGAATCATTTTAGAATTTTCCTACAGAGTTTAATAAAGTATATGTATGCTTAGATTTTTATTTAAATATTCAAATTCTAAAACTCAATACCTAAGTGCAAAAAGTAAATTACTTAAAAGTCAAGTCATCACTCTAGTTCTACATGTCGCGGAATCAATCTGTTCGCACAGAAAATACTGTCAGAATATGCAGTTTAATGAAATTCGGTGCATTAGTTCTTGAAATATTACTATCGATAGAATAGTGTTAATCCTGAAAAATGCAGCATAGCTACGCCACTTACTGGTAGAATTACACCAAGACCTAATGAGCTACAACGTGGGTCAAAGTCGAACTGAATCTGAAGTTTGATGAAAATCCTTGCATTAGTTATTGAGGTAGAGCGCCCACCAAATTTTTGTCACATACAGGCAGACATACAAACACACTCGCATACAGACATTTTCTAAAAACAATCAGATCATCTTCAGAACCATCTAAAAAGTTTGAATCCATCAAAAACTGGAAGTCGATGTATTTCATGAATCCAATACTTTCTTCGTGTAAAGATAAAACAAGTGGGTAAGTGCGATCCAAGATCGCACATAGGGTTTCGTTTAATATCCCTTTCAAAACACTTCATTCTTCCATTTAATAAATCCAAATAAATTTCATTTCCAAAAAAAAAAAAAAAAAAAAAAAAAAGTCATGTTTTTTATAAAATAAAAATTTACCGGTCTAATTTTCTCGTTTTTTCGGAAATCTGAACCGGTCCGATAGCGAGCGACGCCCGCTTTTATACTCTGTCATAATAATATCTGTCATGTGGACTAAATGCGATATTTTTTAAAAATATATTTCAAAATTAAACATGGTGTACAACTTCAAAATGTTAAAATATGCGAATATTTACACAATCGGGTTTTTATCAGAATTCAATAAGTTCCTCAAACTCATACATTTACCATTCTCTATTACTCATATTGATACTAGCTTTGTATTAATCTCAAACATTTGAAAAATCCGTTAAACTTCTACTATGACGTCAGAGTAATTTTCTTTTTAATTATCTAATGACGTGATATTAATCTGCTTTCTGTCCATACACATACTCATACTCCTTGTATTATTGAGAAATGTCTGAAAATTCCGTTTTAATACTGATATGACGACATATTAATCTTTTTTTCAATTGGTGAAACTTTTAATTTCATTTTCATTTTTCACGTGGAAATCTTTCAATAGAAAATTAATTATCGCAGAAAGAATTTTATTGTGGATTTTTAATTGTAGGCAACAGCTATAACGACAAATGGGTATTTTGCTATAATTACACAAATTTTCATGCCTGTAAGTTATATATAGTTTCTGAGAACGGCTCTGTGACGGACAGACAACGGAGCGGGAGTAATTGGGTTTCGTGAGATGAAGGACACCCTAATAAGGTAAAAATGGGGAACAACTTGCAATTTCAAGAAGAATAATGCTGTTTAACTGTAAATTTCTTAAAAGTCTTTACAATGCTTTTACAATTTGAATGGAAACTGCAATTTTAGTGATGGTATATAAGAGATAAACATTCTATCGGATTCTTAAGCCTTTACACGTTCAGAATGTGTAACATATAGAACCCATGGGATATCTCTTGTCTGTCCTATCTTTCTGTTCCAAGTCACTTTCCAGATTTACTGGAAAATAGTACTCAGGTTTTTCTGCCATATATGTACAATATATTAAAACAATCCGAGAAATAACTTTTGCAAATTTGTGCCAGTGGTTGGATATAAATTACAAGTTTGCTATTTTAAATAAATTTTCAAGGACATGGAAATCAGAAACGTTGTTCTAAGTGGGTAAACACACTGTAAAAAAAAACTCGGAAACGTTACTCTATCTGGTGGGCAGCAATGTTGCCCATCGGTTCTGTTATGTTTCCGCATATTTCGGTCAGATGTTCGTAAAAGTTTCCGCATATTTCGGTCAGATGTTCGTAAAAGTTTTCGCATATCTCGGAAACCGAAATGCACGTAGGTGCATTTCGGAAACGTTTCTTTATAATTCAGTCAGATTTTCAGTATAACGATTCTCCATATATCGGAAATGTTTTTGTATACATCGGAAAGGTTTCTGCATATATCGGAAATGTTTTTGTATACATAGGAAATGTTTTTGTATACATAGGAAATGTTTTTGTATACATAGGAAAGGTTTCTGCATACATCAGAAATGTTTTTGTATACATCGGGAATGTTTCTGTGTGTTTTGGAAATGTTTCTGTGTATTTCTGTTTTATAATTTCTTTTATTTGAGAGAACAATATACTTTAAAAAAAATTAATATTACATTCGCTCGAGGCGAAATCCCACTCCACATCATCGTGGCTGGGTTTTCTGCGAAGTTCGGTGAGCGAACTCAATAATCATGCTATAGTATGATCCTATGAAGTATGATCTTGTAGATGAATTATAATCTAGAATTAGCAATATTATAAACTTTCTGTAATTTCTGGAGTGAAACATATATTTTTCTGAAATCGTTTTATTATTAGACTGCTACTCCAGATATCACTCTAAAGTTATTTATGCAGGCAAAATAAACTTTGAAAAAACTTAATTCTATGACAAATACTTTTAAAATAACTCCAAATTTGAGAGTATGTCCTTCTACTGAAGAGAGGCTTCCAAATTTTCCTTTGTAGGAACAGAGTTGAGTCGTCTGGAAACTTCTTTAGTTTACCTACTACAAGTTTACAAGTACAACAAGTTTAGAAGTTGTTGTATACACAGTTAAATAACTCGTTCGATAGTTTCTTTATACTCGTGTTCCATGAATCTATAATAAATATTAGATATTTGATTGATGAATAGTAATGTAGTACTAGTATTAATGAAGTACAGATATCACCGTATATACGTCTTTAACATCTTTTCGTTTTGAGATCGGTTCCGTTTCATAAATTTTCTAATGATAAAATGTATCGTTTATATGACAAAAAAAATTCCTAATTTCACTTATACTATACGTTTTTCACTCAGTTTTTATGAATCAGATACTTGTAAATAAATAACGCTGAAAATTTGATTTATGGATCTATAAATAATTCTTTTTTTCAATGCAGCCTCATGAGTTCCATCCTCTAAATATATACTCAATGAAAATATTTAATTTCCCTATACTTATAAATACATAGATTCTAGTAATACCTTTCAATATTTTTTTAAATCTTGTAAATAGTTATACTATTCGAAAATATTTTATATCTGTGGTAATTGTTTTATTTTCACGAATTCTATACTTATAAATAGATATATTGATAAAAATGTTTTGTCTGTTTATAAATATTTTAATGTAATGTTTTACAACTATCATGCTTCTAAATATATTCATTTAAAGGTATTGTTTTATTCGTGTAACTTGAGAAGTGCTGAGATAACCGGAGAAATTAAATATATTTTTATAAGTATACAGTTGATAAAATAAAATAATTATTTACAGATACGAAATCTTTTGGCATCATATCGCAACTTACAAGATTAAAAAATGTATTTATTTAAAGGTATTAAAAATTATACATCTATTTTGGGAAATAAAGCATTTTCATAATGCATATGTATCTGTTTACAGCATGGAATTCACGAGACCGGATTTAAAAAAGGAATTAATTATAGATTTATAAATCAAATTTTCAATTATATTTATTTATAAATGTCTGATTCATAAAAAATGAAGGAAAAACGTATAGTATAAGTGAAATTAGCAATTTGTTCTGTCATATAAGCGATACATTTCATCATTAGAAAAGTTATGAAACGGAACCGATCTCAAAATGAAAAGATGTTAAAGACGTATATACGGTGCTATCTGTACTTCATTAATACTAGTACTACATTATTATTCATCAATCATATAACTAATATTTATTATAGATTCATGGAACAAGATTATAAAGAAACTATCGAACGAGTTATTTAACTTTGTGTATACAACAAAAGATTAAATGCAAATGTAATATTAATATGCAATAAAATAGAATCTGATAATATTATTATTTTTTTAAAAAGCATATTGTTCTCTCAAATAAAAGAAATTATAAAACAGACTACTTACAGCTCATATAGATACGTTGCATCTGCATCTGTTTTAAGCTGTCTTTCCTCTCAAGAACAATAGAAATCACGTGATAATGACATGTGTAATAGGGCGGAGTAGATGAGCATGCGCAAATATTACTTCATTTCTAATTCCATTTTAAAACTTTACACGGAATGAGTGTAACATTTCCGAATTTTTCAGTAACCATCATTTTAGACTACCTATTCGAAAACATTTCCGGTATGGAATGTAACGTTTCTGACTTCTTCAGAATAATTCACCGATAAATACAATAAATCGTATACCTCCTCCAAATAAGAAATGACTTTTCTTTTTCTTGTACGAAAAGGTCAGAAAAGCAGTAAGTATCACGTTTATTTTTGCTTGAATGTTAAGTTAACTAAATGTTGAATTTGAACTTTTAGGATTCAGATTGTTTTATTAATTTTTGTTGCTGCAATGCGATCTGGATTTTGTGGACAATAACCCATAGCTGACAGTCCACATTATCAGCATAATATACTCTTTTTGATAACATTTGTTTTTTATTACTCTGTTTTCGTGAAAATAATACAATACAGAATACAGGGTTCGTACGGATCAGGGAATTTTCCAGGAGTTTCAACAGTATTTTCTTCATACAAAAAGAAATCTACGTTAAACTCGCGAAACTTCGCCTTCTTTTAAGGAGAGATTTTCTGTAAGAAAATACTGGTACCGAAGAATTTCTTGGTTGCAAAATTCTAGGAGCCGTACGAACCCTGAATATATGAATTTGAAAAGTATACATGTAAGTTTACTTATGTGAGTCGGAGGGTTAAGTTTTCATAATTTCCTTCAGGAAAAAAATTCTTGAATGACACTTCCGATTGGAGACATTGGTAACATTGCATACACTTGCTCATGCGTACAAACGTGGATTTACATTTATTTCAGCAATTCTAACGCGTTGCTAACGGTCTATAACGAGTACGTTCGTTATTTATTTAATGCTGTCTTCTTTTTTAAATATCTATCAGAAAGTTTCAGTGATAAGTGTTTTTTCTCCCTCACGGATTGTTTGTCATTAAATAATTGACTGAGTGCAACGAAGACTCATACACAACGCAGTTTTACTTTGCCCCATATATAGCTATGATGGATATTAAAACCTTTCGCGAAGCATAACTCAAAAAATATTTAACGGATTTCGTTCAATTTTTTACAGCACGTACATATAACGGTGACAACGACGTCTATTTTCTACCAAGAATAAATGTCAAACCGTTTGGAAATTATGTTAAAAAATAGATAAAAAAGCACAATTAAAGTACATACGTCACTAAATTTTGTGCATACGTCATTTTCACCGGCGGGAGATTTTCGTAGACAATCGGAATTGAAAAGTTCATGGAGTACATGGAGCAAAAAAATATGCACGCGCTAATATTCAGCACAATACAATATATTTCAATTTAGTAGAAATTGAAAATTAATCTGGATTTTTTTCTGTTTGAAAGAAAAACCCCGCAATAACTTGGTAGACTTGGTATTAAAGATTTGGCGCAAATCTCAGCAATAGCAGCTTTTTTTATTTCGCGTGTGTAAATTTAAAAAAAAATTCTTTGGTGTTTAAATAAAGGGTTTCGATTTATGGCATTATTTCTTTTTTTTTTTCTCTTTTTAGCATTTTAAATGGGATTAATGAAAGGCATGTATTTTAAATTAAATGAGTGAAAGGATTATTCTTAAATGAAATGAATTCAATATGAAAATGTTATAGGAACAAAATTTGGCGATTTATCAACTGCGCCCGGAAAACATAAAAGTATCAATATATCAAACGGTATGTAGTACGTAAATGAAACATTTATATTATAATCACCCATCGTACAAGAAAAAAAACTAATATTCTGCATTCAGAGGGGAAAATCCATCTCCTGTGCCGTAAGATTTGGCGAGTTCTTTTTTGGTGATAAGTTTTTTGATGTGATTGTTGGGATCTGCAGAATTTGGCTTACTTTTTTTAAATCGTATTTTTTTGCAGATGTAGTATTATGTAAATATATTTTTTGCAGATATTTCTCTATTTTGTATATATATATATATTAAATTGTAATGGCATTTGGAAAAGAGATTTTTACCTTTTTATCTGTGCCTTCGGAAATATTAAAAAATAAAAAAAGATTTACATATATCAAGCGTATAATGTTATGGTTTGCATTTTTATACGGACCACTTCTTCATTTTTAGATTTTAAATGCTATTTATTATTTACTAGCCGTTTATTAATTGTTTACAATTTACTCCCCTGACAATAACAATTATTTATCACGAAAATGCCTCTTAGGTTTGTTAAATAAGTTTGTTTATGTATTTTCATTACTTATTAAAATATCGAATATGGCGATAAAATTTTATTTTAGCATCGTGCTTAAATTTTTAAGATGGTGCAAAAACATGTTTTAATAAACGTATGTTTGCAAATATTTGAAAAACATGTTTTACCGCTCTCTTGAAAAATTTTGTAAGATGCTAAAACTACCTTTTGGCACCATTTAAATTTTTTTTCGCCAACCGACATTGGATACAAAACTTTTCCCAATTCAGATACACAGGCAAGGCTGGTCTCAAACAAGAGTAAAGCTAGCAACAATACTGTTTTAACTCTATAAGTGTTACAATATTGATATTAAATGCTCCGATTGGCTTTAGGCCCAATTACGAAAGTTTCTCCAAAAAAAAAAAAACTGTAGAAGAAGTCTTTTACATTTGTTTCAAATGAAGCTCGGTCTACAAAGTATTAGTTAATAATACAAACAACACTAATGGCATGGAGGCAAAAGTTTTAATTTATATGTATATATTTGAAACCCTCCCCCCCCCCCCCCAAAAAAAAAAAAAAAAAAAAAAAAAAGGAAGTTACACTAATGAATTTAAAATGGCGTTAAGCCACGCTTTATGACATAAGCAATTGGCTGCAAATGCGATAACGAAACTTTCACTTAACTTAATAACATGTAGCTAATATAGCCCTCAGGGTACTTTGCAGTTATACAGACCTTGTGGTTTTTTTAAAAAGCTTCAGACAATTCAGGTTTAAGAAGTTAAGATTTAGTGTCAAATGATATAAACAACCATGAACACAAAACTGATGAATTATTATTCAGGTTTATGTATGTATAGATCAGTTTCAACTGACGCCACACCCTAGCAACCACCTTAGCAACCAGATTTGTTTTTTGTTTGCCCATCACAGATGGTGGATTGTGATTTGTTAGCTCGTAATACAGTCTACAAATCCCCGATTATGATTGGTTGATAACTTTTGGTGGGCTGATGATCACGTGGTTGAAACTGATCTATTAAAAAAAAATTGCATCTGATTACACTTATTAGATAAATTACTTCTGTTTGCATTTAATCGGCTTCTGTATATTAAATGAATTGTTTAAATATTGGGAAGAAGTGGTGAGAGGTAGAAAGACGAGTAAACAAACGGGTAGACAGACGGGTAGTGAGATGGTAGAGAGACGAGTAGCGACATAGGTAGGCTGACGGGTAGAGAAACGAATAGATAGACAGCTAGAGAGAAAGGTAAAAAGAGGGTTAACAGAGTAGTAGCGAGATGGGTCACGAGACGGTAGACAGGAATGTAGCGAGAAAGGTTGCGAGACGCGTAGCATGGTAGATAAAGAGATGAGTAGAGATATGAATACAGAGACGAGTTGTCTGACGGGTAATGAGATTGGTAGCGAGACGGGTAAAGAGTCTGGTACAAAAACAGACGAATAGTGAGACGGGTATACAGACGAGTAGAGAGGTAGTAGATGGTTACGGAGATGGGTAAGAAGATGGGTAGAGAGGCGTATAGCCAGACGGGTAGAGAGACAGATAGACAAGTTGTGAGACAGATAGACAAATGGGTAGAGAAGTGGAAAGAGACACGGCTAGACATACAAGTAGTTAGACGGATAGACAGACGGTTAGAGAAATAGATTGGCGGGTAGCGAGACCGGTAGAGAAATATAGACAGGTAGCGAGACGTGTAGAGAGATAGACAATCGGTTAGAGAAACGGGCAGAAGAACGGATAGGGAAACAGACAGATTGTGGAGAGACAGACAGACAGGCAAAAGAAAAGTCTGCGGATTGGCGCAGTAAAGGCGCAGGGGGCAGAGCCGCATAGAGAATAATCAAGAAGTATCTGTTAAGCTTAACTTTGAAATATATATAATTTTTCAATTTTGCCGATACGGAGATTTAATGTAAAAGTTATTTTACAAAAGTCATCGAAAGATTTTTTGTATACTTTAATAGTAATTTAGACTATAGTTTTGCAATCTGGTTTGTAGCAAAGCATGCTATCAATGTGGTTTGAAGTGTAAGTGTTTCTATAAACAGTTATACAAATAATAGATATATAATCAAGGAAGAAAAATTTTAAATTTACACACAAAAAAGGTGCAACAATGAAATTAAATTTGCGTTAAGTCACGCTTGATAGAATAATCTATTGACTGCAAATCCAATTACGTAACTTTAAAAAGCTTGGCATTTTAAAAGATCCAGCGTTTTTTTTTTTTTTTAATTTTTTTTTTCAAGAAAATGAGATTCTTTGCCACATGTTAAAAAAAATATGACAACACATCTGATGAACGGTACTTCTTTTCTATTTTTTTAACAGTGAATATGAATTTATATATGATATTTTGTAATTCTATCATTTAATTTGCTCTTTTTCTTTATATTGTAATTGTTAACCCTATGTTCTCAGCAATATCACTCAGACTAATCCCTTCGAGGGAAGTCCTAGTTTAAAAAAGTAATCTTGAACAATTCTGGTATATATTTTGAATAAAAAGCGCCTTAAATTTTAACGGTAAAAATTTTAACGGCTTTTAAAGCGCCTTAAATTTTGAAATGTCTGGAAAACATCAGAAATTAATTTAATATAATTAAAATTAAACATTTTTCTTAATTGGAAAGAGATTTTATCATTTTTCTCCTTTTTAGAATCTCTGTTACAGCTTTACCGATAAAGCAACATTTAATTTGTTACAAAATAAGTATTATAGTGGCACTGAAAATTATTTTTTTAAATAAATAAATAAATAATACTGAAAGTCTCACTTCTTTAAAAATGTGTCTAGTTGTAATTAGTGTAGAATGCGGATGTACAAAACACCACATGTGAAATTTAAGTACAAAATTTTAAACAAGATAAATTAATTACACCTCAAAGACAGTAAACATTTGTTTAAGTAACAAAATAAATATAGTTATTTAGTATTATTTCTATATAATTAAAGTACGCAAACTACAATGAATGTCGTAAGACATTCCAACTTCATTAAAAACTATCGATAAATCAATTATTAATTTTATTGAACTGAATATTAAAAATTAATTAAAAATCCAATTAAAAATTACGTATGAAGTAAACTTTTGTTTCTTAGATTTAGTGTTAATTAACGAATGTTAAAATATCGAAAACCAATATTAAAATCACCTATTTTAATGAAGGAAAAATATTAATACATTCACGCTAAAATCATATTTATTGATTTTTAATAATAAAACATTTTGAAGAGAAAAGTTCAATAGTTGACTAATTACATTTTTAAATAAGGTCTTATTCAATATGCTATAATATTTATTTTACATATTTTTTGAGTGAGTAAATGTATATGAAAACAAATAATTCTGTATTTTTTACGTACTGTTTGTTTTTATTTAAAATCTCATACTGATAAAAAATAATTAAATTTAATAATATTTTCCACAAAAATAAATTATTCATCAGCGTTGCAATGGTGAACAGTATAAGTATGTACAACTTTGTACAAGATTTGTAATTAACAATGAATACTCCCTTATTCGAGATATAACCACATAAATGATTGCAAAATTACATAAATGCGGAAATTTCTTTTCCATGGTTCTTTCGTTTAAAAGCCTTTTCTGATATACGCGGACATGAATGAGATTCTTAGATGTACTGTGTACATAAATGGTTCCAAAGGGTCCCATATGCACTGGGGAAGTCCTTACTATTAATTACCGATATTATTATTAACTTCAGAAGCTGAAAAGGGAAATATAATTGATAATTAACAGCAAGAGAAAAATAAGCGTTGTGATTTAACCTTTTAATTAATGAAGATTATTATTAATATCGTGCACATGATCAATATTATATAGTGATAATAATAATAATGAAGTTTCATATTTTTAATAATTACCTTGCAAACAAAAAGAAATGAACACTTAATTAGAATACCAAAAATTCTCAGAAAGTGCAATTTGAATATTTATTTAGAAAAGGGAAAACATGAAATAATAAAACATGAAGAATTGAACTTAAAGGGAAAAAAAACATAAATGCATACAGGAAATTTTAATAAATAAATAAATATATATTTATATATGTTGTATTCAGCCATTGCTTTAGTTTCATACAACAGTGGGAGAAAAAATATGACAAACATCTCCAAATTAATGCAGTCGTAATATGAACTTTAAGCAGTAGTAGGCCGAGTAGTACGTGGAATGAAGGAAAGAAGAATAGCATGGCACTCGAATTCATTTTATTCAAACACAATCAATCTTCTTTAGATTCCGGGGAAATGCTCTAATTACGAAACGATAGCTTAACAACTTGTTTAATAACAACTCTCCGATCACAATGTGCCATTGCATTCCAAATCCGTCCCGTATTCTTTAGCAAACACCAACTAAAAAAAATTTTCATCTAAAAAAGCCGAAAAATCGGTCAGCCGCTCATTTTAGTCAACGCCACCCGTCAAAAGTTCCGCTGAACATCGAGTCTGTTTCGGGTTTTAACTGCCTTGGCGCAAGACCACAACATACGTCACGTGACACAGATTCTCCGAATCATAAGGGCTTTAAAGGAACTTCATTCGCATTTCCGGCTCAATTATTTTGAGGTGATTTAACTTCCGCGCGGGGGAAAAAAATCTACAGGCTTCTATACTCTTGCTACCAGATGGATTCCGCGTCAACAAACCAAAGTCTCTGCTTTGAGACTGTGGTTAAAACTTCGAATTTAATACGCAATTAAAAAAAATAAAATGAATCTTTGATGTAGAACAAAAAGAACGAAAGCATTTTGGAAATATTTTAATAGACATTTAATATTTAATATTAGAATGTTTATTTAAAATAACTAAGGTTTTTTGAGCGGAATAATTTAAGAGATATGATATTTTAGCATTTAAATAAAGAATTTTATAACAGTTTGATTACACGGGAATAATAACAATGAATTTTAATAATGGATTAAAAATAAAGATGTTCTATTTAAAGAATAAACGTAAGTAGCTATCGGCATATTTAGATCTAAATACTTTCGAATAAATATTATTAAGTGGATTGGGAGGATAAAATGACTTTACAAATGGATAGTAAAGGACTATTCTAAGAATAAGAATTATTTTAATAAGCCAGGGTCATATACGGAACATTACTGAATGGAATAATTTTATAGTATAATTTAGCAGATTGCGGAAAAAAATTAAATTTTGTAATATATATATATATATATATATATATTTCTAGTACTAGAAACCAAATGAATTAAAGAAATACATTATTCACTACACGGCAAGATTCTCATTTTCGGTTCTTCACCACAACTCAAGTTTAAGGCTTGAAATCGCTATCTCACTGTATCTTCTTTATGTAGCTTCTGATAAAAATATAATATTATATTTCTCATTATTATTCTGCATATTTCGTGAAACAACATTGCATCCGCACTCATTCTTTGCACTTACTTCATTTACGATAATTTCAACACATTTTAGCAAAAGAACATCTTGCACTAAACTTATTTCGATGAACCACTATTTACGGAATTATACACAAAACTTGGGCTTCTTTTTCGATCTATCAAAATGCAAACTACACACGAGCATGGTAGATCTTTAGATGAGAATTCTAAGACTTGAACACTTCAGACCAGATAATTTTCTTCAGCAAATCAAACCTCTATGCATTGTAGAATAAGTTCGAAATTAATGATGATCATTATCTCGCATAACTGTACTGCAATACGACCTTCTTCCACACAATCGCACCTCAAGAAGCAACAACGGGGCAGCTAGATACAGCAACCTAAAAAGGTATACTATCTGAGTTAACCCCACGCTATCTAAAACGAGCGAATTCCATCCTAAATCTGCCTCTCATTAGAGTTGCCCCTCCGCGGAAGAAGAACGGAGGAGAAACTCACTTTTCTCCCTCTTCCTTAGAGTTGCAAAATACCTGCAGTTTTTGAGGGACGGGAATAAACCCGGGAATTTTTGGGAATAAACCCGGAATTTTGGGGAATATTGGAAATTTTGAAGAAGTTTTGAAAGTAAGCAAAACTAGTCTTTTTCAGTTTATTTATTTTTATTTTTAAGAAATTTCAAGCACTGTTCTGAAAAGTATAAAATAGGTTTTTCATTATGAATTCACAAAACTTGGGATTTTGTGCTCTAAGTTTTTATGATTTATTATAACTCATTTGATTTAAAACAATGGCGGCTGTGAATTTGTAAAGATTTGAATGTTTCTTTAAAGATTTAAATTGTTTAATTTATGTTAGCTGGCATATTTACTATTAAAGGCATACTCTATATTAATTTGCTTGTAAGATAGTGCATTTTTGCATTAATTTCTATTACTTTTGTTCGTTTTTGTTTCGCTTTACATTATCTGAATTGGAGAACAGGGGTGATATTTATATTCATGTCAGGCAAGATGAATCTGTCATCTGCCTCTCGCACTTTTTACTTATCCACGATTAAAATATCAAATTACTTATGATATTTTAATTATCTTACTTACTATTTCTGCAGCTTAACCATTTTTTCAAGAAATATATTATTTTTCTGCTTCAAAACGGGCGAATAAAAATGTATTCTATTTTTTTAATATGCAGAAAACGATAATCTGTTTAATCATATCTATAAACTCACAGTTATAGGTTTTTGTTTGCAATTATATGATAAACAATTATACGGAGATTCCTCTAGATTTCATCAGACTCCTCTATTACGCGACGAATGAAAACCACTCAATGATTTTTTTTTGTTTCAGTTTCTACTTTTATATGTTAAAAACGATGTTACAAAATTTTGAATTATAATTATTTTTTCCTTTAATATCTTAACACATCCTTTTCAAATCGATAGTCATTATGTTATATGGTTAAAAAATAATATTTACATGGCTTACATAACTCCAAGATATTGCACTTTATACAATAATTTAGTATATTAAGTGATAAAAAGGTAACCTTCTGCTATAGAATGCTTTGAAAGACTTTCAAAACATTAAAAAAAAAAAAAAAAAAAAAAAAAAAAAAAAAAAAAAAACATAAAAAAATATATTTGCAAACATTGTTTATGATAATAAATCTTTTCTTAATTATTTCCGGATATATTATCATCATATTGAACGTATCTAGGCATCATACAAAATCGATATGGCCTTACACGACTTGTATTTAAATAAACTATCAAAAATGGTGTAATTTCCATAAAGCCAGCTTCGTTCGGTTTTTTTTTTTTTTTGTAATCTGCATTTCAAATTATTTTATTCTTTTGATGAGCGTGCAAATTCTTTCTCAGATTCTATTATGATATCGCTTTTCAATAAACATGCAAAACAATTATTACTATAGAAAATGTTATTATAATTACTCTTAGCTTGTATGGAATTTCCAGATGAATACGGATAAATAATTCTTCTGATGGGCAGTAATAATTTATAAGATGAAAAGTGTTCATTGAACATTAATAGAAGTCCGCAAAGTAAGAACATGAAAAAGGTAAAACTTTGAGATATTTGGCTAAAGAAATAAAAACAAGAAATATTCAAAAGATAATTAGTTATAGTTTACCTGCATAGTGAAATAAAGTATAAATTGTCAGCTGTTTCACGAAAAATGTAATGTATGTTTATAACTATATGATAATAAACGCACCAAAAAAGGACTCTTACTTCTAATATTATGTATTATCTCTTTCTTTCAATTAAAACTTGCATCGCATTCTTTTGTGTCTAATTTGGAATTATAGTGTTTTAAAATCTGAAATTACTAATGTTAAATTCACTGATGATTGCAAAATAGATTGCAATACGGGAGCTTTTTAAACATAACTCAAAACTAATTGTCGGTAGGACCTGTAATTTTAGATTCACATACTTAAAGCTTCTTCAAATCGATTTCTGTTAAAAATAATTACAGATAAAATTTAAAGTTGATTTTTTTAGATAATATATACAAATCATACAATTGTACTTTAATAACAAAAATATTTATGAAACATTACAATCAAATCTTAGTGACGCTTTCACATTTCAACATTCATCTAACGATAAATTTTATAGAAAGACTATGCACTTCTTGACATGCTTGAAGTGTAAATAAGTAAACCACCTTAAAAGCAATATCGATGACAAAGTCGATACTGTTCGAAAAAAAGTACAAGATAAATTGTCACCAGTAATTTATTGTGAGATATGGGAGGCCAAGCAATGCGATTCATTTCAACCGGTTATAAATTTTTGTATATTTGTTCTTGTTTGTTTCGTCTTTGTGCAAAGAGATTCAATCTTGGGAAAGTTTTATTTTATCGTTAAGTTGAACGATACGTAGCATAAACGAAAAAAAATATATATATACATAATGAATTACTCTAGATACTCTCTTTTATTTTTATTCAAATGTTAAATCGAACTTTTTCATAGACTGTTGTTGCATAAAAGAAAATAAATAGATTTCATCAAAACACAATAGCATTTCTCAGCCCACTTTATGAAATGTTCCCAGATTGATGCAAAATAAACCTGACATTTTTTTTTTCCTGTTTTACGTATTTTGTTTTCATTAGATAATTTGAACACCATAACTTTATAACATTTAATCAATGATTTAAAATTAATTAACTATTTGAAAAACACCAAATTAATAAATTTCATGTTATATGTAAGTGTATTTTCACTTTACATTCATTAATAATTTCAAATTTATTAAGTAATTTAAATTTTAAAAAGTGATAATAAGTAATTAATATACTTTAAAAACATTTCAAGCAACAACTTTGACTTCAAAAATCATCTTATAAATTTTAAATCTTTTCGCTATTCTGATAGATGTTTGATGTACTGTATTTAACTAAATAAAATAAATATTGCACGGCGCAGTGTGACCTAATACCTTTCTGCAGTAACTTTGATTGCCTACCTATGCGTCCTTTTGTTTTGTATTTCCAGTTTTAGAATAACCGGTATATATATATATATTAAAGTACTGTATGTATCATTTATTTCTTTTTTCTTCTAAATCAATAACAGGTATATCATTCAATGTGTAGGCAGTAAGTTCCATAACAATCAGACACGTTTTAAATTTTTTTTTAAAGTGCCCATTTAAATTGATTGCATTGAGCTTACAGGCTGTTCACGTTAATTGTATATTATACTCTTATTTATTGGGGATTAGCTCCCGTCCCCTCGTTATACTTAGCCAATCACCCCCTAAAACTAATCAGGGAAGCGCCTTATCACAATGAACTTTACACAAAATTTGAAGTAAGTTTGATAATTCTGCATGAAAACCCATTTATCTAAATTAAGGGGGATTAGCCTCCCGTTCCCCTCTTTATAATTAAGCAATGAACCCCTAAAACGAATCAGGGAAGCGTCTTATCACAATGCGTCTTATCACAATGAACCTATAAACAAAATTTGAAGAAATCGAAAAATTCTACATTAAAAACCCATTTATCTAAATTAAGGAGGAATTAACTCCCCGTTCCCCGCTTGATAATTAACCAATGAACCCCTAAACCTAATCAGGGAAGCGCCTTATTACAATGAACCTATAAACAAAATTTGTAGCAAAACGGATATTTCTATAAAGAGTTATCGCGTTAGAAAAATATCCAGACCAGGAATCGAATGTGAATTGGAGATGGGATTGAACATGCATATAATCAGATACTACATAGTAAATCATCGTAGAACCGAGCTGGTACTTCATTCGTCGAAATTCACGATCACTTGATCAAAGATTTTTTCGTTTTCAGTTTCCGCTGGTTAATTTTTGGCGAGTTTTTAAAGACTAAAACAACTTTAACATGCAATTTGTTTAAAAAATGTTTCAAAGCTGTTTTGAAATGAGTGCCCAATAACTTAGTGTGGTATGTCATTTTCTCTAATTCTATAAACCTGATTTCGGATCCAAACACCGGGAATTATCTAAAAAAGGAACTTTTTTTATTTTTTAATGTATAATTATATTATTAAAAATTTCTATTTTTAAGTTTCTATTTTACAATATTTTATGAACTTTATAAATAATATTTTAAAAACACAAATTGCACAAATTGTGCTTATTAGTTGCTAAAATCAGTGTAAAAATTGTTTTAAACTCATAAAAGAGCTAAAATCCTACATGTACATTTGTGCAATTTGTGTTTTTAAAATACTAGTTAACAGTGTAGTGTCCAAATGGATTCAATTGTTTATAAATAATATTTGAAATAATATTAACAGTTTATATAATGGGGATAAAATAGTATTAACAATGAATGTAAAATTCGTTATACGTATAGCTGTTTTCACGAATTTCCTATTTTTAGAGATTCCTGTACAACGATTTAGCCGAATCGTCGTTTTTCGGTTTCCATGAGATAAAATCGTTCATACACGTGTTCTATTGATAGCCACTTTGAAGAATTTAATATATTTAGAAATTCCAAAATAACGATTTTGAAAAATTCACTGATTTTTTTTTTGTTTGTTTTCATGGATGTGAAGCGCTAATACACGCTTTATAGCGATAGCCGCTTACAAATTTCATATTTTTAGAGATTCACATTTTCCATAATCACCGTGAGAAAATTTATAATATTAAGAAAAAATCCACAATTAACCGAGCGATTTTAAATAAAGAAACTAATTAATGTTTAAATTAAGATTTTTATCTTAACGATTCTTGAACGAAATTGTATTACATTAGCATATGAGAATGATAAAAATATCATTGCTAATTTTCGAAGCAAGAAGTTATACGAGAAAACTTAAAATCTCTACGGATCAGATTTCGACGTATATGAATTCAGAATCCAAAGCTGGTAAAACTTATTATGTAGCTTCCAATTATATGCAGTGATCAGGTTTACAGGACATACCAAGGTCTCGACCGAGTTCGTTTCTCAGATTCTTCCACCATCTTGTTTCAAAATGGCGGTGATTTAAAAAATTCAAATTCATAAAGATGTAAAAAAAATAGAAGTTCATATTTTTTCTCATTTAAGTGGTCGGCCTTGATACAAGGATTCAGGAGCATTTTTTGTTTTGTCTCTATCTTTAAAAAAAAAACTGAGATATAGAAATTTTGAATTTTTGGGGGGCTGACATTTTGAAACAATTTGATTTTTGTCATGCTATATCACCGTATTTTTCAACCGATGTTGATGTGACAAAGCATATTTATACGACTAAACAAGGTCTCGACTGAGTTCATTGGTCAACTTCATCCGTCATCTGCTCCTAACATGGCAATCACTTAAATATTTAAAAAAATATGCACAAAAAAAAGAAATCTAAAACGTTTTTATGCTTAAGTCTTCAGCCTCGATACAACGATTGCGGAGAGTGCTTTGTTTTGCGTCTATCTTAAATTGGTTAGGATATAGTACCTTGAAATTCTACCGTGGCTGATTTTTCAATAATCAAGTTTTATTTATAAGCTTTAGAAAACGTAGTTTCTCGCAAATTTACTTTAATTGTTGAAATCATTGAAGGTACGCTCATGCGCTTAAAGCTATAGAGTAATATCCGCCAGCGTCAAATTCTTGCCAAGCGGGGCGATACGTCGCGAAATATCGCCAAACTTTGCGGCCAAAAATAAATTGCTATAAATGAAGCGAACTTCGATATAGCTGACAAATTTAGTGACATTCTCATTCAAATTAAATATTGACGAAAACTATGAATGAGTGTTCTTTAATCGGGTTGCATGCATTTTAGATTCATGTGTTTAAGTAAAATTAGCTTACATTTTAGTAACATGAAAAAAAAATCAAGATAAGAAGGGACACCATACATAGGGGACCAGGGGCAGAACGGGGTACCAAGTTGAAAATATGTTTTAAAAATACAAAAGTGTTAATTAAGATAGCTGCAAAATATTTTATGAACACCAAGTCCGATATCAGTTATGTCTGCTGGGAGAAAATCGGCGTCGGTGAATATGGATGGGTCGGTCGGTCATATTTCTGTAGCTTGGAAACCACTGCTAGCAGTTTTCATTGTTGCGTTTTGGATAAAAGCTGATCCAAAAAGAGTTGAAACTTGACAGAGAGTTACGACTTTCCTTTGTTTGCTTCTTTGTTTGTTCTGAAAGGACATTTTCGAAGCTCATCACTGTAATGAAGATTTAAAGGATTCATAAAAGAAACATCAAATGCTGATGTCTGTGAGAACAATGTAGTGGTAGACATAGCAACGAAACGCCACTCTCTCTCGCGTAGTCTATAGCCTGAAGGTTCTTGGTATGTGTTGAGAGGCCATCTAATATAAGAAGAACAGGGAAGTCTTTTCATGCCTTAGAAAATTTCACAAATTTTCGAAACCATACAAGAAATAATTCAGCAGTCATCCATCTAGGACTGTGAACCTCATCCCAAGTACCCTAAATAACAGCAACGCCTCGTATATAAATGTTTTTCCCTATTAAAAGTCCCTTAAATCTTTAATATAAATTACTTTTACATTTACTCTTAAAAACAAATTTATTACAGCTATTCTATGAATATCATATTGTTATTTCTTC
Source organism: Maratus michaelseni (assembly GCA_963931845.1). Taxonomy (NCBI): domain Eukaryota; kingdom Metazoa; phylum Arthropoda; class Arachnida; order Araneae; family Salticidae; genus Maratus; species Maratus michaelseni. The sequence goes on from OZ007592.1 coordinate 426,112,194, forward strand.
TGTGACTTTTATACTTCACAAAATACGGTTTAAAGGATATTTAGGAGTATTTAAACACATAAAATAGTATGAGAATTACAGAAATAATTAAAATTTTTTACTTCTTTTTTATTCTTCTTTTATGAAGAACAATAAAAAGCCTGCAAATTAAATTGGACTTTTTAAAAGACGATATAATTAGTTACTTCAGACAAACTCATTAAAAAGTTCTTTAGGAAAATGTTTTAATCCTTCTTTTTGTATTCCATCAAGCTCTTTAAATTATAAAACAAACGACTCATTAAAAAAAAAAAAGAGACAGTGATATTTTTGGTAAAAAAGATATATTTTGAAAGTACATATTTTTTAATTAAAAATTGTTATTTTCTTTTAGCGAGAATATTATTTCCGACTTTTAACTCTAATCTTTCAACCATATTCGGTGTGTTTTAAATGACTGAGGTATTTCACGTTTATTCTATCACTATCAGCTTCAGACAAACTCATAAAATAGTTCTTTAAGAATATGCTTTAATCCTTCTTTTTTATTACATCAAACTCTCTAAATATCAAAACAAACGACTCATTAAGAAGGAAAAAACCACAGTAATATTTTTGGAAAAAAAGATATTTTTTGAAAGTTTATATTTTTTAATTAAAAATTGTTGTTTTCTGATAGTAAAAATATTATTTCTGCTTCTAATCATTAAACCATAATAGTTGTGTTTTAAATGACTGAGGTATTTCACATTTATTCTATCACTATCACTATGTATTAACTTTCACTAATTTGGTACTGGATCTTTCACTGTTTTTCGCGTATGGCAATTCGGAATCATCTATTACATTACGCAAATTTCGTTCTTTTTTCACTTTCCACACTATCTATAATACATATTGTAACATTCCACTGGTTTCCCCCTCCACTGCTGTGACGTCACAATTTGCCAACTACCAGTCTACTAATTCCGAGCTAATTTAATGTAAAACAGTTACATCTTTATATATATATATATATATATATATATGTGTGTGTGTGTGTGTGTGTGTGTGTATGTACACTCTAAAAACGACATTTTCAAAACTGAGCAAAAAATACTCAAATCTGAGTATGTCGCATAGTCAAAATGGCTCCGAATCAAAATTACTCACGTTTGAAATATGTATATACTCATTTATGAAAACATGCTCAGACTCAAGAATAAAACATTGATTTACTCAGATTTGAAAGTGTCATTTTTCTCAGTGTATATGATCTATTACAATCTACTATAAATACGGTCGAATATAGATTTAACAGTGCAAAAGTTGTTTTGAAAACCATCGTTAAATTGAGATTATCGTTCAATCGGAGAACCCATTAGGTACATGAAGTTTGCGTAAATGTTTGATGGCAGGACTTTCTTAACACCAACTATAAATTAAATATCAAACACACTATAAACAAGTGAAAGAAAGAATTTGTGTTTTTTTCTGCAGATAAACACAGTGTATTTAATATCATTGGAATCAGCAGACAATGAACAATACCAATTAATGAATCATTTTACGATTTTACATATAGGTTGTTAATTGTGGAACAAAGTGATTTTCTGCAATCAAATAAATATTTGTTTTTTCCCACCACCATCAGTTAAGAGGAATGATTTAACAACACCTCATAAAAATGCCAGAAAGGAACGAACTCGTCAGTACAAACAACATGACACATTTATATATAAGGGCTTATATCGAAGTAGACCTCCCAAGATCAATGCATTTCTATTTTCCCAGACACTACTGGCGTCAGAAAAAATCCCCTTCGTAACTCGTGGCCTATCAAATGGTTAAGGGGTGTAGTGTAATGCACCCATCTGTCAATAATCACCCCTCTAAAATTGAAGGAATGGCCGCAACATGCAAATTTTCGTGAACTTTACATGCGTAAAAACTTAACCTTACGCGGATAAGGGTGGAAATATATTGCGTCCTCTTTTCCCATGAAAGACGAAGTTTAAGTTTTGGAAATCAGTTTTAGATTGATGTGGGTGAAAAAAGGTACTCTTCTCTCATGCTATGACAGTTAAAATTTGATGTATGTGAAAAAAGTGTTCCACGCTTGTGCTCTAAAACAATTAAAATAAAGACCCAAAACCATGTCTTACAATCTACAATACCAGGTAAAGAATTCCAATTCATTTCCCCATTGTTCCATTAATTACTACCTATAATTGATTTATGTGACAAATAATAGTGTATACGAGGACAACATATTCATTTAAAAGGATAAAAAATAGATCAACTATGTATATATATATAATGTGTTACTCTTTTCTACAAGATTGAATCTGTTTGTGCAGAAAATTAAAACTGAATTGTTTAGTAAAATAACAACGAAAATTCAACATTAAAATGTAACTCATTTCTTTTTTATGAATTTGTTTATTTCTCATTAAATGCTTATGATTTCTTGTAAATAAACATTATTATCATTTTCATCTAATCTTAGTCAGTTTTTATTTATTTACTTTTAATAGCATAAATATTAACTCTTTTATTTTATGAAAGGTTTTTTTTTGTATTACAATCTAGGTTTTAAAAGAAGCCATTATTTACTTATTTTTTTTATGCAGATTTCTACGGGTAACTTTAGACGATTGTAATTGGCTCAAGTAGAATCCGATCTTCAAAAATAATTCACAACGCAAATTTTATTTTTCTTTAATTGATAGGTAATCTGACTAATAAATATATTTTTTAGTATATATTATTACACCTGATCCTTAGAGCCATTGGTGCAAAATAAATACTATACGTCTCGGATAAATAATTAATATTTAGCCTACCTATTCCTAAAATACAATGTAGCAGTAAATTCTAAGTAAGATGAATAAGACTTCATCTTAAAAAAATTTAAGAGGTTGCTCTGTAGCATTCCATCATTATTTATTAAATTTTATAATATCCAAATATGGAATTTAGTGTTTTCCTTAACGAAATCATTTTCGAAATTTCATCATGTTATGTATTATAATGAGAATCTAAATTAGACTTTCCTAGTTTTCATCCCGAAACTCCTTTAAGTAATCTGTAGTTCTCAAATAGGTCATGTTTTACGTAATCTATAAATAAAAAATTCTGGAAGAAGTGTCCTATTGCATACCAAAATCATGTTGCAAATTCATCGTTACACATCAACCAACATATAAACGACAGACCAAAAAAAATGACAATTCTAGTAACAAAGACCTTGAGTGTTGCTTGTAACAAAAGAAGGTCTTTAAAGCATGTGGAATTCATCAAAAGTATCGCTAAAAAGAGTACGATATCGTTAGCGAGAATCACTCAACACAGAAATAAATATTGGTGAAATCGGACCATTAAAATGCTTCGTTAAATTGAGGAAAATGATAAGTCGAGTATTGTCAAATCAGGGTTTTACTGTAATATAAAACAGCTAAGATTTTGTGTGATTATACTCTAAGTTATTGGACCTAAAAGAAACATGTCAACCCATACCGTTCCACTGTCACACTGCATCACACATTGTGTACACCTCTTGAGTGTGACTTGTGACAATAGTGAAAGCACTTTTTAATTGATTTTCACATTCTTATGTTTCAACCATTCAAAACAAACATCACACATCATTTTAGTGTAGAAAAAAAAATTGCACATTGATGTACTTAAGTTAATAGTTTAAAAGTAATTCAGTTTTCATACCTTCAAAGTTGAAAGTCTTATAAAAATTAATTGTTACTAAAAATCGTCAGTGGAAAATTCATTTACATTATCTTTTTCTGTTTTTTAGGGTTTCGTTTATCTCACAAAATCCGCTATGTTGTCTTATCTGTCCGTCACAGAGCTGGTTCTCGGAAACTATATAACTTACAGACTTGAAATTTTGTGGACTTATAGTTGAATACCTACTATGAAACTCAAAATCATAAAATTTTAAAAAGTCGTATTATTGTAATACAGAGAGATGAAAAACCAAAAATCTAACAGCATTTTCCCTTTAATTTAACCTTTTAGGTAGCTTTCAATACAAAAAAGTATAAAGCTACCTATTGCAGCCGTTCGGAGGAAAGCAGTTCCGGAAAATTTCGATATATTTTCACCGATCATGACCCCCAGACCCCAAAACCACCCTCCGTTCAAATGTTGATTTATATATATATATATATATATATATATATATCTCCATATATATATATATATATCTGACCTATGTCATACGGTAACGTTCGTATTCATAAATCAATTTTGATGAAACTAATTGTGTGTATTAAGGTCACCAATGTCTCGACCGAGTTCGTTGGCCAGCTTGGTCCGCCATTTTGTTTCAAGATGGCGGCCATTTAAAAATTTAAAACTAAAATTAATATACAAAAAAGTTAAAAATTCAAGTTTATTTTTTAATTACGTGTTAGGCCTTGATACAAGTATTCCAGAGCATTTTTTGGTTTACCTCTATCTTAAAAAATGGCTGAAATAGAGCAGTTTGAAATTCTAGGGTGGCTGACATTTTGAAACAAGACAGCACATTACAAAAATTTTCATTGTTGTAATAATTTTCTCAATCATACGCATAAAACTATATATTCATATCCGTTAGCGCCAAATTCTCGCCAAACTTGGCGACATTTGGCGAAATATCGCCAAATTTGGCGACCAAAATAAGTCTCCATAAATGAAGCCAATTTGGCTATTGCTGAATAATTTGGCGAATTTCTTATTCAGATTCAGTATTAACGAATCCTTTGTAAACGTTTCTTTGCATTTTAACTTGCTGTTTTCGTGTAACATTAGCTAAAATTTTAAAACGAAGATATAGGAAAGCTACCTTTTCCTCCCGGTACAGGCCGGAAGGACTTTTTTTCGTTATAGCAGTTGTCAACAATTAAAAATCCACAGTAAAATTCTTTCTAGAATAAATAATTTTCTATTGAAATATTTCCCCATGAAAAATGAAAATGAAATAAAAAGTTTCAGCAATTGAAAAAAGATTAATATGACGTCATATTGGTAATTTTAGGGACATTTTCAAACATTTCTCAATAATACAAGGGGTATGAGTATGTGTAAATACAGAAAGCAGGTTATTATGATGCCCTTATAGAATTAAAAAGAAAATTAATCTGACGTCTAACATTTTGAAGATCACTATACAACATGTTCAATTTTGAAATTGATTTTTTTATATTGCATTTAGTCCACATGACAGATATTATTATGACAGAGTATAAAAACGGGTTTCGCCCACTATCGGACAGCTTCAGATTTTCGAAAAAACGAGAAAAATAGACCGGTAAATTTTTACTTTATAAAAAACTGACTATTTTTTTTATGAAATTTATTTCGATTTATTAAAGGAAGGATAAAGTGTTTTGTAAGGAATATTAAACGAAACCCTTTGTGCGATCTTCGATCACACTTACCCACTTGTTATTTTTTTTAACAGTTCCTCTTTTTGAAATATATCTCTTTGACTAATGGAAATTTGATGTTTCTTTGACAAATAGTGAAATTCTTGTTTCAAGGCATATATTAAATTCATGCATTAAAATTTATAGTTCTCAAAAATCCAATTTTTCCGCTAAAGATTTCACAATGTTTTGATTGCTTTTTTAAAGATTGTATCAAGTTTCGGCTGAAACTTTGCCAGATTCAAAAATAAAAACTTTAAAAATTCTAAGAGAATACGAAAAAATTGCGGCATGGTTTTGACTCAGATTGTATAAATCAAAAATGTTAGTTCAGATTTGTTAGTAACGCGCTATTTTTTCAATTCTTTATGAATTTATGGAATATATCATAATGACAAATACATTTTATCTTACTTAAATTAAATTATGTAAACTATTTTTAAATTAACATTTATACGTTAGTGTAAAATACAATAACTAACTAACCGATGAAATATAATTTATGATTTGTTTTTTCTACTACAAGGCAATTTCCTTCTTGTAATGTCTTTTAGAAGTATATTTACTTGTCATGCAAAGTTTGACAAAATGTAATTAAAATAGGAAATGTTTTTTTAGTTGTGTTATTTTAAATCACACAGTTTGTTAGATAACACATGTTTTCATGTTGTGGGCAAATTATTTGAAATTTAAATATTATTTTACCATAAATAATAACTTTTTTATGATATATATATCACTATTTCAGGCTTCATTTTAAGGCATATTAATTTATACATATCTTTTAAAATTAAGAAATAAATAATTTAAAATACATCTTTTTTTAGAAAACAGCAACACAAATAAACAACAGATATCAAAGAACATTTTGCATATTATTTAAATTGTGAGAAAAAAAATATTCATGCAAAATGTTGTAGTGTTTAAAATATGACATTATAATGGGACATTACACCACTGGTCCAAACACATTATTTTCAGAATTTATAGTACATAAAATAGAGAGCTTGAAAAATTTATAAAAATAAATTTTAATATTTGTTGCGCGAGTAAATATTTTATTTTAACAAGTATGCATCAGATTGTATCCCTCAGTAAGGTAAAATTAGAATTGTTGTACATTTGGCCATTATCTTTGGAAATATATTTTGGGTAATTTCTTGTCATTCGTTTGCAGAAATAACTTCATATCCAAAATATTAAATATACACCTAAGGGGTCTCATACCTTTTGAAATCTTTCTATCGCCAGTGAAAAGTGATGTGGTTTCAAGTTCTCATAAATTTGTAAATACTTAGTGAAATTACATAAACTTTTGTAATGCAGGGTGAATCTAAACTCTTGGGCAAAATTTTAATGGGGGATAGTACACATCAAGACAAACAATATTAAATAGGACACTAAGGGTCCCAAACGTCTTCCGAAGAAGATAAGCGCCATTAAAGTTTTGGGTCCAAAATTTCAAATGATTATAAAAAACGGAAAAATTGGTCGATTCGTTTGCAATTTTCGCTAAAACTATTCTTTATGTCAGTATTTTCTTAAAAATAAATTTTAAAGATAAAGTTCAAAAAATGCCGATAGAGAGCGCTTTAGACTTTCGAGTAACGAAAAACTATTTTTTACCGTTATTTTTTGTATCTCATGAAATGCTTTCAAAAGCTTAGACTTAAATTTTGAGCTCAAAATCTGAATCGTTGGGAGTGATTAAGTAGCGCAAACTGAACTGTGTTCAGGAGTTGAAATTTGAAACACCTCTCTCCCCCCCACACTCCTGAACACAGTTCAGTTATTCCCGATCTTGGTGTCGTAGACCCGGCAGAGATGATATGAGTTGTAATTTTCCAACTGGACGAAAAATATCCGGGCCAGGATTCGAAACTGGTATCTCTTGACTGAAGCTGCCATGCTCTATCAACTGAGCTATCCCGGTTGAATCTGAGGGGCCGGCCCTCCAGATTCAAGAGGGATAGCTCAGATGGTAGAGTATGGCAACTTCAGCCAAGAGATCCCAGGTTCGAATTCTGGCCCGGACATTTTTCCTGCAGTTTGAAAATTACAACTCATATCATTTCTTTACCAATTTGAATAATTGTGTTAAAATTAATCCAGGAGAAACTACTACCCCCTACACGTAAAATAAACGATAGAGTAATGACAAAGTTTATTCATAACAGACATGAGCAATTTCTCCGCGCAAATAAAAAAGAAACAATTTGATGTATGCATGTAGTGCGCAATATGAATGAAGGTTGACACGTAGAAAATTGTACACGCATGATGTTCATGAGGAATCACAAAAACTGCTCGAAAGAGTGCCCACCAGAAACGATGCAGGCCGCACACCGCCGGCGGAGGGAGTTGCGAATACCCCGGTCATCTCCCAGATATCGCCTGCTACGACGGCAATCATCGCAACCAGGTCCTCGTCGGAGTCGACGGTAAAAAAAATAGTTGTTCATTACTCCAAAGTCTAAAGCACCATCTATCGGCATTTTTGAACTTTATCTTTAAAATTAATTTTTAAATAATTTTTTATTTAATTTTGTCATCCCTCTATCGTTTATTTTACGTGTAGGGGGGAGTAGTTTCTTCTTGGTCTACGACACCAAGATCGGTAATAACTGAACTGTGTTCCTGGGGGGGCTCAAATTTCAACTCCTGAACACAGTTGAGTTTGCGCTACTTAACCACTCCCAACGATTCAGATTTTGAGCTCAAAATTTAAGTTTAAGTCTAAGCTTTTGAAAGCATTTAATCAGATACAAAAAATAACGGTAAAAAATAATTGTTCGTTACTCCAAAGTCTAAAGCGCCCTCTATCGACATTTTTAAAAACTTTTTCTTTAAAATTTATTTTTAAGAAAATACTGACATAAAGAATAGTTTTAGCGAAAACCGCAAACGAATCGATCAATTTTTCCGTTTTTTACAATCATTTGAAATTTTGGACCCTAAACTTTAATGGCGCCTATCTCCTTCGGAAGACGTTTGGGACCTTTAGTTTCCTATTTAATATTGTTTGTCTTTATGTGTACTATCACCCCTTAAAGTTTTGCCCAAGAGTTTAGATTCACCCTGTATATTTAAGCCATATTTCAGGCTTTATAAAATGTAAAAATAAACACATATAATATAATATAATAGTTTTAAAAATTCAGTTAGTATTGCAATCAATCCGCACGATAACTTGACTTAGAATGAATATATGTATATAAAACTTATGCTAAAATGACCTTTAAACTGTATTTTATAAAATGAATTAGTGATATATAAATTAATTGACAGAAACTACTTAAAAAGTTCAATTTGAAAAATAGGAAAAAATAATTAAAAAATAGTTAATTAGTCATTAAAAAATAATGAAGATATTTAACTATCCCAACAATATTAATTCTAGTTTAGCGGTCATCCTTTATTTTCATACATTAATTCTAAATTAAATTATCGTCCGGATTGGGACATATCACGTGAAAAAATTTGAAATATTAACTGATATTTTTTAAATTATTATATTATATTATAAGTGTTTATTTTTACATTTAATAAAGCCTGCAATATGGTGTAAATATATTACAGAGGTTTGTGTAATTTCAATAAGTATTTAAAAGGAGAAGAACTCTAAACATCTCTTTTCACTGGCGGTAGAAAGATTTCAAAAGGTATGAGACCCATTAAACTCCTATTAAATTCGAAATCAGATAATATCCAGCCAACGCATTACGAAACATTCATTACTACGCATACATATTTTCTGATTATTTCGCAGATATTCGATGTCCACTGTACAGGCGTCAAAGCCTCCTATATCATTAATATATTTGTTTCTATTATTTTCAATCTATAAATTTCTTAGTACATTTCTTTAACATGTGTAGTAAGAACTTACTTTGGAGATTACACTTTGAAAATATTGGTGGCAAATATTTTAAAAACCAAAAGTCGCAAGGTCTCTGCGGCATCTGACTTTCCACTATGTTGCTACTTTCCCAATCACAAACGCGCTCTAGAACTAAATATCTCTTACTATACGTATGTTTTAAGGGATATATTGCGAAACTTAAAAATTATGGCAGAAGAAGCATTCAATAGCATTTATTGGGAAGAATCACTTCGTGCAAAATAAACGTCACGTTAGGCAATTACATGTATAATGTACTTCTATCTTGCTAAACTGTAACATACATTTCGTTTTAATGAATTGAAGTTGTAGCCTTCTAACCCGATTAATTAAATGACAAATATGCTTTTTCTGTCGTCATGTTATGACAATCGACAGATAACTTTTTGTTGTTTTTTGCTTGAGATGATAAAACAGTATAGGATTTATGACACAGTAACCTTTAACTGATCCAAAATTTGTTTGTGTAGAACAGAGGTTCCAAAAGTGTGCTCCGCGGCGTTCCAGGAAATTAAACAAACATGAAAGAAATTAGCATATTGCAAGGTAAAATCTTTTTTAAAGTATGTAGGAATTTTGTGTGTGTGTGTGTGTGTGTGTCAAAAATAAATACGTCTATTACTGGGTTGAAAAATACTGTATATATATTTTTTAAATCATAAAAATTTGCATTATACACATATTTATTTTCGTTATAATATTTTTGGTTTGAACTACTTTATTTTATGTTTCTGCATTTAATGTGTTTTAAAAATTCGATTCAAAATAAGCTACAAGAATTAGTATTTTGAATCGAATTCACAACGTGAATCGAAAGAGCAAAGGCGCACTAGTGCTTTTATTTCTGCTTGTCGAACAAAAGGGAGGGCAGTTTTGTTCTTTGGAGCTCCGCCTATTCATTTGTTTATATTTAGTTCTTTTTTGCTTAGTAACCAGTGCAAAACAATTCAACCACATTTTTCACACAAAATTTTTATGCGTTATTGCTCCTCACACTTTGTGAACAGTAAAAAAAAATCTATCGGCATTTAATCTCTATCTCTATAAAAGAGTAAGTGTCTGTCTGCCTGCCCGCGGATTTCTCCGTAATTATAACACCTAGGACTCTAAAATTTTTGTCATGTGTAGATGTTGTCACCGGACAGTATACCTCGGGGCCGGATTTTTAAATTTTAATTTAGATTTTTTTTTTTTTAATTAAAACGTGTATATGGAATTTTGGGTTCGAGGCTATTTCAAGCTCTCCCAACGAAGCGACAGCAAACGTGCATATGACATTCTGGTTTGAGGCTATTTACAATCCGCCAATGCGAGCAGGCGAAAGGTCTGTCCATACCCCAAACATTCACCGCTCGGAGCTTATCCGCCAATGAGAGCAGGCGAAATTTCTGTCCACAGCCCCAAACATTCACTACTCGGAGCTTTTAGCTTGGCTAACAAGATCAAACAACAGTTTTTACTGTTGAGCTATAGTTTTATATTTTTAAACATTTTAGTATTGTAAAACATATTTTATACTAATTTAAATTCCCGTAAGTTAGTTTCTTTAGTTTCTGTTCCTTTTTATATATTTATTTTAAGTTTCCGTAAGTTATAGTTTATTTACTTTCTGTTCAGTGAAGTGTAAGATGAAATAGGCCTAAACCCAGTGACAGAACTATTTTCGTGTGTCTGCAACGCTAATAATATTTCAAAAATAGTTTGAAATATGCAATATATATCATATAAGTTCCCAATAGTTAGTTCTGTCACTGGGATTTAGGCCTATTTCCTCTTACGCTTCACTGAACAGAAAGTATATCTTCATGTATCTGCAACGCTTATAATATTTTAAAAAAAACTATTCTTGACTGTATTTTTAGTTAGTTTGTTTCCTTTTTTAACATTTTTAGTATGAAAATATTCTGTAAATAATTTGTGCAATGCTTAAAATATTTAAAAAAAACTGTTTTTGACTCTATTTTTAGTTAGTTTGTTTCATTTTTTAACATTTTTAGTATGAAAATATTCAGTAAATAATTTGAGTTCTTGGGCGGTTAGGAATCCATTGTGATTTATTTTTTACCTCATACTTACAAATTAAATATTTTTGATGGAAACAAAAACAATTTACATTAAATTTTTGACGATTTATTTATTGTTTACAATTTTTTTCCTGTAATTGTTTTGGACTACATTTTTAGTTCCCGAGAATGGTGAATTCATAAGATGCGATAAATTGTTAAGATGTATGTTCTCATTAAGATTTGTTATTGAACTCCATTTAAGAACCATTTTTAACTCCATTTAAGAAGTTTCATTTAAGAACTTTTTTAGTCGCCCAAGAATCTAATGTTTTTCTTAAACTTTACTTAGAATAAAATGAAAACATTCAGTAAATAATTATTAAATTGTTTTGATGAACTGATTGGAAATTCCAAATGCGTGAAATATTTATGATTTGCATTTTGTGACATGAGTTTCATAAAAATCACACATGAATGGACTCTTAATCACCTGAGAACGGAAATTATTTGCTGAATGTTTTCATTTTTTTGGAAGTAAAGTTTAAGAAAAGCAGTCGATTCTTGGGCGACTGAAAATATTCTTTAATGAAACTGATTTGCTGAGCTGTTTCTATGTATTCATTATTTTTTTGTTGGGGCGTTTTTGAGTGATGTTTATGACTTCATAGATAGAAACAATATTTACTTAATGTCTTACTTTTTGATAAAACTAACATATAGGACAAAATTAGCACTCGCCAATCGGCGAATAATACTGAAAATTTGTCGATTGACTGTTTTGTCACCACTGGCAATCTTATTAGTCACACTCGCCAATTTTTTTCCCCTGCTATCTTTTGATGTATTTCAAAACCATTTGGTAAGTTTCACATCCCCCCCCCAAAAAAAAAACAAAACAAAACAACAACAAATATTTGACAAATTGTGATTTTTTTTTTCGAAACCATTTGCTTTTTTTCCCTGTTAAAAAACCCCTTTCACAACTCAGCCAAGTCATCAAAAAAGCCTTTAAAGTTCAGCGCAATATGCAAAAAGAACTGTCTTTCCGTGTCAGCGCATCTGCCTTTATAAATCAGCGAACGCACCAACAAACATCTCGCAACATGGCTACTAAACTCGCAGCAGCTGGCGAACGCCTGCATACGAAGAATTTCTCTCGCTGTATCTTCTTCCATCGGCGCGCGAGGTAGTGGTAATACCGGATATTTTTCGACCAAGCTTCCTTCACTCGGAATGGCATCGCATCTGAATGACTAGTGGTTTTTTCAACGAGCGGTGTGTTGCATGCTATAAAAGGACGTGAAAAAGAAGGGTGGATTCCATTCATTTTCGAGAATTTTCTCGTATGAGGAACCACCCTAGTGAGTTTATATGTTTATGGAAAGTGAATGTTTTGTATTATATATCAGTGCAGTAAAAATTCATCTTTTAGTCTCAAGAATGTGTTCTCAAGTTATAAAGTGATTTATGTGTGAAAAATCTGTCTACAAATTTTAAGTATGTGATCGACATCTAAAAAATAGTGAAAGTGTAAGAATTGTGAGTCTTCAAAAGAAATCTTCTGTTCGTCAGTGTAAGATGATGTTCAGTGTAAAAATGTGCTTTCTGCTAGAACAAGCTTTTCTTCAGTACCGATATTAAGTATCTATGTTTTTTAATTAAAATTAATTGTCCATGGATGATATAAGATTTAAATGTTCATAATTTAAACGCAGTTATTTAGCCCACATGTATGATGTGTGAACAACCGTGAAATATATTAATTCGAATGCATCTTTTAAAATATAAATATTAAATTAATTGTGTAACCTTAAAATATGTTTTATATATAAATAAATTAATCGAGAATAATCTCTAAAGTATTATTATTTTTCGTTTAATTAGCATGAAGTGTTTTATAATATGTACTTTTAGTTTTCAGCTATTTCAGGTTGTTGCTCGGGATGCTAAGGTGGTTTGTTATTGTGGCCAACATTTATTGGTACGAAATCACTATTTCGATCAGGTTTAAGATTTTAACTTCTGTTCCCTTTTGAACATTTAATCGTGTGCCCCTTTAGTTTATTTTTATTTTGCACCATGAAGCCCTTTTCCATCAGCCAAATTTATCATCATTTTTTATCATTTGGTGCCGCGTGCAAAAGTAAAATTTAATAGGTTGAGAATCTGGTCTCCACAATAGCTTCCTGAGTATATTTTTACAAAAATATACACACCATTTATTATATTTTTATCTGCGATTTTTTTAAATGCATGAATTATATATCTTAAGGTATTTATGATTTTATATATGTATTGTAATATTGATATTGTGCAATTGCATGTTAGGAATGTGTAAATTTTAAGTTTCCCTTCCCCCCTCCTCCCCCTTAAAAGTCTATATTTTGACATTTATTTCTGTTATTTACTATGGCTCGTAAAGGGATCATAGATTTAAGTTTGTCTTCATCCATTCCCACTTTTAGCGGAACTTCTGATGAAAATGTTGAATATTTTGTCGGACAGGTTAGAGATGTAGCAGTATTAGAAAATTGGCCCGTAAATAAAAGAATTTTAATTCTAAAATTAAATTGTAGAGATGCTGCCCAAAAATTTCTAATTGACTCCCCGCAGGTAGCTAACATTCAAAATTTTGATGAATTGGCTGAATTATTAATTAAAAAATTCAAAAGATGTCAACCATTTGATGAGATACAATCAAAATTTAATAACATCAGGCAAAAACCAAATCAGTCAATTCAGAGCTTAATTGATGAAATAAACTCTTATGCAGTAAAATATTTATCAAAGATAGATATACAAACTAGGGATTCAAATGAATTCATTGATTCCATCAAATTGAACAAAATTTTGGATGCTGTTAGGCCTGAAATTAAGGTCGAAATTCTTAAATTAGGTCCAAAAAATTACTTAGAGGCATGTAAACATGCAATTAATGTAGAAAAGGCTCTTGAGGCTCAAGAAGTCATTATTAACAACAATATGTGTCAAAACTTTGAACTAAATTCAATAATGCAAAGCCAGTTAGAGGGTAACAAACAAATTCAACAGTTAAAGGAAGAATTGGAAAGAGTAAAATCTGAAAATAATGCTAGCAATTCTTTTCGACAAAGTCACAATGAAAGAGTCCAATGTCATATATGTGGAAAAAGTCATGTGACAACAAAATGTTGGTATTTTCCACAGGGTAGAAATTCCCGCAGCAATAATTTCAATCATAACCCCAACAATATTCCTATTTCTAGAGGTAACAGCAGTGGAAGGAATTTTGGCAATTATAGAAATAACCGTAGAAATCACCCATATAGGCGTAGAAATCATTTAAACTTATAGATGGTTCTTGTAGTAAAAATAGATCCCATTTCACAAGGACCAATAATTATAAAATTGTTAGGGATGAAAATCTATTGGAATCTGTAAATAATTCAGAATCAATTGAAAATTCAAAATCTAGTAACAATTCAGATTCAAATTCTAGTGAGGAAAATTTAGAAGTAAATGATAATTTAAAATCTGTAGAAGAAAATTCAAATTTAAATGAAAACTTAAACTCTGTAAATGAAATTCAAAATTTTGATAATGTAACAATTCAAAATAATTGTGAAGATCTTGAAAATCTCCATGTAATGTCGTGTAATTTCGATAATAATACAAATCACCTTCCTATTATTAAGCTTAAATTTGGTAATTTAGAGGTACCCGCCCTTCTCGATACCGGTGCAAATCTCTCGCTGGTGCAACCAGGCATCTTAGCAGAAATTAAGCAACAAGCGAAAGTTGAGCATATTTCTAGAGCAGTCAAAATTAAGACCCTTAATAATACCACTATCCCGTATTTGTCAGCAGTCAATATAAAGTTCAAAATGAAAACTCGTTGGTTTCATAACATATTTTTTGTCACTCAGAGTAACTGGAATTGTAACTACCAAATAATTTTAGGGTATGACTTCATTCAGAGAAACAAAATTCTAATTGACACATTCAATAAAAGACTTTCCATCAACAAGACCCATTTTGAATTTGAAGAAACTTCTCCGCAGATTAAAGAAAATACTGTAATTAATGATAATGATAAACCTCAAATTAATGTAATTGCTAAAGCTATAAATAACATTAAAATTAAACCTAATTCATTTGAGATAATTAAATTGGAATTTCCACAGGGTATTCATAATTCTAAAAGAGTCATGTTAACCCCATTAAAAGTCTCGCAGAAGTGCCATATTGAAAATTCTTTGCATACTGTTGAGGACAACAAATATATTTTGACAATTGTTGAGAATAAAACTAATGTTGCATCATATATACGTAAAGGTCAAAAACTAGGAAATGTAGAAATGTTTGAAGATGACGAGGAAATCCAACCTACTGAGGACCAAATTCTTCAAATCAATAGTTTAAATTTAGAAGAGATTAGTAATTTGAGACAGACAGAACTTTCAGAATCTGATTTTAATCTTAAACATTTAGATGAAAAAGAGAGAAAGGAGATTTTGGAATTATTAATGAACAACTTTAAAGTATTTTCTAAAAGTTATAAAACTCTTGATTCAACTGATGCAGTCAAACCCGAATTTAAATTAATGCACAATTTCCCAATTCAAACTAAACCATACCCTATTCCAAAAATTGCCAAACAGTTTGCACAAGAAGAGATTAAAAAATTGTTAGATGCTGGTTTAATTGAACATTCTTCCTCCAGTTATAATTTCCCTGTTATATTTGTCAAAAAGAAACCAATTCCAGGCACCTCTCCTGAAGAAATCAAATTTCTCATGGTAGTGGATTATAGACTGTTAAATAGCATCACTGAATCTTACACTATATGTTTGCCAAAAATTTCAGAAATTCTGCACAGTATTGCTGGCAAAAGGTATTATTGTGTGCTTGATTTGAAGTCGGCATTTTTTCAGATAAGATTGCAGGAAAAAGATAGGGAAAAATTAGCATTTTGCTGCGAGATTGGTAACTACCAGCCAAAAGTCCTACCTTTTGGAAGTCGCAACTCAACTTCATATTTTCATACACTAATTTCTAAATGTTTATCTAGCTTAAAAGGACCAAATTTACAATTCTTTCTTGATGACATTATTGTCGCTGCAGACAGCATATCTGAAATTAAAGCCTGGTTACAGAAGGTATTCGATAAGCTCATCCAATTCAACTTAACTTTAGACCCTGCAAAGCTTCAGATTTGTCAGAAAGAAATAACTTATTTAGGATTTAATGTCAGTGCTGATGGTTTTTCTCCTTCAGAGGATAATGTAAACAAAGTTTCAAAATTTCCCATACCCAAAAATGTAAAGCAAGTTCAACAGTATATTGGTTGTTTAAATTATTTTAGGCACATGGTTTATAAATATGCTGAAATTGCTAAGCCAATTATTAATTTAACCCGTAAAAATGTTCCATTTGTCTGGACTTCAGAGTGTCAGGAAGCTTTTGATATTTTACAAGATCAAATTCTAAATAAACCCCTTCTTAAAAACATTAATTTTGATATTCCATTGTATTTAGTAACTGATGCTTCAAAAGTTGCATTTTGTGGAATTTTAATGCAAAAATACAATGAGAAATTTTATCCTGTTGAATTTTTTTCAAAACAATTCAATCCAGCTCAGTCTAGATATCCTTCCATCCAAAGAGAATTGTACACAATATTGGCATCTGTCAAGCATTTTCGTGAAGAATTATATGGAAAAAATTTACCATATATACCGATGCAAAATCATTAACATATCACATGGAACTGGACAATCAGAGTGAGATTGTAGCTAGGTGGCTTCTGTATCTGGATCAATTTCACTATGAGATAGATCACATTCCTGGTGTTATTAACCCTGCTGATTATTTATCTAGAGCATATAAAGATGAAACCTTAAATGTAAATAATATTAATATTTTTCAAAGTAATTCAAATTTAGATCATAATAATATTGTAAATAATCAACAAAATGATGAATTTATTAAGGAAATTATTCAAAAATTAAATGATAATGATGAGGAAACTGCAAATAACTATTATATTGATTCAGAAACTAAAATTGTAATGATAAAAATTTTCCCCAAGAAGCCGTTAAAGAAAAAAAAGTATCTCAGTAGAATTTTAATTCCAAAATCTTTAATTAAGGATTGTTTGGAAGTTGCTCATGCTCCTCATTTTGGCACTCAAAAAACCTACAATTTTGTTCGCAAAATCTATTCTTGGAAAGGAATGTTTAAGGACACTAAAAATTTTTGTAGCAATTGTGAAAGATGTTTAAAAGTTAAACCTAAACCTACAAATACTGTCACTAAAATGATTCCAAAAGCTGATTTAGCTCCAGGTGAGATAATAGCTTTAGATATTGTAGGAAAACTTCCTAGATCTCATGACAACAAATTTTTTATTTTAACAATAGTTGATCATTATTCCAGGTATCTTGAGGCAATCCCATTAAGCAATACCACTTCTAAAACTATAATTAATCAACTTAATATATATTTTTCCAAATTCGGGATCGCTAGGACTGTTTTGACTGATAACGGACCATATTTCCGTTCAGATGAATTTGAAGATTATCTTAAGACTATGGATATTAAGCATAGAAAGAGTTCAATCTATTATCCGCAGAGTAATGGTTTAATCGAGAAAATTCATCTTTCTATGAAAAACAGCATAGCAGCACTTTCTGATCAAGTATTCGAGTGGTCAGATAGACTATTATTTTTTAAACTTCATTATAATTCCTCTAAGCATGCAGTAACTCAATTTTCACCGGCTGAACTATTCTTGGGCAGAGAACTCAATATACCTCTAAATATTTTTGAAAAACCAAAAGTTGCTGAAGAATATAGTAAATATCTAACAAAATTACAAAGTCATTTTCAGGAAACTAGAAAATTATTTAAGGAAAATGAAACTAGTTATTTTAATTATCACCAACAATATGTGAAGGGCAGAAGTAAACCTTCCTTAAATACTGGTGATGAAGTTTTTCTTGTAGATTTTAAACATCATACTGCATTACAACCTAGATATAATGGACCACATGTAATTGACAAAAAATTGAGAAATGATAATTATTTGATAAAAATTAATGAAGATGGTCATGAATATGTAAAAAAAGTTCATGTCAGTAAAATTTTCCCAAAAGTACCATTAAATGATAATATTTGTAACAAAACTGAGGAAAATAAGAATTGAGTAGTGATTCTAATATTGTTGTGAAATATGTGTATGTTCGGAAACTTCAAAGTATATATATACTATGCTCAAGTCAAAATTCTATTTTTAATTTTTTTTTCTATTTCTTCTCTCTCAATGTTTGTTTTCAATATACTGGTAGAATTGATCACTTTGCTAGTGAATAACATTTATTGAAATATTTTTTTTAAAACTTTACCTTTTTAATTTTGTATTTGAGTCAAAAAGGAAAATATGTGAATGATTTCCTCATATGTATTTTCATAATTGTTTAGAATATCTGTGAAATCTTTTTTAAGTTACAAAGTAAATTTCAATATTCATTGAACTTAATTCAGGAAATTGAATAATATATGGTACAATAAAAAGTAGTTTGAAAATGAAAATGTTGAATGTGACAACTCAAAATATATTGCAGAAAGTTAAAGCAATCTAGGTATTTCTGTAGTTTATATTTATTGGTGTGTGTGTATTTTTGTAAATATTTTCATATTCATGCTGGTTAAATATAATTATTGAATTTTTGTATCATATAATGTGTGGTGTATACAATTGTAATGATTACAGTAGCATTGTGTATAAATTTTTTTATTTTTTTCACGAACATTTCTTTAAGTCTGTATGCAGCTGTGAAAATTTCAGTGACTTTTTCGCAAAATTCTCACGAACATTTCTTCATCATTTCTTCATCTGTGTGCATTTGTGAAACTTTCAGTGACTTTTTGCAAAATTTTTTCACGAACATTTCTTCATCTGTATGCATTTGTGAAACTTTGACTTTTTCGCATACTCCAGGACTTTTCACATCAATTTTCAACAATTATCAACTATTCTTCAGAACAGTGTTCGCCTCTTTTTTTGCTGTTGGTGGGGGGAGATGTTAAAAAACCCCTTTCACAACTCAGCCAAGTCATCAAAAAAGCCTTTAAAGTTCAGCGCAATATGCAAAAAGAACTGTCTTTCCGTGTCAGCGCATCTGCCTTTATAAATCAGAGAACGCACAAACAAACATCTCGCAACATCGCTACTAAACTCGCAGCAGCTGGCGAACGCCTGCATACGAAGAATTTCTCTCGCTGTATCTTCTTCCATCGGCGCGCGAGGTAGTGGTAATACCGGATATTTTTCGACCAAGCTTCCTTCACTCGGAATGGCATCGCATCTGAATGACTAGTGTTTTTTTCAACGAGCGGTGTGTTGGATGGTATAAAGTCTCAAGCGAAAGAAGGGTGGTATCCCATTCATTCGAGATTTTTTCTCGTGTGAGGAGCCACCCTAGTTAGTTCTGTGTTTTACTTTAATATGTGATAAGGTGAAGAAATAGAGGTGTATTTAGATCGTGTGCGAAAAATCTGTCTACAAATTTTAAGTATGTGATCGACATCTAAAAAATAGTGAAAGTGTAAGAATTGTGAGTCTTCAAAAGAAATCTTCTGTTCGTCAGTGTAAGATGATGTTCAGTGTAAAAATGTGCTTTCTGCTAGAACAAGCTTTTCTTCAGTACCGATATTAAGTATCTATGTTTTTTAATTAAAATTAATTGTCCATGGATGATATAGGATTCAAATGTTCATTATTTAAACGCAGTTATTTAGCCCACATGTATGATGGGTGAACAACCGTGAAATATATTAATTCGAATGCATCTTTTAAAATATAAATATTAAATTAATTGTGTAACCTTAAAATATGTTTTATATATAAATAAATTAATCGAGAATAATCTCTAAAGTATTATTATTTTTTGTTTAATTAGCATGAAGTGTTTTATAATATGTACTTTTAGTTTTCAGCTATTTCAGGTTGTTGCTCGGGATGCTAAGGTGGTTTGTTATTGTGGCCAACATTTATTGGTACGAAATCACTATTTCGATCAGGTTTAAGATTTTAACTTGTGTTCCCTTTTGAACATTTAATCGTGTCCCCCTTTAGTTTATTTTTATTTTGCACCATGAAGCCCTTTTCCATCAGCCAAATTTATCATCATTTTTTATCATTCCCCTTGATACCATTTGATGAATTTTGAGATTTTTCAACTATTAAATGATGAATTTTGCAATTTTTCAACTATCGATTGATGATTTTTGCTATTTTTCTGCTATCAGTTGATGAATTTTGCGATTTTTCTGCTATCAGTTGATGAATTTTGTGATTTTTCCACTATCGGTTGATAAATTTTGTGATTTTTCCACTATCGGTTGATGAATTTTGATTTTTCCGTTATCAGTTGATGAATTTTTTTTTTTTTTCCGCTATCGATTGATGATTTTTGTTATTTATCGACTCTTTATTAACGAATTTCAAGCTTTTTTTTTCCATGAACGTTCAACAAATCGCACACGCTCTTTCCGCTGACGTTCGAATTGCGCACTTTATTTCCACTGTCGTTCGACGAATTTTGCAATTCTGTTCTGCAATTATTAGATGAATTTTGCAATTTTTCTCACGTGATTATTTGATGAATTTTGATATTTTTTTCTGAGACTATATGACGGATTTCTCAATTTTTTTTTTTTTTTACGACAATTTGACAAAAAAAAAATCTGTAATAATTTTGCGAATTTCGCTATATTTTTCGAGATTGATTGACAAATTCTGCTATGTATTTCCATGATTCCTTGACAATTTTTTTTTTTTTTTTTTTTTTTTTTTTTTTTTTTTTTTTTGTGGTCATTTCATGAATTTTGTGATTTTTCTTCAACTGACAAATTTTGCGATTTATAACCGAGACAATTTGCAGAGTTCTATCACAGGGGTTTAGGCCTATTTCAATTAAGCGAAATTTTTGAGTATTTATTGTAATTTACAAAAAAGTAAATAAACAACATGAAGAAAATCCGGCTATTTTTCCCCCCTTGCCAATAAATAAATACTCAAAAATTTAATGTAAGATGTATGTTTTCATCAAAACAAAACTATTTAATTTGTAAGTATGAGGTAAAAAATAAATCACAATGGACTCCTAATCGCCCAAGAACTGAAATTATTATGAATGTTTATATAATTGAATGTTTTCCTTTTATAGAAAGTAAATTTCAAGAAAATCATTTGATTCTTGGGTGACTAAAAATGAAACAAACTGTCTAAAAATACAGTCAAAAACAGTAATAGGAAGACAGATTGTAAATGACAATGAATAAATACTCAAAAATTTTGTGGAAGATTTATGTTTTTATCAAAATAAAATAACATACAAAATGAAATAGCTTCTATTACTTTTAAAAAGGAAATAAAAATAAGTAAATTATAGTTTGATATAAATAAATATTGATACACGTTATTAGCATTGCAGACACATGAAGATAGTTCTGTCACAGGGGTTTAGTCCTATTTCAATTAAGCGAAAATTTTGAGTATTTAATGTTATTTACAAAAAAGTAAATAAACAACGGGTTCCATGTAACACGTAATTACTGATGTCATAATTAATTAGCACTGCAACTGTAGCAATAATAGATTTATATGATATATATATTGCGTATTTCAGACCATTTTTGAAATATTATTAGCGCTGCAGATACATGAAGATATATTTTCTGTTCAGTGAAGTGTAAGATGAAATAGGCCTAAACCCCAGTGACGGAACTAACTAATGGGAACTTAATATGATATATATTGCATATTTCAAACTATTTTTGAAATATTATTTCAATTGTTAGTTGCAGACACACGAAGATAGTTCTGTCACTAGGTTTAGGCCTATTTCATCTTACACTTCACTGAACAGGAAGTAAATAAACTAACTTACGGAAACTTAAATTAATAAAAACAATAAATTTCACAATATATGGAATGATACATGTAGTTAGCGCAGGCAAATTTTTTATAATGCCTAAAAGATAGGCTTTTGGTTTAACATAAAATAAACATAAAATAAATATTTGATCCTTTGGCGAAATTTGCGTTTTCCCGCGATCCTTTGATGAAATTTGCATTTTTCCGTGATCCTTTGGCGAAATTTGCGTTTTCCTCGCGATCCTTTGATGAAATTCGCATTTTTCCGTGATCCTTTGACGAAATTTACTTTTATAATGATCCTTTTACAATATTCGTGTTTTCTCTGCAGCCTTTTGATTAGATTCATGTTTTTTTAGCGATCCTTTTACAAAATTCGTGTTTTTTCAGCGATACTTTGATGAAATTCGTGTTTTTCTTGCGAACCTTTGACGAAATTCGCGTTTGCCAGCGATTCTTTGATAAAATATGCTTTTTTCTCCTATGATAGGGAAAAGCGGATTAGAATAGTTAGATAGGGAATAGATAAAGGGGGGGGGGAGGAACGACTTTTTATTTAATATCGCATTTATTCTACATCAACATCCTCTCACCACCAGGGGGTGCTTTGATATCTGTTTCTATGGGCTGGATCACGACGGTGTATGGCTCTTTCCACTCGACATCAATAGAGATTACCGATTTTAGTTCGGATTTTCACCACAGGGGGTGCTTTCATATCTTTGGTTCTATGGGCTGGATTACGACGGGGTATGCCTCATTCGACTCGACATCGATAACCTTAATGATTTCAGTTATGTTCGTATAGAACATATTGGGCACGCTGGTGGTGGAAGGTGTAACTAAAGGATTTTGCAGCTAACTTGGGTTCTATGGGTCACATCACGACATGATTTGGCTCATTCAACACAACATCAATAGAGCTTACCTATTTTAGTTCTGAGCTTCACCACCAAGGGGCGCTTTCCTATCTCTGTTTCTATGGGCTGGATCACAATGGGGTATGGCTCTTTCCACTTGACATCGATAGAGCTGACTGATTTTAGTTCGGATTTTCACCATTAGGGGTGCTTTCCTATATCTGGTTCTGTGGACTGGATCACGATGGGATATGGCTCATTCAACTCGACATAGATAGAGCTTATCGATTTTCACCACCAGGGGCGCTTTTCTATCTCTCGTTCTATGGGCTGGATCATGAAGAGTATGGCTCTTTCCATTCAACTTACGGTAATGTATGGGAGTGTGTATGGTACGCCCAGTGTTTGCTGTCTAAGATAGTGGGGCCTCCAACATTAGATTTGTTTAAAAATAAAAAAATTGTTCAACACTGATTTCAGGTACATTTAAGGTTGTTGGCACGGGCAGCGCCGGGCGGGTAAGCTAGTATTTGTATATATTGTATATTGTATTATTTTTTTTAAATTTTAATTTCCTAAAACTGTTTATTTTATTTTTATTAAATTTTTGTTATTTAAATCTTCTATCCTATTTTTCATAATTTTATTTAATTTTCAAAACAATGTTTGTTGCAGAAAACGATCTTGCAGAAGATCTTGTATCATTCAAAGCCCCTCACTAGATTAATTTTACATTTTTGTATATTGCGTATACATATTTCTTTTGTTTTGATTTCTTTAATCTGTTTATGTTATTTGTATTAATATTTAGTTATTTACATTTTCTATACTGTTTTTCATAGTAAAACAATGTTTGTCGCTAAAACATCTTTTTTATAAGATCTTGTATCATTTAAAGCCCTTCATTATACTCATTTTACACTTGTGTATATTGCGCACATATATATATATATATATATATATATATATATTAACTTTAATTTCTTTAATCTGTTCAAATGTTATATTTCAAATAAAGTGGAGGGTCGAAGGGTTGAAATACGTCCATTAAAATTAACTTTTAAAATATACACTAAAACACTTTTTATTTTGCTTAAAAGACGTCATCATATCAATATAAACATTAAAGATGTTAAAATTTAAAATTTACATGTTTCGATTTGTTCATCAAATCGTCATCAGAATATACACAAACCACAAACACAATGTACATAAAAACCAGCGAGTCTGAACAGTCACTATGTGAAAGAAGGTACAACGCCCTCTATACTTTTACCAACTCTCTGGTTTTTATGTACATTGTGTTTGTGGTTTGTGTATATTCTGATGACGATTTGATGAACAAATCGATGCATGTAAATTTTAAATTTTAACATCTTTAATGTTTATATTGATATGTTGACGTATTTTAAGCAAAATAAAAAGTGTTTTAGTGTATATTTTAAAAGTTTCTTTAATCTGTTTATGTTATTTGTATATTTAAATTTTCTATACTGTTTTTCATAGTAAAACAATGTTTGTCGATTAAAATGCCTCTTTTTTGTAACATCTTGTATCATTTAATAAACCTCTCATTAGATTATTTTAATATTTGTAAACGTTGTGTATATAGTTTTCTTTTTGTAACTTTAATTCCTTTAATCTGGTTATTTTATTTTTATTAATTTTTAGTTATTTAAAAATTTTAAGCTGTTTTACATAATTGTACTTAATTTTTAAAGCAATGTATATTGCTGAAAACGCATTTTTTTAATATCTTGTATCACTTAACAACCCCCTTTTAAAATTTTGTTTCAATTAGTCTCGGCATTTTCTAAGATTCTTATTTTATGATGCCACATTTACCTATCAGAAATAAGGTTGTAGCAATTAAAAAATATATATTGGTTCTTTTAATATATATTTTACATCACACAATTTCATCATATTACATTTGTCATCACACAAACAATCTAAGCTTTTGCTCAGCTCCACCACTTGCTTACACTTTTGTCAATGTGTACCCGCCCTGATATAAATTTAACCCCACTCATATATCCCGTTTTGTTAGTAAAGTTTTTTAACTAGTTGCAGTTCTTTAAACATGTGTAGTTTTTAACCGTATATCTATTTTGAGGCAAAAACAATGATGAAAGAAAGTTTCTTTCAAAACTATATGTAATAGCTAAGTACTTCAAATAAAACAAAAAAAAGTGAACGATAAGTGAAGATAGTGTCGTAAAGAAGACCTAACAAAACAGGTTAGAGATTTTGCCCCGTCCACATAAACACTAAAACGATGATCTGCTTCTAAATGTATTAAAAAATGGTTCAAAGAAGAATCACAAAGGCGATTCACTTTCGTTGCACGCTCAGAAGTACTACTAGAAACGTAAAGAAGTACGGAAAAAAATCCACAATCGCATGATTCTATTACGGGCGGGCGGGATTAGCGAAAACGTGTTATATAATTACACATGGGCGACTGGGCGTACGCATGTTCTTTATTTTCGTGAGTAGTCTGTTGGGATTATACAGAAGTCTGTCTTTGTAAACGAAAACAGTACAACTTACCTTTTTTCTCTATGTGTGTGGTTTTTGCCATATATTTTAACAGTTTCACGTAAGCCCCAATAGAATGCTTGACATAGACAGGGTTACCATTTTGATCGTTAATTCCGAGTTCATACTGGAAATCTCGAAAGAATATTTTTTATTTTAAAAATGGATGTCATTAACCCCTTAACAGTATTGCTCACAGTATTTCTTTGTTACTAAAAGCTTTCAGAAAACACAAATTTGCTGTATTTGACGGACATATCTCGATTATACAAGGCAGATATTTTAATACAAAAAAGTGGTTTTTAGTCTTTATTTTTAATTTATTGTGTCCAATAATAGTAATAATAAATAAAACTGTTAAGGGGTTAAATAATAGAAAATTTGATTTTCAAAATTTCTAGTATGGATTCAGAATTTCTGTATCAAGAAAAGGGCCAAACTGAGAACCTTGGCCCCGGAAATTAATGGTTCGGACTCTTATCCAGCAAGTTTTTACAGGGCCCGACTTATACAGGGGCATGCAGGGCAGCTGTCCCGGTCCCCCCATTTGAGAGGGGCCTCCTTCTGGGCTTAATCAGAATTTTTGTTGAAAGGGTGCAAAAAGATTTAGGAAGGAAGTGTAGCCCTCTACTTCCACCCTCTGCTTCCTGTGCCCCATGTCCCATCCTCCCCAAAAAGGAAGAATCTACATCATCATAAAACTATTGTTATAAAATTTTATACAAAAGTACTTTAAAGAGCATGAGGAATGAAGTAACAACGTAACAAGTGTTGAAATTTGTTACTATTAGTATAGGTGAATGCCTTCCCTTGCTTTTCCATATTATGGAATCACCCAAATGCATGCTGATGCAAAACAAATATTAAATTTTATAATGTAGTAGAAAATTTTATATTATAACAAATAACCAAGAGTGACTGAAAGACCTGTATTTACACTTCAAAACCTCATATAAGTCGTTATATTCATATACAAAAAAATAGTGTTCTGTCATCTGTTAAAGTTGTGACCATCTTTCTTGTGATACCCTGTAAACAGATGTAAATAGTACTTGGTTCGAAGTTTATGTATACATACAATAGGTATGAAATTTAATACTAGTCACTTCGAAATAATTCCCAAACAATTTCTATGGACAGATAGAAGCCCCCCCCCCCCCCCAGAATGATGCTTGCCCCAGGGTCCCAGATAGTCTAAGTGTCGGGCCCTGGGACTTTCTCTGCTCCATAGACATAAAAAACATTAATTTGTAAATCATAAAGTACCGTGGGGTTAAGGGGCCGCCGCCTTAGAAATTCTTCCTGAAAAAGGCTCCACGAGCCCAAAAGTTTGGGAACCAATGGTGTAGAAATGAAAAATACATTATTTAACTTGAATTATTTGTATTGAAAACACTGTTCTGCACTTTTATCACATTTTGGGAAGAAAATATTTATTCTATCAAGAAATAAACCTTAACATATTTATATATTCGTGTACAAACATGCTATAAAAATAACCATAAAAGTATGTCAGATCAAAGATAGTGCGTTCCGATAAACGTAATTGTGATGACGGAGGGAAAAGAGAAAGCTTCAAAACGAAGTAATATGTGTTACATTAATCATCTAATATGATTCTATAGTATGTCGATAAGATCCTAAAATCTTTTGTGGTAAAATAACAGAAAAGAAAATAATGGTAACCTGTTATTTATAGAACTGTTTTTGTTATATGCTGTTTTGTTTCATGAAAATAAAGATAACTACATAGAATTTAGGATATCACCCGGATAATTGCAGTTAATTAAATGGTTGGAAATGCTTTAAATTCATTCCGAATTTAAATAAAACTTTGTTTAACAGAAATAAAATTTTCTTGTTTTTTGTAGCATATTTAATTGTTTTTAGTAATTGATATTAGTTAACGTACAAAGTTATTAAAAAATTCAATTGTCGCCGCACTATCCGGAATAATGAGGTGAAATGGCAGACCGGTTTACGAAAAAAACGGATAGGACGAAATTTTATATACCCATATTCTGCCAACCTTATAACTTTAATAACGCAATGTTTATACAAAAACCCTCCGTCATTCGTATATATATATATATATTTACCTCATAGTACATGCCAGTATTTTGTTAATGTTTTTGTTCTTAGAGAGCATTTACATCTTGTAAGTAACTACCATGCCAAATTTCAAGTTTCTAGCTCCTTCAGTATATAAAAAAATCGAAATTTTAGAACGGTTTTCATTCCTGGACAACCTGGGAGTAGTGGTACCGACATATAATATAGCCTTTGTTACAGCAGGGACTGTCACAATCAATTTACCAACATCACTTTTGAAAAGGGTTCTGTAGTTCAAGAGATTCGATAGAAATTGTAATTTGGAATGTTTTTAGAACACTTTTCGCTCATTTCACTCTTATATATGTCGAATATTTTTAGAATTTTCTCCTAGTAAGGATTTATGTTTTGTAAGTAACTACCATGCCAAATTTCAAGTTTCTAGCTCCTACAGTATAAACAAAAATCGTAATTTTAGAACGTTTCTCACTCTTGCACCATCCTGGGGGTAGTGTTACTTACAAAAAATATAGCCTATGTTGGAGGACGGATTGTCTCCATCAATTTGCCACCATCACTTTTGAAATCGGTTGTTCCAGAAATTACCCCTACAAACAAACAAACGTTACTTCTTTATAATAGTAGTATAGATAACAAGGATTAATTTCGTTCTTGTTATAATTTGTACATAAAATAATACAATTTAACCTCATTTCAAACAATTAAAGAACATGGATCCTTTAAGATGTAATTTCCCCAATTGGGCGAAGAAATTCGGGCCAGGATTCGAACCAGGGATCGCTTGGCTGAAGCTGCCAATGCACTACCAACTAAGCAATCCCGGACGAATATGACGGAAGTAATTCACCCGGTTAACCTTATTGTTCATAGCATCTCGTCAGATATCTGAATCAGAGCAACAGAATAAATCACTGGTAATGGGACTTCCAGTAAACACTAGAAAGTTGATTACAGTATATTCATTTTGACACAATTATTCAAATAGGTAAGGAAATCATATGATTTCTTTACCAATTTGCATAATTGTGTCAAAATGAATCTAGTATAGATCCTTTTCTTGCTTTGTGGCCCTGTAATATGAACTACAGTTGCTGCGCACGGAATTTTCAATTTGGAGTGTTGGGATTTTCAATAATAAATGCGTGGTTCATACTGAAAGCATTGATAAAATGCTGCTTTATTTTGAAAACGAAGACACGTTTTTGATTGTCGAACTTATTTCTGCGAGATTTATTTTTCTGAGAAAGGTTTTTAGCTGGAATTCATTAATGTTGATTTACAGGGGATATACCTTCAAGTCTATCTATGTTATTCTAAACCTTAATAGTTGTTCTGTAGGATAATATGAATAATATAATTACTGAAATACAATAAAACATTTAGTGAAAAATTCTTATTCTGTTCAAAATACATATCGTGTGAATAATTATTATAATCGAATAAAAGTTTAATATCATTACAATAGTAAAGTATACCTCTTTTATGAAAGATGGAAATAAGGAAAATACTTATATGTACTTAGAAACTTCATGAACAGAAATATATATATATATATATATAAATAATATATATACTGAAATATATATATATAAATAATATATATACTGAAATATATATATATATATATATATATATATATATATATTACTGTTCTGAAAATGTTTCATTACGCAATTTTTTATTTTATTTTCGAAATAAAATAAAAAATAAATTATATTGAGCTAGGGTAAAAATAATAAAACAATATTTAAGACATAATTTATATATACTTTATTCATTTATATATACATTCGTATATACTTTTCCATTTAAAAGTTGACGTAGCGTTCAGATGGATAGATTTTAACATTCAACATGTCATTCACTATATTATAATATACGATGCACTCTCCCCTTTAAACACTAACATGCTCATTTTGAATACATTACACATTTTGAAGAATATTTATGTTTATTATTATTATTATTTACTTTACGTTCCGCAACAACTGTACTTGAAAATATTTCTCTGAAGATTTTGCTTCAGTGATTCTTAGCTGAATTTGGCAATTTGAAACGCTATTATCAGTTGCATCAGATTTGGAGCACTAACTATACCATATCCTCGATGTGCCTCTTTAAATATAACATTTTTCATTTCCAAGTATAACATATTATATAAATATATATACTTTATTATTATATATATATATTGGTTAAAGTATGTAAATAGTATAACTTTTTCCTGGCGAAAATAACACACACCTGGTGAAGATGTAATTGATTCCACAGGACTTTAACACAATTATTTTTTTAGTAGATTAAGAGCATACGGCATGCTCTGTAGCTCGATACTGCCTACACTCATTCACGTAATTTAAAATTAGTTTTAAGCTTCTGCTTATGAGGGCGTGCATTGTTTTATCTGTGCATTATTTGTATTAACATATGGTATTAAAATAATATAATTTTTACAATTATTACTTTACAAAAAATTTCTTTACAAGAAAAAAGTTTTAGATTGATGAAAGTTTTCGACGGATTTATACGTTTTAGAAGGTTCTGAACCCGATTTGACTTTGAATCTGTGAGTCTGTCTGTATGTGACAAAAAGTTTGTGTGCGCTCTATCTCAAGAACTAACGCACGGAATTTAATAAAACTGTATATTCAGTTATTCTCTGATATAAATCGGTGGTGATTCGTTTTTGGTGTAAATCATCCAATAGGTGGCGCTGCTATGCTGCATTCTTCAGCGATTTCCGCAATAGCTGTATCTCAAGAGCAGAATTTCTTCAAACTTCAGATTCAGTTCGACCTTCACGAAACTAGACGTTTATTACGTTTTAGTGTATGCGAAACCTGTGTGAGATAGAAGAAAGTTTTGGGATTGGCACATACGATTACTTTTTAGTTTAATAATATTTATCATTTCCTCACTGGGAAAAAGTAATGGAATTGATAAAATAAAGCAATTAAATTTAGGTTAAGGATTATATGGAGACAAAATAATTAAAATCAAATAAACTATATAAAAAATGAAATCTGTCTTTTCCTTGACAGCTTTCATTTTACCAACAATAAGCAACAAGTTTTTGATAGTTAATCTAAACTTATTATTAATCCTGAATAACCGGATCCACAGCAAATTCGTGTAATTTGGCAAATGCGTTTTGTCGCAAGAATGTAATTAAAAATTCTTAGTGGTATTCACATCTATTTTAAAGGATTTTCTAGCCGTAAAGCCACCGCTTGGAAGTGGACCTAATTATCACATATTAATGTAAAAAAAAGGCCAAAATCCTTTTTAATTTTGTCTTGGATATCAGTGATTACTAATTGTGGCAATACGTCTGTCACTAGTTACCTTACATTATCATACCAAAATAATGTTAATTGTTAATGTACATTTAAGAAAGTTATTTGATGAAAATGTTTTTAAAATGCAACGTAAGACACTAAGCTGAACTAAATTATCAAACAAATTTCAACAGGAAGTACATTTGTTTTCATTATTTGATGGTGTAAAAATTTAATTTATGCCATCTTCAGTTTGTATGAGCAAAAATAGTCGGAGGAGCCCATCCGAAATCTTTCTTCCATCTCATAAATATTACTACTTCGAAATTCGCTATCACAGCGTCAATAAAATCAATATGTTTCGTTATTCTACGAAGCACACTCCGTTGCACGATCACCCGATGTACAACACAACTACGAAAAATCGAAAAAATCACGTATCATAGCGCCCCCTTCTGGCGGAACAGACTCAAATTCAACTGGGACTTGCAGGCAATATTTAAAAACATAAAATTGAAATTTGGTTCATTTCTATGCACTAATTCATACACGTTTCGATGATACAATAATGAAAAAGGCGCAAAACTTGCTAGTACAGCACTCCCTTAATGTGGATTATCCCCGAATTCATCTGGCGACTGCTGGCCATAGCCCAAAACCTGTAAAGGAAATTTGCTTCAATTCTATGCCTAACTTCACACACTTTTCAAAGATACAATGAGAACAGACACACGGAAGACAGACATTTTGTGTAAACATGTTTTTCTGGAAAACTGAATCATAAAACGTGTAAATCCGTGGAAAACAGGAAGTCGAAACAAATTTCAAATACAATATTTTCTTCTATTAATAGATAGAAGAAAGTAAAAAGCAAAATCAGTTGCTACAACCGATAAAAATGCTTTTTTAGCTCACTGGCTATCAAAGCCTGAGAGCTAATGTGGCCGCCCGTTCTGTATGTATGTATGTATGCATGTACGTATGTGTGTACGTAACGAGATAACTCTTGATAGAAAAGGATTTGCTTAAAACCTTGTTTATAGGTTCATTGTGATAAGGCGCTTCCCTGATTAGTTTTGGGAGTTCATTGGTTAAGTATAATAGGGGGGAATGGGGGCTAACCCCCCTTAATTTAGATAAATGGGTTTTTCATGCAAAATTATCCCATTTTCTTCAAATTTTGTATATAGGTTCATTTTGATAATGCGCTTCTGTGAATAGTTTTGGTGGTTCATTGGTTAAGTATAAAGGGGGAAAGGGGGGCTAATCCCCCCTTAATTTAGATAAATGAGTTTTTCATGCACAATTATCCGATTTTCTTCAAATTTTGTACATATGTTCATTGTGATAATGCACTTCTCTGAATAGTTTTGGGGGTTCATTGGTAAAGTATAAAGGAGGAAAGGGGGAGCTAATCCCCCCTTAATTTAGATAAATGTGTTTTTCATGCAGAATTATCCAATTTTCTTCAAATTTTGTATATATATATATTCATTGTAATTAGAGGCTTCCCTGATTTGTTTAAGGGGTTCATTAGTTAACTATGAGGGGGATGACGGGGGGATAACCCTGCCCCTCATAATATATTGTCGATTTCTTTATTTTTCGAGTGGATTATTTCAAATTCTTTGAAATCTATACTAATATTATAAAGGAGTAAAGATTGTTTGTTTGTTCGTTTGTAGGGGGTAATCTCTGGAACTACCGCACCGATTTCAAAAGTAATGGTGGCAAATTGATGGTGACAACCCTTGCTCCAACATAGGCTATATTTTATGTCGGTGCCACTAACCCCAGGGGGTGCAGGAGCAAAAAACGTTCTAAAATTGCGATTTTTTAGCTATCAAACTGGCTGTCAAGCCCTGACAGCTTGCCAGCCGGTTCTGTATGTATGTATGTACGTACGTAATGCGATAACTCTTCATAGAAATATCAGTTTTCCTTCAAATTTTGTTTATAGGTTCACTGTGTTAAGGCGCTTCCCTGATTAATTTTCGGGATTGATTGGTTAAGTATAAAGGGGGGAAACAAGGGGCTAATCCCCCCCTTAATTTATATAAATGGGTTTTTCATGCAGAATTATTCCGTTTTCCTTCAAATTTTGTTTATAGGTTCATTGGGTTAAGACGCTTCCCTGATTACTTTTCGGGATTGATTGGTTAAGTATAAAGGGGGAAAGGGGGGCTAATCCCTCCTTAATTTATATAAATGGGTTTTTCAAGCAGAATTATTCCGTTTTCCTTCAAATTTTATTTATAGGTTCACTGTGTTAAGGCGCTTCCCTGATTAGCTTTCGGGATTGATTGGTTAAGTATAAAGGGCGGAACGGGGGGGGCTAATCCCCCCTTAATTTATATAAATGGGTTTTTCATGCAGAATTATCCCATTTCCTTCAAATTTTGGTTAAAAGTTCACTGTGTTAAGACGCTTCCCTAGTTAGATTTCGGGATTGATTGGTTAAGTATAAAAGGGGGAACGGGGAGCTAATTCCCCCCTTATTTTATATAAATGGGTTTTTAATGCAGAATTATTCCGTTTTCCTTCAAATTTTGTTTATAGGTTCACTGTGTTAAGGCGCTTCCCTGATTAGTTTTCGGGATTGATTGGTTAAGTATAAAGGGGGGGACAGGGGGATAATCCCCCCTTAATTTATATAAATGGGTTTTTCATGCAGAATTATAATATTTGCTTCAAAATTTGTTTATAGGTTCATTGGGTTAAGACGCTTCCCTGATTAGTTTTCGGGATTGATTGATTAAGTATAAAGGAGGGAACGGGGGGCTAATACCCCCCTTAATTTATATAAATGGGTTTTTCATGCAGAATTATTCCGTTTTCTTTCAAATTTTGTTTATAGGTTCACTGTGTTAAGGCGCTTCCCTGATTAGTTTTCGGGATTGATTGGTTAAGTATAAAGGGGGGGAGGAAGGGGATAATCCCCCCTTAATTTATATAAATGGGTTTTTCATGCCGAATTATAATATTTGCTTCAAAATTTGTTTATAGGTTCATTGGGTTAAGACGTTTCCCTGATTAGTTTTCGGGATTAATTGATTAAGTATAAAGGGGGGAACGGAGGGCTAATACACCCCCTTAATATATATAAATGGGTTTTTCATGCAGAATTATTCCGTTTTCCTTCAAATCTTGTTTATAGGTTCACTGTGTTAAGGCGCTTCCCTGATAGTTTTCGGGATTGATGCGTTAAATATAAAGGGGGAGAACGGGAGGATAATCCCCCTTAATTTATATAAATGGGTTTTTCATGCAGAATTATCCCATTTCCTTCAAATTTTGTTTATAGGTTCACTGTGTTAAGGCGTTTCCCTGATTCGTTTTCGGGATTGATTGGTTAAGTATAAAGGAGGGAACGGGGGGCATATCCCCCCTTATTTTATATAAATGGGTTTTTCATGCAGAATTATTCCGTTTTCCTTCGAATTTTGTTTATAGGTTCACTGTGTTAAGGCGCTTCCCTGATTAGTTTTCGGGATTGATTGGTTAAGTATAAAGGAGGGGAACGGGGGGGGATTATCCCCCCCCCCCCTTAATTTATATAAATGGGTTTTTCATGCAGAATTATTCTATTTGCTTCAAAATTTGTTTATAGGTTCATTGGGTTAAGACGCTTCCCTGATTAGTTTTCGGGATTGATTGGTTTAGTATAAAGGGGGGAACGGAGGGCTAATCACTCCTTATTTTATATAAATGGGTTTTTCATGCAGAATTATTCCGTTTTCCTTCAAATTTTGTTTATATGTTCACTGTGTTAAGGCACTTCCCTGATTAGTTTTCGGGATTGATTGTTTAAGTATAAAGGGGGGGGGACGGGGGGGCTAATCCTCCCCCCTTAATTTATATAAATGGGTTTTTCATGCAGAATTGTCCCATTTGCTTCAAAATTTGTTTATAGGTTCATTGGGTTAAGACGTTTCCCTGATTAGTTTTCGGGATTGATTGCTTAAGTATAAAGGGGGGAACGGAGGGGGCTAATCCCGTCTTAATTTATATAAATGGGTTTATCATGCAGAATTATCCGATTTTCTTCAAATTTTGTATATATATTCATTGTAATTAGAGATTTACCTGATTAGTTTAAGGGGTTCATTAGTTAACTATGAGGGGGTAACGGGGGGATGGCCCCCCCTTAATATATTGTTTATTTCTTCATTTTTCGATGGGCTTATTTCAAACTCTTTGAAATAAGAGTATAATATACAATTAGTGTGAATAGCCTGTGAATAGCCTGTGAACTCAATGCCCTCAGTTTAACTGGGCTGTTTTATTTTTATTTTTTATACTGAAGGAGCTAGAAATTTGAAATTTGTCATTGTAGTTACTTATAAGATGTAAATGCTCTCTAAGAACAAAATAAAAAAGAAATTGAAATTTAAAAGGGTGAAATGAGCGAAAAGCGTTCTAAAAACAGTCTAAATTGCATTTCTATGAAATCTCTGGAACTACAGAACCGATTTCAAAAGTAATGGTGGCAAATTGATGGGGACAATCCCTACTCCAACATAGGCTATATTTTATGTCGGTGCCACTAACATCAATGGGGTTCAGGATCGAAAAATGTTCGAAAATTGCGACTTTTTTATACTGAAGTGGCAAGAAATTTGAAATTTGGCATTGTAGTTACTTATAAGATGTAAATGCTCTCTAAGAATAAATTTTAAAAAAAATCGAAATTTAAATGGGTGAAATGAGCGAAAAGCGTTCTGAAGTCATTCTAAATTACAATTTCTATGGAATCTCTGGAACCACGGAACCGATTTCAAAAGTGATGGTGGCAAATTGGTGGTGACAATCCCTGCTCCAACAGCCTCTTTAATAAAAAACTTTGCGTTGCTGACGACTGGGTTTTTCGCTAATTGTTGCAACAGATTAATCTCGGAAAATGAAACATTTGAAGTTACTGAAAAAAATGATAGCTCAAAAAGTATTTGTCAGAATATTGTTAGACAAACTGCGTTTGAAATTTAAAAAATTGTATTTTTCTTGATATAAATTTCAAATCTAATGATTATGCCGTTTTTCAAATATTGAATTTTAAAAATTACCAAATTTTCCAATGGAGTACCATAGCGAAACCTTCATGCGTAAAAAGATAATGATAATGGCGACGTGTCCTGACGTGTATATTGGCTATAGCACGAGTCACAAATTATAGTAGCCTTATTATTCTGTTAAAATATAAAAGTTATTTATGAAATGTCAATATTTTGTTGGATTAAAGGTTTGTTAAAAGAAATTGACCAGCGTAGCGGGCGTAGCTTGCTAGTAAGAGTATAATATACAATTAGCGTGAATAGCCTGTGAGCTCAATGCCCTCAGTTTAACTAGGCAGGTTTCTTTTTATTTGGCTGTGTGTCCAAACGTGAATTATCATTTCTTGGAAATGACAGAAAAGACCAAAGTGAAAGAAATAGAAGTTTGTCGGTGACATTTATTCGCATAAATTCCCACGTAAATTCATATCTGGATGTGTTTTAATGGAAAATACTATGAAATTTCATTGTCATCAGTAATCGCATGATTTGCGCAAATATTTTAAAGATCCCCAGATAATATCAACCTACTTCTGAAATATCCTATTAACAATATTGATTACGATCTTGTTACGATCTTCACCTAAATATTTTCCTAACGCGATTAAGAAGCCATTTACATTATGCTAGTATCGTTATAGTGCCACAAAACTGAAATATCATAAAAATCAAATGATCGTAATACGGTAGATTTTTGTCTAAAATGAATAATACGAATTGATGAATGTTCTTAGACGCGTAGCAACATTTGTTTTAAATATAAATTATAGAAATTTAGGAGTAACTGCATATAACTTCCTAAATACTGGTGTCTAAGTGTCTAGAAAAAGAAATAAGATGGATTTTTATTAAATTATGAGACAATCGAAGCGGCTGGATTGGAAAGTTGGACATCAAATTTTGAAACTGCATACGTTACATCTGTTCAAATAATACTTGATTACATAATCGCAATATTTACCACTTATAACTTCTGGCAATTACTTGGTGATTTGCCCTAGAACATTGGTTGAAAAACAGTTTGAAAATTTGTTTAAAAATTGATTCAATACCTAGTACATCTGCTGATTTTAATGAAAATCTATACATTTTTTTCGACAGTTATCTATAATACCATCGCTAATTTCGAAGTTTTCAGTTGCAAATACAAACCATAATTACAATGTGTTCTTTAAACTACTTATTCGGAGAGTAAAAGGGGTGCGAAATGAAAAAAATAATTTAATATTTTCATATGTTTACAGCCCCTTGCAACAAAAATCCATATCTAAAAGCTATTATATTTCTTTCATGAGTGGGTTAACAGACAATTACAATTGCATCTATTTTAATGCACCGGTGTATTTTTTCTGAATTTTTTCCAATTAAAATTTTTGATATATTTTTCAAAAGTATTTAAATATCGCACGTATAATCATTAACCTGTAATATATTTAAATTATATATACATATATATATTAATGTTATTTAAAATATTATTAATTATCTAGCTAGATTGTATAGTTTTGTGTATAATCATCTACGGAAATTAGATTCTTTAAATGTATTCATAATTATTGTTATTATATGTTCTATTTACGACAAATGATCGCTATTTAGTAGGAAATTTAATTAATGAAAAGTGCATTTTTTTAAATAATATTTTTTTTTTTTTTTCAAAATTGTTTAGCACTTATTTATTTTATTTTATTTTTACATTGTAGAGTTTTAGTGGCATTAGCAAATTCTGAAATGAAATACTTTATTTTTTTTTTGTTTGACATTTACATCTTCTTCATACTTTATAATCAGTGATATGTACTTAATGGAAATCAATTTATTAAGTATCTAAATGTTTTCAATACATTATTTTTCGAAATATAAAAATTTAGTCATTTTATGAAGAAGGCTGTACTTTTTAATAAAAAAATAACTGTTGTTTTCTTGCAAGTTATTTTTATATGATGGATGACGGCAGATAAGCGATCTTGAATATGGAGGAAAAACAGCACATGAAAGAAAACACTTTATAACTTTGTGTAAAACAAAAAGGAACTTAATGATGAAACATGGAGATGATTGATTAGTTTCGTTATTTTAACCGTGTTCCATTTTCTGTGATAATTTTTAAAAATGTAAAATACAGTTTTGGCCTTAGAAACAAGAAGAATAGAACATGCACTATACAGATCGTCCTTTGATACCTAGTTCGAGTTCAACAAATATTTCAACTGTTTTTCTTTAACGTAACAGAATCCATTCACGTCAAATAGTTATTATTATTTTTTTAAGTTAAAAAATTTAAAACTTTTACTGAGCTGGGTCGCATAAGTTATATTTAGAGATAAATTTTCCATGTTCTAACAAGTGGAGCATTGTAAACTGCATTGATCTACGAATTTTTTTATTTATGATACTTTGATAATTTTTCTGTGTTTTTCCCATTTTTATACAAAGCTTTTCGACGTATATTCTATTCATTTCGAGACACAATCTCTACCTCCGGATTTTACCACTAGATGGCAATGGGAGGTACCTCATCGTGCACGCATACACGATTTGCTATCATAGACACCACATTTATGACTATTGCTTATTCAGTTCACAAATTGTTATACGTGAAACAGACATTAAGCTGTCACAATGTCTAATTTATTCAATTAACTTGACACACTTATGCCTAGCGTCCTAATTTTGGGACGCTTCAGTAAAACAATTCCTGTTTTCCAAAAATAGACTTACTGACATAAAAATTACTTAGAATTAATCTCTAGATACTACGTTACAAAAATGAACATAGGTGGATGCAAATTTTAAAGAAATTTTTAGTCTTTTGACGTGTTAATTTCACAATTGATACTGATTTTAACGTTTTGAAATGGAAAGGCAAAATATGTGAGAGATGTTTTAATTAATAACTCCACGTGTATATATTTCATGCATATGTTTGTAAATGCATCAAATTAAACCATGTATTCTTGAAAATTCGGATTTTTTAAGTTTAAGTTCAACTATTGACAGTTTACCTTGCACCACAAAAAAAGGACGCTAGGTACGAATTGCCCATTATTTCTCTTATTATTCCGCGATCTTAAAAGTTAAAATTTTTAAGTTATTATTCATTTTTAGGGTTTCGTTCATCTCACGAAACCCTATTGCTCCCGCTGCGTTGTCTGTCTGTCACAGAGCCATTCTCGAAAACTATGTAACTTACAGAGTTGAAACTTTGTATATAAATCAGAATATCAGAATATCAGCTGTGAAGAGCTGAAAATATTAAAATTTGAAAAATTCGTATTATATTAATAAATAGAGATAAAAAAAACCAAAATTCTAACAGCCTTTTCCTATTAAATTTAAACATTTTCATTATAGCCGATGCCAAAAATTAAAAATCAACGATGAAAATCTTTCTACAATAATTATTTTTCTATCAGACGAATTCCACGTGAAAAATGAAATAAAAAGTTTCACCAATTGAAAAAAAGATTAATATGAAATAAAATTGACTGACGTCATAGTGGTAATAAAACATAAAACGGAAAGATTTCTCAATAATACAAGGAGTATGAGTATGTGTATGAGCGCGAAACAGATTAATATCACGTCATTAGAGAATTAAAAAGAAAATCTGACGTCATATCGAAAGTTTAACGGATTTTTCAAATGTTTCAGAATAATACAAAGCGTATCAATATGAGTAATAGAGAATAGTAAATATATGAGTTTGAGAAATATATTGAATCATGACAAATATCCGATTATGGAAATTTTCGCATATTTTAACATTTTGAAGGTGTACAACATGTTTAATTTTGAAATTATTTTTTTTAAATATCGCATTTAGTCCGCATGACAGATATTACAGTGAGAGAATATAACAGCGAGCTTAGGCCACTATCGGAATGGTTTAAACATTTGAAAAAAAGAAAAAATAGACCGGTAAATTTTTACTTTATAAAAACATGACTTTTTTTTTGCTAAATGAAATTTGTTTGAATTTATTAAAGAAAGGATAAAGTGTTTTGAAATGAATATTAAACGAAACCCTTCGATCACACTTACCCACTTGTTTTTAAATATGGATCATATATTTAGCTATAAAACCTTAAAACATGTGTAATATTGTGTAATACATGGGTATACATCTATTTTTGTGAATTTAGGTTTGATTTTTTCGTTATAATGAAAAATGTTGCAGCTAGGATCTTTGTCAGGAAGGGGTTTTAAATTATTACTAGCTTACCTGCCCGGCGTTACCCGTGCCAACACAACCTTAAATGTACTGAAATCAGTGTTGAACATTTTTTTATTATTAAACAAATCTAATGTTGGGGGCCCCACTACCTTAGACAGCAAACACTGGGCGTGCCATACAGACTCCCATATATTACTGTAAGTCGAGTCGAAAGAGCCATACCTCTTCATGATCCAGCCCATAGAACCAGAGATAGAAAAGCACCCCTGGTGGTGAAAATCGAAAAGCTCTATCTATGTAGAATCGAATGAGCCACACCCCGTCGTGATCCAGCCTATAGAACCAGATATAGGAAAGCACCCCTTGTGGTGAAAATCCGAACTAAAATCAGTCAGCTCTATCGATGTTGTGTCGAATGAGCCAAACCATGTCGTGATGTGACCCATAGAACCCGAGTTCGCTGCAAAATCCTTTAGTTACACCTTCCACCGCCAGGGAGCACAATATGTTCTATACGAACATAACTGAATTCATTAAGGTTATCGATGTCGAGTCGAATGAGGCATACCCCGTCATGATCCAGCCCATAGAACCAAAGATACGAAAGCGCCCCCCTGTGGTGAAAATCCAAACTAAAATCAGTAAGCTCTATTGATGTCGGGTGGAAAGAGCCATACACCGTCGTGATCCAGCCCATAGAAACAGAGATAGCAAAGCACCCCTGGTGGTGAGAGGAAGTTGATGTAGAATAAATGTGATATTTAATAAAAAGTCGTTCCCACCCCACCCCCTTTATCTCGCCATTTTCGCTAATTATTACAAATATGCAAATGTTTGTTAATTACATCTAATGTCCCGATCTGATAATGGGGTTTCCCTATCTACCTATCCTAATCCGCTTTTCCCTATCATAATAGAAACAAGAACGAAAAATCATGCGTCAAGCATAGATTATGTAACACTTTCCAACGCTTCCAAAATAATTTTACGAACCATACTCTTTAATAAGCTAAAAGATAACATCTAAGTAATCCGAATACTTTTATTCAGCCCTGTATAGGATCTATGGATTTGTATGTATACTACATAGGATGCTAAATTTTAGTTCAGTTAGGAAACACGTAGCACAGTTTAAAATTCTCCGTCTGGAGTTAAATAATACGGAAATGTGTTCCCGAACTTTTGTGCTTCCCTGTATAGGATCTACAGAATTTATACACACCACGTAATATACAAAAAGCGATTTAAAATTAAAATCGCATTCAGTAACTTAAAACGCACTTGCAGGAATTATTGTTAACATACAGTAGATAATTCTTTTGTGTGTCCCTGTAAATGAACGATGACTGCTATACACACAATATTCTGTAGTAAATCTCTTGTAATGAACCTTATATAAATTTCAATGCGTTTAAAATAGTGAAACATTATTTAAATAAACCGCAGACGATTTTTCTCCATAGACGTAATGTAACGGAATTCTTTTGACTGTCCCTGTAAAGTAACTATAAGTGCTATGCACACCCTATTCCATATTAAGCTTCTTCTAATGCACCTTAGTGATATATATAAATTTCAATGCGTTTAAAATAGTGAAACATTATTTAAGTAAACCGCAAATGATTTTTCCCCATAGACCGCAATGTAACGGAATTCTTTTGAGTGTCCCTGTAAAAAAACTATAAGTGATACACACTTCCGTTGAAATAGGGAACATGCTATAGATAACGATTATAACATATAAAAATTGCAGGGCAATCCGAGCATATTTACGGGAGTTAGAGCACGGACAGACGGCAGACGGCAGACGGCAGACGGCCAGACGGCAGACGGCCAGACGGCCAGACAAACCGAAGTCATAAACACTTTTCAACTAGGTTGGAAAGTGTTAAAAAGCATATTTTATCAAAGAATCGCTGGCAAATGCAAATTTCGTCAAAGGTTCGCAAGAAAAACACGAATTTTATCAAATAATCGCTGAAAAAACATGAATTTCGTAAAAGGATCGCTAAAAAAACATGAATCTCGTCGAAAGGCAGCAGAGAAAACACGAATATTGTCAAACGATCATTAAAAAAGCAAATTTCATCAAAGGATCCCGGAAAATGCGAATTTCATCAAAGGATTGCGGAGAAAACGCAAATTTTGCCAAAGGATCACAGGAAAAATGTGAATTTCGTCAAAGGATCACTGAAAAAAAAAAAAACACGAATTACGTCGTAGGATCACTGAAAAAACATGAATCTCGACATAAGTATGTGGAAAAACACGAATTTCGTTAAAGGATCACAAAAAAAGCAAATTTCGTCAAATGATTGCAGGAAAAACTTGAATTTCATCGAAGGATCGCAGAAAAAATACGAAATTCGTCAAAGGATTGTGGAAAAAATGCAGATTTTGTGAAAGGTTCACAGAAAAAACTTTCGTGAAAGGGTCGCGGGAAAAATGCAACTGTCTTTATTAAAAACAGCACACACACAAACCTCTATACAAACAAACCTATTCTGTC
Organism: Maratus michaelseni; assembly: GCA_963931845.1. Lineage (NCBI taxonomy): Eukaryota > Metazoa > Arthropoda > Arachnida > Araneae > Salticidae > Maratus > Maratus michaelseni. The sequence goes on from OZ007592.1 coordinate 426,154,898, forward strand.
TTCCACAATTTAATTTGTAAATATGAAGTTAAAAAAAAATCCCTGTTTTCTCACATATTATGAGTTTTATCAGCAAGTTTAAACATTAAGTAAATATGAATGATTTGCGGAGCTGTTTCTATCAAAAATTCAATCACATCGCCCAAAAACCGTCAACAAAAATAATTATAAAGAGTGCGATGACAACATAAATTTGCATGTCCGTTCTTGGGCGATTCTTATAAAACACAAAATTTGTCCCAAATGGTTATTTTTTTACAACATGCTTACAAATTAAAATGGTTTATAATTATTTAAAAAAAAAACTCGGCCAGAAATAACATTGATTTTACATTTTTAAAGACTTATTCTTTATAATTATTTTGAAACAGCTCCGCAAATCATTCATATTTATTTATTGTTTTACTTTCTGATGAAACTCATAATGTGAGAAAACGGAAAATCACAAAATTGATCAATCAATAGTTAAAAAAAATCTCAAAAATCATCAAATGGTCTCGGGGGGGGGGGGGGGAATGCAAATATCGGCAAATAGTTTTAAAAAAAATCACAATTTGTCAAATGATTTGGGGGGGAGGGGGGGTAATTGTGAAATGTACCAAATGGTTTTGAAAATAATCAAACGACAGCAGGGGTAAAAAATCTTTTTTCAATCAATCATCACAATTGGCGAGTGTGACTATTAAGATGGCCAGTGGTGGCAAAACAGTCAATCGACAATTTTTTAGTATTACTTGCAGATTGGTGAGTGCTAATTTTATCCTATATGTGAGTGATTCTTAAGAAACTCATGTCACAAAATGCACATCATAAATATTTCACGGACTGGGAATTTATAATCAGTTCATCAAAACAATTTAATAATTACCGTCAAATCTCGTTAATCCGCCCCCCTAAATGCGACGGAAAATCGTAAAATAACCAGGGGGGGCGCTTGCACGGTATTAGAATTGTATTATATGATATTTATGGATGGTGGTGGTGGTTGGATGCTACCGGCCATCGTCGCAAAGTATGCATTCTATAAAGTGACAAAAGAAACAAATTTGGAAAAAAAAAATCCGTTCTCAGGTGATTAAAATTTAATAATTATTTACTGAATGTTTTCATTTTATTCAAAGTAAAGTTCAAGAAAAACATTAGATTCTTGGACGACTAAAAAAGTTCTTAAATCATAAACATCACTCAAAAACGCCCCAACAAAAAAATCATGAATATATAGAAACAGCTCAGAAAATCTGTTTCATTAAGAATATTTTTCTTGGGCGACTAAAAAAGTTCTCAAATGAAACTTCTTAAATGGAGTTAAAAATGGTTCTTAAATGGAGTTCAATAACAAATCTTAATGAGAACATACATCTTAACAATTTATCGCATGTTATGAATTCATCAATCTCGGGAACTAAAAATGTAGTCCAAAACAATTACAGGAAAAAATTTTAAACAATAAATTACTCAAAAATTTAATGTAAATTGTTTGTTTCCATCAAAAATATTTAATTTGTAAGTATGAGGTAAAAAAAAAAATCACAATGGATTCCTTATCGCCCAAGAACTCAAATTATTTACTGAATATTTTCATACTAAAAATGCTAAAAAAATGAAACAAACTAACTAAAAATACAGTCAAAAACAGTTTTTTAAAATATTATAAGCGTTGCACAAATTATTTACTGAATATTTTCATACTAAAAATGTTAAAAAATGAAACAAACTAACTAAAAATACAGTCAAGAATAGTTTTTTTAAATATTATAAGCGTTGCAGATACATGAAGATATACTTTCTGTTCAGTGAAGTGTAAGATGAAATAGGCCTAAACCCCAGTGACAAAACTAACTATCGGGAACTTAATATGATATATATTGCATATTTCAAACTATTTTTGAAATATTATTAGCGTTGCAGACACACGAAGATAGTTCTGTCACTGGGTTTAGGCCAATTTCATCTTACACTTCACTGAACAGAAAGTAAATAAATCGTCGCTGGTAGCTAGATCCATAGAGTAATGGAATATCTTTAATCTGTGGCTAGATCCTGGATGCTGCACCTGCTCTCATTGGCTGGCTGCTTTGTTGCCACGGATGGTGTTGCCGAGGCTATTTCATGGGAGGAGCTTGAAATAGCCTCGAACCCAAAATTCCATATACACGTTTTAATTTTTTTTTAAATCTAAATTAAAATTTAAAAATCCGACTGTGAGGTATACTGTCCGGTGATAACATCTACACATGACAAAAATTTCTGAGTCCTAGGTGGTATAATTACGGAGAAATCCTCGTGCAGGCAGACAGACACTTACTCTTTTATAGAGATAGAGATTACTCATAAAGAAGTACAAAAATCCTAAAATGTTTTAAAGAATAAATTGTTAATGAAAACTTGACGTATACAAAACCAACGTAAAGAAAAACACAAAACGCCAGTCAATGTAAAATGTTAAGAAAGTGAGTGATAAACAAATGTGCTGAATGAAAAATGAGAGAATAATTCTAGAATAGATTGCATGTTTATCATGTGTGTTGCGACTTCTGTTCTAGCATTTTCCAACATAGTTGAAAAGTGTTTATGAATTCAGTTTTTCTGTATACCTGTCTGTTTGTCTTTCCGTGCTCTATGTCTCGTAAATATACTCGGATTGGCATGACATTTTTATACATTATTGAATTTTACTGTAGAATGTTCAGTATTGAAAATGAAGTGTTTAGCTTTAATAGTTCATTTACAAGGACACACAAAAGAATTCCATTACGTTATGGTGTGCGGTGCATTTTATTGATGTTACATTACTTCAAACATAATGAAATAAATATGCATTACTACCGCATGCTTTACCGGACTAAACAATTAGTAGCATTTATAGTTCGATTACAGGGATGTACAAAATAATTCCTTTACATTATAAACCGTGGGGAAAAATCGTTTGCGGTGCATCCTGAACCTGTTATGATACTTGAAGCGTAATAAAATTTAAAAGGATCACTAACGTATAATATAACTTATTTTCTATAGATTACGGACTGCGTAGGATGCATCGTTCATGTACAGAGTGGCACAAGAGATAGGTTAACCGTTTCGGGACGGGTGATGCATATATGCATCGTCAAAAGTTGTATGTGGAATATGTAATAAATAATTGTAATATTTGTCTTTTTTAATTAGAGTATTTGTTGGTATTTTACAAGTACAGGGAACTGTTTATAAAAAGTGGTGCCAACCAAATAAAATTTCTATAAGGGATGCCGTCGCGAAAGGGTTAAAGGGTAATTGCTAGAAGTTCTCTTTCCGCTGTGATATGCGATTTTATGTAATTTTTAGTGTATAAAGTGTTGTTTACAAATTATGTAGATTATATGCAGCACAGCACGAAAGATTTTGAATATGGCTGAATTTGCTGAAAATGGATTTTTACTGAGTTATGTGTTTCTTAAATGTTTATTTAGGTATTACATTTCATCGTATAATAAAATTAAATTCCTTATTAATATTCTGTTAATAATGGAAAGTGTTTTTTAACCTAGGGCGGAAGCATGATTTATTGTTCTTTTTTATTGATATTTTCTTTGTAAAAAGGACTCCTCTTACGAAGCCTTCATAAACATATACACTAAACATATTCTGATTATTGATAGTTTGAGAAGGTGAAGCCTGATTCTTAATTATTTTTGCTTTTCTTTACGTTGCTTTTTGCACTTATGTATTTATCTTATCTGTTTTTAGTGTATCTTACCTGTTTTTTAGTGTATCGTATCTATTTTTTTAGTGTATCTTATCTTTTTTTAAGTGTATCTTATCTGTTTTTTAGTTCTCGATGTGTTTTCTATTTCTTGTTGCCACCTTTGCGCCACTGACAATAAAATGCACTTCTCTGCTCCAGTGAAATTAAAATATTTACTCATAACATTAGTTTTAAGAATTCCGAACACTTTCATAACTTATTGAGTCGTAGCAGGTTGATCCCTTCTGAAACTTAACAAAAGCAGGGTATTAGAAACCGGCTCCATCATTATGTAGTTAATGAAACGAACGTAAGATGTGCTAACTGTGGAAAAAAAAGTCACAAGAAAATGTAGCAAATGTCTGTTTGGATTACACGAAAAATAATTCCAAGAATTTCACAGCAATTAAAATGGTCTAATATATAATATCAATGTTTTCTTATTTTACATTTTTTGTAGCGAATTTAATATTTGAATTGTATTTTAAAAATTTAAGATCACTTTTGTATCGATTTTGAAAAGAAATGATATTCTGGAGAAACCTGTACTCTGTCGTACCTAGCGTCCGGAAAATTCTCGTTCAGCCAAAAACCAAAAAAAATAACATATTGATTCGGCTTTTAATTGCGCATGAGTGTCTTTTAATTTGCATAGTATGCGCTTACAGTGCCATCTATCGATACACTTTGGAACTTTTTTTTCTTATGCCATAGCGTTTTCCCCTTCTTCCAATATATTCAGTTCAAATTTGAAGTCATTTTTACCAGTGGTTCCTCTTTTACAGCATTTTGAAAGTGGGACTTTAATTATAATCACAGTGTGTCACACACACACACATATATATATATATACATTTACAAAAAATTACAAACTCTTAAATGCTGATAAAAAATTCATTTTTATAAATAACTATAAAAACCTAAAAATAATCTATTATGGATAGTTTTATAAATAACATTTATATATGTATTTCGTAGAATAAAAACAAAATCCTTAAATCTTGTGAAATATTAGCTGTATTTTTCAAATGTTGGTTATATATTCAACCAACATGAAAATAAAGTTTGTTGTAGCCCTGACTTAGTATGATGGCAGATTACAGAAAATGGCTTTCTTTAGGTTAATTTAATTTTGTTCTTTTCTCAATTTAGAATAGAATGTTCATATATATATTTTTAATTATTATTTTTTCACAATCTCTATGATTTGTTTCAATGAAATCAACTTTGAACTCAAATTTTTCAACCTATAAATATTTAATAATGGTGATTAATTGCATCAGAAAAATTGTTAATGATCGAATATTATAAATATTGCTAAATATAACAAATATTTGAGAGTTTTTGAATGCGTTTTGCAAATTTCGGTTAAATGCATATTTTGCTCAAACACTCATTTCTAAAAATAAAATATTTATAATCTCTATCTCTATATATTAAAAAAAATGTAACCACCGACGCCTAAGCCGCCACCGCAGTCAATGGATTTTTTGTGCCTTGATGTCTTTCTGGGCTAATATACAGAAAACTGTTGCATATAAAAATATGCAAATTGATAGTTTTATAGAGAAATGTTAAATAAAAAGGCTGAAAGAGACAGATTTAAATTGTAGAATTATTTTAAGATATATTTAATATTAAAATCTTTTAAAATAGTTCTCTTAAAAAAGTTTTATAGGAACAAAAACTATACATTTGAATTTAATAATATTTTGAAAAGATATACTTGATAGGCACTCGGTGTGCAGAGTGAATAATTTGCAGAGGGACTAATTTAATTTTAATATGACTAATTTTTTAGGTTTTTATTTTAATTTTTAAAATTTTTTTTTTACAATTTATAATTTAAAATTTCCTTAATTTAATTGAGATTTATTTCATATTTAGAAAAAGTTTGTTATTTGAATTGTTGCCAATTTATAAAATAGCACATATAATATTATTCCCATTCAATTAAAGTAGTATTTACAGGTGAATATTAAAAACAGAAATAAAACATTAAAATAATAATTAAATGATCACATGTTAAAAGCAGTAAATGTAGAAAATTACGTAATAAAAAATATACTCAATAAAAATTGAACTAAGATCGATGCTGGATAGTATGAAGTGCCAAACTGTAGAAAAACTTTATAAATATGAGCGTTTGAGGCTTGACCGGGAATTGTGTAATTTATATTTCTTAAAGAGGTGTAACCAGTTAAAAGTTATCCCAAAATTCATCGCAAGTAAGAATAGCTTTGCCAATAGACATTTTCCTGCTCTTAATCATAAATTTGAAATGGAATGTTTAAAACGTTGTATTAAAGATAAATATAGGCTTATTGACACGATTTCCATTAGAGTTTACCGTTTATATAGTTCATTAGTATAGTTTTTATGTGACTCGGATTTTGATCATAAATTAAAAGTTATTGAAAATTACAGAGCATTTCAGCGTAGGATTAAACTAGTTACCATGAATAAGAAAATTGCCAGTTGGAAATCTACTAAAGCTAAGCACGCAGAACCGAAGCCAGATACTTTTATTAATATTTCAAACAAGAAATTATCAAAAAAAGAAAAATTAGTCCTCAATCTGGGTTCGAAATTCATGTTTGATTCACAATGGAATAACAAGATGATTATTACTCACTGTGAGAAGGCCGTGCAGGCTGCTGATCCAATGCAGAAAGAGGTGGTTAGGAGTGTTTTACATAGTAAGATGAGATCATTTGTTTACAGACCAGACCCTCAACACGAGAAGTTTAAGAAAATAGCAGGAAAACTGAGGAAGGATAAGGACATTGTTGTTATCCAGACTGATAAAACTAACCGTATTGCTATTTTAAACAGACAGGATTATCTCCTAAAGATGAAAGTTTGCATTGATAATATGGACTGTGTGCCTATTAAATAAAGACCCCAATTTGAAAATAGAAAATAAAGTTAAAGAACTTATCGGAAAAGGAGTTTAGCCAGGATTTATGAAAAGTAAACTAAGACTTAACAAGACTGCAACCACTCCCTCCCTCATAGGTAGACTAAAGGATCATAAAACGGACTTACCAATCCGCCCAATCGTTACAAAATGCTCCTCTCCAACATATTTTATGGAAAAAACCTACACGCATATTTTGAAGCGTTATTTACAGCCCATTTTGTTATTGAATCAACTTCGAATTTTATTGAGAAAACTAAATATAAAAAGCTTGAAAATTCCAGTTTTATGGCTAGTTTAGACGTGGTATCTTTATACCCGTCTATCGATATAAAAGAAGTTACTAACACCATAGAGAGTCTGATCGATTCTGATCCTACGTTTACAGAAAATATTAAAAAATACAGTCAAGTCGGGTTTAAATTTAATTATCAACAACAACGTTTTTGTTTTCAACAATCAAGTTTACAGGCAAGTCAATGGGGCATCAATGGGTTGCCCCATTTCAGGTTTGCTTGCAGAGTTTAAACTACGTCCTCTTGAAAATATAATCATGGAGACCACAAAACCGGGTCCGGATTGCTGGTTAAGATATGTGGATGATATTTACATTATTTGAAATCACGGAAAAGATGAGTTATACTCCTTTCTAGATAAAATCAATAGCCTAGACAATAAAATAAAATTCACACTAGAAATAGAACAAAATCAAAAGCTTGCTTTTTTGGATGTACAACTAATCAGAAATATGGATAAACAGAATATTGATTGCACGGTGTTTAGGAAAATTAATTGATCTAACTCCACCATCCCATTTAATTGCAGCTCACCCTTTAGTTACAAGTTAGCATCTTTCAATTTTTATGTAAAAAGAGCGTTTGAAGTTTGTTCATGCCTTTTCCTTAATGAAGAATTAGATGTATTTAGAAAAATAGCAGCCGAGAATTCAGTTCCATCCCGTTTCATTGAAAAAATCATAAATAAATTTAAAGTGAAAGATGAAGAAAAACGGAATACAGGTACAATTAAAAGTTTGAAGTTTTGTAAAGTTAACTACATCCCACGGTTTTTTGAAAGTATGAGACATTCCCTCTTTAAGTTTGGCATTACGTTAATCGCAGTCCCTCCCCCAAAGTTGCGGGTTTTGTTAAACAGAAAAATTGACCCAATCCAGGCTATCAATAGATCAGGCGTATATATTATACCATTCAAGAAAGATAACAAAGATTTTATATAGATAGGTATGACAATGAGGAAATTTCGGGACAGAATAAAAGAACATCAAGCAGATCTGAGATTAAATAGACCCCACACTGCGTTAGCAAGATTAGCGCAAACTGAACCTATAAAAGTTGATTTCAATAGATCCAAAATTATATTCCGCAGAAATAATCACCTGGAAGCAATCATAAGAGAGTCTCTAGAAATAATGTCTAAAAAAGAAATAGTTTGTAACGATGTATTATCATATGATATCCACACAGTCTGGAATGAATTAATGTATCATTGATTACCTTTCCCATCCCACCTTATTTCCAAACCCTTGAAGTAAAATAGTTTTATTCCGCGCAAGCAAGAAAACGCATAGAGATAACAACTCAACTCAACAATTTAGTTTTTCCACTGATGATGACCGAGTTTCGGTTGAAAACGTTTTGGAATTTTTTAAAAGGACTTTAACGTGCTTTTAAATGTTTATATGTATGTTTTTACGCACCTTCAAGCAATATTTACATTTAGTTGTATCTTAATGAATTTTAGCTAAAAAATACACTTGCGCGTAAATATTTAAAAGAGACATATAAGTAGAAAATAGTATTTAAATTATTACACGTTCAAAGCATTAAATGTGGAAACTTACGCCATATTTAAAATGATCAAATAATTCCAAACAGTTTCAATTAAATAATATATTTACACGAGGGATTCATTTATTTCAACAAAATATTTTGCCTATTTTTACAAATTTTAAACAGAATAAATAAAAATATTTCTCTTCAATTAAAACTTATAGCTTTACGCTTAATAATAATAACAGAACTTTGGTGAAAATTTCGTCATATTTAAAACGATACATTTAAAACGTCTTACTGAAAACTATTTTCGTTACTTCTCTATTATACGGTTTACAACTTTCCATTAAAAAAAAAAAAACTATCGCCAAACTATTCGCCAAACTCTAACGCCCAAAAAACAAATGGAATATTGTTGCCATTAGAATCTAAAGCCCCACTCATTAAACACTAAATTGTCAACTTTCAGTAATTTTAAACAATAAAATATTTAAAACAATTCTGAAAGAAAAAGTAATTTTAAATATTTATTAATTTACAATATTTTTCATAACTATCCCCCTCGTCTGTTGGATAAGTGTTTATGACGTCAGTTGAAACGAATCTGTTTTCCGTAACTATGCATAGCAAGATTTTTTTCAACGCTTTTTCTCTTTTAATATCATGGCGGCGACGTTTGAGGTCATAATTATTATTTAAATTAACGAACTAACTAATAATTTGGTAAAATATCATTAAAAATATAGATAAACGTCGAATTTAAATCACTCAATGTCATGACAAACACATGTAACGCATCTAATATCAATTGAATGTGACGCCACGGTCATGCAGTTTTGGCGTAAAAAATTATATTTTGGCGACAGTTTTTTCTTTTATGGAAAGTGGTCTACGGGATAAGGAAGAAGTACACAATTTCCTTATAGCATCGCTACGAAATTCCCCGATGCAGCGACACTGTTTACTTAGCCATTATACACAAATTGAACAATTTAATTGATCTTATTTAATCAATCATGAAAACTGTTGTTAGCTGTTTCAACAGCAGTTGATTTGGTCTTGAAATCCCTCAGTCAAAGGAAAATAAATGGAAACTCGATTACCGCAGATCGCCACTGGTCGTTTAATTTTAATTCAATCTTTCGTAATCGTTTTAGAGTTAATCAAATCAGAGTGTTTTTAAATCATGCGGTGCGTATACGTACATTACGATACGTAAGTAATTCTTCCAAATGATAAAATTTATTTTCATTATAAATAGTAATTTTTATATTAAAATGTAAAAACATGTCCGCAAGTAAAGCCGAAGTCATACTGACGATGGAAACGAGCTAAGTAATCAATTTTTATAGGAAATTTTTTAACTTCTAACCCTCTTCCAAATCAGTTCTAATCGTACCATCAATTAGAGGTAAACGTTCTTTTAAATAAAATTTGTTTGAACAACGAATCAACATTTACTAATATTTTATGGCTAATTAATGGTTATATGGCTTAATAGTTAAATAATTTTGGCGGAACTTTTTTAGCATGCTTGCACATTAATATTCCGGAATTGGGTATCGTGAAAGTGAAGGTGTAAAACATCGGTGATTCTGGAAAATAATTATAGGATTTTAAACCAAAGTGGATACCTTAAAAAGTGCAAGGCTCATTAGCTAAAGTGCTCCAACTGGTGTGTAGTCTGATAACGGAAAATTTTACAAATTTTTACTTAATTTTTACTTAAAGCATAAATAGCTCATTATTTATTTCCGGATAATATTCTATAAATAAAATATTACCAAAAATAGAACTGAAGTTCAGATAAACACTTAAACATTTATGAAAAGGTTGTTATCAATGGATAAATATTCCGGGCGATTAGTCACTTTCGTGTGGCTAATATAAAAGTACCGTTGTTTTATAAATTTCAAAACTTTATTTAAATGCATGATTATTTTCTTATAAAAATTCTTTTTCCTGTTGTTATTTGGTCATCTAAAAATATATTAAATAAATAATAATTGCTTGCAATTTTTAATTAAAAATGATTTGCACCTATATTCTGTAACTCTGATTTTATTTTAGTAGTTAAATATATTATAGAATATATTATTAAGGGATATATTTAGGGAGAAAGCAAGACGTTTTAAAAAATGTATTCCATTATTATAGTTTAGATTTAATTTGACAGCCAGGCATTCTTGGTTAGAACATTCACACACAATACGGGCAGGAACTTCATGGAATGTCTCGACTTGCTTCATTAGTATTAGCAGAATTGTTCCAAAAGTGTATTACATGACATTTAAACGGAGTTTAATCCTTGACACAACGCAAACTATCAGTTTTACTGTCTGATCGATATTGCTTAGAATATTTGTTAAAACTTAGTTAAAACCATTTTGTTAAAACAATCTAAAATCTAACAATTATTCATCAAAATCAAATAATTTGAATGAAATGTGCTGACATTATTTTGAGTTTCAAATATAAAAGCAGAATATTATGTTAAATACAAATTGTTAAATGCAAAGAAATTATCATTGTAAGGTTTTATTTTGTAAAAAGCATATCAGTATAAAATTTAACATTTTCTTTATTAACTGTATTCTTCTTAATATATAACTTTTCCAGAAATTGTTTGAGCAAATTGATTTATGTCTGTGAAACAGTTATAAATCAAATGGATCTTTTTTTAATAAAAAAAAGTTTAAAATGTGTCACTATGTGATAAATGTTTCATTTCGAACTGAAAAACATTAAAAAAAAAAAAAAAAACCTCAACAAAGCTATGACAGTGAATAGTTGGATATTCTGTTTTTCCTTTTTTTCTACTTTCATGACTATTTCTTTCATTTATTTAATTTTTCATGAATTTTGGCTGCAAAAGAAAATGATATTGTTTTAAAAATGAGGTGAGAACTGTTTCATTCAATAACCTTACAATTACATATTACCTTATCGAGAAATGCTTGTTATGTTAAAATTGATACGTAATGACACATCGTCTATTTTCTCATGAGCAAGCGAAAATAAAATATCTGACCGGATATTAGGAATTGAGTAGTGTAGCAAAGTAATAAACAAACATGAATTATTTTCCTGCTCTCATTTCTAGCAAAAATTAAAGCGTAGTATTTTTTCCTATATAAAGATTCGGATGCAGTTGCTGTTAAAAACGTATACTCGTCTATTAACTCTGCCGCAAAGTATTATATAACAAGAACGAAAAATCATGCGTCAAGCATAGATTATGTAATACTTTCCAACGCTTCCAAAATAATTTTACAAATCATACCGTTTAATAACAGTTGAAAGATAACATCTAAGTAAACAATTTGGAAAACGCATAACATATTTAAAAACATAATTTCAGGAATTTCCAACGTATACAATATTCGGAAAAATATCCGAATACTTTTATTCAGCCCTGTATAGGATCTATAGATTTGTATATATACTACATAGGATGCTAAATTTTAGTTCAGTTACGAAACGCGCAGCACAGTTTAAAATTCTCCTTCTGGAGTTGATGTCAATAAACGGAAATGTGTTCGCAAACTTTTGTGCTTCCCTGTATAGGATCTACAGAATTTATACACACCACGTAATAGACAAAAAGTGAGTTAAATTAAAAATCGCGTTCAGTAACTTAAAACGCACTTCCAAGAATTATTGTTAATAGGCAGTAGAGAATTCTTTTGTGTGTCTCTGTAAATGAACGATGACTGCTATACACACAATATTCTGTAGTAAGCCTCTTGTAATGCACCTTAGTGATATATATAAATTTCAATCCGTTTAAAATAGTGAAACATTATTTAATTAAACCGCAAACGATTTTTCTCCATAGACGTAATGTAACGGAATTATTTTGACTGTCCCTGTAAAGTAACTATAAGTGCTATGCACACCCTATTCCATGTTAAGCTTCTTGTAATGCACCTTAGTGATATATATCAATTATAATGTGTTTGAAATTGTGTAACATCATTAAAATAAACCGCAAATGATTTTTCTCCATTGACCGTAATGTAACGGAATTCTTTTGAGTGTCCCTGTAAAAAAACTATAAGTGCTACACACTTCCGTTGAAATAGGGAACATGCTATAGATAACGACAATAACATATAAAAATTGCAGAGAAATCCGAACATATTTACGGGAGTTAGAGCGGCCATACGGCCATACGGCAGACGGCAGACGGCAGACGGACATACGGCAGAAGGCCGGACAAACCGAAGTCATAAACACTTTTCAACTAGGTTGGAAAGTGTTAAAAATGGACATTTCATTATACATTTCATTAAACATTTCATTATACTACGTAATATATGCTACAATTTTCGTAAGGAGATTTTTACATATAGAATCTATAAAAAAAAAAATCTATGATAACTGTTAAATATCCGTGGAGATTTTTTTGCGTTAATTGGAGAGGTTGATGCATTGCATTTTAAAGGTTTTATTTATATCAGGACTATCATACATGAAAATAAGAAACACAGTGAGTATAAAGAGAAAATCACTCCTATTTATAACATTTAGACAGGATTAGAGAAGAACCAATAAGGTTATTTAATAAGAAAGCCAATAGAAGTTGCTGATAAGAGAACCAATCAAGATTTAATAAAATAATGAACTAAAAGATGTAATGTGCGATTACACATTTCTAACACCCGCTCTTAATCGCACATCAAATTTTAATTTCTAAAATTCAAATTTTGAGATTGCATAATTTTAAAGTTCATGAAATTTTGTTTTAGGAAGTGGTTTTGTAAGCTTGTCAGCAATTTGATCATCAGTAGAAATGTATTCTATTTTAATGTAATTTCTGCTGACAACATTGAGAATAAGTTTTAACTTAATATCAATATGCTTCATTCTACCAAAATTATTTTCATTTGTAATGCACTTGATACATGATTAATTACACTATTAGATTTTTCTCACCTACAATTTCATTGGCAATACCATTGATCCATAAAAGATCTTGAATTCCTTTACTCAAGGCATTTATTTCTGCTTCTGTACTGGAAAATGCAATACTCTTTTGTTTATTGACACCCCATAATACAGGACAATTACAGAACATAGATAATATTACCAGACACAGACTTTCTATCATTTGAGTTTGAGCCCCAACCAGCATCGACAAATATGGATAAATTTGAATCACTTAAATTACCCTTTTTATAATTCATTTTCAATTCGGCAATACCTTTTAAATATCTCAATATTTTATTTAAAGCACACCAGGCAGAATCAGTAGGATGTTCCTGAAGGTTACTTAAGCAGTTAATTGCAAACAAAATATCCGGTCTAGATACATATGCTAAATAGAGTAAAGATCCCACTAATTCTCGATATGGCCCATTAACCCTCTGAGCGTTTTGAAAAAGGGTAAAATTGTAATGTTGTTTTCTTTGCATTTTGTTTTAAATGCTAAAAAAATATGATTCTTTCAGCATTATAAATAAAACTTAATTACAAATATGAATGTAACCCTTGAGAGTATTAATCATTCTTCAATGTTTTGAAAATTCATTAAATCTATAGAATTATATTATCTTAAACATTGCATATATTGCAGTGAAACCTGGAGCTTAGTGAACGGAATATTACGTTCCACACGCTTAGAGGGTTAAATCGATTACCTTTTCCAAAATCTGCAGCAGTTGATTTAGGTTCAATAGGAATAGAACACGGATTACAATCAAGCATTTTGTACTTTTTTAACATATGGGAAATAAAATATGGGAATCTTGATCTAAGAATAACTTGTCAGAGTTAAATTCCATTCGGATTCCCAAGAGCCAGGATGCCTTTTCTGATTTTGACATCTGAAATTCTTTAGGTAATATATCAATATTAACATTAATTTCTCGAACATCTGAACCTGCAATCAACAGGTCATATACAAAGAGTCATAAATATTTTCACTAATTGGCACTAAACTATCATTTACACCTTCCTGAAATGGATTTTCAGCATCAAACTCATTTTCATCGATATTCTGGAAAGCGTATATAAAATCATTTGAAGTTTTTATTTCATTAAATTTAACATTTTCTGATATAATGATACGCTTGGTTGTAGGATCTAATAGACGATATCCCATTGATGAATAGCCAAACAAATATCACTTGCATGCGTTTTTCATCTAACTTGTTTCTTTGAGTATTGGGAATCAGCGTATAGGCATCAGAACCAAATGCTCTGAGATTCTTCAAATCAGGATGATCCTTGTACTTTAAATAGTATGGAGTTTGTTGTCAATGGATGCATGGTGTAATCTATTGTGTAGATAACTTGAAGTGAGGACTGCAAAGCCCGAAAAATTCTTTAGCAAATTAGCTTCAAATAACATTGTCCGTCCTTTTTCCAAGAGACATCTGTTAGCGCGTTCTGATAAACCATTCAGACTTGGAGTATAGGGAAGTGAAGGATCTATTAGTATAGCAGCTTAATTTGTAAAAATTAGAAATTCAATCTATACTAATATTATAAAGGAGTAAATCTTGTTTGTTTGTTTGTAGGGGGTAATCTCTGGAACAACCGAACCGATTTCAAAAGTGATGGTGGCAAATTGATGGTGACAACCCCTGCTCCAACATAGGCTATATTTTATGTGGGTGCCACTAACCCCAGGGGGTGCAGGAGCAAAAAACGTTCTAAAATTGCGATTTTTCAGTTATCACACTGGCTGTCAAGCCCTGACAGCTTGGCAGCCGGTTCTGTATGTATGTATGTACGTACGTAATGCGATAACTCTTCATAGAAATATCCGTTTTCCTTCAAATTTTGTTTATAGGTTCACTGTGTTAAGGCACTTCCCTGATTAGCTTTCGGGATTGATTGGTTAAGTATAAAAGGTGGGGAACAAGGGGCTAATTCCCCCCACCCTTAATTTATATAAATGGGTTTTTCATGCAGAATTATTCCGTTTCCCTTCAAATTTTGTTTATAGGTTCACTGAGTTAAGGCGCTTCCCTGATTAGTTTACGGGTTTGATTAGTTAAGTATAAAGGGGGGGGGTCGGGGTGCTAATCCCCCCAAAATTTATATAAATGGGTTTTTCATGCAGAATTATTCCGTTTTCCTTCAAATTTTGTTTATAGGTTCATTGGGCTAAGGCGCTTCCCTGATTACTTTTCGGGATTGATTGGTTAAGAATAAAGGGGGGGGGGGACAAGGGGCTAATTCCCCCCCCACCCTTATTTATATAAATGGGTTTTTCATGCAGAATTATTCCGTTTTCCTACAAATTTTGTTTATAGGTTCACTGTGTTAAGGCGCTTCCCTGATTAGTTTTCGGGATTGATTAGTTAATATAAAGGGGGGGGGATCGGGGGGCTAATTCCCCCCTTAATTTATATAAATGGGTTTTTCATGCAGAATTATTCCGTTTTCCGTCAAATTTTGTTTATAGGTTCATTGGGTTAAGACCTTCCCTGATTACTTTTCGGGATTGATTGGTTAAGTATAAAGGGGGGGAACGGGGGCTAATCCCCCCCTTAATTTATATAAATGGGCTTTTCATGCAGAATTATTCCGTTTTCCTTCAAATTTTGTTTATAGGTTCACTGAGTTAAGGCGCTTCTCTGATTAGTTTTCGGGATTGATTAGTTAAGTATAAAGGGGGGGGGGGATGGGGGGCTAATGTTCCCTTAATTTATATAAATGGGTTTTTCATGCAGAATTATTCCGTTTTCCTTCAAATTTTGTTTATAGGTTCACTGTGTTAAGGCGCTTGCATGATAATTTTCGGGATTGATTGGTTAAGTATAAAGGGGGGGAACGGGGGGATAATCCCCCCCTTAATTTATATAAATGGGTTTTTCATGCAGAATTATTCTATTTGCTTCAAAATTTGTTTATAGATTCATTGGGTTAAGACGCTTCCCTGATTAGTTTTCGGGATTGATTGATTAAGTATAAAGGGGGGGAACGGGGGGCTAATACCCCCCCTTAAATTATGTAAATGGGTTTTTCATGCAGAATTATCCCATTTCCTTCAAATTTTATTTATAGATTCACTGTGTTAAGGCGCATCTCTGATTAGTTTTCGGGATTGATTGGTTAAGTATAAAGGGGGGGAACAAGGGGCTAATTCCCCCTTATCTATACTAATATATAAAGTAGTAAAGATTGTTTGTTTGTTTGTTTGTTTGTTTGTAGGGGCTAATCTCTGGAACCACTGAAGCGATTTTAAAAGTGATGGTGGCAAATTAATGGTGACAATTCCTGCTCCAACATAGGCTATATTTTATGTCGGTGCCACCACCCCCAGGGGGGTGCAGGAGCGAAAACCGTTATAAAATTTCGATTTTTTGTGTACTGAAGGAGATAGAAGCATCAAATTTGGTATGGTAGTTACTTATAAGATGTAAATGCTCTCTAAGTACAAATTATAAAAACATTCGCAATTTAAAAGGGTGAGAAGAGGAAGAAGCGTTCTAAAAACATTCTAAATTACAATTTCTATGGAATCTCTGAAACTACAGAACCGATTTCAAAAGTGATGGTGGCAAATGGATGGTAACAGTCCCTGCTCCAACATATGCTAAATTTTTTGTCGGTGCCACTGCCCGTAGATTGTGCAGGAGCGAAAAACGTTCCAAAATTATGATATTTTCAATAATGAAGGAGTTAGGAACTTGACATTCTCTGGAACTACCGAACCGATTTCAAAAGTGATGGTGGCAAATTGATGGTGACAACCCCTGCTCCAACATAGGCTATATTTTATGTAGGTGCCACTAACCCAAGGGGATGCAGGAGCAAAAAACGTTCTAAAATTGCGATTTTTCAGTTATCACACTGGCTGTCAAGCCCTGACAGCTTGGCAGCCGGTTCTGTATGTATGTATGTACGTACGTAATGCGATAACTCTTCATAGAAATATCCGTTTTCCTTCAAATTTTGTTTATAGGTTCACTGTGTTAAGGCGCTTCCCTGATTAGCTTTCGGGATTGATTGGTTAAGTATAAAAGGGGGGGAACAAGGGGCTAATTCCCCCCCCCCTTAATTTATATAAATGGGTTTTTCATGCAGAATTATTCCGTTTTCCTTCAAATTTTGTTTATAGGTTCACTGAGTTAAGGCGCTTCCCTGATTAGTTTTCGGGATTGATTGGTCAAGTATAAAGGGGGGGAACAAGGGTCTAATTCCCACCCCCACCCCCTTAATTTATATAAATGGGTTTTTCATGCAGAATTATTCCGTTTCCCTTCAAATTTTGTTTATAGGTTCACTGAGTTAAGGCGCTTCCCTGATTAGTTTACGGGTTTGATTAGTTAAGTATAAAGGGGGGGATGGGGGGGCTAATCCCCCCTTTAATTTATATAAATGGGTTTTTCATGCAGAATTATTCCGTTTTCCTTCAAATTTTGTTTACAGGTTCATTGGGTTAAGACGCTTCCCTGATTACTTTTCGGGATTGATTGGTTAAGTATAAAGGGGGGGGGGAACAAGGGGCTAATCCCCCCCCCTTAATTTATATAAATGGGTTTTTCATGCAGAATTCTTCCGTTTTCCTTCAAATTTTGTTTATAGGTTCACTGTAATAAGGCGCTTCCCTGATTAGTTTTCGGGATTGATTAGTTAATATAAAGGGGGGATCAGGGGGCTAATTCCCCCCCCCCTTTAATTTATATAAATGGGTTTTTCATGCAGAATTATTCCGTTTTCCTTCAAATTTTGTTTATAGGTTCTTTGGGTTAAGACGCTTCCCTGATTACTTTTCGGGATTGATTGATTAAGTATAAAGGGGGGGACGGGGGGCTAATCCCCCCCTTAATTTATATAAATGGGTTTTTCATGCAGAATTATTCCGTTTTCCTTCAAATTTTGTTTATAGTTTCACTGAGTTAAGGCGCTTCCCTGATTAGTTTTCGGGATTAATTAGTTAAGTATAAAGGGGGGGGATCGGGGGGCTAATCCCCCCTTAATTTATATAAATGGGTTTTTCATGCAGAATTATTCCGTTTTCCTTCAAATTTTGTTTATAGGTTCACTGTGTTAAGGCGCTTCCCTGATTAGTTTTCGGGATTGATTTGTTAAGTATAAAGGGGGGGGAACGGGGGGATAATCCCCCCCTTAATTTATATAAATGTGTTTTTCATGCAGAATTATTCTATTTGCTTCAAATTTTGTTTATAGGTTCATTGGGTTAAGACGCTTCCCTGATTACTTTTCGGGATTGATTGGTTAAGTATAAAGGGGGGGAACAAGGGGCTAATTCCCCCCCCCCTTAATTTATATAAATGGATTTTTCATGCAGAATTATCCCATTTCCGTCAAATTTTATTTATAGGTTCACTGTGTTAAGGCGCATCTCTGATTAGTTTTCGGGATTGATTGGTTAAGTATAAAGGGGGGGAACAAGGTGCTAATTCCCCCTTATCTATACTAATATATAAAGTAGTAAAGATTGTTTGTTTGTTTGTTTGTTTATTTGTAGGGGGTAATCTCTGGAACCACTGAAGCGATTTTAAAAGTGATGGTGGCAAATTAATGGTGACAATCCCTGCTCCAACATAGGCTATATTTTATGTCGGTGCCACCACCCCCAGGGGGGTGCAGGAGCGCAAAACGTTCTAAAATTTCGATTTTTTGTGTACTGAAGGAGATAGAAGCTTCAAATTTGGTATGGTAGTTACTTATAAGATGTAAATGCTCTCTAAGAACAAATTATAAAAACATTCGCAATTTAAAAGGGTGAGATGAGGAAGAAGCGTTCTAAAAACATTATAAATTACAATTTCTATGGAATCTCTGAAACTACAGAACCGATTTCAAAAGTGATGGTGGCAAATGGATGGTGACAGTCCCTGCTCCAACATATGCTAAATTTTTTGTCGGTGCCATTGCCCGCAGAGGGTGCAGGAGAGAAAAACATTCCAAAATTATGATATTTTCAATAATGAAGGAGTTAGGAACTTGACATTTTGTATGGTCTTTACTTACAAGATTTAAATGCTCTATAAGAACAATGTCTAAAAAAATTCGAAATTTAAAAGGCTGAAATAAGAAAAAAAATTTCTAAAAACATTCTAAATTAAAATTTGTATGGAATCTCTGGAACTACTAAAGCGATTTCAAAAGTGATGGTGGCAAATGGATGGTGACTATCCCTGCTCCAACATAGGCTATATTTTATGTCGGTGCCGCTACCCCGAGGGGGGTGCAGAAGCGAAAAACGTTCTAAAATTGCGATTTTTGCGATGCTGAAGGAGCTAGAAACTTCAAGTTCGGCATGATTGTTATTTATAAGATCTAAATGCGCTCTAAGAACAATTTCTAAAGAAACATTATCTAATGATTCTGCGATTTTTCAATTATTGAATTTCTAAAATTACCAAATTTCACAATAGAGTACCATAGCGAAACCTTCACGCGTAAAAAGATAATGATAAGGGCGACGTGTCCTGACGTGTATATTGGCTATAGCACGAGTCACAAATTATAGTATCCTTATTATTCTGTTAAAATATAAAAGTGAATTATGAAATGTCAATATTTTGTTTGATTAAAGGTTCGTTAAGAGAAATTGACCAGCGTAGCGGGCGTAGCTTGCTAGTAATTAATAAACCTCTGCTTGATTCAGTTCGATATGAATTTCCCATCTCGGTGTCTGAGTATTTCATTTTTCATGTAAAGTGAATTTACTAATTCCTGGCAATTAATTGCCCGGCGTTAAAAATTTAAATATTTTATTGTCCTCATTGTTTCAACGAAAATACTTAAAAAAATTATTTACGTCGGATAAATAAAACATCTTCGGTCGTATTTGCTGTACAATGCTTGAGACTTAAATTTACATCAACCGTACTTTCACTATTACAGCAGCCAAGCAATCAAGCAGCCATTAAATAAATCGCTTCTTAATGGCATTCGCTGTTCTTTGAATTTCCGGTGAACTGTGTTACAAACAAAACATGGCGTCATATTCTCATGTAAAAACCCAAAAAGTAATGTTTTAAATTTAATGAACAGTTATTTAAGTTTTAAATTAATCTGAAAATATAGAAAAAAAAACTAAAAAAAAAACGAAGTGAATTAATATTATAGATACAAAATATTAATATTAAAAATAAAATTAATAAACATAAAAAATATAAATAAATAAATAAATAATCACAATATGAAGTATATCAACACATCTACTTTTCATAAAGTTATTTTTGATTGTAAATAATTTTCTCTACTTTTTGGTATTCATGCTCCATTTACTATTAATTGTTTTTTAAAATGTCTCTTTTTGAAAATTTTCATAATAATTGTAATTCTTGCTCGTTTCCTTTTTCCTTTTAATCATGACGTCATTTTTGACAGACAATCTCTATAGTACGTATCTGACATTCATAATTCATGTATCAGTGTTTTTTGTTTTACATATAACGCTATATTTTTCTTTTTTATACTTAAAAAAATTTATTTCACTTTCATTATTCATATGTAAAGGTTTCAATAGAAAATTAATTGTTGTGGTAAAATTATTATACCAAATTTTCAAAATGTGAAAACTTTGAAAATATTGGCTAAATGTTGTAGAAAAAATGTTCAATAATTGTCTACGAAAATAATGAAATTTTGAATTATTTAAAAATTTAGAGAATTTAGTGAAAAGTTAAAAAAATAGCATGAAAACTTTTCTGGGTTATAATCCATTTATAATCAAAGATACAGAGTATTAATTCATGCGTTTTGACTCCGAATTTAGTCAAATATTTATACAAATTTTCATATCTATAATATTATTATTAAGTTTACCTGCCGGATTACTGCTCCCTTAATCATTTTAAATTATTTTGATTAATGTCGAAAAATTAATCTTTCAAACACATATTTTAATGTAATTGTCAGAGTATTTTAAAGCAATAAATGTACAATCCTTAAAAATCTGTCTTTATAAAGGAATCAATTTATTCTGTTGACAAATTGCTAGTATTATGTTTTTTATTTCTTCCGTGCCTTCACCATTTGAGCCTAAAAAAATATTCAGGAAGGAAACTGTGGCAGCTCTTTATGGAAGATAAATAAATGCTATAAATAACCATGAATGCTTTTGAAATATGAAGGCATGTTTATCTTTATTATATATGGATGCAGTAAAACCTGTGGATATGTTTAAAAACATTATGAAACGTAATCAAAGATACATGCTTATATAGTGATTGAAAATCGGGAATACATGATGCAAAAAAACTTTACAGTGAAATCCATCATTTAATACTTGTAATCCTTACTTGTAATCACGCATATTATTTTCCCATTTTGTTAATATAGGTAAGCTATGGTATACAAAAACAATTGCCGAAAAGTCAGTTGAGGCTCACTGTGGAGACGCCAAAAGTTTTTGGTTTACGTCTGTTTGTCTGTCTGTTTGTTTTGTTTGTTTGTCTGTCTGTCTGTTCCGCGATAACTACCGTAAAAAGCGCCCGATTAGGTTGATTTTTGGTGGGTATGTTGGTGAGGTACGTGTAATTAGCTGTATAGTTATTAGTTACATTTGGTTCATTCGTTCGAAAAATATAGAACATTTCGTTTTAGGTCATAATGCTTTCCTATGGGAATGCAGACGATTTTCAAATTTCATTTTTAACTGAAAGGAAAATCACATATTTGAATAATGTATTTAAGCATAAAATTAATCATGGTAAATTTTCGATATGGAGGTTTTAAATATATCCAATAGCTTCGAAAATTTACCAATACATTTACTAGAATTTCAAAATTAATTGTTTAAATTATTAAAACATTTTTTGTATCTGTTTGGGAAATATAAAACAATTTATTTTCATATTTTTTAGAAATGTTAAAATGAATTTCTTTTTACTTTGCTCGTGAATTTATTAGTTGTTTAGCAACCATATTTCAAAAAAATATAAAAATAATAAAATCCAGGTAACTCTTACTATTTTGCTGCAATATTTTATTAAAACAATAAATTGTTTTCGGGAGATTTTAGTATTCTATTGACAAAAATGAGAATTTATTTTGATACAAGTTTTTTTTATATCTAAAAAGTTACATGAATAAGAAATTCATAAGAATTGCAGAAAACCATTGCATAAACCGTGTTTAATTTCACGCTTCTAATTTCTGAAACCTCCAAAGTGTTTTATATGCCTATAAATATGTATGTGATAAAAAAAATTAAATTGTGGATTGTAAGATGCTAAATAATATGAAAAATGAGAAGAAATAAAAAGAAAAAACTGCCCAGTTAAACTGAGGGCATTTAGCTCACAGGCTATTCACACTAATTGTATATCATATTCTCATTTCAAAAAATTTGAAATAAGCACTCGAAAAATAAAGAAATTGACAATATATTAACGGGGGTATCATCCCCCGTTCCCCCCCTTATAATTAAATAATGAACCCCACAAACTTATCAGGAAAGCACCTTATCACAATGAACCTATATACAAAATTTGAAGCAAATCAGATAATTCTGCATGAAAAACCCATTTATCGAAATTAAGGGGGGGTTTAGCCCCCTTCTCCCCTTTATACTTAACCAATGAACACCCAAAACTAATCAGAAAATTGCCTTATCACACTGATCCTATATACAAAATTTGAAGAAAATCGGATGATTCTGCATGAAAAACCCATTTATCTAAATTAAGGGTGGGAAGAATTAGACACCCTTTCCCCTTCTATACTTAACCAGTGAATCCCCAAAAGTAATCAGTAAAGCGCCTTATCACAATGAACCTATATACAAAATTTGTTGCAAATCGGATAATTCTGCATGAAAAACCCATTTATCTAAATTAAGGAGGGTTAGCCCCCCTTTCCCCCCTTAATACTTGACCAATGAGCCCCCAAGTATAATCAGGGAACCTCTTGATCATAATGCACCTATATACAAAATTTTAAGAAAATCGGATAATTTTGCATTAAAAACCCATTTATCTAAATTAAGCGGGGGTGTTAGCCTCCCGGTTTCCCCCTCTATACTTAACCCAAGAACCCCAAAACTAATCAGGGAAGCGCCTTATCACAAGGAACCTATAACCAAATTTTAAAGCAGAACGGTTAATTCTATTAAGCGTTATCGCGTTACGTACACACATACGTACATGCATACGTACATACAGAACCGGCGGGTACGTAAGCTGTCAGGCTTTGATAGCCTGTGAGCTAAAAACAATGACATTTAGAGCTGACGTTGAAGCTCCTGATCTGCAGATTTACTAGTTAGTAAAGGAATGTGAGACGAAACAGTGTAGGTGGGTCAAAACGCTACTTTCGTTGTATTTCCTAAAGGCTGGTATCTGGTATCTTGTGTCCTGTACTAGTTGGATAATACCTCTATCTGTTTGCTCAACCTCCATGAAAACCAGTTGATATCATGTGTCCTGTGACATTTTGAATAAATAAGAAATACATTTTTGTATTTTACTTGATATTTTAAATGGTCTATGTGAACTGCAGAGGAGTTCATATATTAAGGAGAGTACTATGTGGTTGTTTATGTATTACAATTTACATTTTGTTATTGAGTGAAGATCATAACGTCAATGCGTTCATGTGAACCACCATGTTTATGTTTGAGGGTCTCTTTGGTTAAAATCAGGTGTGAATCAGGTGTTAAAATCAGGAATGTGAATATATGGGGTACTATGAATATGAATGTATCAGGTACTATGAGTATTAGATTCAATATTTTCCGAAAATGGTTATGTTACCTCCACAGAAAAAGGAAAACCCTAAGAAAGCGAGGAATGAGAAAACGTAATATTCATAATCAAGCTCTCACGAATCGACAAGAGGATTTTAAACAAGCAAAATCGCAATCTAAAACACTTGTTGACACCACAAATATGAATAAACAAGCACAGAAAAAAAGAAGGTATAGACAAAAGAAATGATCTAAAGATGTAGTTTTCATCATTCACCCAAGAAGAAAGTAAGGTAACAAATACTTGCTGCTTGATGAATGGGTACTAAAAATATATTTTTTTTTACAAATTTTACATTAAATGATGAAATAAATGCATCATCTGTTTCTTATTCTTCTTTGTTTTCTTTTTCTTTCAGTGCTGGGGATGAATATATTCAAAACTTCATTTGTCAGCAATTGGTTTATGAGATGTATAGGCCCAACAAGGCAAATATTAAGATTCCGTTTGTGACATCTACAATGTCTTAAAGATAAAAACTTGATTGAGTTTTATAAAGAGCTGTATCTATCTTCTGTTTTTGTGTAACTCTGGCTGCTTTAACTCTTTAATATCCTTTATTCTGTTTCATTAAAAATAATGAATTGTTCTTCTAAAGCTATTGCATCGAATTTTTGTCGAGTACACCATCATCAAAACTTCAGTTTAAAGGCTTTTTTGAAAATTTAACCGTGTATCCTGGAGATATGTGCATTTTTAATCAACACCCCACTTGTATTTAAAAGTGATTAGATTGTGTAAAACTTTCAGTACTCGGTTTAGCCCCCACTTTCTGTTATATTAATGCGCGTCATGTTTAATATGTCACTGTGAGATTATAATACTATTTATTGAAATTATAGTTAGAAGGATTGTAAACTTAATAACAGTTTAGATGATGATTTAAAAAGCGATATAAAATGTTTTTTGTAGCACAAAGTAACTTAAATCAATTCAATGGATTTAAATATAGTCATTCTTATAAAGTATGTCTTACATTCTCTCGTCCATTCATCCTAATATTTAACACTAGGAAAGCTGAAAATATTTGAACAGGAGAATGAATAAAAGGGAACTTTCATGAATCTGCACTAAAGATATGTGTTCTCTATATAAAAATAATGTGAACATTAATAACGTTGCTTCTTGAAAAAAACTATTGTACGATCTAGGAAAAAATTAAAACATTATCTTACAAACAAAATATAATTGTTTACATTGCTTTTCGTACATTAATAAAGATTAATTTTTAACCTACTCAAAAAAAAGGAAGTTATCAATTTGACGTATATGTATTTTTTTAAAGAATAAAAACAATTAAACTCGTATAAGTACCTATTTAAAAGGCATTTTTAAACATTTTACAACATTTTTTTCATAAAAATTTTTCATGCTATTATTAAGATAAAACTTTCGAAACTATAAATGCTTATGAGTCTAAACGTACATAAAGAATCAACAATTTTAGAAAAACATAAATTAGGCAAACTTTAAAGGGGATTATAGTTATACTTCGGATGAATGAAAATTAGCACTGCAATTCGCAGCAATGTTAAACAAATAAGAATGAAATATGCCAGCCAGGATATCGTTCGGGTAGCTCAGTAGGAAGAGCATTGGCAATGCATTCCAAGCAACACAGGTTCGAGTCCTGGCCATGGCATTTTTGGCGCTGTTTGAATAAACCTCAACTATGATACTCCCACCATTGACTATAAAAATTAGATTATTTCAGTTTTTTTTAAAAAAATATTCAGTTTGAAGTGGTTTTAGATTCTAGAGCAGGGACGGCGAACCTTTCCAAATCAGTGTGCCATTTTTTTGTTCTTCAAATTTACGTGACCATGACATGCCAACTACAACAGCAACAAAAATAGTAAATTACAATTTATTTAATTTTCGTTTATTAGGATTAAAAAATGTGTATGTAACATACAGGTAGGTAATATTTAAAGCAACAATTATATTTTAGAAAGTAGTAAAAAAGTGAATTCGATATCTGGTATTGTACCTTGGATGGCCAAAAATTAATATAGATTTCATACCTAGTTATTTTTTGCAGAATGCAAGCTGAATTGGACTATGTGACAAGTGTTTTCTACTTGAGGTTTTCTATCATTAATTCTGTTCTTCTGTATACAATTAATTTCCAAAAATAATTACAAATTAAATATTTAATGAAATGTTTCTTTTTTCTATCTTGATTATTTGATAATTGTTTTTATTAAATATAATATCTGTTTTTATTTAATTTCTATAAGAAAATACTGGCAGGTTATTGTGTAAGATTTTGATAAATTATGAAGCCCATATTGAAATAGATTGGAATTCAATAAGTTGCATTTCAATTTATTTAATTCAGAAAAAAAGAAAAGCTCACAGATTGTTTAAATTTCTGTATTTGTTTAATCTCCATTCTAGAGCCTCAACTCCGTGCAGAAAATATCTTATTGCGTACCGCTTATGGCATTTATGCCATGGTTTCGCCGTCCCTGTTATTGAGAGTATGATGGGAAAAAGATAACTGCGGTGTTTAAAGGTTTTTAAAACTATAATTAAAATCTAATCTTTCTGCAGTTTTCTTCATTTCTTTCTAGATTTATATATTAGTTCACCTCTAAAGAAAATAATTACATAAAATAAAAATTTCATATCCGCTATAATTGATCTAGTGGGGGTCTAAAATTATTTCAATTACTTTGAAATTAAGTTAATGCATTTGCCAGATTTTTTAAAATTAGGTGTATAAATTTTGGTGCAATTTCACATCTGTTCAAATAATATAAACATTTTATTTTCTCATTTTTTTTACAAATTTTAAACGTATTTATTTTCATTTTCCTCTTTAATTTAGTTGTTACCTAGCAACTACATTCAACTCTAGAACTACTTAACCTATTCATTTAACGAATTTCTGTGAGTTTTATATATAATTTAATTTAAAAAGAAATTTCTGGTTCGAATCGGAATATGTTCATTTGGTAACCGTCAAACTTTTTACAAACATTTTATTTTCTCATTTTTTTTTACAAATTTTAAACGTATTTATTTTCATTTTCCTCTTTAATTTAGTTGTTACCTAGCAAATACATTCAACTCTAGAACTACTTAACCTATTCATTTAACGAATTTCTGTGAGTTTAAAGAAATTTCTGGTTCGAATTGGAATATATTCATTTGGTAACCGTCAAACTTTTTACAAACATTTCATTTTCTCATTTTTTTTTTACAAATTTTAAACATATTTATTTTTATTTTCCTCTTTAATTTAGTTGTTACCTAGCAACTACTTTCAACTCTGGAACTACTTAACCTATTCATTTAACGAATTTCTGTTAGTTTTATATTTAATTTATTTTAAAAAGAAATTTCTGGTTCGAAATGGAATATATTCATTTGGTAACCGTCAAACTTAGATGGATTGTCAGGTCAGTCGGACTAGTGGTTCTTTGATTATAGCCTTTTGAAAGTGCAACTTTAATTATAATCTTCCTGTATATGTTATATTATGTTTTCATGTGAAGAAAATATTTCCCTACTTCTCCTTTTCTTCTCATGTTCTTCGCACCAATGCCGTGTTATGGAGACACACATATTATTTAAACTGCATTTTTGAGCATGTGGCGCAGTTTATTTTCCTTGAAATTCACTTTAAAAATCGATGTGTGAGTCTTATCGAATCTAAATTCACTTAAAATAATGGAAGTGTGAGATTACAAAAGAATTAAATAGTTACATATCGTACATAAAATGAAATGTTCTAAGGCTTCCACTATCTGCTTCTATGTTGAACGGTAGGTGGTGCTGCAAGGGGCATAACATTTTTCGGGTTTTGGATACTGTTGAGTCTTGACCATTCTGTGTCAGTTTGGGTAACCCTTGTTTATATAAAAAATTGGTCCACAAAATTGTTTCAGATAAAAACATTTATATTTAAATGTCAACTGCATATTCTTTCATTTTTCTATATACATAAAATTGATATTGGACATACGACGGTAGACGATTTTCCTATAATTGCATTACAGTAATTCTCTTTAATTTTGGGCTTCGGGGTGCAAATTATAGAGGTGGTGGTGCGCATCTAAAGAAACAATTTTTAATCATAGAATACATGGTTGAAAATGAAACGAAAAGGCGTTAGAGGTAGCATGATGGTGAAACCGAGGATACGTGGTAAAACACACGAATGACATAAAAGTTACAAAATCAGGTTTAATGAGAGACATTTACAGAAATTGCTTAAAACAGCGAACTCCAACGGCAATTCACGCGTAACAGCGACTGAAGAAGGATTGGCGACTGCTGTGAAATACACATATATCGCGCACTTCACCGGCTGCTGCCGAAACTCTAGCGATGAGTTCCCTCTCCCGATTCAAGAGGAGTTGCATAGATGAGAGACTCTTGATACTCTTGAGCTGTCCCCCCCCCCCCAAAAAAAAAATCGAGGCACGACAGGTCGGACGATTCTAGTGGCCACGTTGTAGTACCACCTCGTCCAATCCATAGGCCTGGAAAGGTACCACTAGATAGTGTTGCACCTTTCGTGCGACAATAGCTGGTGCCACTATCTACCAAGGGTTACCCAAACCTCTATGAGTTCTCCATCGTGGTGGAACCCCATACGCCGTAGATGTCAGTGGGCACATCTTCCAACAGGTCTGACACTACATCCTGCAGAACCGTAAAGTATTTTCCCCCATCAAGGCATTCCGGCAGAAGATACGGTCTTATTAGATTATCAGCGATTATTCCTGCCCAAACAATGATAGAGAACATACGGTAATTTCTTCTTTCCCAGATGGCAATGCATTTACGTTGTATTCTTCTTCTACATGTAACTCACAACAGGAATGGCGTTTTAACGTTTTCGGAAAAGTGGTTTCCCTACGCGTACTACCCCTAAAGTTGTTTCACTACGTACGTTCACCTACGCCTTTGCGTCTCATTTTCGACAGTGCATTCTATGATGAAAATTATTTCTTTTAGTGCATACCACCACCTCTTATAGTTTGCCCCAAGTATTTTTTGAATCACAACCTATATTTATGATGAATAAGATATTTATGAAAAATACTTTATCATTAAACTAATTCTACTGTCTGATCTTAAGCGCTATCTGTACTGATTGAAATATCATTGATGTCAGGGGATAGTGAGGACAACAATAATAGTGGATAGAAAAAATATTGTGACGATGAAAACAATGTCTTGTTCGATATCGAAATGTATAACGACAGGGGGTCCTAATCCGCCCCTAAAAAATGCATATCATTCTGAATTTTAATAATAATCGACTGAATTTTTTTTTTATGCATTACTCTAGTTTATTGTTAACACACTATATGAAACAACAAAAAATATTATTTAAATAATTACACAGATTTGAATATTAACATACTTCTTTCAAATTTTCGTAAATATGTATTTTTGCGCGATTGAATTTTCTATTCACGTTTCATGAAATTTTTTTATATATTCTGGATGTTATAAGTATGAGTCTTGAAAATACATTTTGTAATTGTGTAAAAAAAAATAATAAAAAAATAATTTTGAATTTAATGTTACGTATATATCGACGTGTCTTCATTATTGAAATGCAAAATGCTTAGATATGTTTAGATACTAATGCTTAGGTTTTCAAAATGATGTAAAATAAAGCTATTAAATATATCATCCAATGTTCCCTCTTTTCTCATATGTAACTCCACTAAGAAAAATGCTTAACTTTTTACATGCTTTCTTTTAGCTTACATTTCTGTATGTGTATGGCAGTCAAATCTTGTTACTCATTTTTTCACCCACTTTCTGCTGCGATAAAGCTTTGAAATTTGAAATATATTGGTATTCCTGAGAGCAATACATGAATTGGATATTGATTTTTAAAAATTCGATCTATTAAGGGGTGTAAACATTGGCCCAAAACTTTAATTTTCGGTATAGACATAACGTTACGATTGTTTAATATTAATCGAAAAAATAGCCCCATTGTTGCAACATTCATTCATTTAACCACATTGTTGGCCGCATCATTATGACATCAGCATTGTACAAAGCAGAGATCTGTGTTTTATAATATGTTGACTTTTTGTGAATTTTTATGAAAACATGCTTTTTTTTTAATCTATTTAATTTATTTACATTTATGTTTTATATATAAAATATACTGGCATTTTCATCATAAAACAGTAAATATTTTCTTTTGCCATTGAAAAAAGTCCTCATCCGTTTCTGAAATGTCATAAATAGATTTTTTCAAACAAACGGGTTTATTATGTTATCTTGCTTTGATTTTAAGTTTGATGTTATGTTATTTTTAACTTTTCCTTTAGTTTTCCTTGCATATTACAAGTATAATCAGAATATGGCAATATAAATTCAACAGTTATACAATTCTTAGTATCTGCACTTTTTTTTTTCATTTTCAAGAAAAATCCCGTGATAATTTTAGAAAAGAGAAAATTAATTACACGAATATATTTTATTCAATTAAAAAAATAAATGCGTTTTTGTAATGAGACGTACAATTTCTACGTTAATATATATAAAAATTTCACATAGCTCAATCTTTTCTGAATTTGTCAGATTATTGATTTTTATGATACCAAGCTAAGCATTTTAGTCTTATATAATTTACACTTGTCATTCTTGAATTAATGGATAAGTAATGGAAAAGTAAGAGATTCAGTATATCCTTTATTAGGAATATGCTGAAGAACAATCCAATTAGTAATTCTCTAGCAATTTGAAAAAATATAAAATCGAAAGTGACTAGTGACACTTCTCTATATAGTATACTTGAAGAAATCGGTAAATCTTACACCATTATGCCAGACATCGTATGAACTTATATATATATTTACCTCTTTCAGATAGTCATTATGTACATAGAGTTTACTAGATATATTTATAACAATGAATTAACAATAAAATTTATTTGATAATAAGTTTTTTTTCTTATACTAAGTGGATTAATGCTTGACAATCTACTAATATGGAGAATTTTTCTCTAATTCCCTGTTGTAACAAATTAAGCAATAATTATTGATATTCCTTAATCTAATTACGTTCGTTACTGCAGTTAATTTCCAGTAGTTAATCGGAAGATTTTTTTCTTACCAGCTGTTTAATGAAGCTACTAATAATGTCCAAAAGAAAAGTTATTATTTTTTTTAATCTGCTGAATAATTTTCCATAATTGAGAAGCATTTTCATCCGTTAGAAGTTTCATCATCATAATTGATTTGGAGAAAAATAATTATTTATCAAGTTGAGATTATTTGTAGAAATATAATTATTAATGGTTGGAAGAGTTGCTGCACATTGTTGCTTTTAGAATCTGTTTAAAATATAATCTCAAATATAGATTTTTTCTTAACTTTCAAATTGGTTATACTCTAAACAGAATTTACATATATAATTAGAATCAATATTGTTTAAACTATTAAAATTATACAGAAAATGTTTTCTTTTATCAAGTTATGCGACTACTAACACTAGTTAATGTGTCTGATCTTTGGTTTTCATGTAATACAATCTTCTTGCTAGAGTGTAAAAGTACCTGTAGACAATACAAGAACGAGCGAATTTTTTAACACATTCCATGACAGTTGAAAAGTATTTATGAATTAGGTTTTTTTCTCTATCTGTTCGCCGGTACGTGACAACAATCGCGTAAATGTACTCGGATAGACAGGTAAGTTTTATATATTACTGAGGTTCACTACAGAATGATCGATAATGAAACTAATGTGAGTAGCATTTATAGTTCGTCTACAGGGACACGTAAAGTAATTTAGTGTTAGCGCTGGAAAATGTGTCATACTCTAAGCTTGATACATGATTTCTTGGATGTACATTATAAAGTATGAGAGTCTTTTATAGCTATGGACGCTTGGATTAAAAATAAATACCCGAACGATAATCGTAACTCCAATTTTAAAATTCGCAGTATGCATTATAGCACTGAAGTTACTTATTATGATTTTCTACGTTTCTTTTATAGAGAAATTTTCTTGTGTGGGTGTATACTTATATATTTCTGTATGAACTTGTATAATTTCAATATAAATCCCTATATTATGTTTCATCATTTCACTTCTCTTCTGTCCTACTAACAAAAGTACACATTTGCTTCAATGTTTTTTAGAAAGCGTGCTAGTTATCTGTACTAATATTATAAAGAAGTAACGTCTGTTTGTTTGTTTGTTTATTTGTAAGGGGTAATATCTGAAACTACCGAACCGATTTCAAAAGTGAGGGTGGTAATGATGGTGACAGTCCCTGCTGTAACATAGGCAATTTTTTATGTCGAAGCCACTACCCCCCAGGGGTGCAGGAGTGAAAAACGTTCTAAAATTACAATTTTTGCGATAATAATGAGGCTAGAAACTTGAAATTTGGCATGGTAATTACTTACAAGATGTAAATGCTCTCTAAGAACAAATAAAAAAAATCAAAATTTAAAAGATTTATGAGCGAAAAGCGTTCCAAAACATTCTAAATTACAATTTCTATTGAATCTCTGCAACTACCAAACCTATTTCAAAAGTGAAGGTGGCAAATTGATGGTGACATTTCCTGCCGTAACATAGGTTATATTTCATGTCAGTGTCAATATCTTAGAAAGGTGTGATAGCAAAAAAAGTTCTCAAATTGATATCTTTCTAATACTGAAGAGGCTAGAAATTTTAAAATTGGCATGGTTGTTACTTATAAGATGTACATGCTCCGGTAAGAACAGTTTCTAAAAAATTCAAAATTTAAAAGTATGCAATGAGCTAATCGTGTTCTAAAAACATTCTAAATTACAATTTCTATGGAATCTCTGAAACTACTGAGCTGATTTTAAACATAATGTCTGCTAATTTATGGTGACAGTCTCTGCTGTAATATAGGCTATGTTTTATGTCAGTGCCATTAACCTCAGGAGGTTGCAAGCGAGAAAAACGTTCTAAAATTACAATCTTTGTGATACGGAAGGGAGTAGAAAATTGAAATTGGGCAAGGTAGTTATTTATAAGATACATATGCTCTGTAAGAACATTTTCTAAAAAATTCGAAATTTAAAAAGGTGGTATGAATTAAAATGTTATAAAACATTCTAAGTTACAATTTGTATGGTATTGTTCAGAATAAAAACTTGAAATTTGACATGGCGAGTACGTTTTAAGACGCAAGTGTACACCCTGAACAGATTTTTTGAAAAGTCGAAATTTAAAAGTTTGAAGAAAGGAAAAACGTTGTAAATTACGATTTCTTTTTTTATACTGACAGGAATAGAAACTTTAAATTTGGCATGGCGGTTACTTTTATGATACAAATGCTCGATAACTATGGTTTGTAAAGAAATTCAAAATTTCAAAGGGCGAAATGAGCGGAAAGAGTTTTAAAAACGTTCTAGATTACGATTTCTATGGGATTGTTAGGGATAGAAAGTTGAAATTCGACACGACTGTTACTTTTAAGACATAAATGGGCGCACAGAACGTTTAAAAAAATCGAAATTTAAAAGAGTTAAATGCGCGAAAAGCGTTCTAAAAACGTTCAAAAATAATATAGATTCCTATGGAATTGTTAAAGATTGAAAGTTGAAATTTGACATAATTTTTGCTTTTAAACTGGTCGCACAGAAGAGTTTTTTTTTAATTGAAATTTAAAAGTGTGAAAGTGCCACAAGCGTTCTAAAACCGTTCTAAATTACGATTTATTTTGAGCTGTTAGGTCAAGATACTTGAAATATTGCATGGCTGTTACTCACGTAAATGATTACCCAGAACAGTTTACTAAAAATAAGAAATTTAAAAAAGCAGGAGCAAAAATAAAACGTTCTAAAATTTCAATTTATGTGGTACAGCTGGTATAGAAGCTTTGTATTTGGCATGGTGTTTACTCTTAAAATGCAAATAAAGAGACCGGTTTCTAAAAATTCGAAATTTAACAGGATGAAATGAGCGAAAAACGTTCTAAAAACGTTCTACATTATGATTTAATTGGATTTATTCGAGTTAGAAACTTGAAATTTAGTATAGTGGCAACTTTTAATATAAAGACGCTCGGTATAAACAGGTTATTCAGAATTAGAAATTTAAAGGTAGAAAATGAGCAGAAAACGTTATAAATTATGTTTATTTCTAAATCCTTAGAGATAGAAACTTAAATTTTGATATACCTGTTAATTTTTAGACGTAAATGCTCGCAGAGAATAGTTTTTACGAAATTCGAATTTAAAAAAGGTTCATAAGCAAAAACCTTTCTAAAATTGCGATTTTAGGGATGTTTCTGGTCTAGAAAGTTGAAATTTTTCGTGCTGGCTATTATTAATATTTCAGTGCTCGCTAAGTACAGTTTTTAAAAGCATTGGAATTAGAAGAGTGAAATGAGCTGTAAAATTTCTAAAACCTTTCTAAACTATGATTTATCTTAAATTTCTATGGATAGAAACTTGAAATTGTACATGCCTGTTACGTTAGAGACACAAATTCCTCCACAGAACAGTTTTTAAAAGTTTAGAAGTGTTAATGTGTGCAGGAACAAAAAAGTTTTAAAATTGCAATTTTTTCGATATTGCTATCACAGAAATTTCATTAACTAGAAGACTGGAATTTGGCATGATGTTTACTTTTAAGATGTAAATACTCGCTTAGAACTGTTTAAAAAAAATTCTAAATTTCAAATGAGAAATGAAATGTCAGGGAAACTTTCAAAATACATTCTAAATTACCGTCAATTTGGAATTAATTTTAGCTCTTCTCATTCATCTAAGTCTTAATGTTCGCCTAATATAAATCTGATTGTGTGCAAATGTTAGGCTGAAGCCAGCGTCAAAATGAAGCATTTAATTATCCTGTATCTTTGCATATAAGTTGATTATAACACTCAAATGAATATAGACTGGTTTTCGTTTATTTTATTTCAATATTTTTCTTTAAAATTAAAATTTTCATTATTTTCATACAGAATAAATGGACATTTTTTCGTATATTTTACAATGGTTGGTTGGTTTGGCCCAAATGGCCCGGTTTTGCAGCTTTTTTTAAAATGGTTAAATTTATTTTACCGTTGCTAATACTTTATCGATGCCAATATAAAATAAAAAACCTGAGTAATAATTTTTAATAAACAATTTATTTTCAAGTGAAAATTTTCCACGTGAAAAATGAAAAGGAAATGCATTATTTAAGAATTAAACAGAATATGAAATGATGTGATATTAGAAATACAACGTGCGTTTTCAAATATTTGATAATAATACAAAGTGCATAAATACGAGCAAGTATGGAAAGCAAGCGAATATGATGTCATATATAGAAAAATAAAACAGATTTGTTTTGATGTTGAAATAAAATGATCTTGGGTTATCAAATTATTTGTGATTAATTTCTTTTTTTTTTCTTTTTCTTTTTCACATGAAAGGAATTATTTTAAATGTACGTAATATATGTATTTTAAATGTATGTGTTGTAAATTAAAGTTCTGCGTTTTAAATGAAATGAGTGAAAGATTTATATTTTTAATGAATTCAATATGAACGATGGGTTAGGTTGGCGATTTATCGTCTGCACACAGCTAACATAAAGATAACATATTTTTAATTTAAATTATAAAAAGTAAAATATATATATATATATGTATGGCAAATGTCAATGATATGCATCGCAAAATTATCCGTATCGAAAATCAGAAAATCTTAATAAAAATAACTATATTTTTTAAAAGAAAGTTGCTTTTCTCATAAAAGCTAAAGATTTAATATGATTGTGTCGAAGTAACAGCATTTTTCCTCTATCATTTTCCCACAATCGAAAACACATTTGTAAATCGTCGTTTGGAACCGGAATTTAATTTTACACTTCTTTTAGTTTTAAAATAGGAAAAACTTTGTTTTTTTTTTTTAAATATAGCTTTTTTTAAAGTTGTTTCATAATAGATTTTTGTAAAGTCTTGCAGGATAAGAAAAATTGCATAGATTTTAAAGCAATGTAAAATTACAATATTTTTTAAACTTAAAAAACAACAATGTTATCGAAAATAAAATCGATTTTACCAACAAATTCGCGTAATGCAAAAGCAAAGAAGAAATAAAAAAGTAATGAATCTTTTCTTCCAGCCGAATTGTGTAAACTTGAACAAGCCGATCGTGCCAATTCATAACATTATAAACGTAAAAGCGAGTTCTATACAGTAGAATTTTTTTTACATATAGGTAGAACATTTGTGAAAATAGGAAGGTTAGGTGTCTGTAATTAGGTCCATAGTCAATTTGATTTTTTTTTTTTATCAAGTGAAATTTGGCGCAAAATTAAATACATTGTTGTAACCACATTTGTTTTTTGCTTGGTAAACACTTAATGATATTTTAGATGATCATTTCCCCGCTCAACTTTGATGCCAACTATGACTGTTAAACATATTAAAAAATATTAGCTGATAATTTTCTAATTTTCTTATTGCTTCATGATGTAAATAGACTTCCTGGTTCATACTTTAAAACTGAATCGGTCATGCCATTGTCGTTCTTCAATTTTTATTCCTAATTCTAACCCTAATCGAATCCTATCCTAATCCTGATAATAACTTTAAAGAATATTCTTTGACACGAATATGTAAATGAAATCAATATCCATAAATGGAATGAATGGAAAATAGAATAAATAGAAATGGCAAAATAAAATAACAGAAAGTACATTTATTCGACACCTAACCCTAGAGAAAGCGTAAAAAATTTCAAGCGCATGAAATAAATCAAAATAATCCTATATATACTAACAAAAATATGTAAATTTAGATTATCAGATTTGTGTCGTCGGTATTTATTTGCTTATAGTGTTCTTGACGCGATAGAGAAAATATCGAGGTTAAATAGGGCAGGATTTAAAGTACTTTCTAGCAACCTTTTTTAACATTTTAGAATCGCATCAGATTGTTATATCTTTGTGAAATAGCTATCAATGTATAAAATCCACAAGCAGTTTGTTCACTATTTACACCACTTAGCGTGAAGCACTTAATTTAATATATACATAAACAAGATAATGTAGTAAGAAATATATAACATATGTCTATGCAAATAAACAATATAATAATGCCCATTTAGCAATGCACACATATACAAATTGTACACCAAATACCACCTAAAATGCACTGTTGTATAGAAGAATTCTGCCAGTGTTGTTTTTCGTTTTACGAAGAGGAATTCCTCGATTTTCACGATTTTACTGGGTCCTCCTTTTTTCATTAGTTGCAGTTTCATTTTCGCGATTGTATATATTATTGGGCATGAAATTTCACTTTTTTAAAACTGGGTTATGTCAACGCCCCTATAGCAAAGAAATACCGTATGGTCTTTTATAAAATGTGATAAAGCTTTGGTTACTTATATATGTTGTTAATTATCAAGTGAAATGTTTTACTAAGTTAATGCATTTATTCTTTTTTTAATGTTACGTGAACGAAGTCACGGGTAACAGCTAGTGCAGTATAAGAATGAAGTTTACTCAGAATGTAACTTATTTATTAATTTTTGAATTATCTGTGGCAGTAAAATTTCCTCTCATGAAAACAGCCCCACGAATATCACTTGGTATTTTTAACAAATGATATTCACATTGATATTCAATTACGCGAGCAAAGCAGCGGTTTTTGCTGGTGAGTTATAAAGTGATCGGTGTATGAGCCACTGTCTACAAACGCATTTTATAGATCAAATGATATCGCGGCTAAATGTCTTAATATAATGCTGTAATATTGTTTGTTAATGAATATAGCAACATTCTTGAGAAAATTCATAATTATGTGATACCTTTGCTGTATTTAGCATGCATGAAATGTGAAAAAAAATGTAATTTTAATCTAGAATATCGACAGTTAAATATTTGTATTTTCCGTAAAATTATCAAGTAATGGTCCGAAGTATAATTTCAGGCCATGCGGATTCGAATGGTAATGAAAAAAGTATATTTGTTGCTACTTGTAAAATTTAATTAATCGCATTATTATACGATTTAGAATTTCAAAAACGTATTATTTAAAATATGCATACACTTTTTGTTTGGACATTTTCTAATATTATGTATCATTTTAATGTAAATTCATCAACATTTTGAAATTATAATTCGTATAATAATGCCATTATTTAAATTTCATATATAGCAACAAATATACCTTTTTATCTATACTAATATTATAAAGGAGTAAAGATTGTTTGTTTGTTTGTTTGTTTGTTTGTAGGGGGTAATCTCTGGAACTACCGAACCGATTTCAAAAGTGATGGTGGCAAATTAATGGTGACAACCCCTGCTCCAACATAGGCTATATTTTATGTCGGTGCCACTAACCCCAGGGTGGTGCAGGAGCGAAAAACATTCTAAAATTGCAATTTTTAGCTCACAGGCTATCAAAGCCTGAGAGCTAATGTGCCCGCCCGTTCTGTATGTACGTAACGCGACAACTCTTGAT
Organism: Maratus michaelseni; assembly: GCA_963931845.1. Taxonomy (NCBI): domain Eukaryota; kingdom Metazoa; phylum Arthropoda; class Arachnida; order Araneae; family Salticidae; genus Maratus; species Maratus michaelseni. Next base: position 426,193,457 of record OZ007592.1, read on the forward strand.
AGAAATAACCGTTTTCCTTCAAATTTTGGTTATAGGTTTATAGTGATAAGGCCCTTCCCTGATTAGTTTTGGGGGTCCATTGGTTAAGTATAAAGGGAGAAACGGGGGACTAATCCCCCCCTTAATTTACATAAATGGGTTTTTCGGGAAGAATTATCCAATTTGATTCAAATTTTGTTTATAGGTACATTGGGATAAGGCGCTTCCCTGATTAGTTTTGGGGGTTCATTGTTTACGCATAAAGGGGGGGACGGGGGGGGCTAATCCCCCCTTAATTTAGATAAATGTGTTTTTCATGCCAAATTATTCGATTTGATTAACATTTGGTTTATAGGTTCATTGTTATAAGGCGCTTCCTGATTACTTTTGGGGGTTCATTGGTTAAGTATAAAGGGGGAACGGGGAACTAATCCCCCCTTAATTTATATAAATGGGTTTTTCGTGCAGAATAATCCGATTTGATTCAAATTTTGTTTATAGGTTCATTGGGATAAGACGGATGCGTGATTAGTTTTGGGGGTTCATTGTTTACGCATAAAGGGGGGGATGGGGGGCTAATCCCCCCTTAATTTAGATAAATGTGTTTTTCAAGCTAAATTATCCGATTCGATTAAAATTTGGTTTATAGGTTCGTTGTTATAAGGTGCTTCCCTGATTAGTTTTGGGGGTCCATTGGTTAAGTATGAAGGGGGAAACGGGGGACTAATCCCCCCCCTTAACTTACATAAATGGGTTTTTCGTGAAGAATTATCCAATTTGATTCAAATTTGTTTATAGGTACATTGGGATAAGGCGCTTCCTTGATTAGTTTTGGGGGTTCATTGTTTACGTATAAAGGGGGGGGAACGGGGGGGCTAATCCCCCCCTTAATTTAGATAAATGTGTTTTTCATGCCAAATTATTCGATTTGATTAAAATTTGGTTTATAGGTTCATTGTTATAAGGCGCCTCCCAGATTACTTTTGGGGGTTCATGGGTTAAGTATAAAGGGAGGAACCGGGGACTAATCCCCCCTCTTAATTTATATAAATCGGTTTTTCGTGCAGAATTATCCGATTTGATTCAAATTTTGTTTATAGGTACATTGGGATAAGACGGTTGCGGGATTAGTTTTGGGGGTTCATTGGTTACGTATAAAGGGGGGGGACGAGGGTCTAATCCCCCCTTAATTTAAATAAATGTGTTTTTATGCTAAATTATCCGATTTGATTAAAATTTGGTTTATACGTTCGTTGTTATAAGGTGCTTCCCTGATTAGTTTTGGGGGTCCATTGGTTAAGTATAAAGGGGACGGGTAGGGTTAATCCCCCCTTAATTTAGATAAATGCGTTTTTCATGCAGAATTACCCAATTAATACAAATTTTGTATATAGATTCATTGTGGTAAGGAGCTTCCCTGATTAGTTTTGGCGGTTCATTGGGTAAGTATAAAGGGGGAAAACGGGGGGGGGGCTAATCCTCCCCATAATTCATTGTCGATCTCTTTCTTTTTCGAGGGGCATTATTCTTTGAAATAAGAGTATAATATACAATTAGTGTGAATAGCCTGTGAGCTCAATGCCATCAGTTTAACTGGGCACTTTTCTTTTTATATACTGACAGAGCTGGAAATTTGAAATTTGGCATTGTAATTACTTATAAGATGTAAATGCTCTCTAATAATAATAATAATAATAATAAATCGGAATTTAAAAGGGTGAAATGAGCGAAAAGCGCTCTAAAATCATTCTAAATTACAATTTCTATGGAATCTCTGGAACTACAGAAACAATTTCAAAAGTGATGATGGCAAATTGATGGTAACAATCCCTGCTCCAACATAGGCTATATTTTATATCGGTTCCATTACCCCCAGGGGGGTGCAGAAGCGAAAATGTTCTAAAATTGCAATTTTTTTATACTGAAAGAGATAGAAATTTGAAATTTGGCATTGTAGTTACTTATAAGATGTAAATGCTCTCTAAGAAGATATTTAAAAAAATTCGAAATTTAAAAGGGTGAAATAAGTGTAAAGCGTTCTAAAAACATTCTAAATTACAATTTCTATGCAATCTCTGGAATACAGAACCAATTTCAAAAGTAATGGTGGGAAACTGATTGTGACAATCCCTACTCCAACATAGGCTATATTTTATGTCAGTGCAACTAACCCCAGTGGGGTGACGGAGCGAAAAATGTTCGAAAATTGCATATTTTTTTAATACTGAAGGAGCTAGAAATTTGAAATTTGGCATTGTGGTTACTTAAAAGATGTAAAAGCTCTCGAAGAACAAATTAAAAAAAATCGAAATTTAAAAGGGTGAGATGAGCGAAAAGCGTTTTAAAAACATTCCAAATTACAATTTGTATGGAATCTCTGGAACTACAGAAACGATTTTAAAAGTGATGGTGGCAAATTGATGGTGACAATCCCTGCTCCAACAGCCTCTTTAATAAAAAGCTATGCGTTGCTGACGACTTGGTTTTTCACTAATTGTTGCCACAGATTAATCTCGGAAAATGAAACATTTGAAGTTACTGAAAAAAATAATAGCTCGAAAATTATTTGTCAGAAAATTGTTAGACAAGTCGTTTGACAATTGTTAGACAAGTCGTTTGACAATTGTTAGACAAGTCGTTTGACAATTGTTAGACAAGTCGTTTGACAATTGTTAGACAAGTCGTTTGAAATGTAAAAAAAAATTATTTTTCTTGATATAAATTTAAAATCTAATGATTGTGCCGTTTTTCAAATATTGAATTTCAAAAATTACCAAATTTCACAATGGAGTACCATAGCGAAACCTTCATGCGTAAAAAGATAATGATAAGGGCGACGTGTCCTGACGTGTATATTGGCACGAGTCATAAATTATAGTAGCCTTATTATTCTGTTAAAATATAAGAGTGAATTATGGAACGTCAATATTTTGTTTGATTAAAAGTTTGTTAAGAGAAATTGACCAGCGTAGCGGGCGTAGCTTGCTAGTAATATAATAAATTGAAAAGTACAACCTAAATCAGTGTTCAAAACTTTTTTTAACTCCAATTAATATTTTTTATTTATTATACCAATTGTGAATGTAATCAGAAATATTTTTACTTACTACATTTTCCAAGATATGCTCAATAAAGTAAAAAGAGCAATGAGATTTGGACAATACAGTGTGCAATGTATGAGGTTTCTTTATTAAAATTTCAAAGAAGTTATTTTTTTATGAGGTGTGGTGTCAGTTGCTATCTATGTTTTGCATTAAATGCAGTAAAAACCTGTTAAGACTAAATCCCACGGGAAGGAGGAAAATTCTATTTTAGATAGGAATTCGTCTTAAGAGGTACACTGAGCCAATTGTTTTATATTCCTTTACCCCTGATCACAAATTTAATTTTCCCTTTAAGAATTTCGTTATAGAAAAATTCTGTCATAGACAGGTTACGTTAGACGGGTTTCTTTATAGACAGGTCCGTTTCCACCCTATTTAGTGTGCATAAGATGTGGATTGTTAAAATATGTTACCCACCAAAATATTTTCAGAGCCCCCTGACAAAACTCGCTGGTTACGGCCCTGTAGATCAATCGTATTAATTCGTTGACCAATCGTATTTTAAACTAGTATAATATAAAGTAAAACGAATTCATTGTTTGAGTCGTCTATTTAACATCGAAAGGTTCATTTTTAATAATTTATATCTCACTAATTTATCATTTTATGTTTCTTTTACAACGATGAAAATATAGATATGCAATATTATTTTTGTGTCGCTTTCCAACATTTATATGGTGTACTCGTCTTATGTTAAAATAAATAATTTACGCTTGTACAATATTTTATAACAATAAATCTTAATATAACTTTTTCATTAATATAGAAATTTAGTTATAGGTATCTGTCAGACTTATTTAACGTAATGTACATTTAAGTTTACTTAACAGAAAATTCGATATAAATTCTTACTACAGTTATACACACAGACATATAATATTCATTCGAAGTTTGATCAAATTTTCGATACAATTAGGTTTAAGTGAAATTAACCCTATAGGTGGCGCTGCTATATTGCATTTTTCACCATGTCCGTCACAGCTGTACCTCAAGAACTAAAGCATGAATTTCATGGAAGTTCACATTGTGTTAGAGCATGACAAACAATAGATGCTGATTTTCTTTGGTTTTCTACGTCCCAGCTGATGGCGCTGCTCTGCATTTATTATAATTTCCACTATAGCTATATCTCAAGAACTACTTCATGTAATTTCACCAAACTCCCTATTATTTGCAGTTTTATTTAACTTAATTCTTGTAACTCTACACATCTAACTACATTGTAGCCAGAATTTCTCATTTTTTGCGCTAACGTTTGGCTGTGTACCCGATTACGGAACATTAACACAATGCTTTTCTCGATGAACATTATAGTTGTAACTTATTTTCTGTAGTATATGTATCCACCAAATTTTATATGTGAGTTTTGTTTAAAAATGTATATGTAGATCTAATTTAAATGTATTTAACTTATAGGGGGCGCTGTTCTGCTCTTTTACTGCTTCACTATGTTATTAAAAAATTAAAGCATTTTAATAGTATAGAAGAAAGTTTTCTGATAGCCATAGCACACTAGTTTTTAATCAATTCCCAAAAATCTCTTCCATACAGGAGTATAAAATATAAGATTGGATAGATAAGGTATACCTGAAAGTGAAGTACAAATTTTCCATAAACTTTTCCGAAGAAAAGCATTATCGGGATAAAATAATGAATTTGGATTGCTTTCATTAGTGGCTCAAAATCGGCGACAATATTGCAAGATCACAATATTGGTGATTGATTTTCCACGCCATCAACAACAGACAAACACATACACAAATACACAGAAAAAACCCATATATATATATATATATATATATATATACGGAAGTTTAATAATTATTTATTAATCATAAATAAAGAATCTCATGATTTTTTTATATTTTAATGAAAGTAGATTTTTTTTAATACATTTTTATCTAAAAGACCATGAAACACATATTTTACAATTTTTAAATTTTTATAATTTAACAGTTCATTGTAGTTAAAGAAAAACAATGTTTTAAACAAAAATGTAATAACTTGTTCAATAATTTTCTGAAAATTGCAAAGTCAAATACAAATGCATAAAGAACGTTTAACAGTGTTTCTGGACGAATGCCATTTATTATACGCCTAGTAATTCAATAGTGCTACATTGGATGACTTAGTTAAATTATTCTTGGAGCTTAAGTTATTCTTATTGCTTAAATAAATCCACGTAGAATCGCTCCATGTAATGTAATGCAACAGTTATAGTTAATGATAAATAAATATCAGTAAATGCATGTTGCTAAAAATTTAAAAATGTGAACTTCGACAAATTCTATCTTTCACAATGCATCAATTCAAAATTTGTAATTACCTTAAGTACATGTTCAACTAAGATTAATTGTAATACTGAATACTTTAGAAACGCAATTGAAATTCTAAGCATATATAAATGTGTGTCATTGAAAAATTTCTATTAAATTTTTAACACTACTATTTATATTTATTGACTTTAATACGAAATTAATCCAGGCTCAAAAACGAATTTTTCATGATTCTGCAAAATAATGTTAAAGTTAAATGCACATTTAAGACTACGAGAAAAATATATTATAATTCCAGGTTTCAAATATATATACTTTAAAATTTATATAAACTCATTTTCGTTTCACTAAATATAAGAAATAAATAAATTTCCACAAAACAGGTTAGTAATACTTCGCTAAACATTTGTAGTATGGAGTTAAGAGAAAACTACACAATGTGTTAAAAAAACGAGGCGGAAGTCCGTTATGTTCAACATGATATATATACACTATGCCCACTAAAGTCCCTTGCCACCCTCTTAACTTCGGAACGGCTGCTGCTATAGTCATAAAAGTGGTGTCTAGGTATACTAAAGTAGACATGCGCTACACAATGAAACCACCTACAGCGCCACCTGGTGGAATGCCTATCTCAAAAACGGAAAGAGATAGTGAAAAAAAGTGATTTACAAAGTTGTAAAGTATCACCAATTTAGTACGAAACTACACCTTGTGGACATTAATGCGAAGAATAGAACGGTTAAAACTCGCATTTGTTTTTTTGTGATTTCCTACACTGTGACGTGACAAAACGATCTTAGAAAGAAAGAAACAACCAGTTATGAAACAGCAGGTCTGTGCGACCCCTCCACAAACATTGCAGGACATTAAACGACGCTATTACAGACGCTTGTACCAACGTGTCACCATCTATGCTCCAACGTGTGCTACGTGAAATTCAAACAAACATCCAAATATGCATTGCAGCTGACGGTGAGAAGTTTGAAAATCTAAAATAAAGGTATATTATTATAACTAGTTGTTTTTTTCTTTCTAAGATCGTTTTGTCACGTCACAGTGTAGGAAATCACGAAAAGACAAATGCGTGTTTTAACCGTTCTATTCTTCGCATTAATGTCCACAATCTGTCTTTTCGTACTAAATCGATGATGCTCTACAACTTTGTAAATCACTTTTTTTCTCTATCTCTTTCCGTTTTCGAGATAGGTATGCTAACTCCGCAACATTCCACAAGGTGGCGCCGTAGGCGGTTTCATTGAGTAGCGCATGGCTATTTTACTATACCTAGACGCTACTTTTATGAATATAGCAGCAGCCGTTCCGAAGTTAAGAGGGTGGCAAGGGACTTTAGTGGGCATACTGTATATAAATATATATATACTAGCAAGCTACGCACGCTACGCTGGTCCGTTTCTCTTAACGAACCTTTAATCAAACAAAATATTGATATTTCATAATTCGCTTTTATATTTTAACAGAATAATAAGGCTAATGTAATTTGTGAGTCCTGCTATAGCCAATATACACGTCAGGACACGTCGCCCTTATCATTATCTTTTTACGCGCAAAGGTTTCGCTATGGTACTCCATTGTGAAATTTGGTAATTTTTGAAATTCAATGTTTGAAAAATGGCATAATCATTAGATTTGAAATTTATATCAAGAAATATACAATTTTCTATCCTTCAAACGCAGTTTGTCTAACAATTTTCTGACAAATACTTTTCGAGCTATTAATTTTTTCAGTAACTTTAAATGTTTCATTTTTCAAGATTAATTTGCGGCAAAGATTAGCGAAAAACCCAGCCGTCAGCAACGCCTAGCTTTATATTAAAGAGGATGTTGGAGTAGGGATTGTCACCAACACTTTTGAAATCGGTTCTGTAGTTCCAGAGATTCCATAAAATTGTAATTTAGAATGATTTTAGAACGCTTTTCGCTCATTTCACCCTTTTAAATTTCTATTTTTTTTTGCATTTATTCAGAGAGAGCATTTACATCTTATAAGTAAATACAATGCCAAATTTCATGTTTCTAGCTCCTTCAATATAAAAAAGTCTCAATTTTGGAATATTTTTCACTCCTGCATCCCATTGGGGTTAGTGGCACCGACATAAAATATAGCCTATGTTGGAGTAGGGATTGTCACCATCAATTTGCCACCATTACTTTTGAAATCGGTTTTGTGGTTCCAGATATTCCATAGAAATTGCAATTTAAAATGTTTTTAGAATGCTTTTCTCTCATTTCACCCTTTTAAATTTCAATTTTTTTAAAATTTGTTCTTAGAGAGCATTACATCTTATATGTACCTACAATGCCAAATTTCCAATTTCTAGCTCCTTCAGTATAAAAAAAAATGCAATTTTAGAACGTTTTTCGCTCCTCACCCCCTGGAATTAGTGTCACCGACATAAAATATAGCCTATGTTGGAGCAGGGAGTGTCACCCTCAATTTGCCACCATCACTTTTGAAATCGGTTCTGTAGTTCCAGAGATTCCATAGAAATTGTAATTTAGAATGTTTTTAGAACGCTTTTCGCTCATTTCAACCTTTTAAATTTCGATTTTTTTTTATTTTGTTCTTAGAGAGCATCTACATCTTATAAGTAACTACAATGCCAAATTTCGAATTTCTAGCTACTTCAGTATAAAAAAAATTGCAATTTTAGAACGTTTTTCGCTCCAGCACCACCTTGGGATTAGTGGCAATGACGAATAATATAGCCTATGTTGGAGCAGGGATTGTCATCAAAAACTTGTCACCATCTTTTTTGTAAAGGGTTTGGTAGTTCCAGAGATTCCATAGAAATTGTAATTTAGAATGTTTTTAGAACGCTTTTCGCTCATCTCACAGTTTTAAATTTCGATTTTATTTTAGAATTTGTTCTTAGAGAGCATTTACATCTTATAAGTAACTACCATGCCAAATTTCATGTTTCTAGCTCCTTCAGTATAAAAAAATCGAAATTTTAGAGCGTTTTTCGATCTTGCACCCCCCTGGGGGTAGTAGCACCGACATAAAATATAGCCTATGTTGGAGCAGGTACTGTCGCCATCATTTTGCCACCATCACTTTTGAAAACGGTTCTGTAGTTCCAGATATTCCATAGAAATTGTAATTTGGAATGTTTTTAGAACGCTTTTCGCTCATCTATCCCTTTTAAATTTCGAATTTTATTAGAATGTGCTCTTAGAGAGCATTTACATCTTATAAGTAAATACCATGCCAAATTTATGTTTCTAGCGCCTTCAGTATAAAAAAAATCGAAATTTTAGAACGTTTTTCGCTCTTCCCCCCCCCCCTGGGTGTGGTGGCACCGACACAAATTATAGCCTATGTTGGAACAGGGACTGTCGCCATCATTTTGACACCATCACTTTTGAAAACGGTTCTGTAGTTCCAGATATTCAATAGAAATTGTAATTTAGAATGTTTTTAGAACGCTTGTCGCTCATCTATCCCTTTTAAATTTCGAATTTTATTAGAATGCGTTCTTAGGGAGGATTTACATCTTATAAGTACCTACCATGCCAAATTTCATGTTTCTAGCTCCTTCAGTATAAAAAAAATTCGAAATTTTAGAACATTTTTCGCTTCTGCACCCCCCTGGGGTTAATGGAACCGATATAAAATATAGCCTATGTTGGAGCAGGGATTGTCACCATCAATTTGCCACCATCACTTTTGAAATCGTTTCAGTAGTTCCAGAGATTACCCCCTACAAACAAACAAACAAACAAAAGCAATGGCACTCCGAGAGTGCTGACAGAAGTGAAAACTAGAACAATTACGCGTGTATTTTTTGAATCGTCAGGAAACGTTTTATTGTGCAGGAAATACTTTTAAATGAAGTGTTTTTTTTTATTCATTATTATAAACTACTGCCACAAAAATTATATTACAATTAGGTAGCTTTCAATACAAAAAAGTATAAAGCTACCTATTGCAGCCGTTCGGAGGAAAGCAGTTCCGGAAAATTTCGATATATTTTCACCGATCATGACCCCCATACCCCAAACCCACCCTCCGTTCAAATGTTGATTTATATATATATATATATAATATATATATATATATCTGACCTATGTCATACGATAACGCTGGCTGAGATAAAAATGGCTGAGATAGAGCAGTTTGAAATTCTAGGGTGGCTGACATTTTGAAACAAAACAGCACATTAACGCGATTACTCGCAAATTATTTTCTTTCATTGTTGTAATAATTTTCCCAATCATACGCATAAAACTATATATTCATATCCGTTAGCGCCAAATTCTCGCCAAACTTGGCGACATTTTGGCGACCAAAATAAGTCTTCCTAAATGAAGCCAATTTGGCTATAGCTCAATAATTTGGCGAATTTCTTATTCAAATTCAGTATTAAGGAATCTTTTGTAACGAAGAATATTTTAAAACGAAGATATAGGAAAGCTACGTTTTCCTCCCGGTACAGGCCGGAAGGACTTTTTTCCTTTAATGCGCTATTGTACATTATAATATTATATTATACATTGAAACATTTCATTATTTTCATTTTAGGTAGCTTTCAATACAAAAAATTATAAAGCTACCTATTGCAGCCGTTCGGCGGAAAGCAGTTCCGGAAAATTTCGATATATTTTCACCGATCATGACCCCCAGACCCCAAAACCACCCTCCGTTCAAATTGTGATTTATATATATATATATATATATATATATATCCATATATATATATATATATATATATATATATATATATATATATATATAAGGTATAGCCAGGAGAGATGGCGCGGTCGGAGAGATTGCGCACATAGAGGTTTGGGAGGAAGGAGTACAGTGAGCGCGCAGCGACTCCAGGTAGTTGTACAACAGCAGTAGTGGAGTGTCTACTTGAAAGTGCACGTTGATTGTTTTGAGCGTCTAAGATAAAGTATTGCTATTTTGTTTTGTTTTCCCAAAGTAAGTGCGTGAATTTTCATAGCTATTCATCAGAATTTCTATACAATGTCAGTAGTACAAATTATTTTTAACTTAAACGATTTCTCATAAGCTACTAATCTGGACTAACCATGTGAAAATCAACGGTTCGTTTTAGTAGCGGCTATGTTTATATAAAAGGCCGCGCAATCTCTCCTACCGAAATTGGATAGTTTGCGCATCTGCTACTTAGGAGAGATGGCGCATTGTTTCCATTAGTTTCCATGCTAGGAGAGATTACGCAGCTTATTGGTAAAGTTGCATAAAAAAATGAAAAATGAAAATGGACTAATTTTAAGTTAAACATGTTATCAAGTAACTTAATGTTATTTTGCAATCTTATCTAGACTTGTTTTTCTGATTCTTGAATTTTTTTTCCTTTAATTAAAATTTTTTAATCGTTTTTAAAATTATTCCCTTTTTCTGGTTCTTTAATCGTTAGGTTGAAATATTCACTTCTAATACAATAATATTCGTTCACAAAAACCTTACAGCAATGTCATTTAATTATAATTATTATTGTTAACAATTTAAATGTAGTTATTATTAGTAACAATCTATCCTACCCATGTGCGCAATCACACCAATCCTGTAAGGACAGATTGTGCAAAATAACTTTCTTGATTTTATTACAACTGTTCTATTAAATTACAACATAACAACAAAATAGCAATGGAAATGCATAAAAAACAAAAAACAAATGAAGTAAAAATTATTCATGGATAGTTTAACAAAAAATTAATATTTAGATTTTTTATTGTTATTCTTTTGAATTGTGCGCAGACTCTGCTAGATTTACCTTATATATATATATATATATATATATATATATATATAATTATAATATCTATGAATTTCAAAAACATATCAAGTTCTAATATCATATATATATATATATGACCTATGTCATACGATAACGCTCGTATTTATAAATCAATTTTGATGAAACTAATTGTGTGTATTAAGCTCACCAATGTCTCGACCGAGTTCGTTGGCCAGCTTGGTCCGTCATTTTGCTTCAAGATGGCGGCCACTTAAAAATTTAAAACTAAAATAAATATACAAAATTTAAAAATTCAAATTTATTTTTTAATTAAGTGTTAGGCCTTGATACGAAGATTCCAGAGCATTTTTTGGTTTACCTCTATCTTAAAAAATGGCTGAGAAATGGCAGTTTGAAATTCTAGGGTAGCTGACATTTTGAAACAAGACAGCACATTACAAAAATTTTCATTGTTGTAATAATTTTCCCAATCATACGCATAAAACTATATATTCATATCCGTTAGCGCCAAATTCTCGCCAAACTTGGCGACATTTGGCGAAATATCGCCAAATTTGGCGACCAAAATAAATCTTCATAAATGAAGCCAATTTGGCTATTGCTCAATAATTTGGCGAATTTCTTATTCAAATTCAGTATTAACGAACCTTTTGTAAACGTTTTCTTTGCATTTTAATTTGCTGTTTTCGTGTAACATTAGCTAAAATTTTAAAACGAAGATATAGGAAAGCTACCTTTTCCTCCCGGTACAGGCCGGAAGGACTTTTTTCTTCTTATATTACTTTTGTCTATTTTTTTTTCTCGTGCTCGTTAAATTATAATATTTTCCGTGTTTTGTTATTTCATTTTCATCTTTTGATTTGGTCTCGCGAGTTGAATCACTTTTATCTGTTTTCACCGCGCGTGCTAAATTTATCTTGAAATAAATTTCTGAATAATTTTTATTCATAATACCAGTCATTTCGTTTTCTTCACGTGAACTATTTCCTTTTGATACTTTCGCTTCATTGTATGAATTGGCAACATAATTTAATTTTTATCGGAATTATTTACAACTTTAAGGCAACGTACTTGAAAAGTATTGCGCTCGCCAACAATTTTAATTCCCTCTTCATCTATCGCCAACTTTAGTTTGCTGATCACGTCTTTCCCTATTACAATATCGTATGCGAGAGATTTTGAAATGTAAAATTTCGTTGATATAAGAAACCCACCGACACGTATTTCATACACAAAATATCCAATTAGATTTACAGTTTCTCCGCCAATGTCAGTTAATAAGATATCAACAGAAGACAAATTTGGCGACCCAATATGACATAACATTCGTAACTGAATAAAGAAATATAGCTGTCTGTATCAAACAATAGATTTGCTTCTTTGCCTTTGATATTAATTATTTTACCCATTCCATTAGGTTTAGACTTATTTCTGATTCGAATTGTAGCAATGTTAGCTTTTTCCTGTACATCAGCATTAGGATTGTGATTCTAGCAATTATAATTTCGATAGTTTTCGGTAGAACTCATTAGTTTGACCGTTATTGCTATTATTACACTGAGACGCTATGTGGCCTTGAGAGTTACATCTATCTAAAACACCTAATTTGAGATTTATTTCTTTTGTTTTGGTATTGGGTATGAAAGAAAGATTGTGAATTTTCATTTTTACTTACTTCGGGTTTTCTATCTTCAAAGTAGTGTGAAATTCTATTCATGGTTTTAGCATTACGTCTCGCCGCATCATAATCGTCTAGTTTACGTACTAATACGTCTACATTTTTAATTTTTGGAAGATCGTCAATAAAATGTTCTTTCATTTCTATAGGTAACCTTTCTTAATTTGATCTACTACTATTAATTCTTTTAAGGATTCAAAATCAGATACTTTAAGACCGCTAATCCTTTCTTCCAAAAGATTTCTTAATTCAAATGCTAAATCGCGCCAAGTGGCTGAAGATTCTTTTTTATGTGACATTAATTTCTGCCTAAATTCTTCTGGCGTCATTTTGAAGCGTTTAAGAAGTAAATCTTTTACATAATCGTAATTGTTCGCCAATGTTTCTGGCTCTCTAGCTATAATATTGGCGATTTCTAACGGAATTAAACTTAACAAATGTGTGACCCAATTTTTTTTTATTATATTCACTCGAGAAATTTGTCTTTCAAATAATGCTAAATAGAGACTAATATCACTTTTTCTGTCAAAGTGAGATATTAATTTAAGCAAATATATGGTTGCTTACCTGAACCAGCTATTGCAGAATCGTCGCCAAATATACAGAGGTGTCGGAGTACTTTTCGGTTAGCCGGGCGCCAGTGATATATGTACATATATAAATACATATGTATATACATAAATTTGTATATATATATATACATCCATATATGCATATATATATGTATGTATAGATATGTATCTGTAGATATGTGTAGATATATGTGTGCATGTATATATACATGTATATATATTACTGGCGCCCGGCTAACCGAAAAGTACCGGTGTCGGTAACAGTAACGGTAACAGTAACGGTAACAGTAACGGTAACAGTGTCGCGAATTCAATGGTTTTTTCCCATCTCACAAAATGCCCAACGCGCCTAAAGAAGTTTTCACTTCAAAAACAGTCTTTACTGCTTTATAATATTAGTATAGATAGATAAAATACATACCTTAACTACATACTCTTACATTTTTTAACTTTCTATATCCCCTAAATCCATACAGATTCTTGATAACTATGTAAAACAAGCATCATAAAGGGTTTATTATTTTTTTAAATGCATTGCACTGGTATTAAATCGTATTAAATCATTTATGGTTCTATGAATTTCTCTGTATGTTTGCCTATACTTTTATGTGTCACATATACTCAATAATTCATATAGCGATATTATTTTAAATAATGTAAAAAATGTCTGCACAACAAATGAGCAACGTGTGCCCATTGAATCTCTTTGATTGAAATGAACAACGAGCAAGACTTTATAATACAATTGAAATGTGTTTATGACTCCGGTTTGTTTGGCCATCTGTCCATTCTCCAACTCACGTAAATATACTCCGATTGCCCTGAAATTTTTATATCTTATTGACGTTTACTATAGCATGATCGCGATTTAATTAAAATGATATGTGTAGCATTTATAGTTCTTTTACAGGGATAGTCAAAAGTATTCAGTTACATTACGGCCAATGTGAAAAAATCGTTTTGAAATGCATTTTGACGATGTTACACAATTTTAAACATAATGAAATTGACACGCATTGATGAAGTGCACTAAAACTTTCTGTAGAATATGAGGCGCAAAGAATTTATTATTCATTTACAGGGTCACACAAAAGAATTCTGTTACATAATGGTCTACTACGGGAGAAAGTCGTTTTCAGTACATTTTAATGTTGTTACATTATTTAAAACATTATAAACTTTATCTGTATTACTGAAGTGCACTATCTTACAGAAAATAATGGTGTGCATTGCATTTATCGTTCATTTACAGAGACAAACAAAAGAATTCGGTTACTGTACTGTATTTGATCGATAATTGCTGGAAGAGCGTTTTGAACTTTGTTTGCATTTTAAAGTTTAACTAAATTTTTGCATAGTACGTGGTGTGTATAAATTCTGTTGATTATATACAGGGCTACAAAAAGGGATTTATAACTATTACTGACTATGGGAGTGAGTTTCTTAACGGTAGTTTTTAATTGTGTTATGCATTTTCCTGCTGAACTATATTTAGTATACTAACAGAAGTTTGTGAGTATAAATAAATTCATATTAAGGTCTACGCAAAGAAGACGATACATTGTTGTTTATGGTTGATAATTGCTGGAATTGGGCTTTAAAATGTGTTGCGCTTATTTTACCTTAATTAAATTATAGCTTAACTAGAGGGCCTACCCCCTGCGAGCTACGCTCGTCAACCCCCGCTCAGACATCGAGGCCTCTAAAAACATGACAGCGTGCTTTATTTTAAAAATATTGGTAAATCTGTAATTGGGTTGCCATGCTTTTAACATTTTAATGGGACATTTTTCGATTATCATGACCTCATACACAGCTGTTGCGACAACTGACGACTGTTTTCGGGATTGATAAGTAAAATCAATTACTACTTGAAAACCAGCTTGTACAAAATGGTTAGGTTTAAATTGTGACTACCTCTCGGACTTTTATAACAACGATCTCTATTCTATTCTTCCTTTGCGTTTAAGGATGAGAAAAATTCCATCTGCTTGTGAATAACATTAAGAACCACGGTATTGAAAAGTACTATGTTATAGACATTTTCAGTAACAGGTTTTAATTTTCTCTCTATTTTAGTGCACCATCATGCATATTTTCATGTTATTTTAAATATGTAAATTATTTTTTTAATTAATATGTATATACGAATTTTCTAATAATTATTTATCATACAAAATTAATTAAATATTTTGTGCATGCATGCCTGCATTTATTCGGCATCAATTGATGAGATATTTAAACAAATTTGCTATCCGCGGTAATTTTACACCATGTTCTGTCACTTGAATATTGTCCATAAGAAAATCGGGTACTTTTCCATTATAGGATCCTTTGCTTTTAGGTTTGGCGTAATTCGAGCTTCAAAAAGGGATAGATTCGTTAATATACATAGATTTGTTGCCAAAAGTTATGAAAATAAACCCAATGAACTTTTGGTGCTTTTCTATTATAGGGCTCTTGACGCTTTTTTAAAAAGCTTGGCGGAAAAAACCAAGCAGGATATTTTATTCTACCGTTCAGTTGGGCAATTATTATTTTATATATTAGTTTCAAATATCCGAATTAATGATTTTATAAATTCGTTTAGTTAAATTTTACAAAAAAATAACAAAATGATATCAATAAATAATAATTACTATTAATTCCTTTTCCTCCCTTTCTTTTGCGTTTACCCGAGGCTAACGAAAAAGTCAGGCTACCGCGGTGCATTCCGCTTATCTTTTTTTACAGACCGCTAGAATGACGTGATGCTCTTTTCGTGCACCTGCATTGGTGCATTCGAGCATCACGTGACTCCGACGGTCTGTAAAAAAATATACACGTAAAGCACCGTGGTAGCCTTTCTTTTTAGTTAGCCTCGCGTTTACCTAAATGACGTCATTTGGACGAATTTATTCAAAATATTTTCAGTTTATAAATTAAATTAAATGCTGACAGACGATTGAATCCTGACGATAGAAATGTGATTTGTTTTCAAATTTTCCTGAAAAACATAATTTAATCACAATCTTGTCTTCCTTATCGATTGAAATAAAATATAAATTCAATTTCAATTTGAAAATGACGAATAAAAAGAAATCAATAATCCCTATCGGAATCCTTTTCAATTTTTTTCCCTTTTTTGTCACAAAAAAAAACTGAGTAATTAGTTGCCATCATTACAGAAATGTCATTAAAATTAGAAAAAAATTAATAACTCGAAAACTAATTCCAATTTCAAAATTCTATTACCAGTTTTGACATCCGCGGATTTTTATGAACAATTGGTATTAATTTCACCATCAAGCGTTTAATATTTTATTAAAAATAGCCTTGAAACATAATCAGTCGTTTAATCAGTCGTTTCATAAAATCGTTTCATAAATTCGTTTCATAAAATCGTTTCACAAATTCGTTTCATTAGGATTTTATATATATAGGGTAGATATGTGGTTTGTACAAAAATCTTTAAATAACATACAGGGCTGTATAATGGAATTCGGATACATTTCCATCTAGTGACGAAAACTGATAAATATTTTTCTAACCGAATTAAATTTTGGCATGCTATGTAGTATTTATGCAAATCGATAGATCATATACAGGGCTGCACAAAATAATTTGACTAATTTTTTGACTATGGAAAGTAATTGCTAAAACCGGATTTTTAAATGTGTTATATATTTTCTAAACTATTTACTTAAATATCTTCTATTTACTTATGTATCTTCTAATTACGTTTCCGTTTTCTTCATGTGTTGGAAAGTGCTTTATAATCTATGCTTAACGCATGATTTTTCATTCTTGTTTAAATTTATTTGGTTAAAATTTAGTGATAATACACATACATACATATACATACATACATACACACACATATATATATATATATATATATATATAAACTTATTGCAAAAATTGAAACCATTGAAGCAGGAGCAACTGACCATATGCAATGAAATTATTAACCCATGTAGCACTGTCAAATTACACATTATAAAACATAGTCCTAACAAATATATATATATATATATATATATATAAGGTTTAAAATAAGTGCAGAACACACTAATTTACGTTCGTAAAATTATTTAATATATTATTATATTACTAGGGGGCCTACCCCCTGCGAGCTACGCTCGCCAACCCCCGCTCAGACTTTCAGGCCTCTAAAAACATGGCAGCGTGTTTTATTTTTAAAATATTGGTAAATCTGTAATTGGGTTGCCATGCTTTTAACGTTTTAATGGGGCATTTTTTGATTACCATGGTCTATTACACAGCTGTTGCGACAACTGACGACTGTTTTCGGGATTGATAAGTAAAATCAATTACAACTTGAAAACCAGCTTGTATAAAATGGTTAGGTTTAAATTGTGGCTACCTCTCGCACTTTTATAACAACGATCTGTATTCTATTCTTCCTTTGCGTTTAAAGATGAGAAAAATTCCATCTGCTTGTGAATAACATTAAGAACCACGGTATTGAAAAGTACTATGTTATACACATTTTCATTAACAGGTTTTAATTTTCTCTCTATTTTAGTGCACCATCATGCATATTTTCATGTTATTTTAAATACGTAAATTATTTATTTTAATTAATATGTATATACGAATTTTCTAATAATTATGTATCATACAAAATTAATTAAATATTTTGTGCATGCATGCCTGCATTTATTCGGCATCAATTGATGAGATATTTAAACAAATTTGCTATCCGTGATAATTTTACACCATGTTATGTCACTTGAATATTGTCCATAAGAAAATCGGGTACTTTTCCAGTATAGGATCCTTTTTTTTAGGTTTGGCGTAATTCGAGCTTCAAAAAGGGATATATTCGTTAATATATATAGATTTGTTGCCAAAAGTTATGAAAACAAACCCAATGAACTTTTGGTGCTTTTCTATTATAGGGGTCTTTGACGCATTTTTAAAAAGCTTGGCGGAAAAAACCAAGCAGGATATTTTATTCTCCTTCCGTTCAGTTGGGCAATTATTCTTTTACATATTCGTTTCAAATATCCGAATTAGTGATTTTATAAATTCGTTTAATTAAATTTTACAAAAAAATAACAAAATGATATCAATAAATATTAATTACTATTAATTCCTTTCCCCCCTTTCTTTTGCGTTTACATAAATGACGTCATTTGGACGAATTTATTCAAAATATTTTCACTTTAAAAATTGAATTATATGCTGACAGACAATTGAATCCTGACGATAGAAATGTGATTTTTTTTTTCAAATTTTCCTGAAAAACATAATTTAATCACAATCTTGTCTTTATTATCGATTGAAATAAAAGATAAATTCAATTTCAATTTGAAAATGTCGAATAAAAAGAAATCAATAATCCCTATCGGGATCCTTTTCAATTTTTTTCCCTTTTTTGTCACAAAAAAAACTGAGTAATTAGTTGCCATCATTACAGAAATATCATTAAAATAGAAAAAAATTAATATCTCGAAAACTAATTCCAATTTCCAAATTCTATTACCAGTTTTGATATCCGCGGATTTTTATGGACAATTGGTATTAATTTCACCATCAAGCGTTTAATATTTTATTAAAAATAGCCCTGAAACATAATCAGTCGTTTAATCAATTGTTTCATAAAATCGTTTCATAAATTCGTTTCATAAAAACGTTTCACAAATTCGTTTCATTAGGATTTTATATATATAGGGTAGATATATGTATGTGTGTGTGTGTGTAGTTGTAATATACACATATACAGTGGTGGCCAAAAGTTTGGACATTTTTTGAAAGTTTCATGTTTTTCAGCTTTGTGTGCTTGTAGAATATATTAATTTTTACTTAAATACAAATGTTTATATATCAAATTGAAGGTATTTTAATGTAGAATTTAATAATAAAAAGAGTATTAGAATATCTGTATTACAAAAGAAAGTTATGCAACTAATAGTAAGATCTATCTTAGATTTGCATTTTTTTAAAGTGATACTTACACTCAATACTTAGTAGGATAACCCTTATTTTTTAAGACAGCTTCACAGCGTCTTTTCATTGAATGAACGAGTATTTGGAGTTCATCTTTCGTAATCATATGGTGCCAAGAATAAATTATAGCTTCAATAAGTTGTCTTTTATTAGATGGACGTTTTTTTTCGTACAAGAATTTTGAAACGTCGCCACAAAATTTTAATTGGATTGAGATCAGGGCTGTTTCCTGGCCATGGTAATATATCTATGACTTTATTTTGAAACCATGCTTTGCATTCTTTTGCTGTGTGGCATGGAGCTGAATCCTGCTGAAAAATAAATGGTGCGTTGTTGGGGAAGAGATCCCTGATGGAAGGTATCAATTTTGGTTCCAGGACAGTTTCGATGTATTTTTTGGCATGCAGGATGCCATCAATCACTTGAATTCGGCCCACACCATCTGCAGACATACCTGTCCAAATCATGACATTTGTTCGATTTTTTGTAGTTGCTTCCATGCAATCAGGATGAAGTGCTTCTCCTAATCTACGTCTCACGTATTTTCTACCATCACTACCAAAGAGCGATATTTTACTCTCATCGCTCCAGATTACTTGCTTCCATTGATTTTCTGACCATTTAATGTGTTCTTTTGCCCACTTAACTCGTTTTTCGCGTTGCTTTTGATTTAAATATGGTTTTTTCCTTGGAATTCTAGCTTGTAGTCCAAACTCTGATAACCTTCTTCTTATTGTTCTTGAACTTACTGCAATACCCGCTGCATTCATTTCACATCTAATGGCATCTGATAACTTTCAGTTTCATGTTTCAGATTGAAACTTCAATTTTGAACAATACTCAAAGAACACTCTTAGAAAAGTTTGGCTTCTGCAATAACTTTGAAATAGTGAAAATGTATTTTTTTTAAATACAAACCAATTTGCTATGGCTATTATCATAAATTTACAAATAATTCTTTTATAATGTTATCTAATGAGTAAGAAAAGTTGAGGAAAAAAAAGGAGTTTTAAGTATTTTATTGTAGAACGGAGTGAATATACGACATGGAATAGTTTTTTAAATATTCGTTTATTTATGAAATTGTATCTCTAAACTAGATAGGAAGTAATATTATATGCGAAAAATATGTTAAACGGTTAAAAGACCGTTTTTTTTGTCCATGTCTAAGATGCGCAACCTAATTTTTTAAATCTCAGTTTGGGGAAAATATCGAATAAAAAATAAGAAAACATATCAGAGAGATTTTTTTTTTAATTTGATGTTTTCTATATTAAAATAACACAGCGAGTACAAAGTATTGCTTCACGAATGCGTAATTTAACCTTACACTGCACATTTAAATTTATTTTCGAAATAAGTTTTTTTATACTCATATAAAGTATAATACACACGAAATTTTAAAGAGTTATTCTTTATCATATTTCTTAGCACTCCTCTGTAATTGCATAAAGTGAAAATCTACATTTTAATATATTTTATCTGACTTGATTGCCGCAGAAGGACTGCTCAGACAAGGAAACCAAGTCTATAGAGCATAATATCCCTCCAGGTTCCTTTATTAAGGCGCTTCCTACTACAAAGGATTCCAAACAGCTGCTGCACTATGCAGAGGAATATATGGATTCAGAGTCTTACAGCTCTGACTCAAATGATGATGATAATACTGTTTTTGAGGAATTCGAGCCTACGTGATTGTAAATGTAATTCTGATCGAAACTATAAAAATTTTACCAACTGTTAGTTTATTGAACATTTTAACAATTGTTAGTTTAAAGATTGTTTCTATTTTAATTGTGAAAACATGTGTTTATTTCTATTAGACGATGTGTTATATTTTCATTGAATGATTTTATTCATACATTTATCATCATATCACTCTTTTTATTTAAATGTGTTATTGTCATTCATCCTGTTTTTATGACAAGGTTTTAAATCGATTTTATATTTCAATTTGATGTTCTTATTTTAATCTTTTTTTTGGCGCAGCATGTCCCTAAAGGGACCTTGTGCCATAAAAACCCAATCAACCAACCAACCTTTATTAAGGTTTTAAAGAAAACAGTGTTCACTGGCCGGAAAACGCGACAATGGGCGGTAATTTCATAAATACAAGCATGAAAGAAAATCGCCCTACGGCCAGTCCTGACAGGAATACTCCAATCGCAAGAAAGTGACATAGACTGATCGAGGCTTTTACATTAGTGGTCCATCACTTCTGGAAAACAGATTTTCCCTCGCGACACTCGGCAGCGAGGGACATCAGTAGGTGTTTGAAGTTTTGGGTGCGCCAGGGAAACGCCGTCGAGGCAAACGCACGATTCTCTGTTAAAGCTCTAAGTGCGACAGAACCGACAGACCCTAGTTAACCCTAAATTAAATTTTAGAGGCAAGTTAGGTGGTAATCATATATGTATTTTAGTTTACTCTTAAGAAGTGGGCGTGTGAGGATATTTGGGAGGCATTTTTTAAGAGGGTTTTGGGTGTACATGAGATACCATTGGCTTGTCAGTGTGAAGTGAAAATATGGGTGTAGCACTGTACCTTGTTCACCGCGCTCGCATCGGTGTGAAGATGTACATTTTGCTGTACGTACAGACGGAAAGGAACATGACCAGTAAGAAAAGCTGTAATGTGAGGGGTAGGTAAAATAGTGTGTAAGAGACTTTGGGGATTAAGGTATAAATATGTCGGTCTTTTGTTGAGGTGGTCCAATGTACTTGTCAGTCTTTTAGAATATTTTGTTTAATGATCATTTGATTACAATGGTGGAAGTGGAATGTGGTGATCAATGTTACGTTTTTTGTGGCTTCGTTTTCTAGAGTATCTGCCAACTTGTTGCCAAATATGCCCTTGTGAGCAGATACATGACCAATTCGAGCGCGGCTTACAAGAGTTAGTAGACTTTTATTGATATCAAAAACTAGTAGGTGTTTGGTTCTGTGGGAATCAACTGCCTGAAGACTAGACAGACTGTAACTAAATATTGAGTTCAGGGTTGTACCATTTTATATGTGGATCCATTCGAGTCTATTCATATTCTAATGTTAAGGTGATGAGTAGTATCCCTGTAATAACGTTTATTGCGTCTGTTGAGATGGTTTTACAGCCCCATCACAGTTGTAATAGGAATGTTCTTTGAATTGATGTTAATTTAATGTTTTTGTTTTTGTAGTTTACCTTTACAAATTCGAGTCCTATAAAGTATAATATTTTCAATAATTGTATTGTACCACGTTTTAAGCATGTTATTATTTATCCTCCCAGATTTCCCCCTGAGGTTTTATGCATTGTGGAGATGTTTGACTAATTTGAGTTTTAGTTGGTTTAGATGGGCTGTCCAGTTTTGATATTCATCTATAGAGACGCCTAAAAGTTTCCTATGTGGTACATGGTGCAAGCTAGTTCCATTTATCTGCATTGTTGGTTCACGCTCCAGCTTGCCTGGCTTGGCAAATGTTAAAACCACATAGGTGTAGGTTGTGTGTATCCAGTATTTGACAGAATACTGTGAGTGCTCGAGCCGCCGCTATTTCTAGCTCCAGACGACTGCGAGCTGAGAGAATAAGACTGAAGTCATGAGCAAATGCATATGCAATTTTGCCCTGACAATTATGCCGTTTAAAAGAAAGATGTTCGCGATTAGTAGCCAGAGTAGAGGTCCAAGACAAGAGCCTTGGGACACTCCCCTTATCCAGCTTATGTGGAGTGTAGCGTAGCCTGCACCCCAATTAATGAGGACACTTCTTTCTGATAAATAAGATTTGACCACCCCAGCCATGTTTCTCTGGCAGCTTAGCACCCGTCGTTGTATTAGTATGTCCTTCCAAGAGACCTTTTCTTGCCATGTAAGGAGTAATTTTGACATGTGGCACAACCTGTAATCAAATCAGAAGTGAGACCCTTTTGAGATATGGATTCCTGAAAATGAGGTAGAATTTGTGAAATATTTTTGAAGGGATTTCAAAGATCAATAAAATAATAAATATTTACGCAGGAGAGAAATAACTCCAGCATCTGTATGACATATCCACAGGTTATCAGCGAATTGGTAAAACGACACACATTTAACGCAATTTGTTCTGTATTTCCCGTCTTGTTAAATTAAGTTTTAAATTCATCGCTACAAGCTGTATGACCTACTTTGAGGAAAAGTAATGATGAATGTATTGGTGTCTTTAACGATGTGTTTCAGGACATATAATTGTAAAAGATTAAAGATTTTCAATGAGGAAATTTTCAGATGACAAAATTGATGATTTGATTGTTTTTATGCGACTGTGAAATAGTGAACATCACGGAAGAAACCCTGGTAACGCAAGTATACCACTTTTGACTCTGAAAGTTTTCATATGTTAGTTTTAGACATATATATATATATATATATATATATATATGTGTGTGTGTGTGTGTGTGTGTGTGTGTGTGTAATTTTGCGATTGCATCAAAATTAAAG
The DNA here is from genome assembly GCA_963931845.1 of Maratus michaelseni. Taxonomy (NCBI): domain Eukaryota; kingdom Metazoa; phylum Arthropoda; class Arachnida; order Araneae; family Salticidae; genus Maratus; species Maratus michaelseni. The sequence goes on from OZ007592.1 coordinate 426,217,230, forward strand.
GAGATCGAGCTGGAAGCATGTTCAAATTAAGGCAAATTGAAATGGAATGACCCTTTATTAAATAAAATTTCATAAAAAGAAGGAAAGAATCCTTAAAACTAAAATGTTCTGTTACTTTTTGAAAAAATAAATTAAGCTTTAAATTTGCAGTATATTATCTAAAAGGAAATTGCGTTTTTATTTTCTGAAAAAGAACAAACGAATGAAATCTCAGAGGAATGGAAAATAAGATTTGTGGGAAATGGTGTTCACCTTCTTTTCAAATAAATAAATAAATAAAAGATTAACTTCAAGAGGAAAAACTGGGAAAATAAAAGCAATAGAAAGAACAAAAATGATAAACTTTCGTCAGAATATAGCAGTCTCTAGAATTGCCCACATTTAACAAATCTAGTGTAATATAATAAAAAAAAAATGAAAGTAAGTTAACGGAAAGTAATTTCTGTAACTTTTAAATGCGGTGCATTTAAGTATATTTAGGGTAAAAAACACAATATAAGTAACTAGAATTATACATTTTAATTTATGTCAGTTCAAATTAATAAATATATACAAAATTAGCATCCCTTCAAACTTTAAACCTGTGAATCATATGTACAGGAGAGCCTGGTTATTTGAGACACTATGTAGTTGGGGAAGTACAAAATGTAAAAAAAAAAAATAAAAATAGAAAAACATCATTAAATTTACTGCAGATAATTGGAATAGCCGCTTTATTGGAAGAAATCGAACACAATCAGTGTGCCCAGATTAAAAGCACTCTCTCTATTCTATTATGTGCGAAATATTTTTCTTAAATATCTATCAAATGTTTATTATAATGTTTAATAAAAATCCGTTTTTCTTTATGCGTATAAATACTATATGGATTTGTACAGATGTGTTTATTAATCGTCTGACTTGCTGAATTTCGCTTTTCAACTTGAATTAAATATAGCAAATTCTTCCTTTACAAATTTTTTAGATATTATATAATAAATATATTATATATTTTTAATATATTATATAATACCAGTAAAAGAAGTTACTCCAAAGTACCACGGGAAATATTTTTTATTCTGTCATTGATTGATTAGTAATAACGTCTATTAATTAATGCTATACTTAAATTTTGTTTAGCTTAAATATAGAAGTTGTAACAGACTGTAAAATTTACAACACTAACATGCACTTTTGAAAGCATATTTGAATTCTTCGGATCTTCTTATCTTCGGGTATCAAACACGAAGTTATTCGATGAAGTAGTTAAAATCAGTTTTAATCGTTGGAAAACAGATTGGAATGTGGTTAATTTAAATGTAACATAAAAACTATTTCAATAAGCTGTAATTATGGATTAGTACACTGCAAATAGTGGAGTCTTAAATTAAAACACATATGTGACTGTAAAAGGAATTCAGACATATAAGTGTCTGAATGTGAAAATTCAGACATACATGTCTAAATTTAAGACACATAAGTGTCTTACTGTGATCATGGTATAAATTAACTGAGAAAAATGTTTCAATAATAGTGAAATGTCATAAATTAAGACATTTACAAAGACACTTTGTGTCACTTATTAAGACACTTAAGTGTCTGAATGCGATATAATTGCATCATATGTTGGATGACTGTACACAAATGTATTGCAATATGTATTCCAGCACCACCAGAAAATGTTTTCGAATGGATGAAATATGTTTAAAATAATTTTTCATCAAGTAAATTTTGTATTATTTTATAAAAGAAGTAATTTTATTATACAATATTACGTCTGACAAAATTGTAACAGTCAACTTACTAAATTTTGGGACTAAGTTATTTTCGGCACTATAAGAAATTAAATAATTGCCTTTAACAGATAGTATTTTTTTTTCCAAAAATTACCTTTACACATGGACGTACGCCGAGGGCGGGTGGTGCAATGAAGGAAGCTCTCCTAAATACTAAGAGATATTAATGCCAGCAAAGAAAAAAAAGTTTTTTTACAAGATTTTATGTGCTTATGATCCATCGCCTAGTCCACATTTTGAAAATGCAGAATATAAACGTTAAATGGTCTACATTAAGAATGTTTTGTCAGAACTCCTCGTGCAAGACAATTTTTAAAGATATGTAAACAGAAATATGCTAGCAATTTAACAATTAAGCAATATTATATATTCAAAAATAAGTTTCTAACAATATTTTTCAAAATGTAGAATTTAATGTTTTTTTTTTTCAGGATATTTTCTTTCTGAACTACCCCCTCTCCTCCCCCGTTTATGATAAATTTGAAATACATGAAAATTATGAATTAAAATTGTCTTCTACGAAGGGTTCAGGAAGTTTGGATGGGGGGGGGGGGTCGCTGAAGAAAAATTCTCAGTAGCATTCTCTCTTAGCATTTATTTATTATACAAACATTTGGAAGAAAACATACACACACACACACACACACACACACATATATATATATATATATATATATATATATATATATATATCTACCCTATATATATAAAATCCTAATGAAACGAATTTGTGAAACGATTTTATGAAACGAATTTATGAAACGATTTTATGAAACGACTGATTAAACGACTGATTATGTTTCAGGGCTATTTTTAATAAAATATTAAACACTTGATGGTGAAATTAATACCAATTGTCCATAAAAATCTGCGGATGTCAAAACTGGTAATAGAATTTTGAAATTGGAATTAGTTTTCGAGATATTAATTTTTTTCTAATTTTAATGACATTTCTGTAATGATGGCAACTAATGACTCAGTTTTTTTGTGACAAAAAAGGGAAAAAATTTGAAAAGGATCCCGATAGGGATTATTGATTTCTTTTTATTTGTCATGTTTAAATTGAAATTGAATTTATCTTTTATTTCAATCGATAATGAAGACAAGATTGTGATTAAATTATGTTTTTCAGGAAAATTTGAAAAAAAAATCACATTTCTATCATCAGGATTCAATCGTCTGTCAGCATTTAATTTAATTTATAAACTGAAAATACTTTGAATAAATTCGTCCAAATGACGTCATTTATGTAAACGCAAAAGAAAGGGGTGGAAAGAAATTAATAGTAATTATTATTTATTGATATTGATATGGGGCCTTGGCGAAACAGAGAAAATAGCCTTGGCGGAAAAGGAAATTTGGCAACATACTTTCTATCAACCTATTCACTTTGTAATTTCGTATACAGAAGCATTTTTTCAATATTTATCTAATTTGCTTAGCGTAAAATGTCATTTATCCTATTTTATATATAATCAGAAGTAATTGGTATAGAAAAAAACAACAATAATATACGTATAATTAAAATACGCATATAAACAAAAAAATCGTCGAATTTGTTTCCATGGCTGTTTATGTCATTTCGCACCAAATATCACTTTCTGATGCCCGAATTGCGCCAAGCTTTTTAAAAAAGCGTCAAGACCCCTATAATAGAAAAGCACCAAAAGTTCATTGTGTTTGTTTTCATAACTTTTGGCAACAAATCTATGTATATTAACGAATCTATCCATTTTTGAAGCTCGAATTACGCCAAACCTAAAAGCAAAGGATCCTATACTGGAAAAGTACCCGATTTTCTTATGGACAATATTCAAGTGACATAACATGGTGTAAAATTATCGCGGATAGCAAATTTGTTTAAATATCTCATCAATTGATGCCGAATAAATGCAGGCATGCATACACAAAATATTTAATTAATTTTGTATGATAAATAATTATTAGAAAATTCGTATATACATATTAATTAAAATAAATAATTTACATATTTAAAATAACATGAAAATATGCATGATGGTGCACTAAAATAGAGAGAAAATTAAAACATATTACTGAAAATGTCTATAACATAGTACTTTTCAATACCGGGGTTCTTAATGTTATTCACAAGCAGATAGATTTTTTCTCATCCTTAAACGCAAAGGAAGAATAGAATACAGATCGTTGTTATAAAAGTCCGAGAGGTAGCCACAATTTAAACCTAACCATTTTATACAAGCTGGTTTTCAAGTTGTAATTGATTTTACTTATGAATCCCTAAAACAGTCGTCAGTTGTCGCAACATCTGTGTATGAGGCCATGATAATCAAAAAATGCCCCATTAAAACGTCAAAAGCATGGTAACCCAATTACAGATTTACCAATATTTTTAAACAAAGCACGCTGCCATGTTTTTAGAGGCCTCGAAGTCTGAGCGGGGGTTGGCGAGCGTAGCTCGCAGGGGGTAGGCCCCCTAGTATATATATATTAATAATCATGCATAAAGAGAAGAAAATTAATAAAATTTTTAAAATACAGCGAGGGGCAATGGCTCTCCATACTCCTCATGCCGGCATTTATGTTTCATAAAAATTCGATGTGTTATTTGCAACTGTTAGGACAAAATCTTTATTTAAAGTATGTTTTCTATCTGTCTGACTGTCTGACAATATTAAAACTGTAATAATTATGCTAAAAAAATTTATAAACGTTATTCATTACGAAAAATACCAAATAGCGAAAATAAAACGTTTCTGATTTCTTCTTATACAATGTTCTATTTATTGATGATAAAAAGTAATGCACTTATCAAGATCATGATATTGTAAACTGTAGGGTGAGTCAGTGATTGTATTGGAAATTAAAAATGCTAACTTCGCCTATATTTCTTTGCTTGGAGACGTCTCTACGTCCACTGGCGATTGGTGCGTTAAAACAAAATGTTCTTCCAATGATTTACTTGTTTGACGATGTCGGTCCAGATTTTTTTATACAGTAAAATTCCGTCATTATCTATATATATATATATAATTAAATTATATATATATATATATATATATAATTAAAGTTCGCATATTCAGAAAGCTCTAGAGCTGGTTCTATGGTTCCAAACGAAACAAAATTTCACTAGTACGTAGTTGAAGAGATGCGCTCTGCGAAAATCGAAAAACAATTAGTTATATTTTTCGTCAGTAGGTGGCGCTGCGCCAATATTTAAGGCGATGTTTGCAGATTCATTATATCAATTTCAGTCAATCCAGACGAAGCACACAAATTTAAAAATTTCAACAAACTTCGACGAACTGCGAATTGTTATAATTCAAGTTCACCTAATCAGACCCCTCTAGAGCCTGACATATGACTCTAAACAATACAGAAAAATGAATATAATTTCATGTGATGTAATCTGCATCAACAAAAATAAAACATGTCGCTTGGCAGCGAGGAAATAACGAAGAATAACATTGCGTATGCTCAATGAATCCTCCACCATTTTCAATAACGCATTCCATTCTCAGAATTTTTCTTACTACAGCATTGCGTAATCTGTCCTGTGAGATTGAGCGAATATGAAGTCTAATACTGCCTTTCATATCAGAGATTATCTGCCATCTGTCTTTAGATACAGAATCTTTCAAAAATACACACAATCAAAAATCGCATGGTGTTAGAACAGGCGATCGTGGTGGCCAGACTGTTTGAAAATAACGACTTATGATGCGGTCTTCTGTAAAATGGCTTGTTAAGAAAGTCCGAACTGTTCTAGTAATGTGCGGTGGTGCACCGTATTGCATAAACACGGTACTTTGAAGGCAGCCTCGCTGTTGCATCTCGGGAATCAGAAAATTTAACAACATATTGAGATACCTTCTCCCATTTACGGAACATGTAATGGGTCCTGTAGATGTTAGTTCCTCAAAAAATATGGCCCTATCTTAAACGTAGCTGTGAAACCGCACCACACCGTCACTTTAGCTGCATGCAATGGAGCTTCTTTGACAACATTAGGATTCTCTTTTACCCAAATTTGACAGTTGTGTGTGATCACTTGTCCGTTTAAATAAAAATGCGCTTCATCAGTCCATAGAATATTCCAGGGACATAAATTGTCCACATTCATTCCCTGCAAGAAACTGTAGTGAAAATGATAGCCGTCTTTCGGTATCACCCTGCATTAGTTGTTGCACCCTCTGAATCTTGTATGGATAGTAGCGCAAAATTTGACGTATCACTTTTCTCACAGTGGAAATCGGCATATTGACTTCATTGGCAATAGCTGGCACACTTGCATTACCAAATGATGACAGGCTTGCTAAATCCACGGCAGCAGTAGCAATATCTTCAATGCTAGAAATGTCTACCTTTTTTTCGTCCTCTGCCAGGAAGAATGTCGAGTTTCCTGTTTCCTCGAACTTTTTAATCATTTTGTGAACTCCACAATCCGACATTAGTCCACGTCTAACATCTTTTAGTTTCCGGAATTCTCGAAGAGCTGTAGCTGCGTTGCTGTTATTTTGATAAAATAACTTTACAAGAAGTGCCTTTTTTTTCGAAGTTACCATTCTCCGCAAAGCGTAGATTCAAATGCTTTTCAGAAACAATCAACTGTCCCAGTGTCAAAGAAATCACAGACACACTTTATCAGCAAGTTTTATATCGTCAGGTGGTTAGGAGGGTATTTCAAGTTTTCGAAGTTGCGACGTCACTTTGACGTCGTTCGTCGAAAATTGGAATGAAATGTGATCTTTTTCAAGCATTGGGTGAAATTTTGTGATTTTGTGTGTTTCATCTGGATTGGCCGAATTTGATATAAAGAATCTGAAAAAGTTTACTTTTACCAACTGTGAAATAAAATTTCCTGTATTTTGTTTTTTACAAAATAAAGGAATCTGAAAATATCGGCTTAAATATTGGCGCAGCGCCACTTATTGACAAATATTTTAACTAATTTGTTTTTCGATTTGCGCAGAGCACATCTCTTCAACTATGTACTAGTGAAATTTTGTTTCGTTTGGAGCCATAGAACCGGCTATAGAGCCTTCTGAATAGGCGAACTTTAATTATAACAACCCTGTATATATGTACTAGTAAGCTACGCCCGCTACGCTGGTCAATTTCTTTTAACAAACCTTTAATCAAACAAAATATTGACATTTCATAATTAACTTTTATATTTTAACAGAATAATAAGGCTACTATAATTTGTGACTCGTGCTATAGCCAATATACACGTCAGGACACGTCGCCCTTATCATTATCTTTTTACGCATGAAGGTTTCGCTATGGTACTCCATTGGAAAATTTGGTAATTTTTGAAATTCAATATTTGAAAAACGGCATAATTATTAGATTTGAAATTTATATCAAGAAAAATACAATTTTTTACCATTCAAACGCAGTTTGTCTAACAATTTTCTGACAAATACTTTTTGAGCTATCATTTTTTTCAGTAACTTCAAATGTTTCATTTTCTGAGATTAATCTGTTGCAACAATTAGCGGAAAACCCAGTCGTCAGAAACGCATAGTTTTTTATTAAAGAGGCTGTTTGAGCAGGGATTGTCACCACCAATTTCCCACCATCACTTTTGAAATCGGTTCTGTAGTTCCAGAGATCCAGAGAAATTGTAATTTAGAATGATTTTAGAACGCTTTTCGCTTATTTCACCCTTTTAAATTTCGAATTTTTTTTTTAAATTTGTTCTTAAAGAGCATTTACATCTTATAAGTAACTAAAATGCTAAATTTCAAATTTCTTGCCCCTTCAGTATAAAAAAGTCGCAATTTTCGAACATTTTTCGATCCTGCACCCCATTGATATTAGTGGCACCGACATAAAATATAGCCTATGTTGGAGAAGGGATTGTACCCATCAATTTGCCACCATTACTTTTGAAATCGGTTCTGTAGTTCCAGAGATTTCATAGAAATTGTAATTTAGACAGTTTTTAGAACGCTTTTCATTCATTTCGCCCTTTTAAATTTCAATTTCTTTTTTATTTTGTTCTTAGAGAGCATTTACATCTTATAAGTAACTACAATGACAAATTTCAAATTTCTAGCTCCTTCAGTATAAAAAATAAAAATAAAACTGCCCAGTTAAACTGAGGGCATTGAGTTCACAGGCTATTCACACTAATTGTATATTATACTCTTATTTCAAAGAATTTGAAATAATTTGAAATAAGCCCATCGAAAAATAAAGAAATAAACAATATATTAAGGGGGGGTCATCCCCCCGTTACCCTCCTCATAGTTAACTAATGAACCCCTTAAACTAATCAGGTAAATCTCTAATTACAATGAATATATATACAAAATTTGAAGAAAATCGGATAATTCGGCATGAAAAACCCATTTATATAAGTTAAGGCGGGATTAGCCCCCTCCGTCCCCCCCCCCTTTATACTTAACCAATCAATCCCGAAAACTAATCAGGGAAGCGTCTTAACCCAATGAACCTATAAACAAAATTTGAAGTAAATGGGATAATTCTGCATGAAAAACCCATTTATATAAATTAAGGGGGGATTAGCCCCCCGTTCCCCCCCTTTATACTTATCCAATCAATCCCGAAAACTAATCAGGGAAGTGCCTTAACACAGTGAACATATAAACAAAATTTGATGGAAAACGGAATAATTCTGCATGAAAAACACATTTATATAAATTAAGGGGGGGATTATCCCCCCGTTTCCCAACTTTATACTTAACCAATCAATCCCGAAAACTAATCAGGAAAGCGCCTTAACACAGTGAACCTATAAACAAAATTTGAAGGAAAACGGAATAACTCTGCATGAAAAACTCATTTATATAAAATAAGGGGGGATTAGCCACCCGTTCCCCCCTTTATACTTAACCAATCAATCCCGAAAACTAATTAGGGAAGCGTCTTAAAACAGTGAACCTTTAACCAAAATTTCAAGGAAATGGGATAATTCTGCATGAAAAACCCATTTATATAAATTAAGGGGGGGATTAGCCCCCCCCCGTTCCCCCCTTTATACTTAAGCAATCAATCCCGAAAAACTAATCAGGGAAGCGCCTTAACACAGTGAACCTATAAACAAAATTTGAAGGAAAACGGAATAATTCTGCTTGAAAAACCCATTTATATAAATTAAGGAGGGAATAGCCCCCCGTTCCCCCCTTTATAATTAACCAATCAAGGCCGAAAAGTAATCAAGGAAGCGTCTTAACCGAATGAACCTATAAACAAAATTTGAAAGAAAACGGAATAATTCTGCAAGAAAAACCCATTTATATAAATTAAGGGGGGGGGGTGGGAATTAGACCCTTGTTCCCCCCCTTTATACTTGACCAATCAATCCCGAAAACTAATCAGGGAAGCGCCTTAACTCAGTGAACCTATAAACAAAATTTGAAGGAAAACGGAATAATTCTGCATGAAAAACCCATTTATATAAATTAAGGGGGGGGGATTAGCCCCTTGTCCCCCCCCCTTTATACTCAACCAATCAATCCCGAAAACTAATCAGGGAAGCGCCTTAACACAGTGAACCTATAAACAAAATTTGAAGGAAAACGGATATTTCTATGAAGAGTTATCGCATTACGTACGTACATACATACATACAGAACCGGCTGGCAAGCTCTCAGGGCTTGATAGCCAGTTTGATAGCTAAAAAATCGCAATTTTATAACGTTTTTTGCTCCTGCACCCCCTGGGGTTAGTGGCACTGACATAAAATATAGCCTATGTTGGAGCAGGGGTTATCACCATCAATTTGCCACCATCACTTTTGAAATCGGTTCGGTAGTTCCAGAGATTACCCCCTACAAACAAACAATCTTTACTCCTTTATAATATTAGTATAGATGTATGTATGCAAAAACGCCCAATTATTGTGCGTTTGTGTGCGCAATGTATATTGTGATTGTATCAGATCCATAAGCCCCAACTATACTTTTTTTTTCTTTTTGGAATTTCGATTTTTGTTTTTAAAATCTATTTCAATCGCTAATAAATATTGTGATTGTATCAGATCCATAAGCCCCAACTATACTTTTTTTTTTCTTTTGGAATTTCGATTTTTGTTTTTAAAATCTATTTCAATCGCTAATAAATATTGTGATTGTATCAGATCCATAAGCCCCAACTATACTTTTTTTTTTCTTTTTGGAATTTCGATTTTTGTTTTTAAAATCATTTCAATCGCTAATAAATATTCTGTTTCTGAAGAATAAGAACGTATATGTGAAACATAAATTAATAGAATGTTTTTTAATTAAATTTCTGGACTTCAAAATAAGATAGGTAATAATGATATAAATTTTTCTCTAATATATATCTTTTAATTCTCAACATTTGTATTTGAAGAACTCATTCAGGTTCGAATATGGCTTTTTATTTGTTTGTATGTATGTTAAATAAATAACGGTTACATACATAAACGGTTAGTCTACTGTAAGCTTGTCTACTTCTACACGTTGTCATAAAACATCAGCGAGCACTTGTTCGCATCTGTAAAGTCCGACGAACCTGGGGTAGTTAAAATATCCTAGACACACACTACACCACTTACCTTACAACGATTGTCTTACTTGTTACCGCGTGACATTCCCACATATATTCCGTCGGGATTCACTTTGGTGTTCCGAAAAATGTAATGGATCGAGTACCCGGTTACTTCGGCGCTCGTACAACTCATGTTGTTCGAGTACACACCACACCCACTCAAGATCGCTATCAAAGAGTTTTTATATCGTTGAGTTACACATTATGTCTGATATCACGCCCCGTACACTTAGAGTATAGTGCAGTTACAATTAAAGTGTTTCCGTAGTAAAAAAAAGCCCTCTTCTGCAAAATCAAATTCGGTAAAATAATTCATTTCTTTCTCAACTTGATTACTTAGGATAATATCGCGCACCAATTCACTTTTAAGGAAAAATAAACATGCCCAAGTTCGAACCTGATTAGTTTCTTCCCATACATTTTTAGCTCACAGGCTATCAAAGCCTGAGAGCTTATGTGCCTGCCCGTTCTGTATGTACGTATGTACGTAACGCGATAACTCTTGACAGAAATAACCGTTTTGCTTCCAATTTTGTTTATCGATTCCTTGTGATAAGGCGCTTCCCTGATTAGTTTTGGGGATTTATTGGTTAACTATAAAGGGGGAAACGGGGGGGCTAACCCCCCTTAATTTAGATAAATGTTTTTTTCATGCAGAATTGTCCAATTTTCTTCAAATTTTGTATATAGGTGCATTGTGATAAGGTTCTTTACTGATTAGTTTTGGGGTTTCATAGGTTAAGTATAAAGGGGCTAACGGAGGGGGGGGGTGCTAATCCTCCCCTCTTAATTTAAATAAATGAATTTTTCATGCAGAGTTATCCGATTTTCTTCCAATTTAGTTTATAGGTTCCTTGTGATAAGGCGCTTCCCTGATTAGTTTTGGGGATTGATTGGTTAACTATAAAGGGGGGGAAGGGGGGCTAACCCCCCTTAATTTAAATAAATAGTTTTTTCATGCAGAATTATCCAATTTTCTTCAAATTTTGTATATAGGTTCATTGTGATAAGGTTCTTTCCTGATTAGTTTTGGGGGTTCATAGGTTAAGTATAAAGGGGCTAACGGGGGGCTAATCCTCCCCCCTTAATTTAGATAAATGAATTTTTCATGCAGAGTTATCCGATTTTCTTCAAATTTTCTATATGGGCTCATTGTGGTAAGGGGCTTCCCTGATTAGTTTTGGGGGTTCATTGGTGAAGTGTAAAGGAGGGAAACGGGGGCTACTCCCCCCTTAATTTGGATATATGGGTTTTTCATGCAGAATTATCCGATTTACTTCAAATTTTGTATATATTCTCATTGTGGTAAGGCTCTTCCCTGATTAGTTTTGGGGGTTCACTGGTTAAGTATAAATGGGGGAACGGGTGGGACTAACCCCCCTTAATATAGATAAATGGGTTTTTCAAGCTGAATTATCCGATTTTCTTCAAATTTTATATATATGTGCATTGGGATAAGGCGCTTTCCTGATTAGTTTTGGGGGTTCATTGGTTAAGTATAAAGGGGGGACGGGGGGCTAACCCAACTTAATTTAGATAAATGGATTTTTCATGCAGAATTATCCGATTTTCTTCAAATTTTGTATATAGGTTCATTGTGGTAAGGCGCTTCTCTGATTAGTTTTAGGGGTTCATTGGTTAATTATAAGAAGGAGAAACAGGGGGATTGCCCCCCCCCCCTTAATATATTGTCGATTTCTTCATTTTTCGAGGGCTTTTTTCAAATTCTTTGAAATAAGAATAAGTTCTAGAATAAATTACAGTTAGTGTGAATAGCCTGTGAGCTCAATGCCGTCAGTTTAACTGGGCAAGTTTTCTTTTATTTACTATCTGCTTATGGATATTGTATTGGGAGTTGAATTCAGAAAAAGGTATTTGCCGATATTTAATGTTTCAAAGTATTTATATTGTTGTTTTTTAAGAAATAATTACTCATTATTTTAACTTGTTATTAAATACTATAGAACAAGGGCGGCGAAACCTATGGCACGGCATAAGGTGCTACACGGTAAACCATTTTAGGGAGGGCATTGAATGAGCTTGTAAATCAACATTGCGCATAATACACGAATTTAGATTTCCTTTGTCTGAATTCATTGGTTGGAAATGGATGAAAATGAAATGTAATTTAATTAATTCCGATGTAGTTCAATACCGTCTACATTTTGTTTTTGAAATTAATATAAAAATTGAAAAGTATCGAGGAAAGATATTTAAACAATTTAATCAAGAATTCATATGATGAAATGATGACAAATTTGTATTCAATTTCAAACGGTAAGAGCTGTTTAATAAACCTGGCGCTTGCCATTTTCGGAAAGGAATAATATGTAAAACTCCAGTAAAATTCTTTTATCATATGACTCCAGTGCAGTTAACCTACTTTTAATAAAAGCATGTTGTTCAAAACAGATATCGCACTCTTTATTTTGCGTTATCTTTTAGTGTTTAAAATATTCTATTATTACAGTTTCAAAGCCAATTAGTCTATTTTAACAAGCGTGGTTTGGCATAGAATTTAATTCATTTTTGTTGTAACTATCATATAGGGTAAACCATAAATAACGTTTCGAGATTTATTACATGCGCCTGGCAATCGTAAAAAATATCTTAACATTAATCAATAAGGAAGTTCTGAAGATATAAAAAATTTGCATCGTCATCAGTAACACAGATGTGCACATATTTTCTGTAGTTCTAGCATATGAGGGAGTTGGTGAAAAAACGATTATAATACCCCATCTTTATATACATAAACCAAGATAAGTTAAATAAAATAGTGCAATAAGAATTACTAAATATGAACATGATACCAATTTATTGACATCTAAGATGCAACAATAGAAATCACAATTTATTTTAACTGCTTTCTAAAATATAACACATAAGTTACCATTTTTCAAGAATCCTACAATTAAACTTTCGACTAAATTTGATGCATTATTATTTGATTCACTATGCTTTTGATCGTTGGCACGCCATGGTGACATAAATTTGAAAATAAAGTGCCGTTCGTCTATAAGAAGGTTCCATATCTTTTATTTAGAGCTATATATAAGATGAAAGTTAGTCGCCGTTTGGGGTTTCACGAAAAAATATATGTAAACTACGTACACTGTAAGAAAAAATTAGAAGTATAAGAATTAGAAGTAAAATGTAATTTAGAAGTTTAAAATTATTACTTTTACAATTGTTCGACAGGCTGCGTTAAAAAAATATATATATCCTTATTATGTTTTATATAACATAAAAAATAATACCGAAAATAAAATGCAGATTTTTGATATATATTTTCAAATATAACTTTTGTTTTATATTTTCAATAATCATGATTAACAATTCATGATAGTCTGCTTCTTTCAAACAGTACGTACTTCAATAAAATATAGCATAGTTTATAGTATAATGTAACGCAGGTTCATAAATGCTTTAACATTTATAATAGAGTTTCTAATTAAAATAATAATTTTAATCTATTTTCAGCGGAATTTCTTCAATCTTGCACTTAGTTCTACAAAAACTATATACATTAAATTTTAATAGCATTTTTTTCAATAAAAAAATAACGCAATGTACATCAAAGCAAAAATTAAATTTGATTTCTTTGAAAATGAAGTTATTTCGTTTGGGACGGCGTCCGCATTTAATTCATTTGTGTATTGAAATCAATTTTGAAATTGCATTAAAAATTTATTCAGGCGCTGCCACCATTTTAAGAAGGATTTTTCTAAGTGTATCTTGGAGGACAATTTTGATAGAAATGTTACTAAAATTTCGTATTTACGTATCAGTTACTTTTACACTTTCATATAAAACAAAAGTTCTGTAGACAACATATTTAAAATATTAATCAAATTCCCAATTGATCACTTGTACAAGAAATCTTTATTTATTTTAAAGAAAATTTTTATGTAACTTTCCTTATAGGCAGTATAGAAATCTGTTTAGTAATGATTTATGGAAACTTTTGGTAAATACTAAAAACATGTATTACATCTTCCAAAACAACTTTTTCCAATTAATAAAATAAATTTATAAATTAATTAATGAATACAAATATGTGGAATGTCATACATTAAGTTTCATTTATCAATAAAATATATTTACGATTTAAAATAATAACAAAGAATTTTCATTTTTCAAATGCCTTCGAATTTTTTCTAAATTAACGTACCCCTCACCTCCCCAACCGGCGTTGCCCAGACTTGTGATAATAACCTTTAATATCCCTAAAATCAGTGATGAATAATTTTTTTTATTTTAAAACGATAATATGCCCAAACGAAACTAATGTTGGTCACTCTATTGACTTCAGCATCCTTCCAATTTGTATGATTTTAAATTTTTTAATGAAAATCCATCGAAACAAACCTAGAGTTGGTGGGCCCAGAATCTTTGGCAGAGTAAACTGGACGTGCTACGCACTCTCCGGTCTGTTTGTATTTAATATCTTTAAACGAAAGACAGGTGTAGCCCGGGCCCGTGATAATAATCTTAAATATATCGGAAATCAGTGTCAAATGAATTTGTTAAATTAATATCTTTCAAAAACGAACCTAATGTCGCGTGACAAAAGGCCTCCGACAGCGTACACTCTCGAATTTCTGTGATTTAATATTTTTAAATGAAAATCTATCCAAATAAACATCCAACCCTCGTTTTAGTTTATGCCGAACTCATTTGTAAAAATTAGATACATTAAACTTCCGATTCTGAATGAAAGTATCTGACAAAACCAAAAAATTATGTTAAACGATCAAATCCCTCTTTGAAACTCAAAATAATATCCAAATTTATCTCCCTCTCTCTTGCAGATGTACGTTTTTGCCTCGGATGCACACAAATGAACAAAATATCACAAATATTCTAGAACGCAGAGATAAAGAAAGCAAAAAGTCTCACGAATGTTTGAAAGGGGTTCCAGAAGTGATTTACAGATTTTTTTTTCTAAATAGGAAATATTAATATATTTTTTTAAACAAAGACATCATTAGAAAGCAGATGGTACGATTTATAAGAGGGTATTTTTATTTTTCGGTATTTATGTATTTATTTTTGTAGGAAAGCAGATGCAGATTTTAAAATTTGGCAGAAAAATCGATGAAACGGCTATATGAGTTTCTTTCAAATGGTTTACATTAATATGTGTTAAAAAGGACTGCACCGATAGACAGATTCACATAGGTAGATTAGACTGATATGTTTTGTTTTCACGTATTTCAAATAGTTACCCCGATGGGAGATTCGAAAAACACAAAAAAAGACTTTTTCATGAAATTTAAAAAAGAAAAAAAAATACGTTTTTATATAAAAAAATATTCATATTTTGTTATTAGTTGGTTAATATACATATTTTGTTTAAACAGATTGCACCGTTAGAATGATTAAAGTACTAAATATAAACGAAGTAGATAGAGGTGAAAAGTGGTGGAGGGAGAACGTGTGGAAGAGGAGAAAAAATAAGTTTTCGACTCTCTGTTCTTCATTTGCAGAACGGAATTTTAGTCGCACCACTGCGACTTTTTATGTCATTTTGCGAATTTCATTATGGTTTTCAATTAATAATAATAAAAAAAAAATATTTAAAATTTTTTTCCAACGGTAGACAGAGAGATGCCTTCCAGCCAAATTTCGTAGCCGTGCGTGCAACGGTCCCTTCATAACATAGAAACAACATACACAGACATACAAATTTCTATCCTTATTATTATAGACCATATTTGCCTAATACAAAATATTTGCGATGGTATATACATTCTTTTAAAATATACTTTTGGTATAGTTTTAAGAAAGCAAATGTTTAAAAAAAAATAAAATTAATATGAGTAGATGCATAACAACACAATACATATATTAAATCTTTAATATAAAAACTAAAAATAAACACATGTTGACATACACTTATGAAAAAATATGTGGAATATTTTCTTCGCAAGCCAGGCGAAGGAAACTTCCCTTTTGGATAATACAAATCAAAATTATAATTAAACAAGTTTCAACTCTTGTCATTAATTTTACAATTATCACCACTCTTCTTTAAAATAGACAATGCATATGTTAAAGAATTAACTAATTTACGACAACAGTATGTCGTAAATATAAATAGGATAATCTATGATATTACTGAAAGACAAATTGACGCTCATTTTTATATGTATATACGTACGTCTACATCTGAGTATTATTTAATATATATTATCAGTTATCTATAATATCTTATCGATGTCTTTACGTACATAAAAATACTTGTTAATGAAACAACCAGTAGCATTTTTATTATATAAAAGCTAATATAAAGATAATTTGTTTTCTAAATTATTTAAAAAATATTTATGTGTACGTCAGTGGTATTGTTTTAACCACTTCTTGTAATTTGTAAACAAAGGACTTTATAGAAAGAATAAGAAGTTTAAATGCATTTATTTTTCTTATGTTTAAAGACGATCATTCTTTGTTTCAGATAGGAAGAAAATGTGATAAATATAGAAAGAATATTATATAGAAAGGAGAAAAGATAGAAGAAAATAGTTTTGATATTAAATATATTATAATAATGATATTTGACATATTTTAATAAATTTTTAGAACTCACTTGTATCTACAAAATTTATACGTACATTCCTATTTTTTCTTTTAAAATTGTGTGATTAAAAATCATATTATGTTAATATTGCACATGTTTAAAATGACTCCATTATAAAGTAATATATTTGATGTGATTTCTTGCAAAAAAGTACTTGTGTTTAAATTAAAATGTATGTATTAAGAAAACCAATAAACAACATATTCCGCATCCTTCTCAGATAATCGAAAGTCTATAAACTTGTGTTTGGTGATTTTTTTTCCTTAAAGGGATTTGTAGCTAATGATGATTAACACGACTCAAGACAAGTTTTCGTTTAAATTAGGAGAACTAAGTTTTTTCATTATCTTGTTTTCTAATTGGTGATTCATTTTCTTCCTTTAAGTCCTTTTTACCCATTAACAGAAAATGTAATTTTTAATGATGTGAGCAGCAAAAAATTTAACGCCATTAAAAATTATACCATCAAATGAAGAATGAAAAAAAAATTCATTAGTTGATATTAAAGTTGTCATTGGTTTTTAAATTTTATTGAATTATTCGTTATGATCATTATTAATTTCGTCCTTAGAATATTTAATTATTTTCATAATTGTTGTTATTTTTCATAAATTTAGTAAAGTTTAAAGTAATAAATGATGATTATTACACTTTCAGCAGTTTTCTGCACATCGTTTGACAGGCTCTTTCAAAAACGCATGCAAAATCCGGACAGATGCTGTCCGAGACCCCGTGTAAAGACTAAGTTTGTGTACACCAACGTCCAAAACCTAAAAAATACAAATGCCATAAAAACACAATATTTGTCCATTTATATACCATTTAATATACAAAAAAGTCCTTCCGACCTGTACCGGGAGGAAAAGGTAGCTTTCCTATATCTTCGTTTTAAAATTTTAGCTAATGTTACTCGAAAACAGCAAGCTAAAATGCAAAGAAAACGTTTACAAAAGATTCGTTAATACTGAATGTAATATCATGACAGCCGAATGACGCACTGATTCTTCTTTTTAAAATTTAAATACAGAGTTTATTAAATATTAGAGCTTGTATTTACAATAATATTTACATTATATAAATATTCACTAATATTCATAAAAATTCCACCAAACTACATTACTTCTTAAAACAACCAAAATATACTCGGATGCATTCCACATCCTACTTCTCCGAACAAACCACCATTCCTTCCGTCTTCTCCTCACCTCCGTTTATTTTTTAAAAAAAGGGTTGGAAGGATTTTGGTTGCATGACCCCCCCTTTAAGATTGTGCTACGCAAAGCGAAGAAAAATCTGACAAATAGCAACCATACAACTATACAGCATAAAAAATATATAAAAACACAATTCAAAACAGATGTATAGAAGCCTTGTTATAATAGTTATAATGAATATACAATAAACATATAAAAAAACACTAACAATTCAAAACAGATGGAAAGACGACTTGATATAATACTGCATACCAAAATTAAACAAAAAGAAAGTATCACTTAAATAATCCTTATACAATAACCAGTCGTGACAGACTATCTGCATTTTTTAATTTTGCACCTGGTCAATGAGAAATATTTATATTATATCTTTGTAGAGATAAGGCTCATCTTTGTAATTTTGCAATTGAGGTGCAGATTTCGGAAGATATATTAAGGGATTGTGATCAGTTATTAGTTCAATTTCTGAACCAAACACATAAACTTCAAATTTCTTTAATGCCCACACTACCGCATAAGCTTCACGCTCAATAGTCGACCAGTTTTGTTGCACCTTAGTGAGCTTTTGGCTAGCAAAACTAATAGGACACAAATTTTCTTTCTCATCTCTTTGCGATAGACAAGCACCAGCTCCATAAGAACTGGCATCACTTTGAATAGCGTATGACTTTTTAGGCTATGGTGTCTACAGCTTAGGGGCTTCACACAATAAATGTTTTAAAGTTTGGAAAACCTCTTCTTCAACCTCAGACCACGGAATGATTTCTGGGATTTCCTTTTTTGTCAAGTCGATTAAAGGCTTGGCGATTTCAGCATAATTTCTTATGTAGTCACGATAATAATTAAATAAACCCAATGCACTTATGAGAGCTGTTTTGGTTTTAGGCGATTCTATTGTCTCAATAGCACGTAACTTCTCCGGATCGGGCTCATGTCTACCTAATCCTATAACAAGACCTAGATACTTAATCTGTGCCTTTGCAAAAACACATTTTTTAACATTCACTGTGAATTTCAGTTCAGTTAATTTGGATAAAACAGCGTCAAGATGTTTCAGATGATTTTCCCAGTCATTTGAAAAAATAGCAATATCATCCAAATATGCTCGACTGTACGCACGATGTTCATCCAGAGCATTGTTGATCGATTTCTGGAATGTGGCAGCCGCATTGCGCAATCCAAAGGACATGACTTTCCATCGGTATTGAGCACGATGGATTTTAAAAGAAGTAAGATCTCGACTCTGTTCTTCTAGAGGAATTTCCCAATACCCTTTTAATACATCTAAACATGTAATTATGTTAGCACTTCCTATTTGATTAATTAATTCGGTTGCATTTTCCAAAGGGTAATCAAAAGGTTTTGTCACTGTGTTCAATTGACGAAAATCTATACATAAGCGCATGCTACCGTCCTTCTTTGCGACACATACGACCGGATAAGCTATTTCAGCTTTACTTTTTTCTATAAGTCCTAGATGCTCTAACTCTTCTATTTGTTTATCCACTTCATTTTTTAGCGATCCCGGATTTTTATAAATATATGGTTTCTTTCTTTCCGCACCTGGTAATAAACGAATTTTCTGTGCTCCAACATTGGCAACTTCAATTTTGCCTGAGAATAACGGTGCATGTTTTTGTATAAGTTTACTTAACTCGAATTGTTTATCAACCTCCAGATGACTAAGGTTTACTTCTATGTTATTTTCATTCAAAGTATTAGGTTTAATTGGTGTTGGGTGACCTTCACCAAATTCTACATTGTCTTCAAAATTGACCCCAACAGTCTGTAATCTTACGTTAAATTTCCTTATTTTATTCGCATGAACATGTCTGACACCCCTATCGGGTAATTTCACTTTATACGAATGTGGTTTTATTCTTTCAAGTATTTCTCCAGGTCCTGTCCATCTAGCATATAATTTATTGGTAGAATCAGGGATAAGTAAATATACTAAATCACCTTTTTCAAATTCTTTCATTCTACTTCGACGATTGAAATAGCGAGTGTAATTTTTTTGTTTTTCTGCAGCAGTTAGAGAAGCAATGTCAGCGGCTCTTTCCAAATTTATTTTTAATTCTTGTAAATAGTCTACTGCTGAATTACTAAGATTTAATGGTAAGGGGATTTCACCTGACCATGATGATTTTAGTACTGCCAAGGGACCTCTAGCTTCCCGACCATACATGAGCTTAAACGGTGATACTCCAGTTGTGCAATTTAGCACCTCACGGTAAGCAAAAAGCAGAAAAGGAATATGTTTATCCCAATTAATAGGATCCGTACGAATTACATGATGTAGCATTTGTTTAAACACACGATTAAATTTTTCAATTGATCCATTCGAGGCAGGGTATGATGGAATTGAAAAGCAAGGACATGCCCCTAACCGGATCTCAAATTCTTTAGTCAGTTCAGATTTAAAATTAGTACCCTGGTCTGAACAGATAACTTCAGGAATTCCGGTGCGCATAAAAATATCTAATAAAGCATCACATGCCGTTTTCGCAGAGAAACTCCGTAATGGTACTACTTCCGGCCATTTAGAATTTTGATCAATTAAGGTAAGACAATATTTATGCTTCCTTCCTGACGGCGGAATAATTTCACCTATACAATCAATATTTACAGTGGATATGGTGCGAGGACTACAGGTGTTATCGGAATTTTATCTGTTTGCTTCTCAGGACTTTTTAACTGACAGTTCTTACATGTTCTACAATAATTTTCTACATCTCTTGAAATATTCGGCCAATAAATAGATAATTTAATTCTTTCTTTAGTTTTTCACATCCCTAAATGATTCCGAAAAATTGAATCATGAGCTAATTCTAACACTTTACTTCTATAACTTTCAGGTAATACGAGCTGATATATTTTATCACCACAAATAGTTTCTTTATGATACAACAAATTATCCCGCATCAAAAAATTATTTTTTCCTAATCTAGCGTCCTTGAATGAATTCTTTAAAGTTGCGCAATCTTTTTGTGCTTTACAAAACTTATTAAACTCTGAAAATTCATCGTTTGGATCATTTTGTTTATTCTCTGAAGAAATAAAACAAACATTCAATTTCTCTTCCGCCAGCGGGGCGTCTGAGCTATTTTTAGCTTCGTGACCTTCGAACTCCTGCAATTGACTATTACACAACTCTTCATTTTGAAGTTCAATCAAAGCATTAAATACGTCCGGAGTTATTAAACAGGGAACATTTAAGTTTTCAGTGAAAGCAAAAAGCGTATTTAAAGTCACATAAATTCCACTGTTAGGTAATTTATAATGGATGGGTATAGTAGCCAAATTTGCATGTACTTTTTCTTTAAAAGCGGATTGTAACAAAATACTATCTTTATCTTCGATTTTCAGATTGGGAATTAATGACGTATTTAAAATACTAATTTGGGTACCTGAATCCAGAGTCGCTTCTATTTCTTTTCCTTCTACATAAATAATGATTTTTTTTAAAGGGAAAAGAGTAACTTCGTTTAATTGATCAATCATGTGTAAATGCATGGAATTAACATTAGTAACTACTGCATTATTATTTTTTTTTATTCAATTTATTTGTATCTTGTTGAGTTTTAGGTTTTCCCTGGCCCTGATCATCATTTTGAGTATAAGATTTATCATACTTATTTCTTCTATTTGGACAAAATTTTGCTAGGTGTAATGGGGAATTACAAATGTAACAATCACGCGATTTTGGGAAGTGTCTGTTCTCATACGTAACTTGATTTTTCCTTAGTTGTGGCGAACATATTTAGTATTTTCATTATTCCCTTCACGATAAATAGGTCGTTTCTCAAATTTTGTTTCCTCGAAAGACCTGCCTTTTGCAGTAAAATAAATGTCACAGTCTTTCGATAACTGATTAGGCAAAATCCAACTCTCTCCATGATTTACTGCAATGTCAGTTGCAAGCTCACCCTCCAAAGTCTCAAAAATTTTATCTGATATTATAAAACTAGGACTTCCCTGAAAGGGATTAGTCTGAGTGATATTGCTGAGAACATAGGGGCAAATTAAATGATACAATTACAAAATATCATATATAAATTCATATAGACTGTTAAAAAAATAGAAAAGAAGTGCCGTTCATCAGATGTGTTGTCATAATTTTTTTTTAACATGTGGCAAAGAATATCATTTTCTTAAGCGCGTATTGCGCAAAACTTGAAAAAAAAAACGCCGGATTTTTTAAAACGCCAAGCTTTTTAAAGTTACGTAATTGGATTTGCAGCCAACAGATTATTCTATCAAGCGTGGCTTAACGCAAATTTAATTTCATTGTTGCACCTTTTTTTTGTGTGCGAATTTAAAATTTTTCTTCCTTGATTATATATCTATTATTTGTATAACTGTTTATAGAAACTCTTACACTTCAAACCACATTGAGAGCATGCTTTGCTACAAACCAAATTGCAAAACTATAGTCTAAATTACTATTAAAGTATACAAAAAATTTTTCGAGGACTTCTGTAAAATAACTTTTACATTAAATCTCCATATCGGCAAAATTGAAAAATTATATATATTTCAAAGTTAAGCTTAACAGATACTTCTTGATTATTCTCTAGGAGGCTCTGCCCCCTGCGCCTTTAATGCGCCTTTACTGCGCCAATCCGCAGACTTTTCTTTTGCCTGTCTGTCTGTCTCTCCACAATCTGTCTGTTTCCCTATCCGTTCTTCTGCCCGTCTCTCTAAACGATTGACTATCTCTCTACACGTCTCGCTACCTGTCTCTATATTTCCCTACCGGTCTCGCTACCCGCCAATCTATTTCTCTAACCGTCTGTCTATCCGTCTAACTACTTGTATGTCTAGCTGTGTCTCTATCCACTTCGCTACCCATTTGTCTATCTGTATCACAACTTGTCTATCTGTCTCTCTACCCGTCTGGCTATACGCCTCTCTACCCATCTTCTTATCCATCTCCGTACCCATCTACTGTCTCTCTACTCGTCTGTATACTCACTATCCATTCTTTTTTTGTACCCGACTCATTACCCGTCAGTCAACTCTTCTCTGTACTCATATCTCTACTCGTCTCTTTATCTACCACGCTACGCGTCTCGCAACCTTTCTCGCTACATTCATGTCTACCGGTGTCACTACCTGTCTCGTAACCCATCTCGCTACCCCTCTGTCAACCCTCTTTTTACCTTTCTCTCTAGCCGTCTGTCTATTCATTTCGCTACTCGTCAGCCTACCTGTGTCGCTACTCGTCTCTCTACCCGTATGTCTACTCGTTTGTTTACTCGTATTTCTACCTCTCACCACCTCTTCCCAATATTTAAACAATTCATTTAATATACAGAAGCCGTTTATCAGTTATTAAATGCAAACAGAAGTAATTTATCTAATATGTAATTAAATGCAATTTTTTAAAAATACATACATAAACCTGAATAATAATTCATCAGTTTTGCGTTCATAGTTGTTTATATCATTTGGCAGTAAATCTCAACTTCTTAAACCTGAATTGTTACAAGCTTTTTTTTAAAAAACCACAAGGTCTGTATAACTGCAAAGTACCCTGAGGCTATATTATCTACATGTTATTAAGTTAAGTGAAAGTTTCGTTATCGTGTTTGCAGCCAATTGCTTATGTCAGAAAGCGTGGCTTAACGCCATTTTAAATTCATTACTGTAACTTTCTTTTCTTTTCTCTTTTTTGGGGGGTGGTAGGGGGGGGAAGGGTTTAAAATGTATACATTTAAATTAAAACTTTTGCCTCCATGCCATTAGCATGCCCAAAGCCAATCGGAGCATTTAATATCATTATTGTAACTCTTATAGAGTTAAAACAATATTGTTGCTAGCTTTACTGTTATTTGAAACCAGCCTTGCCTGTGTATCTGAATAGGGAAAAGTTTCGTATCCTATGTCGGTTGGCGAAAAAAAATTTAAATGGTGCCAAAAGGTAGTTTTATCATCTTACAAAATTTTTCAAGAGAGCGGTAAAACATGTTTTTCAAATATTTACAAACATACATTTATTAAAGCATGTTTTTGCACCATCTTAACAATTTAAGCACGATGCTAAAATAAAATTTTATCGCCATATTCGATATTTTAGTAAGTAATGAAAATACATAAACAAATTTATTTAACAATCTTAAGAGGCATTTTTGTGATAAATAATTGTTATTGTCAGGGGGGTAAATTGTAAACAATTTATAAACGGCTAGTAAATAACAAATAGCATTTAAAATCTAAAAATGGAGAAGTGGTCGTATGAAAATGAAAAAACATAACATTATACGCTTGATATATGCAAATCTTTTTTTATTTTTTAATATTTCCGAAGGCACAGATAAAATGGTAAAAATCTCTTTTCCAAATGCCAGATAGAAAATATTCAAAATAGAATGCCAAATATACAAAATAGAAAAATATCTGCAAAAAAATATATTTACATAATACTACATCTGCAAAAAAATAAGATTTAGAAAAAGTAAGTCAAATCCTGCAGATCACAACAATCACATCGAAAAACTTATCACCAAAAAAGAACTCGCCAAATCTTACGGCACAGGAGATGGATTTTTCCCTCTGAAGGAAGAATATTAGTTTTTTTTCGTGTACGATGGGTGATTATAATATAACTGTTTCATTTCACATACTACATACCGTTTGATATATTGGTACTTTTATGTTATCCTGGCGCAGTTGATAAATCGCCAAATATTGTTCCTATAACATTTTCATATTGAATTCATTTCATTTAAATATAAACCTTTCACTCATTTAATTTAAAATACACGCCTTTCATTAATTCCATTTAAAATGCTAAAAGGAGAAAAAAAAAGAAATAATGCCATAAATCGAAACCTCTTATTTAAACACCAAAGATTTTTTTTTTTATTTACACACCCGAAATAAAAAAAGCTGCTATTGCGAGATTTGCGCCAAATATCTCTAATACCAAGTCTACCAAGTTGTTGCAGGGTTTTTCTTTCAAACAGAAAAAAATTCAGATTAATTTTCGATTTCTACTAAATTGAAATATATTTTATTGTGCTGAATATTAGTGCGTGCATATTTTTTTGCTCCATGTACTCCATGAACTTTTCAATACCGATTGTCTACGAAAATCTCCCGCCGGTGAAAATGACGTACGCACAAAATTTTCGTGACGTATGTACTTTAATTGTGCTTTTTTATCTATTTTTTTTAATATAATTTCCAAACGGTTTGACATTTATTCATGGTAATAAATAGACGTCGTTGTCACCTTTATAGGTACCTGCTGTAAAAATTTGAACAAAATCCGTTAAATATTTTTTGAGTTATGCTTGACGAAAGGTTTTAATATCCATCGTAGCTATATATGTGGCAAAGTAATACTGCGCTGTGTATGAGTCTTCGTTGCACTCAGACAATTAATAAGTGAGTCGAAATCTTTAACATTTCGAATTCTACAATAATGTAACCAACAAAATCTTAATCGGGAACCGAACTGTTGATGGGTTTCACCAGGTAATCTTTTAGCGTTTCTAAAATTTTGTAAACAGGTAAATGGGGACGGTTCATATTCTTTCAAAATTAAAGATTTAATTTTATCCTAATCGTCTAACTCTTCATCATCAATATAAACAAGAACATTTCCTGCTTTCTCACCTACTAATTTCAGTAAAATTTCCGATTTATATTCCTTAGGAACATTTTTGTGCTTAAACGCTCTTCCTGAAGAATCAAAAAAGAGATTCCATGTTTCATTATTCTTGGGCACTGGAATTACCAAAAATTGAACTGCTTTAATTAATTTATTTAGTGACAATGACGTACTATTTTACCCTTCGTTATGAGATAAATTCTCGCTTCTCATTTGTTGTTGTAAACGCAATCTATTAACTTCATCGCCTTTTTTTCTTTCTGAAACTGTAGTCGATAAAAATTCAGTTACGAAATCTTTATCCTTTAAGTATTCTTTAGATTTCAATAACAAATCTTTTAATTCGGGTATTCTCTTACTCGCACCAGCTTCTTCGCCTATTTCTTGCAGAACAATAAGTAAATCTGCTTTAGTTACGTTTTTAAACATGTTTGAATAAAGTTAACAGTTACCTTACCACACAATTAAAGGATAAATAAATAGCTCCCCTCTATTTTGTAATCCAAACACTGCGATCCAAAGCGCATATTTTATTATTTTAAATCGTAGAAATAGCTCTCGTTTTCGTAAGGGAGAGCGTGCTGTAATATCATGACAGCCGAATGACGCACTGATTCTTCTTTTTAAAATTTAAATACAGAGTTTATTAAATATTAGAGCTGGTACTTATAATAATATTTACATTATATACATTTTCACTAATATTCATAAAAATTCCACCAAACCACATTACTTCTTAAAACAACCAAAATATACTCGGATGCATTCCACATCCTACTTCTCCGAACAAACCACCATTCCTTCCGTCTTCTCCTCACCTCCGTTTACTTTTTTAAAAAAAGGGTTGGAAGGATGTTGGTTGCATGACACTGAATTTGAATAAAAAATTCGCCAAATTATTGAGCTATAGACAAGTTGGCTTCATTTATGAAAACTTATTTTGGACGCCAAGTTTGGCGAGAATTTGGCGGTAACAGATATGAATAGTATATAGTTATATGCGTATGATTGGGAAAATTATTATAACAATGAAAGAAAAAAATTTGCGAGAAATCGCGTTCACTAAAATTCATAAATTAATCATTAGTTTTAGGTAGCTTTCAATACAAAAAAGTTCTTCCGGCCTGTACCGGGAGGAAAAGGTAGCTTTCCTATAACTTCGTTTTAAAATTTTAGCTAATGTTACACGAAAACAGCAAGTTAAAATGCACAGAAACGTTTACAAAAGATTCGTTAATACTGAATTTGAATAAGAAATTCGCCAAATTATTGATCAATAGCCAAAATGGCTTCATTTATGAAGACTTATATTGGTCGCCAAATTTGGCGATATTTCGCCAAATGTCGCCAATTTTGGCGTTAACGGATATGAATATATAGTTTTATGCGTATGATTAGGAAAATTATTACAACAATGAAAGAAAATAATTTGCGAGTAATCGCGTTAATGTGCTGTTTTGTTTCAAAATGTCAGCCACCCTAGAATTCCAAACTGCTCTATCTCAGCCATTTTTTAAGATAGAGGTAAACCAAAAAATGCTCTGGAATCCTCGTATCAAGGCCTAACACTTAATTAAAAAATAAATTTGAATTTTTAACTTTTTTGTATATTTATTTTAGTTTTAAATTTATTTTTAAGTAACCGCCATCTTGAAAGAAAATGGCGGACCAAGCTGGCCAACGAACTCGGTCGAGACATTGGTGAGCTTAATACACACAATTGGTTTCATCAAAATTGATTTATAAATACGAGCGTGATCGTATGACATAGCTCAGATATATATATATATATATATATATATATATATATATATATATATATATGTATATATATAAATCAACATTTGAACGGAGGGTGGTTTTGGGGTCTGGGGGTCATGATCGGTGAAAATATATCGAAATTTTCCGGAACTGCTTTCCTCCGAACGGCTGCAATAGGTAGCTTTATACTTTTTTGTATTGAAAGCTATCTAAAAGTATAAAGCTATTGCAACAGTTCGGAGGAAAGCAATTCCGGAAAATTTCGGTATATTTTCACCGATCATGACCCCCAGACCCCAAAACCATCCTCCGTTCAAATGTTGATTTATATGTCTATATATTTAAAACGCTAAACGTTTTGTTTCGACAATCCGTGAGAACAAACTACTACATCAAATTACATCATTCTTTTTTTAAATGAGAGATATTTGGTCACAGATTTGTTATCGTACATTCGTTTGTTCGAACATTTAATTAATCAGCCGTAATCTTAAATTAAAATTTTACTTCTGCTTATGACGTCATAAAGTCGGCAATCGGATTAACGCCCACTGTTGCGACGTACAGAATTTTTTTTCTGAACTCTATGATGGCGAGCATAAAAAATAAAAATTAAATATTAAAAGCACGTGACTTTTAGGCCAAATTTTTTAATTTGTAAGTTAAAATATAGTTAAAATAGTTAAGTATTTCGGTAAAAATATTTATCCGTGTGTTTTATAAGCAAATAAAAATTCATATTTACTGTGACGTCACGGAAATATTGTCCATTGGGTTCATTTTATCATTAAGCCTTATAACTTTGTTGATGCCATTTTTTTTCATTACAATTAAATGCAAAATATATTTTTATTTGTATGCATGGTGCTTAAGCATAAATGTACATGTGAAAAGTTTGTACCGGTGAAAATGACGTTATGCTTAACTTGAAATGGATTTTAACATTGATAAAAACTAAAAAGAAAAATTTATATGATTGTGTCAACATGGCGTAATATTAACTGATATTTCAATTTTTAATTTTAAAGATTAGAACTGGAGCCTTTATTGGTTGCTTCATCTTGATTGCATACCTTGATTACATGTTACCAATTACTTTTTTTAAATTATAGGATTTAAATTATTAAGATTTCCTTTTTTAATAAAAAAAATTCACAAAAGTAAAGAATTTCAGGAAAAAAAAAACGAAATAATGATTGTATTTTTAGCTAGAATAAACAATGTAAGGCTAATATTTTATAGGAATTATTTTGGTATGTTTGTTATAAGTTCATTTAACAGTTCCTTATTAGCGGCAAAGTCTTATTTCTTTCACTGTGAATTTTTCTTTCGATGTCAAAAAATGGTAGTCTACTTTTGGATGCCAACCAAAACACAGTGGCAATATTTAGAAATGTATAACGGTTGTGACAACAAACGGCACTATCGCTTTAGCTTTCATCGCGCTTACATCACTTCTAAAAACTAAAAATTTAATTTTTTTACTACATTTTACAATTTCAATTCTTACATCCTCAATTAGAAAAAAAAATTAGCTTTCGATTGAAATTTATTTGAAATCTGCCGCTTAATTTAACGACTTTTTAAATAATTTTCAAGCATGGAATATTTTTCAATTCTATCTCAACAATGGCCATCCGTTTGTTTTAATTATGTAAAATAGCCCCTTGGAAAGTTGCAACAATTGAAATAGGTATCCCTAACCTTCATGAAAACTGAAAATAATAATAATAATAATAAAAACCTGATAAATCATAAGATCAGATTATCCATAAGATAGAGTATTTTGGCGCTAATATAAAATCTGTCAAAAGAAAAAAAAAACTATTTTTAGTTTATGATTAACATAAAATTGATATGTTGAATTCGTTGATGTATATGTTGAATCAGAATATGCTATTCTTTGGCCAGCTTGGTCCGCCATTTTGTTTCAAGATGGCGGCCATTTAAAAATTTAAAACTAAAATAAATATACAAAATTTAAAAATTGAAATTTATTTTTTGCTTAAGTGTTAGGCCTTGATACAAGGATTCCGGAGTATTTTTTGTTTTACCTCTATCTTAAAAAACGGCTGAGATACAGTAGTTTGAGTTTCTAGGGTGGTAGACATTTTGAAACAAGATAGCACATTACAAAAATCCAACGATTAATTTATAAGTTTTAGTGAACGCGACTTCTCGCAAATTATTATCTCATCAAAAACGTAAATGATCCCGCCAAGCCACAAACCTAAAACGTCAGCCATAAAAAGAAGTGATATCACATAAAAAGAAACGATATAGAAGTGCATATTCCGAGTCCCGTGTAAAAATCTATCACCACTCATAATATTTCCAAAGGACTCGGAGTGAGGTACAGTATGTGAAAACTGCTTGGCGACCTGCAGGCTTTTATAATGTTCGCGTTTCCTGCAATTACATATGACTATATTATTTTTATTTTTATTTATTATTTTGCTCCCATAAAATTGTAAAAAGCTGAAGATTCTGTGTTTGCATGTCTTTTCTTATATATGAGCTTGAAAAATTAATTTGTTGATTTTATTTACCATTATTTAAACTAGAAACACCATTCGTACGAAGAAGATTTCTTAAGTAAACATGTAAAGATTTTGAGTTTGTAATATATATATATATATTAATAACAATGCACCTTATAATAAACGTTAACTAAATTGAGATATATTGCAATAATTCTAGCGTAAGCGGAATCGCATAAGTCTGGGGAAAAATCTGTTCTGTCAGTTCTTTCGCATACAAAAATATTTATAAAAGTGATATAACAAAAATTAAAAATTTATTTTTTCGATTTTCAAAATTGATATACTGCATATATTATAAAAGCCTGCAGGTCGCCAAGCAGTTTTCACATACTGTACCTCACTCCGAGTCCTTTGGAAACATTATGAGTGGTGATAGATTTTTACATGGGACTCGGAGTATGCACTTCTATATCGTTTCTTTTTATGTGATATCACTTCTTTTTATGGCTGACGTTTTAGGTTTGTGGCTTGGCAGGATCATTTACAACGAGTTGTTTTTGATGAGATATCACTCCTTTTTGTAAGGTGTTTAATTTCAATTACACAGATCCCATTTTTATTCAGAAAAGAAAAGATAAAAGAAAGATGATAGGGGCAAAATAAAAGAATAATTGTGATGCTATAAACAGAATTATACATCAGAATTATACAATTTATTGAGTGACTTATTTCAATGTACATGTCGCTACCATAGCAACGGGGAAACTTTTATATTAATTTCCTTATATTGTATTCATCAGATTATTTATGACTTTCCTTTTCTTTCGTTCCAACGTTTCCTTTTTCTTTTGTTAATATCACTCTTCCGTTTATATACATTCAAAAAACAAAAAAATAGAAAATTTTACAGTAGTTTACAAAGTAATTAAAATACTGCAGTTTCAGAAAAATGTGGAAAAATAAGAAGCACTTTTTTTTGGTCAATTATAACAATGAGTTTACTTTAACGAGAATTATCAAATTTGTTTTTCTACGAACCATTGTAATTTACAGGGATTTTTATACTAATATATTAAATATTATTCTTGAAAATTACCGAGCACCTTAAAAGTTTTTTTATTTGTTAAGTTTTTAAACTCAACGTTTCGAGAATCGGAAAAATATAAGATTCGTAACGTTTGCAAAAGTATAAAAACTATGAAAGTGATTTCAAAATAGAAAATGTTCGTAGGATGACATATATTCCAAAATTTTGTATGATTTTGTAAATATACCACAAAGACTAATGCGTTTACATAATGAACCGTTTAAAAAAATGTAAAAATTTTTGATCTGATAAATCATACAGCTTTAAATTAGATTTTAAAAAGGAGCGTGATTAAACCAAAAAGGATTATATTTACTAAATGCACAAAATACATAAAGACACAAAATACGTAATTAATGTTTCTAGTCTGTCGATTCCAATTCGTGGATACTAAAATATAGGTCCTCAATCACATAGGTACACAATTCACATTGGTTCACAATCATAGGTACACAATTCTTTAGCCCTATATCAAAAGATCTTTTGTGAGAACCTGTAAACGAACCTTAAATGTTACTATTTTTTTATAATAAGGAGCTTACTTGGGTCGATTGCAATAACATATCTTAATATCATATGTATACGACCATTTCTAAAAGAGTTGGGTCATTTATTATTTTTTTGCTCTATGTTAAGTATAGGAATCTATATCTTTAAACTGATATAAATCAAAAACTAATTAATATTTTTTTCATGAAACTTACGAAGGTTTGAACTACTCATAAAAACAATTCAAATGACGTAAACTACGCAAAAATCTGATAATTACACATTGCTGTAACCCTGTCAACAGTTTTTTGCTATATGTTAAGTATAGGAATCAATAACTTTAAACTGATATAAATCAAAAAGTAATTAATATTTTTTCATGAAACAGACAAAGGTTTGAGCTACTCATGACGTAAACCCTGTAAAAATCCGATAATTACACATTGCTGTAGCCCTGTCAACAGTTTTTTGCTATATGTTAAGTATAGGAATCAATAACGTTAAACTGATATAACTCAAAAACTAATCAATATTTTTACATGAAACTTACAAAGGTTTGAACTACTCATAAAAACAATTCAAATGACGCAAACCACGTAAAAATCCGATAATTACACATTGCTGTAGCCCTGTCAACAGTTTTTTGCTATATGTTAATTATAGGAATCAATAACTTTAAACTGATATAACTCAAAAACTAATTAAAATTTTTACATGAAACTTACAATGGTTTGAACTACTCATAAAAACAATTCAAATGACGCAAACCAAGTAAAAATCCGATAATTACACATTGCTGTAGCCCTGTCAACACTTTTTGGTCTGTACCAGATTTAAAAAGTGCAAAAAACAGCACTTTTAATATCGCATTTCCTGAAAACCTATTCGACAGATCTTGCTTTTCTTTTGATTTTTTAGTCACGTGGCACGCCCCATTCCATAGAATCAAGAATTTTGTTTCTATCATAAATAGAACGCGAGATATAGATGTGTCAAAAACCCGTTTTCTCCCGTCCGCAAAATATAAACTAGACAGTGTTTTTTAAAAAAAATTGTAAAATCGTTTGGCATCCATTGGCGGAAATTCATTTCATTTACGGTTCAATGCATTGCTGTTTCTTATGCTTGGCGAGAAACTCTGTCGAGTTTCTATGATCTTTCATTGGTGTAATCATTTTCGCAATCATACGCATAAAACTGTATATTCATATCCGTTGGCGCCAAATTCTTGCCAAACTTGGCGACATTTAGCGAAATATTGCCAAATTTGGCGACCAAAGTAAGTTTTCATAAATGAAGTCAACTTGGCTATAGCTCAATTATTTGGCGAATTTTTTATTCAAATTCAGTATTAACGAATCTTTTGAAAACGGTTTCTTTGCATTTTAGCTTGCTGTTTCGAGTAACAATAGCTAAAATTTTAAAACGAAGATATAGGAAAGCTACCTTTTCCTCCCAGTACAGGCCGGAAAGACTTTTTTGTATTGAAATCTACGTAATAACATTGCGAAATCAGTTCTTAAATGCTAAAACTAAATGAAGTATTATAAAATTGAATAATTGGGTGACAAGATAATACATTTTCAGGTTAAAAATTTGTTGGCGAATTTGATTAAATAGCATGTTTTTCTGATGATTGTCTCCGGACGCTCCCCAACCCCACTTTACGACATTTCATAAAAAAGTCTCCGTAATGTTAATTGACCTGTTTCAGTCACTATTTGAAAGATAAGCTGTTACAAGAAAAATAAAATGCAAAATGTAAAAATCGCAAATTAATGTGTTTTTAAAAATTAAATCTAGACGATTTCTAAATTTCTAAAACAAATACTTCTATATATTCTTTATTATTAATTTTGACTCGCTTTATTATTACGTTTTATGTTATAAATTCTACTTATAGTTTCCTCTAGGAGACTTTTAAACATGCATTATGAGCAATGCTTTTCTATACACAAAGCAAAAGTTTACCTTAATGTTTATGGAATTTCTAATTGCAATTCGTCGCAAAAAAGAGTTGTATATATGTAAATGAAAAATATCTATCTGTATGAAAAATATTTCAAAATAAGTAAATACTTCAAATTTTTATTAAACACTTTGATTAATTTATCTTATTTAGTTGCAATATTTATAGATTTCATATCGCCCAAATTATTCGTAATTTTTTATACTTATTTATATGTTATTATAGTATTTTACCTTTTTAAAATTGTATTATTTGTCTTTCTTCTGTTTAAAATTTCATTTTTTTAGAGCAAGCCTTATATCATTCCATTTTTTACGACGTGGATTGCATTATCAGTTAAAATTATTTCTAGAACAATTAAATGCCAAAATAAGTACTAAAATCTTTTAGGTAGCTTTCAATACAAAAAAGTCCTTCTGGCCTGTACCGGAAGGAAAAGGTAGCTTTCCTATATCTTCGTTTTAAAATTTTAGCTAATGTTACACGAAAACAGACAGTTAAAATCCAAAGAAAATGTTTACAAAAGATTCGTTAATACTGAATTTGAATAAGAAATTCGTCAAATTATTGAGCTATAGCCAAGTTGGCTATATGAAGCTAACTTGACTATGTTAATGAAGCCAACTTGGCTATAGCTCAATAATTTGACGAATTTCTTATTCAAATTCAGTATTAACGAATCTTTTGTAAACGGTTTCTTTGCATTATACCTTGATGTTTTCGAGTAACATTAGCTAAAGTTTTAAAACGAAGATATAAGAAAGCTATCTTTTTCCTCCCGGTACAGGCCGGAAAGACTTTTTTGTATTGAAAGCTACCTAAAAGTATAAAGCTACATATTGCAGCCGTTCGGAGGAAAACAGTTCCAGAAAATTTCGATATATTTTCACCGATCATGAACCCCAGACCTCAAAACCACCCTCCGTTCAAATGTTGATTTCTATATATAGATATATCATATATATATATATATATATATATATATATATATATATATATATATATATATATATATATATATATCTGACCTATGTCATACGATAACGCTCGTCTTTATAAATCAATTTTTATGAATCTAATTGTGTATATTAAGCTCACTAATGTCTCGACCGAGTTCGTTGGCCAGCTTGGTCCGCCATTTGTTTCAAGATGGCGGCCACTTAAAAATTTAAAGCTAAAATAAATATACAAAAAAGTTAAAAATTCAACTTTATTTTTTAATTAAGTGATAGGCCTTGATATGAAGATTCCAGAGCATTTTTTGGTTTACCTCTATCTTACAAAATGGCTGAGATAGAGCAGTTAGAAATTCTAGGGTGGCTGACATTTTGAAACAAGACAGCACATTACAAAATTTTCCTTGTTGTAATAATTTTCCCAATCATACGCATAAAACTATATATTCATATCCGTTAGCGCCAAATTCTCGCCAAACTTGGCGATATTTGGCGAAATATCGCCAAATTTGGCGACCAAAATAAGTCTTCATAAATGAAGCCAATTTGGCTATTGCTCAATAATTTGGCGAATTTCTTATTCAAATTCAGTATTAACGAATCTTTTGTAAACGTTTTCTTTGCATTTTAATTTGTTGTTTTCGTGTAACATTAGCTAAAATTTTAAAACGAAGATATAGGAAAGCTACCTTTTCCTCCCGGTACAGGCCGGAAGGACTTTTCTGTTTTCTATCCAGTTTTCAAACCACAGTTGCAAAATCTGTCTTAACATGCCTATTTGGTAGTTATTCGACAGAGTATTTTGGCTAAATCATAAATACGCATTTTTGTTTTCTTTTGTGTCAAGCGCACAACATTTCATATATTATAACACGAGCAAATCTTGTCTGTCAGTATATATGTAAATATTATCTTGAAAACGGCTCTAACGATTTTGACTGAATTTTGTATCCTACCGTTTTGGGGTAAAAGAAGACCATTCATGTAGGTCACATGTTCGAAAATCGACTTTTAATATTACCAATGCCAAACACATGCTTGGAGTCAAATGAAATAATATCGCCAAATTTGGCAATATTTAGCGACATTTCGGCGATATGGCGAAAAATATGGCTTTCATTATCTGAAGGAATTTTCTAGAAATTCTCAATATGAACCAATACATGATTCAACCAATCAGATTCCATACAATGTTCCCGAAAGCAGAATTCAACCAATCAGGGTACAAAGGTTTTTCTCAACATTTGCTTGGCGCCAAATGAAAAAATGTTGCCAAACTTGGCGATATTTGGTGATAAAATTGGCTTTTAGAATCTGAAGGAAATTTCTAGAAATTTCCAATAGAAGCCGCAATACATGATTCAACCAATCAGGGTACATTGAACTTTCTCGCAATTAATCCAACACCTATATAAGAAAATGCTTCGGTTGAAAGATAAGTTCTGTGAAGTTGAACAGCTAGGTTTCATTATACAGCACCACCAATTTCCCGTGCGGCCGGCATTCGCCTTCACCGTTCAAAAGACTCAGTGGCAAACATTCGACTTCACAGGCGTGGATTTAAGGATCTTCGTCCTTATGCATGGAATGCTGTACGTTGCTTTTTCACGTATAAAAAGGTGTTCAGATGTAAAAGTACTGCTACCAAAAGAAAGTGCGCGACGAACTAAAACTGTAGTTTGGAAGGATAACATTTTCGTTGTAAATAGGTAATATAAGGAATGTAAAATTTAGAAATATGCTCATAGTTTTAATATTGATTGTTTCTGTAAATAACATTGTTATAAAATAAATTGGTTTATAAATTGGCATCTTGAATTAAGTGATACAAATATTGGCGTTAAATGAGTTTAAGTGGCTTAAAAGTGAGTAGTAATAAAAATCTCCACCGCCCTTTAATGTATAAAGCAGCTATCCGTTCCCAATATACTATATACCTTATCTCGGGAAATACAAAACTTATTTTTCGAAGTAAGCGGTTCCAACTCCCGCATCTTTTCGAAACTGATACATAAAATCAAGGGGCATAAAATCTCGGTGAAGTTCGTTAATGGACAAAATCGAACCAAGGGGGGGGATGGGGGGCTTTTTGTGAAAACAGAAAAAACCCATAATTTCTTAATTATGATACGCATCGAATCCGTTTAAAGTTATTATTACTTCTAGGAAAAGGGCCGAAAATTTATATATGACAGATTTAAGATATAATTAAAAGGGGACCCAAAGGGGGGGAAGGGGGTGGTATGGGGTTGTTAGAAGAAATAAATTCACAACTTCGTCAATTCACAAGATATCAAATCCGCTTAAGTTTATTATAAATCCTCATAGTATTATCTAAAACTTTTATATTGACAAGTTTTTTATAACACCAACCCTTATAGAACAAAAAAAAAAAAAAAAGCTCTGCTTTCAAACATGTTGGTTTTGAAAGTGGGCGATTCCAACTGCCGCATCATTGCAAAAAGGTCATTTCTTACGCAATTCCCAACAAACAGGTGCCCCACGGTCTCAGTCTTCGAAATCTACCTGACAGTCTTTGCTCTAACATAGATTATATTTTATGTCAGTGCCACTACCGTAAAGGATTAGCAGCAGTGAAAAACGTTATAAAATTGCACTTTTTTATATTAAAGGGATTAGAAATTTAAAATTGGGCAATGTGGTTACTTATAAGATATATATGCTCTCTAAGAACAGTTTCTAAATAATTCGAAATTTAAAAAGGGTGATATGAGGGAAAAGTGTTCTACAAAAGTTGTAAATTACGATTTCTTAAGAATTGTTAAGGACAGAATCTTGAAATTTGACATACCGGATACTTTTTAAGACGCAGGTGCGCACTGAACAGTTAAAAAAAAATCAAAGTTTAAAAGGGTGAAACCTGCGAAAATTTTCTAAATTACATTTTTTTAAAATACTGACAGGATTAGAAGCTTTGAATTTGCCATGGTTGGTTACTTTTAAGAGACAAATGCTCGCTAACAATGGTTTGCAAGAAATTTTCAAAGGGTAAAATGAGTGGAAAACGTTTTAAAAGTTTTCTAAATTACGATTTCTTTGGAATTGTTAGGGATAGGAACTTGAATTGTGAAATGACTGTTTCTTTTAAGACATCATTGGTCGCACAGAAGAAATTGAAAAAAAAAATGAAATTTGTAAGAATGAAATGCGCGAAAAGCATTCTAAAAACGTTCTAAATTGAGATTTCTATAGAATTGTTAGGGATAGAATCTTGAAGTTTGACATGGCTGTTGCTTTTAAGACGTAACTGGTCGCACCGAAAAGTTTTAAAAAAATGAAATTTAAAAGTGTGAAAGCGCGAAAAGCGTTCTAAAAACATTCTAAATTACGATTTATTTGGAACTGTTAAAACTAGAAACTTGAGATTTTGAATGCCTGTTGCTAACGTAAATGTTCACCCATAAGATTCTACAGTTGCAATTTACGTGGTACAGCTGGTATAGAAGCTTCGTATTTGGCATGGTGGTTACTCTTAAAATAAATACGCTCTCTAAGACCGGTTACTAAAAGAATTCGAAGTTTAACAGGCTAAAATGAGCGGAAAACGTTCTAAAAACAGTTAAACATTATGATTTTATTGAATTTATTCGAGTTAGAAAGTTGGAATTTAGTATAGCGGTAACTTTTAAGGTGCAGATGCTCGGTATAAACAGTTTATTAAAAAACGAAATTTAAAGGTGTAAAATAAGCAGAAAATGTTATAAATTATGTGTTTTTTTTCTAATCTGTTAGGGATAGAAACTTAAAATTTAACATGCCTGTTATTTTTAGACATAAATGCTTCTACAGAACAGATTTTAAAAAATACGAAATTAAAAAAAGTGCAGAATCAAAACTTTCTAAAATTGCGATTTTAGTGATGTTGCTTGTCTAGAAAGTCAAGATTTGGCATGGTGGATATTTTTAAAATTTCAGTGATCTCTAAGAACGGTTTCTAAAAGATTTTCTAAATTTAAAAGGGGGAAATGTGTTGGAAAAGTTCAAAAAACCTTCTAAATTATGATTTATCTGAAATTGTTAGGGATAGAAACTTGAAATTTTACATAGCTGTTGCGTTGGAGACACAAATTTATCCACAGTACAGTTTTAAAAATTTAGAAATGTTAAGGTGTGCAGGAACAAAAAAGTTCTAAAATTGCAATTCCTGTGATACAGTTATTACAGAAATTTTCTTAACTAGAAGATTGGAATTTAGCATGGTGATAAATAAGATCTTTTAAGGTATAAATACCCGATTAGAACTGTTTTTGAAAATGTCTAAATTTCTTATGAAAAATGAAATGAGCAAAAAACCTTCACACTATATTCTAAATTACCATAAATTTGGAAATAATTTTATCTCTTCTTATTCATTTAAGTCTGATGCTCACCTAATGTAGTATAAGAATGAAGGCTACTCAAAATGTGGCTATATTAGTACTATGGCAGTAAAAATTCCTCTAATGAAAATAGGTCCACCAATACCACTTGGCATTTTTCTACAATTATACGCGAGCAAAGCCGCGGGTTTTGCTAGAATTTTATAAATGTTTATATATAAAAATATATACTTGTATTTTATTTCTGCGAAATCTAAAATAAAATTAATTATGTTTTTAATGTGCAGACTTAAAGGCTATATAGTGATCATCTGTAATGAAAAAGACATTTCGCTACAGTAAAACAATTGAGAATAAAAATGTCCCATTCTTTATTTTCTTACTTTAAAGATATCTTTAAAATCCCTTACAAATAATTGCACACTTACAACGGAAAGATTTTTTGGAAGTGTAGGAAATGATACTCATTTCCTCTTTCATCAATTTTTACTCTTTTTTAAAGAATTATCTTTTAAATTTCTTTTAATGTTACGTATAAATTTCAGTAAAACTGTCGAGCATGTGTCAATCTATACTATTAAAAACCGTTCGAGAATCTATCTATGTAACCTCAAAAACTCGAAAACCGCAGGGCTACGAAATTTTGCACACGGGTAGCTGGTAGGGCGGTCATGAACGCTCGGGACAAAAAATTCGAAATTTTTAAATAGATTTTTGATAGATTAAATATTAATTAAAATCCATCCACAAAGAGATCCCATCAAAAATCCGCTTTTTTTCATTGGTTGGTTGGTTGTACAGAAGTCATTAAATAAATCAAGGTAGCATTTGAAACTGCGATTTGAGTGTTTAAATTCAACTGATCAGAGATTATATGATATGTAGACAATCAACTTAATTATTAACCGTTGCCAAATTCTAAAAACTTAACTTTAAAGGATTTTATCGACTTAATGAATGATAATTAGCTGGGTTTAAGGTTTTTTTACATGACATATATTAGTATGATAGAGATTATTAATACAGAAAACTTTATTTAACAGATTATTTGTTAAATTTGCGGGGATGGGAAGGGGGGGGGGGTAAGCGACTTTTATTAAATATAAAATTTATTTTACTTGACCGCGTGCCACCTGGCGGCGGCTTTTTCATTTATTGACCCTCCTTATTAATAAATTTAAATCTACTGCTCTGATTTCAACAGAACTAATTACATTCAACAAATTTATCTTTTTTAGCTGAACTCGTTACGTTTAATCGCTGTTTTATATAGATAATACCACTATTTTAGAATAACAGTTTTTATAAAAATTAAATTTATGTTCCTAATAAAAGTACAGAGCCCGTATTCAGTTGATGCATCCCAACACTCAAAATTAGTGATTTATTGTTGAGCACTTGACCACGCGCCTCCTCGCGGACCCTCCCTCAAGGTTTTTTCTCTAACTGTGCTTTATTTTCCGAACTCAGATAATTATGTTCCTAACTTCTCCAAACCAGTTCCATTTTGCTAAATTATCATAAAAATCAGCATTCATAGCTTCAGCGTGTATTTCTAGAAAAGAGCTACCAGTATTTCCGAATAATAGTCTAAGCAAAATTTCAAATTTACTTCCTAGCTTAACCAAATGTATCAATCTTTAAAGATGCATATAGAGGTTCTCCTAATTTATCATTTGCTGAAAGGCACTTAAACATCCGTTCCCGATACGGCCCCTCCCTCAAGGTTTTTTGTCTAACTTTACACTGTTTCCATATCTCAGCAACTAATTTTTCAATTTCCAAACATCATATTTAACTTAATAATCAACGTCTATATCATTAAAATAAATTTATGAGCAGCGGTACCCCTATTTCCGAATAACAGTCTAAGACAAATTTCTAATAAAGTTCCTAGCTTAACCAAAAGAACGAATCTTTAAAGATGCATATAGTGGCTCTTTTAATTTATCATTTGCTGAAATGAACCTGAACATCCGCTCTTCCCCGGCACCTCCTTCAAGGTTTTTTTCTTTAACTATGCCCCGTTTCCATAACTCAGCAACTTTCTTTCCGATTTCAACGCAACTGATTCCAAACATAGTAATTAACCTAATAGTCACCCTCTATAACATTAAAGTAAATTTATGAGTAGCAGTTACGACTTTTTCCGAATAATAGTTTAAGCCAAATGCGCAATTAAGTTCCTAGCGTAACCAAATGAACGAATTTTTTAAGATGTATAGTGGTCCTCTTAATTAGTCATCTTCTGAAGGACACTTGAACATCCCTTACTCCCTGACCACCTCTCTCAAGGTTCTTTTCTCTAACTATGCCCCGTTTCCACAACTCAGCAACTATCTTTCCGATTTCAACGCAACTGATTACAAACATTATAATTAACTTAATAGTTACCCTCTATAACATCATTTCAATCTATAACATTAAAGTAAATTTATGAGTAGAGTTACCACTACTTCCGAATAATAGTTTAAGCCAAATTTGTAATTAAGTTCCTAGGTTAACCAAACGAACGAATTTTTAAGGATGCACAGTGGTCCTCCTAATTAGTCATTTTCTGAAAAGGACACTTGAACATCCCTTCCCCCCGACACCCCAGCAAGGTTATTTTCTCTAACTGTGCTTATTTCATTAACTCAGCTAATAATGTTCCCATCTTCTGCAAACCAGCTCACTTTTGTAGCACGTCTACTATACGGTGTCGTAGGCAGCGGAAACCTGTGTCAGAATT
Source organism: Maratus michaelseni (assembly GCA_963931845.1). Classification (NCBI taxonomy): domain Eukaryota; kingdom Metazoa; phylum Arthropoda; class Arachnida; order Araneae; family Salticidae; genus Maratus; species Maratus michaelseni. Next base: position 426,258,762 of record OZ007592.1, read on the forward strand.
TCGTTCGGAAAGAGTTTTGTTTAGAAAAGAATGCTCCCCTGGCGGTGGAAGGTGGAAATAAAAGATTTTCCTGAGCGTACGAGCATGTCCGTTATACGGTGCCGAAGACATCGGAGACCCGAGCCAGAGTTTCGATTTTTAAGAGATTTACGTTTATTACACGGACCCGGGCAACGCCGGGCGGATCAGCTAGAATAATCTACTCTATTAAAACCCATGCGCGTATATAAATCTATGTAACCTCAAAAACTCGAGGGCTCAGGGCTATGAAATTTGGCACATGGGTTGCTGGTACGGGGCCCATGAACGATAGGGTAAAAAAAATTCGAAAATTTTAAATAGATATATTTTTTAATTTTATGTGTTTGACGAATTTTTGTCATTTTTTATGTTTAACCCGTAATCACGCGATTTCTAACCAGTTCTAAATGTTTACTGGAATGTGAGATATGCATATTATGGGCGCCAAATGCAGTACTAAGAAACTGTAGCGGGTATTATACACTGTAAAAAATGACCGATGTTTCTTATTTTATGAAAATATGCTATAACCACGAACGAAAATATAATATAATGTTCTGAGTTATCCGAAATTTCAAATAGCATGTTACATTGTCTTTTGAATCCCCAGAAACGAATACATTTTCAAAATTTAAAGAATAATTTATAAAAACAAATTATTTTTAGCTGCCCGAATTTTTCAGAAACGTTTCCGAAGGGTTTTTAAAATGTATTAATTAGTGTCCTCAGGCTGGAATACCTGTTTTTCGAATATTATCCATTCTCAAGTACATGTTTTCAGCCGCATAAGTTCATTTATAAATGAAAGAGTAAATAACTTTATGTATTTTAATGTTATTGTTAACGCTGTTAATTTTGCATGTTTGTCTGTTAAACATTTTTTTTAGCATGAAAATGTTTACTTCAGAATTGATAGCATTCGAAAAACAGGTATTCCAGCCTGAGGACACTAATTAATACACTATAAAAACCCTTCGGAAACGTTTCTGAAAAATTCGGGCAGCTAAAAATAATTTGTTTTTATAAATTATTCTTTAAATTTTGAAAATGTATTCGTTTCTGGGGATTCAAAAGACAATGTAACATGCTATTTGAAATTTCGGATAACTCAGAAGATTATAATATATATTTTCGTTCGTGGTTATAGCATATTTTCATAAAATAAGAAAGATTGGTCATTTTTTACAGTGTACGATAATTCATTTACCTCGCATGGAAATAATTAGAGATTATTTAATTGCGCTTAACTATTACCTTTTTTAAAAAAATAAAGAAAAACATTTCATCACAAACATCAACAAAACTTTTTATTATATTTATTCCCTTATTTCAAAGATATCGTTTTATCGTCTGCTGCCATAGCAACATGATAAATTAAGTTTCATTTAAAAAAATGCACAGTAGTAGAACAATATGTTTCTAAATCGTATATTTATTGAACAACTCAACACTTTAACAGGGGGATTAAATTCATTTTATTCACATATTAGAATTACGTTCATGAACTCCCGTGCGTAGAAGGGGTTAAACAGCTAGTCTATACTATTAAAAACCATTCGCGTATCTATCTATGTAACCTCAAAAACTCGAAAACCGCAGCGCGCAGGGCTACGAAATTTTGTACACTGGTAGCTGGTAGGGCTGTCATGAACGATTGGGGCAAAAAATTCGAAAAATTTAAATAGATTTTTGATAGATTAAATATTAATTAAAATCTATCCACAAAGAGATCTCATCAAAAATACGCTTTTTCAAAGAGTAATCTTCGGTTGGTTGGTTGTGTAAAATTTCCGCAGAAATCATTAAATAAATCAAGGTAGGGATCATTCCAATTGCCAGTCGAGTGATTAAAATCGATGGATCAGAGATTATATGATGTGTAGACAATCAACTTAATTATTGACCGTTGCCAAATGCTAAAAACTTAAGTTTAAAAGATTTTATCAATTTCATGAATGATAATTAGCTGGGTTTAAGGTTTTTTTTACATGACTAGGGGGCTCTGCCCCCTGCTCGCTACGCTCACCAACCCCCGTTCTGATTTCACAGCCTCTTAAAACCTGGTAATGTATCCTGTTTTATAAAGATGATGGTGATATCACGAACGGCGACTTTCTTCTGTAATCAGGTTATAATGCTTTTACATTTAACTGGTTATAATGCTTTTTCATTTAATTCATCTTTTTTATTGTCTGAGTGCAACGAAGACTCATACACAGCGCAGTATTACTTTGCCCCATATATAGCTACGATGGATATTAAAACCTTTCGTCAAGCATAACTCAAAAAATATTTAACGGATTTCGTTCAAATTTTTACAGCAGGTACCTATATAGGTGACAACGACGTCTATTTATTACCAAGAATAAATGTCAAACCGTTTGGAAATTATATTAAAAAAATATATAAAAAAGCACAAATAAAGTACATACGTCACGAAAATTTTGTGCGTACGTCATTTTCAACGGCGGGAGATTTTCGTAGACAATCGGAATTGAAAAGTTCATGGAGTACATGGAGCAAAAAAATATGCACGCACTAATATTCAGCACAATAAAATATATTTCAATTTAGTAGAAATCGAAAATTAATCTGGATTTTTTTCTGTTTGAAAGAAAACCCCCGCAATAACTTGGTAGACTTGATATTAGAGATTTGGCGCAAATCTCAGCAATAGCAGCTTTTTTTATTTCGCATGTGTAAATAAAAAAATTTAAAAAATTGGTGTTTAAATGAAAGGTTTCGATTTATGGCATTATTTCTTTTTTTTTCTTTTTAGCATTTTAAATGGGATTAATGAAAGGCATGTATTTTAAATTAAATGAGTGAAAGGTTTATATTTAAATGAAATGAATTCAATATGAAAATGTTATAGGAACAATATTTCGCGATTTATCAACTGCGCCAGGATAACATAAAAGTACCAATATATCAAACGGTATGTAGTATGTAAAATGAAACAATTATATTATAATCACCCATCCTACAAGAAAAAAAACTAATATTCTGCATTCAGAGAGAAAAACCCATCTCCTGTGCCGTAAGATTTGGCGAGTTCTTTTTTGGTGATAAGTTTTTCGATGTGATTGTTGGGATCTGCAGGATTTGGCTTACTTTTTCTAAATCTTATTTTTTTGCAGATGTAGTATTATGTAAATATATTTTTTTGCAGATATTTTTCTATTTTGTATATTTGCCATTCTATTTTGTATATTTTCTATTTGGCATTTGGAAAAGAGATTTTTACCTTTTTATCTGTGCCTTCTGAAATATTAAAATTAAAAAAGATTTACATATATCAAGCGTATAATGTTATGTTTTGCATTTTTATACGGACCACTTCTCCATTTTAGATTTAAATGCTATTTATTATTTACTAGCCGTTTATTAATTGTGTACAATTTACCCCCCTGACAATAACAATTATTTATCACAAAAATGCCTCTTAGGTTTGTTAAATAAGTTTGTTTATGTATAGACATTACTTATTAAAATATCGAATATGGCGATAAAATTTTATTTTAGCATCGTGCTTAAATTTTTAAGATGGTGCAAAAACATGCTTTAATAAACGCATGTTTGTAAATATTTGAAAAACATGTTTTACCGCTCTCTTGAAAAATTTTGTAAGATGCTAAAACTACCTTTTGGCACCATTTAATTTTTTTTTCGCCAACCGACATAGGATACGAAACTTTTCCCCATTCAGATATACAGGCAAGACTGGTCTCAAACAAGAGTAAAGCTAGCAGCAATATTGTTTTAACTCTAAAAGAGTTACAATAATGATATTAAATGCCCCGATTGGCTTTGAGCACAATTACGAAAGTTTCTCCTAAAAAAACTGTAGAAGAAGTCTTTTACATTTGTTTCAAATGAAGCTCGGTCTACAAGGTATTAGTTAATAATACAAACAACACTAATGGCATGGAGCCAAAATTTTTATTTTAAATGTACATATTTGAAACACTTCCCCCCAACCCCCCCCCCTTCCCCCCAAATAAAAAAAGAAAAAAAGAAAGAAAAGAAAGTTACAGTAATTAATTTAAAATGGCGTTAAGCCACGCTTTCTGACATAGCAACAGCTTGCAGCAATTGGCTGCAAACGCAATAACGAAACTTTCACTTAACTTAATAACATGTAGCTAATATAGCCCTCAGGGTACTTTGCAGTTATACAGACCTTGTGGTTTTTTTTTTTTAAAAGCTTGAGAAAATTCAGGTTTAAGAAGTTGAGATTTACTGTCAAATGATATAAACAACTATGAACACAAAACTGATGAATTATTATTCAGGTTTATGTATGTATTTAAAAAAAATTGCTTCTGATTACACTTATTAGATAAATTACTTCTGTTTGCATTTAGTAACTGATAAACGGCTTCTGTATATTAAATGAATTGTTTAAATATTGGGAAGAGGTGGCGAGATGTAGAAAGACGAGTAAACAAACGGGTAGACAGACGGTTAGATCGATGAGTAGCGACATAGGTAGGCTGACGGGTAGCGAAACGAATAGACAGACGGCTGGAGAGAAAGGTAAAAAGAGGGTTGACAGAGGGGTAGAGAGATGGGTCACGAGACGGTAGCGACACCGGTAGACAGGAATGTAGCGAGAAAGGTTGCGAGACGCTTAGCGTGGTAGATAAAGAGACGAGTAGAGAGATGAGTACAGAGACGAGTTGACTGACGGGTAATGAGATTGTTAGCCAGTCGGGTACAAAAACAGACGGATAGTGAGACGGGTATACAGACGAGTAGAGAGACAGTAGATGGGTACGGAGATGGGTAAGAAGATGGGTAGAGAGGCGTATAGCCAGACGGGTAGAGAGACAGATAGACAAGTTGTGATACAGATAGACAAATGGGTAGCGAAGTGGATAGAGACACAGCTAGACATACAAGTAGTTAGACGGATAGACAGACGGTTAGAGAAATAGATTGGCGGGTAGCGAGACCGGTAGAGAAATATAGAGACAGGTAGCGGGACGTGTAGAGAGATAGACAATCGGTTTTAGAGACGGGCAGAAGAACGGATAGGGAAACAGACAGATTGTGGAGAGATAGACAGGCAAAAGAAAAGTCTGCGGATTGGTGCAGTAAAGGCGCAGGGGGCAAAGCCTCCTAGAGAATAATTAAGAAGTATCTGCTAAGCTTAACTTTGAAATATATATAATTTTTCAATTTTGCCGATATGGAGATTTAATGTAAAAGTAATTTTACAGAGGTCATCGAAAGATTTTTTTGTATACTTTAATAGTAATTTAGACTATAGTTTTGCAATCTGGTTTGTAGCAAAGCATGCCAGCAATGTGCTTTGAAGTGTAAGAGTTTCTATAAACAGTTATACAAATAATAGATATATAATCAAGGAAGAAAAATTTTAAATTCACACACAAAAAAAGGTGCAACAATGAAATTAAATTTCCGTTAAGCCACGTTTGATAGAATAATCTATTGGCTGCAAATCCAATTACGTAACTTTAAAAAGCTTGGCGTTTTAAAAGATCCGGCGTTTTTTTATTCAAGTTTTGCGCAATACGTGCTTAAGAAAATAAGATTGTTTGCTACATGTTAAAAAAAATTATGACAACACATCTGATGAACGGTACTTCTTTTCTATTTTTTTAACAGTGTATATGAATTTATGTATGATATTTTGTAATTCTATCATTTAATTTGCTATTTTTCTTTATATTGTAATTGTTAACCCTACGTTCTCAGCAATATCACTCAGACTAATCCCTTTGAGGGAAGTCCTAGTTTTTAATATTCATGTGTAAACCCGATTTTTATGACGTAATTTTCTTTTTTCCCTGCTCACTCACCAAATTATACAAATTGACATAATTTTTATTTTAAATAACGAAAAAACAAATAAATTAGTATAACATTAATAAAAATATAAATAAAACGTCGAAATAAAGATAACTTGATGACGTAAACACGTGTTGTCAAGTGAATGGAACATTTTCGATCAACCATTATTTGCATTTAATCTTACAAGTACCTAGTAGAGCGATACTCGCTCGGTAATTTTTTTCAACAGGTATTTTTTTATTTTTTTTTATTTTATTTTTTTGCTAGCTTATTTTAATTACTTTTTTTTATTCATGGAATTTTCCAATCGATTTTTAACACAATTCCTTATAGGCAAGAATTATATAAATTATGTTGTAAAGTGTTTTGCCGATAACAATACAACATTTTAATATTTTTACAACTTAATTATAAATTAACCAGAGGGCCCGTGCGAGGATTACGCACATCTAATATTTTTTATGTACTTCTCTATTATGCTGTCGACCACTTTTCATAACAAAAAACTATCGCCATATTGTAAGATTAAACGCCAAAAATGCAGTCCCATTTACTTGATGTCAGAAGCATTATACGTGTTTGTTAAATCATCAAGTGGTTTTTAATTCGACATTTGCGTGTATTTTTCATTATGTTTTACTGGTTTATTAGTTATTTCATTAATTAAAATAACAATTGTGTCCTTAAATTCTTATATTTTATTTATTTATTTTGATATTCCAATGGCAACGTTCTCCCGTTTATTTGGCGATAGTTTTTTGTTATGAAAAGTGGTCGACGGGATAAAAGAGAAGTACTATTTTTTATCAATATGTAATAGTTATTAGATGCAGGTTTAAACTTCTAAAGAAAAATCAAGGATAAAATTATCTGTAAACAACATTTAGTTGTTAGTCAATCCAGAATATCATCTAATTTATTCCATCAAAGTTAGAGTAAAAACTGATCCAAGATTGCTAAAGGCACGCGCGAGAAAAAAAAAATTAACAATCGTATTTTAACTGCATTAGAGGATGACGTCATCCGCTTCGGGAAAAACATGGGACATCCTAATCCTAATAATATTATAAATCTGATTGTGTGCAAATGTTAGGCTGAAGCCAGCGTCAAAATGAAGCATTTAATTATCCTGTATCTTTGCATATAAGTTGATTATAACCCTCAAATGAATATAGGCTGATTTTCGTTTATTTTATTTCAATATTTTTCTTAAAAGTTAAAATTTTCATTATTTTCATACAGAATAAATGGACATTTTTTTCATATATTTTAAAATGGTTGGTTGGTTTGGCCCAAAGGGCCCGGTTTTGCAGCTTTTTTTAAAATGGTTAAATTTATTTTACCGTTGCTAATACTTTATCATTGCCAATATAAAATAAAACCCCTGAGTAATAATTTTTAATCAACAATTTATTTTCAAGTGAAAATTTTCCACGTGAAAAATGCAAAGGAAATGAATTTAAGAATTAAACAGAATATGAAATGATGTCATATTAGAAATAAAACGTGCGTTTTCAAATATTTGATAATAATACAAAGTGCATAAATACGAGTAAGTATGGAAAGCAAGCGAATATGATGTCATATATAGAAAAATAAAACAGATTTGTTTTGATGTTGAAATAAAATGATCTTGGGTTATCAAATTATTTGTGATTAATTTCTCTTTTTTTTCTTTTTCTTTTTCACATGAAAGGAATTATTTTAAATGTACGTAATATATGTATTTTAAATGTATGTGTAGTAAATTAAAGTTCTGTGTTTTAAATGAAATGAGTGAAATATTTATATTTTTAATGAATTCAATACGAATGATGGGATGGGTTGGCAATTTATCGTCTGCCCACAGCTAACATAAATATACCATATTTTTTATTTAAATTTTAAAAAGTAAAAAAAAATTAATTTAAAAGATATTGGATGGCAAATGTCAATGATATGCATCGCAAAATTATCCGTGTCGTAAATCAGAAAATCTTAATAAAAATAACTATATTTTTTAAAAGAAAGTTGCTTTTCTCATAAAAACTAAAGATTTAATATGATTGTGTCGAAGTAAGAGCATTTTTCCTCTATCATTTTCCCATAATCGAAAACACATTTGTAAATCATCGTTTCGAACCGGAATTTAATTTTACATTTATTTTAGTTTTAAAATAGGAAAAACTTTGTTGTCTTTTTTAAATATAGCTTTTTTTTAAAGTTGTTTCATAGTAGATTTTTGTAAAGTCTTGCAGGATAAGAAAAATTGCATAGATTTTAAAGCAATGTTTAAGTAAAATTACAATATTTTTTAAACTTAAAAAACAACAATGTTATCGAAAAGAAAATCGATTTTACCAACAAATTCGCGTAATGCAAAAGCAAAGAAGAAATAAAAAAGTAATGAATCTTTTCTTCCAGCCGAATTGTGTAAACTAGAACAAGCCGATTGTGCCAATTCATAACATTATAAACGTGAAAGCGCGTTCTATACAGTAGAATTTTTTTTACATATAGGTAGAACATTTCTGAGAATAGGAAGGTTAGGGGTCAGTAATTAGGTCCATAGTCAATTAGATTTTTTTTATCAAGTGAAATTTGGCGCAAAATTAAATACATTGTTGTAACCAGATTTGTTTTTTGCGTGGTACTTAATGGTATTGCACTTAATGGTATTTTAGATGATCATTTCCCCGCTCACCTTTGATGCCAACTATGACTGTGAAACATATTAAAAAATATTAGCTGATAATTTTCTAATTTTCTTATTGCTTCATGATGTAAATAGACTTCCTGGTTCATACTTTAAACCTGAATCGGTCATGCCATTGTCGTTCAATTTTTATTCCTAATCCTAACCCTAACCGTATCCTATCCTAATCCTGATAATAACTTTAAAGAATATTCTTTGACTCGAATATGTAAATGAAATCAATATCCATAAATGGAATGAATGGAAAATAGAATAAATAGAAAGGGCAAAATAAAATAACAAGAAAGTACATTTATTCGACACCTAACCCTAGAGAAAGCGTAAAAAATTTCAACCGCATGAAATAAATCAAAATAATCCTATATATACTAACAAAAATATGTAAATTTAAATTATCAGATTTGTGTCGTCGGTATTTATTTGCTTATAGTGTTCTTTACGCGATAGAGAAAATATCGAGGTTAAATTGGGCAGAATTTAAAGTGCTTTCTAGCAACCTTTATTTAAATTTTAGAATCGCATCAGATTGTTATATCTTTGTGAAATATCTATCTATGTATAAAATCCACAAGCAGTTTGTTCACTATTTACACCACTTAGCGTGAAGCACTTAATTTAATATATACATAAACAAGATAATGTAGTAAGAAATATATAACATATGTCTATGCAAATAAACAATATAATAATGCCCATTTAGCAATGCACACATATACAAATTGTACACCAAATACCACCTAAAATGCACTGTTGTATAGAAGAATTCTGCCAGTGTTGTTTTTCGTTTTACGAAGAGGAATTCTTCGATTTTCACGATTTTACTTGGTCCTCCTTTTTAGGTGCGTTCGTAATTATATAAATACGTAGCACCTATAGTCGTCGTTTGGTCCGTCCGTCTGTCCGTCCGTCTGTCTGTCTGTCTGTCCGTCTGTATGTCCGTCCGTCTGTCTGTCTGTCCGCATATAACAACGCAAAAACTACCCAACCAAATGGTTTGCAATGTAAAATATATTATCTTTGCAGAATTTTGTCGAGACATTTCAAATTTTATTAAAATCGAATCAAAACTTTAGGAGATATTAATAAAAATCTTTATTAAGAAATTTAATTTTTTTTTTTTTAGATCGGTGCTTTTTTGTTATAGGAGCTTCCGAAGTTTAATCGTCAAGCGACCGAGATACTTATTTTATGACAGAAATTAATCTGCAGACGATATAATTCATTTCACAGAATTAAAAATCATCAAGATCTGAATATTTATATAACTAACTGATACATATATATCTGAATATTTATATAACTAGTTAAGATATTTGTATGAACAGTGTCATAAAATATATACTTAACTAGCTGTTTAACCCGTTCTACGCACGGGATATCATGAATTTAATTCTAAAACGTGCGTACGAACGCACCTTGTTTGTAACGTTTGACGTACAATTTCCAACTTGTTTCATTAGTTGCAGTTTCATTTTCGCGATTGTATATATTATTTGGCATGAAATTTCACTTTTTTAAGACTGGGTTATGTCAAGGCCCCTATAGCAAAGAAATACCGTATGGTCTCCTATAAAATGTGATAAAGCTTTGGTTAATTATATATGTTGTTAATTATCAAGTGAAATGTTTTACTAAGTTAATGCATTTATTCTTTTTTTAAAGTTACGTGAACGAAGTCACGGGTAACAGCTAGTAATATTATAAATCTGATTGTGTGCAAATGTTAGGCTGAAGCCAGCGTCAAAATGGAGAAATTAATGACCCTGTATCTTTGCATATAGGCTGATTATAACCCTCATATGAACATAGGCTGGGTTTTGTTTATTTTATTCAAATATTTTTCTTAATAATTCAAAATTTCTTTATTTTCATTGAGAATAAATGGACATTTTTTCGTATAGCATTTTAAAATGGTTAAATTTACTTTACCGTTGCAAAAACTTTATCGTTGCCTAAACTAATTCAAAACCCGAAAAAATAATTTTTACTCAACAATTTAGTTTCAATTGAAAAATTTTCACGGGAAAAATGAAAATGAAATAAAAAAAATTAAAGAATTAAGAAGAAGATTAAATAATATTATTAGAAATAAAACGTACTTTTTTTAGTTTTTGATAATAATACAAGGTTTCAATATGCGTAACCATAGGAAACAGGCGAATATGACGTCATTTATTGAAAATAAAGCGCATATGCTTTGATTGGTGAAATAAAATGATCTTGTGTTTTTTTCACTTTTTTCTTTTTTTTTCTTTTGTATGGTAACAATAATTGCCGTTTTACCGTCTGCGCACGGCTAATATAACTAACTATACCGTATTTTTTATTTAAATTTTAAAAAAGTAAAAAAAAGTTTCAAAAGAAAATGGTTAGAAAATGTCAATAACATGCTCCGCAAAATTATCCATGTCGTAAATGATGTCATGGATCGCAAGAAATAGTGATTTTTCATTCTTAAAATTAAAAGAAAGAACTCGATTACCTAAAAAAAAATGACGAATGTTAATAGTTCCATTGTTGTTGATAAAACCTAAAGATTTAATATTATTTCGTTAAAGTAACATAATTTTCCCTATGCCAGTATTGAAATTAATTGCCTGGAAAATAAAATTAACAAGAATTATGTCATTAAAAAGGGATTTCTCTGGGGAAAAAAGAGACGTCCTATTTGAAATAAAACAGGAATTTTCTCATATATTTTAAAATGAGTGTGAATCAATTCCTTACATTAATAATACAAGGATCAATAAGTATAGAAAGTAGATGAGTTTCACGCCATATTTATAACGAAAAATTTAAATGTTTTGTTATATATACTGATTATTAAGCATGAGTATCCGTTATTTCGTTATTCCGTTCCGCATGAGTATCCGAGTTTTTTGCTAAAAATCACATCATAATTTTAAGAAAAGGAAAATGAACACGAATCTATTACATTAAAATCTGACCGTGTGTTTGTATTTCGCAACTACTCCTAGACTATCAAACGCAACGCGATTTACTACCGGTTAGTTTACTACCGGTTTAGCGAATACCGGTTATAATTGATCCGAGGATGTCACACAAACTCTCAGAATTAAAAAAATTAAATTAAATGCCATTTTTTTAACGAAGTTTCTCTAAAAACGAAAAGTAACTTACTCCATATTTGTGCATAAAAAAAGAGAAATAAAACAGATCAGTATATTTTTTACACCATTTTCTCATTAAAACTGAAAAACAGAATTTATTTTCACTTTGAATAGATGGTGAAAACAAAATCTTGATTTCAGTAAATTATCCGAAAAATACAAACATATTTTCACATATTCAAACTTCATGAATCAATTTATTCTGGAGAACAAAAATTGCCTGCCAATATACTGTCATTTAGAAAACAAGATTTGTTTCAACTATATATTAAACCAAGGAGCCAGAATTGAATTTAAAGAAAAAGCATGTACTATTTCCAATAATTGTTTTTTGAAGGATGGCTGTTAAAACGTTTCACAAAGGCGTTAAAAGTAAAATTGTTTATCAGGTAAAATTGACATTTGTTTTTACCCAATTCGTCTATTTCCACGATTTTATTTGGCCCTCCTTTTGGCATTGGTTGCAATTTCATTTTCGCGATTATTTGGCACAAAATTTCACTTTTTTAAGACTGAGTTATGTCAAGGTCCCTATAATAATAAATACCGTATTGTCTCCTATGAAATGTAATAAATAGTAAGTGGGAATTAACGTTTTTAATTATTGGGAGTAAAATATTTTGCTTAATTAATGTATTTATTCTTCTTTTAATGTTGCGTGAACGAAGTCACGGGTAACAGCTAGTAGAAATATAAATCTAAACATTTCATTTTAAATTTCGCTTTTTAATCATAAATATAAAATAAACCCGTGCGGTGTTTTTTATAATAATTGCTGAGCATCATATAATGGGGTATTTTATTTTTTTGGCAACAATGTTTTGAGGAAAACCTTTCATTTCATTTAGGAAAACAATGCCGATTTCTCAGTAGTTTATATTATAAGTGGATTAGGACAGCTATACAGAAATAGAAAGCTGTTTACCGGGCCCGAAGGGTCAAAAACAACACCAACAACAACAATGCCGATTTATTTTTTAATTATCAGCAATTTTTAATCGAAAACATGTTTTAACGAAATGTTAAGTGTGCTATATCAGAAGCGTTTTGAAAATCCTTTCATATGCTATCTCATTCGTCGTTCTGCGTTTCGTATTTTCAGAAAAAAAGGGATGTTGACAGGAGAAATAATATATATGATACATTCACTTGAAATTGATTGTTCTTTTTCAATTAGGCGGTCACAGGTGATAAATCGCCAAATATCTTTGTAACTCGTGCAATTGTATGGGAGTTGAAAAACAACGGATTTAATTATGTGACAGTAAAATGCTCGCCAAAATAGGCCAAAGCGCTGTGAAATGGCAAAAGTCAATATTTTAAAGAGTTAAAAGTAAAAAATAAATTGTTAAAAAAATGTAACATACAGAATACGCTTTCATCAATTAATAATAAAATATCAATAAATTTACGATTACACGATGACAAATAAATTTAAAAGAGTAAAAAGATAATTTAAATAATGTTTCATTTTTCTTTCTGATTCTCTTTTGTTGATAAATAGACAGATCAAAAAGTATATATTCCAAATAAATTCATTATTTTGAGCTTCCTGGCAAACGTATAAAAAAAAAAGTGAATTTTTCATAATAGAGGTCTTTGCCCAGGCCAAATTAATGCATTGGGATAGATATTTTACGTAAAAAATATGAATTGCGGTTAAAAAAATTCCGCGGTATTTTCAAGATGACCATTGGTTGCTTATAAAAGAGTGTTTTCAAAAAACTATTTTTGGTATTTCCGCATTATCCCGTCAACCATTTCCCATAAAATAAACTATCGCCAAAGTAATCGCCAGACCCAGACTCTAACGCCAAATAAACAAATGGGTGAATGTTGGCATTGGAATTTAAAAAAAAAATCGGAAAACTGCATTTACTCAAGTGTCAACTATCAATATTTTATTAAAATAAATTTTAAAATGTGTTAAGGAAAACCGAAAATCTCATCAAAAAGTCACCTGTAAAAAATGCAGCCAAGTCTCGTAACTCATTTACCGTAAAAAGTACTGAGATCGTATAAAGCCAAGTTTAACTATCTTATTAACTCTGAAATTTCCATTCACAAATCACTCCTAGTCTCTACATCTTTAGTTAATTATTATTTTGTGACTTGGCAATTACGTAGCACGAGAATGTGATGTATATAGTTAGTCTTAATCAAATAATACTATAACATATTAAAGTGTAATAACTTCCCTGTGCGTATATAATTTGCCTTAATTAAATTATCCCATCCTATTCCATAACATAGTAAGATGTAATAACTTCCCTGTGATGCGTAATTGCCAAGTCACAAAATAATAATTAATTAAAGATGTAGAGACTAGGAGTGATTTGCGAATGAAAATTTCAGAGTTAATAAGATAGTTAAACTTGGCTTTATACGATCTCAGTACTTTTTACGGTAAATGAGTTACGAGACTTGGCTGCATTTTTTACAGGTGACTTTTTGATGAGATTTCACTTCTTTTTGTAAGTAATCCTCCTTTTCTTGATTTTCTCCTTTTCTTGAGATCATCCACTGATTTTCGCTAAGCCCACACTCTGTCCCTATTATTTACAGGTATCAAAGATTTGAAGCTTTAGTTTCGTTTGCAAAGTATACTGTAGATAAAAAGAGATTTCAGGTTCCTAGGCAAGCACTAAGTTATGGGAGGGGGGGGTGTCAAAAGTACTCTCAATTGCTTCCAGGATAGGTGCTATCCATCTGAGATATTACTCGCAGCCCCAGATACTTGATATTTAACATAAAAGAACTTTTTAGTGTGAAAAGAAAGCCAAAATTAAAATTTCCGGAAATTTCCAATAAATCAAATTATATTCCTTTATTCGATGTTTTTTTTCGTTTTTTTAGTCTTTTTTTTATTATTTACAGATTTTTTAATTTTTCCTTACTTTGTGTACTAAACCCTGCCTTTCTGCCAAATGTCAAGCTTCTAGGACTACAAAATCGAATTATTTTCAAATTTTCGATTTTTTATAAATTTATTGATTTTTCGATTTTAATTCTAAGTTACCTGATTGTCATGCCAATATAGTAATTATTTGATCCGTCTTCTTAGGATCATTTAGGTTCAATTTAGAGATACATCAAGTGAATCAAGAGTTACCATGATTTTATTTAGAAAGGACTATCAAGCCATAACCAGCCAGTAATGTCGGGAGGGTAGGGGGAGCTGTGAAAATTTTTGTGGGGATGACAACATTTAACAATCCATATTTCATATGTGAAGTACATAGAGTACAACCTGTGAAAGAAAACAAACTTGTCTATAAAGAAATCGCCTATATCGTAGCCAGTCTATAGCGGAACTTCTCTATAACGAAATTCGTAAACGAAAGAAAAGAAAACCATAATCCGGGGGAAATAACATAAAACAATTAGGGCGTTGTACTAGCTAATAGGACAATTATCTTAAAACTAATGTTTCTAGCAGTACAAAATCAAATTGTTTTCGAATTTTCGATTTCTTAAAGATATTTCGATTTTTCGATTTTATTTTCGAATTTAACGAATATTTTAATTGTTCCTTTTATTGAATAGTAAATACTACTTTTACACCAAGTTTTAAGTTTCTAAGACTACAAGATAAAATTATTTTCAATTTTTGATATTTTCGAATTTTTTTTATAATTTTCTGGATTTTTTAATTTTTTCTTATTTTGTATCCTTTATTACAAATTTCAAGTTTCCAGAGCTACAAAATCGAATTATTTTGAAATTTCCGATCTTTTTCGAGTTTTTTTATTCTATTTTCGAATTTATTGTGTTTTAATTTTTCCTTTATCTGTATCCTAAACAATAAGTTTACGCCGAATTTTAAGTTCTAAAGCTACAACATCGATTTTTTTTAAATTTTTCGGATTTTCGATTTTTTTTTCGAATTTTACAGATTTTTTATTTATTTCTTTTTTTGTATCCTAAATACTACCTTTATTCCAAATTTTAAGTTTCTAGCTTTACAAAATCGAATTATTTTCAAATTTTCGTTTTTTTTTTCGTTTTTTTTTTTTTCGATTTTTTTTTCAATTTTTGTTGTGTTTTTAATTTTTTCTTTTTCTGAATCCTAAACACTACCTTTACACAAAATTTTCAGTTTCTAAGACTACGAGATCATATTATTTTCATTTTCTCTCTCTTTTTTTTTTTTTTTTTTTTTTTTTTAAATTTTCGATTTCTTTAACTATCCATATTTTTTAATGTTTCCTTATTTAGTATCTTAAATATTACCTTTATTCCAAATTTCAAGTTTCTAGCGCTATGAAATCGAATTATTTTCAAAATTTCCTTATTTTTCGATTTCTTTCGATTTCTTGATTTTATTTTCGAATTTTATTGCGTTTTATTTTAACTTATTCTGAATCCTAAACACTATCTTTACTGCGAATTTTAAATTTCTAAGGCCAAAAGATCAAATTATTTTAATTTTTTTCAATTTTTTTCCAATTTTTCGAATTTTTGATTTTTTTTTTCGAATTATCCGGATTTTTTCATTTTTCCTTATTTCGCATCCTAAATACTACCTTTATTCCGAATTCCAAGTTTCTAGCGCAACAAAATTTGATTATTTGAAATTTTTCCATTTTTTTCGATTTTACTTTTAATTTTTTTTTTGTGTTTGATGTTTTCTTTTTCTGAATTCTAAACACTACCTTCACACCAAATCTTAAGTTTTTAAGACTACAAGATCGTGTTATTTTCAATTTTCAATTTTGTTCGATTTTTTTTTTTTTTTTTTTTTTCCCGGATTTTATAATTTTTCCTTTCTTTGTATCCGAAACACTAGCTTTATTCCAAATTTTAAGTTTTTGAGGCTGCGGGATCTACCCAATCTTTTTGATGACGCAAGAGTGAGTGAGTGACAAAAAATCGAAACTTTGAGTTCATATATCGTCTGCACTAATTTATGGGTATTTTTTGAATTATGCATATTTTTTAATTTTTCCTTATTTAGTATCTTAAATATTACCTTTATTCCAAATTTCAAGTTTCTAGCGCTATGAAATCGAATTATTTTCAAATTTTCCTTATTTTTTGATTTTTCCAACTTTTGGATTTTATTTTCGAATTTTATTGCCTTTTTTTATTTTAACTTATTCTGAATCCTAAACAGTATGGATTCTGGATCCTAAACAGTATGGAATTTTCTGGATTTTTTAATTTTTTCTTATTTTGCATCCTAAATACTACCTTTATTCCGAATTCCAAGTTTCTAGCGCAACAAAATCGGATTATTTGAAATTTTTCGATTTTTTCAATTTTGCTTTCGATTTTTTTGGTGTTTTTGATGTTTTCTTTTTCTGGATACTGAACACTACCTTCACACCAAATCTTAAGTTTCCAAGACTACAAGATCGTATCATTTTCAATTTTCAATTTTGATGGAATTTGTTGAATTTTCGAATGTTTTTCTTTTCGAATTTTCCGGATTTTATAATTTTTCCTTTCTTTGTATCCTAAACACTACCTTTTTTCCAAATGTCAAGTTTCTAGGGCTACAGGATCAACCTAATCTTTTTGATGACGCGTGAACGAGTGAGTGAGTGAGTGACAAAAAATTGAATGTTTGAGTTCATATATCATCTGAACTAAAAAAGACAGAAAGTTGTAATTTTAAATTTTGGTTCTGTGTGCCAAATACTCTAGAAAAACAAAGTTTCAAATTTTTGGGATACTCCAGCGCGAGATATGGAGGGGGGGGGGTCAAAAGTGCCCTGAGTTGCTTCCAGTAAAGTATGCTTACGGCTGTCCTCTCTCGACTTGGCGGAGGCACTGCCGTGCCTCCAGATCTTGCCAAGGCTGTTGTTTTCCTATTAGACTTTAGCTATATGCTCCATTTTTCTGCAACTAAATTTCCTCATGCCAATATACTAATTCATTGATCCGTTTTCTTAGGATCGTTTATGTTCAATTTAGAGATAAATCAAGAGAATCTTAGAATCACCATGATTTTATTTAGAAAGGACTATCAAGCCATAACCAACCAGTAATGTCGGGAGGGAGAGATGTGAAAATTTTTGTGCGACCAACATCTTTTAACAACAAATATTTCATATATGAATTAAATAGAGTAAAGCCTGTGAAAGAAAATGAACCTGTCTATAAAAAAAAAGGTCTATAACGTAGCCAGTCTATAGCGGAACTTTTCTATTACAAAATTCGTAAACAAAAGAAAAGAAAAGCATAATCCGGGGAAAATAACACAAAACAATAACGGAAGGTGTACTAGCTAATAGGACAATTATCTTAAAATCTATCTAAAACAAACTATCCCCATCCTGTGGGATTTGTTTTTCAATGTTTTACTTTATTTAATGCAAAACATAGATTGCATCCGACAACTCATAAAAAAGTCCTCCGGCCTGTACCGACAGAAAAGGTAGCTTTCCTATATCTTCGTTTTAAAATTTTAGCTAATGTTACTCGAAAACAGCAAGTTAAAATGCAAAGAAACCGTTTACAAAAGATTCGTTTACACTGAATTTGAATAAGAAATTCGCCAAATTATTGAGCTATAGCCAAGTTGGCTTCATTTATGAAGACTTATTTTTGTCGCCAAATTTGGCGAGATTTCGCCAATTGTCGCCAAGTTTGGCGAGAATTTGGCGCCAATGGATATGAATATATAGTTTTATGCGTATGATTGGGAAAATGATTACAACAATGAAAGAAAATAATTTGCGAGAAATCGCGTTCACTAAAACTTATAAATTTATATTAAAATCATTAAAATTACAGAAATTACAATACACTTTCATAAAACATTAAAAACATATTAAAATTGGACGTTTCGGATTTACATGGAAAATCCCTCTTCAACAACAACATTTCACTTAGCGTAAATCATAGTTCAAAAATATCAACAAATAGAAAATGCAACGTATCAAAATTTCGAAGTCAAAGTTACAGTTATAATAACACGGAGTATTCATTCGGGATTGCACCTGCTTGACCATTATTGACCATAAATTTATCGTTGGTTTTTTGTAATGTGCTGTTTTGTTTCAAAATGTCAGCCACCCTAGAATTTCAAACTGCTCTATCTCAGCCAATTTTTAAGATAGAGGTAAAACAAAAAAAGCTCTGGAATCCTTGCATCAAGTCCTAACACCTAATTAAAAAATAAACTTGATTTTTTAACTTTTTTGTATATTTATTTTAGTTTTAAAATTTTCCGTGGCCGCCATCTTGAAACAAGATAGCGGACCAAGCTGGCCAACGAACTCGGTCGAGGCATTGGTGAGCTTAATACACACAATTAGTTTCATCCAAATTAATTTATAAATACGAGCGTTATCGTATCAAATTATTTTCATTTTTTCAATTTTTTTCGAATTTTTTTATTTTTTTTTTCGAATTTTCTGGATTTTTTTAATTTTCCTTTTTCTGTATCCTAAATACTACCTTTATTCCTAATTTGAATTTTCTAGCGCAACAAAATCGGATTGTCTTCAAATTTTCGGTTTTTTTCAATTTCTTCGATTTTTTCAATTTTGCTTTCGATTTTTTTGGTGTTTTTGATGTTTTCTTTTTCTGGATGTTAAACACTACCTTCACACCAAATCTTAAGTTTCCAAGACTACAAGATCGTATTATTTTCAATTTTCAATTTTGATGGAATTTGTTGAATTTTCGAATGCTTTTTTTTCGAATTTTCTGGATTTTATAATTTTTCCTTTCTTTGTATCTTAAACACTACCTTTTTTCCAAATGTCAAGTTTCTGGGGCTACGGGATCTACCCAATCTTTTTGATGACGCGTGAACGAGTGAGTAAGAAGTGACAAAAAATCGAATGTTTGAGTTCATATATCGCCTGAACTGGAAAAGACAGAAAGTTGTAATTTTAAATTTTGGTCCTGTGGACCAAATACTCTCTATAATTGAAGTTTAAAATTTTTGGATACTCCAGCGCGGAGATATGAGGGGGTCAAAAGTGCCCTGAGTTGCTTCCAGAAAAGTATGCTTACGGCTGTCCTCTGTCGACTTGGCGGGGGCACTGCCGTGCCTCCAGAAAAATAATATTGGATATTTATTTATTTACAATATTTTTTATAATTATCCCTTTCTACAGGTGAATGTTTGTGACGTCAGTAGAAACTGATCTAATCTATGTAACTATGCATCACTAAATTTTTTCAATTCTTTTACCGCTTTTAAAATTTTGTCGAGACCGTTTAAAAACACAATTGTTAGTTAAAGAGGATACTACACTCACACAAAAATACTCGCTGGCTTACTTTAGTCCTGTGGGATATATTTGTTTTAATATCTCGTTTGCATTTCAATATTTATGAATGTTTTTTTCCTTTATTTCTTTTTTTGGTACATTTTGGTTCGAAAAGCACCCACTTTTTTTGGCACTGGATAGCTAAAGTCGATCTGGACAAAGAACTTTCTGTACTTTTTCGATTTTGTTTCAAGACTTGTTTTTTATACCACGTCGAGTTTTAAACACAGAAAACGAGTTTTCTCGAATTAGTGACCTAGCTAGATCGATTTCTTGTGCTCGAATTAGTGTAGTCATTAATTTTTGTGAAAATCGTTAGTGCCGTTTTCGATATATAGCAGCATTCTTAGTGCTGAGTTCCTTTTAATAGATCAAAATGACCTTTCCCGAATTCGAAACCTAGCTAGTGTGATTTCTCGTGCTCGAATTAGTATAGGCAACACGTTTCGTGCAAATCGTTTGAGTATTTTTCCATTTATAACAAAAAACATTTACAGGGCTGAGTTTGTTTTACCCTGTAAAAACGAATTTTCTTGTATTCGGAACCTAGCTAGATCTTTTTTTCGTGCTCGATTTAGTACAAGGGACAATTTTCGTGAAAATCTTCCACGTCGTTTACGATATCATTCATAATCAGGAAAATCTCTTGCTCGTTTAATATATATGAATAATCGGGAAAATCTCTTGCTCGTTTAATATATATGAATTTGGCGACAGTAATTTGGTCGACAGGGTAACTAACAAGAACCAGTTGTATATATAGTGTTACAAATATTGTAAATAGCTAGTGTTTGTGCTTAAAAATTATGTAAATAGTTCAGTTAAGCTCTATTCATAAGCTAATATTAATTTTTGTTGCATTGCAATATCTTATTTTGGTGATTTTTTGTAAGCGAGTAAACGCTATTGGATTTCAACAGGAGTCTATGGAAATTTGGCGAAATATTAGAAATAGCGTCAAGTTGGTGCCACTTTTGGCAGCTAATTTTGGCAGCCAAATTTGGCGATATATCACCAAGTTGGCGCTAAAATTGCCGACAGTCTCGGGTCTCTTCCTTTTGGTAACCCCTCTAATAGCGTCCATCCTATCTAAATTCTCTACTTTCATGTTAATTCCCCCTAAGAAAAGTCAGAAAGCTCTGACCAATCAGATACGTTTCGAGGTATTAGAAGGATTCATGT
This sequence comes from Maratus michaelseni, assembly GCA_963931845.1. Lineage (NCBI taxonomy): Eukaryota > Metazoa > Arthropoda > Arachnida > Araneae > Salticidae > Maratus > Maratus michaelseni. The sequence continues at coordinate 426,279,842 of OZ007592.1, forward strand.
GTAAACACAATTTTTATGACGTAATTTTCTTTATTTCCTGCTTTCAACACGTGATCATTTAATTATTATTTTAAACATTCATTATTGTTTTTAATAGTCTCGCGCAAATACATTTTTTATTTGAGATAAAATATAATCATTTGCGCTTTTTTGGCAACAATATAAAAAATGACTTTTTCAATAAAAGATTTTTTACTCGATTTTTAAGGATTTTTTGAGTTGTCCGACAGTGATAATTTTTTAATTTCAGAAAGCTTGTTATATTTCGCGTCTGGTGGTATTATTTTCGAATCAGTAGGATGGCTAGAAAAAAAAGTAATCGCTCCTCAAAAAAGTCCCTAATAAAAAAGCGATGAGACTAACCCGGAATATCTACGCAGATTTTCATTGGTCCATTTTTAAGCCAAAACTTTTTTTTTTATATAGAGAAGGGCATATATTAGTATGATAGAGATTTTTAATACAGAAAACTTTATTTAACAGATTATTTGTTAAATTTGCGGGGATGGGGAGGTGTGGGGGTAAACGACTTTTTATTAAATATCACATATATTTTACTTCACCGCGCGCCACCTGGCGGTGGTTTTTTCATTAATTGACCCTCCGTATTAATAAATCCAAATCTGCTGCACTGATTTCAACAAAACTAATTACATTTAAGAAATTTAACATATTTTGCTTCACCCTTAACGTTTAAACGCTGTTTTATATAGATGATACCGCTATTTTAGAATAACAGTTTTCGTAAAAATTAAATTTATGTTCCTAATGAAAGTACAGAGCTCGTATTTAGTTGATGCATACCAACAGTCAAAGTTAGTGATTTGTTGTTGAGCACTTGACCGCGCGCCTCCTCGCGGCCCCTCCCTCAAGGTTTTTTTCTCTAACTGTGCTTTATTTGCAAAACTCAGAGAATTATGTTCCGAACTTCTCCAAACCAGTTGCACTTTGCTAAATTAACATAAAAATCAGCATTCATAGGTTCAGGGTGTACTTCTAGAAAACAGTTACCAGCATTTCCGAATAATGATCTAAGCCAAATATCAAATTAAGTTCCTAGTGAAAAAATGAATCAATCTTTAAAGATGCATACAGTGGCTCTTTTAATTTATCATTTGCTGAAAGGCACTTGAACTTCCGCTCCTCCCCCCCAGCCCCTCCCTCAAGGCTTTTTGTCTAATTGTACCCTGTTTCCATATTTCAGCAACAAATTTTCTGATTTCAGCGCAACTGATTCCAAACATATATTTAACTTAATAATCAACGTCTATATAATTAAAATAAATTTGTGAGTAGAGGGTACCACTATTTCCGAATAACAGTCTAAGACAAATTTCTAATTAAGTTCCTACCTTAACCAAACGAACCAATTTTTAAAGATGCCTACTGGTCCTCCTAATTAGTAATTTACTGAAATGAACTTGAACATCCGCTCCTCCCCGGCACCTCCTTCAAGGTTTTTTTCTCTAACTATGCCCCATTTCCATAACTCAGCAACTATCTTTCCGATTTCAACGCAACTGATTACAAACATTATAATTAACTTAATAGTCACCCTCTATAACATTAAAGTAAATTTATGAGTAGTAGTTACCCCTATTTCCGAATTATAGTTTAAGCCAAATTTGTTATTAAGTTCATAGCTTAACCAAACGAACACATTTTTAAAGATGCATAGTGATCTTCCTAATTAGTCATTTTCTGAAGGACACTTGAACATCCCCTCCTTCCGGCGCCCCCTCAAGTTTATTTTCTCTAACTGGGTCTAATTTCAATAATTCGGCTAATAATGTCCCCATCTTCTCCAAACCGCTTTTGTAGTCCGTCTACTATTACGATGCCTTAAGCAACGGGAACCTGTGTCAGATGTTCGTTCGTAAAGAGGTTTGTTTAGAACAGAATGCTCCACTGGTGGTGGAAGGTAGAAATAAAAGATTTTCCGGAGCGTACGAGCATACCCCGTACACGGTGCCAAAGCCATCGGAAATCCGGGACAGAGTTTTGTTTTATAAGAGATTTAAGTTTATTTCACGGATCCGGGCAACGCCAGGTGGGTCAGCTAGAATAATATACCCTATTAAAATCCGTGCGCGTATCTATCTATGTAACCTCAAAAACTCGGAAACAGCAGGGCGCGGGGCTACGAAATTTGGCAAACGTGTTACTGGTAGCGAGCCCATGAACGATTGGGGCAAAAAATCGAAAATTTTAAATAGTTTTTAATGTTTTTGATGCAGTTTTGCCTTTTTTATGTCAACCCGTAATCGTGTGAGATCTAAACAGTTCTAAATGTTTACTGCAATGTGAGATATACATATTACGGGCGCCACGTTGCAATAGTAAGAAGCTGTAGCGGGTATTACGGTAAATTCTTTTACCTCGCATGCAAATAATTAAAGATTATTTAATTGCGCTTCATTATTTCATTTTCTTTTAAGTAAAGAAAATCATTTTATTACCAATATCAACAAAATTTTTATTCTATTTATTCCCTTATTCCAAATATATCGTTTTATCGTCTGCTGCCATAGCAACATAAATTAGGTTTCATTAAAAAAAAGGCACAGTAGTAAATTTTTTTTCTAAATCTTATAGTTATTGAACAAATCAACCCTTTAACAGGGGAATTAAATTCATTTTATTCACATTTTAGAATTAAATTCATGAACTCCCGTGCGTAAAACGGGTTAAACAGCTAGTATTTTTTATAATGCGATTAAATTTTGATTGTCTATGCTAATATTATAAAGGAGTAAAGATTGTTTTTTTGTTTTTTTGTTAGTTTGTTTGTTTGTTTGTAGTAGGTAATCTCTGGAACTACTGAAGCGATTTCAAAAATGATGGCGGCAAGGAGACTGAAGGAGATAGAAACATCAAATTTGGTATGGTAGTTACTTATAAGATGTAAATGCTCTCTAAGAACAGATTCTAAAAACATTCGACATTTAAAATTGTGAAATGAGGGAAAAGCGTTCTAAAAACATTCTAAATTACAATTTCTATGGAATCTCTGGAACTACAGAACTGTTTTCAAAAGTGATGCTGGCAAATTGATGCTGATAGTCCCTGCTCCAACATAGGCTATATTTTATGTCGGTGCCACTACTCCCAGGGGGATGCAGGAGTGAAAAACGTTTTAAATTTTCGATTTTTTGTATACTGAAGGAGATAGAAACATGAAATTTGGTATGGTAGTTACTTATAAGATGTAAATGGTCTCTAAGAACAAATTCTGAAAACATTCGAAATTTAAAAGGGTGAGATGAGGGAAAAGCGTTCTAAAAACATTCTAAATTACAATTTGTATGGAATCTCTGGAACTACAGAACTGTTTTCAAAAGTGATGCTGACACATTGATGCTGACAGTCCCTGCTCCAACATAGGCCATATTTTATGTCGGTGCCACTACCTCCAGAGGAGTGCAACAGCGAAAAATGTTCTAAAATTTCGAATTTTTGTATACTGAATGAGATAGAAACACCAAATTTGGTATGGTAGTTACTTATAAAATGTAAATGCTCTTTAAGAACAAATTCTGAAAACATTCGAATTTTAAAAGGGTGAGTTGAGCGGAAAGCGTTCTAAAAACTATTCTAAATTACAATTTCTATGGAATCTGTGGAACTACAGAACTGACTTCGAAAGTGATGGTGACAGTCCCTGCTCCAACATAGGCTATATTTTATGTCGATGCCACTACTCCCAGGGGGGGATGCAGGAGCGAAAAACGTTCTAAAATTTCGATTTTTTGTATACTGAAGGAGATAGAAACATCAAATTTGGTATGGTAGTTACTTATAAGATGTAAATGCTCTCTAAGAACAATTTCTAAAAACATTCGAAATTAAAAATTGTGAGATGAGGGAAAAGCATTCTAAAAACATTCTAAATTACAATTTCTATGGAATCTCTGGAACTACAGAACCGATTTCAAAAGTGATGCTGGCAAATTGATACTGACAATCCCTGCTCCAACATCCTCTTTAATAAAAAGCTATGCGTTGCTGACGACTGGGTTTTTCGCTAATCGTTGCCACAGATTAATCTCGGAAAATGAAACTTTAGGAGTTACTGAAAAAAATAATAGCTCAAAAAGTATTTGTCCGAAAATTGTTAGACAAACTGCGTTTGAAAGGTAAAAAATTGCATTCTTCTTGATATAATTTTCAAATCTAATGATTATGCCGTTTTTCAAATATTGAATTTCAAAAATTACCAAATTTCACAATGGAGTACCATAACTTCACGTGCAAAAATATAATTATAAGGGCGACCTGTCCTGACGTGTATATTGGCTATGGCACGAGTCACAAATTATAGTACCCTTATTATTCTCTTAAAATATAAAAGTGCAATATGAAATGTCAATATTTTGTTTGATTAAAGGTTCGTTAAGAGAAATTGACCAGCGTATCTTACTAGTTTCTTATAAAATAATTTAATGTAACAGTTTATAGCACATTTTATTTAACTATGTTAATGGAAAGCGATGTTATGCAATAATACATTCTATTCTTAAACAAGTCATTTCGGCTCAGCCATAAGAGTGAGTTAATTTTTTAATATTTGTATTTATTTTAAAGTATATACATCATATTTTATACAGTAGAAGCAAATGGGTCTCACGCGTTCAAAGTTCGCTATTTTTGCACAAAGTGTATAACTTGTGAAAATTTTAAAATAGGTTTACTAAATGTAATTGAATGGATATAGAGCAATTAAATACAAACTCAAACATTTGTTGAAATGATTCTTTTAAAATCGCCCTTAAGCTTTTTCATAACAAAAACCATTCAATAAAATTCATATTCTCTGTAAGCGAACTATAAGAACAACATACTTGATTAACGAATTCATCAAAGATACTTATATGTCCAATTCACTGTCAAAATCACATTTGAATTGGTTCAGTTTCATATAAAACATTAAGGAGAGAATTTAAAAAAAACTGCTTTTTGAATACATCTACGTATTTAAGAAAACTTAATAAAAAAATCTATGAATTTATATTATTTAATGAATAATTTATATTTTGAGAAATAAGTCATAAGATTACATACACAAATGAATCTTTCTTTAAAAATCTGTATTTGAACGATTTATATAATTTAAAAGACATATAACTTTAATAGAGTAAAGTTCATATAACTTTACGGAAATTTTATAATATGTGTAATGCATGCTAAGTATATAGTAACTTGCGTCGTTCATTGGAAAAAAGACCTTACAAAATACTACATATTATTAAGTCTCCTAGAAGAAAGAGTCGTTCTTTCTCAACAATATTTTTAGAGGTTGTACCGTTTCAAAGTTTCACATTAGTTGATTAATCTAAACATGTAAAGACCGCTTTCTGTTAGTTTAAATGAAAAAGATGCGTGAAGTAAAGAACAAGAACGAAACATCATGCGTCAAAGATAGATTATGAAACTCTTTCCAACACAGCCAGAAAACTGAAACGAAATTTCACCGTCAAATAAGGTGAAAGAAGATATGTAAGTAAACAATTTATAAAACATATAACACATTGAAAAATACAGTTTTCGAAATTACCTACCAGTGTCAAATAATGTAGTCGAATTATTTATTGCAGCCCTGTTATGATAAATAGATGTATAGCATGATAAAATTTAGCTAAGTTAAAATTTTCACATTTAGCAATTTTCGCGAATTGATGGAAATACACCCGAAATATTTTGTACAGCCCTGTATATTATCTGAAGACTTTTGTACACACCACATATTAAGCTAAAAGGAAACTTAAAACTCACTCGCAGCAATTACAAACCGTAAACGACAATGTATATTTTTCTTTGCGTAGCCCTGTATATGAATTTACTTATTTTCCACAAACTTCTATTAGTGTACTAAATATAGTTCAGCAGGAAAATGCGTAAAACAATTAAAAATTACACTTTAGCAATTCACTCCCATAGTCTGTAATACTTACGGATTCCCTTGTGTAACCCTGTATATGATCAACCGAGTTTATAAACATAAATGTGCTATGTAAAAATTTAGTTAAACTTAAAAACGCAAACCAAAGTTGAAAACGCATTTATCATACGTAAACTGTAAATATGGCACATGTACTGTAAACGATATCTTTTGTGTGTCCCAAACTCAGTGCACACCACACTTTCAAGAGATCAATTTATAGTGCACCTCAGTAATGCATATAATTTTCATTATGTTTGAAGTAGTGAAATATCACTAAATTACACTGCAAACGATTTTTCCCAATAGAACAATGTGTAACAGAGTTCTTTTGTTTGACCCTGTAAATGAATAATAAATGATTTGCACCCCATATTCTACAAAAATCATGTTTTAATGCACTTCATTATTATATATCAATTTCATCATGTCTTAAATGCCGTAGCATTATCAAAATGCACTTGAAATAATTATTAACCATTGACTGTAGTGTAACGGAATATCTTTTGACTGCCCCTGTAAAAAAACTATAAGGGCTACACACTTCTGTTGAAATAGGGAACATGCTACAGTAAACGACAATAACATATAAAAAATTTAGGACAATCAAAGCATATTTACGGGAGTTAGAGTACAGAGAGACGGCAGACGGACAGACGGCAGACGGCATACGGACAGGCGGCAGACGGACAGACGGCAGACGGCAGACGGACAGGCGGCAGACGGCAGACAAACCGAAGTCATAAACACTTTTCAACTAGGTTGGAAAGTGTTAAAAAGAATACATTCGCAATTACTGCATAAAATAAAATACTCGAAAAGATCTGTAGCTTTAACAGATGACTCTGGATCATAATAAAACATTATTTTCATTTTCCATATCTGTTAGAAGAAAACGTATATTCTTAGCGACATAGTTTTTATTTAATTAAAATGAATTCAAGGTATTTTTTTTAATTATTATTCTTTTTTCTTTGCATAGCCCTGTATAAGAATTTATTTATATTCCACAAACTTCTATTAGTCTACTAAATACAGTTCAGCAGGAAAATGCGTAACCACAATTAAAAACTACCTTTAAGCAAGTCACTCCTATAGTCTGTAATATTTACTAATTCCCATGTGTAGCCCTGTATATGGTCCACCGAGTTTATAAACACACACGTACTATGAAAAAAAAAAGTTAAAAATGCAAACCAAAGTTGAAAACGCACTTATCACACATAGACTGTAAATATCGCACATGTACTGTAATCAATATCTTTTGTGTGTCCCTGTAAATAAACGCAATGCACACAAGAGAGCAATTTATAGTGCACCTCAGTAATGCATATAATTTTCATTATGTTTGAAATAGTGAAATATCACTAAATTACACTGCAGACGATTTTCCCCCATAGAACGATGTGTAACAGAATTCTTTTCTTTGACCCTGTAAATGAATAATAAATGCTTTACACCCACTATTCTACAAAAATCATGTTTTAATGCGCTCCATAATTATATATCAATTTCATTATGTTGTAAATGACGTAGCGTCATCAAGATGCACTTGAAAGGAATATTCCCCATATACTATAATGTAACGGAATACTTTTGACTGTCCCTGTAAAAAAACTAGAAACGCTACATACTTCAATTGAAATAGGGAACATGCTATAGTAAACGACAATAACATAAAATACAATTCAGAGCAATCCCAGTATATTTACGCGAGTTAGAGCATGAACAGACAGCATAAGGCCAGACGGCAGAAAAACCGAAGTCATAATCACTTTTCAACTAGGTTGGAAAGGGTTAAAAACATAAAATATTTCGTATGATTTCCTTTTCTCGTTTTATAACTGTCGAACTCTATATATATGTTTTTATATGAATGTAAAATAGTGCGCTTTGTAAAATTTAGTGGTTCAATTAACCTGATTTCCAACCGCAATTGATATAATGCATACCATTGACATTATGTATATTTAGTTTAACTTCATATTATTGGTTGAAGGGTGAGAATCTGGTTCATTAAACGATTCATTTCTAGAATGTAGCTTTAGATAAATATAATGTAATACTACAATGGATACAAAATCCTTATTTGACCGTTATTGGTTATATTTTGGCAAAATACTCTCGGAAAATATTGTCAAAAGATTGGACTATTTACACTTTCCAAAAAGCTGCGCTAATATTGATCGGAAATATATCTCCAACGTATTACCAATGAAACCAATACTGTTGAAATATTGTCTTTTTATCGCAAAATCTTCCGACCAGCACCGATATTTGTGAAATGTAGGCATTTCATTGTGAATATTTTTTTTTTAAGTAAAACCAATATCTCTACAATAATGGCAGTACATTGTAAATAGATCCAGCGTAAAGTAAATATTTATTCAATACTGTCATTGCATTGCAATTATTTACAATCAATGCAATGTGTGTATATAACTGCGAAAATACTGCTTTGTAATTAGGATAAATATAACACTCTTACAGACCGTACGACCTAGGCAATAGATTAACCAGATAATTTCCCTTTATTTCAGACATTTTCTCTATCGAATTTTACAGTTTCAAGAAAAATTGATGAGGGCTATTCTTCCATGGTTAATTGTGAAATTATTTATTCAACGGATTGCTTATATACATAAATATTCTCTCGTGTATCAAAAAAAAATTAATTTACATTAATTTTTATAAAGAAATTTCTGTGTTTATTAAAGTTTAAAATGGGAAACGAAAATATACACAAATATAAAAATTATGAATATTTACAGATTTTCATGGTAATATCTAAATAAAAATATGTAAAATAATATTTAATAAAATAGTAATAGAATTTGTATTTCGCAAACAATTGATATACTCATTAAGTTGAACGCTTTTTCTAAGCTGTCTGTGGAAAATTACATTTAATATAAATTCGAAGATGATGTCCGCTCTGTACAACCACCTTCTGTAAAGGTGGACCTCTGAAAAGAAAGTATCGCTGAAAATCCATGTTCAGGAGCTGTCACACTGATTGAATATTCCAAAAAGTACATTGCATGATCATTTAACAGCTTGTTTCATCCTTCTTTACAGATGATGGTCGTCAAGAGCGGGCATCATCTTCGAGGCTGAAATTTCCACGCTTAATCTTCTCAAACAATCTTCGAACTGTGAACACTTTGTACATATAAAGCACAAATATCATGATCAGCCTGACTAGCATGTTTACCATTCTTCAAATAAAAGAGTATAATTTGACGAAAATGAACTTTTAGGTTCTCCATTATTAGCACACCACTGAAACAAAAATTATACCACAACACAAGTGACAATTATGCAGCGGAAGAAGAAAAGACCGATTGTATATAGCTATGTAATTCAAGTGCTGGTAATATATAGACAAAGCCTACTCATGGCCGGTTACAACTGACTATAATTAGTTAATTACCACACATAGAGAAAATAAGGTGTTGGGAGCACCTTTACCATAACCCAGAAATTATCTAAAGGGGGCTTCTGATTACTGAAGAATCGGCGATCGTGCCTTAATTAGATACTAATTTGATAAAAAGAATATTTATTTATAAAAAGTAAACCATCGCGTTGTGTATAGACGAGTATTAACCTACAGCCTTTGTTTTAAATAGTCGTCTAAATAATTCCCAGTTTTACAAAACAACCACAAAGGTAATCTAAAATTAAAACTGAAATACTTAACCTTCGTACCCTGTTGAAATTTTACTCAACATTGATAAAAACATTCCACACCAGAATTTGTTTTTGATAATGATTTAACATATTTATTTAACGTAATCCTACGTAGCATTTATTTAAATTACTTTATGAAAAGAAATCTGGTTCCAATCCTACTAAATAAATTATAGAAGTGGGTCGATTCGACCCATTCAGGGTAGGAAGGTTAAGTTAATGAATTCTAAAGAAACATTTAGGTTTTAAAATTAATTACGCAAACACTTAAATTATGACAACATCTTTTAAACAAACAAATAATTTATTTTCATAAAAAACATTAAAGTAACATCTTAACAATATACACAAATCATACAAGACTTCCTTTGTGAAAAAAAGCTAAATAAGTTTTCTTAATTAACATTTAATTTATTATAAATCCTTTACACAATTGTATAAAACCGTTAAAAATTACTGACTAAAGAATGACACGTTCTCTTGATAGAGATACCATACATTACTGGCGGTACACATAATTATACATAGATGCGGAAAATCATAGAGTAAATTCATACCTTAGACAATTAGAGGGACACGAGAGTAACAGGCAAGATGACATTAGCCGTGAGTAGATAAACTTCGCTAACTGTATAGTGGCATTTGGGTATATACGGACCCCTCACACTAAGTAAAAATATACTTGAAATTTTACTACTCCTAGTGCTCACTGACTCTCACCACTTCTTCTTCTTCTTCTGCTCTCATCTTTCTATATCCTAGCTCTTATTTTTCGAAGTAGGCTGGACTCCTTCCAATATCCAAAATTAACCTACTTGAATTTGATTGGCCCTGGTGAACCAGTCGTCACACCCACCTTCCTTGATCATCCAATGCCAACTAAACTGTCTGGTCAGTGGACTCAAATATTCTTGCCCTTTAACTTTAGAGACATCTAGGCGCCTACTCTGAGTCCCCCCACTTGACTTCAAATTAAGGAGCCTCACACAAAGCATGACTAACAGTCCACATAAATTTCCAGTCATAAAACACTCTGAAACAGCTACAACCATCATTTTGGGCCCGACTGCGTTCATAAAATTGTCAGTCAGCCAGATAGATAATATTACACAAAACATTGTATCGTCATAGTAAACGTAAGTAATTACAGTGTACCATTAAAATTAAAAAAAACCCAGTAATATACCAATTATACCTAATATGCAAACAGACATTCGATTATATTAATTACATAAAAAATACTCAAAATGTATATAAAGATTTATCATAAAATTTTCCAAAGAAAGATGGTGAACTTTTGCCACCATCAAGGCCATTCCTTAAGCAGTAGAAAAATAAATAGACGAAACCGCGCTTTGCTTTTTGAAAAATTGCAGAAGTTACCGGAAGACTCAATATGTGCATGATTTTACTTCTAAATTGCGGACATCTCCAAATACCGGAGAAATTCCGAGATCCTGAGATCTCCGTTATTCATTCTTTATTTTACAAAACATTGTTAAGTTTTCAATTTAAAATAAGCATGAAAAATGGAAAGAAAATATTTTCCCTCATTAACACTTTCCAACCTAGTTGAAAAGTGTTTATGACTTCGGTTTGTCTGCCGTATGGCCGTCTGCTGTCAGCCGTCTGTCCGTGCTCTAACTCTCGTAAATTAGCTCGGATTGTCCTGCAATTTGTATATGTTATTGTCGTTATCTATAGCATGTTCTCTATTTCAACTGAAGTGTGTAGCACTTCTAGTTTTTTTACAGGGACACTCAAAAGTGTTCCGTTACTTTACCGTCTATGGTGAAAAATCATTTGCGGTTTATTTTAATGATGTTACACAATTTCAAACACATTGTAATTGATATATATCACTAAGGTGCATTACAAGAAGCTTAATATGGAATAGGGTGTGCATAGCACTTATAGTTACTTTACAGGGACAGTCAAAATAATTCCCTTACATTATGTCTATGGAGAAAAATCCTCTGCGGTTTATTTAAATAATGTTTCACTATTTTAAACGCATTGAAATTTATATATATCACTAATGTGCATTACAAGGGGCATACTACAGAATAGTGTGTTCGTACAGAATAGTCATCGTTCATTTACAGGGACACACAAAAGATTTCCCTAATGTCTGTTAACAATAATTCCTGGAAGTGCGCTTTAAGTTACTGAACGCGATTTTAAAATTAACTCACTTTTTGTTTATTACGTGGTTTGTATAATTTCTGTAGATCCTATACAGGGAAGCACAAAAATTCGCGAACACATTTCCGTTTATTGACAGATACTCCAGAAGGAGGATTTTAAACTGTGCTACGCGTTTCTTAACTGAACTAAAATTTAGCATCCTATGTAGTATATATACAAATCTATAGATCATATACAGGGCTGAATAAAAGTATTTGGATATTTTTCCAAATATTATATACGTTGGAAATTCCTGAAATTATGTTTTTAAATATGTTATGCGTTTTCCAATTTGTTTACTTAGATGTTATCTTTCAGCTTATTAAACGGTATGATTTGTAAAATTATTTTGGAAGCGTTGGAAAGTGTTACATAATCTATGCTTGACGCATGATTTTTCGTTCTTGTTTTTGTATTGCCAGCGAAATAACATTAATTTTGTCACAACTAAATCTGTATAATGAATGTTATGGAGCAACCATCTGTGCAATGGGAAGAACTGGGCCGTGAGAGTTTAAACTTGACCATTTTTAACACTTTCCAACCTAGTTGAAAAGTGTTTATGACTTCGGTTTGTCTGGCCGTCTGGCCGTCTGCCGTCTGGCCGTCTGGCCGTCTGCCGTCTGCCGTCTGTCCGTGCTCTAACTCCCGTAAATATGCTCGGATTGCCCTGCAATTTTTATATGTTATAATCGTTATCTATAGCATGTTCCCTATTTCAACGGAAGTGCGTAGCACTTATAGTTTTTTTACAGGGACACTCAAAAGAATTCCGTTACATGGCGGTCTATGGGGAAAAATCATTTGCGGTTTATTTAAATAATGTTTCACTATTTTAAACGCATTGAAATTTATATATATCACTAAGGTGCATTAGAAGAAGCTTAATATGGAATAGGGTGTGCATAGCACTTATACTTACTTTACAGGGACAGTCAAAAGAATTCCGTTACATTACGTCTATGGAGAAAAATCGTCTGCGGTTTATTTAAATAATGTTTTACTGTTTTAAACGCATTGAAATTTATATAAGGTTCATTACAAGAGACTTACTACAGAATATTGTGTGTATAGCAGTCATCGTTCATTTACAGGGACACACAAAAGAATTCCGTTACATGGCGGTCTATGGGGAAAAACCATTTGCGGTTTATTTAAATAATGTTTCACTATTTTAAACGCATTGAAATTTATATATATCACTAAGGTGCATTAGAAGAAGCTTAATATGGAATAGGGTGTGCATAGCACTTATACTTACTTTACAGGGACAGTCAAAAGAATTCCGTTACATTACGTCTATGGAGAAAAATCGTCTGCGGTTTATTTAAATAATGTTTTACTATTTTAAACGCATTGAAATTTATATAAGGTTCATTACAAGAGACTTACTACAGAATATTGTGTGTATAGCAGTCATCGTTCATTTACAGGGACACACAAAAGAATTCCGTTACATGGCGGTCTATGGGGAAAAACCATTTGCGGTTTATTTAAATAATGTTTCACTATTTTAAACGCATTGAAATTTATATATATCACTAAGGTGCATTAGAAGAAGCTTAATATGGAATAGGGTGTGCATAGCACTTATACTTACTTTACAGGGACAGTCAAAAGAATTCCGTTACATTACGTCTATGGAGAAAAATCGTCTGCGGTTTATTTAAATAATGTTTTACTATTTTAAACGCATTGAAATTTATATAAGGTTCATTACAAGAGACTTACTACAGAATATTGTGTGTATAGCAGTCATCGTTCATTTACAGGGACACACAAAAGAATTCTCTACTGTATGTTTACAATAATTCCTGCAAGTGCGTTTTAAGTTACTGAATGCGATTTTAATTTTAAATCGCTTTTTGTATATTACGTGGTGTGTATAAATTCTGTAGATCCTATACAGGGAAGCACAAAAGTTCAGGAACACATTTCCGTATTATTTAACTCCAGACGGAGAATTTTAAACTGTGCTACGTGTTTCCTAACTGAACTAAAATTTAGCATCCTATGTAGTATATATACAAATCTATAGATCCTATACAGGGCTGAATAAAAGTATTCGGATTACTTAGATGTTATCTTTTAGCTTATTAAAGAGTATGATTCGTAAAATTATTTTGGAAGCGTTGGGAAGTGTTACATAATCTATGCTTGACGCATGATTTTTCGTTCTTGTTTACTCTTTCCAACCTAGTTGAAAAGTGTTTATGACTTCGGTTTGTCTGGCCGTATGGCCATCTGCCGTCGGGCCGTGCTCTAACTCCCGTAAATATGCTCGGATTGCCTTGCAATTTTTATATGTTATTGTCGTTATCTATGGCATGTTCCCTATTTCAAATGAAGTGTGTAGCACTTATACGTTTTTTACAGGGACACTCAGAAAATTCCGTTACATTACGGTTTATGGGGAAAAATCATTTGCGGTTTATTTTAATGATGTTACACAATTTCAAACACATTGTAGTTGATATATATCACGAAGGTGCATTACAAGAAGCTTAATATGGAATAGGGTGTGCATAGCACTTATAGTTACTGTACAGGGACAGTCAAAAGAATTCCGTTACATTACGTCTATGGAAAAAAATCGTTTGCGGTTTAATTAAATAAAGTTTCACTATTTTAAACGCATTGAAATTTATCTATATCACTAAGGTGCATGACAAGAGGCTTACTACAGAATATTGTGTGTATAGCAGTCATCGTTCATTTATAGGGACACACAAAAGAATTATATACTGTCTGTTAACAATAATTCCTGGAAGTGCGTATTAAGTTGCTGAACGCGATTTTAAATTTAACTCACTTTTTGTCCATTACTTGGTGTGTATAAATTCTGTAGATCATATACAGGGCAGCACAAAAGTTCGCGAACACATTTCCGTTTATTGACAGAAACTTCCAGAAGGAGAATTTTAAACTGTGCTACGCGTCTCCTAACTAAACTAAAATTTAGCATCCTATGTAGTATATATTCAAATCTATAGATCCTATACAGGGCTGAATAAAAGTATACGGATATTTTTCCAAATATTGTATATGTTGGAAATATATTTTGTAAATTCCTGAAATTACGTTTTTAAGTATGTTATGCGTTTTCCAAATTATTTACTTTGATGTTATCTTTCAGCTTATTAAACTGTAATGATTTGTAAAATTATTCTGGAAGCGTTGGAAAGTGTTACATAATCTATGCTTGACGCATGATTTTTCGGTCTTGTTAATATTATCAACGAATTTTGAAACCACATTAGACATCGTCGTTAAATTTTACCTTAGAATAAAAAACAAAAAGTTATTCGCTGAAGCAAAGTTATTCTGCAAATTTAAAATTTTTAATTTAGCATGTTAAATCCCTTATTAATAGTTGAATAAAATATCAATGGGCGTAGTATAGAGGTAGCTTGGCGTATAGGGGTAATATTTTAGATTCGATGACCTTGAACCTTTAAAAATAGATTTCTGCTTAAAAATTTAAAGGTTATAGTTCATATGATTTTTAAATATACATATTTTTGTAATTAATTTTTGGGAAAAAAATATGTACTGTAACCTATAAACATTTTAATAGAAATCGGTTCCTATAAGCATCAAATATGCTAATCTAATATATGATTACATTCCGACACGTAGATTTTGAGGTATGTTTAAAAAAACGTTAGGCATCGAAATTTGTTTTGCATTCAATTAATAAAGAATTTAACATTAGGATTTCAACCATTTAAATTTGTGTAAATCTTAAACTATTTCGCCGAATGACTTTCTGTTTGGTTGTTTAAGGTACACTTTATATGTGATAATTCAAGTATGATGATAAAATGAGGTTTCGTATTCAAATTGCATAAATGGGCATAATTTCTGTATGAATACGAACCTCTAAACAAGTTATTAAAGATAAATAAAAAAAAAAGATATAATTTGCAGTCGAATAGCCATTTTCTTTATATCTGGGGTAATTTAGTATTAAAATGTATTGGGTGTTCAGTTTTTTGGCAAATTGTATATTTGCATTTTAAGCTATAATAGACAGGAATGTTTAG
This sequence comes from Maratus michaelseni, assembly GCA_963931845.1. Classification (NCBI taxonomy): domain Eukaryota; kingdom Metazoa; phylum Arthropoda; class Arachnida; order Araneae; family Salticidae; genus Maratus; species Maratus michaelseni. The sequence goes on from OZ007592.1 coordinate 426,295,706, forward strand.
AAAACATTTATTCTGCAATACTTATTTTTTACAAAATTCTTTGATACATTATATATTTTAAACATGAGTAGAATTTTTACATTCGCTTTAGAACATAAACTGGGAAAAATCATAAAAACCCTAACTTTCATTTTACAATTCTAAATATTTAGGCATTTTTTAATTTAGATTTAAATGGTTTCAGAAATTGCAATTATTAAATAAAGCTTGCAAAATTTGCCTTTTTATTTCTTTGTTTCTTTCTAAATTATAGAGCTAATAAAGTTTGAGCTAATTTCTTCTCAATATATATAAAAATATTTTGGTAAATGTTATTTAGTATTTAAGACAAGAATTAAACTTTATATTAATATATATAAATACATTCCGACTTTTTTTATTATAATTTTATTTTTCATTAAAGAATACCATATAAAATGTCCATTGAAAATTAATTTATTTTAATCATTTTTATTCGAATATTTTACACATATTTAAACCGGAAAGAAAATATAACAAAAATTTCGAAAAAAAATCAGCAATTTTCAGTCAATCTTTAAAATTTTTCAAAGCGTATTTTCCATTGCATAGAAAAATGTCCAAAAAGCACTGTGGAAAAGGGAAGTAAATATATATTAAATAGAACTGAGTAGTACAGATGTTTTTTTCGTAAACATAAACATTCACCTAATGTCAGTTTAAAAAAAAAGCCAAATTTTAAAAACTTGGGAGAAGTAGAAATACAATGTGACTTGTTATTCTACTTTTAAAACAGAATTCAAGTATAAATAAATTATTTTTGGCAATATATCGCATTTCTTGAAAAATTACATTCTTAACTAGTGAAGAAGTTTTATATATGATTTGACCTTACGAAATATTTTATATTAAATACCCCAAATAGTCGAAAAAAAGCACACATAAGTGATAGGTCTTGTAATGACGACGTTCTGTGGTAATGACACAAATTCGAGAAAAGACACTTCATTATACAAAAGACACTTTCATATCATGTTCTGAAAACTTCATTAAATCATTATAAATAATATTTTCTACACTTACTCAGAGACATAAATATAAAAACAGCATTTATAAGAATCTATCACATTATTCCATGACCACATATTACACACACATCCAAGAGTAATTAAAACAGATTCTATGCAGTATGCAACTAAAATTTAAAGTCATTTTTATTTATTTTGATTATATGAAGAAATTAACTCTGTGTTCGCGTAAGACGTTATTTCTTGATATACATGTTTGAAAGCATATATTTTATATTTTATTTATTTATTTGGACAGTCGATTATTAGGAGTGCTGAAAATCATAGGCATATATAAATCCTTCTCACATTCGAGATGACAAATTTAGAATAACTTTTTTCATATCCTGTATCATATTTACTTCTGTTATACAGTAAAATGTAACACTAATATTCTTCACTCCCATATATTTTTACTTCCAGAACCAATGTATACTATCTTTCCAATTATTAAAGTAAAAACATTAGCTGTAAATGAAGAGTAGATGGTCTTTTGACAGATTGCTATGTCCTGTACATATTTATTTTTTAAATAATGTAAGTGACTTCGTATTTTATATATTTTTTTCTGTATCGGTGCAGCAATTTCTATTAAAAACAATCAGTACTTTTTAAGGAATACAATCACCTAATTTACTTCTGCTATGTGCAAAGAATTTGCATTATGTGTGGTTCACATAGTGTGCAGTTGCTCCAAAAAAATCTTTACGTTGTCCATAACTTTAATGAAAATTTATTAAAATAAAATGTGAAATTTTAATTTCCGAAAAAATTAAATTGCATCAGAACTCCTCTCTTACATTTTGGAAGACAGGTAACATAAAAAGCGTGAATTGTAGTAAATTACAACAGAATACCACAGCAGGAACAATCTTCGAAAAATATTTTAGAAGAGAAATGTTTGCCTTATTTAAGATATTTTTATATATGCGTTATGAGGCAAACATGCCTATAGTAAAATACTGGTGGAAGTTTGCTTTTACAGTAATCTAGTCTTGTTTATAGATTTCAACACTGTTAAAAAATTGCAGAAAATTGCTCTGTCATTTGACCGTTTTTACAGAATAGTAATTTAACTCTATTCTGACCATAAAATGGGCAATAATATGGTCAGAATAAAATCAAATTACGGTTATGTAACCATTTTCTATAAAAACGGTCACATGACTGGACAATTTACTGCAAAATTTTAACAGTGAAGAGAATTGAAAAATAAAAGTATAAATTGCGGAAAATCATGAATTCCGGGAATGCAAAAAGCGGTGTTATACTGTATAGATATATTTTCCGTCATAAAAGTTTCATTTCATCTACAATTCAAAAGAAATGCTCTAATATTTCTAAACATTTGACTGACAGAAAATAGTTTTTTTTATGATTAGTTAGTGCCATAAAATACAGAAAAATACTGGATTAATCAAACAAATATTTATGCTTTTTATATATTTTTTCATGATGCTTAGTAAAAGCTTAAAAGCTGCTTGTAAAATATTTTAGATAAAACTATTGTATTATTAATTATTATTTAATAACGTGCATACTAAACTGTTATGAATTGAAACACGCACGGTTTTCCTATTTATTAAACTCCACCTAATCAACACACCAAAAAAATGAAATTATAATAGTAATAAGCTATGCAGTTATCAGACAATTTGCAATTTTAAATGCCATTACTTTAAATTAAATTGGAATTTCCATCATGAGATCGCATTCATGTAAAATACTGTCACATTACCGTTATATATATGAATATCGACATTATTTTCCATCTTGAATTGCTTTGTCATTATTTTAACAGATTTTGCCGCAATGTCATTCAAATGCTTTTCTCAATACGTACACAATCCCCAAACACATTTCAAATAGTTTTTAGTGTTTTGGTTTGAGAAATGAAAATTGGAATTTAAAATTAGTGTAGCACGATAAATTGAATGCAATAAAAATGATATACGTAGGGTTTTGTTTTGAGAATCCGGTTTATAAAGAAATTTAAATTTAAATGTAGCACATAAAATCATAGAACAGGAGCAAAAAAGTGTATTTTGTGATTATATTTACTACTATCAGACCGTCATTATTGCTTATTGTGCGAAACTTAATCGTAATTAAAAAGTTTCAAAGTGATGAGTCCTAATATAGTAGAATGAATGCATAAATTAATATATTTTGGAATCAAGGCAGCTTAATATCGTTTAATTTATAATAGATATGAATGTTGTAACTTAATAATGTTTTAGTTAGATTTTCGCATTGTTACGAGATGCTCGATAAATTTTGTACAGGGCGTGATTAAAGAATTTCTATTGATAGTTCAAATATGTTTTGTTTATTCGTTTCTTTCTGTGTACGTATAGAGAAATATGATTACACAGGAAGTAATCAGATAAATATATTTTTTTATGGAATTTCACTGAATGGCTCTAAAAATCTGTTCAATATCTTATTCTGTTTATAATTTACAAAAAAAAAAGTATTTTTAACAATATAATCATTCACAGACTTAGTTACCCAGGCCTTTTATTCGTATCCTAAGGCATTCTTTAAACATGAAACTTTGTTACGTAGTTTCTTTACGTGATAAGAATCTGACTAAATTTATGGTTATCTTATCCGTTTAGCAACTCAATTATTGACAAGCACAAATGTATTTTCTTTACAATAAGAATATTCAATAGCGCTTGCAAAAAAGGCGAATTTCTGTGGCTCTGAATAAAAAAAAAACAACTGAACTATGTAATTTAACATTTTGGTAGTAAATAATTAAAATAATAATATATAATATTAAACCGGTAATTTGATATATAATTTTCTACAAGGTACATTATTTATTTATTCCTTTTCAAGAAAAGTATCAACACGCCACTCATTTACATAACAAAATTTTCGCACTTAAAAACGTGTTTTCATTCTTCACCCATTCCATTCTTTTTTGCAAACAAATCAATTAATATTAAAAAGAACTTAGGAATATGGTTGTTTTATTTATTTTCCATGATGATTTTAAAGGAAAACAGAATTAGCTTTTTAATAACAAGTTTTAATTTTAAATAATATAATTTTTTACTTGTGAATTTAAAATCCAATGCCTTATTAATTTATTTGAAATCTTTCGCAAGTCATATAGATTTATTTTCATTTAGACAATAATTATTTTCTGTATTTAGAAATTTAATGTTTATTTCTTTTTAAAGTTAATATTAGAAATAAAGATCCTGAATTTCCCCTAGATCCACAAATTCCGGGTCTGGAATACAGGGATTTTCTGGGCCTCCAAACTGACCAGACTAAAAAATGTGCTGTTTAGATTACGCTATATTTTAGTACCAAACTGAATTAATTTAATATAAAATACAATAATTTATAATAATAATTCTTTAAAATATGTGTATAAATGTTCGTAAATTAGAGTCGTATGTTCAAAATTTGTGATACGATATCCAGATAGGAAATGTGTCACTAGGGGGACGTTGCCACGCAACTCATTGTACATCACTTGTCCGTTTCTATACCTAGACAAATATTCATGTCTGGAGCTATCTTGGTTCGCCAGTTTTGATGCAAAACGAATGTAAGATGTCATCCTGAAAGTCATTGAAACTTACCCATGTTAATTTAAACCTATCGAAAGAACTTGAAGCTTTTTTTGCTATAATATTTATTTGAAAGATTTAGATTTGAATACTTAATTATTTTTTTCAATTATCATTGTAACAAATTTATGTTTTTCTTTATATAGATTTTTAAGGAAAAAATGTACCCCCAAAATGGTCAAAATTGCGAATTATTTTTTGATTATCTCAAAATATATCTCTAACATTGTTATACACGTAGATAGAACAAATAGTGTACAAGGATGTGTTAATTGGTGTAGAGGCTTTGTAGTTTAATATTTATTTTTCCCAATTGAAAACGAATGGCGTTTTCATAAATGGTTCTTTAAATGGTTCATTTTCACTTCGTTTTGATATTTCTTAAATGCTAAGGCTGTTCTTGATTCGAGATAGGATTTTTTAATTGTTTGTACATGTTTCCGTTTACGTATTTAAAAGAAAACTGTGCAGGGGATTTGCATTGCGACATTTTTTTCTTCTTGTTTAAATAAATTTTTATGAAGAAACTTTGAATTTCATCGACATTCACCAAAATAGACTGCGAAAAAAATATTAAATCAAAAATCTTGTGTATAAGAAAATAGACGCACAGCCTTGTGTGATATATGAAATAGGTATTATAAATAAAATCGTTAGTATTTAGAAAAAGTAATATATACAGGGGTGGCCAAAAGTGTGGACATTTTTTGAAAGTTTCATGTTTTTCAAATTTGTGTGCTTGTAGAATATATTAATTTTCACTTAAATACAAACGTTTATATATCAAATTGAAGGTAATTTAATCTAAAATTTAATAATAAAAACAGTATAACAATATCTGTATCACAAAAAAACTTATGCAACTAATAGTAAGATCTATCTTAGATTTGCATTTTTTTAAAGTGGTACTTACACAATCAATACTTAGTAGGATAACCCTTATTTTTTAAGACAGCTTAACAGCGTCTTTTCATCGAGTGAACGAGTGTTTGGAGTTCATCTTTCGTAATCAAATGGTGCCAAGAATTAATTATAGCTTCAATAACTTTTTATCGTACAAGAATTTTCAAACGTCGCCACAAATTTTCAATTGGATTGAGATCAGGGCTGTTTCCTGGCCATGGTAATATACCTATGCCTTTATTTTGAAACCATGCTTTGCATACTTTTGCTGTGCGGCATGGAGCTGAATCCTGCTTAAAAATAAATGGTGCGTTGTTGGGGAAGAGATCCCTGATGGAAGGTATCAATTTTGGTTCCAGGACAGTTTCGATGTATTTTTTGGCATTCAGGATGCCATCAATCACTTGAATTCGGCCCACACCATCTGCAGACATACATTCCCAAATCATGACATTTGTTGGGTTTTTTGTAGCTGCTTCAATGCAATCAGGATGAAGTGCTTCTCCTACTCTACGTCTCAAGTATTTTCTACCATCACTACCAAAGAGCGATATTTTATTCTCATCGCTCCAGATTACTTGCTTCCATTGATTTTCTGACCATTTAATGTGTTCGTTTGCCCACTTAACTCGTTTTTCGCGTTGCTTTTGATTTAAATATGGTTTTGTCCTTGGAATTCTAGCTTGTAGTCCAAACTCTGATAACCTTCTTCTTATTGTTCTTGAACTTACTGCAATACCCGCTGCATTCATTTCACATCTAATGGCATCTGATGAAATTTTTCTACCTTCAAGGCATAGCCGTTTAATTTTTCTATCTGCAGTAGCACTTGTGCACTTTTTTCGGCCTGATTTGGCCTTATTTTCCACTGATTTCCTTTTTTTCATAACGTAAACAGAACTTTCGTACACCAGAACAAGTCACTGAACCACCAACTTGTCTTGCAATTTCAGCATAAGAGAGGCCATTTTCTCTCAATATGACAATTCGGCTTCTTTTTGTAGATGTTCAATTAGTTCTTCTTGTTGATGACATTGTTTAAAATTAGTTTAATTAAAATAAAGGACTTTAAATATTCAAAAACAGCAATACTCTATTTAATTGTACTAGTATGCATCATTCCGCAAAATATTTCTACAACAATAATTCTTTTACCATCCAAATAACCTAAACTATAGTTACAGACATTTGATTGGTCCTCAGAACAGTGTTTGTGATTGGCTAGTACGCTTTTATTACAAAACACGTCCTTATTCAAAACGATTTGTGTTTGTTTGTTCTACTAAAATGAGCATAACTTTTTTTGTAATACAGATATTGTAATACTGTTTTTATTATTAAATTTTACATTAAATTACCTTTAATTTGATATATAAACGTTTGTATTTAAGTGAAAATTAATATATTCTACAAGCACACAAAGTTGAAAAACATGAAACTTTCAAAAAATGTCCTAATTTTTGGCCACCACTTTATATATTATATATTTATTTATAATTATTTAGTGTATATATATATATATTCTTAAAATAATTCTTAAAATAGGCAAGATAAATTTTGAATACGTACGATCTTTCCTTTCTATCACAAAGTTATGTCAAATGTGAAGATGAATTATTTTTTTGTGTTCTAAACGTAAATAACAATGTTTATTTTCACTCTAAATTTAATTCATTCAAAATCTCATAAGCTTGACTAGAATGTTGTTAAATTCCATGTGACAGCGCTTTATATATTTTCTCATAGAATAAGCTTATTAAAAGGAAGTAAATATAAGTATTAAAATGAAACGTAGTCTGATATAATAGAATAGTTGAAATATTTTTAATCACAATAACGTATCTGCAAGTTTATAATATGACATTTTCTAAAATAGATATACTACATCTGTGTTATGCTAGAAATAATTTAGCTTTTCTTTCAAATGACTTAGAAATTAAAGCACAGTTTCAAAAGTTAAATGTACTTAAAAAATTATCTTACAGAATTAATAAACAATATAAACATATTCGTCACATACATTTTATGTAAATGTTTTATTAAAAAACTAATCACACACACACACACAGATATATATATATATATATATATACAATATAGCTTTACATATGAACATATAAGCATTTAGGCTAGATTATCAATCTCCTGTAAGAAACTGCTTACTTCCACAAAATATTTAAGATTTGTTTGTAATATTTCTTTAGCAGGAACATTAAATGTTTATCCAAAACTATTTATAGTAAACTGTATTTTAAAGAAAAATACATCGTTTATAGAAATGAAGTTTCAGCAAATTTTTTTGCTAAATTGCAGATCATATATCAACTCTCTCATTTCTTAGAGAAATAGGTTTTCAACAAAGGACTAAGATTGAAAGAAAATGTACTTTTTGAAAATACTTTTATATTTTATACTTTTTGTATTTTTTGCTATAATGACATCTTTTTGGAAATTTTTTTTCTTTAGACATGTATACGTGTCTCTAGTCTGCTTATGCTATTTACAACCGTTAACAGTTTTTATTGTTTGTTTTCCAAAAAGTTGTAAAAATACTTGCACACTTTAGGAGCCAAAGGATGAAAATTCTAAAAAAAAATGCTTTTTTTTAATTTTTTGGCTAATGAATTATTACAAAGTTAAAAGACTTAAATAATGCTATCTGTGTATTTCTACAATACATCAGCAGATTTAACAGTTTTTGTGATGTATTATCAGTTATGTTCCGCCCGTAACTAAAAATTCAAGTCCATTTATCTCAGAATGGATTTGTTCATATTCTGTCATGTTTAACAGGATATAACTAAACCTCCTTGAAAGATATGTATATGAAGTTTTGTGCGGAGTTTTTATGTTATCATTTTAACAAATTGTCTTCAGGAATTTTTATTACATAAGAAAATTTTGAAAATATAGCCCTCGAAGTAAAAAATCACTCTCAAAAATCCTCTTTATTTACTTTTAAATTAATTATAAATTTGGTAAGTGTTAATTTTATAAATCCTGAAGACAAATTAATAAGAATTTTTTTTGGTACACATAGCGAAAACAGTAATGAAACCGGGCAAGTGTCTTATGAGTCATATAAAAAATGTAAGTTTAAAATTTAAAATTTAATTTTTTTTTATTTAAAACAGTTTTCAAAATTATTTATCTGAAAGATAATTTTCATAGAAAGTCACATTTCCTGAAAAAAATCATTAAAAATGCCTATATAAAAATGAAAATAAACTGTTGACCCCCTTACCTCCAAAGACATATTTGACTAAAATTTTTCTGGCGAATGTGAACTCAAGAATGTGTTTTAGAAGGACGAATTGCACGCCCAATTCGTCTCATATTTCTTTAGTCAGTACTGTCCTGGTGTATGAATTTCTTCATATCTCCACCAGATTATGTAGTCATTTTCAGCATTGTTTCCAGTAGGTAAGCATATGCTGTTCTTGAAAAGTCGCCATTGCTTGTTGTTTGTTCATATAAAAGATTTTCTGGATTGAAAATATTGGGGGAAAATGTAAGAATACCTTTATTAACCATCACTACTCTCCCCATTGTTAATTTAAGTATTGATATTTATATTATAGTTAATTTAAATATTGATATTTATAGTTAACCAGTATCTAGCCACTTAATCGTAGATTTGATATGTCTTTGAAAATAGTTCATACAACATTCCATAAATGTTCTTTTTTAATTAAATTGGCAACGTTGCAAAAAATGTCACTACTGTGCCTTACAACACTTTGCGTTTTGTCTGATAAAAACCGCCATATCATATTTATATTTCAACAAAGTTTGTGCCCATTTACCAATTCTTATTGTACAATATATCAGTGGCTATGAAAAATTTACATTTTGCATAACTTGAGACTTTTAACAATCAGATATTAGCAGAAAATCACCAGCCACAATCACACGTTTGGGGAATATCTACAATCGGTCAAAACAACAAGAATATATCTCTCGATGCAGTTTAATCACCAATTTGTCCCAGAAAAAACGGAAGTAACTATTCCACTAGGCATTGTGTTTTTTTTTCTATGCATGTTTAAAAAATAACCTTAGGAGGATTGTCTTCATACTGAAATTCTTCCAAACCATAAAATTTTTAATACGATTACCCAAATTTCACATTCATGCGATCTTTACGATAAGATTTGACATTTACGGTAATATTTACCTTAGGATACTAAACGGGACATCATTCGGTCAAGAAGCTTAGGAATTATGTATGTTTAAAGCTTGGTACTCCTTTTAGAATTCATGCTGTTTTTCGAAAATATAAATTTTTTAAGTTAATTTTTGAAATATATAACAGTTGTAACCTATAATTTTTTTTTATTAAATCAATTGTAAAAGCTTGAAATATGCGTATCTAAAATTTCAGCTGATTCCGCCAAGTAAATTTTCAGACATGCTTTAAGAACTACACGCATTATAATTTCTTTTGGAAGGATTAGAAATGAATTTAACCTTTGCGGTTTAATTAAAGCGGTGTCATTATCCCTAACCTACTTGATGGAATGACTTTCCATTCTGTTTCTTAAGATAAAATGTACAGAAAAAGTCATTATGATGTAAAAATTAATGTTTGCTAGAAAGTATCGGAGTTAGGTTCGATTTCTGCATGCAGAAAGTGAAGTCACACTTTGCAGTCCAGTTTGAAGTCCACTTTGAAGTCTACTTTGCTGTCAAATAGCTATTTTCCCTTTTTGTGGAAATTTTAAGAATAAAATGTATGGGGTATGTATTCTCCTTATTGTTGAAAAACTGTACATACTTTCTACTTGCGTTCTAAGTAATAACATATTAAATGCACGAGAGAAACTCAAATGAGTTTTTTAAAGAAACCCGCAATTAATAATTTGTTACATGAAAATATGATATCTATATAATAAATTGACTTTTGAAAATGGGAATAAGAGAGTTTCCTTCTCATTGTAACGATCCTTTGTGATAGCATATTTTGCCAGTAAATCTGCTCGTTCATTACCCTTTGTCCCAGCGTGCGTTTTGATCCATGCAATTGTTACTTGTTTTATAGGAATTGACAATAAAATGCTATATATTTTAGTTATTAAATATTTTCGTGGAAACACTATTTTCAGGACTTGTGATGAGAAGATTTTTATATTGTGAAGATGCGAACGAGTTTATTTAGTGTAAAATGACATTCAATTCTGCTTGATAAATTGAGTTCTGGTTATGTAGTCTGATTACATTATCGTAAATATATATATTCTGGTAGTTTATTGTAAACGCTAATGCAGTACCTTGCTCCATGAGGAACCCTCTGTGTAGATTTTTAAGTCATCTATATATTTTAAACGCTAAGCGTTTTCTTTCGACAATCCGTGAGAACAAACTACTGCATCAAATGACACCATTCTTTTTTTATGACAGATATTTGGACACAGATTTGTTATCGTGCATTCGTTTGTTCGAAAATTTAATTAATTAGCGGTAATTTTTAATTAAACTTTTACTGCTGCTTATGACGTCATAAAGTCGGCAACTCCCACTGTTGCAAGGCATAGAGTTTATTCTGTAAACTCTGTGGCTCGCCAATCTTTTGACATTAGCTAATATCAACTAGGTAATATTTTAATATCTATATATTTAAAACTCTAAGCGCTTTCTTTCGACAGTCCGTGAGAACAAACTACTGCATAAAATTACATTATTCTTTTTTAAAATGAAAGATATTTGAATACAGATTTGTTATCGTACATTCGTTTGTTCGGAAATTTAATTAATTAGCCGTAATTTGAAATTTAATGTTTACTTCTGCGTATGACGTCATAAAGTCGGCAATCGGTTAACTTGCACTGTTTCGAGGATAAAAGAGAAATAATACATATTAAAGAAACGAGTCTTTTAGGCCGAATTTTTTAATTTGCAAGTTAAATTTCGGTAAAAATATTTATACGCGTGAACTTTATTTTTATAAGCAAATAAAATTTCATATTTATTGTGACGTCACGGGAATATTCTCCATTGGGTTTATTTTATCATTATGCATTATAACTTTGTTGATGCCATTTTGTCATTATAATTAAATACAAAATATATTATTATTTGTATACATGGTGTTTAATCATAAAAGTAACGTATATATTTTACGTGTGAAAATTTTGCGTTGGTAAAAATGACGTTATGTTTAGCTTGATATGCATTTTAACATTGATAAAACTAAAGAGACAAATGTATATAATTGTGTTAACATGACGTAATTTTAACAGATTTTTCAATTCTTAATTATAAAGTTTAGAATTGGAGCCTTTATTGATTGCTTCTTCTTGATTTCACAGCTTGATTACATGTTACCAATTACTTTTTTTTAATTTATAGGTTGAAATTTATTATATTATGATTATTATTATTATTATGTTATAGGAATTTTTTAATAAAAATTCACAAAGAGTACAGGATTTTAGAAAAATTAAAATTATTAAAAAAAGTGTCATGATAGAAAAAAACTTGCAATAATGATTGTATTTTTAGTTAGAATAAACAATGTAAGTCTAATATTTTATAGGAATTATTTTGGTAGGTTTATTATAAGTTCCTTTAACAGTTCATTATTGGCGGAAAAGTCATATTTCTTTCACAGTGAATTTCTATGTCGACGTCAAAAAATGGTAGTCTACTTTTGGATGCCAGCCAAAACACAGTAGCAATTTTCAGAAATCTGAAACGGTTGTGACAACAACCGACGCTATCGCTTTCGCTTTGATCGTGCTTACATCACTTCAAAGTACTACAAATTTCATTTTTTTACTACATTTTACAATTTCAATTTTTACATCATCAATTAGAAAAATGTTATCTTTCGAATGAAATTTATTCGACAACTGCCGCTTAATTTAACGACTACAACTTTTTAAATAATTTTCATGTATGAACTATTTTTTCAAATCTATCTCAACAATGACCACCAGTTTGCTGTCAATAATGCAAAATAGCCCCTGCAAAAGATGCCACAATTTAAATGTATTTACCTAACCATCATAAAAAGTGAATTTTTTTTTATAAAAAAAAAACACTGATAAATCATAAGATTAGATTATCCATAAGATAGAGCATTTGGCCGCTAAACTAAAATGTGACAAAAAAATTATACATCTATTTTCAGTTATGTTCAACATAAAGTTGATATCTTGAATTCGTTGATGTATATGTTGCAACATAATATGCTAGGAATTCTATTTTATTATATTTTTAAAGATCCAATGGGTATTTAACTGTATAAGAGGGAAAATATCCCCAACTGTGATGAAAAAGGGATAATCATCCTGATTATGTAAAGGAACCAAAGAAACCATACAAATAAATTACACATGAAAACATTAAAAATCTCCCTCATCTGCAGATTGATTTTTCATTGTAAAAAAATTCTCCATCCTCTTTAATAAAAAGGTATGCGTTTCTGACGACTGGGATTTTTGCTAATCGTTGCCACAGATTAATCTCGGAAAATGAAACATTTGAAGTTACTGAAAAAATTAATTGCTCGAAAAGTATTTGTCAAAAAATTGCTAGACAAACTGCGTTAGAAAGGTAAAAAATTGTATTTATTTTATATAAATTTCAAATCCACTGATTACGCCTTTTTTCAAATATTGAATTTCAAAAATTACCAAATTTCACATTGGAGTACCATAGCGAAAACTTCACGCGTAAAAAAATAATAATAACAGCAATGTGTCAGCACGAGCTACAAATTATAGTAACCGTATTATTCTGTTAAAATATAAAAGTGAATTATGATGTCACGAGTGCATGATTTTTATTTAATTCTCGACCAATACTAAATGCGCCATTTCTTTTTAGTTGTGAATAATAAAGGTTAATTCACGTTATTAAAAAATGTAGCTATAAAACATATAAATCAATGGAAAACGGTAAGTAATAAATTGTAAACGTAATAATAAACCGTATTACAAAAACATAACTTAGTGAAATAAGTATCCGTTTTTATGTTATTTTAGGATATTCCAGGTAAAGGTACAGATTACTTTAAAATAGAAGGTTAAATTCACCGATATATTTCGTTTGCTTCAAGGTTCTTTTGGAGAAACCGACCAGCGCAGCGGGCGTATCCTGCTAGTCTTTACATAAAAACTGTAGCTTTAAAAAATGGATGCGTTTTAGAAGATATCATTTGAAACGAACAATGATTAAATATGACATTTTAAAACTTTTTATTTAAACATTTTACATTTTTTTAACGTCAAATTTCGACGGTGCCTTTGGGCACATGCGAGCTCATTCGGTTGCATTATCACAGGGGGAGGGGGAGGGGTGTGTGTGCTTATTTAAAATGTTCTTACATTTACTGAATATGAGATGGACGTAGGAATATAGTATTTGTATGATACTTCATAAGTCCATGAAATCTTCTTTCTTGCCGTGGGGATTATGGCGGTAATGTTGAACTGATTTGCATTACACAGTTGTTTACGGATTTTTTGTTTGCAGAAAATATTTTATTTGCATTGGAAATAGTACTGTATTTCTCTGGGGGGGGGGGATTTTAAAATAAAATATTTAAAAGACGGTTTCATTCACACCCCATCTTAAATAATAAAGAATCATACTTTACTGATATTGTTATAGTAATTTTTTCCGTCAAGTCTTGACGGGTTCCATCTAGTGCATTTTGTATAAATTATTGTATTATTAGAAATAAGTCTGTAAGTAAATTGAAAGTCAAGCATAAACCAATATGTCTATTTCTACTATTTAAAAAATAGAGATTTGAGAATTTTTATTTTAAAAAGTTAATAAAATACAGTTTTATAGAGTAAAAAAAATCCTTGTCACCTTTTCTTTATATAAACATTCATTTATCTACTATTGTTGCATACTAGAGTTTTCATTACAATGAGCATTCATTCGAGAAAAAATAGCTTCTTTTGTTTCAGTAATATTCTTTCACCTTTCAATACATTCGTTGAGATTTCGTGAAAGAAATGTTTTACTTTAAAAATCTACTTGTTTTTTCTACCACATAAAAAAAAGACTGATGAATAAAAATACTTATTTTCTTTTCGGATACAAAAGACTCTTTTTTACTTTTATTCTTATAATAAATATATAGTTTTAAAAATACATAAATCTAATTTCTACATTTCACTGTAAAATTGAATTGCACTCATAGCATAAATTAAAAATAGCATTACCAATTACTTCAAAAAAAGTTAATTTTAAAGAAGTAAGGTAACATTGGCCATCTATATACCCGTGTTACTGACAATTATAGTAAGATTTCCCTATCTTAATAAATTTTCAGGGTACTTACGTATTATCCGCGCCAGTTTTAAGCCAACTGCGCCAGGCATGGAGCCAATATTACTAATTATAGTTACCCTTATACATTTTTTTCTTGCTACATGGTACATGCCTGGGAATAATCTACTTTTTTTAGTAGGGGTCATTTCTATACGTAGTAAACTTAACAAATAGTTATTCTTTTTAGATATTGCATTTATGAGTAAAATATAAACATTTTATTTGACAAATTTAATAAGATAGATATAAAAAAAAGATAATATTAGCAGTAAGAAACAACATTTTTATACACGTTTCATCAAAATTACGTAAAAAGGTAACGATCACTGGAAACAAATGGATCAAATGGTTGGCATGGTAACTGTTGACACGTGATTATGTTTTAATGTTATTTTCTATACTGTTTCATAATCTTTTTGTTTATTTACTTGATGTGCTTTTGAACTTTTTTTTATTCATAGATTATTTTACATCTTGTATTTGGAATTATGAGTATAAAGGATTTACCACGAACGGAAACAGAAGTTATTGCTTATTTACAAAAATGTGAGAATATATTGAAATCACGCCAGTGTTCCAATTTTCATGATATTAACAAATTTAAACATGATTAACAAAATTAACTTTCTAGAATATGCTATATTATTTACCATTTCTCATATATATTTCTTTTCTTATTTACTATGTCATTTACCATTTATTAATTTGACTAAAATAATGTTATTTACTATTTTTAACAATGTTATAAATTTAATAAACATATATTATATTTTATTTATTTTGTATTAATTACCATTTTTAACAATGTTATTTGATAACGTTAAATTAATGTGTTTGAAAAGATGATTGGCAACGATAAACAAGATTGGTACTTGGCAACCATTTTTGGCGATCAATCTCCTGGCATGGATAATACGTAAGTACCATTTTCAGTAACAATATTTCAAGATTTTAAGTTTTTTTTATAAAGAGAGTTCCAGTTTATATCCATTCCGTATTTTGGAAAATAGTGATTTTGTTACTTGGAAATATTTAATATTTGTAGATAAATTTTCTCCTTTAGTTAGATCAATGGGAATTACGCACTTGGATTAGCAGCCATGAAAAGACAATATTTTCTCTTTTTAAAACCCTATGTTTAATATGTGACAAGAAAATGGTCAAGCTGACTATGGAGAAAGTTCTATAAGATTTCTGCATGTAACTGATATGATTAAAGATAATTAAGTATAATATTTTAAGTATGTAATGTATTAGTATGTATAATTATGTAATGTAATGTATTAGTATGTATAAGTATGTAATGTAATGTATATAATGTGTTAATATATAATGTATTAAGTAAAATATATGTGACTATTATAAAAAAAGTTCTTATTTAAAAAAAAAAATGCAAAAAGAAATATTGTATCCAAAAAATAAAAAAGAATAAAAGAAAATTTTAAAAACCCTAAACCACATATCGTAATTACTCGCTCTAAAGCAAGAATAAAGTAAGAAGCAATAAATAAGTAATAAATAAATAGAAATATTTTGTGAATTGAAGATGTTAGTGTTTAATCTAATGCATAAAGTCTGATTTATGAATAAAACTAATGTCAGAAAAGGAAAAATATTTTACGCATCGTTGATCATAAAAGCAAAGACTGAACATAGCATCTTTACGTCTGGAGTATCGCTGCGGGTTATCTCTTACTTAAGAGCTTAATTTTATTGAGTGAACGTAAATTTGTTTATGTGGACTGGCTAATAATGACTATGTCTCTGAAGTACCAATAGAAACGTTATTTATTGCATTTATTTAATTAAACCTAAGCAAAAAGTACATTCTGTTTATTAAAGAAGCACTCTTTTATTTGTAATAATTGTTTTCTATTGCAGCTCTGTAGTAAAACATGATAATGTGAATTTTATTTACAATTTTATAAAAACATTCTTAAAAGCTGAAATTTATTTCAATCACCATATTTCTTTCACTTATAATCATAAAATTCAGTAAATATAATTTATTATTTTTGCATTTTACAATAAAACATTGCATACATTATTGTCATTTTTTTACTACATCCATCTATTTAAAGCTAACTGTGAATTCTGTATTCCAGGCAAAAATGACTTTTTTACGCATGCGTCAAAAAAGGACCGGCCAATCAGGTGAGGGTCTGTGACTGTCTCTAGAAACGTATTTGGGATCGTCCATCCCCTGTTGTTTTTTTTCACGTTGCGTTAAGCCTAGGAAGGTAATTGCATAGGAACTCACTGTGGAGTGTTTAGAAGGTATTTATTTTATTTATTTATTGTAATTTGTATGAATACTTAGATGTCCATTTCGGATTTACTGTTTCAAACGTGTATAACACGTAATACAAAATTGGACCAATTACAAAATTAATCCGTTTATTATCGGGGATGAATCTTATGGTGTTCCGATTGCTAATGAAAACGATTATTTAAATATAATGTCAAAAGACAGTACGCACGGTAGTAATATTTTTATTATTATGTGTTCGAAAAAAGCAGAATCTGAGCATCTGAATATAAATTATAAAATATTATTTCTTTATTTAGCAACTAAATATTTAATAAATATGCAGGAATGTGACTAGCTTTATGTGAATGTATAATATATATGTCTGAACTTTAGCATTATTTTTTAACAGAAATATATTATCTCTATTCGATTTAAAAGTTTTGTCATTACATAAGTGTGCTATTTTATTTGTAAAGAGTATGTATGCATTATATTGTTTGTATGTATACAAATCTTTAGAATGTTTTGATCTGCAAACTCTTAATATTTGAATAATGTTTACATTATATTTGTTTGTATGTATACAAACAATATATGTATACAAAGAAGTACATATACAAACAATGTATCATGTAACAATATTAATATTTACATTGTATTGTTTGTATGTATACAAATCTCGAATGTTTTAATTTATTATTAATTTTTTACCAGTTTGCATGTCCGTTCATGTGCGATTCATATGAAACTCATAATTTGTCACAAATTGGTGATTTTATGTGTTTTACTGCTTTGCCCAGGAATGTGGAAAAAAAAACTATTTTTGACATCGGGTGAAATGAATGAGGTTATTTCGGTTTTTATTTTGTATATAAAAAATGTTATATGTAAAAAAATCCTGGCCATTAATCACATTGTTTTTTGTATATTTAAAGACGATTACTTATTCTTTGTAATTATTTTTTTGTTGGGGGTTTTTGAGCAAAATAATATTACTTCATAGCTAGAACCAGTTCCGCTAATCATTAATATTTCACTTAATCCTTTGATCGCTGAGCAAATGGGCAAATTTGTAATGTTTTTTCTGTTATTTTTTTAAATGTCAAAAAAAGATAAATTTTCAAACTTGGTATAAAAAACTTAGGTACTTCTCTATTATCCCATCGTCCACTTTTCATAACAAAATACTATCGCCAAACTGTATGATTAAATGCCAAAAATGCAATCCCATTTACTTGATGTCGGAAACATTATACGTGTTTGTTATGTCGTCAAGTGGTTTTTAATTCAACATTTGCGCGTATTAATGACAACGTTCTCCCGTTTATTTGGCGTTACAGTTTGGCGATAGTTTTTTGTTATGAAAAGTGGTCGATGAGATAATAGAGAAGTACCAAAACTTAATTACGTATATGAGTAGATTCCTTGACAGTATTAATCATTACTCAATATTTTAAAACTGCATCATATTTGTAGAATTATATTAATTTAAACAATGCTTCTATTGAAGTGTGAAAAAGCACATACTTCTATGAAGAACCATATATTTACATAATCGTTTTCGTTAGCAATCAGAACACCATAAGATTCATCCCCGATAATAAACGGACTATAAGTGGTCCAATTTTGTATTACGTGTTCTACGATATTTTTACGTACGTTTGAATAATTATTTTCTGTACTATATATACAAAATGATAGAGATCTAAAAACACAGTTTTCCATCGGGATTGATTTCGCGAATGTTAAATGAGCCTAAATTCATTTTTAAACAGTAAATCCGAAATGGACACCTAAGTATTCATACAAATTATAATAAATAAAATAAATACCTTCTAAACACTCAACAGTGAGTTCTATATAAATACCTTCCTAGGTTTAATGCAAGGTGCAAGAAAAAAAAAACAGGAGATGATCCCAAACACGTTTCTAGGGACAGTAATAGACCCTCACCTCATTGGCTGGTGATTTTTTTGATTCTTTGACGAAATTCGTGTTTTTTCAGCGATCCTTTGAAGAATTTTGCATTTTTCTCGTGATCCTTGACGAAATTCGTGTTTTTTCAGCGATCCTTTGAAGAATTTTGCATTTTTCTCGTGATCCTTAACAAAATTCGCATTTTCCAGCGATTCTTTGATAAAATACATTTTATTCCGCAATTTTTAGACGAAATTTAGTAAAACAGCGTGATCTTTTGGTGAACTTTCCTTTTTTGGGATTCTTTGACAAAATTTGCTTATCTTTCACGATCCTTTTGCATAATTAATGTTTTTTCTGTTGTCTTTTAACGAAAGTCATGTTTCCCCATGATCCTTTGATGAATTTAGTGTTTTTTCCTCAATCATTTGACGAAATCTGTGATTTTTTCCCCCCCGCGAAGATTGGTTAGATGTTTTTAGTCTGCAGGTGCCCTAAAAAGTCTGTGACGCCCGTTGCTGCATCGCACACATTCTTCCATGGGGCATCGAACGAAGGAAATTCATCCTAAAGAATCATTGTTTCATTCTTGACATTTCTGGAAAGAAACAACGTTTAACTCATTGGCTGAATTGTAAAGGGCGAAATGTGTCAAACATTAGCGGAAAGAAAGTGCGCAATTTGTTCGTTCATGGATAAAATCATGAAATTCATTAATCGATAGTTGATAAATTGCGAAATTCGTCAATCGATAGCGGAAAAATCGCAAAATTCATTAATCGACAGTGGAAAAATCGCAAAATTCATCAACTGGTTTCGGGGGAAAAAGTTTTCGAATATCATCGAATGGCTTCGAGAAAAAAAATCACAATCCGTCAATTTCGGGGAAAAAATCGTGAAATTTGCCAAATGGTTTCGAAATTTGTCGAGCGACAGCAGAGAAAAAAATCTTTTTCCATTCAATCATCGCAATTGGTGAGTGTGACTATTATGTTTGACCAGTGGTGGCAATAAAGTGCATTGCCAAATTTTCAGCATTACTCGCTGTTTGGCAAGTGCTAATTTTGTCCTATACTTCAAAACCCTTTTGATCATATCATCAGTGTGCAGGACAATTTTTTTACGGGAGACCATTTGATGAATTTTGTGATTTTTCCATTATCGATTGACCAATTTTACTGCTATCGATTGTTGAATTTTATAATTTATCAACTATTGATTAGCGAATTTCATGATTTTTACCCTGAACGTTTGACGAATTACCCAAAAAAATTAAGAATATCGTTAAATTGTCTTGGGTAAAAAAAAATTTAATATTGTCTAATAACTTCGAGAAAAAAGTTGCAAGTTAAAACGCCTGTGACCTCTTTTTAATGTTATGCATCTCGGGTCTATCCCCCCACTCCCCCCCCCTTTTCTAAATTTTGCAGAAACCTCTCATGTGATATATTGCTGGAAAAGTCTTTGACCGCTTATTCATGTTATGCATCTCCGCGTTCCATCCCGCCACCCCCCTCCCCCTCCCTAAGGGACGCACTTTTATAAATTTTGTTGACACCCCTCATGTCATATATTGTTGGAAAGGTCTGTGACTGCTTAATCATATTATGCATCTCCCCACTTTGCCCCCCCCCCCCCAAAAGGGTACTTTATAAATTTTGCACACAACCCTCATGTTATATATCATTGGAAAGGTCTGTGACCACTTAATCATATTATGCATCTCCAATGTCCATCTCCCCACTTTGTCCCCCCCACCCCCCCAAGGGATACTTTTCTAAATTTTGTTGACACACCTCATGTCATATATTGTTGGAAAGGTCTGTGACTGCTTAATCATATTATGCATCTCTGATGTCCATCTCCCCACTTTGCCCCCCCCCAAAGGGTACTTTATAAATTTTGCACACAACCCTCATGTTATATATCATTGGAAAGGTCTGTGACCACTTAATCATATTATGCATCTCCAATGTCCATCTCCCCACTTTGCCCCCCCCCAAGGGATACTTTTCTAAATTTTGTTGACACCCCTTATGTCATATATTCTTGGAAAGGTATGTGACTGCTTAATCATATTATGCATCTCCGATGCCCATCTCCCCACTTTGCCCCCCCCCCTCCCCAAGGGGTACTTTCTAAATTTTGCACACAACCCTCATGTTATATATCATTGGAAAGGTCTGTGACCACTTAATCATATTATGCATTTCCCATGTCCATCTCCCCACTTTCCCCCCCCCCCCCAAAAGGGTACTTTATAAATTTTGCACACAACCCTCATGTTATATATCATTGGAAAGGTCTGTGACCACTTAATCATATTATGCATCTCCAATGTCCATCTCCCCACTTTGTCCCCCCCAAGGGATACTTTTCTAAATTTTGTTGACACACCTCATGTCATATATTGTTGGAAAGGTCTGTGACTGCTTAATCATATTATGCATCTCTGATGTCCATCTCCCCACTTTGCCCCCCCCCCCAAAGGGTACTTTATAAATTTTGCACACAACCCTCTTGTTATATATCATTGGAAAGGTCTGTGACCACTTAATCATATTATGCATCTCCAATGTCCATCTCCCCACTTTGCCCACCCCCAAGGGATACTTTTCTAAATTTTGTTGACACCCCTTATGTCATATATTCTTGGAAAGGTCTGTGACTGCTTAATCATATTATGCATCTCCGATGCCCATCTCCCCACTTTGCCCCCCCAAGGGGTACTTTCTAAATTTTGCACACAACCCTCATGTTATATATCATTGGAAAGGTCTGTGACCACTTAATCATATTATGCATCTCCCATGTCCATCCCCCACTTTGACCCCCAAGGGGGTACTTTTCTAAACTTTGCACACACCCCTCATGTGATATATCGATGGAAAGGTCAGTGACCGCTTAATCATATTATGCTCCCCACTATGAAATTTGTCAAGTTAAAACAACTATAAATTTTATTTTTATGGTACTATCAAGTTGTTTGCCGTCAAATTTTGACGGGTTCCATCTAGTATAAATAATAAATATCATATAATTTAAAAATTTTAGGATATTAAAATTTTTTGAAAAATGGTGTGAAAATTTATATTTTGCTACGTTTAGAAATTATAAATTTTGCTTGAATGAATTTTGCTTGAATGAAATTGATTACCTATGTCATTGCCATCGTCGATATGACGTCATCGTTACTCACGGACATGTTTTTGCTTTATAATATGAATATATTAAAATATTTTATTCATATAAGGGAAGACAACACTTTGAGTGTTGAAAAAATAGTCATACTTTATGGATGGTTTGTTGTTTTGAATAATAACTCAATCTGTCGGTGTATTTTTCAATGTGTGAAGTTATTTTTGGAGATTCCTGCGTATTTTTTTAATAATTAAAACAATCCGTGTTTCGTCCTTGGCATCCATAAAAACGACGGTGTCAGCTAACGATCATTCTTGGAACATCAAAATAAAAGAAACACATAAAACTTTCAAAATCATAATATATTTGCATATTGTCTATGGCAGTAGCGGACAAGTTTTTTTAGAATTTAATAATTTGTAAAGCATAGCGTATGAAATTTTCTAGATTTAAATATTTGTAAAAATGGCGGTATTTATAGAAAAATCAATTTGGGCTTATAAAAATGGCCTTAAAGTGCTTGGAAAAAATAGAAAAAATGAAAATATCAAAACGCTCTGTATGTAACGCCACACAGAATTCAATTGCGAAATTTTGTATAAAAAAATAAAAGGAATCAAAGGAATCATGGTTCTTGATTAATACAGGTAAAAACGAATGCTGAATTTGATTTACTGGCAATTAGTTGCAGCGGATTATTAATCGGTAGAACTTTTGTAATAATTTAAATTAAAAAATTATTTTTCTTGCTATATTTTAGACACTATAAGTTATCAGGAATTGGCTAAGAAAAACATATATTTTTAGAATATAGCAAAGTAGTGTACCCGTAAAATTGAAATCTTTGAATTTTTGCTGCTATAATGTGACACGTATTTATAAATTCGTTTATAAACAGTACGCATGGGTATGAAGGTTATAGGATTGATTTGATTTTATTCTGAACAGTTGTGCTCGTACGACATCCAGATTTGTAACTCTATTAGCATTTTTAATTTATGAAGCATAATGTATTTTAACTGAATTAAATTTGAAGAACAATTTTTAAGACTGCTACAGGTTACTATGTTTCTACTATTTTGTGTCCGACTGTTTTGAAATAATAACTTTCCTAGCAAATTTATACTTAATCTGCAAATTGCATAATTGTTTAGAAAAAGAGGTAGACAAATAATACATAATATTTTTCTGTGGCAACCCTGATTTTGGGTCGCCAAATAAAAACTCATGAAACATGCTTTGTAAAACATGCAATTAATTACGTTATATCGTACTCAATTTTGAAAAGCGATTGGTAAAGGGATACAGCAAACATTCTCATCCACTGATTTTTTTTAAATAGAAGTATCTGTATTAGTGCAATTTATGAAATATATTTATCTTTATTATGTTTAGAAATCTTATAGTTTTAAATTTTCATTGTTTTATTTCTCTTCTTTATCTTTGTATGTTGTTTCAATTAAATGTTCTAATCCAGGGTTGCTACGGGTCAGGGAATTTTTCAGGGTTATTACCAGTATTTTCTTATTGAAAAACTAGCATTATGTAATTGAGCAATTATATAAGCGAGTTTTTCTGCAAGAAAATACTCGTATTTTCACTGAAAAATTCCTTGCACCGTAGCAACCCTGTAATCTTTCACTATCAAGTGAATGTAACCTGTGAAAGAGTTATAATTTAAAAAACTGTCAAATGTTATCGTTTTTCAGAAAATATTTCAAAGATTTAGAGAAGTTTTTAAAATTAAAAAATATATATATATTATTTTGTAGAGAAATGTGTTCTACAAATTTTGATTGAGATCGATCGAAAGAAATTTTGGTCTCAATGAAATACTCAAGCAATGCAATACTCAAGCGCATGTAGTAATGTGTTATTGGTTTTCGATAACTCATATCGTCGTATCTTTTTTAACGAAAACATTCTTATCTTTTGACACCTTAAAAATTTCAATGAGAGGAATTTTTGAAATAATTTACTTATTTGTTTTTATTTATAAGAAGAAGCCATATATTTTTATTAAGATTTCTGGTTTAGGAATCAATAATCGCGATAAAAATATAATGTATCAATTAAAAGTTAATATGATTAATGATGTCGAATGATATAACATGATTAATAATATAGTGAGTTCTTTTGTCTCAGAAAATTTAAATACCATTTTTATCGCAATGAAATTCTCGCCATGTTTAAACACAGAGCATCTTCTCTAAATAAGGAAGATGTTACTATACTTAAACTCTGGTATTCTAATGACCTTAAAAAACGAACACTGGAAATGAAATCGCAAAATTGTTGTTCTTAATTTTAAAAAAAGATTAAAGGTACTCTTTTACTTTTAAATAATATTTTATTTGTTTTAATTGCAATTCCATTTGAAGGATATAGAATTATAATAATTAATTGAAGTATAACACATGTATATATATGTAAACACATTCAAAAACAAAAGTTTGAAACGTTGTACTTTTTAAATAATTTTCTCTTCTTTAAAGATCGAAAAACTAGGAATTACTTACAAAAAAAGAAAAAAAGAAAGAGAAGTCAACACAATAAAATATAATTTATTAAATCCGCATATCTATGCAGTTT
The DNA here is from genome assembly GCA_963931845.1 of Maratus michaelseni. Taxonomy (NCBI): domain Eukaryota; kingdom Metazoa; phylum Arthropoda; class Arachnida; order Araneae; family Salticidae; genus Maratus; species Maratus michaelseni. The sequence goes on from OZ007592.1 coordinate 426,320,419, forward strand.
TTAAAAAGTATACAAAAAATGAAAGCGTAATACTTGGCCTATAAGTAGCAGCTTGTTTTTTAGAAGACTATTTGATGCGTTCGGTGTTTTTGCCGCAGGTGCTCACTGGCGGAAAATGGAAAAAATAAGAAAAAAAATAATGCTTGAGTAACTAAACATTAAATTAAATAACAATTGCAACAAGTTTAAAGAAAAAGTAAAAGTGGCAGTTTACTGAAAATATACAGTTTTTAACGAGATATAAAATATTGTGGAAGGGCTAAAATGAACGGACGAGTTTAAAGTATCTCACAAAAACTATCACTGACTTCCTTTTGTCACTGAAACTTCAGTCATATGTGTGTATACTGACATGATATTAAACACATAAAACAGCAAAATATGAATAGATGTTTTAAAAGAAATTGTTTATTTATTTATTATTATGTGATGTGTTTGGTGTTTTTTAATGTTCTATGCATTTAATCTTACCTATGACAAAATTATTGCTCAGCCGATATATATATATATATATATATATATATTTAAATGTTTAATATTCGTATTCCCCAACAATGTAAATTCTCTTGATTCATTCAAGTTTTTAACCTTTATATGTTGTCTATATCTTCTAGACAAGTTTAGAACTATTGGGTCCAACTCCGCTGTATCAAATTATTAGATTTTGTACCGATTTTAGTTTTTTTTAAAATAAAAATTAGTTTTTTAAGAAATATGAAAATAAATTCAACAAAATAACTTAAAGTTTTTAAAATGTAGGCAGTAACCTGTATAACCGTAGTTTGATAAAGCTAGATGTTTATTTTTCAATAATTAATATATAATTAACAGCTGAATTTTATACTCTAAAGTTGAAATCAGATTACCACACGTACATTGAAAAGTAAATTGCATAAAATGTTTATAAAACGAATACTGAATACCGAGTTATTCAAACTTTTCATTTAACTGGAGTGGATTAATTTAGTATACACGGCATTTTCAGTAAGCTTCATGCAGTGTGTAAATATATATGTCTGTGTGTGTGTACGCGCGCGTCAATTAAGTTTAATAAAAAGTGTGATATAATTAATCTAAACATTACATTGCATGTATTTCTTCTTAAAATTCCCATTAAATATTTTTAAAATGAAAAATGTCGATATCAGAAAAAACCTGCAGTGGCAATTCAGAGCTCGCAACGTTGTTAAATTTTCTACCACTGCTACCGTTATTTCAAAAACAATAATATTTGTGGTAGATTCCTTTAACATCTTCAGTAGAGACGTGTACCATAATGATTATCCTTTAAAAATAGTGGTAGCAAAGATAGAAGTTTTTAAACACGCTACTATGTCATGGTTACTATAACTTTTGACTTATTTTACTTATATTCTAAATCATGTTTGTTCAAAATGGAATTCCCATAAACTTTTAACAGATTCATTTTCCTATTATATATTTTTTCTCTATTTCTATATTAATAAAGATATCACAGTCTTTCTTTTTTTTTCTTTTTTTCTTTACAGCGATTATTTTGATCATTTGCGTAGTAATATATAGTACAATTACTTAATAGTGAGATGCAGCTTGGCGTAATTTAAATACCATGCTATTAATCCAATGTTGTATTACTGTGCACTAAAATAAAATTAGAATAATTCTAGACTGAATTAGGGATAAATTGGAACTGTCAACGCCTGTGCTACGGGTTCCGCTACGGATAAAGGTACGCTACCGATTTCCGTTGAGCATAAAGATAATGCTTGCAGAGGACTATCAAGTATCATTTCAATGTCTTTCGATAGCGACACGAACTTTCAAACTGTTGGGTACGGAGGGATTTGAAGATGCAAATCCTTGCTATGCTGTAGTTTCAGTGGACAAATTTGAATTTTAATAATTACTGTCTGTTTACTTTCAAGTTTGTATGCTGTGTGTCAAATAAATGTTAAGCAAAAGGTACATTAGCATTTTGTTTTTAATTATAGTTTGAGCCAATACTTTCTTTCACCAGACTAAACACCTACTTTAGTAAGGGCTAAAAGTCAGCCTGATTTTCTTGTTAGTGCTTATTTAAATTTTATACAATTTGTTTGATATTATTTGGTAAGCTTCGTCATTTTAATTGTAAATATGAATCATACTGTTGATTTATATATTAATAAGTCTGCAATGGTAAAACATAAAATTATGTCAATATGATTATTGTTATTTCAGAAAAAATAAAATTTTCGAATCAATACATTTCGTTTCAAAACAAACATTAAATACAGCAGTATTAAAATACAGATTTCTGCCGCAAATTGACAGCCAAATCATTTATTGTAAAAAGTTTAAATTAAATTGCATGTTGTCTAGTGAATAAAATAGTCACTTGTAAACACAATTAAAACCATTAAGTAAAGTGTTTAAGCATATTGCAACTGTACAAAAAGTAGTGATATCTAACAAAAACATAACTGTGAAAAAAGGGAGCCAAGTTCTGTAAAAACATAAAATAAAATAAAATAAATAAACAAATAAAGTAATATGTAAGTAAAGTGGGTGCCAAGTTCAAATAAAATTCACTCAAGTATTATAGCATTGTTTAAATTGTTTAAAAATAAAAATTATTGATAGCATATTAATAATAAATCTAGAACTTGGCAAGTTTTTGATAAATATTATGCCTATCATTTTAATGTCTTAATAAATGATGATGATAATATTAATAACACCATCATTATAATAATTTTTAATATTGTTATTATTATAATGACTCGTGTTAAAGATTTGATAAACAAATAAACACACAGATACACTTCCTCTCGTCTTTGATTATCACTCTAGCCACCTCCCACTCCCGGAAACCTCAATACAGCCTAAGGCCTGACAAAGAGACAGATACTCTTACGCTTGTCCTTGGGCATCACTCTAGAGACTCCACCCATTTCAGTAGCCTCAATACACTCAAATTAAGGCAATGAAATAACAACTTTTGATATAAGAATGTCATTAATAAATATAAATGACTCCTAGCTAAAAACATGCCAAGATCTAGATTTATTATTAATATGCTATCAATATTTTTTTATTTTTTAAACAATTGAAACAATGTTATAATACTTCAGTAGGTTAGTTTGAGGGAAATTTATTTGAACCTGGCACCCACTTACATACCACTTCTTTTTTATAGAACTTGGCCCTCTTTTTTCACAGTTATATATTTGTTAGATTAGATTTTAATAAATCTCTAGTTAAAACAAATGGTTTAAGAAACGCGACTCTAGATCTTAATCATGGACTACCAGGAGAAAGCTTAATAGAAGATGAAGAGGAAAAGGGAAGTAAGGTAATTTTAAGTTTAATAAAAATTTAGGAATGAAAAAGCATTGAAAAACCCAGAACAAAATGTAACAGGTTTGAACTGTATTACTATACTTCAATAACAAATAAAAGACTGATATATTTAAATGATGTTAAAAAATATTGTGAGGAAAATAAAATCGCTTATGAACCAGATACATTTGACTTTAAACCTAAAACTACTCATCCTACTATTGAAACTTTAAATGAATCCTCTACTAGTGATTCAGATTATTCAAATGTAAGTGAAATATTCCAACATGGAGCTTACAATACTGAAATCCCTAAATCGTTTGAGGATGCACAGGTAAACCGAGAAAGTTTGAAATGGAATGCTGCAATGAGGGACGAACGTGAGATTATGAATAAAAGAAAGGTTTGGTGGTTGGTTGATCCACCCCAAAACGCTACAATAGTAGGAAGTAAATGGGTTTATAATATAAAAAAACACAGAAAAAAAATGGTACAAAATACAAAGCACGTCTCGTAGCTCAAGGGTATAAACAGAAACATGGTATTGATTTTAATGATATATTTTCCCCTGTTGTGAATTTTTTCAATTATAAAACTAAAGTTTATTTTATTGGTTTCTATGTTAAATTGGTATCGTATTCAATTAGATGTAAAATCTGCTTGCTTATATGGGTCTTTAAAGGAAACGGTATTTATGAAACAACCACCAGGATTTATAATGAAAGGTGCCGAAAATAAGTGTTGTCTGCTAAATAAATCTAATTATGAGTTACGACAAAGTGGTCATGAATGGAATTCTGAATTAGGCAATATATTGCATAATCTAGAATTTTGTAAATTAAACTGGTCTAACTGTGTATATAAACTGAATAGTAATGTAATCTTGTTTATGTAGATGATTTAGTTTTATTTGCTAAAAATGAAAACATATTGCAATCTGTAACTAATATGCTAAAAAATAGCTTAGAAATTACTGAAATAGGATTAACGAAATATTTGCGAGGTGTTAACTTTATACAGATGACTGATTCATTATTTCTTCATCAAAAAACCAATATTGAATGATTAGCATTAAAATTTAAAGATTTACCTAAAAGTTATGTTACCTTTTAAAATCGGCAGCAATTTAACAGATAAAGTTAACGAAAATGAAACTGTAGAAAATGAATTAATGAAAATATTTCCATACCGAATTTTAATCGGGTGTTTGTCATTTTTATCAAATAGATCAAGACCTGACATTATCTTTGCTGTAAATATAATGTTACAAATCTGTCTAATGTAAAATCATTAAGTTTATGTGCATATTCTGATGCTAATTGGGGATGTCACCTTACTAAACTACATTCAAGTCGTGGTATTATAATTTACTTTGGTAACGTTCCATTTGTTTGGAAATCATCAAAGCAAAAATGTATTGCATTCAGATCTATAGAATCTGAATTTATATCGTTAACTGAGAGTGTAAAAGAACTGACTTGGTACTCAAGAGTTTTGAAATAACTTGATTTATGTGTAAAATAAAACCAGTTCAGTACTGTGATAATGAATCTGCCATTTATTTTTCTAAAAATAGCCAAAAAAATTTTAAAACAAAGCACATTGATATAAGATGTCAATTTATTGGACAATTAATAAATTAAAATATTGTTGAGCTAAAACATGTAAATTCTAAAGATAATAGAGCAGATTTTTTAAGGAAACCTCTTCTGCGTGTAAAATTAAAAAAAGCTATTTGTAATATTTTTGAGTAAAAGTTTGATTGTAAAAAAAGAGAATGTATTTACGACTGTTGGGGCCGCTTCTTGGAAATCTGGACAAAAATATGTAGTGTGTTCGGAATTGATGTCATTCCCAACAAGTTTTTGTCTGTTTCGGTCGTAAAGGCACTCTTTTCTTTTCTTTTACCTGTAACTGTATGCATATTTCTTTCTAGTTTAATGTACTGAGTAAGTATATCTAGATGTATCAAGCTCTTTTCAAAAGGAGGCAGAAGGAAGCTGACGACGGATGGTTAATCTTCGTACCTCTTATGAGTTTCTTTGACAGTGTGTGATATTGAAGAAGTTCCCATCAAACGCTAGATGTACATGTAAATACCCGTCTTATTTTGATTTATCATTCAAATCGAATGAATAAAAATAGATAGAACTGAACTGTTTAATCATACAATTTTTTTGAAGCCACACCAAACGCCTTAACCACTGCGGTTAATACTCTGCACAAATTCATCCTTAAGAAACAGATTTGGCGCCCCCTGGCGGTAGAATGTATTACTAAAAGATTTTGCAGCATGTGCGCAGCTCACCTACTATACGGTGTCGTAGGCAGCGTAGGGATACCTGCCGGAGTTTCGATCAAAAAAAGTTTTATTTTCAACAGAATACGCACCCTAGCAGTTTGAATTTCAACTAAAATATTTTGCATTTAAAATTGGTTCGAATCAAATAAAGGGCCTGTTTCAACGAGAATTGATTCATTCACCTTTACATGAACTAATTAAGACACAGATAACTAATTAATACATAGAATTGGTGTCCCTTGGCGGTGGAAAAAGGAACTAAAACATTTTTAGCGCATGCATGGCACACCTTCTATACGGTGCCATAAGCAGCGGCGACACGTGTAGGAGTTTAGTTCCGAAAATGTTTGCTTAGAACAGAATCTGCCCCCTAGCGTTGGAAAATGTAGCTAAAAATTTTTGAATTTAATACTAGTTCGTTTCAAATGAAATATTGTCTAACATTCTTCCGAAGTCACCCTGATACTAAATAAACTTCGGTAAAATTTTTTCAACCCTTGGTTAACAACATTTATGAAAATTAATCGCCAGGGAAGAGATTTATTTTCTCGGCTTCTTCGAGCTCGATTTCAACGGGAATTGGCTCATTCAACTTAACATGAACTAATTGAGATATAGATGAAATTTTAAGAGATAGATTTTGTAACCCTGACGGCAAAATTTTAGCGCGTGCACAGCACGCCTTCTATACGGTTTCGTAAGTGGGAACGAGTGCCGGAATTTCGTTCGGAAAGAGGTTTGTTTAGAACAGATTGCTTCACCTGGTGATGGAAACTGGAACTAAAGGATGTTGCAGCGCGTGCGCAGCACATCTGCTATACACGGTACCGTAGGTAGTGGGGAAATATGTGTCAGAAATTTTTTCAGAACACAATGCCCCTGGCGGTGGAACTAAAAGTTTTCCTGCGCGTGCGCTGAAAATGGCTATAGTTATTGAAACCGCAAAAAAGGTTACCGATTTGGTAATCTCATAAAACGATATTCTTATTTTAACTCATCCCCGAGTATTAAGTAAAGTATTGGTGGTATCAATTTGAAACTCGCAGTGTGTACGTTGTTTATTTTTCTGATTCCGAAAATGCAAATTTTGTGAAAATCGGACGATAACTTCCTTTAATTTGGTCAAAAACTGACTAGCTTTGAATCAAATGACCCAGACATTTGAGGGAGTGGTATTGAATTTAATTCAGCTTCGGTTTCCATCTCCCTATTAAATTTTGGAAAGACGGAAGATTTACCACAGGAACGGTTTCGTGTAGCGAATTTTAGAGTAATTAAACTTTTTTTTTTTTTTTTTTTTTTTTTTTTTTTGCCTTTGATGGACAGGGCAACGCCGGGCGGATCAGCTAGTAGAGTAATAAAGCCGTGCTCCAAATAACTACATTTATGACATTTTTCCTGTATAAAGAGTACTGACGTCAGACCTACTAGTACAATAAAACTCAAAATGAATTTTTTGGAGTTGTGTCGCTGTTTTTGTGGGTGAACGAATAATTCAATTTAAAATGCAAATAACATGATTTGTGTTGTGCCAAAATTCTAATACGGTAATTGTTATAAAATTTATATTTATATATATATATTTTTTTTTAATTATTCTTCAGTAAATTGACTATGGAATTATGAGAAAGTTTTCCTAAAACATCCACATCCTTATTATCTGAAATGGGAAATCTTAACATAGTTCTTAAAGGGTCTTGTACCTTTTAAACTCACCAAAAATCAACAAAAACTTTCAAACTTTGTATTAGTTTATTTGTGTATAAGCATGAAATTTTGACTATTGATTAAACAGAATGCGCTGTTTGATATAACACCATTAAAAACTGACTAGTCTTTTACAGAATTTCAGTGTTATTGAAAATAAAGTTGCTCTTTTCTTTACTCCGTAAGTCATAGCGCGCATGATATCTTGCGAATGTATGACTGGATTGTTATGATATTTGAAATAGATAATAAGCACATATGTTTTTTAAAAATTACCTACTATTAGGTCAAAATTATTTCACTAACCATGTAAAAAAAATGTTTTTGTAAAAAATTTCAAAATTTTACATTTTTTAATGAATAAAAATAGTCATAATTAAAAATCTTATCATTGTAAATATTTAAAAGCAGATCATTTAAAACTCACCTATGCGATTATTATCTCAATCAAATTTCATGACAATCCACGCACACGTTATCAAGATATCATGCGCGCAATGTCTTACGGAGTACTAAAAAGAGCTATTTTAATTTCAACAATGCACAAATTCAGTAAAATATTAGTCAGTTTCTAATAGTATTTTATTAAAAAGTACAGTATATTTAATTAATAATCAAAACTTTATGTTTATACATATAAAGGTTTTGAAAATACACTAATCCAAACTTTGATTGTTTTTCTCGATTTTCATCGCGCTTAAGAGGTACAAAACGTATTAAAATTCCAAGCAAACAATAATAAAAATAACTATTTTTCTTGTTTTTTTTATTAAAATTTGTGGTACAATCGATTAATCATATTTAATGTTCGAGAATAATTATGTCACTTCCTCTTTGTTTAATTGCAAAGGGTGTACGGAATTAGAAGAATGCGGAGGAGTAATTGCAATAGCAATAAAGAAGTATTTTATGAACATGTATTTACAAAATCTATTTTGAATCTTTTAAAACTTTTATAATCAAATCAAAACTTTTACTTTTTTATTCTTAGTTTTGAAAATATTGAAAATGTTTCTGGGCAAAATTTTCCTGTCTGTTATTTTTATAGATTCTGTATTTTATTCTGTACAGAGTGTGATCAGTTAACGAACTTAATCCGTTCCTAAACAATGTTTGCTAACCGAATTGTTCGTTAACCGATCATGGGTTTAGTATAGATTTGTATGAGAATTCAATTAATTCATTCTTAAAAGCTAAATAACGTATACAAATTGATATAAATTCTCTCTAAATTTATTTAAATACAATAATAATAAAACGTACATTACATATATGCAGTCTTGTTTATCCTTCAGGCATGTTTGTTTGAGTTTTTTGGGGCATTAAAGCATATGTCCAAAGTCGATTGTCTTTTTCCTCTTCTTCACGATGTTTCTGAAGTGATAAACAGAATTTTCGTTGTAAAGGTTCCCAAGCCAATTAGCATCATCTTGTTTTGTGTGCCATTACGAGACCGTGGTCCTGACTTCCTCGCACTTCTTTAAAAGTTCTTTTATAACAGAGGTAGCAATTGGTTCTTGTTCATCGCTATCAAAAGACAACACATCACGCTGAGTTTCTTGATCTTCTTCATTTGAGAGAGTTCTTAGAGTTTTTTTTTATCGTTAGCTCACTGTCGTGTTCCATTATTACCTATTGAGCGCAATCTTCATTCACTTTTAATTCCCGTTCTTTAGATGTTGCAACGATTTCATCCACAATTTCAGTAACATTAATCCCCATCTTCCTGGATGCAGCAGGGATATACCTTTTGCCAAGCACAGTTCAACTGTCATTGAATGACTTCTGACCATGCCTTTTGAATGAGCCGTATCGCTTCGAGAATATCAACATTCTCTTTCCAAAATAATTTTAAAGTCTTTGTTCGCGAGATCTCGCATGCTTCAATTTTATTGATTTTTAATGTCGTATTTAAAAAAAATAAATGCATGCCCTTTTTAAAAACTTTTGGGATCACATTCATTGACTACAGCATTAAATCATATCAATTTATCAAATTGACTTATCATAAACTCCATTAGTTCTCTAAAACAACGCTTCGCAACCTTTTTTCTTTCACGTACAATTTCTTTTATGTACAATTTTTTGAAACCCGCAATAACCGCCATATCCATGGGTTAAATTAATGAAGTGAGCTTATTGTTCCTTTCTGGAGTTTTCAATATTCTCCTTTTTAATAGGGTTATTAACATATGTCCGTATTTAATATGGATAGATCGTATTTTGTTGATCCTGTCGTACTTAAAAAAAGAAATGGCATGCCCTTTTTAAAAACTTTTGGGATCGCATTCATTGACTACAGCATTAAATCATATCAATTTATCAATGTGGCCTATCATAAACTCCTTTAGTTCTGTAAAACAGCGCTTCCCAACCTTTTTTCTTTCACGTACCCCTTGCTTAGGCTTTTTCTTTCGGAGTACCCCCTATTTATCTTTGACACCCCTCTCTTCCCCCACATATTATTAAAATCTTCATTTCTCGGAGAATGAAAATCTATATTTCAAGAATTATGCATTATTATATTTTCTATTCATTAAAGGAGCTCTGATGTTTTCAGTTTTATTTAAAGTATTTTGTTTATAAGTTATTAGAACAAGCCTATTAACAGCTAAGCTCAGGTTCTCTTGCAATTCTAAATAATCAGATTGTTTCAAAGAACTCTTAGTTCCCTTATCATCAGATTGAATTTCAATTGCAGTTGCAGTACTCTTAAGAATTCCGGATTTCAACGAGTTATGAATTTTAACCAAATCATTCAAACAATAGGTAAACACGTCAAACTAAATACTCATTAAAGGGAAGGAAATTTTCCCATTAATATACGTTAATAATTTAACTCCGCCTATTCGAAAATGGAAATAAGGGCCTGATTTTCAACACGTTTTAAAATAAAACATTAAAACCAACAGCTCTGGCTTAAATTAAGCGTTTTGCAATTATTATTTAAAAGAAACAATAAGAAAAAAGAGGTTGGGAAAGAGCATTGTATAATGACGGCGATCAAATGAAGTTTTCGCGAAGATTGGGGAAAATATATAAGTGCTCCTGCAATATGATTAGCTGTAGGCGGAGCTAATGACATTGAATTATCAATGAATTATTAGGTCTAGTGGCCCTTTATCCCCATTTTGAGTGTAACATATTGGAGTTACACATGAGACTAATTTTGTAATCCAAAACTATCAACTTTCTGTATGTGTTTTCAGTTAAACCATTTATGTGATTTCCGCAATTACCTATATTATTTTTACGTACCCCCAGCAGACCCGCCACGTACCCCCAGGGGTACGCGTACCCCAGATTGGGAACCGCTGCTCTAAAAGATCGTGTTTACTTCAGGACCCGATAAAGCTCAAGTGGAGCCTAAAACCTGTTTATAATTCAGAAATTTCAATTAAAATAATTAATTTCCAATTAAAAATATTTCTTTAAAAAGGGACACAAAATATAAAAATTAATTATTTTAATCTGTACATTGTAATTTGGGTACCTAAAATGTAGGGCCCGAACCACCGGTAGTCCATGAATTAATTAGGCCTTAAGTACACAACGTTAAAATGTTCTCTAAGTTCAATTAAATACAGCTCTGCAAATCTGAAACAGAACATTGCTTCTTCTTGGTGTTTTGTGAGGCGTTCGTTAACCGAACATGTGTTCGTTATCCGAACATAAAAATCTCTCGCGAAAGTGTTCGTTAACTGATTTGTTCGTAAACCGATCACCCACTGTATTTATTTAACTTTTTTTGAATTATTTAAACCGTAATATCTTTTTATGATATGATTCTCCGTAATATCTTTTACACTGAACTTAACGTTAAAAAATGTATGTCAGCTAAACAATGTATTTTTCAATTTCTATAATGTAATCATCGAAACAATGAGAAACTTAATAAATTTCAATATACGAAAATAGGGACTTGCCATACAAACTATATTTCACATGATAATCAAACAACTATTCTAGGAACAAAGTGTAAAATCTATGCCTGTTTCTACACTACTATTCGTTTCCGAAATTTCATTCGATAATGAAAACAAATTTCACACGATAGCTGGAAATATATTTATGTTGCTGAGCGTATATCTTTGTTTCTTGCAGGGCTCATCCTTAATAAGCTATATGAAGTATACCTTAACACATATACGTAGTTAAGAAACTTGAAAATATTTTAAACTTTACTTTAAAATGTAGGCGATTAAATGCCGTTTGCGTTAAAATGTATTACCAGTATAGCATTTTAAAATTTCAGTTCCCAATAGAGAGTGTGCCGAAACATTTAGTCATCCATCTGAAACGTTAAAGAATAATATTTCCAATAACTCTTATCAAAATATATAAATATGAGAACAAAAATACCAGTGCACTGAGAAATATTATAATTAAAAAAATCAAACGTTTCTTTGTAATAAATCATATTTTTTGGAAACCTTGATTATTTTAAGGATTGCATTTATTATTTTATTAATAACAACGTTTAAATATAATGTTTAAACGCGATGTACAAAAGTATATTATAATTAAACTTTCCGGAAAAATATTCAGTTGTAAAGAACATAATCGAATTAATACTTTTTAACGATATTACAAACATGATTAAAAAGGCCAAGGGAGAATAACTTAATTATGAAATTTTCATATATTTCGTTTTATTTTCAAATTTTCATTAAAATATTAATTATTTTTTAAAACTTGTTCCTCTCTTGCAATTTTAAATCTCTGAATACAATTTTGTAATTAGAAGTTTAATAAACAAATATTTTCTGAGCAAAAATTGTGCTTCAGTGTCCATTGTTTTTTTCTTTTATGCAATGAAGTTAGAATAACTCCTGTTTTAATTTTAATTTTCAAAAATTAAATTTTTCATGTATTTTTTTATTGTTAATTTTTTTTCATTATTTGAAACTAAAATTTAAAATTTAATTTATACGATGTAAGTACAAAAGCGATGTGGTCTCAAAAATGGAGTTTATTGATGATAATAAAGAAATAGTATTTAATAAGTGTAGTTTGGAAGTGCTGTAAATTATTATTTTGATATTATTTAGCATAAGAGATGAAGAACTTTAATTATTTAGGATTTCTACATGGTTTAAAATATATTACTGTAAAAAGTTTCCAAACAGGATTTTTAAAAATTGAAATTATACGAAAATAATCGTATTCTATTTTTTAATGTGTTGAATCATTTTATTTATTGAATTTCTTTTTTAATGAACAAGTTCGTATGTATTTTTAATACTGGAAATGTAAAAAATAAAACATGAAAATATTTTTTAACCATTTGAGAATTTATGTTTCCAAAATATATTTATAAACATTTTTATATAGTTATATTTATGATAGAAATAATAGTCAATTTTATTCACATATTTTCTATTAGTTTTAAAACCTTATTTAAAATTAGTTACTATTTTAAAATACTTTATTCCTGTAGAAATATTTAGTTTGGAATATAAATATATTAAAGACAATTTTAATAGAGATTGACTCTCTTAAAAGAAAAATATACAGCTATAAAAAAAATCGGTGAGGTACAAGTATTATATATTCACCAAAATACACTATTTATTGATACCATTAAATAAATATATATATATATTAGTAAATTTAAAATACTATTTTAAAATTTGAACAGAACAAGCTGTTAATTTAATATCTTTGAATGTATAGATTTGGTGGTGATTTCAATATTTATTTAAGAGCGTTGCATGCAAAATCATTTTTCTATGGCTTTAACACGTTCACTTCCGGGTTAAAATTACCGGATTTTATTTTTATTTAGAAAGTTCGAATTCATAACAGAAAAAACTAATAGCAATATTTGCTTTATTTAATTACAGACATTTCGTGCTTATATAAAATAAAAATTATTATTTCGAAATTTCCGGTACGAATTCATAATTTTAGATTGAATTGTTGGTAGCGAATGGGTTAAAGCATATTTGTATGATAAATTATATTCTAAATGCAGATATGATTTTAAGTTGCGTTACTGCTACCAACAGTGATGCAAGCGCAACGCCAGAAATGGCCGAGTGTAACCACTAAATTTTAATAATATCTGCCACCTTATTTAATGAAAGATTTTCAGAAGTTTAATAACTCGAAGAATATTGTTAAAATTTAGTGGTGAGAATTGGCCATTTATGGCGCAGTGCTTGCATCCTTAGCTACCACGCAAATTTTGTTACTTTTTGCAATTAAAAAATATATATTAATGTTACCTTTCGTACATTTATACCCTTTTTTAATCTGTCTGAGTTTCTTTTTTTTTTCTTTTTCTTTCTTTTTTTTATTATATATTTATCCTTCATTATATAATTTGTTTGGAGATTTTATGGGCATTCATAGTGTATTACTTTGTTATCGTTGTCTATAAATTAGAAGAACTTATGTTGTATTTGAAACATTTTTAAAGTTTTGCGAGTAATTTTAAGATATTTTTAATTTTAATACTAATGCAGGTTAGGTAAAATCTACAGGTATGAGATTCGCGTATGAGAGTGGGCGGATCAGACTAAAACGCTTCTTTTGTTTAAAAACAAAAACAAACAAAACATGTGTTTCAACAAACAAAATGTTCATGTCGATTTTGCAGAGTAATTCCTGTTGACGATTAATCTGCATTCAGAAGTAATTTATCTTACGTATGCATTTTATTAAATTTCTTATAAGTAGTATTTTTGATAATAAATGAGGTTTCGTTAATAAAATAATTTATAGGATATCAAATGAAAATTACGAAAATCAAATTGTGATAATTACATTGCTTTTGTCCAATAAATAAAAATAAGGCGGCTTTCTCAGTGAGAATGCAAGTTATCTATGAAGTCATTATTACAGATCAACCCATTTCGCCCATTGAAAATAGGGTCCCTATTTCGGAGCTAGTACAATGAAGAATCTTTGAAATTTACATTCTTTATACAAATTTATAGAAATAATCTCTTCATTGCATGGATAAAATGAATTATTTCATTTTACAACATTGTCGTTTGTACCATTGCTATTGTTTCAGATCAGTTTTCAAGTTGTAGAGCGTTGTAGATGTAAACACAGACTTAAACTCAGATTTAGGGGAAACTGTCCTAAAATGACATAGGAAAACCCGCTCGCCCCTCCGAGTGGTCTTGAATCGGCCCATTGTGTTGGGTCATCGTGGTGAGCGGTTGGTAAAGCGGTGTCTGATTAGCCGATTTCGCTGGGGCTGGTCTTGACCAATACATACTCCCCGGGTTGCCCCCCCCTTTTGGGCCGGTTCTCGCCTGCAGAAGGTTTGCGGCCTCAGTTTGCCCTTGGAGACCTTATGTGCAGAGCTTTGTCTCCGCGGCGTCTTGGGGCAGCCGAGTGGTAAAAGGAACCGCGTAGCCTGAACCCTCGTACCTAGGTGGTTGACTGTGTGTTGTCACCGAGGATAGGGGACATGAGGGCAAAGGCTAGCTAATTGGGATAGGATAGTCACCACATTTGTCTAAGGCGAGACGGAGGCGAGGTCGCACTCTGTACGACAAGGAACGCAGGCGGTTCCGTAGTGACGCCTGACTGTACGCGAGGCGGCATGTCGCAGCCCTCTGTACTGTGCAGGCGGCGGAACGTAGAAAGTGGTCGGATATCACTATCAAATTTCGTGATTCCGTTTTAGTGTGTATATATCTGCTTGACTACGTCCTATTTTCGCCTAGGGGGTTCTGTCTCGCCGGAAGCCATTCGCTTGGGGACAACCCAGCCAAGGCGTATCTTTACGCCAGGGACCAAGTTTCTTTGAGGTCCCGGGTTGGCGAGAAGCACCTCCTGCTCTAGTGGTGATATGATATGTGGATGAGCCGTTGAATGGAGAGATCCATTTGATGGGGACGACCCTAGCCAAGGCGTGTCTTTGCGCCAGGGATCAAGTTTCTTCGAGGTCCCGGGTTGGCGAGAAGCTCCTCCTGCTCGCCACATCCGATGAACTAGTCGCATCCTCCATCCCTAGGATTTGATAATCGGTGTTCGAATAGGTATTAATTTGTCGTGGGAGTGTTCGACACTGGCCGAGAGCACTTATTCCCTTATGCGATCCCGGCTACGGAGCCGTTGTTCACTTCCGCGTTCAGCACAACTGTGTTGTGGTGGTGTCCTCTGAGTTTGTGCTCCACCGTATCATCGCAGCGACCTCTGTCGTCAATTCATTTGGGAGAGGGTGACGAAGCGCAGGAGGCTCACGCCTCCGCTTCTCCCCTGGTCGAAAAGCACCACCTTGGAGGTGTCCGGGTAAACTGGCACCTTCTTGGTCGTCACCTCGTATGGATTAACGAGAATCTGGAATCGGCGGTGGTTAATAACGATTTATATAGAATGCTGCACTATGTCATTTTATCAACAGTTCTGTCCTAAAACGACACACCTATAAGATGCTATTAATTGAATTTGCATACATCACAAGTCATTTTTTTCCAGACCAAGAAACACCGTCACATTCACTATGTGCCCACTTTGAACACTTAACACAATTTACCTACTTCTTCGGTTTTGAGTGACTGAATATTTTATTGCAACAAAGAAAGGCTTTATCATCATCATTGGTAAAAAGTTCCATGGCATTGTCGACATCATTGCGTGTAACAAAGCGAATTTTCTTCTTAACCTGTAGAGACTTTTGATAGGCTCTCCAACTTTCATTCTGCGAACATAGCCATACAAATTAAGTTTATTAAGTTCATTCGTCTGTAAAACATCCTGTTTGACTTCCATGTTGCCACATATTTATGAATTTTTAACTTTTTATAGCCTTGGTATTCTTGCCGATCTTCGCCAAAAATTCCATTTCGATAGATAAGAATGTTTTGTGTGTATGTGTGCGTGTATGTGTGTGTGTAGGGGAGATTGGTGTGTCGATTTAAGCTCCATGTCTCTAATCCGCACAGAATGATGTTTTATACGATTACATTGTAATTTAGTCCTTTAGTTTTGTGCAGTATATTTCTACTCCACAGAAGAGAATTCAACATTACTTTTCTGATTTCTCCAATTCTCTTCTTTAGATCTCTTTGATATGAAAGATCCGTACAAGTGATATATATCTCACAGGTAGGATAGTTCTTGTAAGATTTTTAAACAACATTGTTTTTAAAAGGCTTATATTTTGACATGATGAAATGAACAGGAAATTGGATGATGCAATTGTTTTGATACTATGGAAATCGCTGACTTAGAATTCTGGACTTTTCGTTCCGAGACATTACTTCTCACTCACAAATGCTTCCTAACATAGCGCCAATATTTCCTGTATTATAACTTAAATTTTAAGTTCCAAATATTAGTCTTTCTAAAAGTAAATTGTTTTCCCTCAGCCATGTAAATCAATTAATATTTTAAATAAGATTTTTCGAAGAATTAAAATGTCATATTTACGACACAAATAGACAGATATATATCACATTTTTATATAGTTTATTAACTACCCTATTGGTCCCTGCTGAAAATTATTAAAAATGTACTTTAGTTTCTTCTATAATTTTTTGATTTTGTTTTTAAATAAAATAATAAATTAATAAAATATATTTTTTGTAAATCAAAATCTTAGAATATACTTTTAATGACTTCTTACACAAAAGCGAAAAAAAAGAATTATTTTAATTAAATATTTGAAAATTACTATCTTTATTATCATTGTGAAGCAAAAGTCCAAAAATGTTTTTGCAATAATATTTAAAAACATTCTAAGATAGGGTAAAATTTAATTATTAAATTTCACTTTTATCACATATTTCCTTTAAAAAAAATACTTCCAATACATTTAAAATACTTCCTTCCAGGTCAAATTTTTAATTTTGGAGTAAAATTATTGAGCTATTTAGTTATTATAACGGTTAGATTACATTCACTTATTTCCTTCCATGTTACTTTGCAATTTTAAATATTCATGAAATGAGGAAAAGTTTGTTATAGTTAAATACACTATATAATCTAAAGTATGCAGACATTTCCTATTTAAGACGTTTCGTCGAATATCTAGAAATGTGCGTGGTGAATTCTTCTGGAGCTGCAGTAATATAAAAATCATGTTTGATCGCATATGCTCAGCAAATGTTTAGTCACGAGGGCAGTTAATGGACCAACAGCAAATTAAAAAAGAATATGTTTGCAATCTCTATCTCTATAAAAGAACAGATGTCTGTCTGCCTGCCCGCGGATTGCACCGTAATTATAACATCTAGGACTCTGAAATTTTTGTCATGTGTAGATGCTGTCACCGGAAAGTGTACCTCGCCGCCGGATTTTTAAATTTTAATTCAGATTTTAAAAAAAAATTAAAACTTGCATATGAAATTCTGAGTTTGAGGCTTTTTACAGCTTTCCGCTAAGTTCACGGCAACGAAGCAGCCAGCCAATGAGAGCAGCGGTTATTACGGGATATAGTGACAGCGAGCGACAGCATTTCCTGTTTGGCTAGCACGGAGCTTTTGTAGAAACAAATTGTAAAGTTTATTTTATATATTTATTTATTGCTCATTACTATCTGTTACGAATATAGATTCACGTAAGTTATTTTCAAATGTATTTCTTTGTATGCGTAGTCGCCCTCATATATTATGAGATATATATATATTGCAATTTATTGAAAGTTTTTATAGCGCTAGGCATATCATTTCAAAGCTGAGGCCTACTTCAGTGATGCGAAAATTTTGAGTATTTATTGCTAAAAGATGTTATGCTTTTTAGATTGCCGTAAGATGCATGTTTTATGAAGAGTTTCATATAATATTAAAACATTCAGTAAATAATAATTAAAGTCTATTTAAATTCGTGGGTGATTTTTTTATTTACTGAATGTTTTCACTAAATGTCACTAACTTTTTAAGTTATTTTTTATTGTTATTTACAATCTCGCTTCCTATTGCTGTTTTTGACTACATATGTAGTCATATTTTGTTTGTTTGTCATACATATTTTGTTTGTTTGTCATACATATTTTGTTTGTTTGTCATACATATTTTGTTTGTTTCATAATCGAATGATTTTCTTGAACTTTACTTCCTATAAAATGAAAACATTCAGTAAATTGCTGTGAGATGCATGTTTTATTAAGAATTTCATATAAAATTAAAACATTCACTAAATAATAATTAAAGTCTTTATTTAAATTCTTGGGTGATTTTTTTATTTACTGAATGTTTTCACTAAATTTTGGAGTAATTATTTATTGTTATTTAAAATCTTACTTCCTATCATTGTTTTTGACTACATTTTTAGTCAGTTTGTTTCTTTTAAGAACATTTTTAGTTGCCCAAGAACTGAATGATTTTTTTAAACTTTACTTTCTATAAAATGAAAACATTTAGTAAATAATTTTTAAATTGTTTTGACGAAAACTTACATCTTCCACAAAATTTTTGAATATTTATTTACTGTTATTTACAATCTTTCTTCCTATTACTGTTTTTGACTATCAAAACATTCAGCAAAGTGCAATATGTATGTTTTCATTAAGATTTCTTATCAAATATGGGAAAGTGGAGAGATCAGATTATTAAAAAAAAAGAACTGAATGGAAAATCCCAAATTTTTTTATTAATCCCATCGCTTTTGTACATTCTTTTAAACGTGTAATTTCTATGCCAGGCGTAAAGGCGCCTCTATCCCCAGATTAAAATAATAAAATAAAAGCCTATTGATAACCGAAGAATCTGAGCTACGATGTTTAAACTGCATTATGGGTAATTAAAGTTTTTCTATTAGAGTGCCGGTTAGATATTATGATGGGAAAAAGCGGGCTTCGCTCACTATCGTATCGGGGCATTAAATATAATTAAGAAACATTTGTAGTATTTTTCTGTGAATGGCGAGATGAGGGGGGAGGGGGCGATGACTTTTTATTAAATATCACATTTATTATACATCAACTTTGATCCACCACCAGGAGGCGCTTTGCTATCTCTGTTTCTATGGGCTGGATTACGATGGGGTATGGCTCTTTCCACTCAACATCAGGGGGCGCTTTCCTATCTCTGGTTCTATGGGCTGGATCACGACAGGGTACGGCTCATTCGACTCGACATAGATAGCCTTAAAATTTTCAGTTATGTTCGTATAGAACAGATTGTGCCCCCTGGCGATGGAAGGTGTAACTAAAGGATTTTGCAGCTAACTCTGGTTTTATGTGTCACATCACGACACGGTTTGGCTCATTTGACTCGACATGAATAGAGCTTACCGATTTTAATTCTGAGTTTCATCACCAGTTGGTTCTGTCCTACCTATGGTTCTATGAGCTGGATCACGACGGGATATGGCTCTTTCGATTCGACTTACAGTAACATATGGGAGTGTGCATGGCACCCAAAGTGTATGCTGTCTAAGGTTGTGGGGCCCACAACATTAGATTTGTTAAAAAAAAAAATCAACACTTATTTGAGGTACATTTAAGGTTGTTGGCACGGGCAACGCCGGGCGGGTAAGCTAGTTACTGTATAAAATAAAATACTCGAAAAGAGATGTAGCTTTAACAGATGACTCTCTGGATCATAAAAAAATATTATTTTCATTTTTCATATGTGTTAGAATAAAACGTATATTCTTAGAGACATAGTTTTTATTTAATTAAAATGAATTCGAGATTTTTTTTATTATTATTCTTTTTGCGAGGTGTTTAATCAAATGTAATACCGCATTTAGGAAACTTCATAGAGATTTGTATAAACAATGTACTGAAAATAAAATTTCGTGAAATCACACCACCTTTTTCCAACATTTCATTTGTAAGTACGTAACGGTACTTAAATACAACAGTACTTAAATACAATAATACGTTTAAATACTACTATTTCAAAATAAGCATTTTTGTGTTATTGAATGAAAAACATGCGATTAAATAAGGGAAAGATTAATAATTGGATATAGTGACAGTAAGAACGTTGTGAGTTATGCGAGAAATATTTTGCGAGATGCATGAAAAAACATTTGTAAATCGTAAAGAAGCAACTACAATTCTGGTTGATTTAATGGTTTCATCCATTCACGGTGTGTGAATTTCATTGTTTAATCATCATGCCATTTGATATATGGCATAGTAAAGGCCTATCATTTTTTGCTTCAAGGGACGTCAGAAACGTAGCTTGTAGTACTTATGAAAAATACTTGTAATAACAATGAAATACTATAAGAATTTAAAATTGAATGCTATTTGATTTCATTATACACATTTATGTTATTTTCAAGTGGGTGAAAAATAAATATTTCACTTCCTTATAGAAGAACAGCAAATTTATCCTTTGCGAAACATATTATGTAAAAACTTCAAGAAATAACGCCAATCTAATATTTAAATTCTTTGCCTTTATCATAATTTCATTATATTTTATTTTACCGACCAAAAGGATAAATATGTTTACACTGAATAATCACCACTGTATTCAAAGTAGCAGTAATTAGCTTTAGTTATAATAAGCGCAATAAGAATGCAATTCAATAATTTAACGTATTACAAGAAATAAATACTTTTTTTAAAAATAAACTGCTTTCAAGAATAATTTTCCATATATTAATCATTTATTTTAAAAAATGTTGTCTGAATATTTTCATTTTTTAAACATTAATGCTGCACTGGAGAGAATAATTTCATTAATGAGACGTAATAATTTACTAACACACGTAGTGTTTGTGTAATGTAATTAAATTTGTTTTTCTTATAGTTATTTTTTAGTTTTAAATATCTAATGAAAATAATACTTTGACGCAATGTATTATAACAAGAATATTCCACTCTACAGGGTTTCCAAAATGTTTAAGAGGAATTTTAATATTTTACCTTTTGTAGGCTATGTAAATTCAAAAGTGTTCGAAATAAAGTAACATTAAAAATATGTGAAAAAACTTCTTCTGTATCGATATATAAAATATTACATTTTTAAATTTTTATACAAATCCCTTGACACATTTGAGAGCTTAGAATGTTTGTATATTTATTCCAAGACTGTGTTTACAAAAATAACTGCATATCTATTTGTAGGAATAATGCAATTATGACAAATACAAAAAGCTGACTTCGAAGACATTTTTATATAATTTAAAAAGCTATTTCAACAAAGAAAATAGAGATCATTGACAGATTTATTATGCATGATTTAGATCAAATATACGTGTTAATCATTATTCTTTTTTTTTATTTTACGACTTTTACAAAAGACGTAATCCCATAATATTTCACTTATAAGTCTAATGATTTAGTATTTAGAGACAGGGAGCTAATTATCTTAACTACAATTTTAGGAATTACATAAATTAAGTTCACCTTTTTATCACTTTTTAAAAATTCACAATTGCTCTTGTCCTTATAGTTTTGACTGCATTTACTTAAAAAATATTTTACCGGGCCTCAACTGAAGTTTTCCAATATCCTTTATATCTTACGTAGGATATTCGATTTTACCGCAGATGAATCAGTGTCGCAAGTCAAATTAATTCAACCTATATATGTTGTCAATAGTTTCATTTGGGGAAATTAAATACTTACTAAATATGCTACACAAAATAATATAAAAAGTTCCAATAATTTAAAATGAGTTCAGATTTAAGAATTATGAAAACTAACAAAAGTAAATACATAACTTGATACAATAACTTCTTAAAACACATAAACTACACAAACACTGGTATGGAGATACCGTAGTGACTGCTTGATTTTCTTGCGCAAAGCTTTGTACTTTGGCATCCATTTCAACCAGTAGCACCTAAAGTGTATCATGTTAGAATATACGTCAGGATGCTCTATATCAGATTCGGCGAACCTGTGGCGCGTGTGCCTAAGGGGCACTCGATAGAATATTTTCAGCACTGCGTTGATCGAAGTTCCAAAACAAAATAGAATGAAAGAAAACAAAATCACGAATTTAAACAATCTGAGCATTTGTAATTTGTAATATTTTTTCTGAACTGTAGAAATTGAGACGAATATTATTGAATTCTAATGTATCCAATGTGTGCTCAATAATTTAGCTAAAATTCCAATGATGAAATTATACCTACTTTGTCTTAAATGTACCATTTTGACAAATTTCCTCCCTACCCATAGGAATAAAAAAAACACATCTTACCACAAATAAACATTACGCAAATCAAAATCAAGTATAACTCGTTACGAAAATCACATTCAATTTTCTATCATTAAGGATATAATGATAAAAAGATTCCGACAACGGATTCTGAATGAATGAACAATATTGAGGGAATATTCTTAAATCCAATTTATGTAACAAGAAGAGTAATTATTTTATGGTAATACGTTAATTCGCGCTTTTATATTGTATTTATTATAGTAAAGGTAAATTATCGCTCCGTCGAGCACATTGGTGCTAATTGGGCATGCAATATTTATTATTTGGCTACCATAAAAATGTTTAACATTAAACAATAAAGAACTCAAACATATTTTCTGTTAGTCTTCTTAAAGCTTATGAAATTATTTCAAAGAATGCTTACATTATTGTTTTTTATAGGATATGCATAAAGGTTAATCTTTTAGACCTTTTTAGCGAATGTATTTGCATTCTACTTTTGTTAAAAAAATTATTCTTATATTCGTTCGATTTTATAGAATCTACAGAAGTTTACAGATGTAATTTATGTGACTTTGCAATAAATAAATAAATTTAAATAAAAAATAATTATTTTCAAATTTATGGTTTACTTATTGGCTTAAAATGAGTTTTTCTTTAAATTGTTCAATATAAAAATTAATATTAAACTAATAGTTTGCTTAATAAAGCAAAAAAATAAGAATTTTGAATATAATAAATACTTTTTAACACGAGAGGAAAATTTTTTTTAAACTAATATTTTTAATTGTTGTTGTATTCAATGAAAGTAAGCTTTTATGCCGAAATTGAAAGAAATATATATAATAAACGATTATTTGACGTATCATTTTTACATTTTCCTATAAATTATAAAATGACAAATGCAACAAATCCTTGTTTAGATCAGCGATATACATTTTTAAAATGTTTATTAAGATAATGAAAAAAGTTTTTGTTTTGCAATCTAAAAGTAATATTTTTCCCACATTCATTTTATGTAGTGTGACAAATAATATTTTCTTCGTAATGTAATTTTCCTTTAAAAAATAAACATTTTATATTTATTGCTTTTTAACATTTATAATTGTTACAAAAGAGCTATTTTTCAGGTAATATAAATATGCCATTAACAATTCTTTTGATGTAATAAAACGCAAGGAAATTTTAAGCTTCTGGAGCTGTCCAGAAATGCATTCAAATAAGAAAACGATATGTAATCAAATTTAATGATTTCGTCAAATAATTGAATTGTGAAAGAGCTTTTAATTTTAACTGTAGCTATTTCAATAGTTACAATGATGAATAATTTACATGTAAGATCTTAACGGTAATACATTTTCACTTTCTCTCAGTCTGAGATGTAACTTCACTGTCCACACCGTTTTTAAATATATTAAGTATTATTGTAAATTAACTATTTACCAATAACACAAAACTAACATTACAAATGTACAGCACCGATTAATACCTTCATAATCATAAGTAATATTGCTAAACACAGATATAATACTTTATTAGGAAAACAAGCATTTATTAAACATGGCCTAACTGTAGCTATTTCAATAGTTACAATGATGAATAATTTACATGTAAGATCTTAACATTTTCACTTTCTCTCAGTCTGAGATGTAACTTCACTGTCCACACCGTTTTTAAATATATTAAGTATTATTGTAAATTAACTATTTACCAATAACACAAAACTAACATTACAAATGTACAGCACCGATTAATACCTTCATAATCATAAGTAATATTGCTAAACACAGATATAATACTTTATTAGGAAAACAAGCATTTATTAAACATGGCCTAACTGTAGCTATTTCAATAGTTACAATGATGAATAATTTACATGTAAGATCTTAACATTTTCACTTTCTCTCAGTCTGAGATGTAACTTCACTGTCCACACCGTTTTTAAATATATTAAGTATTATTGTAAATTAACTATTTACCAATAACACAAAACTAACATTACAAATGTACAGCACCGATTAATACCTTC
Organism: Maratus michaelseni; assembly: GCA_963931845.1. Taxonomy (NCBI): domain Eukaryota; kingdom Metazoa; phylum Arthropoda; class Arachnida; order Araneae; family Salticidae; genus Maratus; species Maratus michaelseni. The sequence goes on from OZ007592.1 coordinate 426,344,795, forward strand.
ATAATCATAAGTAATATTGCTAAACACAGATATAATACTTTATTAGGAAAACAAGCATTTATTAAACATAAAGAAACCTTCGCATCTAAGCTTTCGGAGGTTTTGCACGTTACTTTGCAACCAGCTAATGGGGAAATGAAATGTTCAATACCATGTGCTTGTGTAATGCTGCCTCTTTTTTCCTTTGAGAAAAGTATGAATATTCAAGATTTATTTTACAATTAAATACACTTGTTCTATTTGTCCCGTATCCCAGTAGTGACCGATCTATCCTAACACCCACATCTTTGTTTCAAACTACCACTCACATTTCCATTCTTTCTTCTATATCAAATCAAAATGAAATTATTATTACAACACATAGAGATTCAACAAAAATTGCTTATAAAGCCTAAAAGTGAACCATTGAAGAAGGTATAAGAAATCGCCATTTGTTTTGATTATAAAACAATAAATAAGTATATGTTAATGTCATAACGAAATTTCACTTCAACCATAACATATTAACTTATTCATCTACGAATCTACTATTCTGGTTTTAATGAACTAAGTGGCACATGCTCTAGTATTTTAATAGAATATTGGTTTGGGATTTGTTCTGTCTTGCACCATTAAATATTATGTGATTTAGCATGTATGTAACTTCAGGGGACATTCTTTATTATTTTGATAAATGTAATGTTGTAGCGGCCATCTTATAATGTCCGCTGGTGTGGTAGAGCACGAGGAAATAAGTACAACTGTTTTAAAACCAAAAACTGGTTTATTAACACAATTAGCAGGGGGTTTGAGCGAGCTCCACGAAATTTTCCTAAAAGATTAAATTAACTAAAGAGTTCCTGCTAACAACTTGTAGCTTTAACAAAACTGAAACAATATAATTAAACCTTAACCTTTTAAATATATAATCACTATCCAATACTCTTATCCTCCTGCTTTTACTGAACGCTGATACAGTCTTGAAAATCAATCTACAATAGCATAAAACTCCCGTATAAAAATACTAAGGACAATACTTAATCCTGAGACTCGATGCGAGTTCTCAAGGCTAAATCGAAATCTCAATCTAAGTCGCAATATTAAACTTCCCAGGCCAAGTCTACCCTAGCTCCCCTGAACTCTGAAAAAAAGACAAAATTCGCTGCTTATATACTTCAGTGTCGATCGACCAGCTCCAGAAAATTTGCATAATTGAAATTACACGGCGACTCACAATTTCAGGGATTCAGCTGTCCATCGAAAGTTAAAGAAAGATATAGAGCCTTTATAACTTGTACGCACATAGTCGGTTAATGGACAAAACGATCTCATTCCCACATTGCCTACTCACGGAGTAGTCAATACCTTACAACCCCTCGCGGAAATTGTGAAAGAAAAAGCGGTGGTTGAATGCAGACCATCGTATTTTTCTTTTAAAAATTTCGAGTCAAATTTTGAATCCAAATGTAAATTTTGTACTTTTAACCCATCACGCAAAAACTTTTCAGATCGACGACACTTTCATCATAACCTCCTGTAAATGTGCAGTATCATGCAGAAGAATCTCACAAAATTTTCCTCACAAAATTCACAGCTTGCCAAAAAAAAAATACGCAACTTTACCTTCAAAATTCCATGCAGTGCCGAAACAAATTGCAAAGTAGAACGTCCCTACAAAACTATCTGTCAAAGAAATAAAGTAGCTTCCCTAAAAATTCCCAAATTGCCAAAAACTCACATCCCCGAAATTCAATGTAGATGACTCGCTCAATTACAATGGTCACAAACTAACAGCTATCAGAGCTGTGAAAGTGAAACAATTCTCTTTTATAAAATATAAAGGTATAAATATACATTACAAATTTCTTCAAGACACAATTCTTCTTCTTGAGAACTAAAATATAAAAAAACTTTTATAAATAGATTATCTGCTTAAAGATGGTTTACTTCCTGGAACAAACTTCATTATCTACTTACATACAATTTTACTTCATAACTATGAAATACACTAACAATCCATATACTTAAAGCTAACCTGCTTTTTAGTTTTTCGTGCAAAAATGCCTTTTATAGGCATGCGCGAGCATTCAGCTAATCAGCTAGAGGCTTTTAGTATCTTCAGACGCGATATTTCAGCCAATGACGTGAAGGCTTTTTCCTCTCTCTAGAAGCGTATGTGGATTACTACGACTCCATTTGGTTGTTCGGTTGTTGAAACTTTATGGATTTCTTTTATTAAGGTATTTTTTCATTTTACTGTATTTATTTTCTTTTTAAGTCGTATGTATTTTATTACTTTGAATTTTTTATAACTAACCCTTTTTTTGAGAGAGAGAGAGAGATTTCGTGGCACGAAATTCCGCGAATCGTTTCCGATGTAAACAAGTGTAAAATTTCAGTTTTTTAAACTTTTAATATGTAATTCTGTGTGATATGATTAAATTCAGGTTTTCTCAGCGACGATCACAGTATTTTTACGAAAAATTTTTTGTATTAATCAAGCTTTTTTGGTTATTAAGCATAGCTAAACACGAAAGAAAACTTTGTTATTTTAAGATTTTGATGTGAATTATTTGCGTACATTTATAAGGCGAGTTTCACTGAATAATTCAAGAAAAAAAAATCTCATCATTATACATATTTAGTTACGCATTATTAATTATTTACTTGGCCTTTACTTTTAATATTTCAAACTTACAGCTGAATGTAACTATTAAAACATTTGAAATACTGTATTCGTAAAATGAAATTTCAGCTTAAACACTCGACAATTACTTTTACTTATGCATTATTAATTATTTACTTGGCCTTTACTTTTAATATTTCAAACTTACAGCTGAATGTAACTATTAAAACATTTGAAATACTGTATTCGTAAAATGAAATTAGCTTAAACACTCGACAATTACTTTTAGTTATGCATTATTAATTATTTACTTGGCCTTTACTTTTAATATTTCAAACTTACAGTTGAATGTAACTATTAAAACATTTGAAATACTGTATTCGTAAAATGAAATTTCAGCTTAAACACTCGACAATTACTTTTAGTTATGCATTATTAATTATTTACTTGGCCTTTACTTTTAATATTTCAAACTTACAGCTGAATGTAATTATTAAAACATTTGAAATACTGTATTCGTAAAATGAAATTTCAGCTTAAACACTCGACAATTACTTTTAGGTTAAATTAAGGTTTTTTCAGTGACGATCACAGTATTTTTACCAAATAATTAAAAGTACTACATGCATGCATCTATCTATCTATCTATCTATCTATATTAGAAATTGTGCAGGTTTCTAATCACTGTTTTGTTTACATATTTTAAACAAAAATTTCAATTTAATAATGCACTGAAAATTATAATGAATGCTTACAATTAAACACAACAACACAAAACAAAAAATTTCACAAAAACACATTATTTCCCCGATATGTTCCCACAACTAATCAATAAATTTCATGATATTTTATTGCGATTTTAAACCATGAACTTTAGTACTTTTCTGTTATACGGACACTATGCCAAAATGTATGTATGTATGTTTGGCGACAATGGTGTACGTATAACGGAAAAGTGCCTGAATTATTATTTTTATATATATATATACAAAATATGAACATAATTGGCGACACAGCAAGTTTTCTGGATTTCTCCCTGGCTCTCTAACCACATTGTTAACAAAACAAAAAAGTCACGAAAAACACATTATTTCCCCGATATTTTCCCACAACTAATCAATAAATTTCATGATATTTTATTGTGATTTTAAACCATGAACTTTAGTACTTTTCTGTTTTACGGACACTATGCCAAAATGTATGTATGTATGTATGTTTGGCGACAATGGTGTCCGTATAACGGAAAAGTGCCTGAATTATTATTTTTTTATATATATATAAAATATAAACATAATTGGCGACACATCAAGTTTTCTGGATGTGAAAGGCGGAGATGAATTTCATTCATTCAATGAACTTTTTAAAAGTTTCAAGTTTGGATTGAGTGCACATGAACATAGAAACCGATACCTATTTCTATGTTTATGATTGAGTTATTTGGATATCTTTTTGTATAGCACAGAAAATCATTTCTCCCGCTTTCGTAATATAGATAAATTCTGGTGTATTTTTTTTCTTCTTTTTATATCATTAGTACTTTTCTACTTTAAATTTTTTTAACCTAATAGTAATTGTCGCGTTTCTAAGCTGAAATTTCATTTTTCGAATGCAGTATTTCAAATGTTTTAATAATTACATTCAGCTGTAAGTTTGAAATATTTAAAATATTAACAGTAAAGGTCAAGTAAATAATTAATAATGCGTAACTAAATATGTATAATGATCAGAATGACATATTAAAATGTGTACAGAATGACATGAAAATTTTAAAAAACTGAAATTTTGCACTTGCAACTTAATTGTAAATTTCATTGTTTACATTGGAAACGATTTGTGGATTTTAAGAATTTGCGGAACTTCGTGTCACCAAATTACTAAATCTCTCTCTCTCACTCTCCAAAAAAAAAAAGGGTTAGTTTAAAAAAATTCAAAGTAGCAAAATACATACAACACAAAAATAAAATAAATACGGTAAAATGAAACAATTACTTTAATAATAGAAATCCATAAATTTTCAACAACGACATCAAACGAACGCGACAGATCGACGAACATTGCGTTTTTTAAGCGACTGATCGACGAACCTTGCGTTTTTTGGGGACATATCGACGAAGTTTGCGTTTATTCCACAATCGATCGACGAAATTTTTCTTTTTCCCTGACTGATCGACGAACTTTGCATTTATTCCGCAATCGATCGACGAAATTTGCTTTTTTCCGCAACTGATCGATGAACTTTGTGTTTTTTCCGCGACAGATCAACGAACTTTGCGTTTTTTCTGCGACAGATAGACGAACATTGCGTTTTTTAAGCAACTGATCGACGAACCTTGCGTTTTTTGGGGACAGATCGACGAACTTTGTGTTTATTCTGCAATCGATCGACGAAATTTGCTTTTTTCCCCCGACTGATCGACAAACTTAGCGTTTTTTCTGCGACAGATCGATGAACTTTGCGTCTTTTCCACGATCGATCGGTGAATCTCAATCAAGTAAAATCTGAAGTCAGAAATTTATTTAACAACCTAATTGTTAAGGGTCCCTAACACATTTAATGGAACTTGAAAAATACACTGCATATATAAAACTTAACATTCTTCCCTTTTTTATAATAAAAATAAACATTTTACATAATCATTCTCAGTTGACTTAATTTTTTCAATGGTATTTTGTCATGTCTGCATTAATGTAATTCTTTAAATAACACGTAAAATAATAGTGGGGTTTAAAATTTTTTTTTCTCCCTCCCAAACATTACAACTCCCCTCCATTTAAAAATGTTGGTAGGGAGACTCCCGTCCTTGGAAAAATTGAATTTCAAGCCCTGCCTATAATATGTTTGTGTGTATTGAGGTTTGTATAGATGTTTGTGTGTGTGCTGTTTTTAATAAAGACAGTTTCATTTTTCACACGAACCTTTCAAAAAATTCACATTCTTTGCGCAATCCTTTAACAAAATTCGCATTTTTTTTCGTGATTCTTTAATGAAATTCGCATTTTTTTCTGTATCTTTTTTTTGTCGAGATTCACAATTTTTTCAGCTATCCTATGATGTAATTCGTGTTTTTTTTTTCAGCGATAATTTGACGAAATTTGTGTTTTTTCTGCGATTTTTTTTTCACGAAATTTGCGTTATTTTCCACGATTCTTTTATGAAATTTGTGTTTTTCTGTGATCCTTAGACGAAATTTTCTTTTTTCGCAATGCTTTGATAATAATCACGTTTTCTCTGCTGCCTTTTGATAAGATTCATGAATTTTCAGCAATCCTTCGATGAAATTCGCGTTTTTTCAGCAATCTTTGAAAAAATTCGCATTTTTCTCGCGATACTTTAACGAAATGTGCGTTTTCCAGCGATTTTTTGATAAAATACATTTTATTCCGCAATTTTTAGACGAAATTTGGCAAGAAAGCGCTATCTTTTGGTGGAATTTCCTGTTTTGCGATTCTTTGACAAAATTTGCTCATCTTTTGCGTAAATCACGTTTTTCTGTGGCCTTTTAACAAAATTCACGTTTTACATGATCCTTTGATGAAATTAGTGTTTTTCCCGTGATCATTTGACGAAATCTAGGATTTTTTTTCCCGCGAAGATTGATTATATGTTTTTAGTCTGCAGGTGCCCTAAAAACTTTGTGACGCCAAACAAACAAAATTCATCCTAAAGAATTATTGTTTCGTTTCTGGAAATGAACGACTGTCAACTCATTGGCTGAATTATAAAGAGTGAAATGTGTAGGCACTGAGTATCATCTATACTATTAACAGAGTTTCCCCCAGGTTTAAAAAGGGGCAAGGTGCTGCTGGTGAGAAAAAGGGCACTTTTTTTATTCTTAAGGGCACTTTTTGGATTTTTGAGGGCACTTTTCAGAATCTTAAGGGCACTTTTTTAATTGTTAAAGCTTAAAGGTATTCTTTTGGTTTTTAAAGCCACTTTTGATATTTCAAAGTCAAAACACTCTTTTTAAGACAACATTGAGTCAGTTTTTATTATGAAACCAAATTTTTTAATGCAAAAAGGAGAAAGGGCACTTTTTTTACTGAGAGCAAGAAGGGTGCTAATTATTTTGCTGGAGGGGGCAAGAAGGGTGCTAATTATTTTGCTGGAGGGGGCAAGAAGGCTGCTAATTATTTTTATGAGGGGCAAGAAGGGTGCTATTTTGCAAACCAAAGGGCAGGCCGGGTGCAGCACCCTTCTGAAACTGTCTGGGGGAAACACTGCTATTAATGTCGGTAAACGTCTGTCTGTGTGTGTGTTGTTGTGTCTGGCGTCTGTAAGCACAAAACTCTGCATGCAGACGATGGACATAAGTGCTTTTGGTATAAAAAAATTCGGAAGGGGAGTTTTTAAAATTCACAACATTTTGCGGGAGAAGAGGGGTGCGAACGAATTTAAAAAATGAGTCCGCATCAATAATTATGGCGGCGGGGGGGAGTATGTTTTGCCCACACGGGGCGGAGACTTTTCTTTGCTGACACCACTCATATGATATATCGTTCGAAAGGCCTGTGACTGCCTTTTCATGTTATGCATCTGTGTGATCCATCCCCCCCCCGTCAATTGGGGCACTTTTCTAAATTTTGCACATACCACTCATGTTATATATCGTTAAAAAGGTCTGTGACCACTTAATCATATTATGCATCTCCGGTGTCCATCCCCCACTTTGCCCCCCCCCCAAGGGGGTACTTTTGTAAATTTTTCACAAACCCTTCATGTTACATATTGTTGGAAAGGTCTTTGACTGCTTATTCATGTTATGCATCTCCGGGGTCCATCCCGCCATTTCCCCCCTTTTAAGGGGGGCACTTTTCTAAATTTTGTTGACACCCCTCGTGTCATATATTGTTGGAAAGATCTGTGACCGCTTAATGATATTATGCATCTCCAATGTCCATCTCCCCAATTTGTCCCCCCCCCTCCCCCAAGGGGGTACTTTTCTAAATTTTGCAGACAACCCTCATGTCATATATCGTTGGAAAGGTCTGTGACTGCTTAATCATATGCATATCTCCAATGTCCATCTCCCCACTTTGCCCCTCCCCCAAGGAGGTACTTTTCTAAATTTTGCAGACAACCCTCATGTCATATATTGTTGAAAAGGTCTGTGACCGCTTAATCATATTATGCATCTTTAATGTCCATCTCCCCAATTGCCCCCCCCCAAGGGGTCAATTTTCTAAATTTTGTTGACACCCCTCATGTCATATATTGTTGGAAAGGTCTGTGACTGCTTAATCATATTATGCATCTCCAATGTCCATCTCCCCACTTTGCCCTCCCCCTCCCCCAAGGGGGTACTTTTCTAAATTTTGCAGACAACCCTCATGTCATATATCGTTGGAAAGGTCTGTGACTGCTTAATCATATGCATATCTCTGATGTCCATCTCCCCACTTTGCCCCCCCCCCAAAGAGGTACTTTTCTAAATTTTGCACACAACCCTCATGTTATATATCGTTGGAAAGGTCTGTGACCACTTAATCATATTATGCATGTACCGTGTCCATCCCCTACTTTACCCACCCACCAAGGGGGTACTTTTTTAAATTTTGCACACATCCCTCATGTTACATATCGTTTGAAAGGTCTTTGACTGCTTATTCATGTTATGCATCTCCTTGGTCCATCCTGCCATTTCCCCCTCCCCAAGGGGGCACTTACCATTTACTTGCACAACAGCGCTAAATGTGTCAAATGAAAGAAATTCCGCGAGTGCATGTGCCAGTGAAACTTAGCCAATTGCTGTTCTTCAACCTAGCTTTAGTTCAAAGTGGGTTTTTTATTTATTTGAATTATTCTGCAAAAGTTTCAAACATTTTAAAGCAGCTATGAATTTTATTTTTATGGTACTATCAAGTTTTTTGCCGTCAAATTTTGACGGGTTCTATCTAGTATTCATAATTAACAACAACAGAACTAATAAGTAACTTCATAACTAATGTATAACGAACAACACTTAAAACTTCATAACTAGTGCATAACCAACAACACTTTTAAAACTACATAACTTGCGAAAACCCAACATGCAACACTAAAGCGACAACGACCACGAACACGACCGAAGGGAGAAAGTTAGATTTGGTAAAAATGTTAGTAAAGTGAAATAGAACACGCGTGTCAAGGGCAACTCTTGACAGCAAAACACTTGCACGCCTATCCGCGGTGCGTGTAAAAAACCCATAATACTAAATTCATATTTCAAATTCAACATATAGAACAATCATACCCATAATATATACATAATTTATACATATAATATTCACAGAACACTTATAGAACAATTATACAAGCAATTTAACAATCTCTTGAACATGAAAGCAGTGAATCCCAAAAGATGTTCTCTGACATCATAACTTAAATTTTAGCAAAAAAATTTGGACAGAAGTTAAATGCACAACTTGTGAAGCCGAGACACAAAAATCCAAACAATGGTCAAAAGGTAACTATAAACAGTTCAGCTGCTTTGCACCGTCCAATGAACTTGTTGACATTAATAAAGTTACTTTATAATGAAATTAATAAAAATGGAACGTCGTCACCTGATTTTATAGTGAAGATGAACTGGAAGCTTGTAGGCTCATAGAGGAACTCTGTAGGCGTCCCCAAAAACCTTGGATGAAACTCCGTTCTGATTCAGACCGGTAAGGAGAGTCCACTGTTGGTTTTCTTGCTTGCAGCCGTGTATTGTATCCATGGCGACGTCCGTTGGGAGGAGCTCGTGTAGTTTCCACTCGACGACTTCTTGTAGGTTCCACTCGACGATGTCTCGGCGGGTTTACTGGAGTGTAGCTTCGATGATTGCTCGGCGGTTCTCTTCGATGACTTCTACGCGGGCTGACTGGATTGTCCCTTCGATGAAAGCTCGGCGAGTCCATTCGATAGTTACTAGGCAGGTCTCATTGATAGTTCGGCGTTTTCTTTCTTGGCGCTCCCGACACTGACGTTGAAATTAGCATTCGCTTTTTACCAATTCTTCGATATCGTTTCGTTGTTGGGGGAAGAGTGTCCGTGCTTCATTTTTTTTGCATTACCGCGGCACTGATGATGTGATGACGGCTGAGGTGCATGGCTATTAGATTGGTGGAAATCTATTGATCGATTGCTTTGCCGTTCTCTCTTAGCAGGACTGTCTGTCGAAGACTTTGATAACTGTCTCTTTTGTTGCGGTCGATGTGACGTAGGCGGATTCTGCATGACTTTTTTGTTTGGAGGATTAGAACTACCCGTTGAAATTGTATGAGGATGCTGTCTCTTTCCGTATTTATGGATCACTTTCGGCAGCGTTTGTTCATCTACTTGGTTAACCTTGTCTCGTTTGACTTGAGGAAATTTCTGCTTCATTTTCGTGCGTATGTCGTCACTATTCTCATTAGAAGAGTTCCTTGCAGAAGAAGATTGAATTATGTCAGAAGAATTAGAGGCGTTTGATGGAGGCATAAGGGACTCACCGTCGGACGTATGAGAACCATTTGAGCTCGTGTCCCTAAATTTATAAATTCTAACCTGATCCAAGTTTACCGTGGTATGACAACCGTCCAAATTAATAACCAAATTATTACCTCTGACTTCCAATACTTTGTACGGTCCCTCAAACTTCGGTCCAAACTTAGCGACTCGTTTTTGCCGACTAGAACTCAACCAATGTTTTTCTAACAACACAAAATCACCAACTTTAATTTCCAACTCCCTCCGACGCATATTATAATACAAAGCTTGCTGTTTCTGAGCCTTTCACATTTTTACCTGTGCTTCCTTAACCAATTTATCGATGTCCTGAATCATATATTCATTTTCATTTCCCGAAATTTTAATCAATTGTTGAAAAGGAGTAATGATTTTCCGCCCCAAAAACAACTCTGCAGGGGTTTTTCCAGTGGATTCGTGAACTGCCGTACGCAAAGTATAGGCAAAATGCTGCAAGAATTGATCCCAGTTTGAATGATGAGTGCCAATAAAGGAAGAAATCATTTGAATGAGGGTTCTATTGACCCTCTCAGCCATATTGGACTGTGGCCGGTATGGAACTTTAAAAGAATGAGATATCTCCAGCTGTGTGCACAATTCCTTAAAAATTTCGGATATAAAACAGGGACCGTGATCACTAATTACCTGGGATTGTGCACCATATTTCGAAATAAAACAGTTAAATAAAGCGTTAGCTACAAGTTTTCCAGAAGCTTTTCTGAGGGGGACAAACTCAACCCATTTACTAAAATAATCTACAATTACTAATACAAATCTATATCTATTTCCGGTTAAGGGATAAGGACCAATTAAATCAACTCCGATACATTGTAGGGGAAAGGACTTTTTAATTGAAATTAGTTTGCCAGCTGGTCTTATATTTTTGTAATTATATTTTTGGCATGTGTCGCAGCTGGAGACATAGGTGCGCACTGCTTCCCGCATTTTAGGGAAGTAGCAGGAGTCACATAATCTAGCGTATGTTTTCCTGACACCTAGGTGACCTGCTAAAGGATTGTCATGGAATTCGTGCAAGATGGCCTTACGAAGAGAAGTTGGAATATAAACTCTTAATTCACCACGAGAATTTACAGTTTTTGAATAAAACAGAAGACCATCGATAATTTTGAAATTCCGGGACCAATTTTGGAACATATGCGCGTCCGCGCTTTGTACCATGCCAGCATCTATTAAATATCTATACAACTGACCAAATTCCTCATCCTTTTTCTGTTCCTCTACAAGTTGCTCTCTCGATTTCAAAACCAACGACGACAAAACACAAACCTTAACCTCCTCAGCTATTTCAACATCCTCCTGGGGATTCCTCGATAAAGCATCTGCTACTGCGTTTTCCTTTCCTGCCCGATGTTCAATTTCAATATTAAACTCAGCTAACTTTAGACACCATCGCACCATTCTCGAAGATAAACCTTTACCGTGCGTTAACTTTGTTAAAGCAGAGTGATCCGGGACAACTTTGACCGGGATATCACAGAATAAACATCTAAATTTGTTCAAAGTCCAAATTACAGCAAGACATTCGCGTTCGGTAATTGAATAGTTACGCTCCGCTGTATGTAAAATTCGGGACGCAAAAGCTATGGAGCGACCTTTCTGAGCTAACATCGCACCAATTCCGACTGCGCTAGCGTCACAGTATAATTCAAATTGGGAAGAGTAATCGGGATGAGACAAAACCGGTGAAGAAATTAGAGCATTTTTTAAATGTTCAAAAGCGCTTTGCGCCGCTTTCGACCAAACAAATTTCACCCTTTTGCGCTTTAAAGCATATAGAGGTTCGCAAATCTCTGAAAAATGCGGTATGAACTTTTGGAACCACGCTACCATACCCAAAAATGTTGCTACCTGTTTCGCATTCTTCGGAGGTTCCATTGTTGCAATCGCATCCGTCTTTTGTTTGTCATTTTGTATTCCCTCTTGTGTTATTCGAACGCCGAGATATTTCATTTCTTTTCGGATAAATTTGCACTTTTCTAATTTAACTGTGAGACCCGCGTTTCTAAGCAATGTGAAAACTTTACGTAATAAATTTATATGTTCCTCAAATGTTTCAGACATGATTATAATATCGTCGAGGTATACCAGAACTCCGAAACCAAGAAGAGGTTTCAAAATGGTATCCATCGCCTTCTGAAATGTGGCTGGCGCCCCCGATAATCCAAAACTCATTCGCTTAAATGCAAAACACCCACTATTTGTTATGAACGCTGTTTTAGGTATATCTTCCGGCTTCATGCCTATTTGGAAGTAACCGGACGTTAAATCAAGTGTCGACATGAATTTGGTACTTTGAATATTAGCTAAAATGTCAGGTATAACAGGAATTGGATATTGCGGATATTGGGTGATCGAATTTAATTTCCGGTAATCTATCGCGAATCGCCACGCCTCAGGATCTTCAATGCTTTTCCCATTGTTTTTTCGACACAATACTACTGGTGATGCATATGGAGACTCGATAGGCATAACAATATCGTCGCGGAGCATTTTCTCAATGTGATAGTTAATGATTTGTTGTTTAATTTTATCATAACGATATGGTTTGCTTGCCATTGGTGCATGTGAACCGGTATTAATTTCATGCCATGAAACGTGTGTTAGTCCAGGTTTATCTGAAAATACTTCTCGAAAATCATCTAAAAATTTATTGAATTTACTTATCTTCCCCTTTGTTAACCCAGATTCCTACAAATCAATTGAGAGTGATGAAGACTCGTTTGAACAAGTTTTCTCATCATTATTTACTTCTAACGTACGTGTAAAGAAATCTAAGCTCATCCCTCTATCCCTCATAAAGTCAACTCCAATAATACAATGTGCCTTCAATCCATCTAATACCAAAAATTGCCACCGCGCTTTAACAGACCGTATTTCTACCTCCAAATCTACCAAACATTTTATACTACATTTTATTCCTTGCGCCGACTGAACCACTAAATTAACATGTTGCAACCTTTTATATGAAAAATATTTCTTATACACCTCAAATGATATAAAACTCTTGTCCACACCCGTATCCAGAACACTTTTTAACACTATACCACTCAAAACTATTAGCAACTCAGGTAATTCCACTGGGTTAACTACTATTGTGTTTAAATCAATCACAGAAGGCTTTGAAGAATTAACCCGTGACTGCTGACCTTCCGCACAACAGCCACCTACCAGTTTAACCCCTGCTGACGATTTTTACTACCAAAAGACTGTCTCTCTTTTCGCTGAACGACCTTTTCTTCCACCATCAACTGTCTAACCCTGGATGAACTAGTCTGCCTCTGATTAACATCACTCCTCCTATCCAAACCATTTCTATTTCGACCATTCACCCCCTCATTTCTTCTTGACTCGTTATTATAATTCTCACCATAATTTCTGAATCCACCATTACCGCTTTGCAAATTCTGCCTCTCCCCATAATTAACTGGACCACGAACATTACGACCATTATAACCATTATTCCTAAACCTATCCCCCTCATTGAATTCTTGCGTGGTTCTCAGTCTTTGGTGATCCGCCTCATGTCGTGCTTCATATTTGATTAAGAGTTGATAAAGTTCAGCTGTATTCGCTGGGGCACGCAGTTCAATATAGTCCTGGATTGATACTGAGAAAAGAGGAAGCAGAATATCCATCAGCTTCGTATGGTTTAAATCCAGAGCCAATTTATTTTTAACCTCTAATTTCCGCAAAAAGAAAGCTGATGCTTTTTCATGAACAGATTGTCTTTTGCAGTAGAATTCCCGCCTGAGTGCAGTAGTATTACTTTTATTTAAAAAAAGCTTTTGTTAACTCTACACACGTGTGTTCGAATCTTTTCGAATCATCCGTGACTAAAAATCTTCCAATGTTTTCGAGCCAATGCAGGGCTTCATCTCTGAGGGAGCACTTTAAAACTAAATATTTATTTTTCTCCGGTATATTGTTAAATATCATATAATCATTTAGGTCGGTTAGGAATTTCTTAACATCCTAGTTTCCGGCAAAATCTACTCTGGGGACTATCTCTCGTGGATGTGGGCCATCGTCTAACCCGTGAAGTTGGGCGCCATTTGTAGCGGCCATCTTATAATGTCCGCTGGTGTGGTAGAGCACAAGGAAATAAGTACAACTGTTTTAAAACCAAAAACTGGTTTATTAACACAATTAGCAGGGGGTTTGAGCGAGCTCCACGAAATTTTCCTAAAAGTTTAAATTAACTAAAGAGTTCCTGCTAACAACTTGTAGCTTTAACAAAACTGAAACAATATAATTAAACCTTAACCTTTTAAATATATAATCACGATCCAATACTCTTATCCTCCAGCTTTTACTGAACGCTGATACAGTCTTGAAAATCAATCTACAATAGCATAAAACTCCCGTATAAAAATACTAAGGACAATTCTTAATCCTGAGACTCGATGCGAGTTCTCAAGGCTAAATCGAAATCTCAATCTCAATCTAAGTCGCAATATTAAACTTCCCAGGCCAAGTCTACTCTAGCTCCCCTGAGCTCTGAACTCAAGTCAAAATTCGCTGCTTATATACTTCAGTGTCGATCGACCAGCTCCAGAAAATTTGCATAATTGAAATTACACGGCGAGTAACAATTTCAGGGATTCAGCTGTCCATCGAAAGTTAAAGAAAGATACAGAGCCTTTAGAACTTGTACGCACATAGTCGTTTAATGGACAAAACGATCTCATTCACACATTGCCTACTCACGGAGTAGTCAATACCTTACAATGTTGTACATAACATGCGGTGAGATTTTAATATATAAAATTAATAAACCGCAATCGACCGATAACAAATTCTATACTATCATTCCTATAACAATAACTTTCTTTTGCATTTGAAAATTACATAAAATGTTTCCTTAATATATTCGTTTTCTTTTCATATATTTTTAACCAAGCACCATTTAAATACAAACACGTAAATCATTTAATCCAAATAATCCAAAATAGCGAAAAGAATACGATTTTTTTTAATTAAAAATTACAGGATGAATATTTTTCCATTGCAACTCAATCTTTTAATTTATTGTCAAGTATGAATTCAGTAGCATTATAACTGTTTTATGTTAAATTAAATAATGTTCAATTTACATGTTGAAATATTACTGGAGAAGAGTTTGTCAATATGTAATGTAAAGCTTTGAAGTTTGTATGAAATCGCGTTATATTTGTAATAACATCACTTAAAATAAAATAAAATATTTAAATATTCAGCTACTATTAATTACGGAGTAAATCAATCTACTGCTCTAAGGTAACATTCATATTTTCCTTCCTTTGTTTAGTATCAAATCACTCAGCTAAAATGTCAATACAATAATTCCTGTAATAACGATTATATAACTAAAACCGATTAAAATTCTGAAAACTAAATCATTAAGTAAATACTAAATAAAACAATGTTTATTCTGATTAATAGAAAATAAATAACTACGACTTAAAATCATAGCGAAATTTCTTTTATGCCGTTACTGAGTTATTTAGATTCAAAATGTATTTTAGTTTTAAAAGAATTGTAGCCTCCATGTACATGACAAGCTTGTTGTTATTCTTATTGAAATTTATTTTTACTTGCTGTTATTGTAACAAAAATTAATAATTTATGGAATTGTAAAAATAAATTTTTTGTTTGGTAAATTTACAAAAACTGCTCTTCTTATTTTTTTAATACTATGCAAGTTATAACATACTTCAGTTAAAATTACTATATTTATTTTGTGATGTGAAGTAAAACGAATTACGAATTATTGAGTGCTTAATAGTAACACTAATTTTCTGAACTAAAATTTTTAGCTACATTTCAATCTGTAGCTCGATTACATATCCTTACATTTTTTCTGAAGAGAATACAGATCCCTTTATTTACATACTATGAAACATAAATCTATAACTAAATGACCATACTTTTAAACAATAACATTAATAGATAGAATACGAGAATAAATAAGAAATAAATTTATTTTTGTGTCTATGAAATATGCGAATATATATATATATATTTCGACTAGATTTATATCTATATATTTAAAACGCTAAGCGATTTCTTTCGACAATCCGTGAGAACAAACTACTGCATCAAATTACATCATTCTTTTTTTAAATGAAAGATGTTTGGACACAGATTTGTTATCGTGCATTCGTTTGTTCGAAAATTTAATTAATTAACCGTAATTTTCAATTAAACTTTTACGTCTGCTAATGACGTCATAATCGGATAACGCCTACTGTTCCGAAGCACAGAGTTTATTTTCTAAACTTTGTGGTTGAATAAAAGAGAAATAATAAATATTAAAAGCACGCGGTTTTAAGGCCGAATTTGTTAATTTGGAAGTTAAATTTCGGTAAAAATACTTATCCGCGTGTTTTATAAGCGAATAAAAATTCATATTTATTGTGACGTCACGGGAATATTGTCCATTGGGTTTATTTTATCATTATGCATTATAACTTTGTTGATGCCATTTTTTCATTACAATTAAATACAAAATATATTTATATTTGTGTGCATGGTGTTTAAGCATTAATGTAAGGTATATGAAGTACGTGTGAAAAGTTTGCGCCGGTTAAAATGGCGTTATGCTTAGCTTGAAGTGCATTTTAACATTGATAAAACTAAAGAGAAAAATATATATGATTGTGTTAACATGACATAATTTTACTGATTTTTGCATTCATAATTATAAAGATTAGAATTGGAGCCGTCATTGATTTCTTCATCTTGATTGCATACCTTGATTACATGTTACCAATTGCTTTTTTTTTTTAAATTATAAGATAGAAGATTTCTTTTTTAATAAAAAAAAATCACAAAAGTAAAGGATTTCAGGAAATTTAAAGTTATTAAAAATAGTGTTATGGTAGAAAAAATCTTGAAATAATTATTGTATTTTTAGCTAGAATAAACAATGTAAGACTAATAATTCATAGGAATTATTTAGGTAGATTTATTATAAGTTCATTTAACAGTTCCTTATTAGCGCAAAGTCCTATTTCTTTCACTGTGAATTTCTCTTTCGATGTCAAAAAATGTTTTTCCACTTTTGGACGCCAGCCAAAATACAGTGGCAATTTTTAGAAATGTACAACAGTTGTGACAACAAACGCGCTATCGCTTTAGCTTTCATCGCGCTTACATCACTTCGAAATACTACAAATTTCTATTTTTTACTACATTTTACAATTTCAATTCTTACATCATCAATTAGAAAAAAAATTAGCTTTCGATTGAAATTTATTTGTAAACTGCCGATTAATTTAACGACTTTTTAAATAATTTTCAAGCATGAAATTTTTTCAATTCTATCTTATCAATGACCACCAGTTTACTTCAATAATGTAAAATAGCCCCTGGGAAAGTTGCCACAATTGAAAATAGATTTCCCTAACCATCATAAAAAGTGAATAAAAAAAAAAAGTGATAAATCATAAGATCAGATTATCCATAAGATAGAACATTTTGGCGCTAAACAAAAATCTGTAAGGGGAAAAAAAAAAAAAGACTATTTTTAGTTTATGTTGAACATAAAATTGATATGTTGAATTCGTTGATGAATATGTTCCATCAAATATCAGGATATGCTAGGAATTGCATTTTTTTATTTTTTTTACATTTGCCAACTGTATAAGAGGAAAAATATCCCCGACTGTGATGGAAAAGGGATAATCATCCTGATTATGTCAAGGAACAGAAGAAACCATACAAATAAATTACACTTGAAAACATTAAAAATCTCCCTCATCTGCAGATAGATTTATTACTGTAAAAAACTTCTTAATCTTTGCATAATAATTGATTAGCTTAAAACAATGGATGCGTTTTAAAAAATATGGATTTGAAACGAACAATGGTTAAAGAAGACATTTTAAAACTTTTAATTAATCATTTTAAAACTTTTTTAACGTCGAATTTCGAGGGTGCTTTTGGGCAGATGCAATGCACATGCGCATAGGAGCTCATTCGGTTGCATTATCACAGGGAGGGGGAGATGTGTGCTTTATTTACTATGTTCTGTTATTTACTGAATATGATATGAACGTAGGAATAACACATGGGCTGATAAGTTCACGGTCTGGCACACAGATGGCGTTGCAATCGCCGAACCGATGTTCTTTTTAGTAAATACTAACCTTTAAAAGGTAGTAGAAAAATGCCATGACGATTCGCCGTGTGGATAAAACGTTAGAGTGGTTTTAGTTGAACGACTTTGTTGATAAACAAAAAAATGGATAACAAGAATTTCAAGAATTGTTATTTGATGGGGAAAAAATACCGTTCAAACAAAAGCTTGGCTAGATAAGCGTTATCTGGACACTGCACCAGGTAAATCAACCATTATTGACTGGTATGCTGAATTTAAACGTGGTCGTACGGACATCAGTGATGCACCACGCAAAAGAGGTGGTTAGTCCGGAAAACATAAAAAAAGTCCACAAAATCGTTTTGGGGAACCGTAAAGTGAACTTGCAGGAGATAGCTCAGACTCTGAAGATATCCAAGGAACGTGTAGGTTTTATTTTAAATGAACATTTGTCTATGAAAAAGCTGTTGTCAACGTGGCTGCCGCGCGTGTTGACTTTTGACCAAAAACAACAACGAGTTCTGAGCACTGTTTGGAGCTTTTTCGTTATAAAATTATGTTATTTATTATTAAATTATTATTATTAATCATTTATTAAATTATTATTATAAAATTATTATTATTAAATTATTTTTAAAATTATTATTATTAAATTATTATTATTAAATTATTATTTTTAAATTATTATTATTATTATTATTAAATTATTATTATTTATTATTAAAGTTATGTTATTTATTAAAGTTATAAAGTTATAAAGCTTTGTTAAAAAGTTGTGTTTTCTTTATTAGACCGGGAACTTATCAGCCCATGTGTTATACTATTTGTATATACTTCATAGGTCCATGAATTTTTTTTCTTGCCGTGGGGAATATGGTGGTAATGTCAAACTGATTTGCATTACACAGTTATTTACGGATTGTTTGTTTGGAGTTTGCATAGGAAATAGTACTGTATTTGACTGGGGAAAAAAAATTTAATAAAATATTTGAAAGACTGTTTTATACGCACACCTTCATAAATAATAAAGAAGCTTATTTTACTGATATTGTTATAGTATTTTTTGCGTCAAGTTTTGACGGGTTCCATCTAGTTTAAATAAAATAGTTAGTAAAATTCATAGAAAAAATTGATTTTAAATCATTTATGTTTTTAAAAACAAAGCTAAGGCTTTCAGTATTTAAAAAATAGAGAATTTGGGAGTTATTGATTGTCCCAGTTCTAGAAAACTTTAAAGCATTTTTTTTTCTTTTTTAAGTACATCTATAAAATGTATTGTATTTCTCTAGTTGTTGTACTATCCCGTTTCTGATGGAATGACCAAATTAAGTTATCTAGTGGTCGGAGTATCATAGTTGAGAATTTTTCCAACAGAGCGAAAGTATGCCGGGACCAGGACTCGAACCTGGGTACTTTGGTTTGCCGCACCAACGTTCTCCCTACTGAGCTATCCCGAAGATATACTGGGCTGGCATATGTCACTCTTATTTGTTGGACAAGGCTGCGAACTGCAGCGCTAATATCATTCATCCGAGCTATAAATATAGCATTTACCCTGTGTCAATTATATAACAAATTGCATTTGAAAGTCGGTTTTTATTCCTCTATAACGGTGTAAAAATTAAAAATGTGCGATGTGGAGAAATTTTAAAAATTGCATAAGCAACTATCGCAAAACCAAAATTTCACCGTCAAATGTTGCCATTCTCAAAATGACGTCAGCCTTACGCACGGACATGTTTGTCCTTTATAGTATAGATTGTTTCATATTATATAGTACTGAGGTTAATTGATAATACGCCAGTTGGGGTATTTTAGAATAGTGTTTCAACCATTTATTATTATTCGCATTTACGTTCAATCAAAGGATTGTTTCTATCGCAAGTATAACGATAACGTTCATTTTAATGTTCAGTAGATAAACATATATAAAATTATTACATGTGTCTGTATACTTATATATTATGCACTTAACGATGGCTATTGTCAAGCGCAAAGTAGTACCATGTCCCTTAACAACATATTGACATTCGTGATAATTAGCCAAATTTTTAAAAAATTACAATTTGACAAGAAAAGAACACATGCTCAAATCAGCCATTTTTAGATCCACGGGAAATTTATAATGGGACAATTACAAAAAGACAGTAAAAAAAGCCCAATTAAAATGCGATAAACTATTCAAAAGTGCATATTTTTGTTAGCCCGGAACAATGGATAAATCGCCAAATATTATAGCCATTGCCATCATTCGTATTGCATTTATTCCATTAATAAAACACACACACGCACATATCTCACTCATTTAATTTAAAAACAAAAGGATGAAATACCATAAACAAAAACATCTGATTTTACCATCAAAGGATTTTTTTCTATTTTACGCACGCAATATTAAACGCTACTACTGGAAACATTTACACCCTTCTAACATAAAAAGACTTTCAAAATTTAGGTGTAGATATACATAAGAAAGTATTTAAACGTTTCGTAAACCTCCTTTGTTGTAAGTCATTTAAAAATATTTTCACCATGGACAAGCAAGACATAAAGGATATCAAGTGTCCATTTTGAGCATAGAGTTACTTGATAGAGGCAAACTGGATTGACACATAGTTTGTTTATGGGGAAACTACGCTATTCTCCAATTACACACTATTCTAAATTTGTATTTTATAATTTCAAACTGTTAAATCTTTGAATAGTGGAACAATTTTAGAGAGATTATTTTCTTTAAAGCTCTTTTTTCGTATGTGTATATAATCCTACAACTCATGTCGATGCATGACTCAATAATCTTTAATAGCTCATTACAATTCATGGTTCTCTTAATCTATGAAATATGATATCACTAGGACTTCCCTCAAAGGGATTAGTCTGAGTGATATTGCTGAGAACATAGGGTTAACAATTACAATATAAAGAAAAAGAGCAAATTAAATGATATAATTACAAAATATCATATATAAATGCATATACACTGTTAAAAAAATAGAAAAGATGTACCGTTTATCAGATGTGTTGTCATAATTTTTTTTTAACATGTGGCAAAGAATCTCATTTTCTTAAGCGCGAATTGCGCAAAACTTGAAAAAAAAAAATAAAAAAATAAAAAAAACGCCGGATTTTTTAAAACGCCAAGATTTTAAAAGTTACGCAATTGGATTTGCAGCCAATAGATTATTCTATCAAGCGTGGCTTAACGCAAATTTAATTTCATTGTTGCACCTTTTTTTGTGTGTGAATTTAAAATTTTTCTTCCTTGATTATATATATCTATTATTTTTATAACTGTTTATAGAAACTCTTACACTTCAAACCACATTGATAGCATGCTTTGCTACAAACCAGATTGCAAAACTATAGTGTAAATTACTATTAAAGTAAACAAAAAATCTTTCGATGACTTCTGTAAAATACCTTTTACATTAAATCTCCATATCGGCAAAATTGAAAAATTACATATATTTCAAAGTTTAGCTTAACAGATACTTCTTGATTATTCTCTAGGAGGTTCTGCCCCCTGCGCCTTTACTGCGCCAATCCACCTGTCTGTTTTGCCTGTCTGTCTTTCTCTCCACAATCTGTCTGTTTCCCTATCCGTTCTTTTGCCCGTCTCTCTAACCGATTGTCTATCTCTCTACACGTCTCGCTACCTGTCTCTATATTTCTCTACCGGTCTCGCTACCCGCCAATCTATTTCTCTAACCGTCTGTCTATCCGTCTAACTACTTGTATGCTTAGCCGTGTCTCTATCCACTTCGCTATCCATTTCTCTATCTGTCTCACAACTTGTCTATCTGCCTCTCTACCTGTCTGGCTATACGCCTCTCTACGCATCTTCTTACCGATATCCGTACCCATCGACTGTCGCTCTACTCGTCTGTATACCCGTCTCACTATCCGTCTGTTTTTGTACCCGACTCGCTACCAATCTCATTACCCGTCAGTCAACTCATCTCTGTAATCATCTCTCTACTCGTCTCTTTATCTACCACGCGACGCGTCTCGCAACCTTTCTCGCTACATTCCTGTCTACCGGTGTCGCTACCCGTCTCGTGACCCATCTCGCTAACCCTTTGTCAACCCTCTTTTTACCTTTCTGTCTAGCCATCTGTCTATTCGTTTCGCTACCCGTCAGCCTACCTATGTCTCTACTCGTCTCTCTACCCGTCTGTCTACCTGTTTGTTTACTCGTCTTTCTACCTCTCGCCACCTCTTCCTAATATTTAGACAATTCATTTATTGTACACAAGTCGTTTATCAGTTATTAAATGCAAACAGAACTAATTTATCTAATAAGTGTAATCAGATGCAATTTTTTTTTAAATACATACATAAACCTGAATAATAATTCATCAGTTTTGTGTTCATAGTTGTTTATATCATTTGACAGTAAATCTCAACTTCTTAAACCTGAATTGTCTCAAGCTTTTTAAAAAAACCACAAGGTCTGTATAACTGCAAAGTACCCTGAAGGCTATATTAGCTACAGGTTATTAAGTTAAGTGAAAGTTCCGTTATCGCGTTTGCAGCCAATTGCTTATGTCAGAAAGCGTGGCTTAACGCCATTTTAAATTCATTACTGTAAATTCCTTTTTTTCCTTTTTTTTGGGGGGGGGGGTAGGGGGGGAGGGTTTCAAATATATTAATTTAAATTAAAACTTTTGCCTCCATGCCATTAGTGTTGTTTGTATTATTAACTAATACCTTGTAGACCGAGCTTCATTTGAAACAAATGTAAAAGACTTCTTCTACAGTTTTTTTATGAGAAACTTTCGTAATTGGGCCCAAAGCCAATCGGAGCATTTAATATCATTATTGTAACTCTTATAGAGTTAAAACAATACTAGATGGAACCCGTCAAAATATGACGGAAAAAAATACTATAACAATATCAGTAAAATAAGCTTCTTTATTATATTTAAAAAGGGGTGCGTATGAAATAGCCTTTCAAATATTTTATTTTTAAAGTTTTTTTCCCCAGTCAAATACAGTACTATTTCCGATGCAAACTCCCAACAAACAATCCGTAAACAACTGTGTAATGCAAATCAGTTTGACATTGTCGCCATACTCCCCACGGCTAGAAAAAAATTTCATGGACCTATGAAGTATATACAAATAGTATATCCCTACGGTCATATCATATTCAGTAAATAAAAGAACATAGTAAATAAAGAACACATCTCCCCCCCACACACACCTGTGATAATGCAACCGAATGAGCTCCTATGCGCATGTGCATTGCATCTGCCCAAAAGCACCGTCGAAATTTGACCTTAAAAAAGTTTTAAAATGTTTAAATTAAAAGTTTTAAAATGTCCTCTTTAATCATTGTTCGTTTCAAATCCATATCTTCTAAAACGCATTCATTGTTTTAAGCTAATCAGTTTTTATGTAAAGATGAAGAATTTGTTTACAGTAATAAATCAGTCGGCGGATGAGGGAGATTTTTAATGTTTTCAAGTGTAATTTATTTGTATTTTTTCTTCGGTTCTTTTACATAATCAGGATGATTATCCCTTTTTCATCACAGTCGAGGATATTTTTCCTCTTACACAGTTGGCAAATGTAATAAAATATAAAAATACAAATCCTAGCATATTCTGATATCTGATGGAACATATACATCAACGAATTCAACATATCAATTTTATGTTCATAAACTAAAATAGTTTTTTTTTTTTTTTTTTTTTTTTTTTGCGCTAAAATGCTCTATCTTATGGATAATCTTGATCTTATGATTGATAACTGTTTTTATTATTATTATTATTCACTTTTTATGATGGTTTGGAAATTCTATTTTCAATTGTGGCAACTTTCCCAGGGGCTATTTTACATTACTGAAGCAAACTGGTGGTCATTGATAAGATAGAATTGAAATACTTTTCATGGTTGATAATTATTTAAAAAATCGTTAAATTAAGCGGCAGTTTTCAAATAAATTTCAATCGAAATCTAATTTTTTTTCTAATTGATGATGTAAGAATTGAAATTGTAAAATGTTGCAAAATGTAGTAAAAAAAAGAATTTTGGAGTATTTAGAAGTGATGTAACCGCGATAAAAGCTAAAGCGATAGCGCCGTTTGTTGTCACAACCGTTGTACATTTCTAAAAATTGCCACTGTATTATGGCTGGCGTCCAAAAGTTGAAAACCGTTTTTTTGACACCGAAAGAGAAATTCACAGGGAAAGAAATATGCGCTAATAAGGAACTGTTAAATGAACATATAATAAAATTACCAAAATAATTCCTATGAAATATTAGTCTTACATTGTTTATTCTAGCTAAAAATACAATCATTATTTCAAGATTTTTTTTCTACCATAACACTATTTTTAATAATTTTAAATTTCCTGAAATCCTTTACTTTTGTGATTTTGTTTAGTAAAAAAAGAAATTTTCTAACCTATCATTAAAAAAAAGTAATTGGTAACATGTAATCAGGGTATGCAATCAAGATGAAGAAATCAATGACGGCTCCAATTCAAAACTTTATAATTATGAGTGGAAAAATCAGTTAAAATTAAGTCATGTTGACACAATCATAACCAATACATTTTTCTCTTCAGTTTTATCAATGTTAAAATGCATTTCGAGGTAGGCATAACGTGATTTTCACCGGCGCAAACTTTTCACACGTACTTCATATCCGTTACTTTAACGCTTAAACACCATGCATACAAATAAAAATATATTTTGCATTTAATTGGAATGAAAAAATAGCATCAACAAAGTTATAATGCATAATGATAAAATAAACCCAATGGACAATATTCTCGTGACGTCATAATAAATATGAAGTTTTATTCGCTTTGAAAACACGCGGATAAATATTTTTAGGGAAATTTAACTTGCAAATTAAAAAATTCGGCCTAAATGCAGCGAGATTTTAATATTCATTATTTCTCTTAATATCATCGCAACCACTGAGTTCAGAGAGTAAACTCTATGCCTTGCAACAGTGGGCGTTTTCCGATTATGACGTCATTAGCAGAAGTAAAAGTTTAATTGAAAATTACGGCTAATTAATTAAATTTTCGAACAAACGAATGCACGATAACAAATCTGTGTCCAAATATCTTTTATTTAAAAAAAGAATGATGTAATTTGAGGCAGTAGTTTGTTCTCACGGATTGTCGAAAGAAATCGCTTTGCGTTTTAAATATATAGAATGTTGCTAGCTTTACTCTTGTTGGAGACCAGCCTTGCCTGTGTATCTGAATGGGGAAAATTTTCGTATCCTATGTCGGTTGGCGAAAAAAAATTAAAATGGTGCCAAAAGGTAGTTTTAGCATCTTAAAAAATTTTTCAAGAGAGCGGTAAAACATGTTTTTCATATATTTACAAACATACGTTTATTAAAGCATGTTTTTGCACCATCTTAAAAATTTAACCACGATGCTAAAATAAAATTTTATCGCCATATTCGATATTTTATTAAGTAAGGAAAATATATAAACAAACTTATTTAACAAACCTAAAAGGCATTTTTGTGATAAATAATTGTTATTGTCAGGGGGGTAAATTGTAAACAATTAATAAACGGCTAGTAAATAATAAATAGCATTTAAAATCTAAAAATGGAGAAGTGGTCCGTATAAAAATGCAAAACTTAACATTATACGCTTGATATATGTAAATCTTTTTTTATTTTTTAATATTTCCGAAGGCACAGATAAAAAGGTAAAAATCTCTTTTCCAAATGCCAAACAGAAAATATACAAAATAGAATGCCAAATATACAAAATAGAAAAATATCTGCAAAAAAATATATTTACATAATACTACATCTGCAAAAAAATAAGATTTAGAAAAAGTAAGCCAAATCCTGCAGATCCCAACAATCACATCGAAAAACTTATCACCAAAAAAGAACTCGCCAAATCTTACGGCACAGGAGATGAATTTTTCCCTCTGAATGCAGAATATTAGGTTTTTTTTCTGGTACGACGGGTGATTATAATATTATTGTTTCTCTTCACATACTACATACCGTTTGATATATTGGTACTTTTATGTTATCCTGGCGCAGTTGATAAATCGCCAAATATTGTTCCTATAACATTTTCATATTGAATTCATTTCATTCAAATGTAAACCTTTCACTCATTTAATTTAAAATACAGGCCTTTCATTAATCCCATTTAAAATGCTAAAAAGAGAGAAAAAAAATAATGCCATAAATCGAAACCTTTTATTTAAACACCAAATATATATATATATTTTAATTTACACACGCGAAATAAAAAAAAGCTGCTATTGCTGAGATTTGTGCCAAATCTCTAATACCAAGTCTACCAAGTTATTGCGGGGTTTTTCTTTCAAACAGAAAAAAATCCAGATTAATTTTCGATTTCTACTAAATTGAAATATATTTTATTGTGCTGAATATTAGTGCGTGCATATTTTTTGCTCCATGTACTCCATGAACTTTTCAATTCCGATTGTCTACGAAAATCTCCCGCCGGTGAAAATGACCTACGAACAAAATTTTCGTGACGTATGTACTTTAATTGTGCTTTTTTATCTATTTTTTTAATATAATTTCCAAACGTTTGACATTTATTCTTGGTGATAAATAGACGTCGTTATCACCTTTATAGGTACCTGCTGTAAAAATTTGAACGAAATCCGTTAAATATTTTTTATGTTATGCTTGACGAAATGTTTTAATATCCATCGTAGCTATATATGGGGCAAAGTAATACTGCGCTGTGTATGAGTCTTCGTTGCACTCAGACAACTACACACAGAAATATAGGAAAACAATTTCCGCGTTATCCATGAATCCGAAAATCGTTCTTTCAAAATCTAAGAAACCAATATATTTTCGAGATTTAAAAAAGCATTTAAAAAATATATCCTTTGATGCCACTGATTTTCTAAAACGTTTTCAAATAGTGCATTAATCAGTTTTCTAAAACTCGAATATCGGTTTTTAGGATGATATAAGTTCTTAATTAAATATTTCCATCTGCATAATTGAATTTATACATGCAAGCGTAACAAAGTAATCTATCTCAATATTATAAATATTATCAATAATGCTATTAATATATCATATTTCTCTGTAAAACATGTTTTTAATACATGTAGATATATACTTGAATAGATGGCAACCATAAAAACTACATTCCGGATTGTAGAACCTCATTAACATACTATAAATCTACTCGGAAACGTTTCAGAAAATACGTGGCAGCAAAAGAAACTTTTATTTTCTTAACTTTTCTGCAATCCTCCAAATTACATTGATTTATGACTTTTCTAAAGATATAGAATTCTCTTCCAAATCGTGGTTATTCGGGATAAGTTATTGTATATTTTCTTTCACGGTTATATTATATCTTCTTAGACTAAAAGTCATTTGTCTTTTTTTTTTTTTTTTTTTTTTTACAGTATACGTAACTATATATGTCTTTCAAGTGCAAGTGTCGCTGTTTTTCACAAATGAACGATTTGACAGTTATTTCTATTTGTTTACCAAACCAAAGGAAATAGATAATCACAATACTCAAGGTCATAAAATCAATGCTAAGTAACATTTTCACAAATCACAGCACTTTATCAGTTATCTTTCTAATATATAACAAACATAGCTATTATTTATCAAAATAAATTTAAAAGTTGATTTTTAAAACAAGATTTCTATTGTCACAATATTTTTACGTTTTGAAATTTTCAAGCGTCATATTTTCGAGAGCAATTTTATAAAAGTCACTGTGTCTAAAATATAAATTTTTATTATGAATGTCAATCAATATGTTTGCAAAACGACTCCAGATTTATGCGTTATTTTCAATTGTGCATGGACTGTAAACTGTTTGGATTTTCATTGCAACCATCTATAAAACAAAAACAAAAATAACTGTAGTATCATAATACAACAGTTAATAAAAGCGTCGGCTAAACTCAACATGTCCCAACCGTGGATGAAAATACTACCGAAACGGAATTATTACACACTTTCGCCCGATTTCATTAACGACAGTCGAAGTTACCATTTGTATCGAAGGTATTTTACATTTTTAAAATAGTGAATCTTTAATACAATTTTATATATATAAGGATGTGTAAAGTTGCAAAATACCTATCGGTTTTGTGAAACCCTCATGACGTCACAATGCCATTAAAATAGTTATAAAATGAGTCATATTTTTTTTTTACAATTTTTTAATATTGTATGTATTGTTTCTATAAATAGGATTATTTGAATGGGTGACTCGAAATGATTGTCCATATTATGTATAGCAAAACCTCTGTTGTTCACAACGATAGAGAAAAAACATTGTAATAGAATGCAGAAGGAAGTTTAATGTTTTGTTTGCATACTTTATATATCTCTATCTCTATTTGGACACAGTGAGAACCGGCAAGCGGTAGTGAATTTTATACCATATATTTTAAAGCATTTTACAGGTTTCAAATTTTGATGACACTAATGCACCGCATCTGCATAAAGTTCTATTACGAGCGTTGTCTGTCATATATTGAAATAAGTGCTACTGTAGCAGTTTTTATAGCTTGTGACGCCACCGAAGATGACTCAACTATTAACTTATTTTTTATTGTATTAAAATGTTTACTTCCTAGCGTTGTTCACAACGAAATTATTTTTATTTATAAACAGCCCTATTATCTTGATTCACTCATTTACTTTAATTATTAGGTGAAATATTTTAATTTAAAATTAAGAAATCTTTAATTTTCCTTAAAAAATACACAAAAATTATAAAACCACAAGCATAAAATCATTCACCCTTTTCTTATGTAACAGTATCGATATATTACTTAATTGTTTATCGAGGATTGAAATGATATAACAAACCAGATTTACATCACATGAGCAATTGTCTACGACATGCATCGATAAAAGAATTGGATATTCATTCTAGCCACTGATAAAAATGGAAAATATTTGAAGAAACTTAATACCCCATTTCATTAAAGCGTTAACATATGCTATTTCTCGGAAATGGAACACGGGGTTTTAAGTATAAAGGAATCGAAGCTATTATGTATTTTAGTTACAATGTCCGATGTTATTATCTTAGAAAATAAACGGTATGTACTATATCCGACATGATTTGGAATGAAATAAATAAAACAGCAAATGTATTATCGGAGAAAAAGTTTCATTATTAGCTGGATGTAATTTCGTGAGAAGCACAAATGCGAAGAAGATTGTACTTTGATGTTTCTAATTTATTCGTTTTATACTTTTTGCGATTTTGAAACATTTCAGATATTTGTAAAGTGCACAAATAGCACGTTTTATGTAATTTGTGAAATGTTTTACAATAATTTTTTTATTTATTTATAGTTTTGTTCATGTGATAGTGAGAACACTAGCCACTAAAATTTTCTTGAATAACTCAATAATAGTTTACAGAATGTCTTTCAAAATATACAAAATCGAATTAATATTTGCTGTGCCTATCTGTCTGTCCTATGAATATAAAAATACTGGCTTTATTTTCCATTCACTTGCAGAATGATTAAAAATAACTGCAGTATCTTAATACCCCGGATTATTAAAGCTATAATAAATAATATTTCTCGTACATACAAAACGTGCTCCTGGGTAGAATCGAATCGTAATCGTTATCTATTTCAATCTGAATATCTGATATTATTATCCTAGGAAACAAACGATAACTATTGATAAAGCCATTCAAAGAAAAAAGACATACAAGCTAAAACCATAAACAAGTCAAACATTACATTATTTAAATAAAATAAGTTGAAACTGGTGTGAAACACTAAGAACTAAAATAACTTCTTAAAACACCATCAAAACGTTAAAATGCGCTAGACCTTTCGAAAGATCTGAGTCTTTCTTCGTCAGGCGCAAAAAGGCTTGCGTCTACTATGAAAGCAGCAGCAAGACTCAAGGTGTCTTTCTGCTGCTTTCATAGTAGACGCACGTCTTTTTGCGCCTGACGAAGAAAGACTCAGATCTTTCGAAAGGTCTAGCGCATTTTAACGTTTTGATGGTGTTTTAAGAAGTTATTTTAGTTCTTATTACATTATTTAATTGATTTATTTTACATGAAGTAAATTTCCAGTTTAAAATATGTTGTTATTTATAATCGGGGCAATCAGTTTGACGGGCACTATATACAAGTATAACTTTTCTATTACTATATCAACAATCTTTTAAAAATTTCAAATTACTAAAGCATTAATTATTTTTTATTATTTAAAATATTATGATATCTAAATATCTAAAAAAGCTTTTAATTTCTTCTTATGAAACCGTATTGATGTAGTGCTTAATTATTTTATACAGGAATTACACATTATAAGAAACCAGATTTATATTTTAGTGCAATATTCTCTGTTCTTCGAATATAAAAGATTTGGATGTTTATTATAGCCACTTTTAAAAGAAATGGAAATAACTGCAATATCGTTATGCTCCGTTTTATTAAAGCGTCTATAAGCGATAGTACTCGACAATATAACAAGCTCTTATAAGTACAAACGACACGATGCCATTGTTTATTTCCGTTTCAATATCCAATGTTAATAGTGTAGGGGAAAAAAAATAACTGTATCCGAAGTCATTCTGTGTAAAAGACATAAAAGTGTAAAGCTCTGAAAGGGGTAACCATTTCATTATTAATTTGATTTATTACTTGTAATCGTTTTGAAAATCGAAACAAAAAATTGACGGATTTACACGTTTCAGACACTGGAGATTCCGAAAGACATATTTTTAGACAAAAAAAATTGCCGTCCGTCTGTCTGTGTGGTGTCTGTAAACGCTCTATCTCCCGAACAAATTGCGAAAGAGACTTGAAATTTGGTATGTCCTTGGTATGTAATAATGGAAAGAAGCTTATTGAATTTCAGTAACCTCCATTATCCGGAACTATTTTTTTTCAGATTCTCGAAATATTCCTTCTGATAAAAGGTATATAAAAATTTTCCAAATTGTTTATTTCAAGGAGTGAATATAAAAGACAATAAAAAAACGTAAACTTTGCATAAAGAATGAAGTCGGTCGGATAATGAGTTGCCGAGATATTTGTAATTATATTTCCCACACTCTTCGATTTTTCTACACCCTGTATTTCATTCAAATTTCAATTCAAAGATATATTTTAATTGCAAATGAGACGCTTAATCCGACGCAGTAAACCGTTAGTTATTAGGATTATCATTTTTGGAGTTATAAGGATGTTTCATTTACGTAATTCAGTAATAGAGCATTTAAAGTTTATGACATCATCAAGCCACGATTTTATTCGAATTGCAATGCATTTTATATATAGTTTACACATGTTTAATTTTTATATTTTATATTATGCATATCCATGATGGGTAAGTATTACGGTGGCCCCCACCGACTAGTTTTCTAGAGAAGTTGAGATCTGAAAGAGATAATACTTTGGTGTTCATGATACAGTTGTTTAATTTCCTTGAGATTTTTAAATATTTAATAAATATATAATATAGATAAATTGAAAAATACCTCATTTGAGATGCATTGTGTTTTTATTAAAATTTTCTTCAAGAATATTCCTTTACAGTTTTTATTAGCATTCACTGTGATTGGAAAATTATTCTGTCTACATAAAAGAACGAAAATAATTTACTCTTTTATGATAATGAAAACAATAGTCTCTTACAGGATGCCATACAAAACAAACAAAACTGAATTTACGCTTCATGCGCTATTCTGTCGATGAACCGAATTTAAAATTATTGACTTTTAAATACCCCCTCTCATAAAACTGAGAAAAATAACTGCCGTATCGTAATACCCCATTTCAGTAACACAACACTTATTGGTATTTCTCGGACATATAACACGTAGTAGTAAG
Source organism: Maratus michaelseni (assembly GCA_963931845.1). Lineage (NCBI taxonomy): Eukaryota > Metazoa > Arthropoda > Arachnida > Araneae > Salticidae > Maratus > Maratus michaelseni. Next base: position 426,376,808 of record OZ007592.1, read on the forward strand.
TACAAACCTATCGTAATCATCGTGTATTTCAGTTTGAATATCGGATGCTATTAAACATAATGAAAGAGAAAAGCTATTAACGGAGTAAACATTTCATAATTGGTTTGATTTATTTTCTGGAAAAGTACAACTGTGAAATATCTTTCACTTTGATGTGAAATTTATTCGTGTTATGTTTGCTTGTGATTTTTGAACTTTTAAGATTTCTATGGCATACATAAATGAAAATCATCTGGTTTAAGATGTATTGTGTAATATTTGATATATTGTACGATGATTAATTTTTACAGACTTTTTGAGCTTTCACCGTAGTTGGAAAATTAAACTAGCTACATACATGAAATAACATAATTTATATTATCATGATACCAAGAACAATCATCGTGACAATATTGATACATAACTCGATAGTATTTTACAGAATGCTATACAAATAAACGAAACCGAATTTATGTTTCATTTGTTATTTTGTTAAAGTGTTTATTAATTTATTTGCTTTTTTTACAAAATTCGTGGTTTTAGATGATTAAAATGGGTTCTCGTGCTTTTGCGCATGCGAGATTTGTTGCATTCAAATAAAACAGAATAGATTTCTCAGCCCACTATTGAGTTTTTTACTTTCATTTCCAAGATTGCCACTAAACAATTTTTACTAGTCTAGATTTGGTATAACACCAAGCCGGGCAATGGCCATTCCACTTGTTATTTGTGTGTTATCTCCTAAGGTTTAGAAAATATTCGCGGATTTAAATATCGATGAAACTTTTTTACAAGATTTTGGGTTATATCTCATTTTTGAAAGTTTCTGCTCACGTCGGAGTCGCCCACTTTTTTTCTATGCATGTAGTTCGTTTTAGCCAGTTTACATAGTGATTGTACACTCATTTTCTAAACTTTTTCCATCATTTCCTATTAGCTCGATTATTTCATGAGGCAGATACTTTTCCCATGCTTTCAAAACGACTTTCTCCCACCGATTTATAAGATTGCCAACGGAATTGGTGAATTTGTTTTCCGATAGAAGATTTTCTGATTGTTCGCTATTATTTTTTATGGGGAAAGGGTTTTGCTGGCGGTAATTGGAAGAAACCCATATCATTGTATTCCCCCTTTCAATATGTTAATGTCAAATGAAATCCTTTAAAACAAATAACTATATATTTTTACACTAATATAACTGCCACTTGATATTGCACATTCTTCTGAAAACATTTCGTACAGTATATTACATCTATAATTTTGTAATTAACATCGTCAGATGCTTTAAAACAATCTTAAAATCTAATTTTTGAGTTCAGAATCTTAAATTTACTTAAATTTTATTATATTTCTAAACAAAAGTGATGTGACATGTAACAAACTGAAAGTACCAAAAAAATTAGACCAAAAAACATTTGAAGGTCATATAAAAATCTAATCCATTATAAGTACCGACACAATATATAATCGTTTATTTAACATCTTTCAAACATGAAAATAAATTAAGAACAAATCACCCGATTATCAGAATCGCTCGATTATGCCCTTCAATACATGTACAGAAAAACATGAAAAACATGTACAGAAAAATCGAAATCCTTGAATTTCAATACCACTTGTTTTTAACTAATATTTATTTTTTAACCACTTACACGTGTGTCAAACCGTGTAAGGAAGATTACAAGGGCTTTCGGAGTTGCAGTCAACACTACGTCCAGTCGAAGAGTGACATATATTGTCAATAGATGTCGATTGGAATAAAATTATCTGCAGTTTTTTAGATACATCGTTTCAAAAATTAAAACAACCAAAAATTTCTAAAAGAAAAGTTGTTGCTGAAAATTTAAAAAAGTATACCGGACGTCCGTAGCAAAGGTGATAAAATGTATTGTGTAATTCTTGAAATTTTCTATAATGTTTATTTCTTTATATATTCTTACAATTCACTGTAGTTGGAATATTAATCTAGCTACATAAAATAATGAAAATAATATTTTTTTTCTGTAATAATGAAAAAATAATCACTGCAAATATTGATGCATGATTTAATGTACTTTTGCAGAAAGCATTACAGAATAAAAGAAATCGAATTTATATTTCATGCATAGTTTCTCTGTGCTGCGAACGTAAAAATATTGGCTTTTAATTCTCTCCACTTCTAAATCAAAGGAAAATAACTGCAGTATCTTAATTCCCCAGTTTATTAAAGCGGCAATAATGGGTATTTCTCCAAAATAGAACACGTGGTTATGAGTAGAAATGAATCGGAATAATTATTTTTATCGTAGAAAACAAACTATATCCGAAGCCATTCAGAGTAAAAATATGAAAGAATAAATCTATAAACGGGGTAAACATTTCATTATTTATTTTATTTATTTTTGTGGAGAAGCATAGCTGCAAAGTACACTTTGCGTTGATGTTTGTAAAATATCTGTTTTATACTGTGTGATTTTTAAAAGTTTAATTTAATCTCAATTTATTAAAGTGGCCACAAGTGATATTTATTGGGCATCACTGTATAATTTTAACAGTGCTTTATTTAGGGTAAAAACAAATTCTGAAAGTAAACGCCGACGGCATGCAAATACATTTGCTCTTCTAGCATTTATTTTTCATTTGTTTCACTGCACATGAATTGTGTGGATTTATATGTAATATGAATCCAGTCAAATGAACGTAATAACAATAAGCAAAAGTGTATATGTATTGTTTTTGTTTCAGATAATACGCAGTGCAGTTCCTCAAGTTCTCTTCATTAGAACACTACGTATTCATCTCTTAAATTTCACGTAAGGTAAAGCATTTCTATAAGCAAAATACACATTCATTTTTATATTACTTGTATAAATTAGGTAAGAGTTGAAAGAAAAGCAAAACATATTAATGACAAATTGTTTTTTATTATCGTATTTATATGAATGCTTAATCCAGTAACTTTATACACCTCAAATGTAAGAAGCAAATTCTAACACTAGTTTTTCCTACATAGAGAATAGTCTAAGAGATATTGCTGAGAATATAGATTAAACAATAACATCTGACAAATAATGAAAATGAGATGCTATCTTTAATTAATTAAATAAGTATTCAAATTCAAATAATAGAAATGTTCAATTAGAATGGTAGAATTACAAAATACCATATATAAATTCATATACACTGTTCCAAAAAATAAAGGAAGCAAACAAACAAATAGAGAAAACCACAGGCATGCAAGAAATGTGTTATTTGAAGAGAATAAAGGATTTTTAATGTGGTGTGTGGCCCTGTCGAACAGTTAAGACTGCTGCACAAATATTTCCCTTTGTTACGATGGGGTGGTCAATAAGAGTTTGAAAAATTCTGCTCCACTATTCAAAAAGTGCTATCTCAAAGTTCCGAACAAAAAACAGATGCATACATCTCTCTGCACTGCTAAGATCTATGCCTCTCCATCCAAGTGTGCTCCAAACATGCTCGATCGGATTTAAGTGAAGAGAGCTGGCCACTACATACGCTGTTTTGTTTCCGTTTCAAACATATTTTCCACAAGGGGAGCTATATTATGTTTGCCATTATTATGCATTAAAAGAAAGGGGCCGAGAATGACTGTAGCGTAAGGTATGACATGAGATATGAATATCTCATATGCACACCTCGGGGCTATCAAAGTGTCATAATATATAAGCCAGTGCATATTTTCTCAGCGAATCATGTTCGCTGAAAAACGCCAGTATAAACATGATTACGGAAACTTCAATAACTTACTATTAAAAATTTTGCTACAGGTAATAAAGAAGTATATTTTTAATAAATCTATTGTAGGATATAACTTGTTTCAATGCGATCTTCTTAGTTTCCACTTCATTTGACAAATTTAAGATTTAAAGTGTGTTTATTTCACTTAAAATTTCGGGAATGTTGTATGCTATAGGACTGGCTTCCTGTAGGTTTTTTTTCCTGACAAAACCGCGTGTTTTTTGTTTCTGACAATTATCCTTTTTTTTTTCCTTTTACGAAATCATATCGAAATTTCCATTTTTTCATAACTTTTACTTTGAGTTTTCCTTTATATAAACATTTTACCGAAATGTGTAAGAAATCTAACTTAACGAGTGTAAATAAATATAAACCGTAATCTTACAGAATTTCTGGTTCCAATTATTTAAATATTTTCAAAGATAAATAAAAGTGTACATAAAAGTGTAGTATAACAATAAATTTCAGTGAGAAGTTGAGGTATTTCTTTTACAAATAAGTTATTCGCTTATTTTAAAAGTGATTTATATCACGCATATATTTTTCGATGTATATATGTTACGGCCAATATTATTAATCCGGTCATTATTAATATAACAGATTATTATTAATAATGACCGGATTAATCATATTGACCGTAACATATATATATAAAAAGAGATTTATTTAGATAAAAAAGACATAAAGTACATATTTAATGTATTTCTATTTTATACGAAATTTCTTTAAAAGCTAATTGATAAATATTTTTAATAATGTGACAAAATACAGTTCTCGTAAATACTTGTGCAGATATAGATATAAAAAATGCTGAAAATACTCGATATCTGTAAATAGCTACTTGAAATAAACTTTAAACGTTAGCGTTTAATATCTTACGAATCAAAAGTTCGTAAAATTGAAAAGAAAATTCTCAGCGATACTCATTAAACGGTGAACGATTTCACGCAAAAGAATGAATCTCAGCACATTTTTTAAATATTTCCTTCATCGTATCTAAAGCCAATCTCACTTTATTTTTATTACAGTAACTGAGCCGTTTTAGTATCTTGAATATTTATGCTTCCCTCCCATAAAATAGATTAAATTCGCGAATAGTTATTTTTTATTTTGTGTGTTGTTTATTGAGTATAAAAATAACGAGTAAAATTGACTTAAATATATTTATTGCTCTTGAAAAATATATAAATATTTCATAGTTGAATTTTCAATCAATAATAAATGTAGCAAAAAAATTTCCCAAATACAAAAATAACTTTACTGACTTAAGATTTATTTTTTGCTTGTGTCTGACTGTAAATAACATACTCTTTGTAAATTGTGAAAGACAGGTAGATGTAGTAGAGATTTATGTTTGAAAGAATTTTTTAAACATCCACAAACGCACATTTTCAATTAAAAATTTATTTTATATGTCTACACTAAGCTGCAGCAGAGACATAAACAATAATTATACTTAATTTTATACTTAATTTTCATATTTTGGGCATTTTACTTGTAATGTTTTACTTTTTTAAAAGTTTTTTCTTTTTGATCAGTTTTAATTGTTATAAATTTCTTACAACAAAAACGTATAAAATGAAATTTAAATATTTATATTTGATTCTGAACTAAATATTCATATATATATATATTTAAATAGCGGAAGATTTATTAAGCATACAAAAACGCACATATTTTGTAAATGAACATTAAAGTCATAATAGTATGTTTGATTAAAGAATGAAAAAAGCAACATGAGTGAATTGCATACGTAGTTTGTATATGAAGATTTCATTTTCAAAACACGCCTTATCCCGAATTTTAAAAAAATCGAGTTTTCAGTACCAATCTATTCTTTTTCTAAATCTACACCGAAAAAACACAGCAATCTGCAATGAAACAAGTTTTATCGTTTTTATCGTATATATGTGGTACTGTAAAATCATGGCTTACTTTCAAAACTAGCGTTATCCACTAGGAAATTAGAACAAAACTAGTTTTATTCCTGCGCATGTGTAGAACAGCGCACGGCGAGCTAATTAACTACTATCACAGTAATATTCCTTCATCCCTTTGTGACGTGTTGCTATTTTCGTTTAAAGTGTTCATTTGTTCTATTCACACAAACTGATTAAGTAAGTTTTGCCGTGTATCTGGTCCATAATGCACTTTGAATCAACTCCTGAACTTTGTGAGGTAAGATCAAGAAACATTCAAAACCGGAAAACAGTAAATATCTTTTCTTGGTGAGAGCACGAACGCAACAAGGGATCAAATAAGACATCCACCATATATATATATATATATATATACAGTGAAACCTCTCTGTAAGGGCCACCTGCCGTTCCTTTGGAAGATGGTCCTTATGAGTTGCGGCCCTTGAATAGGGGTGACAAAAAAAAACTAAAACAAGGAAATCAAAACCTACATAGGTGAAAAAACTGTTTATTAACATTTTCAAAATCTATACATGATTGAAAACATTTTCTATCGAAGTTTGTTTATTATTTATAATTTTTTCGCAGACAATTTTGGTTTCTTATGATTCTTTTACTTTATGGAACAAACTAGCTGTTACCTGTGACTTCGTTCACGCAACATTAAAAGAAGAATAAATACATTAATTAAGCAAAATATTTCACTCCCGATAATTAAAAACGTTAATAATTAACTAACTATTTATCGCATTTCATAGGAGACAATACGGTATTTTTTGTTATAAGGACCTTGACATAACTCAGTCTTAAAAAAGTGAAATTTTGTGCCAAATAATAGCGAAAATGAAATTGCAACCAATGCAAAAAGGAACGCCAAATAAAAACGTGGAAATGGACAAATTGGGTAAAAACAAATGTCAATTTTACCTGATAGACAATTTTACTTTTAACGCCTTTGTGAAACGTTTTAAGAGCCATCCTTCAAAAAAACATTAATTGGAAATAGTATATGCTTTTTCTTTAAATTCAATTCTGCCTCCTTGGTTCAATGTATAGCTAAAACAAATCTTGTTTTCTAAATGACAGTATGTTGACAGGCAATTTTTGTTCTCCAGAATAAATTGATTCATGCAGTTTGAATATGTGAAAATATGTTTTTATTTTTCGGATAATTTACTGAAGTCAAGATTTTGTTTTCACCATCTATTCAAAGAGAAACAAATTCTGTTTTTCAGTTTTAATGAGAAAATGGTGTAAAAAATATACTGATCTGTTTTATTTCTTCTTTTTTATACACAAATATGGAGTAGTTTACTTTCCGTTTTTAGAAAAACTTAGTTAAAATTTACAAAAATCTTGGCATCTAATTTAATTTTTTTAATTCTGAGAGTTTGTGTGACATCATCCGATCAATGATAACCGGTATTAAGTAAATCGCGTTGCTTTCGATAGTCTAGGAGTAGTTGCGAAATACAAACACACGGTCAGATTTTAATATAATAGATTCGTGTTCATTTTCCTTTTCTTAAAATTATGATGTGATTTTTAGCAGAAAACTCTCATCTGTATATAATGGATACTCATGCTTAATAATCAGTATAGATAAAAAAGAAATTTAATTCTTTCGTTATAAATACGGCGTGAAATTCATCTACTTTTTATACTTACTGATCCTTGAATTATTAATGTAAGAAATTGATTCACACTCATTTTAAAACATATAGGAAAATTCCCGTTTTATTTCAAATATGACGTCTCTTTTTCTCCAGAGAAATCACATTTTAATGACATAATTCTTGTTAATTTTCTTAACCACAATTAATTTCAATACTGGCATAGGGGAAATTATGTTACTTAAACGAAATAATATTAAATCTTTAGGTTTTATCAACAAAAATGGAACTATTAACATTCGTCATTTTTTTTAGGTAATCGAGTTATTTCTTTTAGTTTTAAGAATGAAAATAGCTATTTCTCGCAATGCAATAATGTCATTTTCGACATAGATAATTTTGCGGAGCATATTATTGACATTTGCTAGCCATTTTTTTAAAACTTCATTTTAGTTTTTCGAAATTTAAATAATAAATACGCTATCGTTATATTAGCCGTGCGCTGACGGTAAAACGCCAAGTGTTGTTGTCATACAAAAGAAAAAAAAGAAAAAAAGTGAAGAAAAAACCCAAGATCATTTTATTTCACCAATCAAAGCCTATCCGCTTTATTTGCGATGTATGACATCATATTTGCATGTTTCCTATGGTTACGCATATTGAAACCTTGTATTATTATCCAAAACAAAAAAAAAGTACGTTTTATTCCTAATAATATTATTTAATCTTCTTTTTAATTCTTTAATTTTTTAATTTCATTTTCATTTTTCACGTGAAAATTTTTCAATTGAAACTAAATTGTTGAGTAAAAATTATTATTCCGGGTTTTGAATTAGTTTAGGCAACGATAAAGTTTTTGCAACGGTAAAGTAAAATTTACCATTTTAAAATATTATACGAAAAAATGTCCATTTATTCTCTATGAAAATAACGAAATTTCGAATTATTAAGAAAAATATTTGAATAAAATTAACAAAAACCACCCTATGTTCATTTGAGGGTTATAATCAATATGTATGCAAAAATACAGGATCATTAAAGGCTCCTATTTTACGCTGGCTTCAGCCTAACATTTGCACACAATCAGATTTATAATATTATTAGGATTACTTAAATTTGCATCATTTATTAATGCCTTAGAATGGGATATTAGTTAATTTATTTCTGTTAGCGTTTCCTGACAGGATATATTCACAGATTCAGACTCATCAGACTCATTATCATTATCTGAATCAAATTGAACTCCTGAAATAAAAAAATAAAAATAAAAACTTTGAAAGTTAAAAAAATAACACTTTTCTTTAATTAAAACAATAAATTTTTATGTTTTACCTGTATCTATTTCATCTATAAATCTTTTCTCCCAATCTTCTGATAAATCATCATAGCATTCTCCACATTTTCGTATTTATCTGAATCTGGATCGTATCCAATTTTAGCAGCTTTCGAAATTTGAACCACATCATTTTCTAAATCAGCAGCATCAATAATGGCTTATAAAACTGAGTTGCTTAACTCACATTTTTTAAAGCAAGTTACAATTGTCTGTCTTTTCACATTTTCCCAGGCATGTCTAATCCATCGAATGGCATCTAATACGGTAATAGATTTGATGATTTTAGATGAATTTTTATCACAATCTATACGAGAAAGGACTTTTCGCAAAACAAAACGCCGGTATTCTATATTAAATCAGCGAATAACTCCTTGGTCTAGAGGTTGAATTTTAGACGTAGTATTTGGAAGCAATAATTGAAGTTTTACACTCTTCAAGTTTTCGTAAAACGAGTGACATGGTGCATTATCCAAAAAAAGAATAACTTTTCTGTCTTGATTTGTAATATTAATGTGAAAACTAATTAACCATTCTTTAAAAATGTCCATTGTCATCTATGCCTTCTTATTATGATGATATTTTGCACCCATTTATGATAAATCTTTACCTTTAAAACAAAGAGATTTTTTAGAGTTCCAAATGACGATAGGCCTTTCCTTTTCACCAGCAGCATTAACGCAAAACACACAGCGAGTCTATGTTTAGCTTGTTTCCCTCCTTTTACCTCTTCTGTTTTCTCAACTAAACTTTTAGTAGGTAAGGAACGGGAAAAAAGTCCTGTCTCATCTAAGTTATATACATCACGATCTTCATAGCCTGCCAAAATGGTTGGAAGACGTGATTTCCAGTCTTCACACAATTCTTCATCAACATCAGCTGATTCACCGCATAAAGTTTTAAAAGAAGTATGGTTTCTACTACAAACTTGTTCAACCATCCGTTAATGCACAAAAATCTTCTACGCCAAGTGATTCTGCAATCTGAAGGGCTTTTCCCCAAAGTACCACTTAATGGGATGTTTTTAATCCTATCGCATCTGATCCACTGAATTACAGCGTCATTTATGTCTCAAAATTTTTCATTTCTCTTTCTTTTTATCCTGTGATTTTTAAAATCTTCATATTCTTTCAGTAAGTTCTCTTTGTTTTTAACAATATTATTTATTTTATTCTTGCTGCAATTAAACTGTGAAGACAATTTTCTTGCAGATGTTCCTTGATCATGACAATTAAGAACTTTGACTTTGCCATTCAAATCCAAATGTACTCTTTGGCTTGGTTTAGGTGCTATAATTTTAAATTTTACATAAGCCTTAGCATAAAATTTTTAGTGTAAAAGTTGTGCTTCAATATGCATTCACAGTTTTAGTAAATGTGGAATCAGTTTTTCTAAGTAACACAGATCTAAACCTGTTACCTTTTGTGTGCCCACAACAAAGGGCCAAATTTCCCCTTCAACCCAACCCCTACAGGTTCAAAGGTCAAAAAAAGTGCGAGGAACACCTGCTTGTCTCACTTCTGGAAAAGTTTGTGGTTCGTCATTGTGTTACTAAATCCTCCCATCTCCCCATGCCTTCTTTCTTGGAAGCACAGTTGTTTGCTGAACTCTTATATTTTGTTCAGGAATTCAATACACCTTTTTAGGATTCAAGGCACATGTGAAAAAAATGGCCTTTATGAGGGGTAGGTGCGGTCCTTAATAGAAGTAAAATTAATATATGGGAAAAATTTTCGTTCCTAAAAATGTTGGAGCTTAATAGAGGTGGCATTTGAATAGGGGTGGCCTTTAAAAGAATTTTCACTGTATATATTTTTATCTTAAATCATTAAACCTGAAAGGATTCGAAAAAAATCAGATGTATTCTGATGGCCAAATAAGAACATTCACTTGGACAAAATAAAAACATCACAATGATAGGGATGGTAGCAAAGTGACTTATGAATTAGCTCCTTCGATTATGAAACAGATTGACTTTTTTTTTCATTGTGGGTCATTCTTATTTGCCATCAGAGAGAGTGTTTGGCAGGATTGAGAAAAATCTAAAAAGGAAGAAGTGTATTACCCATCGTGAAGAGTATCTGGAAAATTTTTCATAGTTTGATAGAGTACGGATTGTACGCCAGGGAGTTCCGATTTATGATTTCAAATCAGCGGTGGCTTCTACTTTAAAACATCCTTGCGAGTTGCATTTCAAGTTTGCTCCTGTGAAGAGCATCACCTTGTTAAAAGAGATAGGAGTGCTGCTTGTTAAAGGTAAGCCGAACTACAAGACATGTGTAGGCGTTTTCAAACCATTGACAAAGAGAGAAAACTTCTCACCGATACTGAAAAGCTCTTTTATTTTGAGAAAGGTATCTGAGGATATGCGAGCGTTATCACCAAACATTATGCTCATGCCAAAAAAAATACTTCAATTTATAATGAGAAACTTCTAACAAGCCATACCATGCACTGGGACATGAATAGCCTGTATGGAGTGGAACATGTCCGAGTACTTACCTGTCGGTGAATTTGAGTGTGTGGACACATCCGAAATAGACGAAAACATCATCTTCTCCTATCATTACAATGCAGATTATGGTTATGTCCTGGAGGGTGATTTACATTCTCCTGATCATCTCTACCACCTCCATAGTGATTACCCACTCGCACCCGAAAACATCGCCATCACCGAAGACATGCACATAATTCAACACCATAGAATTCAACACCAGCAAGAGGAAACAGGCTGTCAGTTCTTTTGAGAAAAACCTCTTTAATTTGTTGAACTACTCGGTTTTCGGTAAAACAATGGAAAATCTCCGTTTAAGACGAAACATCGAGTAGTGCAACAACGGGAAAAGTTCGAAGAAACTCGTTGCGTCCCCAGCATTCAGTAACTTCAAGATCTTTAAAATAGGACTAGTAGCCTTCGAAAGACTCAAGACCACTCTGACAATGGATCAGCCCATCTATGTAGGGTTTAGCATTCTCGAACTCTCCAAACTGCATATTTACAATATCCACTATCATTTTATTAACTAAATATATCAAGTCAAAGCCCAGCTCCTCTTTACCGACACTGCCTCCTCACCTATCACATCCAAACTGAAAATTCCAACACGACATGCAAACCTACCAAGACCAATTCGACTTTTCAGACTAGCCCAAGAACAGGGTCGGAAGTAGCGAAACTACGGTAGTCGCTACTTTTTACAGTAGTTTGTCGTGTAGCGCGCAACATTTTGAATAATGTAGTGTAGCGAGTAGCGCGATACAAAAAATAAGTACTTTGTAGCGAGAATCGACGCTACTTTTACCGCTACTTCAGGGAAAAAAGTGCCATTCTGCAAATCACGTGGTTGAAATTGTTTTTTTTGTGCAGAATTTGCTCTGCTCAACAATTTCCGAATCCCAGTGGCAAATATCAGCTGCAGTGTATTAGCAACGCATGGCGTAAAGTCATAGATTTTTCCATTGACACTTGCTGCTGAAATCAAGTAATAATCCACCAAAAGAATTAATTTTCTTGTTGTTAACACTTGACTACTTATTCGTTATTAAGTCTTCATGTTTTAACGCCGGGTTTCTTATTATTCGGAATTGCTCTGTTTACAGATTCATTTATTGTTTGCATTTAGGGTTGTTTTTCTGCAATTTTCTAGATTATAATATCTTTATTTTGCTACCAAATGTATTACGTGTGTATAAACTAACGTTTTGGAGACAAACACAAAACATTTTCGCGTATGTTATCTTTCTTAATTTTTTAATACCCTCGGTTATGTAACATTTATTTAATTGTATCCAAGCAGACGCGATATAACGAGTGGTCACTTTATTATTTAATCCGTGTCTTCAATTTCTAGTGTAAATTGAAGACTTTGACAAAAATTTGAAAGTAGCGAAGTAGTGACTACTTTTCAAAAGTAGGTTGTAGTCCCTACTTTTTAAAACATGTAGTTGTAGTTGTAGTTAACTACATTTCCGGCAAAGAAGTTGTAGTTGTAGTTCGCTACAATAAAAAAGTAGTTTTTCCGACCCCTGTTCAAGACTCATCGCCTCTACTTAGAAAAAACAAGAAAATTATTGGAAAATTCAAAGAGATGAATGGAAAAAACATCTTCGAATTTGTTGGTATTAAAGCCAAAATGTAGAGCATCCTTTCAAAAGATGGTGAAAAAAAAGAGAGCTAAAGGTGTACCCACCTCCCCAGTACTTTAAAAAAAATAGAACACTCACAATATTACAATTGCATACACTATCTGAAAACCCTTTAGACTCTAAATCATAGAATAAAACAAGATGACCACGAGCTATACACCACCCAAGTTCAAATTCATGCTGGTATTTGTTTGCTGGTTTACAGCATTAAATACTTTATCCCAGCAATAAAATGGCATAAACTACAATAAACATTTTCCGGTTCCACTAGAATTACCAGCAAGTCATGATGTGTATTGACGCACTTCATGCTGGCTAGCATTATAAAGCTTATAATAGCAATAACTAGCCTACTTTTGTGGCATGTACTAGCATAAACATTTGCTGGTTCCACCAGAATTACCCAGCATGTCACGGTGTGTATTGACCCACTTGATGCTGGTTCGCATTATAAAGCATATAATAGCATGAAAATCTAGCATAGAAAGCAATACATAGCAATAACTAACCTATTTTTTGTTACTGGTACTAGCATGAATTTCGACCTGGGCATCCAACAGAAAAAAAAATTGCACTCAGTTTGTTTGACGACGAACGGTTCATACTAGATGATGGTATAACCAGTTTGGCGTATAGTCATCACCAAATTTAAAAACAAGAAAAAAAATGAAGATCAAGTAAAAAAGAGTGGGTCACCACCTAAGGCGATGTGGCGGGAGGCGGTGGGACCCCTAAAATATATATATATATATATTTTTAATGCATTTCGTTTCAGATTCCTTCCATCTTAAGCTGAAAAGAAGAATCCATCCTGATACAGTGGGACAGATGGTCTGTGTGTTCTAACTATCGTTCTCCCAATTTAACTTGCTACACTATGACATGTTAAGCAAGATTCTTCTCATTACTTAAGAGTTTCAATGGATTAATTTTGATGTTTCGTCAGGAAGAGTTTATTCAAGTCGGGGGTTTTTGGTAAATACATTTTCAATTTTTCTTAATCCATGCTTAGTATTAATTAAATTATTTTGAAAAAATAAAGAATCTTCTATTTCTGTATTATTTAAATTGACCATATAGAGGGTGGTGTCTGTTAAAGAGAGGGTCTGGTCGTCTTGAGGATGTAGTGGTCGTCATGAGGTGTAGTGGTTTTCTTTGGAGGTCTTACTCAAAAGATGGGTATTAGTGGTTCACCTCTCATCTTACGCTTTCCATTAGGGGGCGTTGGAATCAGATTCGGGGGTGGGACGGGCGACGTTTGCACGGGAGAAGCTACGGAAGGAGGGTACACGGGAGGTGGTGCTGCGGGAGGTGGAGAGACAGTCCACCCATCCACCCTCCTCCTGACCTCGAACTCTCGTTTTCCGACTACTTACATTATTAATGAAGTTAAGGGTTTATTTGAAATTTTAACTCAATGCTGGTGGGTTAGTGCATTTTGAAGAAAAGTCGGTTTCAATAGAACTTAATAATTATAAAGTTTAAGTTTACATCAAAATTCCTCCTTATCACAGTCTGCTTCATATTTTCGTAACAATGATTTATGAACAAACAAAAATATTATGTACTAGCTGTTACCCGTGACTTCGTTCACGTAACATTAAAAAAAGAATAAATGCATTAATTTAGTAAAACATTTCACTTGATAATTAACAACATGTATAATTAACCAAAGCTTTATCACATTTTATAGGAGACCATACTGTATTTCTTTTGCTATAGGGGCCTTGACATAACCCAGTCTTAAAAAAGTGAAATTTCATGCCAAATAATATATACAATCGCGAAAATGAAACTGCAACTAATGAAGAAAGGGGGACCAAGTAAAATCGTGAAAATCGAGGAATTCCTCTTCGTAAAACGAAAAACAACACTGGCAGAATTCTTCTATACAACAGTGCATTTAGGTGGTATTTCGTGTACAATTTGTATATGTGTGCATTGCTAAATGGGCATTATTATATTGTTTATTTGCATAGACATATGTTATATATTTCTTACTACATTATCTTGTTTATCTATATATTAAATTAAGTGCTTCACGCTAAGTGGTGTAAATAGTGAACAAACTGCTTGTGGATTTTTTAAATTGATAGATATTTCACAAAGATATAACAATCTGATGCGATTCTAAAATGTAAATAAAGGTTGCTAGAAAGTACTTTAAATTCTGCCCAATTTAACCTCGATATTTTCTCTATCGCATCAAGAACACTATAAGCAAATAAATACCGACGACACAAATCTGATAATCTAAATTTACATATTTTTGTTAGTATATATAGGATTATTTTTTGATTTATTTCATGCGCTTGAAATTTTTTACGCTTTCTCTAGGGTTAGGTGTCGAATAAATGTACTTTCTTGTTATTTTATTTTGCCATTTCTATTTATTCTATTTTCCATTCATTCCATTTATGGATATTGATTTCATTTACATATTCGTGTCAAAGAATATTCTTTAAAGTTATTATCAGAATTAGGATAGGATACGATTAGGGTTAGGATTAGGAATAAAAATTGAACGACAATGGCATGACCGATTCAGGTTTAAAGTATGAACCAGGAAGTCTATTTACATCATCAAGCAATAAGAAAATTAGAAAATTATCGGCTAATAGTTTTTAATATGTTTTACAGTCATAGTTGGCATCAAAGGTGAGCGGGGAAATGATCATCTAAAATACCATTAAGTGTTTACCACGCAAAAAACAAATCTGGTTACAACAATGTATTTAATGTTGCGCCAAATTTCACTTGATAAAAAAAAAATCAAATTGACTATGGACCTAATTACAGACCCCTAACCTTCCTATTCTCGAAAATGTTCTAACTATATGTAAAAAAAATTCTACTGTATAGAACGCGCTTTCACGTTTATAATGTTATGAATTAGCACGATCGGCTTGTTCAAGTTTACACAATTCGGCTGGAAGAAAAGATTCATTACTTTTTTATTTCTTCTTTGCTTTTGCACTACGCGAATTTGTTGGTAAAATCGATTTTTTTTTCGATAACATTGTTGTTTTTTAAGTTTAAAAAATATTGTAATTTTACTTAAACATTGCTTTAAAATCTATGCAATTTTTCTTATCCTGCAAGACTTTACAAAAATCTATTATGAAACAACTTTAAAAAAAGCTATATTTAAAAAAGACAACAAAGTATTTCCTATTTTAAAGCTAAAAGAAATGTAAAATTAAATTCCGGTTCGATACAACGATTTACAAATGTGTTTTTGATTGTGGGAAAATGATAGAGGAAAAATGCTGTTACTTCGACACAATCATATTAAATCTTTAGCTTTTATGAGAAAAGCAACTTTCTTTTAAAAAATATAGTTATTTTTATTAAGATTTTCTGATTTTCGATACGGATAATTTTACGATGCATATAATTGACATTTGCCATCCAACCTATCCCATCATTCGTATTGAATTTATTAAATACGATCATTTCATTTAAAACACAGAACTTTAATTTACAACACATACATTTAAAATACATATATTACGTACATTTAAAATAATTCCTTTCATGTGAAAAAGAAAAAGAAAAAAAAAAGAGAAATTAATCACAATAATTTGATAACGCAAGATCATTCTATTTCAACATCAAAACAAATCTGTTTTATTTTTCTATATATGACATCATTTTATTTCAACATCAAAACAAATCTGTTTTATTTTTCTATATATGACATCATATTCGCTTTCTTTCCATACTTACTCGTATTTATGCACCTTGTATTACTATCAAATATTTGAAAACTCGAGTTTTATTTCTAATATGACGTCATTTCATACTCTGTTTAATTCTTAAATAATTCATTTCCTTTTCATTTTTCACGTGGAAAATTTTCACTTGAAAATAAATTGTTGATTAAAAATTATTACTCAGGGGTTTTATTTTCTATTGGTAACGATAAAGTATGAGCAACGGTAAAATAAATTTAACCATTTTAAAAAAAGCTGCAAAACCGGGCCCTTTGGGCCAAACCAACCGAACCAACCAACCATTTTAAAATATACGAAAAAATGTCCATTTATTCTGTATGAAAATAATGAAATTTTTAATTTTTAAGAAAAATATTGAAATAAAATAAACGGAAACCAGCCTATATTCATTTGAGTGTTATAATCAACTTATATGCAAAGATACAGGATAATTAAATGCTTCATTTTGACGCTGGCTTCAGCCTAACATTTGCACACAATCAGATTTATAATATTATTAGGATTTGATCTCAAAAATATGTCAGTTTTCCTCTGTATTATTGTTTCACTTTTACTATAAATATAATAGAATTAATAGAATTAATTTAAAAGAATTGTTACTTGGTCACTGAAAATTCCATATGTTTGCTCAGTCATTTAAGGAATTGAGTCAATATTAACTTAGACATAAAAGAATGAACACTACGCTATTAGAAATTTATTCTGTTAAAGGAATTCTTTCATTATCACGACAAATTTATTACCTTGCCTGGAGAAATCAATAAACTCTAAATAATAAAATAATTAAACAATATAATAAATTTAGATGCAAAAATACCATTCATAAAAAGAAATATATATATATATATATATATTAATATCAGCTACAGTGGTACTTAACGAAAGGTGCTGTCAAAACTGTTACAATAATTTATAATTTAACTTAATTATTCCTAAACTATTATGCCTCGCGTACTCATGGGGAAATTGGAGTGCTTCCCATGTGTTTTTAACATTTAAGAATCACGAACAGAAAAATGGAAACAAAGAAAACAACGAATAGACGAAACAATTTTAATGCAAGATTTACTGTAAGCAAGATTTTATTATGATGGTTGTTCTTTTTCACACTTGCATGTTTCTTGCATTTTTTATTTTATTTCTCTAAAGTAGAGTCGTAAGTCATCTTCAACATTTAGTATGTTTTAGAAATATACTTTCAAAATAGTATATGCAATGGAAAATCCCTTTCACTCAGTCATTTAGATGTATCGTGTTATGTTGTATGCTTGTTGGGAACAAAGCAAAAACAAGCTAGAACCTCTTCATGTACACTTATATGGTACGCATACCACATTTTGGGAAACCCATTAACTAATATCTATACTAATATTATAAAGGAGTAATTCTTGTTTGTTTGTTTGTAGGGGCACGGCCTAACTCGATCGTTCTCCTTCCTCTTATACGGCCGTAACAAAAAGTCATTTTCCCTTTGTTCAAGAGGAATAACATTTTCTCCCCGGAGAAAGTAGGGGGCGCTATTACTTACCATGGTTAATGGAGAATTTCCTTATTCTCGCCTTTCACTCTTGTATTTTCTTAGATATAACGTAAATGAAATTGCGTGTTCTTATTTTTCTTTTGTTGAAAATGGTTCATTGCTGTGTTCCACATTGTGCTTCAAATTCAGAGAAAAAAATACCTGGAATTTCATTTCATGAATAGGCGCTTTTATTACCGATACACCAGCAATCAGTAGAAGTACAGAGCAAAATTTTCGAAATATGTGCCTTATAAAATTGCTGCGGCTCTCAATTTATTTGTAGATTTAAACTGAATTTTAAGGATCGAAATTATAAACCACTTAATTAATTTCTTTTTAATTGTTAGCACCACCAAGAGTTAATCTGAAGTTTGCAAGTATTGCCATTGCTAGCGGATAAGTAATCTTGTAAGAGTAATTCAAGAAAATTTTGAATGAGAATCTTGCTTATCAAGCATAGAAACAGATCAATGTGATGCAACCATACCTCAGTTAATTGCCAATCAGGATAGAGGTGGATTGTCTTATCCTAAACTACAATTCATCAGTCTAATTTCCACAATTTTAGACTGAATTTTACTAGAATTTTAGTACTGTACCAATCCTAAATTCAAATGGAATCGTCAAAACTATTATATTAAATTTTATATATTAAATTAAAAATTATTATGAATTTGTTAAATAATCCATGTTTTGAGAAAAAAAAAAAGCGATATGAGGTGATTGCCGGATATTGGCGAAATAGGTTGTCTTATTCTGTTGATATTATGAAACATGAAAGTATATTTTTATTTTTATCATATACATACTTTTATACCATGACTTTCCAGAATTAGAATATAATATTTAATTTGATATGTAATTCTATCATATTTCTATATGCTTATATATTTCTATAATGGTTAAATTTATTGAAAATTGTTTTGAATGTACACATATATACCTATATTTTAAATAATTAAGAATTGTGTAAAAATAATCCATGTTTTGAGAAAAAAAAAATCGGTATGAGTTCATTGCCGGATATTGGCAAAGTTGCTTAATTTTCGTAATATTGTGAAACTAGTAAATCTTTTTAAAAAATTTACAGTGTATTTTACACTCAGAATTATTAATGTTTCAAGTAATCCAGAATTGAAATGTATATAAATATGAAAAATTATTTATAATGTTTGTTTTACATTTTATAGTAGGGTGTTATTTAAACTGTTTTTAATTGCTTAAAGCATTGCATTTATTTATTTTATCTCTAAATCTTTTAGTTTTTCCTGTTTGTAGCAAAGAAAACGCCGAAGCAAAAGATAGATATGTTATATAATATATAATGCTTATATATTTCAGATCAGTACCTATAATGATTAAATTTATTGAAAATTGTTTTTAATATACATATATATACATATTTTAAATAATTAAGAATAGTGTAAAAATAATCCATGTTTAGAGAAAAAAAAAACGATATGAGTTCATTGCCGGATATTGGCAAACTTGCTTAATTTTCTTACTACTATTATGAAACTAGTAATTATTTTTTTAATTTTTTACTGTGTATTTTACGCTTAGAATTATCAATGTTTCAAGTAATCAAGAATTTAAATGTATATAAATATATAAAATTTACTTATAATGTTTGTTTTGTACTTTATAGTAGCGAGTTATTTAAACTATTTTTAATTGCTAAAAGCATTGTATTTATTTATTTTATCTCTAAATCTTTTAGTTTTTCCTGTTTGTAGTAAAGAAAACGCCGAAACAAAAGATACATATGTTATACATACCTTTTATAATGAATATATTGCAAAGATTTTTGTATTTTTATGTATAGAAGTAACCTTTAGTAAGCATTATTTATGGTAAGTATAGCGCGCCACGTACCGGCGAAAGTAGCCCTTTAACGATTCCGAAACTAAGGGGTGATTGTGAAGGCCGTATGAGGGGAGGGAGAAAGATCGAGTTTGGCCGTGGTAGGGGGTAATCTCTGGAACTACCGAACCGATTTCAAAAGTGATGGTGGCAAATTGATGGTGACAACCCCTGCTCCAACATAGGCTATATTTTATGTCGGTGCCACTAACCCCAGGGGGTGCAGGAGCAAAAAACGTTCTAAAATTGCGATTTTTCAGTTATCACACTGGCTGTCAAGCCCTGAGAGCTTGGCAGCCGGTTCTGTATGTATGTATGTACGTACGTAATGCGATAACTCTTCATAGAAATATCCGTTTTCCTTCAAATTTTGTTTATAGGTTCACTGTGTTAAGGCGCTTCCCTGATTAGTTTTCGGGATTGATTGGTTAAGTATAAAAGGGGGGTACGAGGGGCTAATTCCCCCCCCCTTAATTTATATAAATGGGTTTTTCATGCAGAATTATTCCGTTTTCCTTCAAATTTTGTTTATAGGTTCACTGAGTTAAGGCGCTTCCCTGATTAGTTTTCGGGATTGATTGGTCAAGTATAAAAGTGGGGAACAAGGGTCTAATTCCCCCCCCCCTTAATTTATATAAATGGGTTTTTCATGCAGAATTATTCCGTTTCCCTTCAAATTTTGTTTATAGGTTCATTGGGTTAAGACGCTTCCCTGATTACTTTTCGGGATTGATTGGTTAAGTATAAAGGGGGGAACGGGGGGCTAATCCCCCCCTTAATTTATATAAATGGGTTTTTCATGCAGAATTATTCCGTTTTCCTTCAAATTTTGTTTATAGGTTCACTGTGTTAAGGCGCTTGCATGATAATTTTCGGGATTGATTGGCTGAGTATAAAGAGGGGGAACGAGGGGGGGCTAATCCCCCCCTTAATTTATATTAATGGGTTTTTCATGCAGAATTTATCCGTTTTCTTTCAAATTTTGTTTATAGGTTCACTGAGTTAAGGCGCTTCCCTGATTAGTTTTCGGGATTGATTAGTTAAGTATAAAGGGGGGATCGGGGGCTAATTCCCCCCCCCTTAATTTATATAAATGGGTTTTTCATGCAGAATTATTCGTTTTCCTTCAAATTTTGTTTATAGGTTCACTGAGTTAAGGCGCTTCCCTGATTAGTTTTCGGGATTGATTAGTTAAGTATAAAGGGGGGATCGGGGGCTAATTCCCCCCCCCCTTAATTTATATAAATGGGTTTTTCATGCAGAATTATTCCGTTTTCCTTCAAATTTTGTTTATAGGTTCACTGAGTTAAGGCGCTTCCCTGATTAGTTTTCGGGATTGATTAGTTAAGTATAAAGGGGGGATCGGGGGCTAATTCCCCCCCCCTTAATTTATATAAATGGGTTTTTCATGCAGAATTATTCGTTTTCCTTCAAATTTTGTTTATAGGTTCACTGAGTTAAGGCGCTTCCCTGATTAGTTTTCGGGATTGATTAGTTAAGTATAAAGGGGGGATCGGGGGCTAATTCCCCCCCCCCTTAATTTATATAAATGGGTTTTTCATGCAGAATTATTCTGTTTTCCTTCAAATTTTGTTTATAGGTTCATTGGGTTAAGACGCTTCCCTGATTACTTTTCGGGATTGATTGGTTAAGTATAAAGGGGGGAACGGGGGGATAATCCCCCCTTAATTTATTTAAATGGGTTTTTCATGCAGAATTATTCCGTTTTCCTTCAAATTTTGTTTATAGGTTCACTGTGTTAAGGCGCTTCCCTGATTAGTTTTCGGGATTGATTGGTTAAGTATAAAGGGGGGGGAACGGGGGAATAATCCCCCTTAATTTATATAAATGGGTTTTTCATGCAGAATTATTCTATTTGCTTCAAAATTTGTTTATAGGTTCATTGGGTTAAGACGCTTCCCTGATTAGTTTTCGGGATTGATTGATTAAGTATAAAGGGGGGGAACGGGGGCTAATACCCCCTTAATTTATGTAAATGGTTTTTTCACCATTTCCTTCAAATTTCATTTATAGGTTCACTGTGTTAAGGCGCATCCCTGATTAGTTTTCGGGATTGATTGGTTAAGTATGAAGGGGGGAACAAGGGGCTAATTCCCCCTTATCTATACTAATATATAAAGTGATAAAGATTGTTTGTTTGTTTGTTTGTTTGTTTGTTTGTTTGTTTGTAGAGGGTAATCTCTGGAACCACTGAAGCGATTTTAAAAGTGATGGTGGCAAATTAATGGTGACAGTCCCTGCTCCAACATAGGCTATATTTTATGTCGGTGCCACCACCCCCAGGGGGGTGCAGGAGTGAAAAACGTTCTAAAATTTCGATTTTTTGTATACTGAAGGAGATAGAAGCATCAAATTTGGTATGGTAGTTACTTATAACCTGTAAATGCTCTCTAAGAACAAATTATAAAAACATTCGAAATTTAAAAGGGTGAGATGAGGAAGAAGCGTTCTAAAAACATTCTAAATTACAATTTCTATGGAATCTCTGAAACTACAGAACCGATTTCAAAAGTGATGGTGGAAAATGGATGGTGACAGTCCCTGCTCCAACATATGCTAAATTTTATGTCAGTGCTACTACCCGCAGAGGGTGCAGGAGCGAAAAACTTTCCAAAATTATGATATTTTCAATACTGAAGGAGTTAGGAACTTGACATTTTGTATGGTCGTTACTTACAAGATTTAAATGCTCTATAAGAACAAAGTCTAAAAAAATTCGAAATTTAAAAGGCTGAAATAAGCAAAAAATTTTCTAAAAACATTCTAAATTACAATTTCTATGGAATCTTTGGAACTACTAAAGCGATTTCAAAAGTGATGGTGGCAAATGGATGGTGACAATCCCTGCTCCAACATAGTCTATATTTTATGTCGGTGCCACTACCTCGAGGAGGGTGCAGAAGCGAAAAACGTTCTAAAATTGCGATTTTTGCGATGCTGAAGGAGCTAGAAACTTGAAGTTCGGCATGATTGTTATTTATAAGATCTAAATGCGCTCTAAGAACAAATTCTAAAGACAAATGATCTAATGATTCTGCGATTTTTCAACTATTGAATTTCTAAAATTACCAAATTTCACTATAGAGTACCATAGCGAAACCTTCACGCGTAAAAAGATAATGATAAGGGCGACGTGTCCTGACGTGCATATTGGCTATAGCACGAGTCACAAATTATAGTATCCTTATTATTCTGTTAAAATATAAAAGTGAATTATGAAGTGTCAATATTTTGTTTGGTTAAAGGTTCGTTAAGAGAAATTGACCAGCGTAGCGGCCGTAGCTTGCTAGTATTAGATAAACAATAAGGACCAACAGTTTTATATTATCTCTTTATTTGAAATTTAGAGAATCTAACATATAAAATAATATTAGTAGGTTTTTATTCATCAATAATTCAAACAATATGTCGCTTTATTTTCATCGTCCTTTACTAAATTATGTAAAAAATAATGATGGACAGAAACAAAAACAAATGAGGTAGAATTGTTTATAGTTATATTTATTATATAAATGAAGAAAAAATTATGAGCATTTTCTCATATGTTATTGACTTCTTTTGTTTCTGATGTTTACTTTAATCACATGTGATTAACATTTACTTCCATGTAATAAGACGTACGTAGTAAAAACAATCCGCTAAATAACAGGCTTACCTTTTCTTTCTATTATATTATTTTACCACAAGCGATTATTCGATCTTATAGACATGGGATTCAATCAGATTAGATGATTAATAAATTCTATATATTACATTTTGTAGGAGTTTTCTTTCTCTGTTTTTTGTAATGCATTATTTTCTAATTAAATAAACAAATAAATAAAAACACACCTTTAGGAGTATTAAGAATGCGCGGAAAGGCCACTGATAGCAATTTTTTTTCGTATTTATTGTATTTTAATAAAGCATATTTATCTTACTTTTATATAATGCAAGAAAAATCTTCCACAAAGAATATATGTTTTAAAAAGTAACACGAATGTAAAATAAAAATGTCATTAGCGTCGGCCCTGCATACTAAAATTTAATAGAGGTAACATCAATTCTATCGCATTTGTTTACCATTTAAGAAATAATTTATTATTCCTGTGGCGCCTTCGAGACTGTCACATAAATAAGTAGCCCTGGATTGAAAATAGTTAACAGTAACAAAGATTTATTCAAAATTAAATATATATAAGGGTGCTGAAGAGCAGGACTACTAAATAAACGAAGATGAATTTAAAGCCCAAGTTATACGCTGAATGAAATTTACTAAAGTCAAATGAATGGGACGTTTTCCTTAGATCACTTGAAACTTTCAAAATGTTAAACACAAAACTACATAGAAAATGTCACTTACACTAAACTGCGATAGCACAATATGCATCCAACTTCTCCTTTATTTGAAGCACTAAATGTTAAAACTTTACCACTAGGCACATTCCTCAGAATGGAATTTCATAAAATGTAATTCATTATATAGAAGTATCTAATATATAAATTCAATTGAAGTCGAATGTCGCTGCTGATGACACGAGGCGTAATAAAACCCCAGAAACTTGGCTGTAGATCTACGAGGAACAACGAGGCTCGGCTAAAGCTATTCTTTACCACCAGGAGTAGAGTTGCATTTGTGATATTGGTATACAGAGAGGGTACAGCATCCAGCTATGTTTATATTTTGGTTTCCAATGGCGCGATGCGCTCATACATGCGATCGTGATCGTGGCTTTAATAAATGTCATATATTTTTCAGTTCACTAAACGAAGAGTTGGACGCATCCAGTTATTTATTTATTTTTTCATTTGAACGAAGTGTTCATTCATGCATAAGTGATCGGGTACATGATAACGAATACTAATTTATGTAGCTCCTTGCATGAAACCTTGCACAAACAGTACTGGCATTACTACAAGCGCACACGGGGTGTAGTTTGCTTTGTTGCGTTTGTAGAAATAAGAAAAAGTATTTCATAAATATACGAAAATTATTTATGTACGTATTATTTAAATTATTCAAAATTATCCTTAAATTGCGTTACAATTAAATTGGGTGAATTCAAGACATTAAAAGTCAGTATGGTCTGAATATCTGAATCTTCCTATTACGCTAGGTCTGAAAAGGGTAGGCATTGTGAATACGCGTGGCGCTCGTCGTGAACGAGTTAATGTAAAGTATGCAAGAAAAGTCAATTGGAAATTATAATAGCAAATAAAGATAAATGCAATATAACAATTTATGACAAATTTACTGTTTTTTACTTACCCATCATATGTAGTATAGGGTAAGTCTTGTAATCGTTTTGAAAATCGAAAAAAATTTTTTGATGGATTTACATGTTTCAGACACTGGGGATTCCGAAAAACATATGTTTAGAAAAAAAAAATTTGCCGTCCGTCTGTCGGTGTGTCTGTGTGTCTGTAAACGCTCTATCTCCCGAACAAATTGAGATAGAGACTTGCAATTTGGTATGTACTTAGTATGTAATAATGGGAAGAAGCCTATTTCATTTCAATAACCTCGATTAACCGGAACTATTTTTTTCGGACTCTCGAAATATTCGTTCTGATAAAAGGTATATAAACATTTTCAAAATTTATTTTAAGGAGTGAATATAAAAGACAATAAAAAAACATACATTTTGCATAAAGCATGAAGTCGATCGGATAATGTGTTGCCGAGATATTTGGAATCCTATTTTCCACACTCTTCGATTTTTCATGACCCTGTATTTCATCCAAATTTCACTTCAAAGATATATTTTAATTGGAAATGAGACGCTTAATCAGATGCAATAAACTGCTAGTTAATAGGATTATTATTTATGGAGTTATAAGGATGTTTCTTTCAAGCAATTCACTAATCGAGCCTTTAAAGCGAGGCTAACGAAAAAGAAAGGCTACCGCGGTGCTTTACGCATATCGTTTTTTACAGACCGCCGGAATCACGTGATGCGCGAATGCACCAATGAAGGTGCTCGAAAAGAGCATCACGTCACTCTAGCGGTCTGTAAAAAAAGATAACTGGAATGTACCGCGGTAGCCTGTCTCTCTCGTTAGCCTCGCTTTAAAGTTTGTGACGTCATCAAGCCACGATTTTATTCGAATTGCAATGCATTTTATAAGTAGTTTACACATTTTTATTTTAATATTTTACATTATGCATATCCATGATGGGTAAGTATTACGGTGGCCTCCAACGAGTAGTTTAATTGATAGATTATTTATAATCGAGTTTTTATTCAATATAATGTAATACTTTAAATCTACTTGCGAAATGTATGATTTTTATATCACTACAAATATGAATTCTGCAATTTAACAAAATAAACCTATTACAATATAATATATGTTATGTAAACCAATAAACTATTGTGCAATAATGAACGATACAGTTTCTCTAATCAAAGACTCTTTTGATAATAGAATCGTCGAGTAACTATGGTAGCGTTTCTGAATAAATAAACAGTATTTTAATCAATCATTGTTTAGTGTGTGTAATAGGATATAACAAACATTCATAATAATTCAATACGGGTAATTACTATTCGATAAATTAAAGTTAATTATTCCTTTCCTGAAAATAGTCGCCATTGCTTGTGAAATATATGTTATTTTGCTTGGAATAAAAAAGCTTTATATTGATTACAATTAATGTTTTTTTTTTCAAATTCTTATTTCTCTTTCGTTATTTCTTACGTTTCTGAAAGCAAAATTCTTAGAAAATTTCAAATATTATTTAAGCAAAAATACTATATAGTATAATTGAGTGTTCAATATTTATCAACTGCGGGGAAGACGAGCCATGCACGGCTGAAATTATCTTTTTTTTCAACTCAGTATAACAATAAATTCTCTGTACAACATATAACAATCAGTTCTATGTATCCTGATTAGCTGAATTTTGTTTTCGAGAACTTTCTACGGACGCTGCTGATTGGTTAAATCATGTATCTCCGCTCCTATTGAATTTCTAGAAAATTCCATCAGATTCTGAAAGTTAATTTATTCGCCAAATGTTGGCAAATATTTGGCGAAAGGCGAAAATTTGACGACATTCTCTCATTTGGTGCAAAACATGTGTTTTGACATTGGTAATCTTGAAATTCAAATTTGTCGTCAAATCTCACCATTGTCGCCGTTATTTCTCAAATGTTGCGACATTTGGAGAAATGTTGCCACGTTTGTGACTTCGTTTACTACTAACTGTTCAAAAATGTAATAACTGTTTAAACCTTCATTCACATCAAATGCATTAACCTGTAGTGATCACAGAATATCCCACTAATCGAATTTTCTCGAACATATGATCCAGCCTAATGGTCTTCTCCTACCCCAAAATGGTAGGATAGAAAAATTAGTCAAATACTTTAGAGCCTTTTTTTAGATAAAATGGAACTTGACCCATAGGGAACCCAAAATTTCCACTAATAGAATTTTCTCGAACATATCAACTAGGAAAATAGCCTTATCATTTTCGAAAACGGTAGGTCAAAAAAATTAGTCACAATCATTTCAGCCAGCCGTTTTTTCCATAAATTTAGTTTGACCCTGCCCTGCACTGAGTAAAAATCCACTAATCAAATTTTTGTCAGTCATGTGACCCCCAGTGGTCGCGCCCAATGGTATTCGTGCACGCAAATGGGTAGGATACAAAATTTAGTCAAAATTGTTAGAGCCGTTTTTAGATAAAATTAGCTTGACCCATAGTGACCCAAAAATGACACACTAATTGAATTTTTTCGAACATGTGACCCAGCCCAGTGGTCTTCTCGTAATTCAAACCATGAGGATACAAAATTTTATTCAAAATCGTTAGACTCGTTTTTTATATAAAATTAGCTTGATCTCCAATGACGCAAAAATGACACCCTAATTACATTTTCTCGAACATGATATCTCGTTTAATGGTCTTCTTGTGCCTGAAAGCGGTAGGATTCAAAATGTAGTCAAAATCCTTTGAACTATCTTTTAGATATGCTGGTTAAGGTGGCGTAGGGTCCGGTGGGGAATCGTTTGCAATATGATTACGAATGATTGCATTTGATTTATGCATTGTGACACTCGGACCGAAACCCACTGCCACTTATTGCACTGTTTTAGCTGCATAATTTTCGTTCCGTAGCATGGCTGTTATTTTTATATTATATACACTGTCGATAAGGCCACAACATTTTTAGTTTCATTATCTTGTTCTTGTTTGATTTGTTTAAAAGAAAATTTCCCTAACGCTTTTCTGTTTTTCACTTGTTAATTAATGTTTAAATGTGGTGTGCTATTCTGGTTCTGCTAAAAATACTTGCATATTATAGTCTATCTCTCTCTATATATAATGCACATGATATATATAGGCTGTCCTGAAAAGGCTAAAGGTTTATATAAAAAACATTGTTCAAATAGGGAAATATTTTTTAAATATATCTCAAAAAGCATATAATATTACTGAATATCCCTTTTGCAGCCATTTTATATGTGTCATTATTCAAGAAAAAAGCTCATACGTACAAGGGGTAATATTTAATTATAGAACTTGTTTTGGCATTGTCTTTTATTCATTTATTTACTTATATGATACATGAAAGTGAGTTTGAGATAAATATTTAAGCGAGCCTTATTTTATTATTATTATTTTTTTTTTTGGTTGCAAAATTTAATTTTTTATTGCAAAAATCAGTTTTTTATTGCATTTTTCTATAGTCTGTAAATTATACCTGTAAAACTATTTGTCCGAACTCGAAGGTATTTCGTAATTATTTAACATTTCGGCACTACGCGTTCACTGGTTTAAATCCTCCTCTTTGGAGCGAATGTGTGATTGGGATATTATTACTTTATTTTTTTTATACATGCATGGAATTCTATCCTGATGTTACAATCAAACGAATGTTTGAACACCTGCTTTTTGAAATGTGTGCCCAAGCACTTATATTGGCACCAAAACCATTGAAATTTTAACTTATATAACCATGAGCACTTTCAACGAATGCAATATTTAATTTTATGGATAATAACTTCAACCCGTTTAACTATTGGACCGTATGCACATTCATTTGCCAAAAAACATGTACGAACGACACACTGTAAAAAAACTCAGAAGCGTTTCGGCACAAGGCGAAAAGGTTTCCGTAAATTTATAGTAAACTTTGTGTTCCATTATTTCGGAATCGTTACACGTATTTTCGGAAAAATATTCAAAGCGGTGAATTATTCTGAAGAAGTCAGAAACGTTACATTCCATACCGAAAATGTTTTCGAATAGGTAGTCTAAAATGATGGTTACTGAAAAATTCGGAAATGTTACACTCATTCCGTGTAAATTTTTAAAATGGAATTCGAAATGAAGTAATATTTGCGCATGCTCATCTACTCCGACCTATTGCACATGTCATTATCACGTGATTTCTATTGCTCTTGAGAGGAAAAACAGCTTAAAACAGATGCAGATGCAAAGTATTTATATGAGCTGTAAGTATTCTGTTTTACAATTTATTTTATTTGAGAGAACAATATGCTTTAAAAAAATATTATTATCAAATTCTATTTTATCGCATATTAATATTACATTTGCAGTTAATCTTTTGTTGTATACACAAAGTTAAATAACTCGTTCGATAGTTTCTTTATAATCTTGTTCCATGAATCTATAATAAATATTAGATATTTGATTGATGAATAATAATGTAGTACTAGTATTAATGAAGTACAG
The DNA here is from genome assembly GCA_963931845.1 of Maratus michaelseni. Lineage (NCBI taxonomy): Eukaryota > Metazoa > Arthropoda > Arachnida > Araneae > Salticidae > Maratus > Maratus michaelseni. The sequence goes on from OZ007592.1 coordinate 426,406,370, forward strand.
ATATCATCGTATATACGTCTTTAACATCTTTTGGTTTTGAGATCAGTTCCGTTTCATAACTTTTCTAATGATGAAATGTATCGTTTATATAACAACAAATTCCTAATTTCACTTATACTATACGTTTTTCCTTCATATTTTATGAATCAGATATTTATAAATAAATATAATTGAAAATTTGATTTATAAATCTATAAATAATTCTTTTTTAAAATCCGGTCTCGCGAATTCCATGCTGTAAACAGATACATATGCATTATCAAAATGCTTTATTCCCCTAAATAGATGTATTATTTTTAATACCGTAATTTCCGGCGTATAATCCGCGGATCAAACAATTCGGTTTCAACCCAGAAATTTTATTCAATAATTGAAGCCAAATATTTACAGCGATCTGACAAGTAACACTTTATAAAATAAAATTTCTGGGTCGAAACATGATTGTTTGATCTGCGGATTATACACCGGAAATTACGGTACACTTAAATAAATATATTTTTTAATCTTGTAAGTATAGATATTATGTCAAAAGATTTCGTATCTGTAAATAATTATTTTATTTTATGAACTGTATACTTATAAAAATATATTTATTTTCTCAGGTTATCTCAGCACTTCTCAAGTTATTCGAATAAAATAATACCTTTAAATGAATATATTTAGAAGCATGATAGTTGTAAAACACTATATTAAAAATATTTACAAACAGACAAACCATTTTTATCAATATATCTATTTATAAGTATACAATTCGTGAAAATAAAACAATTACCACAGATATAAAATATTTTCGAATAGTATAACTATTTACAAGATTTTTAAAAAAATGTTGAAAGGTATTGCTAAAATCTATCTATTTATAAGTGTAGGGAAATTAAATATTTTCATTGAGTATCTATTTAGAGGATGGTACTCAAGAGGCTGCATTTAAAAAAAGAATTATTTATAGATCCATAAATCAAATTTTAAAGGTTATTTATTTACAAATATCTGATTCATAAAAACTGAGTGAAAAACGTATAGTGTAAGTGAAATTAGGAATTTGTTCTGTCATATAAACGATACATTTCATCATTAGAAAAGTTATGAAACGGAACCGATCTCAAAACGAAAAGATGTTAAAGACGTATATACGGTGCTATCTGTACTTCATTAATATTAGTACCACATTATTATTCATCAATCAAATATCTAATATTTATTATAGATTCATGGAACAAGAGTATAAAGAAACTATCGAACGAGTTATTTAACTGTGTATACAACAACTTCTAAACTTGTTGTACTTGTAAACTTGTAGTAGGTAAACTAAAGATGTTTCCAGACGACTCAACTCGGTTCCTACAAAGGAAAATTTGGAAGCTTCTCTTCAGTAGAAGGACATACTCTCAAATTTGGAGTTATTTTAAAATGACAGAAGTATTTGTCATAGAATTAATTTTTCAAAGTTTATTTCGCCTGCATAAATAACTTTAAAGTGATATCTTGAGTAGCAGTCTAATAATAAAAGGTGAATAATAAAACAAGTTCTGAAAAATATATGTTTCATACCAGAAATTACAGAAAGTTTATAATATTGCTATTTCTAGAGTATGATTCATCTACATCATCTCATAGGATCATTTCTATAGTATGATTAGCTAGTTCGCTCACCGAACTTCGCAGAAAACCCAACCACGATGATGTGGAGTGGGGTTTCGCCTCGAGCGAATGTAATATTAATTTTTTTAAAGCATATTGTTCTCTCAAATAAAAGAAATTATAAAACAGAAATACACAGAAACATTTCCAAAACACACAGAAGCATTTCCGATGTATGCAGAAACCTTTCCTATGTATACAAAAACATTTCCGATATATGCAGAAACCTTTCCGATGTATACAAAAACATTTCCGATATATGCAGAATCGTTACTGAATATCTGACTGAAATATAAAGAAACGTTTCCGAAATGCACGTAAATGTTTCCAAAATATACAGAAACATTTCTGAATATCTGACCGAAATATGCGGAAACATAACAGAACCGATGGGCCACATTGCTGCCCCACCAGATAGAGTAACGTTTCCGAGTTTTTTTTTACATTGCATATACCCTCTGCTTAATTACCCCGGCGGCATGAACAGCTATTTTGGAGCAACGATCGAAGCAGGTCAAGCAAAATTTCCCTTTTTAGGAAAGAGAGGGTGTCATCTATAGCCCTGGAATAAAGGAATGAATGTAAGTTTCAATAAACATGTTTTCACCACGTTTAAACATTTGTAAAACTATAAAAGCATTTTACGCAAAAACATTTTTTTCGAACTGGGCGGGATCAGAACGTTAAAAATATTAAATTGATCTTGCTATTTTTTTAATTAAAGGGAACATTATTTATATTTATTCGAGCTTGGAGTTTTTCTGGGATTCTATAATCAAATATCCCTTTAAGTTGTTTTGAAGTACGTGGTCGCTGGAAAATTAGATTAGTAAGTATTTTCTATTGATTCCTATGCGTAACATTAAAAAGGACAGGAAGCGTACTTGAGATATTTGCGTAGAATAATGAAATATTTTGCGTACCGCATTTATATGAAACACTACTTTAAAATACTCTTGGGTTTTTCACTCCACCCCATTGCGTAGATGTGTGGGCTTCTGTTTCAGCTCTTAACTGGAAGTGCGCACTTAAGTAACGGGGCGCATTTTAAGAGCGTTCCAATATAGCAGATTTCCAATACTGGAATTAAGGAAGGGACAACGTAAACATATGGGCAAATTTTAAATACTTGAGGTGAATATTTCATATCTAACAGTTTTTCAAAAAAAAATTAAACGTGTTTTTAGAAAAACATGATTTATATATATACTCAGTAAACAAACAAAAATTAGGATTAAATTTAAATGAGGCCTATTACATAAACTTATGTAGTGTTATGAGTGTAATTAACCATCGGTTTAAATATATGAGAATTTCCTAATTTTTTTTTTGCTACTTTTGTGAACTAACATAACAAAAAATGTATGAAAAATTATGACAGTGATAATTTGAATGTATATATATATTGACATCAGCACATTGTAGTTTAGATTTTTTACATTCTTAATACCTCAAGTAATATATTGAATGCTAAAAATGAGCAAAATATCATTAATGTGACATGAAGACACTTTAGCTAAGTATCGAAAACATTTCGTTTGTTTAAAATTCTAAAATTTGAAGAGAAATTGAGTTAAATAAGTTAAATTAACAAATTAATTTTTTGGTATAAACTATTTTATATAGTCACTAATACGCCCATTTTTACTTTTTTTTAAATTGTGTGTCAAATGTAGTGTGATAATTTAATTAAATAGAAACCATAAAAATTGATTTTTTTAAAATACTGATACCATAAAAGTACAAAAAATACATTATTTAATATTAACGAAGGGTTTATTTTTTTTAAACAAAGATAATCTTTTTGTTTGCTGCTCACGCTAATCTAATCGCTTATTTTATTGTCAGTTCACACCCAGAAAAAATTTTGTTGGATCAACAAAAATTTGGTTGACCCAACCACTCTTTTCGTTTAAATATGGGTCAATGGAAATTTTGTTTGAACCAACAAAAAAAAAATATATACTGTTGATTTTTTTTTTGCATTTCCAAAAAAAAAAAAAAAAAATTGTATCGTCAGCAAAAAAATATGTTTTGTTAATTCAAGTAAAATGGTTCAATTTTACTTGAATTAACAAAATTCTTTTTGTGACATAGATATATGCTATGTGTTATTTTAACATTTTCTTTTTTCAACAAAATATATTTTATTTGTTTAAATAATAAAATATTTTATATTACGAACTTGTTTTGTTTATACTACAAAAACTTTTGTTAAATGAACCAATCTAAATATGCAATTTTAAGTATTTTTTAATTCATTTTAAGCAGTGAATAACGCCTGTAAACCTTGAATAACAACAAGTGAATTTTTATCCTGCTTTTTTTCAAGCGCAAACCGAGAGAGTGAAAACTGGCCAAGCCGGGAGTCGATCCCGGGTCCTCAGAACAGCGCTCTGAAGCTCTACCACTGAGCTACAGGGAACGATATCTGATCTCGGCATTTCTCACTCTTATATATGTCGGAACGGAGGAGCACGCAAATTTCTGCGGCAAACATGAGACGACAATACAAAGCCCAGCATACGGCAACACATAGTTAATTTTTAATTCATTTTCAGCAGTGAATTACGCCTGTAAAAAGCAGGATAAAACTTCACTGGTTATTATTCAAAGATTATAGACGTAATTTACTGCTGAAAATGAGATAGAGCTATTGCAGAAATCACGAAAAATGCAACATAGCAGCGCCACCTGTTGCGCGATTTACACCAAAAACTAATCAGCAACAAGTTATATCAGGAAGTAACTGAATGTAAAGTTTTATTAATTTCCGTGCATTAGTTCTTGAGATAGAGCGCCCACAAAATATTTGTCACATACAGGCAGATAGAGTCATTGACAGTCATTTTCTAAAAATAGTCAAATCGTGTTCAGGACCTTCGAAAATCCGTCGGAAACCGGAAGTCGAAAATTTACATGATTCCAACACTTTCTTCTTATATAAAGATAGAAGAAAGTAATAAATGGGACAGGGGTATTTTTAAAACTACCTTGGTCCGTCCCAATGAAAAAAAGTTTTAATTATCCAAAAATTATGTTAATCTTTTAATTATATAACTATATAAGTCAAATAAATAGCGTTACGTGAAACAATTATGGCTACTACACAACAATTTAAATTTTGCTGGGATTACAAAATTATTGTAAAATTAAAAAAAAAAAACAGATTTTGATAATTCAAGTAAAACTGATAAAAGTTTGTTAAAATTTTGTAAGAGTGTTAACAATATTTTTTTGTCCGAGCAACAAAACTAATTTTTTTACTTCAATTAGAAATTTTGCTAAAACAACCAAAATGTACTCAACAAAACATGTTTTGTTGTTTTAATCAATTCCTTTTTCTGGGTGAAATATATCAAGAATTAATTCCTGTGCAACATAGGTGCAAGCAAACCAACGTCTAGTGTTATGCCACCATAGATAAATATTTACATTGCCTTATTTTTTGCAGTGTTTCAGTGAAAGTTGCAGAGTACATCGACACCATTTATACATTTATGCGAAACTTAAATCATAATCAACAAGAGTTTGTAGCTTTAAAAGCCACTCTAATAACATGTAATACTGCAATTTTACAATAAATTGAAGTGCATCTTCTTGTATGTAGTTCATAGTCCCTAACTGCTCATTTACATGGGAGTTAGACTGGCTGAAATCAAAAGGTAAAGAACTAATTAACGTCTAACATTACACCATCAGAGATAAATATTTATATTGTCTTATTTTTGGTATGTGATAGTGAAAGTTGCAGAGTACTTGGATATCATTTTTGAATCTATGACAAACGTACATACTCTACCTTATTACCTTAACAGAAATAAATTTTTACTGTATAAAAAAGTTTCTCATTTGCAACTTGTTAATGTATTTAATTGTGAGAGACAGGAAAAACTTGCCGATAAATGAATTTTTTTATTGCAGACTTTTTACAGAACAACTTCTAACATCATATAATCATGAGTGAAAAAACAATCCTTTAAAAAACTGAGAGATTTAAGTAAATTATATATAAATGTCAACATTAAATCGACAATATATAGCTTGTTAATGGTCATCTAAGATATACGGATTGTATAGGTATTTATTTTATTTTGTCGCATTTTCAGTTATTATTAGATATTTTAAATGTTTGGTTATATGTTTCTCTTATACCAATTTTGAAAACTACATAACAATAATCTAAACTATAAAGAGCAGTGTCCATCTAATGTTATTAGAAACATTTTTTTTAACGTTTTTTTCAGTATTACCATGATAAATATTGATTTTCTTTATAAAGTGTGTTAAATTCGATCTGTAACAAAATAGAAAAAGCATGATTAGACATTCTTCGTAATTAAAAATTTTCGACGTAAATTTTAAATTATTTTAATTCTAATAATATTTTATTCATAAATTGTATTTTTCTTCTTATTACTTAAACATGAAACAATTTAGCTTAAGTATACAAAATATTTAATACATATTTTAACCCCTTTAATCGAAAACAGTTATTAAGTAACACATTATTATTGATCTGCACAAACTAAATTACGTTCCCTTGCTAAATATTAATTATTCTAGATAAAAACTTTAAAAAAAATATTTTGCTTAATTAATTTAAATTTATTTGAATGGAGATCGATTAAAAATAGTCAATAAATGATTTTCTGTTGTGCAAAATAGCTTTCATAATAGAATTTCTAGCATCGTATATGTTCGTTTACGGAACTACGTACAATGTAAAGCAATAATTTATTAATGATTGAATGATTTTATCTAAGTTAGAGCTTTCTAAAATACTTACGGCAAAAAGTTATACATTAATGCAATATATTTTTAATATCATGTGGAATTAGCTGAAATTAGTGAGTTATTTCTAATGAAATATTTATATTTTGTATTTGATATATAAACATATATATATATTTGCAATGTAAGTGTTACATATTGCCACATATTGTCTCAAATATATTTTATTTTTTTTAAGCACAAGCTATTGTTTTACCATACTTTTTACAGATACAGTGTTCCTTATTGTTATTAATCGCCAGAAAAACAAAGCGACATTTGTGACAAAGGTATCCAGGTCATTTACATACACTGCTATTCTAGGGATTGTTGTGACTTGTATAAATATTTTGTAAAATCCTTGTTAGACGGAACTAATTTCATTGAGCGGTTGTCTCCAATGTGTAATGTTTTGAATCTTAATCGTATAAAAGAGACATAAATTGTCAAATGCACTGATTCGAACTTTAGCCCCACTGAGTCTGTATAACTTTGTTTTTGTTTTCTCTCTGGTTAACTTGAATTTTAGGCTTAAATTATCTTAAAACACGTGACAGTTGTGCATTAGATATTACCAATCCCTTCGAACAACATGTATTTTCTAATCACTGTATTGAATGCCAGTTTAACTGACCAATTTTCATAAATAATTGTAAGTATAAATGAATGAATATAATAAGAAGAGACTTTTCTAGTTTTTTCTTCTGAGTAAATGATACTTTAAGATTTTCTTCAGAGTTTAGAAATGATTTTTACTTGGATTTTTTTTGCCGTTTGTGATAGTCTAATACAGTATAACTTATTATAGTAATATTATTCTTATAATTAAATTTAAAAAGTGAAAAGAAATCTCTTCATATTTTCGCATTCACTTTTTTGAAAACTACTCTTTTTAAATAGGTAAAAACATTTAAATTTATTTTTTATGAAAATAAATTTTAACATATTTATAATAATTTATTTTTGTAGAAAATATTAAATTTAATTATTTTTAGTACTACCAGATTTTGAAAGGAAAAGAAATAACATACATAAAATACATATTTATTTGTTTTCATATACTTTTACTCACATCCTAAAATATGCAAAATAAATATAATTTATCTAGCTTAGATATATATAGCATATCTTGTATAAGACCTTATTTAAAAATATAATTGTTGCACATTTGCACTTTTCTCTTCAAAATATTTAATTATTAAAAAACAATAAATGTGATTTTAGCGTCAGAGTAGTAATTTTTTGTCATTGTAACAGGTGATTTTAATACTTGTCTTCGAAATTTTAACATTCTTTAATTAACACTAAATCTAAGAAACAAAAGTTTAATTCACTAGTGGTCTCTGCCTGCTACGAACTACGCTCTGACATCGCAAACTCTAAAAAGATGCTAATTTGATCAGCTCTAAAATGATTGCGGAAGATTGGATTAAGCGACCAGTGGCGATCTGCTGTAATCGGGTTTCCATTCATTTTCATTTGACTAAGGAATTTTAAGGCCGAATCGGCATCTGTCGAAAGAGCTAACAACTCTTTTCGTAATTGATTAAATCAGATCAATTAATATTTGAAAATCAAGTTGTGTATAATGGCTAAGTAAACTCGCTGCATCGGGGAATTCTATAATGATGTTATAAAAAATTGGGTACTTATCCATTATCCGGTCGACCATTTTCCAAAAGAGAAAAAAACTGTCGACAAAATATAGGATTTAACGCCAAAAGGGCGTTACGGTGGTGCCATATTCAATTGACATCAGATGCGTTACACGTGTTTGTTATGTCATACAGAGATTTTTATTCGACATTTATCTGTATTTTTAATGTTATTTATACTCATTTATTTGTTATTTCATTAATTTAAATACTAATAACGACCTTAAACGGCGCGTGATGATATTAAAAGAGAAAAACCGTTGAAAAAAATGTTGCTATGTATAGTTATGGACAACAGATCCGTTTCAACTGACGTCATAAACCCTTATCTATCAGCCTAGTGGGATAATTAAGAAAAATATTGTAAATAAATAAATATTTAAGATTACTTTTTTTTCTTTTCATTAATGTATTATAAATTTTATTGTTTAAAATTACTGATAGTTGAAACTTTAGTGAGTGATGCTTTAGATTACAATGGCAACATTTTTCCATTAGTTTTTTGGGCATTAGAGATTGGTAAATAATTTGGCGGTAATTTTATTTTTATTTTTTATTTTTTTTACTGGAAAGTTGTCAACGGTATAATGGAGAAGTACGGAAAATTGTTTCAGCAAGACGTTTTAAATGTATCGTTTCCAATATGACGTAATTTTCAAAGTTTTTTTCTTATTATTAAACATAAAAAAATATTTAATTTAAGTTAAATATTAATCTTTACGCTGTTTTAAAATTTGCAGTAATAGATAAAATATCTTATCTAAATAAATTAATCTCTCATGTAAATATATTTTTATATTGAAACTGTTTGGAATAATAGTTATTTGAGCATTCTTAATATGACGTAAGTTTCCCCATTTAATGCTTTGAACGCGTAATAATTTAATTACCAGAAGGACCCGTGCGAAACTTTCGCACTGAAATCTTTGATATTATTTCCTGGTACGTTTTAGCATGAATTTTTAATTAACTACTTTTTTAATCCAACAACGCGTTTTAACGAAATGTGAGTGTACTATGTCAGAAGCCTGTTCAAAAACTTTTCTAATAATATCTTTTTCATCGTTGTATGTTTTGTATTTGCATAGAAAAAGGGATGTTGACAACAGAAATAAGTTATGCGTTCTGGATTGTTTTTTCATAAATGAAATGTAAGCTTTTTTCAAATCAATGTTGCCACAAAAATAAAATACCGCATTATAGGATGCTCAACAGTGATTATCAGAAATAATAAATAGTACAAAACAGGTAAAATGTGACTTTTCGCACGGGTTATTTTATATTTATGATTAAAAACCAAAATTAAAATTGAAACGTTTAGAAGAAATTAAATATTATTGATTGATCGAAGCAGTGGTATTTTACACGTGTAGCATAAAAGGTATGATATTTTATATAAGATTGATTTGTAATTTAAGTATATTTCAATTCATTTTTCTTTGTCCGTATTTTTTCCGAAGAAGATGCCGTCATCCTCTAATGCAGTTAAAATACAATTGCTATTTTTTCCCCTCGTGCATGCCTTTCTCTATTTTCGATGGGACTTTATTGTTAGGAATAAATGAGATAATATTCTCGCTTGACTAATGTTGTTTGAACCTATATATATCCTTAATTTTTCTCTAGAAGTTTAAACCTGCATCTAAAAAATATTAGATATTTCTAAAAATTATTAGACTGCAGTGCGAAATTCTTGCACAGGTCCACTGGTTAAATACATAACATTGTTAAAAATGGCAAATAATATAAAATAAATAAATAAATAAATAAAGTATACTAAAGTATTGAAAAAACCGGTGTGGTATTATAAAAGCATAAAAAGCTATATATGTATATTTCACTGGCACCCGGCTAACCGAAAAGTACCATAAATAAAATACATACTTATCGAAAAATAAGGGTTACTATAATTAGTTAATTGGTGCAATTGTATTTGAGCTTCCCGTATAATACCTAAGTACCCATTATTATTATTATTATTATTATTATCATAAAACACACTGAATGATTATTTTATTATAAAACACACACAATGATCAATTTATTATAAAACATACAATATTTAATTTAATATAAAACACACGCAATATTCTCTACCGGGTTGCCATATGAAGCAAAATCTCGACAAAATTGACGTGTTGGCTAGGCATAAAATCGTTCTTTTAGCGCCAAAAATATATCCCGGTGCGTCTGCGGCATCTGTGCCAATATTATTTATAAACAATATACTTCTGCTTGTACACTTCAATAAGGTACAGATGTCGCAGATCCACTGGGATATCTTTTTGGCGCCAAAAGGGCGATTTTACGCCTAGGCAACTCGACAATTTTGGCAAGATTTTGCTTCGTATGGCATCCCGGTAAAGCAGATTGCGTGTGTTTTATATTAAATTAAACATTGTCTGTTTTATAATATATTGATCATTGTGTGTTTTTTTTTTATGAAATAATTTTTGTGAATAGGTTGCCAAAAAATATGCTGGCAAATTTTCTTCTCTCGCCAATTCCATTTTCTTTACTTTGCCAAGATAATCATTAAATAAGTTAATTGTCTGAGTGCAACGAAGACTCATACACAGCGCAGTATTACTTTGCCCCATATATAGCTACGATGGATATTAAAACCTTTCGTCAAGCATAACTCAAAAAATATTTAACGGATTTCGTTCAAATTTTTACAGCAGGTATCTATAAAGGTGACAACGTCGTCTATTTATTACCAAGAATAAGTGTCAAACCGTTTGGAAGTTATATTAAAAAAATAGATAAAAAAGCACAATTAAAGTACATACGTCACTAAATTTTGTGCGTACGTCATTTTCACCGGCGGGAGATTTTCGTAGACAATCGGAATTGAAAAGTTCATGGAATACATGGAGCTAAAAAATATGCAAGCACTAATATTCAGCACAATAAAATATATTTCAATTTAATAAAAATGGAAAGTTAATCTGGAATTTTTTCTGTTTGAAAAGTATTAGAGATTAGTAAGGGTAGTATTAGTATTAGAGATTTGGCGTAAATCACACCATTAGCAGCTTTTTTATTTCGCGTGTGTATGTTAGGAACAATTCTTTGATGTTTAAATAAAAGGTTTCGATTTGTGGCATTATTTCTTATTTTCTTTTCCTTTTTAGTATTTTAAATGGTATTAGTGAAAGGCGTGTATTTTAAATTAAATGAGTGAAAGACGTGTATTTTTAATGTATGTATTCCAAATGAAATCAGTGAAAGATTTGTATTTAAATGAAATGAATGCAATATGAAGATGTTATGAGAAAAATATTTGGCGATTTATCAACTGCGCCAAGTTAACATAAAAGTACCAATACATATGTGGGTACTTCTCTATTATCCCGACTACCACTTTTCATAACAAAAAACTATCGCCAAATAAACGGGAGAACGTTGTCATTGAAATATCAAAATACATAAATAAATAAAATATAAGAATTTAAGGACACAATTGTTATTTTAATGAATGAAATAACTAATAAATCAGTAAAACATAATGAAAAATACACGCAAATGTCGCGTTAAAAACCACTTGATGACGTAACAAACACGTATAATGCTTCTGATATCAAGTAAATGGGACTGCATTTTTGGCGTTTAATCTAACAGTTTGGCGATAGTTTTTTGTTATGAAAAGTGGTCGACGGGATAATAGAGCAGTATTTCTATGTGAAATGAAACAAGGCACAGATGTCATATACGCACCACGTTGGCGCGATTTTCCCCTCCACCAGCTTGGGGAAAACTTTGTTTTTGAATATTAGTTACAAATAGTGTGACAAATAGTACACGTGATTTTTTATTTCAATATAAAAATAAAATAACGTAATAAATGAAACAGCTTCTATTATTTTAAAAAAGGAAATAAAAATAAATAAATAATAGTTTGATATAAATAAAGGCGCGGATGTCATATACGCACCACATTGGCGCGATTGCAACAAAATGGCAATTTTATGCCTCCCATGGTAACCCGGTTATTTTGTTTCAATTGTTGTTTATTAACTTTTATTTTTATTTTAATTCTATAAATTGTTTTTATTATATATATCAATATTTATTTATATCAAACTATCATTTATTTATTTTTATTTCCCATTTTTGAATAATAGGAGCTATTTCATTTATTACGTTATTTTATTTTTATATTGAAATAAAAAATTACATGCTATTATTGTATGGTATTTGTAACTAATATTCAAAAACAAAGTTTTCGCCAAATTGGCTGGGGGAAAATCGCGCCAATCTGGTGCGTATATGACATCTGTGCCTAAATTAATATTGATATACATATAAAAGTAATCTATAGAATTAAAATAAAAAATAAAAGTAAACAAACACAACAAACAGTTTTCGCCAAAGGGGCGGGGGAAAAATCGCGCCAACGTGGTGAGTATATGGCATCTGTGCCAGGATTTTTACCCTTTTATCTGTGCTTTCGGAAATATAAAAAAATTAAAAAATTCTTATATCAGGTGTGTAATGTTTTGCATTTTTATACGGACCACTTCTCCATTTTAAGATTTTAAATGCTATTTATATCAGATATTTCTTCCTTGAGATTCCCACAAGTTTTTTCCGGTAATTTTGTTAGTTCGCTTATTAATTGTTTACAATTTGACCCCCTGGCAATAACAACTATTTATCACAAAAAATGGGTACTTCTCTATTATCCCGTCGACCACTTTTCATAACAAAAAACTATCGCCAAACTGTAACGCTAAATAAACGGGAGAACTTTGCCATTGAAATATCAAAATAAATAAAATATAAGAATTTAAGGACACAATTGTTACTTTAATGAATGAAATAACTAATAAATCAGTAAAACATAATGAAAAATACACGCAAATGTCGAATTAAAAACCACTTGATGGCATAACAAATACGTATAATGCTTCTGGCATCAAGTAAATGGAACTGTATTTTTGGCGTTTAATCTTAGTTTGGCGATAGTTTTTTGTTATGAAAAGTGGTCGACGGTATAATAGAGAAGTACCCAAAAATGGCTTAGTTTTGTTAAATTTGTTTGTTATGTATTTTCATTTTTTATTAAAATATCGAAAATGGCAATAAAATTTTATTTTAGCACCGTATTTAATTTTTTAAAATGGCTAAAAAACATGGTTTAATAAACGTATATTTGTAAATATTTTAAAAAACATGTTTTTCCGCTCTGTAGAAAAATTTGTAAGATTCTACAACTGCCTTTGGCACCAACCAGTACATGATACGGAACTTTTCCCTATTCAGATACACAGAAGAGGTTGGTCACAAACAAGAGTAATGCTAGCAACAATATTGTTTTAACTCTATAAGAGTTAGAAACAATAATGATATTAAATTCCCCGATTAGCTTAGGGCCCGATTAATGAACTTTCTCCTAGAAAAAAAAACTGTAGAAGTCTTTTACATTTGTTTCGAATGAAGCTCGATCAACGAAGTATTAATTGATAATACAAACAACACTAATATTAACATGGGGGCAAAAGTTTGAATTTAAGTGTATATATTTGGAACTCTCCCCCCCCCCCCCAACCACCCACCAAAAAAAGAAAAAGAAAGTTACAGAAATGAATTTAAAATGGCGTGAAGCCACCCTTTCTGACATAAGAAATTGGCTGCGATCCCGATTACGAAACTTTCACTTAACTTAATAACATGTATCTAATAGCCCTGAGGACAATTCCCCTTCCCAGTTATACGGACCTTGGGGCTTTTTTAAAAAGCTTGACGCAGTTCGGGTTGAAGAAGTTAAGATTTACTGTCAAATGACATAAACTACTATGAAAATAAAACTGGTGAATTATTATGCTGGTTTATGTATGTATTTAAAAAAATTGCATCTGATTACACTCTTTAGATAAATTACTCCTGTTTGCATTTAATAACAGATAAACGGCTTCCGTTTACTAAATTGTTTAAATATTGGGAAGAGTTGGCGAGAGATAGATAGACGTGTAAACAAACGGGTAGACAGACGGGTAGAGAGACGGATAGCGACAGAGATAAGCTAACGGGTAGCGAAACGAATAGACAGACGGGTAGCGAGACAGGTGCAAAAAAGGGTTGACAGAGGGGTAGTGAGATGGGTAGGGAGACGGGTAGCGTGGTGGATAGGGAGACGAGTACAAAGACGACTTGACAGACGGGTAGTGAGAGGGGTATATAGACAGACAGAGGTGTTGATAGACGAGTAGTGTAACGGGAAGCGAGACAGGTAGAGACACGATTAAAGAGTCGGGTGGAAAGACAAATGGATACTGAGACGGGTATACAGAAGAGTAGAGAGACAGTAGACAGATGAGTTCGGAGAGAGACACAGCTAAGACATACGAGTAGTTAGACTGGTAGACACGTTTGTAGCAAAGCATGTTATCAATGTGGTTTGAAGTATACCAGTTTCTATAAATAGTTATACAAATAAACAAAGGAAATTTTTTTAATTCAAATATTAAATATTGGATTTAATATTTCAATATTTAATATTTTATTTTTTAATATTTTATTTAGATATTTGTCACAAAGAAAATGTTGCAAAAATTAAATTAAATTTGCGTTAAACTACGCTTGCTAAAATACGCTATTGGCTGCAAATCTGATTATGTGACTTTAAAAATATCGTTTTAAAAGATCCGGCGGGTTTTTTTTTTATGTTTTGAGCAATTCCCGCTTAAGAAAATGAGATTATTTGCCAAATGTTAAGAAATAATGCATATGAAAACATAACAGTATATGAATTTATATATGATATTTTGTAATTATATCATTTAATTTGTTATTTTTCATATGTTGTATCTTTATCTATCTCTTGTCTATCATATGCTGTATATTCACTTAGATTCTTGTTGATATCTACTTTATATCGTAATTGTTAACTTTATGTTCTCAGCAATATCACTCAGACTAATCCGTTTGAGGGAAGTCCTAGTGTACTATTACTCCGTTACAGTACGCATATACACAAACATGATAAATATAACAATAGATGACGCACGTATAAAAATTATAAAAACCCAATTAAAGGCTCGATATATTTTTTAAAAAGCACAATCGTATTATTAACAATCGTATTTTAACTGGATTAAAAGATGACGTCATCCGCTTATTCTTGAAAAACAAGAAATAAATTGAATGCATTTCTAATATAATAAAACATCTATTTTATTTTTTTTTCAATTTTGCTTTTTAAAAATAAATATTAAATTAACCGTGTGGAGAAATCATACTTTATCTTTTTTGTACTGTTTATTTATTTTTATAATTTTTGTTGAACATGATATAATGCGGTATTTTATTTCTGTGGCAACACAAATTTCAGGAAAACCTTTCATTTCAGTTATGAAAACAATGCCGATTTAATTTTTAATTAACAGCTATTTTTAATCAAAAACATGTTTTAACGAAATGTTAATTGTGCTATGTCAGAAGCTTGTTTAAAATCCTTTCATATGGTATCTCAATCGTCGTTCTCCGTTTCGTAATTTTGGAGAAAAAGGGATGTTGACAGGAGAAATAATATATACCAGAGGGCCCGTGCGAAGATTTCGCACTGAAATCTAATATTTTTTAGGCACTTCTCTATTATCCCGTCGACCACTTTTCATAACAAAAAACTACCGCCAAACTGTAAGATTAAACGCCAAAAATGCAGTCCCATTTACTTGATGTCAGAATCATTATGCGTGTTTGTTACGTCATCTAGTGGTTTTACATTCGACATTTGCGTGTATTTTTCATTATGTTTTACTGATTTGGTAGTTATTTTATTAATTAAAATAACAATTGTGTCCTTAAATTCTTATATTTTATTTATTTTTTGATATTTCAATGACAACGTTCTCCCGTTTATTTGGCGATAGTTTTTTGTTATGAAAAGTGGTCGACGGGATAATAGAGAAGTATCAATTTTTATCAATATGTAATATTTATTAGATGCAGGTTTAAACTTCTAAACAAAAAGCAAGGATAAAAATATCTGCAAACAACATTTAGTTGTTAGTCAAGCCAGAATCTATATATTTAAAACGCTAAGCGATTTCTTTCGACAATCCGTGAGAACAAACTACTGCATCCAATTATATCATTCTTTTTTTAAATGAAAGCTATTTGGACACAGATTTGTTATCATGCATTCGTTTGTTCGAAAATTTAATTAATTAACCGTAATTTTCAATTAAACTTTTACTTCTGCTAATGACGTCATAATCGGATAACGCCTACTGTTGCGAAGCACAGACTTTAATCTCTAAACTCTGTGGTTGAATAAAAGAGAAATAATAAATATTAAAAGCACGCGGTTTTAAAGCCGAATTTGTTAATTTGCAAGTTAAATTGCGGTAAAAATACTTATCCGCGTGTTTTATAAGCGAATAAAAATTCATATTTATTGTGACGTCACGGGAATATTGTCCATTGGGTTTATTTTATCATTATGCATTATAACTTTGTTGATGCCTTTTTTTCTCTAAAATTAAATACAAAATATATTTATTTGTGTGCATGGTGTTGAAACATTAATGTAAGGTATATGAAGTACGTGTGAAAAGTTTGTGCCGGTGAAAATGACGATATGCTTAGCTTGAAGTGCATTTTAACATTGATAAAACTAAAGAGAAAAATGTATATGATTGTGTTAACATGACATAATTTTACTGATTTTTGCATTCATAATTATAGAGATTAGAATTGGAGCCGTCGTTGATTTCTTCATCTTGATTGCATACCTTCATTACATGTTACCAATTGCTTTTTTTTTAAATTATAGGATAGAAGATTTCCTTTTTTAATAAAAAAAATCACAAAAGTAAAGGATTTCAGGAAATTTAAAGTTGTTAAAAATAGTGTTATGGTAGAAAAAAATCTTGAAATAATGATTGTATTTTTAGCTAGAATAAACAATGTAAGACTAATATTTCATAGGAACCAGAGGGCCCGTGCGAGGATTTCACACTGAAATCTAATATTTTTTAGGTACTTCTCTATTATCCCGTCGACCACTTTTCATAACAAAAAACTATCGCCAAACTGTAAGATTAAACGCCAAATATGCAGTCCCATTTACTTGATGTCAGAAGCATTATCCGTGTTTGTTACGTCAAGTGGTTTTTAATTCGACATTTGCGTGTATTTTTCATTATGTTTTACTGATTTATTAGTTATTTTATTAATTAAAATAAGAATTGTGTCCTTAAATTCCTATATTTTATTTATTTATTTATTTTGATATTCCAATGCCAACGTTCTCCCGTTTATTTGGCGATAGTTTTTTGTTATGAAAAGTGGTCGACGGGATAATAGAGAAGTACCTTTTTTTATCAATATGTAATATTTTTTAGATGCAGGTTTAAACTTCTAAAGAAAAAGTAAGGATAAAAATATCTGCAAACAACATTTAGTTTTTAGTCAATCCAAATTATTATCTAATTTATTCCATCAAAGTTAGAGTAAAAACTGATCCAAGATTGCGAAAGGCACGCTAGAGAAAAAAAAAATTAACAATCATATTTTGACTGCATTAGAGGATGACGTCATCCGCTTCGGGAAAAACATGGGACATAGAAATATAAATCTAAACATTTCAATTTCAATGTCGCTTTTTAATCATAAATATAAAATAAACCCGTGCGGTGTTTTTTATAATAATTGCTGAGCATCATATAATGTGATATTTTATTTTTTTGGCAACAATAATTTGAGGAAAACCTTTCATTTCTTTTAAGAAAACAATGCCGATTTAATTTTTAATTTTCAGCAAATTTTAATCAAAAACATGTTTTAACCAAACGTTAAGTGTGCTATGTCAGAATCCTGTTCAAAATCCTTTCATATTCTATCTCATTCGTCGTTCTGCGTTTCGTATTTTCTGCGAAAAAGGGATGTTGACAGGAGAAATAATATATATATGATTATTTTGGTAGGTTTGTTATAAGTTCATTTAACAGTTCCTTATTAGCGCAAAGTTCTATTTCTTTCATCTGTGAATTTCTCTTTCGATGTCAAAAAAATGTTTTTCTACTTTTGGACGCCAGCCAAAATACAGTGGCAATTTTTAGAAATGTACAACAGTTGTGACAACAAAGGCGCTATCGCTTTAGTTTTCATCGCGCTTACATCAATTCGAAATACTACAAATTTCTATTTTTTACTACATTTTACAATTTTAATTCTTACATCATCAATTAGAAGAAAAATTAGCTTTTGATTGAAATCAAGCATGAAATTTTTTTCAATTCTATCTTATCCATGACCACCAGTTTACTTCAATAATGTAAAATAGCCCCTGGGAAAGTTGCCACAATTGAAAATAGATTTCCCTAACCATCATAAAAAGTGAATAATAATTTTTTTTTTTTTAAGTGATAAATCATAAGATCAGATTATCCATAAAATAGAACATTTTGGCGCTAAACAAAAATCTGCCAGGAAAAAAAAAAGAAAAAAAGACTATTTTTAGTTTATGTTGAACATAAAATTGATATGTTGAATTCGTTGATGAATATGTTCCATCAGATATCAGGATATGCTAGGAATTGTATTTTTTTATTTTTTTACATTTGCCAACTGTATAAGAGGAAAAATATCCCCGACTGTGATGGAAAAGGGATAATCATCCTGATTATGTCAAGGAACCGAAGAAACCCTACAAATAAATTACACTTGAAAACATTAAAAATCTCCATCTGCAGATAGATTTATTACTGTAAAAAACTTCTTAATCTTTGCATAAAAATTGATTAGCTTAAAACAATGGATGCGTTTTAGAAGATATGGATTTGAAACGAACAATGATTAAAGAGGACATTTTAAAACTTTTAATTTAATCATTTTAAAACTTTTTTAACGTCGAATTTTGACGGTGCTTTTGGGCAGGTGCAATGCACATGCGCATAGGAGCTCATTCGGTTGCATTATCACAGGGGGGGGGGAGATGTGTGCTTTATTTACTATGTTCTGTTATTTACTGAATATGATATGAATGTAGGAATATACTATTTGTATATACTTCATAGGTCCATGAATTTTTTTTCTTGCCGTGGGGAATATGGTGGTAATGTCAAACTGATTTGCATTACGCAGTTATTTACGGATTTTTTGTTTGGAGTTTGCATCGGAAATAGTACTGTATTTGACTGGGGAAAAAATATTTGAAAGACTGTTTTATACGCAACCCTTCATAAATAATAAAGAAGCTTATTTTACTGATACTGTTATAGTTTTTTTTTTGCGTCAAGTTTTGACGGGTTCCATCTAGTCTATATATTTAAAACGCTAAGCGATTTCTTTCGACAATCCGTGAGAACAAACTACTGCATCAAATTACATCATTCTTCTTTTTTTAAATGAAAGATATTTGGACACAGATTTGTTATAGTGCATTCGTTTCTTCGAAAATTTAATTAATTAACCGTAATTTTCAATTAAACTTTTACTTCTGCTAATGACGTCATAATCGGAAAACGCCCACTTTTGCAAGGCATATAGTTTACTCTCTGAACTCAGTGGTTTTGAGGATATTAAGAGAAATAATTAATATTAAAAGCTCGCGGCTTTTAGGCCGAATTTTTTAATTTGCAAGTTAAATTTCCCTAAAAATATTTATCCGCGTGTTTTCAAAGAGAATAAAACTTCATATTTATTATGACGTCACGGGAATATTGTCCATTGGGTTTATTTTATCATTATGCATTATAACTTTGTTGATGCTATTTTTTAATTCCAATTAAATGCAAAATATATTTTTATTTGTATGCATGGTGTTTAAGCGTTAAAGTAACGGATATAACGTATGTATGAAAAGTTTACGCCGTTGAAAATCACGTTATGCTTACCTCGAAATGCATTTTAACATTGATAAAACTGAAGAGAAAAATGTATTGGTTATGATTGTGTCAACATGACTTAATTTTAACTGATAATTATTATTATATTTTCACTCATAATTATAAAGATTAGAATTGGAGCCGTCATTGATTTCTTCATCTTGATTGCATACCTTGATTACATGTTACCAATTACTTTTTTTTTTTAATGATAGGTTAGAAGATTTCTTTTTTTAATAAACAAAATCACAAAAGTAAAGGATTTCAGTTAATTTAAAATGATTAAAAATAGTGTTAAGGTAGAAAAAAAAAATCTTGAAATAATGATTGTATTTTTAGCTAGAATAAACAATGTAAGACTAATATTTCATAGGAATTATTTTGGTAATTTTATTATAAGTTCATTTAACAGTTCTTTATTAGCGCATGTTTCTTTCCCTGTGAATTTCTCTTTCGATGTAAAAACAAGAACGAAAAATCATGCGTCAAGCATAGATTATGTAACACTTTCCAACGCTTCCAAAATAATTTTACGAATCATACTCTTTTATAAGCTAAAAGATAACATCTAAGTAATCCGAATACTTTATTCAGCCCTGTATAGGATCTATAGATTTGTATATATACTACATAGGATGCTAAATTTTAGTTCAGTTAGGAAACACGTAGCACAGTTTAAAATTCTCCGTCTGGAGTTAAATAATACGGAAATGTGTTCCCGAACTTTTGTACTTCCCTGTATAGGATCTACAGAATTTATACACACCACGTAATATACAAAAAGCGATTTAAAATTAAAATCGCATTCAGTAACTTAAAACGCACTTCCAGGAATTATTGTTAACATACAGTAGAGAATTCTTTTGTGTGTCCCTGTAAATGAACGATGACTGCTATACACACAATATTCTGTAGTAAGTCTCTTGTAATGAACCTTATATAAATTCCAATGCGTTTAAAATAGTGAAACATTATTTAAATAAACCGCAGACGATTTTTCTCCATAGACGTAATGTAACGGAATTCTTTTGACTGTCCCTGTAAAGTAAGTATAAGTGCTATGCACACCCTATTCCATATTAAGCTTCTTCTAATGCACCTTAGTGATATATATAAATTTCAATGCGTTTAAAGTATTGAAACATTATTTAAATAAACCGCAAATGATTTTTCCCCATAGACCGCAATGTAACGGAATTCTTTTGAGTGTCCCTGTAAAAAAAACTATAAGTGCTACACACTTCCGTTGAAATAGGGAACATGCTATAGATAACGATTATAACATATAAAATTTGCAGGGCAATCCGAGCATATTTACGGGAGTTAGAGCACGGACAGACGGCAGACGGCAGACGGCAGACGGCCAGACGGCCAGACGGCAGACGGCCAGACGGCCAGACAAACCGAAGTCATAAACACTTTTCAACTAGGTTGGAAAGTGTTAAAAAAACGGTTTTCAACTATTGGACGCCAGCCAAAATACAGTGGCAATTTTTAGAAATGTACAACGGTTGTGACAACAAACGGCGCTATCGCTTTAGCTTTTATCGCGGTTACATCACTTCTAAATACTCCAAATTTCTATTTTTTACTACATTTTAAAACATTTTACAATTTCAATTCTTACATCATCAATTAGAAAAAAAAATTAGATTTCGATTGAAATTTATTTGAAAACTGCCGCTTAATTTAACGATTTTTTAAATAATTTTCAAGCATGAAAAGTTTTTCAATTCTATCTTATCAATGACCAGTTTGCTTCAGTAATGTAAAATAGCCCGTGGGAAAGTTGCCACAATTGAAAATAGAATTTCCAAACCATCATAAAAAGTGAATAATAATAATAATAAAAACAGTAATCAATAATAAGATCAAGATTATCCATAAGATAGAGCATTTTAGCGATTAAAAAAAAAAAAAAAAAAAAAAAAAAAAAAAAAAAAAAAACTTTAGTTTATGAACATAAAATTGATATGTTGAATTCATTGATGTGTATGTTCCATCAGATATCAGAATATGCTAGGAATTGTATTTTTATATTTTATTACATTTGCCAACTGTGTAAGAGGAAAAATATCCTCGACTGTGATGGAAAAGGGATAATCATCCTGATTATGTAAAGGAACCGAAGAAAAAATACAAATAAATTACACTTGAAAACATTAAAAATCTCCCTCATCGGCCGATTGATTTAATACTGTAAAAAAATTCTTCATCTTTACATAAAAACTGATTAGCTTAAAACAATGGATGCCTTTTAGAAGATATGGATTTGAAACGAACAATGATTAAAGAGAACATTTTAAAACTTTTAATTTAAACATTTTAAAACTTTTTTAAGGTCAAATTTCGATGGTGCTTTTGGGCAGATGCGATGCACATGCGCATAGGAGCTCATTCGGTTGCATTATTACAGGGGGGGGGGGGAGATGTGTTCTTTATTTACTATGTTCTTTTATTTACTGAATATGATACGACCGTAGGGATATACTATTTGTATATACTTCATAGGTCCATGAAATTTTTTTCTTGCCGTGGGGAGTATGGCGCCAATGTCAAACTAATCTGCATTACACAGTTGTTTACGGATTATTTGTTGGGAGTTTGCATCGGAAATAGTACCGTATTTGACTGGGGGAAAAAACTTTAAAAATAAAATATTTGAAAGGCTGTTTTATACGCACCCCTTTTTAAATAATAAAGAAGTTTATTTTACTGATATTGTTATAGTATTTTTTTCCGTCATATTTTGACGGGTTCCATCTAGTATCATCTAATTTATTCGATCAAAGTTAGACTAAAAACAGATCCAAGATTGCTAAAGGCACGCGCGAGAAAAAAAAAAATTAGCAATCGTATTTTGACTGCACATTAGAGGATGACGTCACCCGCTTCGGGAAAACCATGGGACTTAGAAATATAAATCTAAACATTTCTATTTCAATTTCGCTTTTTAATCATAAGTATAAAATAAACCCGTACGGTGTTTTTTGTAATAATTGCTATGAGCCTCATATAATGTGGTATTTTATTTTTTTGGCAACAATAATTTCAGGAAAACCTTTCATTTCTTTCATGAAAACAATGCCGATTTAATTTTTTAATTTCAGCAAATCTTAATCAAAAACATGTTTTAACGAATTGTTAAGTGGGCTATGTGAGAAGCCGGTTCTAAAACCTTTCATATGGTGTCTCATTCGTTGTTCTGCGTTTCATATTTTCTGAGTAAAAGGGATGTTGACAGGAGAAATAATATATAAGGATGATGATTTCTATTTTTAGTATTCACGTGCAAGAATATTTTTATTACGTAATTTTCTACAATTACTGCTTTTTACACGCGGTCATTTAATTATTTTTTAAAGTTTTATTTCTGTTCTTGATAGTCACGGGTAAATATATTTTTTAATTGAAAGGAAATATTATTATGTGCGCAATTTTCCTAATTGGCAACGATTCAAGTAAAAGACTTTTTGAAATATGAAATAAATCTCCATCAAAATAATGAAAATTTGAATACAAAATTGAAATATAACCTCAAAAACTCACTCAAACAAACAAAAAATAATAATTGCACTCAGTACACCGAAATCTTGTCAACTATATCCTTTATACTTTTAAATTATGGTTATATTCCTGTGCATAGTTTTCGTTACTATAAAACTTCAAAAAATAAAAATAAAAAACTATTTTGATCAAATTTAATATTAATTACCGCTTAAAATATTTCTTCGATTTAAAAAACTGTCTGCTTCAGCGTGTTTATCGAAATGTTTTTTATAAATTTATCAATTTTCATATTTTTATATGCAATAGTTTTCTGGATATAAACCCAGAAGGATCTCAAAGCACAAAATCTTTACTGACAGTGGCTGCTGCGTTGGCGGTGGTTACTTTTTTGACGTCTACGTAATTTTTAGTTGGACTTTTAATTAATATTTATATGCAGTTCAATAAACTTAATAATTGATTTATCGATAGTTTTTAAAGAAATAAGCATGTCTGTATGAACTGCACAGTAGTTTTCGTGCTTTACTTATTTAGAAATATTAATAAATTACTACATTGCGTTTGTTATTTAAACAAACGTTCACCGCTTTTAAGATGTAATTAATTTATGTTGTTTAAAAGTTGTAATTAAATTTTGTATGACGTATTTTGGACACCATTTTCGTTAAAGAACATTTCTTACAGAATTCTTCTGTTTTATGGGGGAATTCAAGAAATAAGCGTTATATAAAAAATCCTTTACCAAAGATCGCTATATTTGTTAAATTCCTGAAACGAGATTGGTATGCTTCATATATGTTTTATATTACTGTTTAGATATATCGCTTTAGAATATACTGGTAACTGTGCAATATTTAGAACCATTATAAAAAAAAAATATTATTAAATTTAACATATAGGGACAGTCATTTAAAGCTTCAAGGATCGATACGGCACAATACGGCATTTTCTCTATAACAACTTCGTAAATTTCATTTGCATGCATATTACAGTACTTTTAAATCAAATAATTACATTGATTTTATTTGAAACAAAAACAAATTATTTCTTTATTGACATAATTCTACTTACTATATTTAATATATTTTTCAGAAAACTGTTGTTAATTTCTTGAATATCCTACTGTGTATAATACATCTGATGTATGTTGTAAATAATGATATTTACAAGATATAAATATAATGTTATTTTCCAGATAGGAATATGTAACATTATGAATGATACACTGGTTAAAGTGCACAAGTAATAACCCTAAATCATAACGAACGATAATAGAAAATAAACTTCTTCATCGTCTTATCCTTAACGTATTTGAATTACAGGAGGACGTGAGTTTCAAAACTCGCCTTATCCAGAAAATAGATTTTTTTTTAATCGAATAAAACCTCTAACTGCGACACCGTGAATCGAATAATTCCAAATTTTTTTCTACGTATAACTAGTTGCGCTATGATACCACTGCGTTCAATTGAAAATTTAATTTCAATTAATTTAATTAATAATTCTGGTAAAATTTCTGATATGAAGAGTTTAGTCGCAAAATTATGGATGAGAGAAGTTTTGATGCCAATTTCTTTATAAAATACATCGTTAACAAATTTGCTGAAATAAATCAATAGTTTCTGTTCTTGGTCATCGAATGATAGTATTTCGGGATTAAAAATAATCTTTACGGCAGCAAATAAATTTGATTTTTAGTATTATATTTTATTAAAAAAAAAAAACTATTTAACAAAGAAATTTAATCATAAATACTTTATTATTAATCTAACTTACTAGTTTTCTTTAAAGAAATACTATAATATAATATCTATGTAATATGTATTTATGTAATAAAGTATATTTTTCTTACAAAACATACAAAATAAAATTATACAATTAACTCATTGAGTTCTTCTTCCAGGATATCATCGTTGCTCTCCTCTACCATATCCTCCTGTTCTTGTTCATGACAAATAATATTTTTATAGAATGTAAGGTCCTCCATTTTCGACCAGTTATCGCCAAAATGTTTTTTTTTTTTTTAACAATACGTTGATATTCTTAAGTTTCCTTTGCTACACAGGGACAGAACGTGGCATCTGCTCGGTTTTCATGAATCTTAAACTACCCCCCTCTTGGTCACTAGTTTGAAAACGCCTACATCTGTCTTGTAGTGGGGCTCATCTATAATAAGGAGCACTCTTCTATCTTTAACAAGGTGATGCTTTTTCCAGGAGAAAACTGGAAATGCAGCTCGCTGAGACGTTTTACAGTAGAAGCGACCGCTGATTTGAAATCATAAATCAGGACTTCCTGGCATACATTATGTATTCTATCAAACTGCGAAAAATTTTCAGATACATTTCAGGATGGATAATACACGCCTTCCTATTTAGATTTTTCTCAATTCTTCCAAAATCTTTGTCTGGTGACAAATAAGAAAGACCCACAATGGAAAAATAAATTCAATCTGTTTAATAATCGAAAGAGAGAATTCCCTGAACCACTTTGCCACCATCCCTATGATTGTGATATTTTTATTTTGTACAAGACAACTTATTTGGCCATCTGAATTTTTTCGAATTCTTCCAGGTTTAAGGATTTAAGATTAAAAAAAGCATATGGAGGATGTCTTATTTGATCCCATGTTGCGATCGTGCTCACACCATGCAAATATATTTACTGTTTGCCTGTTTTGAGCGTTTCTTGATCTTACCTTCCAAAGTTCAGAAGTTGATTCGAAGTGCATTATGAACAAGATACACGGTAAAACTGACTTAAACAGTTTGTAAGAATGTAGCAATTCAAAACTTTAAACGGAAATAGCAACAGGTCACAAAGGGATGAAGGAAAATTACTGTGATAGTAGCTGATTAGGTCGCCGTGTGCTGTTCTACGCATTCGCAGGGATAAAAACTAGTTTTGTTCTCAACTTTCTAGTGGATAACGCGAGTTTTGAAAGTAAACCATGATTTTACAGTGCCAAATATACGCGATAAAAATCATAAAACTATTTCCTTGCAGATTACAGTGTTTTTTTGGTGTAGATTTAGCAAAAGAATCGATTGGTACAGAAAACTCGATTTTTGTAATTTTGGATAAGGCGAGTTTTCAAACTCACGTCTTCAGAATAAAAGTACATTATATTGCTAATTTCAAAATTGCAGAGACAAAACGTTTTTTAAAATATTTGTTAAACATTTATTATAATGTATATGAAACTTGTATGAAAAATGCAGTTTTTAAATGATTGAACTGGAACATAACCAGAAATTTCAACATATATTTAAAAAAAAAATAATTTAAAATAATGCATTAAAGTACCCTCCAAAATATTCCAATTTTCAAATACTTTTTTAATCGTATGTCATTTTAGAAAACAAAATTTTCAATAGAAACAAAACAAAACAAAACATTTCCAGACAAAAATAGTGAAATATTTGAAATTATCTTATTACAAATTTACTCTAGTTCTTGTCAGTGAATTCTTTCATTGGGATGTCGAAAGAACTAACTAGCAGACATTTTTTAAGGTGCAGAAGGAAAGTGGGTCATCAGAAATCAATTACATTTTACTTGAAACATATATAGCATTTGTTTCAGAATTTTATTATCTAAATGTCTATTTTTTCCAATTGACGTACGCCAAATATATTTCAAGAAACCATTTTTCGGAAAAAAAATGCGATAAAACTTATTGAGTAAAGTTAAGTTATGTTTTTTTTACCACCGTTGTAAAGGATGAATAAGGATTCCCTGACAAGTTCAATAATTACCCGATTTTATTTGGTATTCTCAAGAAGCCAATTTTTTTTTCGAAATGATTGGGAACTTAAAACTTATGAAGAGAAAAATTAATTTCTTAAATATGACATTTGTTAACATTTTTAATACTCCATCTATGGCTTAATTTGCATTTAAAACAATCAGACATGACAAGACTCTGAACATGGCTTCAATCTCTTATGAACATAATAAAACTTCAAATTTTTATTTTAATAGTGTTTTATAAGGTTTATTATATCTCTGCAAAAAATATATAATTCCTAGGGTAATGAAAATATTAACGATATGTTTTTATTTGACAAAATATGTTTTTTTTATATTTTTGCTTTTTTTAGGTGCGTTCGTAATTATATAAATACGTAGCACCTATAGTCGTCGTTTGGTCCGTCCGTCTGTCCGTCCGTCTGTCTGTCTGTCCGTCCGTCTGTCTGTCCGTCCGCATATAACAACGCAAAAACTACCCAACCAAATGGTTTGCAATTTAAAATATATTATCTTTGCAGAATTTTGTCGAGACATTTCAAATTTTATTAAAATCGAATCAAAACTTTAGGAGATATTAATAAAAATATTTATTAAGAAATTTGATTTTTTTTTTTAAATCGGTGCTTTTTTGTTAGAGGAGCTTCCGATGGATGTTAAATCGTCAAGCGACCGAGATACTTATTTTATTACAGAAATTAATCTGCAGACGATATAATTCATTTCACAGAATTAAAAATCATCAAGATCTGAATATTTATATAACTAGCTGATACATATATATCTGAATATTTATATAACTAGTTAAGATATTTGTATGAACAGTGTCATAAAATATATACTTAACTAGCTGTTTAGCCCGTTCTACGCATGGGATATCATGAATTTAATTCTAAAACGTGCGTACGAACGCACCTCGTTTGTAACGTTTGACGTACAATTTCCAACTTGTTTAATTTTCAGGGTGTCGATAGATTAGGAAAATTTTCAGGAAAAATACCAGTATTCCTTGTGGGAAATTTGTCTTATTTAATCACTCGATTACATAAGACGAATCTCTCTGAAATGTTCTATGTCTCCAACCTGATTTTATCTACTTACTCCACACAGAGCAAACGAAGGCACCATTTTTTTTTTATTATTTATATGTTGATACAACAAGAATATAACAATGTTTAAAGCTTTAAAATAAAAGCGTTACCTCAACTTTCTCAAAGAAAGAAAAAAATACTTTTCATGTGCCCATAAGGATTATTATTTATAGTTAAAAAATATTTATTATTTTGTCATTTTACATACGGTAGATTCAAGTTAAACTATCTCTCTTTGGAATGCTCTGGAAAGACAACTCATGGACGTAACGTCTACATATTTTGGGTATACATTTCAGACCGTGAGAAATCGACTTAGAAACTAAAACATTTTTGTTACAAATATGACCAATAGAAGAAAATGGGTCAATGGGAATGTTACCATGTGATGTGATGTGATGAGTATGAGACAGAATTACCGATATAAACCAACATACGAGGTATCATCCTCTAAATTTGTTAATTCCCACCATACGCACAAAAACTATCCACCATGCACTGCACAGACGTTAATTCCAGCACCAAAAAATCACAAGCGATTAATATAACTGCAAACAAAGGCTTCTAGGAGCTTTCCCAAAGTTATCTTACTACATACAGGTCCAGCGTGTTGCACGGTAAACATAACATAATCCAAAGCAGCATGCAATCAGTAGAAATGTGATGTACTAATGTAGCAATGGCCTTTTTTTCAGTTTTATGCACCTTTGTACATACCTATTTTAAACCACAAGCTTCAGAGTTTCATTTTATTCATTTTATTTTATTTTATTTTATTTTATTTTATTTGTTTATTTATTTTATTTTATTTTATTTGTTTATTTTATTTTATTTTATTTTATTTTATTTTATTTTATTTATTCATTTATTTATTTATTTATTTATTTTTTTTTAACAAAACTGGAATTGACATTTTTGGATATAATATACTTCGAACATTTTAATTTGACATTTATCAACAATTTTTGTTTTATACAGTTACAAAACACATCTGTGGTTTTTGCAATTACAAATACACAATCTGAGTTGGAAAACGCAATATTGAAAAATGTTAGTTCATGCTGCCTCGCATATTGTTGATTGGCAGTTTTGAGCAATTTAAACATACCAGAAATTTCCAACATTAATTTATGTTACGTTTGATGAACAATATTCCGTTATTAAATAAAACCAAGTTTAGTACTCAAAACTTTTGGTGGATATTTAGAATAAAAAAATCATTAACGAGTATACTCGAAACCGGTTAACAAGGTGTTAATAATCACTGCTGAAATAAACGAAAATCCGCGTATGGATGCATACACTAGCTGATGAAGGATGCCAATGAGAAGTCTGATGCACTTATTCTGACACGAAATGAAATTAATACTGAATGGAATGTTTTGCACATGCACGCACACTATGTATGTAGACTCTAGTTCGTCTCCGCATGATTGTGTGTGTGTTTCTGCCTTTATATGAATATAATTAAAAGAAATATGCATAAGTTCCTTGTTATAAATAAGTACAATCAAACAATAATTTGTATTTTTTTTTTTTTTATAAAAGTTGAAGAATAAATGTTTTTACACCGAATTTTCTTGCTCGTGAATTTTTTTACTGTTGTAATAATTTTTTATAAAAAAATTGTAAATCGAATAAAATATTTGTAAAAAATGATTAATAATTTTTTTTACACTTGTTTATAAAACAAGCCTGAATTTGTTACATGAGCATTTTGCATTTTTTTATATAACATATAATCGTATGTGATTTGTGATTCAGTTACGAATTAGTCTATTGTATATCATAAAAAAGCTATTTTCCAAAATTATGTATGATATTTGTGATTAAAATGTCACAGTTATATTAATTCAGATAATATAATAAGCGACTGAAACATTTAAAAATAAATAAACTCTTTTACCCAAAGAAATTAAGTCATTTTAAAAGTTTCAGAATTTTGTTATTTAGTAAATTAAGGTAGAAAATTTGAATTTCGTAGCACAAACTATAGATGGCATGTTATGGGATCTTTTCAAAAAAGTTATTTTCTGGTGACAAAACTGTATGTTTCAACTCTTCGAGAAGTCTTTTTATCTTTTCCAATTTCATTTTGCAATTTTCTGTAGCTTTATCTCACCTTTTTCTTTCCAACATTTGCAGCGAATTTTTAGAATAGCTTTTCTTCTTTTTCAGCACTCTTAAGACCTGTAAGTAAAAATAAATTCTATGAATAACAGCCGTCGAGTAAATAATCTCATTTTAAAATATTGATTTTTAAAAATTTCTACTCTTTCAACAGGACGTTATTCTCCTTTTCTAATATAACTAAATTATAAAAGATACGTTACAAAACTTATAAACGCACACAAATACAGAAGAAATTCTCATTATAACATAAATGAAACGAACTTATACTTATTATAAACATACAAATAAATTTAGAAATTATTTAGAAAGCCATATATATATATATATATATATGTTTCTTTTGTACAAATATTCTTATTTACATTCTGCAGTGAAAAAAAAAAGTTTTATTTGTTCTATTCACCAGTTGAATCTAATAACTAATTCCGAAGGAAAAGTTTGGCGAATTTTTGTGGTTGATAATTAAACACGCTGAATATATATGTATGTCTATGTATCAGTAATGTTTCTGAAATATTTGTTGTATCCTTTATTACTCTGGATGGGTGAAGTGTAATTCATGCATGTGTACTTTTAGTATATTAAATATTAAGTCTAAAATATATTTATACGGGAATTTAAAATAAAAAATAGAAGCAGAAAAATATAATCCAGAGGAATCTAAATTTAATTTCATGAAATTTATAAAGAAACACTTTTTTATGCACCATTGCCTTTCTTTCTTTTCTTTTTCTTCTTTCTGTTTTTTAATTTATTTTGAAAGGTTATTAAAAATAAGATTTACAGAAAAGTATATTTCTAGGTACGTTACATTAAGTTAGATTTATCTTAATTGTTTTAAGCTACAACGTATGTATAATTTTTTGAAACTTAAACTGGACATTTATATGAAAGCAGGCGATGTGCAGAAGATGTACAATAATCTGGAGCGACGTTCTCCTAAGCACACTCACATATTTTTAATGACGGATCTGCTTATTATGCTGCGAAAAAGGCATGTGTTTTATTGCTTTTATTTCTTCCATCCATTCACCACTTAAATCTGCGAATTTATTTATTCAGGAGGACATTTCTTTATGGAAGATAAATGGACGCCATAAATAATCATGGATGCTTATGAAATATTCAATGAATGTATTCATCATTCATCTGGATGGGTGAAACGTAACTTATTTTTAATATCTAAACTATGATACGTTCTATATATTTATGTGACCCTGAAAAAGAAATATTTGGGAGAAACACCACAATATAATCCTAAGGAATATACATTTATTTTAACGAAAATTAATTTTAAGTCAATTTTATAATATGATACACTGTTTCCTTTATTTAATTTGGGAGCTGTTTAATTAAGAGGTGTAGGAAATATTAATAATTTAAAATACATTAAAATAAATTAGATTTGTCATAAATGTTTTAAAACCATAACGCGTAATTTGTAATATAACGTAACCATAACACACTTTAAAGCATTACTGATAACTTAAATGAAATGAAACTGCTGAAGCGATCGAAACTCGCCAGCAAATTCACAGATTATTAACACAACAAACTGCACTATATACACAGTTTTTATAAGAACAATTTTATTTACATAAACAAGGACTATTTATATTATATTATGTATTAATTAATTTTCCATTGTCTAATTATATCTTGATTGTGGTAAGGAAATATTCAGTGCATTTGATATTTACATTGGCGTCGTTTGTGGGCTCATTATGTATATAGCTGTACATACGATATATAGGTGTTGTCAAGAATATATATGGATGTGAAATCCGTTAAAATACAGGTCATTAGATCAACGGTCCTGATAAAATCCAGCTCCAGACACAAGATGGCGTGCACTTTGTTTTCCATATGGAATTTTTTTGTACCACAGGAAAATTGACCAATCAGCACCAGATTCACACTAATGTATGAATGGTCAGTCAGCCACTGATATGCCCCTTCGAGAAGGGGGATGTGTTAGCCTATCCACAGCACTGGGAACAATGAGTGTTGTCTAAAAAAATAGTTTTTATTATCATTATGTGCTAAGTCTTACTATAAGGAGGTAGTTTGATCATCGTCTTGGCTCTCTAAAAATGCGCTCTGAGCGCAGAGTTTTTTTTTTTTATTTATTTATTTATTTATTTTTTTTAGTTGACGAAAATGTCAGATTGCTGACTATCATGTTGCAGTCATCTAAGCTGTATAAATATTAGTGAATTTTTTTAGTGTGTTACAATCTTGGATTAGTCATGCAGCCCTTCTAGATCTATTCTTGCACCAAGGAAGGTGCAGGTATTTCTTTAAAATATTTTATCTTGTAGCTCCCAAAGGTATTTAAGACATTGTTATACTTAAATTCATAAACACAGTAATTTTGAGAAGTGATGTAAGCATTAGAAATTTTTAGAAAAATATTTATTTTAATTTTTTTTTCTTTCAGAAAAGTTAGTAATTAAAAATTTGTAAAATAAATAAATTGATAAATAAACAGTCCTAGGGTGGAGTACTCTAGACCTTGTGTAATTTTGTTTAAAAAGGTTACACTGCAAATGACAGTCTATCTCTTATTCTTTAAATTTTCTTTGTTGTTTATGTATATGTAAATATTTTTTGTATATAATAAATGTTTTTCTTTTCATTCATAATTTTCAGTAATAGTCATTTTCATTTTTGTCAGTGTCATATTAATTATTTTATTAACCAAAATTCTTTAATTAATGGAAAGTCTATTTGCTTTAGAATAAGGGACTAGAGACTTCAAAAATCATTCTTTTAAATTGTTTTCAATACGCAAAACCCGAAACTTGTTTTTTCAGTTTCCCGCGTTTTTTACTTTCGATAATGTTCTAGAAAATTCTTATCCCGTCAAAAGCATAGGAGAGATTTATTTGTTCAATATTAATTCACCGA
The DNA here is from genome assembly GCA_963931845.1 of Maratus michaelseni. Taxonomy (NCBI): domain Eukaryota; kingdom Metazoa; phylum Arthropoda; class Arachnida; order Araneae; family Salticidae; genus Maratus; species Maratus michaelseni. The sequence goes on from OZ007592.1 coordinate 426,439,670, forward strand.
TAAAAATGAATGCGAGCGAAAGTTGAACATGCATTGGTTAAAGAAGGTCACGTGTTACGAAATTTTTCCTGCGCCACTTCACTTAAAACAAGTTGACGGACGCAGAGAGGATTTTATCGTCGTAGTGAATTGTTAAAATAAAATGTTGTGGGCGTTCTAGTATGTTTTAACATAGAGAATTTCCAAGAGAGAGCAATCCCCTGGAATTTAAAGATGAGTGGGTTTAAATAAATGATTTCGAGTGCCATGGTGTTCTTCTTTCCTTCATTTTATATATTAATCGGCCTGCTACTGCTTACAGTTCGTAAGACGACTGCATTAATTTGGAGATGTTTGCCATCTTTTTTCTTCGACTGTTATATTGGAGCTAAAACAATAGCAGAATGCAAAATACATAAATGAAAATTGTGTAATATTTGATATTTTGTACAATGGTTAATTTTTACAGAATTTTGTAGTTGGAGAAATAATATAGCTGCATAAATGAAGTAACATAATTTATGCTATCATGATAGCGATAGCAATCATCGCTACAATATTGATACATAACTCGATAGTATGTTACAGAATACCTTACAAATAAACAAAACCAAATTAATGTTTCATGCATTATTCTGTTAAAATGTCTATTAATTCATTTACTTTCTTTTTAAAAAAAATTCAGGTTTTAGATGATTAAAGTGGGAAACTATACATTGGCGCATGCGCGATTTACTGCTTTCTATTAAATCTCGTCAAAAGAAAATAACTTGTTTCATCTAAATGATAGGATATCTGCCTTTTGATCATGCTCGAGCGATTTCATGCGATTATTCCTTGTTTGCTTCATTGTTTGCATCGTTTGCTCCCTCCGTATTTCGAATGTTTTACTGCGATTCGCTGCTACTTTTCCTAAATTCACAACCTAGGCACAGAAAAAAAAATTCCTCCCCATTGTGGATTTTTTAACTTTATGTCCTTACCAAGCTTCACCACCAAACAGTTTTTGCTAGTTTTGATTTTGGGTGACAGTCAGGGGGAAGCAGTCATTTCAGATTTTATTTTTGCGATATCTCCAACGGTTTAGGCGATATACGAGCATTTAAATATCAACGATACTTTTTAAGAAGGTTTTACTTATATGTGAGGATTGCGCATGCCTCTTCTTGCTCTAGTAGCGCCCCCTTCTGGAGAAACGAAAGCGCGCGGCAGTAGAACTCAGAACGTCAGCGGCGAAGAACGTCGTTTGTGATATGAGAAACCAGAATTGGTTATGAAAATGGCCGTAAATGTTACCGGTCATGAATCTTGAAAAATATGAATAATATTTTATGTTCATTTAATGTCGTGTGATGTACCTGTCTTCGTCATTCTTATGTCAACTTTATGTCAAGAATTAAACTTGTGTTCGTTGTAATTAGAACGGCCTGTTTCCTTTAGAACGCCCACACCTATAGAAGAGAAATCACACTGGTGTCAGAACTAATGGATGGAAAACAGGCTGTATTACTGGATTACGGAGTGAAATATTATAGTGAAATATTATAGTGAAATATTATAGTGAAATATTATAGTGAAGAAAAATTTTGGATAACCTATACAGAGGTAAGGTAAATTTTATTATTTAAGTATGGCCGATCAACTGACTAAACTTAAAAAAACTAGAGGGGTAATAAAAGCATCTATTACATCTATTATTAAAAAGATCGCAGATGCATGGGTTTTAGAATCGCCGAATTTGGTGGAATTAGAAGAAAATTTAGCTCAGCTAGAACAAAAAGGTATCGATCTTAAACGAGAAGATGAACAAATTTTAGCGCTAATTAATGATGAGGATGAAATCGAAAAAGACGCGAAGGCCTCCATAGAATATCATGAAAAAATAACTTTATGGAAATTTAGAATTAATAAGAAATTGAAAAATAATAGCAAAAGCCAAATTTCCCCCGTATCTCACGCCGATAATAAGCACGCAGAATTAGTTGCGCAATCTGTTAAACTCCTTACATTAAAAATTGAGAAATTTTACGGCGATATAAGTAAGTTTCAAAACTTTTGGAACTCATTCAAAATAGCAGTTCATGATAATGATTCACTGTCAAATATTGAAAAAATGAGCTATTTACAAAGTTATTTAGGTGGTAGTGCATATAATTCTATTTCCGGGTTTGCGTTATCAGATAAAAATTATTTGGAAGCTGTCCAAATTCTGAAACAACAATTTGGCCGAAAGGATCTCATTGTGACGACACATATAAATACTTTATTATCTTTGAAACCTGTATTGAAAACAAATGATGTAACCGCTCTACGGAAATTATTTGATACGATTCAATCGCAAATAAGAAGTCTCAGGTCTTTAGACATTGAATCAAATGGATTTGATAACCTGTTGACACCAATAATTCTTAAATCCTTGCCATATAATCTTTCGTTAGAATATAATAAGCAATGTATAAAAAATTCCAGTGACACGCAAGCAAGTATTGATGATTTGTTATTATTTATTCGTACCGAAATAGAGTCGAGAGAAAAACAAAATTATTTAACTGGCAATTTAGATAACCCAAGGTTAAAGCAGTCGTATAATAATGATTCCACTGCATTTCGTAAACAAATGTTCGCTAGTGATAGAATTAATTCTGAAGTATCTCATATTACCGCGGAAACCTTTTGTATATTTTGTTCTTGTAATAGTCATTCGACTGAGGAGTAGAATAAATTTCCCGTTGATCAGAAAATAGCTAAATTAAAAGCACAAGGGCGCTGTTTTTTATGCTTGAAGAGAGGTAAACACGTCGCTAAAGATTGTACCATAGAAAATAAAGAGTGCACGAATTGCGGCAGATACCATAATGTTACAATATGCAGTTATTTATTTGGCAATGCCAATAAATTTGATAGGGATGATAATTCGAATGCAAATGAAAAAGCACTCAGTGCAAGAATAAGGTCAGATGAGTTATTTAATTTGAAAACACCGCGAAAAGAAACAAAATTAATTGAAACATTACCGACAGTAGATATCGAATGTGGTAATAAAATATTACATGGCGTAGTCGATAGTGGAACTCAAATTTCTATAATAAAGGCTAATTGTGTACCCGAATACTTTAAAAATCCTTGTGGTACTGTAATATTGCAATCTGCATTTGGACACCAATTGAAAGCTCCTTTAATAAGTATCCCATTGAGTATTGCAGTCGATAAATTAAACCCCAAGATATATCCTAATATTATGATAACATGTGCTGTAGTTGATAATTTAACTAATGATTTATTACTTTCTCTTGATTCATATAATGAATTAAATAATTTGGATAAATATAATGGAAATGATAAGGCATTAACTTGTAATGTTGACGCGATAAGTGACAATACAAAAGAAACCAACACTGTAGATCTGTCTGCTTCAATTTTAGACTGTGTGTCAGTTGAAAATGCGAATGCAAACGGGAACATTGACCACGCACCTGGCGACAACCCTGATACTTTTGTAAATGATTCAGATAAATTTAAATGGCAACAGAAAAACGACCCTTCGTTAAATCAGTGTTCGACAGCTAACAATGATAAGGCATTAACTTGTAATGTTGACGCGATAAGTGACAATACAAAAGAAACCAACACTGTAGATCTGTCTGCTTCAATTTTAGACTGTGTGTCAGTTGAAAATGCGAATGCAAACGGGAACATTGACCACGCACCTGGCGACAACCCTGATACTTTTGTAAATGATTCAGATAAATTTAAATGGCAACAGAAAAACGACCCTTCGTTAAATCAGTGTTCGACAGCTAACAAAAATGAATTTAATAGCTTTTCCGTTCATGAGAATTTCTTATATCACTTGGATAAATTATTCGATGAGACGGAAAATAACTCTAACCCGCGTACTAGTATTGCACAATCGATCCCGACAGAAACTAATAATAATGAAAATGACATATGTACCGTTTCCGATTTAATCGTAATAGCGAGTGGAGATCAAACTGAAACGGAAATTCATTATAAGGAAGAAGATTCCCAAATTAGGCAAGCAGAAGAAATTTTACATAACTCAAAAGATTTTAAAGTCAAAAATTATTTACAGAGTGAACACAATATTATCAAGAATACTCCCATAGTTAACAATGTAATTTCAATTTTCGAATCCTCAAACTATGCAGTCACGCCTGATGAAGAAACCAAATACGAAACTGCAAATTATGCTAAAAAGAATGCAAGTGCCTCGGATAAATATTTGATTGCATCAGCAGACATGAAGGAAGAAAATATAAGACGAAAGATAATTTCTGAAAATAAATATTCAAAAGTTGATGTCACGACAACAGAAGAATCGTACTCCGTTTTCAATAATACAATGCCAGAAACACTTGATGGAAGTTACGAATCCAACACGATTGAGTTCAGCGAGAAACAACCTCCTGTTTACGATGAAAATTCCGACTACATTATAGTCAATGGTTGTGTGAAATCACATGAAATAACAAACAAAGAACCCGATGTATTCCTTAAGTTAAATCATCCTGACAACATGATGTTAGAAAAACGCCAGAAGAGATATGAGAAGATTGATGAGTTTACAGCGACTAAGAAAGTGACGATCGACGAAAATAAAAATGAAACTGAACTTTCTAAAAATTATGTTAAAGTGAAAATAAAGGAAACTGTGCGGAAGAAACAGTATACACGTGATGGCTTTCGCCGAATGAACAATACATTTAGTACAGGAAGACGACGAAAACGAGGAAAAATAAAATTTCTAGGTCATGTGGTAGGATCCGGTATACATGCACCTGATCCCGACAAAGTATCAGCGATACAAAACTTAGAAGTTCCCAAGTCAAAGAAAGATGTCAGAAGCATATTAGGTCTTTTATCTTACTACCGATCCTATGTTCCTTCATTCTCCGACATAGCTCGTCCATTGATTGAACTTACGAAGAAACGTGCCCCTAATGAAGTTACTTGGTCTGAGGATTGTGACAAAGCCTTTTTTGAGTTGAAACAGGCGATCAGTAAATCACCCATCTGTTATTCGCCGAACTTTCAGAAACCATTTATTATACATGCAGATGCTTCTTCGTATGCGATAGGCGCTTGTCTATCTCAAAAAGATGAAAATGAACAAGAGCACCCCATTACTTTTACAAGTAAAAAGCTCTCCAAATGCCAAGAGGGTTATGCTACCATCGAAAAGGAAGCTTATGCTGTTATCTTCGCCCTGGAAAAGTTCGAACACTATATTTATGGTTCGCACGTAACTGTGGTGAGCGACCATAATCCTTTGAAATTTCTCACGGACTGTGCACCTCAAAGTGCGCTCCTTCAAAGATGGGCCCTTGCACTTCAGCGCTTTCAAGCCTAAATAACGTACCGACGTGGGAAACTCCACGCGAATGCTGACTCTCTAAGTAGGCTACATGCCTCACATTGGACTTAAAGACTTAAAAACTTTGAACATTTGAAAATTTGAACATTTCTTCTGTGTTACAAGTCTGAACTTTAACTTTAAAAACTTTAACTTTATCATCGAACTTTAGAATATTAGTATTAGTGTTATAGTGTATTCTATTCGTTTATTTTCTTTGATATTCTTTAAGTGTTTGAATTTTTGTATTAATATGTTTTACTTGTTTATTTAGATATTTACCAGATATTGATTTGTCTCAAAAGACTAAATCAAATTCTCGAAAGGGGGAGGTGTGAGGATTGCGCATGCCTCTTCTTGCTCTAGTAGCGCCCCCTTCTGGAGAAACGAAAGCGCGCGGCAGTAGAACTCAGAACGTCAGCGGCGAAGAACGTCGTTTGTGATATGAGAAACCAGAATTGGTTATGAAAATGGCCGTAAATGTTACCGGTCATGAATCTTGAAAAATATGAATAATCTTTTATGTTCATTTAATGTCGTGTGATGTACCTGTCTTCGTCATTCTTATGTCAACTTTATGTCAAGAATTAAACTTGTGTTCGTTGTAATTAGAACGGCCTGTTTCCTTTAGAACGCCCGAAGTTTCTGCTCAGTCACGAGTCTGTCACTTTTGTAGTTCATTTTAACCAATTTTAAGTTTTCATAGTGGTGTACACTCTTTTTTTAAACTTTTTTCATTTCCTATTAGCTCGATATTTCATATTACATATCCTTTTTCCCATCTCTTAAACACGACACTCCCTCAGCTATTTAGAAGTTTGCTAATGGAATTAATGATTTACTTTTCGAATAGAAGGTTTTCTCACTGTTCGTTACTATTATTTTTTTATGTGTGAAGTGTTCGGCTGATGAAAATTGGAATAACCTCATATCATCGTCTTCACACTTTCAACATGTTAATGTCAAATGAACTTTTTAAAAGTAATTATATTTTTATACTAATATAACTGCAAATTTGTATTGCACATACTTCTGAAAATATTTTATACAATTAATTACATCTATAATTTTATAATTAACATTTTCAGATGTTTAAAAAAATCTTACAATTAATTTTGCTAATTAAGATTCTGAAGTTTACTTCAAGTTTATTATAATTCTAAAAACAATTATGTGACATCTAAGAAAATGTGAATAAAGAAAAAAATATTTGAAGGTCATATAAAAATTAAATTCAGTCATAAGCACCGACACCATATATAATCGAATATTTCAAATATAAAAATAATTCAAATACAAATCACCCGATTATCATAATTGCACGGTTAGACACATCAGTACATTTACGTGTCGTATATAATAAGCAAACTCCTTGAATTTCAACACCACTTGTCTTTAACTGATAGTTGTTTCCTTAATCAGTTAAAGTGCGTCGAACAGTGTAAAGCAGATTTCAAACGCTGCCGAGTTGCTGAAAACTTTACATCCAGTCCAAGATTGAGACGTCTTGCTAATGAATGTCGATTGGAATAAAATTTAACTGCAGTCATTTAAATACATTAATTGCTTTTAAGTATATAATTGTTAAGTTCAAAAATTAATTAAACGAAAAAAGTGTGGCTGAAAATTAAAAATATATATATACTAGACGTCTGTCGCAAAGGTGTTAAGATGTATTGTGTAATTCTTATAAGTTTCTACAATGATTATTTCTTTATATATTTGTATTACAACTCACTGTGGTGGGAAAATGAATCTAGCTACATAAACGAATAAAAATAATTTTCTTCTCCCATAATAATGAAAACAATAATCACTACAAATATTGAAGCACCATTTAATCGTCATTTGCAGAAAGCATTACAAAATAAAACAAACCAAATTTATGTTTCATGTAATAGTTTCTTTGTGCTTTGAATGTAAAAAATATTGTATTTTTGTTCTATCTACATTTAAAATAAAGGAAAATTAGCCGTTCAGGGGGGGGGGGGCACCGTAATACTTGCCCATTATGGATATGCATAATATAAATTATGAAAATAAAACATGTGTAAACTATTTATAAAATGAATTGCAATTCGAATAAAATCGTGGCTTGATGACGTCATAAAATTTAAATGCTCTATGACTACAAAATTGATAATCATATTAACTAACGGTTTACTGCGTCGGATGAATCGTCTCATTTTAAATTAAAATATATCTTTGAATTGAAATTTGAATGAAATACAGGGTCATGAAAAACCGAAGAGTGTGGAAAATGTAATTACAAATATCTCGGCAACTCATTATCCGATCGACTTCATTTTTGATGCAAAATTTATGTATTTTATTGTCTTTTATATTCTCTCCTTAAAATAAACAATTTCGAAAATTTCTATATGCCTTTAATCAGAACGAAAATTTCGAGAGCCCGAAAAAAATAGTTCCGGATAATCGAGGTTACTGAAATTCAATAAGCTTCTTCCCTTTATTACATACTAAGTACATACCAAATTTCAACTCTCTATCTCAATTTGTTCGGGAGATAGAGCGTTTACAGACCCACACACAGACAGACGGACAGCATTTTTTTTTTCTAAAAATATGTTTTTCGGAATCTCCAGTGTCTGAAAAGTGTAAATCCGTCAACATTTTTTTTTTTCGATTTTCAAAACGATTACAAGACTTACCCTATACAACGTATGATGGGTAAGTAATAACTGCAGTATCTTAATACCCCAGTTTATTAAAGCGACAATAATGGATATTTCTCGGAAATGAAACAGGTTGTTTTAAGTTCAAATGAATCGGAATAGTTATCTATTTCAGTTTGAATATCCAATATTTTATCGTATAAAAAAATTATATCCGAAGTCATTCAGGGTAAAAACATGAAAGAGCAAATCTATAAAAACGGTGCACATTTCATTATTTATTTGTTTTATTTTGTGGAGGAGTTGATACATATCTGTTTTATACTATTTTTGTGAATTTTAAACTTTTAGTTTAATCTCAATTTATTAAAGTGGCCACAAGTGATATATATCGGCCATCACTATATAATTTTAAAAGTGCTTCATTTATGGTTATATATATAAATATTAAAAAAAAAAAAAAAAAAAAAAAAAAAAAACTTTTATGAAAGTAAACGCCGACGGCATGCAAATACATTTGCTCTGCTAGCATTTCTTTTTTAATTTGTTTCACTGCACATGAATTGTGTGGATTTATATGTAATATGAATCCAGTCAAATGAACGTAATAACAATAAACAAAAGTGTATATGTATTGTTTTTGTTTCAGGAAATACGCAGTGCAGTTCCTCAAGTTCTCTTCATTAGAACACTACTTTTTCACCTCTTTAATATCACGTACGGAAAAGCATTTCTATAAGCAAAATACACATTCATTTTTATATTACTTGAGTATAATAGATAGAGTTGTAAGAAAAGCAAAACATATTAATAGAAAATTGTTTTTTATTATCGTATTTATATGAATGCTTAATCCAGTAACTTTATACACCTCAAATATAAGAAACAAATGCTAACACTAGGTTTTCCTTCATAGGGAATAGTCTAAGAGATATTGCTGAGAATATAGATTAAACAATAACATCTGACAAATAATAAAAATGAGATGCTATCTTTAATTAATTAAATAAGTATTCAAATTCAAATAATAGAAATGTTCAATTTGAATGGTAGAATTATAAAATACCATATATAAATTCATATACACTGTTCCAAAAAGTAAGGGAGACAAACAAACAAATTGAGAAAACCATCAAAGACAGGCATGCAAATAATGTGTTATTTGAAAAGAATGAAGAGAGATCAATAAGAGTTTTAAAAATTCTGTTCCACTATTCAAAAAGTTTTATCTCAAAGTTCCGAACAAGCAACAGATGCATCGCTCTCTCTGCAAAGCGTCGTCCGAGCGTGACCCAAGCATGCTTGATCTGGCTTGATCCTGAAGAGAGCTGTACACTACATATGCTATATTGTTTCCATTTCAAACATATTTTCCACAAGAAGAACTTTATTACGTCTGTCATTATCATGCATTAAGGGATCGAGAACGGCTGAAGCGTAAGATATGACATAAGATCTGTATATCTCGTCTTCAGAACTTTGGGCTATTAAAGGGCCATAATTTATAAGCCGCTGCGTATTTTCCCAGCAAATCATGCTCATTAAAATACGCGTATTGATTACGGAATTTTCCCGAATAAGTTACTACAAACAGGGAAGACCGATCTATGCTCGGTCAAAATTAAATTTGCGTTCAAATATCATGGCCCATGACCAAAATGACCTACTAATTGAATTTTCTCGAACATGTGACCTAGCCCAACAGTCTTCTCGTGCTCGAAAACCATTGGATGCAAAATTTAGTATAAATTGAGCCGCTTTTTAGATTTTGACCCACAATGACCCAGAAATGACCCACTAATCGAATTTTCTCGAACATGTGACCTAGCCCAATGATGTCCGCGTGCCCGAAACTAGTAGGATACAAAATTTAATCAAAATCGTTAGAGCCGTTTTTTAGATAAAATTAATTTGACCCACTTTAACCCAAAAATGACCCATTAATCGAAAGTTCTCGAACATGTGACCCAGCCCAATAGTCTTCTCGTGCCCGAAAATAGTTGGATACAAAATTTCGTCAAAATCGTTTGAACCGTTTTTTAGATACAATTAGCTTGGCCATGACCCAAAATTACCCACTAATTGAATTTTCTCGAACATGTGACCTAACCCAACAGTTTTCTCGTGCCCAAAAACCATTGGATGCAAAATTCAGTGTAAATTGAGCTGCTTTTTAGATCTTGACCCACAATGACCCAGAAATGACCCACTAATCCATTTTTCTCGAACATGTGACCTAGCCCAATGATTTTATCGTGCTCGAAACTCGTAGGACACAAAATTTAATCAAAATAGTTAGAGCCGTTTTTTAGATAAAATTAATTTGACCCGCGTTGACCCAAAAATGCCTCACTATTCGAACGTTCTCGAACATGTGACATAGCCCAATAGTCTTCTCGTGCCCGAAAATGGTCGGATACAAAATTTAGTCAAAATCGTTTGAACCGTTTTTTAGATACAATTAGCTAGACCATGACCCAAAATGACCCATTAATCGAATTTTCTCGAACATGTGACCTATCCCAGTGGTTTTCTGGTGCCCCAAAACGGTAGTATACGAAATTTCGTCAAAATCGTTAGAGCCATTTTTAAGATAAAATTTGCATATATATATATATACAGGTGGTTATCAAAATAATGGAAACACATGTGAATGAAAGGGACATTTAAGAATTCCCTTCGTAAGCATTAAAATATAATCTTAGCTACCAGATTTTTTTTAATATAAAAAGTACATGTATTAGGTAGTATGAGAGAGCTCTAGAAGAGTTGTCTACGCTTTGATTTTTTTTGTCAGAAGCGTAAAATGTCAGACCTCACAGATTTTCAGAGGCCAAATTGTAGGAGCCCGACTAGCTGGGGCAACGGTGACCGAAACATCCCAGCTTATAGGCGTTTCTAGAGGTACGGTGTCTAAAGTCATGACAGCATACACACAGCGCGGAAAGACAAGCTCAGCAAAGCAAAATAGTGGACGGAAGGAGAAGCTGAGTGAAAGAGACCGACGGGTATTGAAGCGGATTGTAATGTCTAAAAAGAAAACAACTGCAGCCAAAGTGACCGCAGAGCTCAATCAGCATTTGGATTCTCCAGTGTCAACAATTACAGTTCGGAGATACCTTCATAAAAAGAACATTTACAGCAGAACAGCAATTCCCAAGCCACTTGTCACAGATTCTAATGCCAAACGTCGTGTAGAGTGGTGCCACAACCACAAAACCTGGTCGATTGATAAGTGGAAGACTGTTATATGGTCAGACGAATCATCTTTCACACTTTTCCCCACAACAGGACGGGTACATGTCTGGAGAACACCTTCACAAGCGTATGATCCTGATTGCCTCCGTCCAACTGTCAAGCATGGAGGTGGATCGGTCATGGTATGGGCAGCCGTGTCATGGTTTTCTGCTGGTCCAATCGTAACCCTGAAAGGAAGGATCACTGGGAGAAGTATAGAGAAGTTTTAGCTGACCAGGTCCATCCCATGATGCAAATTTTGTTTCCTGCAGGAGATGGAATTTTCCAGGATGATAATGCCCCTATTCATGCAGCCAGAGTTGTCCAATCGTGGTTTGATGAACAATAGGATGAGGTGGAACATCTACCTTGGCCCGCACAGTCCCCAGACCTCAACATATTCGAACCGTTGTGGTCTATTTTAGAGCTTTCAATCCGGAATCGATATCCTCCACCGGCATCTCTCACGGAACTTTCACAATATCTCCATGAAGAATGGTACAATATTCCTCTAAACACTATTCAGAATTTGTATGATTCGATTCCCAGGCGAATCCAAGCTGTATTACATGCCAAAGGCGGTCCTACGCCATATTAATAAAGAATTCCTTCAAAATCTAGAGTGTTTCCATTATTTTGATAACCACCTGTATATATATATATATATATATAACCACACACAAGATTTGCTCGTATTAGAATATATGATAAAGAATATAAAAATTCTGCTAATGATAATCGAGAAGTATATTTTTTAATAAATATACTTTAGAATATAACTTGTTTCGAAGCGATCTTATCAGTTTGCATTTCTTAAGACAAATTTCTGGTTCAAAGTGTGTTTATTTCACTTAAAATATCGAGGAGGCTCTCAGCTGTAGGATTGGCGTCCTGCAGATTTTTTCTCTCTCAACAAAGCCGCGTGTTTTCAGTTTCTGATAATTATATTCTTCTTTTTATTTTCATTTCACGAAATCATATTGAAATTTCCATTTTTCTTAAAATTTTTCTTCTTTTATATAAACATTTTACCGAAATGTAAGAAATTTGTATTTTCACTAGTGTAAATAAATAAAAAAAAATAATCATAAGGAATTTCCGCTTCTAATTCTAAATATTTTCAAAGATGAAAAATTATGAAAGTTTAGTAGAAGAATAAATTTCAATGAAATGTCGAGGTGTTTCTTTTCCAAATAAATTATTCGCTTATTTTAAAAGTAATTTAAATTGCATATGTTTTTCGATACATATGAAAGAAAAGAGATTCATTTAGAAAAAAAGGCATAAAGTACATATTTAATGTGTTTTTATTTTATATCAAATTTGTTTTAAATGCTAATTAATAAATATTTTTAATAATGTTAATGACAAAATATATGTCTTGGAAATACTTGTGCAGGTATGGAAATAAAAATTGCTGAAAATGCTCGATATCTGGGAATAGCTACTGGAAATAAACTTAAACGATAGCGTTTTATCTTTTACGGATCAAAAGATTGTAAAATTGAAAAGATAGAAAAAATCTCAGCAATATTCATCAAACGGTGAACGATTTCACATAGAAGAATGAATCTCAGCACATTTTTGAAATACTTTCTTTATTGTATCTGAAGTCAATCTCACTTTATGTTTATTACAATGACTGAACCTGATCGCCGGACCGGATACAGGGACCGGTCTAAAAATGCAATTAAATTGACAAGCAGAGTACGTGGAAGTTTAATGATTGAAATTTGGCAAGGTAGTGACAAAAGTATTATATGTAGATAAGACACATTCATGAAACAGTTTTTAGGTTTAAATAAAGCTAACGTTTATTAAACGTATCACAAAATAAAATAAAGATGAAAAATATGACAGACAATTTAATTAAATAAAATATTATGGCATATGGCAACTTAAACAAAAGGTGGCAAAATAACATAGCATGGAGTAACTTAAATGAAGCCTTCAAAGTAACTTGTAGAAAAGTTCATTTTAACTTACATGATAATTAATTGAACGTGATGACACAAATTAAAACAGGACTTTTATTTTATTAGTCACCATGGCATTGATGTGAAAAAAATGAGTTGAAGAACAGTCCACACACACTATTAATCCTTGAAATGAACGTACATCACCAACAGAAGAAAGAAAAACCGCAACTTCAACAGCCGAAATAAACAAACACTAAAAAAACGTTTAACACCATCATTGCACTCATAAAAAACTGTACACCGCCACTGATATTGTTTCTTCTGGCATCTACCAATATCATTTTACTAAAGCTGCCTCACTCTCGCCATTCAAACTGCCTTTTCATCCCTTTTAAAAAACATCAACATACCGCTTTCCGAAAACGCCCCTTTCTGATGTGCTAAGTTGAGAAGTTCTCAAACTGCCCATCGGCAAAGTAATCTAGAGTGCCTTTGAAGACTGTGTCACGGCGTCTGGGCGCATGCTCCCCTATACTATTACGATTGAAACGATATCGAAGCTGGCGGTTGCAACTGAATTCGGAAAAAGGCTGAGAAAACGATGGACGATGTGGTGACCGATATCGAAACGAACAGTAAACATTATCGGCGAGTTGAAAAACTAAAAGAAAGATCTGAACGATACTAGAGATGGAAAACGATATCGACTGAAGAAAATTAATACAGGATTGAATGGAAAATTAGGCAAGTACGAAAAGGTGGCATTATGTAGAAGTTTCCAGGTCCAAAAATATATACATAGAGCTAACAGAACCATTTAAGTATCTGGAATATTTTTGCCCCACCTCCCCCATAAAATAGATTAAATTTACCAACAGTTATTTTTTTTTAATTTTGTGTGTTGTTTATTGGGTAAAAAAAATAATGAATAAAATTATCTTAAATATAATTATATCGCACATGGAAAGTATATAAAATATTCATAGTTGAATTTTCAATCAATAATAAATATAGCAAATGAGAATTGAACATGTTTTCTCAATTATGTAACATGTATTTAATTTTCAGATGTTTGTTTTTATGAGAATTTTCTCATGAAGATGGCTATGAAGAATAGCCGAAAAGTCGAGAGTTGTTTATTTATGCAGTTTTTTAAAATAGCTCATTTTTAAATTAAACAAAATATACGTTGAAAGCAAGTGTTTGATGTTTGTATTTATATTTGCAAAGTAAAGTCCTTATTAATTAATTATCATACATCAGTTTTTATTTAATCAAATCTTCAGATTTTGCTTTTATCATATAGTATAATGAGATTTAATGAGCTTTGCATGGTAATTTTAATTGATCGAGAATATTTTTATATCAACTAATTGCGTAATAGATAAAATGAAAAATAAATACCAAATGTGTTATAACAATTTTACATCTGCAAGACATGCAATAATGGATGTCATACAGGTTTATAAAAATGGTTTAAAACAATATTTTGTATCAAAAGCATCGAATTTCGTAAGTGAAGTTACTAACCGATATCGATTACATCGACATTTTGAAAACTGCACCATCAATTCTCCTTTATAAATATCCGATGTCCACCATTTCATAAAATTGTATATAACGGTTATCAATAAAGGCTTTGTTATTTTATCAAATTTGTTTATTCTGTATACTTTAATAGTTTAAAACATCAGTCAAACATTCTAAAACATTCTATATTATACATCACTAAAATGTTTCTTGCATCGATATAAAATGTATAATTTGCACTAGTTTTGTAAAAAGTGAAATAAAATAAGTTATAATAATTATTAGATTAGGTATAAAATTTCATCTTATGCTGTATATATTAGGTTAAAAAATTACTTTTTATAAAATTAAGATATTCAATTTTTAAAGAAATTCATAAGAAAAGATTGAAGTGAGATTTGTTTTTCAAATTTTCAATTATCAACACTACATTTCAAACGCTCAAATTTCGAGATTCTACACTGTAAAAAAATTTCATACAATTTCAGTAGATGTACCTTAAATTAACGGTACTTGTACCGTTTTCACTCTTTATGGTATGAGTGCCATACTTCTAAGGTATATTAAGCGTAAAAAACCGTATATCTGCCATTTCGATTATAAACAGCATTTATACGTAAAATAATTATTTTTCAGTAAGGAAAAAGCTGGTAGCACCGCCTCGGTGTACGACAACCCCTGAAGTGATGCTCTTCCTCTTGTTCCGTAATGCGTGCAGGCCTGAGGAGAGGGGACAGTGCAGCCGGTACATATACTTTAAATATTTTACGATACATATACCGTCCAGTTAAATTACTGGTCACAAAGTTGCCAGTATATGTACCGTAATTCCTGACCAAAATTTTTTACAGTGTAGGTCATGTACGGCGAACCTTTTTACGTGCGCTTCCGAAAATTCCCCAAAAATATCTATCAACAATGTAACGTGCCAAACTTTTAAGTAAAATAATTTTGCAGCGTATGCTTATACGGAATGCCGGTTGTAAAATCAGTTACTTTCGTACAATAATAATTAAGAAACATTAAAAATCAAAATCCGATTTCTCTTTATATTAAAATCAGTAATTAAATTAATGAAATTTTAAATCGCAAGTAAGCCAACTTATTATTAATGCAACATCAGGGATATTATTACTATCCGAGTTGCATTAAAAGTATATTAATAATGCATTGGAGTGTTTTTTGCTGTTTTGCGTATGATGGAGAATCCTTTATATCTGGTTCATATTTTGTTAATTTTTATAAATATGTATAGCTAAATTGAGTCTATTTGCCATTTTATTGCAGAAACTTTCTAATAAAATTCATTTGAAAAATAGAGCTTTTTAAACTCCTATAGAAAATCAAAATATATTCTGTAAACGCTCCATAGTATTGCACTAGAAACAATTATTTTAATGCAATAATTTAAGGAAAACATAATTGCATTATTTGTGATAGTCTGTCCGTATTGAACAAAATGTTATTGCTTATAACAGAAATAAAAATGAATTTTACCTCTCTAATGATTATCAATTTTAAAGTTTTCTCGTGCCAGAGATATTATCTTAGGCGCGAACTGTGGCACTCGTGCCACAGGTTCCACAACTCTATTCTAGGTCAACAGGATGTATCATATATCTTTTGAAAGTAAAACATATAGGATAGTTCCCGTTGACCTAGTTGCCGAACAGTTGATGTCGGTTAAGGGGCTTCCGAGTAGTAGACAATTTTACGCCCAGTCTATTAGTGTGTAGAGTGTCTTGTATTAAATTTAGCCGTAGGAAAATGTTAAAATGTAGTATTAAATACAAGATAAAAGAACAATTGCAATGAAAAGGAAAGATGTAAAGTTTAGAAAAGAGATGACAACAAATTTAAGGATAAGAGTCTAAATAATTGGACAAAATTGAAATGGTATAGCTGTAGTTATAACTAACTACTAGAAAGGAAGTTGAAAAAGTAAAAAAATAGGGTTCGGAACATGTTCGTGAAACAGCACATAAATGCCAGAGGCGGTGAAAAGGCGGGCAAAGCATAAACAAAAAAAGGCACTCAAAAGAGCAAGACATTTTTTTTGGTATAGCTTAGATATTAAGTTTTAAATAAGAAATTAAGTATTTATAATGTGGAAAAAATTACAAAGTTTAAATAACAGAGAAAAAAATACAGTTAAGGTGAGCATTAATGCTCATAGTCTATAATGCCTGAATATTTTGGACGTTTATGGTGATGTGGTTCGAAGGCGTCATAATTCGGCTATTCTGCGATTATTTCATTACGGAGGCTATAGAGTTTTTCATAAATTTTATTAGAAAGGTGGTTGATTCTTTTCTTTAATGTAGTAGTTTTGACGTCTCTACGGATAATGCTATTACTGAGGTAACGTGAAGCATTTCTGACAATACGTAGAATTTTGTTATGGAGTTAGCTAAGGTTGTTCATAGAGGTTTTACAGATATAGCCAAAGACCGGACAGGCGTAGGTGATTATTCGTAGCATATAAGAGTTATAAAGGAGTAGCTTGTTATGGATAACCAGGATGTTACTATTATGAAAAGGTTTAAGTGCAATCGTGGCTCCAGCTACTTTCCCCTGATGTGAGGAATATGTTTCTTGAAAGTAAGTCTTTGGTCAAGGGTGGTCCGCAGGTACTTTGCTTCATTAGACCAGAGTATAGTGCTATTGTTAATAGTACATTCTTTGCAGCTGACTAGCCATATACTTTTATTTTCATGCCTGTTAAAATTATGCAAGTATTGTGAGTTTGCTCTGGTAACTCCTGGGCGGCTTTACCTTTCCTAATCCCTAAAAATTCCCCTATTTCTTTATTTATAGTCCACAGCTAAGAATTGTCACCTACATCAGTTCCAATACATTCCGTTAGACTTATCAGTGTGAGCACGACTAACGATCTCACTAATAACCAACAAGCGATAATTTTGATGGCGCAAATATAACGCGTTCTAACATTTAATAATAAACTTATCAAAAAAGGACAACCGACGCATATTTTGAATGAAGCGCTGAATCGTAACATGAAATATTGATATCGTACGCATATATAATTTTTCTAGCACATGGCGTCATAAATGTTGAATAATCACCTTCCTCCGATTCCTTCTACAATATAGATTTTTAATAGATTGATTTTTGCTAATTTTATCTTATTAAATTTGCATTCTTCGTTTTAATTTTCTTTTACCATAAAATCATGTAGAATGACATCTAAAACATTATTATTTTTTTATACATTTTGATGCATTTTTTAATCAAACTAAGTATAGGATTTATATAACATGGTATAAAAAGCAGTGCTTTCAAACTTACATTAAATACGATATATATATTCACAAACACACACACGCACTCTTTTTCTATATTTTTCACACACGCACTCTCCATCTCTATTTTTCACACACATACACCAGCTGGTTATAAAATAAGTATCTCTATTTGGAGATGTCTGTAGCTTAAAGGAACAACCGCAATGAAACCAAAAGCGGTGCACTTATTATTCGAGAAGGGGGAAGAAGAATGGAACAATAAAAACATTAATTTCAATTATTGACTACAGATGGCGCTTTCGTGTGTGAAATGTAATTTGTAATATTGTGTACCGTGAAGGTGTTTCAAACATCAATGACTTTACGCATATCACAACATGTGCGAAACATCACTCCTGATGGATTACATTCCGTAGTTGAGCAGGTCGTTCACCACCTGGATTGTGTCATCCAGGACAATGGCCATGTGGAATGTGAACATGATCGGCACCGCTATGCGAAATCGTAACAACATTCACAATGCCATTTTCCAATAAGTTAGGTATGCCATCCGGTTTGACGCCTTAATTCTTTATTCTTGTAATACACATTACATGCCACACTCAGTAGCGCCATCTGTCGGTGATTATTACAATTATTTTTTTATTGTTCCATTCTTCTTCCCCCTTCTCGACTAGTAACTGTACCGATTTTGGTTTCATTCGGGTTATTCTTTCGAGCTACAGACAGCTCCAAATAGAGATACTTATATTATAATCACCCCGTATATATATTTATATATATATATGAACATATAAAATTGGATTAATGTTTAAAACTATGTGGTCGCTTTGAAATCTATTATATTGATAGATTATGAACGTTCTGTAAGAAACTGCTTACATCTACAAAATATTCCATTTGTAATTTGTCTAGAGTAAGAACGTTAAATGTTTATCGAAAACTATTTATAGTAAAACTGTGTTTTTTTTAAAGAAAAATACACTGTGTATAAAATTGCTGTTTCAGAGCATTTTTTTTGGTTAAATTGCAGATCATATATTAACTGTCTCATTTCTTGGAGAAATAGGTTTTCAACACAGAACTAGGAGTGAAAGAAAATGTACTTTATAAAAAACTTTTTTATTTTATATTTTATTTCTTTGCTGAATAGTTTTCTGATGTTATTTCGGAAAGTTTTTGCTTTAGACATGTATGCTTCTGTAGTATTATTATGTTATTTATAAACATTAGCATTTTTTATTCTCTGGTTTCGAAATATATTTGTTAAAATACGTCAGTAGTGTAAATTTTATATTGGTTTTTTAATGTTAAACCAGTAGACACATGCCAGGATTTGTCACTGCAGTCTAATACTCCTTATTAATATCTAACAATTTTTAGATGACTGTTCATACTTCTAAAGAAAAGTTAAGGATAAAAATATCTGCAGAATACATTAGAGAAGCCAGAATATCGTCTCATTTATTGCATCAACGTTATAGTAAAAACTGTTCGAAGATGGCAAGAGATAGGCGCGAGGAAAAAAAAATAACAATGACATTTTAACTGTATTGGAGGAGACGTCATTAGCTTCGGGAAAAACGCAGAAGAAAGAAAAGTAATTTGAATACATATAAAGTAAAATTTAATTTAAGAAATAAAAACATATATTTTAGGCTACAAGTGAAATGCCACTCCTTTGATCTACGGAATGTGTCTTTTGCTTCTAAGCATTTGAATCTGAATTTTGCTTTTCTATCATAAATTTAAAACATTGATTTGATAAAAAACTTTCATTTCATTTATGATAATAATGCTGATTTAATATTTAATTAACTGCAATATTTTTTAAACAAAAAACATGATTTAACGAAATGTATGTGTACTATGTCAGAATCCGGTGCAAAGATCTTTCGAACGATTCCTCATTCATTATTATGCGGTTTTCAATTGCATGAAATAAGGGATGTTGACCGAAGAAATAATATATACCAGAGGGCCGTGTGAAGATTTCGCACTTTTGTCTAATATTTTTTAGCAATATGTAATATTTTTTTTGATGCAGGTTTAAACTTCTAAACAAAATTAAAGACTAAAAATATCTTTCAATAACATTAATCAAGCCAGAATCTCATCTCATTTATTCCATCAGAGTTACAATAATAACTGTTCGAAGATAGCAAACACAAAAAAAAAAACTAGTCGTTGAGGGCCACCTTAATACATACCCATCATGGATAAGCATAATACAAAATATGAAAATAAAACATGTGTAAACTATTTATAAAATGCATTGCAAATCGAATAAAACCGTGGCTTGATGACGTCAGAAATTTTAAATGTTAGATTACTGAATTACGTAAAAGAAACATCCTTATAACTCCAAAAATGTTAATCATATTAGCTAATAGTTCATTGCTTCGGATTAAACGTCTCATTTTCATCTAAAATATATCTTTGAATTGAAATTTGGATGAAATACAGGGTCATGATAAATCGAAGAGTGTTGAAAATAGGATTACAAATATCTCGGCTACTAATTATCCAATCGACTTCATTCATTATGCAACATTTATGTTTTTTTTTTTTTTTTTTTTTTTACTGTCTTTTATATTCACTCCTTAAAATAAATTTTGAAAATGTTTATATACCTTTTATCAGAACGAATATTTCGAGAGTCCGAAAAAAGTAGTTCCGGATAATCGATGTTACTGAAATTCAATAAGTATCTTTCCATTATTACATACTAAGTACATACCAAATTTCAAGTCTCTCTCACAATTTGTACGGGAGATAGAGCGTTTACAGACGCACAGACAGACGGACGGCAATTTATTTTTTCTAAAAATATGTTTTTCGGAATCTTCAGTGTCTGAAACATGTAAATCAGTCAATTTTTTTTCGATTTTCAAAACGATTACAAGACTTACTCTGTACTACGTATGAAGGGTAAGTAATATATAGGGGAGATGGGGGATGAATGGGACAAGATATGGATGGGACATTCTCAATATTTCAGGCAATAAACATTTATTTTTTGTTGCTTCCTATCCGCATAGATTTCACTACCATAGTGTGCTTCAGAATCAAAAGCAACACCACATGGCTGTTTTCATTTTCCCTGAAATTTGCATTTCCTGAAATCTCTGCTCAAAAGTAATTTTTTTTACATTTGAAGTTACTTAAATATCTTATGCAATATAAACAATTAAGATATGTTGTAGTTTTTTATTTAAACGCTCAATATTGGTAATTAAAATGAATGAATATTAACCATTGTGAAAGAATAATTTTTGAGACAAAATGGCTGACAATTGAATATATGCATCATGGGGATGATTAGGACATTTCAAAT
Source organism: Maratus michaelseni (assembly GCA_963931845.1). NCBI lineage: Eukaryota > Metazoa > Arthropoda > Arachnida > Araneae > Salticidae > Maratus > Maratus michaelseni. Next base: position 426,460,948 of record OZ007592.1, read on the forward strand.
GGGGATGAATGGGACTGTCTCATTCATCAATAGAGGATGCTGAAAAACATATTTATTAACTAGATAATGTTCTACAGGTTGATAAATTAATAATTTAGGGTAATTATTCTTTTAACATTTCATCCTCATTGTAGCCATCGTCTTCAGCCATTGAATGCTTCCGTTATGGGCCTTTTAAGACAAAGTTGAGATGAGTCCAAGATGATTGGCTGACAATTAATCCTGGAGATCATATTACAATTTATAATCTCTCAGCTTTTGCCAAGAAGGCATTTTTGCCATCTTTTAGTTCTTAACATTGAATACAGGGAAGAAAATATTTGTGTCCCATTCATCCTTGTTGTGGGGATGATTGGGACAGAGAAAAACTTTTTTTTTTTAATTTCATAATATATATCTGTATAATAATAACCTTGAATAGATATTGTGCATAAGATGTAGTCAAACACTTAATGTATGAAATGTGATATATAATATTGATAATAACTTTAAAAATACATTTAAAATAGATATTTTTTTTAAATGTCCCATTCATCCCCCATCTCCCCTATATATATATATATATATATATATCACAATGGTATTTTAACTATGACATCATCTGTTTCGAGAAAAAACAAACATAGGATAAAGAAAAATAAATTGAGCATTTGAATTTAAATTTTGCTTTCTAATATTAAATGTAAAATAAACCTGTGCAGCAACCATGTCACACGTTTTAAATTTTTAATGAAAATACATGTTTTAACGAAATGTGAGTGTAGTCAGAAGCCGTCTCAAATCAGTGCATGTGGAATCTCATTTATCATTTTGCGTTTCTCATTTGCTTGGAAAAAAGGATGTTGACAACAGAAATGATGTATAGGACGATATTTGATATATATAAATGAGGATAAAGTTATCGAAGGTAAATAGAAATTTAAGAAAATACGATAAACGCATCTATTGTTTTATAATTTTAATACATAATTTAAAAAAGACATTCTATTAAATTATTTATTATAAAATACTCTATTTATTTCTAAAAAGCATGGTATAGAAAATAATTTTTTGTTTAAAAGGCAAAGGAATAAAAGTTTCAAAAAACATAAACCGCATATTTGAATTTCCCACATTTTATTAAAATTATAATTGCTCAAATAGAAATATTTTACAAATTAAAGATAATTGTAATAAAAGCTAAAAAATAAAGTCAGCTGTATAAATAAAATACATGCCAAATAAAGAAATATGTTTTACGTATCGCTGATCATAGAAATAAAACTAAGGCGTAGCATCTTTACGTCTGGGGTAACGCTGCGGGTTATCCCTTACTTAAGAGCTTAATTTTATTGAACGCAATAAATTAATTTATATGGACCAGTAAATAATGGCTATGTCTTTGAAGTACTAATAAAAAGTTTGTTTATGCTGTTTAATCCATTAAAGATCAGCAAAAATAGATTAGGTTTATAAAAAAATACTTTTTTTGTATATGTTATTTTTATCCTATGTTTCTGGAAAATTATTTAATAAAGTAAATATACATAATGAACATTTTATTTACCATTTGCGTTAAAATAGTTTTTGTAAAGGCTCGTTTTATTTCAGTCAGTGTGGTGGAAATACATTACAAAAATATTTTTCTTTACGAAGGATATAATGCGTGAAATAATATATATATATATAAATATGTGTGTGTGTGCGTAATAATAAAAAAAAATCGCCATTTTACATTAATTAATTTATTTTAAATTCTTGCAATTCTACCCTTTTCCCTTTCTTTTATTAATATCTTAAATATAAATTATATTTTAATTCCATATCATCAATCAACATATTCTTTTAATTCTTATTCTACAAATATTATTCTGTTAAAGGCTACATGGATTTGTAAAAACCGATAATTCATTTCTTCTTATGAGACATTAATTTATTATTTCTTTAGAACGTCTCTTAATATCATTTTTATTACTTTCTTCTATCTATAATAGAAGAAAGTATTGTAATCGAAATTTTTTTCGACTTCCGGTTTTCGACGGATTTACACGTTTTAGGGGTCAGAGATTCCGAAAAACATGTTTTTACAAAATGTCCGTCTGTCCGTCTTCATTGCATCATCGAAAAGTGTATGAAGTTATGCTTAAAATTGAACAGAATCTTTTTTCTATATTTTTGGCTATAGCAAGCAGGTTCTATTAGAATTTGAGGATATTTCGGCGAAAGGGGGCGCTGCTGTGATCGATATTTGTGTTCCATTTTCACTATTGTACCATCTAAAAGTGTATGAAGTTATGCTTCAAATTGAACCACATTTCTTTTCTATGTTTTTGGCTATAGCAAGCAGGCTCTATTAGAATTTGGGGATATTTCGGCGAAAGGGGGCGCTGTGATCAATATTTGTGTTCCATTTTCACTATTGTATCATCGAAAAGTGTATGAAATCATGCTTCAAATTGAACCACATTTTTTTTCTATGTTTTTGGCTATGGAAAGCAGGTTCTATTAGAATTTTGGGTTATTTCGGCGAAAGGGGGCGCTGTGATCGATATTTTTGTTCTATTTTCACAATTGTACCATCTATAAGTGTATGAAGTTATGCTTCAAATTGAACCACATTTTTTCCATGTTTTTGGCTATGGTAAGCAGGTTCTATTAGAATTTGGGGATATTTCGACGAAAGGGGGCGCTGTGATCGATATTTTTTTTTCCATTTTCACTATTGTATCATCGAAAAGTGTATGAAGTCATGCTTCAAATTGAACCACATTTCCTTTCTATGTTTTTGGCTATGACAAACAGGTTCTATTAGAATTTGGGGATATTTCGACGAAAAGGGACGCTGTGATAGCCATTTAAAGATTTCAAATTCAAAAAGATGTGCAAATTCGAAAAAATTAGAAATCCTAAAACTTTTTTTCGTTAAATGTTCGGCCTTGATCCAGAGAATCTGGAGCAATTTTTGTTTTGCCTTTATCTTAAAAAATGGCTGAGATATAGCGGTTTGAAATTTTAGGGTGGCTGACATTTTCAAACAAGACAGCAGAATTCATCCATAAACGGGTTTAATTTATGAGTTTTAGTTAACATGGTTTCGGCAAATTTTCTTTAATTGTTGTGACCAATAATCCTATTATATGCTTATCACTATATATTTATATTCGCCAACGTCAAATTCTCGCCAAACTTGGCGACAGTTGGCAGAATATCGCTAAATTTGGCGACCAAAATATGTTGCCATAAATGAAGCCAACTTGGCTGTAGAGGACTAATTTGGCGATATTCTCATTCAAATTCAATGTTGACGAGAACTGGGATTGAATCTTCTTTATTGGTTCCACGCATTTTACCTTCGTGTTTTCCAGTAAAATTAGCTAAAATCGTAAAACCAAGGAATAGAGAGGCTATCGGTTCCTGTCGGTACAGGCAAGAAGGACTTTTCGAAGTTTAGTATACAACGGTTGTTCGCATCCCTGTAACCCAATGATTCGCAAGCAGCTGGCGTACAACAGAATTACGAAAAATATTGATTTTATTGGCGATGTGATAGCGAATTTTGAAGTGTTAACATGACTGAGAAAGAAGAAAGTTTTGGGATTGGCACATGCGATTAGTTTTTATTAAAATTGTCATTCGATATCCCATGATTCATTTCATCTGCTGCGTCTAACTTTTTCACTTCAAAATTATGCCGAGTGTAATAAAAAGTCCCACACCCTTACAAGTCGCTCATTGGTTAATTTACCCCTGCATTGGCGAAAGATTCATACCCCTCGATGCGTTTGAAACGCAGTTACGCAGCTCCGAAGCTCAGAATTGTTACGCTTTTTGACTTGCTAACAAGATCCCGTTACTTGGAGGAGAATTGTCTTTACATTGGTGTGTATCTCTATAATAATATGTCCATGCTTTTTTCTGTGATGTAACGCAGCTCGATATGAGTTCTGAAAATAACGACTAGTGCAATTATCTATTCTTTGTGAACTATCAATAAATTCATTGTTGAAAATGTAGCTTCCTTTATTTTGATGTGGAAATTCCTAGTGTTTTTCATAAACATCACCTTCCATCTAGAACCTTCGACTTCAAAATATATGCACTATGAAATGGAAAAACAATTCACACACACATATATATATATATATAATATATATGTAAATAATATAATAATAATAATATATATATGTAATATAATGTATATATATTCTTTTTGAAAATCCCTATGGTGTTTTTAAAAGAATAATTTTAATTTGTTTTTTTCAGTTCTAAATATTTTCCGTTAAACCACTGGAAGTTTCATAAAAAATATTTTTAATTGCATTGGATAATAATAATCGTTTTTTTCTGTTTATTGTTTAAGAAGTAACTTTATCTAATTTTTAATATTCTATCTATTTTGTTGGAATAATGAATATCCTTGTGTAATATTTCAAATGATAGATGAATTTATTCATTACTTAACACTTTTAGAATTAAGTAAACTTTAAAATGATTTATAAGAAAAATCTGTCTTCAAAAAGCGTTGTGTATTGATGGACTGTTTTTTTTTCTTTTCTAAGTTTCATTAAATTTTTACCTACACTTACATTTATTTATTTAAGCTATTGGAATTTCTGTCATTTAATTATCTCGATCTGACATTATTCCAAATATCATAAATGTTCATATTTTTGCAATGAATATAAAAGGGAACCGTTTGATCAGTGGAATTAAATTTAATATTTTTTCAAGCTTAAATTTAAAAAAAAAAAATTGTATCTTAGAATTTTCTTTTATAAAGTAAAGCATATTTTGTTGTCTTAAGTTTATTTATAATGCATATTTGTTTAAAATTATAATGAAAAAATAAGTAAATATATATCGTTTTAGTTTGCAATGATTTGAAAATATTATCTAATTTTCAAATCATATCCTAATCCTAATAATATTATAAATCTGATTGTGTGCAAATGTTAGGCTGAAGCCAGCGTCAAAATGAAGCATTTATTTATCCTGTATCTTTGCATACAAGTTGATTATAACCCTCAAATGAATATAGGCTGGTTTTTGTTTATTTTATTTCAATATTTTTCTTAAAAATTAAAAATTTCATTATTTTCATACAGAATAAATGGACATTTTTTCGTATATTTTAAAATGGTTGGTTGGTTTGGTTGGTTTGGCCCAAAGGGCCGGTTTTGCAGCTTTTTTTAAAATGGTTAAATTTATTTTATCGTTGCCAATACTTTATCGTTGCCAATGTAAAATAAAACCCCTGAGTAATAATTTTTAATCAACAATTTATTTTCAAGTGAAAGTTTTCCACGTGAAAAATGAAAAGGAAATGAATTATTTAAGAATTAAATAGAATATGAAATGATGTCATATTAGAAATAAAACGTGCATTTTCAAATATTTGATAATAATACAAAGTGCATAAATACGAGTAAGTATGGAAAGCAAGTGAATATGATGTCATATATAGAAAAATAAAACAAATTTGTTTTGATGTTGAAATAAAATTATCTTGGGTTATCAAATTATTTGTGATTAATTTCTCTTTTTTTTTCTTTTTCTTTTACACATGAGAGGAATTATTTTGAATGTACGTAATATATGTATTTTAAATGTATTTGTTTTAAATTAAAGTTCTGTGTTTTAAATGAAATGAGTGAAAGATTTATATTTTTAATGAATTCAATATGAATGATGGGATAGGTTTTCGATTTATCGTCTGCACACGGCTAACATAAAGATACCATATTTTTAATTTAAATTTTAAAAAGTAAAATATATATATATATATATATATATATTGGATGGCAAATGTCAATGATATGCATCGTAAAATTATCTGTATCGAAAATCAGAAAATCTTAATAAAAATAACTATATTTTTAAAAAGAAAGTTGCTTTTCTCATAAAAGCTAAAGATTTAATATGATTGTGTCGATGTAACAGCATTTTTCCTCTATCATTCTCCCACAATCGAAACACATTTGTAAATCGTCGTTTCGAACCGGAATTTAATTTTACATTTCTTTTAGTTTTAAAATAGGAAAAACTTTGTTGTCTTTTTTAAATATAGCTTTTTTTTTAAAGTTGTTTCGTAATAGATTTTTGTAATGTCTTGTAGGATAAGAAAAATTGCATAGATTTTAAAGCAAAGTAAGATTTTAAGTAAAATTACAATATTTTTTAAACTTAAAAAACAACAATGTTATCGAAAAGAAAATCGATTTTACCAACAAATTCGCGTAATGCAAAAGCAAAGAAGAAATCAAAAAGTAATGAATCTTTTCTTCCAGCCGAATTGTGTAAACTTGAACAAGCCGATCGTGCCAATTCATAACATTATAAACGTGAAAGCGCGTTCTATATAGTAGATTGTTTTTTACATATAGGTAGAACATTTCTTGAATAAGAAGGTTACGGGTCTGTAATTAGGTCCATAGTCAATTTGCTTTTTTTTTTATCAAGTGAAATTTGGCGCAAAATTAAATACATTGTTGTAACCAGATTTGTTTTTTGCGTGGTAAACACTTAATGGTATTTTAGATGATCATTTCCCCGCTCCCGTTTGATGCCAACTATGACTGTAAAACATATTAAAAATATTAGCCGATAATTTTCTAATTTTCTTATTGCTTCATGATGTAAATAGACTTCCTGGTTCATACTTTAAACCTGAATCGGTCATGCCATTGTCGTTCAATTTTTATTCCTAATCCTAACACTAATCGTATCCTATCCTAATCCTGATAATAACTTTTAAGAATATTCTTTGACACGAATATGTAAATTAAATCAATATCCATAAATGGAATGAATGGAAAATAGAATAAATAGAAATGGTAAAATAAAATAACAAAAAAGTACATTTATTCGACACCTAACCCTAGAGAAAGCGTAAAAAATTTTAAGCGCATGAAATAAATCAAAATAATCCTATATATACCAACAAAAATATGTAAATTTAGATAATCAGATTTGTGTCGTCGGTATTTATTTGCTTATAGTGTTCTTGACGCGATAGAGAAAATATCGAGGTTAAATTGGGCAGAATTTAAAGTACTTTCTAGCAACCTTTATTTACATTTTAGAATCGTATCAGATTGTTATATCTTTGTGAAATATCTATCAATGTATAAAATCCACAAGCAGTTTGTTCACTATTTACACCACGTAGCGTGAAGCACTTAATTTAATATATACATAAACAAGATAATGTAGTAAGAAATATATTACATATGTCTATGCAAATAAACAATATAATAATGCCCATTTAGCAATGCACACATATACAAATTGTACACCAAATGCCACCTAAAATGCACTGTTGTATAGAAGAATTCTGCCAGTGTTGTTTTTCGTTTTACGAAGAAGAATTCCTTGACTTTCACGAATTTACTTGATGCTCCTTTTTTCATTAGTTGCAGTTTCATTTTCGCGATTGTATATATTATTTGGCATGAAATTTCACTTTTTTAAGACTGGGTTATGTCAAGGCCGCTATAGCAAAGAAATACCGTATGGTCTCCTATAAAATGTGATAAAGCTTTGGTTAATTATATATGTTGTTAATTATCAAGTGAAATGTTTTACTAAATTAATGCATTTATTCTTTTTTTAATGTTACGTGAACGAAGTCACGGGTAACAGCTAGTCGGTTATAAAGTTTTAAAAAAAGTTTAGTGCCAGACTTTCAGTTTAATATCTCCTTTCAAATATCACTATGTATATTACGGATAATTAGCTTCTTCAAATAAAAATAAACTGTTTTCATAATATTTAAAATCGTAAAGCAACTATTATTTTGCGCGTACAATAAGCAATGCCAATTTACAAATGATTGAAAACTGAAAACAAAAATCGTAATAAGATTATAAGTTTATAAACTCATTAGAAAATATTTATTATCAAATACTTGAACACAAAAGAAGTTTTATAACTATGACATAGAGGAATGGGCTATACTTTTTAGGAATTCATATATAGAGTCGTTCAAAACAACAAAAAAAAGACATTTTATTACCAAATTATCCCAGAAAAAACGGAAATAGCCATTCTACTGGAGATCATTTTTCCTTCAGTTTATGTTTAAAAATATAAGATTAGGGGATCGTCTTCATATTGAAATTGTGCCAAACTATAAATGTGCTATAGGAACAGCCAAATTTAACATCAGATTTGATTTTTATTGTAATATTTACCTTGGGATACTAAACGGGAAGAAACGTGGTCAAGTATTTTAGGTATTAGAAATTTTTAAACTCTGTTTGGATTTCATACTTTTATAGAAAATATTTTTTTTTCAAATTAATTTTCGAACGAGTTAGGATCCTATATGTTTAAAAATATAAATCAAGTTTTAGAAGCTTCAAATATGAGTATCCCAATTCAGAGCTCATTCCGCCAAGTACTTTTTGAGATATACTTAAAGACTTACCCGCATTATATTTCTTTTCGAACGATCAGAAATTAATATAAACCTAAGCTTGTTACTTACCCATCATACGTAGCATAGGGTAACATTTGTAATCGTTTAAAAAAAATTGACGGATTTACACGTTTTAGACAATGGAGATTCCGAACAACACATTTTTAGAAAAAAAAAATTGCCGTCCATCTGTCTGTGTGTCTGTAAACGCTCTATCTCCCAAAAAACTGAGATAGAGACTTGCAATTTGGTATGTACTTAGTATGTAATAATGGGAAGAAGCTTATTGAATTTCAGTAACCTTGATTATCCGGAACTATTTTTTTCGGACTCTCGAAATATTCGTTCTGATAAAATGTATAGAAAAAATTTCGAAATTGTTTATTTTAAGGGGTGAATATAAAAGACAATAAAAAACATAAATTTTGCATCATAAATGAAGTCGATCGGATAATGAGTTGCCGATTTCTAATCATATTTTCCACATTTTTCGACTTTTCATGAACCTATATTTCATTCAAATTTCAATTCAAAGATACATTTTAAATGGAAATGAGAAGGTTAATCCGACACAGTAAACCGTTAGTTAATATGATTAAAATTTTGGAGTTATAAGGATGTTTCTGTTACGCAATTCAGTAATAGAGAATAAATAGTTTACACGTTTTATTTTCGTATTTTATATTATGCTTATCCATGATGGGTAAGTATTACGGTTGCCCCCAACGACTAGTTTTAACGTACAGTGAAATGAGATATACTTACTAGTCGAATGGCTATTCCCTCCATATTCCCTCCATTTTTTAATGGCAGTTTAGATCTTAAGATGTTTGGGGTATTCACTTTATTTTTAGAAAACTGTGCACGCGTTCTAGAGAATAAAATAAATATTCAAAGCACGGGAAATGCACAAATATTCTTTTAAATTACTCTAAAAAATATATTGTATAAAAATACGATATGTATTTTGAAAAAGAAAAATTTATTATTAGAAAACAGTCTTTACGTAAATTGCAACTAAAGCATAAACAAATTTGGCCTACTTTCTACAATGTAAACAATACTACACTTTCAAGCAGTTTTATTTTAAAAAGTTAATAAATTACAGTTTAAACGAGTAAAGAAAATCCATGTCACTTTTTTTTAATATAAACACACATTTATCTACTATTGTTCCATATCAATCTTTATACTACAATAGACACTCATTCAAGAAAAAAAAACAGTTTCTTTTGCTTCAATAATATTGTCAAGACATTTACTGCGATTTAGTGAAAGAAATGTTCTCCTTTTAAAGTATACTTGTCTTTCTATAACATAAACAGAAGATGAATGGATAGATTTTTTTTTTCAAATACAAAATTTACACTCATTTTTATTTATACTTTCATAATAAAATCACTGTTTTAAAAGAAATAGAAAAAATATCACATAAACTTGTTCATTTCTATATTCCAATGTAAAATTAACTCATTGAATCTCACCCCTAACATATATCCATATCATAACATATATAATAAAAATTGTCTTACAAATGATTGCTGCGTAATTAAGATACTAAGAGGACATCAAGTATCTATATATCCATGTTACTGACAACTACTGACTGTAAGATTTTCATTTCTTCATAAGTTTCCAGTATCAATATTTCAAGGTTTTAAAATTTTTTAAGCATATATCCTTTCAGAATATTGGGTTGGGTTGGGTTGATTATTGAGGGCCAATTATCTACTCTTGGGGTATAGGCCCGGGGGGAGTGCCCTTCGTGGGGGTCTTTCTAAGGAAACCTAACCCGTATTTACGCATGGATAAATCCACGGCTCGAAGAAAACCACGAAAACTCCGAACGATTAGGCCGACGGGCGCGATTGGGAACGAACCCAGCACCTCCCGTCTACCAGCTTCGAGAGCAGAACCTCTCAGCCATTGGTTTGGGGCTACAGAATATTGGAAAATAATGATTATGTTACTTGTAGATTTTTACTATTTGTAGTTAAACTTTCTCCATTATTTAGATCAATAGGAATAGGGAACATGGATGAACAGCCATTAAAAGACCCTATTTCCCTTTTTGAAAACGCTATGTATAATATGTCACAAGAAGTAAAAGTCAAGCTGAATATGATGAAAGTTATAAGAGATTTCTACATGGAATGGATTATGAAACATTATCTTGTAAGCAATATTGGATTTCGTCGGGTAGATATTCGTAACCAGCGTTAGCAAATGTTTAAACTGATGAAGACTAAAATAAATTAGAATATTTGATGGCATAACTTACACCACAGGTTATTTTACGAATCTCCTACTTTTTGAAAAAACAAAATCTCGTAATTCTCGATTTTCATACAGATTCGAGTAAAAATTCGCGTTAAGATTCACGTAATTTCTCATGAAGAACATGAAATATTGTTTTTAGTTAAGGAAATGGGATACTATACTAATGTAATAGTATGTGACCTCGTAGTATTCGTTTCAAAAAATGTTTTAAAACTAAGTTTCAAATTCTTTTTTAGATCGATAGGCACACTATTCGCAATATTCTTTGAAGTATTTGTTTCCCATTATCCAGACGCAAGTGGTTTTCTAACCAATAATTCCCCAGTCACATTCCCAAACGTGAAGCATACTAAAGAAAATAAAAGTTGAAATTTATCTATGAATATTAAATTTGGAATAATTTATTTTAGTTGTTCTTGCGGTAAATTTATAACGTGTAATCTAGGCTATATCATCTGATAGACATAGAATTTACAAGTATTTCTAGGAACTTCGAATGGATAGTTGTCTTATATATCACCTGAAAATCTAAAATTATAATCACAAGAAATAGCTGTTTATGTGAATATTTCATAGTTAATAATAAATATTAAATAACAAATTACATTTATCTAATCTTTTTCTCCATTTTTGTCCCTGGAAAAATATCAGTAAATTTTTAAAGAAATTACCTCCCTACTTGAGGAACAAAAGAAATGATAAAAAATAATTACCACAATTAATCAAATTAATAGAGTATACATATTACCCCTCGGACACTTTTATTTTATAAATTAAATCCTTTTTAGCTTCTGTTGTCTAATGACAGCAACCGGATACCGAGAGTGCTTATAGGTATGCATTGATTGCCAGATTTCATTGATACACTTTTCTTTTATATTTTTAAAAAATATTTTCGCACAGCAACCCATTTTTACTAGGTAATGCAGGGAAAACATTAAAAAAATTGCCTCATATTTAGATTTCATTATTTCATAAATTTTCTTAATTATTTTTATAAATATTTTCATTCAGCAATCCATCTTCTCGACAAAATGTTGAAAAAAAAAAACAATCTGCATCATTTGCAGATTTTATTGATACACCATTTTTCTTATTAGTGTTTTATAATTATTTTCATTTAGCAATCCATCTTCTCTATGCAACTCATCTAAATATTAAAAAATGTCTTAACTGCTGATTTCATTATTGTAGATTTTTTCAAATATAGTTTTCATAATTACTTTCTTTTAGCATCCCATATTATCTACGTAATGCTGCGAAAAAGTTAAATATCTGCCTTAATATAAAAAATAAGTATGGTGATTTCCGGTTTATAAGCCGTGGCTAAAATAAGTTTGTTTCAAACCAGACATTTTATTTAGTAAATGAAGAGATATAATTTTCAAGAAGAAATAAGTTTAAAATTTCTGGTAGAAAACTGTGCTTTTGAGCCACGGCTTACAAGCCGAAAATTACAGTATTCACTAATCTTAGACACTGGGTAAATTAATGAAATCTGTCAATAATAAAACAATTTTGTCACATTTTTTGTAAGCAATTTAAGTTTCATATAAAATTATGCATAAACATTTACTGCTTGGTAAATATTGAAAACCCAGCATAAAATTAGGCTGTTTCAGCAGGTGGGCATTTTCTAATTATCCTAAAACTGCTTAGGCACATTGCAATGCGTTAAAAAAATCAGACTGATAGAGACATAAATGGATACATTCCCACTAGCCGAACTCTGTCCAGTATCTTTGTAATAAACTTGAAAAATATCAGGCTGACTAGGAAAAGGAAAGCCCTGCCAATTAGTCGGGATCTTTGCAAATAGCATACTCTCTTTGGAAATAGTCTGATTTTTCAAATATCCTACGTCGTGTATACCTATAGTATAGTCATGTGTTTCACAACCATCGCCATTTTGTATCCTCAGTTTAAAAAAAAAATCAAAGATACTTAAATAGATTAAAATACATATAGAAGTTTTAATAATAAATAGCTGACAATTAGTTCATAATAATGTTATCGAAGTTAAATAACAATTGAAAAATGAATTGATAAAAATTAGTTCTTTTCTATCATTTTAGGTATAATGTATGTATCCCTTTATTACAAAAAGTGCATATCTTAAAAGCATATGAAAAACACTTCTTACTAAACAAGAACAAAAAAAAAGAAAGAACTTCAAAAACCATAAACTTAATATCTGAATTTCCGACTTTATAGAAAGAATAATAATTCTAAATTAGAAATATTTTATGAATTAAAGATATCTGTATTAAAAGCTAATAAATAAAGTCTGATTTATTAATAAAACTAATGTTAGAAAAGGAAAGATATGTTATGCTTCGCTGGTGATAACAACAAAGCTTGGACGTAGCATCTTTACGTCTGGTGTATCCCCAGCTAAAAATGAACTGCAGTTTTTCTACAGAAGTGAAGTATTTTTAAAGTTTTTCTACAGGCAACTGTAGATTTTCTGTAGTGCAATCTTGACTGTAAAAATACTTCAGTTATTTTACAGTTAATGTGAAGTAATTTTGCAGTAATTTATTTCAAAAATACTGTGAGCTTTTATCTGCAAAAATACTGCAGTTTACGTGAATTTATGTTATAATCATAAATTTAAAAAATAATGAGACTTTACATCTGTAGTAAAACTGTAGTAAATTTGAAGTATTTTTACAGTTATTATTTCAGTATTATATTTCCTGATGTATCTGCAGTATAACTGCAGTTACTTTAAGGTAATTTTAGAGAACTTAATTTTAGTAAGTTTGTGAGATATTTTCTGCAATTTATCTGCAGTTTTAAAAGCTAAGCAATATTAAAGTCTTTCAGTTTTTGACAATATTGCATATTTACTCTGTTATTATTAATTAACACTGTTTTCAAGACTTGTAGTTTAATGGGACTAAATTGAACAAAAATCAAAATCCTCAGGCGGGGGGGGGGGGGGGGCGAACACTGCTTCCACCCATTTTGAGATAAATTTTTAACACATAAATATATATATATATATATATAAATAACTTTCATGGGGAATTTAAGGGGGAAAGTCCGCCCAACGGGAAATTTGTACTTTCCTTAGTGTTTAATTACTTTAAATTACTCGGAAAAAGAATAAATTTACTGTTTTACAAAATCGGTCATAATAAAAAATTAAATAAAATTTTAAAATCCAGGGAGGGTTAATGACGCATCTCCCCCCCCCCCCCCCCCCGCCTCCAACGGAAAATTCTTAGTTCGTCTTTTAAGTTAAGCGAGGAACAGCGAGTTAAGCAGCGGACACTGCTTTGAACCACCCCTTTTGAGATAAATTTTTAACACATAAATATAAAAAATAACAAATAAATAACTTTCATGGGGAATTTAAGGGGGGAAAGTCCGCCCTTCCCCCCAACGGGAAATTTGTACTTTCTCTTATTGTTTAATTACTTTAAATTACTCGAAAAAAGAATAAATTTACTGTTTTACAAAATCGGTCAAAATAAAAAATTAAATAAAATTTCAAAATCCAGGTAGGGTTAATGACGCCCCCCCCCCCCCCCTCCAACGGAAAATTTTTAGTTCCTCTTTTAAGTTCTCAAAAGAACCAATTTTATTATGCTGTTCAAAAACGGAGAAAACGTAATTTTAGTTACTTAAACTTTAAAATTCAGGAAGAAAGTAGTAATTGAACACCCCCCCCCCCCCACACACACACATATACACCCTACACACAACGAAAAATTCTTTGAGTTCTTTTATTTTAAGTTTTTTTTTTTATTATTATTATTATTTATTTTAGTTATTTTAATTATTTAGTTATTTAAATTTCAAAATCGAGGGAGGGGGAAATTGCCTTTCCACCTATTAACTACAGGCATGATGACTTCCAGTTTTTAAGAAAATTTTACTTCAAAAAAACAAGTGAAAAATGTAAATCTCCTTTTGAACATTTGATTTTTTTTTTTTTCCGTAACTGACTATGTGAAGAAACGCTACATCTCAACTCAACTCAGATTCTGATCGTTCTGTTTACATTTTGACGGCGACGGCGGTAAGCGGTAAGTGCAAGCGTTTGTATATTATTTTTCTTATTCGCTAGCTTTGTTAATATAATAATTAATGCCGTAATTTTTTAAATGTTTATATAGCCATAAGATGGCTAAAAATATGTACCGACAGACACCTCTACAAATCTAGATAGATTAAAAAATTAGATACATTCAACGTATTTATAAAGTACCACGTTGTCTTGCCAAAAAAAATTATTTCGGAGGAGATTTGTATTGTCAATGTGTCGTCCATATTGTCTTATTTTAGACTTTTTTTTTTAAATACTGTAATAGCGATGGAGTTAATTTAAAGTTTGTTGCCCCTACAATTACGATTATGCCAAGGTTGCAGCTATGATTTTATCAAAATCATCGCCAAGCTTACATATGCATCGTATATATGAATATATATATATTACACACCAAACACTCATTTTAATGCTATATACGTCATTATATATATATTATTTGCATCATATGACTATAACTTTCGGCCAAATCACGAAATGTTGAACACATATAGTATTATTATAATGTCATATATGCTTTATAATTTGATAAATTTTGGTCACTAGATGTTTTTTCTTATATTAATTTTACATTATTTTGTAATAAAAAATGCAAATAATGAATCCTGAAATGTGTTCAATGGATAAATAAGCTAAAAAAAAAAAATTATTTTCTTTAAATCCAAAGTTTTTATTATTACAAACAAGTAACAGCATCCAAAATTTTAAAATAAGCTATCAAGCTGGGGTGTAAAAATCTAGGAGTCAATGGGCCAATTCTCACCACTAAATTTTATTAGTATTCTTCGGCTAAATTTTATTATTATACTTCACCTAAATTTTATCAGTATTCTTATTAGTCGAAGAATATTAAAAATTTAGTGGTAGTAATCTACCCATTGGCGACTAGATTTTTACACCCCTGCTATCAAGTATAAAAATATAGCAACAAATATTTTGTTATTAATTGAAAAATGTTAACTGACACCTGTAACATACCAATTTGGCAAACTATCTTGGAAAAAGAAGAAAAAGCTTTTAATCACATTTCATGTAACATATCATCATTCAGGAGGACAATATTTAAAATAGCATTACTTTAAATTAAATTGTAATTTTTATAAAGTTATTTTCCTCCTGGTATATTATTTGTAAACTTTGATTAAAAGCAAATGAAAATATATGTAAAAACCTTGAGAAACCATTAATTGTATTGACACACAGGCTAAGTACAGTCAAGATCAACCCAAACAATATTATAAATTTTATTGTAACGATAAAAGGCTCAAATATTTAATTTAATTTTGTAATAAATATGAGTTATTTGAATTCACAATAACAAACTCTAAATTAACTCCATCACTATTAAAGAAAAGTTTAAAATAAGATAATATGAACAAAACTTTGAAAATACAAATATCCTATGAAATATTTTTTCTAGTAAGGCTTTTATAAATACGTTGAATCTATCTAATTTTTTTTAAAAGAGAAACCAGTTTTGAAGATGTGTCTGTCGGTACATATTTTTAGCTATCTTATGGCTATGTATAAACATTTAAAAAATGAATTAAGGTGTTAATTATTATATTAACAAAGTTAGCGAATTACGGAAAATAATGGGCGAACGCTGTCACTTATTGCTCAATGCCGAGAGTCGCATGTAAAATGTAAACAGGTTTAGAATTTAGCTATAGGTGAAAATTAGCAGTAGCTATTCACCACATAGCGATTAAAATTGTAAAACGGCAATTAAAACATCGTCATTGTTTACCACCTCTGCTTTCAGGTAACACATTCCATGGCAATCCTTGAGCGACTAATTTTGCGATTCCCCCCCCCCCCCTTTAAAGGTGAAAATAAGCAGTCGCCAGTTGCTGATTAAACTTTAAAAACTGGCGATTAAAAATGTGGAAAGCACAAGCCAAATGCAGGATTTCCCAATTACCATTTTCTCCTAAATTTCAAGATTTTTCAGCGTCCATTCGACGAAATTCATAATTTTTATGCGTCCGTTCGAAGAAATTCATGGCTTTTACGCGCCCGTTTGAAGAAATTTACGATTTTCCGTGCATAATCGAAGAAATTCATGATTTTTACGTGGCGATCCATAAAATTCATGATTTTTATGCGTTTGATCGACGAAATTCAGAATTTTTACACTGCCGAATGACGAAATTTGATTTTTACGTAGCCAATCGACAAAATTCATTATTTCTCTCCAGCCGATCGAAGAAATTGATTATTTTTATGCACACGATCGACAGAATTCAAGATTTTTACACTGCCGAATGACAAAATTTGATTTTTACGTAGCCAATCGACAAAATACATGATTTTTACACGCCGATCGATAAAATTCATGATTTTTATGCACTCGGTCGCTAAAAATCATGATTTTTACATGCCCGATCGACGAGATTCGTGATTTTTATGCATTTGATCGATGAAATTCAGGATTTTACACTCCCGAATGGCGAAGTTTTTTTACGTAGCCGATCGACAAAATTCATTACTTTTTCTGAGCATGATCGACAAACTTCATTATTTTTACGCACACGATTGAGAAAATTCATGATTTTACACGCACTATCGATGAAATTCAGGACTTTTGCACTCTTGAATGGTGAAATTTGCAATTTTTCTTCCGAAATTCAATTTGTGTTTTTTTTTTTTTTTGGTTAATGTGCGTGAAGTGTACATATATATATAAGTTACTAACCGCTGTTTGAATGAATTTCATGCATTCTAGAGATTGCTGCATTGTGGGTTTCGTGCATCCAGGAGTGTTTTGTTTTTTTTTTTTGGGGGGGGGGGAGTTATTGTAGGCGAAGCGTACATATATATGTTACTAACTGCTGTTTGAATGAATTTCATGCATTCTCAAGATTGCTGCATGGTGAGTTTCATACATCCACGTTTTTTTTTTTTTTCAGTTAATGGGTTGGGTTGGGTTGATTATTGACGGCCAGTTATCCACACTAGGGATATAGGCCCAGGGGGAGTGCCCTTCGTGGGGGTCTTTCTAAGGGAACCTAACCCGTATTTACGCATGGATAAATCCACGGCTCGAAGAAAACCATGAAAACTCCAAACGATTAGGACGACGGGCACGATTGGGATCGAACCCAGCACCTCCCGTCTACCAGCTTCGAGAGCACAACCTCTCAGCCACTGGTGGGGCTTTTCAGTTAATGTATGCGAAGCATACATATATATGTTACTAACTGCTGTTTGAATGAATTTTATGCATTCTAGAGATTGCTGCATGGTGAGTTTCATGCATCCAGGGTTTTTTTTTCAGTTAATGTATGCGGAGTTAATGTTCGGTTAATGTACCTGCTTAATCCGGTAACGGATAATTGCATATATTTGCATTTATATAAGTGTTTTCGCAGTCTCCTCTGGTAATGGGATCCAGGATAATGGATATTCAGGGCCATGTTGCCTGCAAGTTTGTTGTAAATGTATCACTTGTACGTGCCACTATTCGAAACAAGCTAAATTCGGCAGCAAAGGCTGTGAAACGTGAGAAGAATTTGTAAATACATTTGGTATTTAAATACGATGTAAATTATATAAAGCATAAACATCAAATGTTAATAAAATGATTTTTTTTTAAATTTAAACCTTATTTGCACCATAATTGTATACAAGATAAAATTGGAAGGACAAATCAGGACGCAGGTAAGAGTAATTTTTGTAAATTTTAGCATTTTTTTAGAAAAACAAAAGCATATATTTGTTTTGCTTTTAATATGAATTTTATGCAGTTATTTTTTATTAGCTGTAATATATGTAATACATTTTATTTCATAGTAAATGGTATATAATTTAGAAATTTACATATATGTAATGTATCCTTTCATATAATTTATTTTATATATTCAAAATTATATAAATATTCAATGCACATATAGATAATTTCTTTAAGAGATGCAAAAATATTCAAATTTGAAATTTACATTGTGGAAAAATTAGTTGCAATTAAAATTAATTTTTGCATTTAAATTTCGTGTAGGGGAGACCGGTACACACTGGACCTATGGGCGCAGTGGACCACCCCCTAATATTTTATTTATTTAAACTTTTTAAAAGCTTCTCTTATATCCTAATAGACAACAGGACTGCACTGATTATTTATAGCCTTCAGAAAATATGTTTAGCTCAGATTGAACTATTTTATCCTGATTGGTTGTTTTGAGCTTCTAAAAGTAAAATTTTTCATCATATTTGAATTTTTTTAGTAATTAAAGGTTGTAGATAAACAAGATAAAACAGCTTTTTTGTAAAGCTAAGATACTTGTTTTTATTTAACTTTAAAGTTAATATGTTTAAAAGGAAGCTATAAACAATATTAATACGATTATTTATTGAACTTCAACATGGGTCACAGTGGACCACCCACTCCTGGGCACAGTGGTCCACAATCCACTTTGCTCCTGTAATGCAGAATGTTCAAAATATTTAATAATTGCTTATTTACTATAAAGAAATAGTGTTTAAAAGTAGTTATTTAACTGTAAAATAAAGTAAACAAAGAAAAATGACAATTTATTTAATATAGTAAGAAATATTTTGTTTTGTATTTACTGCCTTTGATAAATATAACTAGTCTAAATTGGTGATTATTCTATTCAAGTAAGATTCGTGAGATGCAAATTGAATGAAAATCGGTTTATTTTTCCCGAAACTGTAGATGAATCTATTGTTGATGTCAATGATTTCATAATATTGCTCTCAGACCCAAAAGTATTTCAGGAAAGTTCCAGGCTCAATCATACTCATAAGTATTTTGGAATTTAATTTGCAAATTGTAATGTGCGCTGATTGTTTTGTACTTAAGTAATAACTTCAACTAAATTGCAATTGTTCCTGTATTAATCTGTTATTATTTTCAAAATATAATTCATTTTGTTTTTGTTTCAAAATGTTACTCGTAAATTTATATTACTATGTTATTTCGTGGGTAAAGGGAAAATAAAAAAGACTTAGATTAATGAAAAATAGACTTATATTGTATATTTCAGATAATACCCAATAGCGGTCCACTTTACGGATGCATATAAAAAAATTTCTTTTGAAAAATATATTGAAAACTATGTTATGATAAATGTATAAAGGTTTAAGGAATATTCAAAAATATTTTTTATGCAGATCGGTTTGTCCATTAAAGAGAAAAAAAAATTTAACTGAAAAAGTGGTCCACTGTGTACCAGTCTCCCCTACATTTAATATTTAAAATTATCATCTAAATCTGCCGCAATAGACTTCATTGTGAATTGCTTATGAGATTAAAAATTTGTAATCCCTTTCGCACAATATATATATTCTCACAAGCTTCGTAATATATATTCTCACAAGCTACAAAGAAAATCATTTTTTTTTGGGGTGGGGGGGGTGGCAGTAAGTACATATTGAATAATCAAACAGTTACAGCAATTAAAAAAACAAGGATATTTTATAAAAATGTTTAAATGCTTGGGTAACAAAATTACAATGGACAAAGAAAAAGTTATGTCCACTCTGATTTAAATTCTTGTGCATCTATTTGCTTTATCAATTTGAAATTTCTGTAGAGGATTGAAAAGATATGCCATTATATAAAGAATTATAATTTAATTTTTTAAAATTCATATACAATTATTTTTAATTGCAATTTTTATTGTTGCAATGGAATTACTAAATACACATTATCAATTTTCTTCTTCACATTGAATTTATTTATAAAATTGCACTTTTTATTACAAAATTTTAAAAGTAAGATTTTAATTTTTAGCCAATAACCATGTGTCCTTGATTTCAAAGAAATTGCCCAGTAATGAAACTATTGAAAAAATAAATACAATTCAATACCATAAAAAAATCATTGCTTGAAGATTGAAGTACTATGATTATTATGAATACTTCACTCATCTTTCAATATTATTATTTTGAGTAAAGTCGTTCATACAATTTCTTGAATTCTTTCATTTTTCAAAAAGTAACCATAATAATTGAATAAGTCAGCCATGATCAAAAAATATTTTTCAGTGATGATTAATCGTTGTATGCATGATATATTTTATGCAC
This sequence comes from Maratus michaelseni, assembly GCA_963931845.1. Classification (NCBI taxonomy): domain Eukaryota; kingdom Metazoa; phylum Arthropoda; class Arachnida; order Araneae; family Salticidae; genus Maratus; species Maratus michaelseni. Next base: position 426,481,731 of record OZ007592.1, read on the forward strand.
AGATTGCATATCAATTGAGATATGAAAAAAAAATATTTAATTAGATTTTAGTGCTGATTTTTTCATACAGAAAAATTAATATTTTATATATATACATATTTTGTAATAAATTTCTAAAAGGCTGCAGTGAAACTGAAAAAAAATGCAGTTGAAAGACTGCAGTGATTTGTCACAAATCATTGCAGTTTTTTTTAAGTCGACATAACTACACATTTACTGCAGTAAGTGTGTAGTTAAAATGCAGTTGGAAGTCTGCGGTGATTTGGCACAAATCCCTACAGTTTTTTTGAAGTCGACATAACTACAAATTTACTGCAGTAAGTGTGCAGTTAAAATGCAGTTGGAAAACTGCGGTGATTTGGCACAAATCTCTGCAGTTTTTTTGAAGTCGACATAACTACAAATTTACTGCAGTAAATTTGTAGTTATGTCGACTTCAAAAAAACTGCAGGGATTTGTGCCAAATCACCGCAGTTTTCCAACTGCATTTTTTTTGTAGTTTCACTGCAGTTCATTTTTAGCTGGGTCGCTACGGGTTATCTCTTACTTAAGTGGTTAAAAATTGATCGCCGTAAATTAATTTATCTGGACTAGTAAATAACGATTACGTCTCTGAAGTACTTATAAAAAAGTTATTTATCATACTTATTTAATAAAACGTAAGCAAAAAATACTTAATACATTCATTATGCTTATCAAAGAAAAACTTTTTATATATAGGAATATTTTTTATTGTTGCAGCTCAGAGAGATTATTAAATAAAGTAAAACATAATAATAATGTTGTATGAAAACCATTTTAAAAGCTGCATTTTATTTCAATCAATAATTTTGTTTCTTCTTACAATTATATAATACCATAAATTATTATTTTTTCATTTATCATGTAGCTGGTATAATGATTTGAAAAGAATTGCCAAAATTCATTTTTGCAATTCAAAAAGTTTTTGTTTAATCCATTGGTAGTTGTGAAACGAATTTTTGACTGTGCATTGAATAGTATGAAAAATTTCCTTCACTATTTGCATGTCTTTTGTAATGCATTTTATTAATATTTTTCTTCCGTTCTATATGGATTTCTAATGTAAAATAAAATAATGCTAAATGTATTGTAATAGAAGTTGTATTTTCTTTAAAGTAGTTTAAATATCTGTATTTAATCCCAAATATTAAAATGAAGGTATCAGATAAAATAATAACATTAGAAAATATATATAATGTAATATTCGATAATATTAGATAAACGTCTACACTTTATTCTAATTCATAAAAGTAACCCATATAGTATATCATATAATAAGTGAAGTTTGTTATTTGTTTATTTATTGCTCAATTGTCATAATGGTAATTAAGTTATTATCATAATGTTTTTATTTAAATCTTCAAATTTTTATTCTACTCCATGTGAAGCTATCTAAGCAAAAATAAATTAAAGTAATCTGAAGAATTTTAAACATTTATATAATTTCATTACCATTTATCTAAAAAGCCTAAAAAATAAATTAGCTTTAAATAATAAATATTTCTCTAAATTTCTGAATGTAACATTATTCCCTGTTTTTAAATGCAATCAGAACAAGGTGTTATTTAAATACAAAGTTTTTTTACAAATCGAAATTCGGAAAATTTAGAATAACTCATATGTCTACTAGAGCAGCGCTTCCCAACCTTTTTTCTTTCGCGTACCCCTTGCTTAGGCTTTTCATTTCTGAGTACCCCCTATTTATCATTAACACCCACCACCCCATATCTTCTCTTACATATTATTAAAATCTTCATCTCCCATGAATGAAAATTCAGATTTCAAGAATTATGCATTATTATATTTTCTATTCATTAAGGGAGCACTGATGTTTTCAGTTTTATTTAAAGAATTAGGTTTATTAATCAGAACAGGCCTATTATAATATAAGGTTCTCTTGCAATTCTAAATAATCAGATTGTTTCGAAGAACTTTTAGTTCCGTAATCATCAGGTTTAATTTCAATCGCAGTTGCAGTACTCTTAAGAATTTCGGATTGCAACGAGTTATCCATTTTAAACAGAAAACCAAATTATTCAAATAATAAGTAAATATTTTAGTTAAATTCACATTAAAAGGAAGGAAACTTTCCAATTTATATACGTTAATGATATAACTCCGCCTATTCGAAAACGAAAATAAAAGGCCTGCTTTTCAACGCTTTTAAAATTATAAATTAAAACCAACAGCTCTGGTATAATTTAGGCGTTTTGCAATTATTAATAAAAAGAAACAATAAGAAAAAAGAGGTAGGAAAAGAACATTGTATAATGATCAGTGGAAGTTTTCGCGAAGATTGGGGGAAAATTATAAGTACTCGTGCAATAGGATTAGCAGTGGGCGGAGCTAATGACGTTGGATTATCAATGAATTAATAGGTCTAATGGCCTTTACCCTCATTTTGAGTGTAACATTTTGGACTTACACGTGAGGCTAACTTTATAATCCAAAACATCAATTTTCTTTATGTGTTTTCAGTTAAACCATATTTGTGATTTCCGCCATTACCGATATAATTTTTACGTACCCCCAGCAGGCTCTCCACGTACCCCCAGGGGTACGCGTACCCCAGGTTGGGAACCGCTGTACTAGAGAATTAATAATTAATGAATCTTAAAATTAATTTCTAAAAGTCAATTTTAGCATCCCCATTTACAAATAGGGAATTTGTAATGTACTAGCGGAATATCTTACAAAACAAAGGCACTTATGAAACACTAGCAGATGGTGCAAAAATGCCGAAAAATAATAAATTTCTAAAGAAATATCCTAAAATAAGCTTAATAAAATTTGAGATTTGATTGTATAGAGTCCGTTTGTCCGAGAATTTTGAGGACTGAAACAGTCGTTGCCTATGTCGTCCCATTTGTTTTAAACATCGTGTCGTTTCACGCATTGTATTTTTTCAGACTTACTCCACTTTATATACTAATATATTCACAATATATCGTTTGTTATATTAAACTAAATAAGCAGTTCAGAGAAAAAAAAAATTGATATTAATGTAAAGTCAAATATTAGATATTCTTTGATATATTCCGTTGCATTTCAATTGATTCTATGATATATTCATTCTTTGTATACAATATTGTAAAATTTAGATGCAGAAATGGAGATTTTCAGATACAGTAGCAGAGTATTTATAAAACAAAAGGAACACATGTGAAGCACATGATACAAGAATGCAAAAATGAATAAATTTCTTCAGAATAATTCTAAAAGACCGATGGATAAATTTTAAAATCCTCTTAGCGTCTTTTTATCCGAGAATTTTGAGAATTAAAACAACATTTTTTTTTCTTTTCCGTAACATTTTTAAACAATGTTTATTTATTTTATAGTTTCATATTTATTTCTTTTTGCCTTTTGAGATGTGTCTTCATGAGACTGTTTTGTTATATTTAAATAACTAAATAAGTCTATGAAAGATACATTTATAAATCATTTTTTCTTTTAAATGGTAACTTTTCTCTTTTCTCACAAATATATTGTATATCACTTGCTGTTACAAAATAATTTAAAATGTAAGCATATTGAAGGTTTTTTAAAGCATTTAAAATACAAGAATATTGAAGCTCTTTTAAAGCATGCTATTTAAAGATGCTATTTAAAAAGTAATGGATGCATACAATGCCTCTTAAGGGAACACACTTTTAAATACACATGATTATGCAACACAAAACTATGATTATTCTTCTTCTTCTGAATGTAAAAATAACAATGACAATTTCTTTTATCTTTATTTGTTATTGGTCTTAAAAACGCACATTTATACTTATATCTCTTTTCGCTATCTCTTTTATCTCTTATATTTCATTTTATATATTCGTTATCGCTTATGCCTTTTTTCGCTGTATATATCTGAAAAGCTTATCTAATTACATGATTTAATTTTAGAAAAAGGAAAAAAAAGAAAAGGAAAAAGCAAAAAAAAAAAAAAAACATAAACCTTTAAAATGGCAAAAAAGTTCTTTTAATTAAATATATAGGACAATGAATTGTAAAAAACGAATATTTTAAATTCCGTTGTCGAGAATAGATCCCGGAACCTTTGAGTTAGGAGGAAAATATTGTCAAGCTGTCAGCGACATTTTGCACTGGCCATAGTCAGGGCCTATAGAACGGCCCCAACTTCGGCACTTCTGGTAGTCTCAGGTCTGATTCCAATCCATCTAAAAGTTTACTATCAAGCAGAAGAACGGCACAGTCTCAAGATTAAGGAAAAACGCAACAATACACAATGAAACTTTACACCACATCGAATACGACAAAAAAATAAACATATGGGAGAATCATACAGCAGACACAATAGAACCCAGCATAGGACACAATATACAAGACACAGTGACATACACGGACTGTTCTAAATTGGAATCAGGCGCTACAGGCTCGGCCTTTGTAGCATATAAAAATAATCAAAAAATAAAAACATCGTCAGTGCCGTAAAGGAACAGCAACAGCGTCTTCTAGGCCGAACTACTGGCAATACAAGAAGCAGCAAAATGGGACAACTCCACGGGTGAGTCATATAGCATCCGCCCGGACTGCAGATCGGCCATTGAATCACTTAGTAAACCATTTAATGAAAACAAAACAGTAGACACAATCCAAAAACTAATAAAAGAAGCAAACAACGAATTTAAAATCAGCTGGGTCAAGGCGCATGTAGGCACCCAAAGAAACGAGGAGGCAGACATGTTAGCCAAAACCGCAGCTCTAAATATAAACAACAACAGTAAATACAACCTAACAAAACCAATTTCAAAACTTAAGAGAACACTAAAAGACATAATATCAAAACAATGGCAGTTCGAGTGAGATTATGGGGACACAGGTAGGGAAACACACAAGTACTTCTCAAAAGTAGACAAAAATAGATTAATAAGCGATTGCTTGCTATCGCAGCTATACACAGCACACGGAACTTTTCCAGAATAACTACACATTTTTAAGATGGCGGACACACCGGACTGCGAATGCGGATTGGTGTGTTCACCAAAACATTACTTACTACAATGTCCACTCAACCAAGCACACCACCTGGCACAAATAACAGTAGACAAAGAGAAATTATGGTACGAACAAATAGTGAAAAACTATCATGTACAAGACAAGGCAAAGATAGTAATCAGGTGGCTCCAAGAAAACTGCGACAGCATTACGACACTAATACAAAATAATACACAATAATAATTAACACCCCAGCAGCACTTGAAGGCAGTAGGTCAACAACATCACGAAATATGAATATGTCAATGTGTTTATGTGTTTTTATGTTTAAAAAAAAGGCCTAGGAGCAATCCAAAGCCACCAAAAAAAATGTCCATGAGTTTTGTCTTTATGGCAGTGTGCGGTAGTCGCACAACATCAGATGCTTCCACGGCCCGAAATAGGAGCCCCGTAATCATAGAATTACTCGCACGACGTACGTCATCTACGGAACAGCAAGTTGTGCATTATGACACAGTAAAAAGCTTATTAAAGCCCCCGGCACTGTCTGTGCAAAAAAAATGTTTATTTATGTGTTTATGTGTTCATGTGTTTTATATATAAAAAAAGGCCCAGGAGCCATCCAAAGCCACCTAAAAAAGTATAAAAATGTCCATGTATTTCGTCCTAGTAGCAGTGTGTGGTAGTCGCACAATATCAGTTGGAACAACGGCCCGAAACAGGAGCCCCGCAATCATAGCATTGCAAGCACGACATATGTCAACAACGGTTCAGCAAGTTGTGCATTATGACAAAGTAAAAAGCTTATTAAAGCCCTCGGTATTGTTTGTCCGTCCTTGTGCTCAGAAAAAAAATAATAAAAAAAGGAAAGAAGATAGACGAAGAAGAAGAAGAAGAAAAACCGGAAAAGATCACCGAAAGCCAAGCAGCATCGAACGAGGTCAGTGCTTGGGAGGGTGCAACCTCGCTCGTCTGCCTCTGCTGTGATACCGTGTACGTTAATGGGAGCTGATGCACGTTAAATCTGTTCGTGGCTCTAATGTCCTCTCATCTGGAATTGGTTCAAAATTAGGAGACTAGTTTCACAGTTATATGGAATAAAAAGCTGCAAAACCGGGCCCTTGGGCCAAACCAACAACAACAACAACAACCCATTGGGCTTATGGTTTAGTCAGATAATGACAATAGTACTTATTTTAAAATGCAAATTGTTAATTATTTAACAACCTTTCATGTGCCCAATGGACGGGTAGCCAAGTCAATTAGCACAATAAAAGTAAATTAATTTCAATAATTTAGTTAAAGTATAATTCAGAATAAGTTCAGTTTAAAATGTTACTAACATTCTTCTCTTCCAGGTTCCCCTTGCAGTTCCTCGTGCTGCCGGTTGGGACGGGCCAATGGCCAGCCCCAACTGGTAGCACAAGGGTTTTTTTTTAGCAGCAGTTTTTTTTTCATTTTATTTTTGACTGTTCGCCTCTTTATTAGGTGCAAGTGGACATTGTCCGCACGAGCAACCGGACCCGCTCCAATGGGACAGCCCACGGAGCCAGTTTTTACCCGGTGGGGTACGGTAGAAAGGCGCAGTCCGGTCAGCCCCTGCAGTGTTTTCGTCTGCCTTGCTATTCGGCCCCAAAAATTTTCCTTGCTGGTACGACTTAGCTATTGGCTAATAGTTTTTTAATTTCAGTGGTTTTGTCTTCCCTCAAAATTCACCCCCTTTTTTCAAGCTAAGTTGAGTACCAAAGTATCGGCACTAAATTGTCCATCCCCATTCCAACTATCATGACGAGTATGTGGCGTGCGGCAACAGTTCTCAGAATACTAAAACCTAGAAGTGAACAACCCAGCAAAATCCGGACTTTATTGGTTAGCCGACCTGGGTACTTGTCATTGTGGACCGCCCTATGCGGCGATCAGGAGAATTTCGCCCCACTCTCCAGGCACTCAAACCCGTCAAACTGGGTCGAATCCCGGTAGGTAGGGGCCTGGTCAGCGATCTCTGAGTTAGGAGGAAAACGCGCAACCACATAATCCTCTAGCCTACGGTAAAAAGACTGAAGTTGAGGTTCTGTTTTAAGATCTAAGAAAATCGCAGAAATGGTTAGATGTCATTAAATAAATTCATTTAATTTAAATATTATAAGACTTTTCCAAAATTTTATGATTTGTCGTGTGACAAGAGTTTCTAACTTATGCAGTTTCCAAGTAAAAACTAAACGACAGACAGAGGATTGAAACGAAAAGGGTTTCGTCAGATGAACGAAAACCTAAAAATAGACGAAATAACCGGACACAATTTCATGTTTTTTTAAATTGTATCACAACATTTAAAATGTGAAAATTTGGCGATTAAATAGAAACAATCCGTACTTGGGAATGGTGAAATTTTACTTTCCAACAATAAGAAAAATCCGATTATTTGTTTTAAAGTATGATGAACTCAATGACATTGCATAAGAAATATGCACCATACAAAATCGGTATTTCACTCTAAATGCTTCTTTTGTAACAGACATGTTACCGGGGTTCATGATGATCAATCCTAGCTAAGTCGAATAGAGCACAAGTTTAGGTAAAATCAAACTGCTTTTATTTTAAAACTTAAAAAAAGGGAAGGTAATATTTCAAATTACTTTACTTAAAGAAAACCCAAAATATTAAGCAATATCCATAAATGGAAACTTTCTATGTTTAATGTTCATAAATAAGTTTTTTTTTTTCATTATCTTAATAAGCAGAATGGGTTTAAAGCTAGTAAAAAATAAATAAAAGAGGAAAATTAGGCAGACGAGACATAGTTAAACATTAGTTACAATATTATCTATAATTTTATTTCAGAACATTGTTGAAACAATTCCTTTATAACATCCACTTTGGGCATGTACTCAAAACAAATCGTTTTCAGGGTTGCTATTGTAAGAGTAAGATGTACTGAAAAAAATTATATTAAACAACTCTTCAGAAACCATTCGAAACATTAAGACTAAAATATATAGCACTTAAGAATACGAAAATTTCTATTTGTTATCTAAGAAAGTCAATTATGCATTGAGATTAAAAAAAATACATGTATATTTGGTGGGGTTTTGCATACATTTAAAAACAAATATGTCTGACAATATCAAATATAATTTTTTCACAACATTAATAAATATTATTCAATCACATTATTACGGTAACAATAAAGGTAGGAAAATGTCAAAATATATACTTCGTATACCGTTAGATTTTTTTTTTATGTGAGCCCTATTCCTAATCTCAATAGGAGATTCAAAAGTATTCTTTATTTAATAAATTAGTAATATATTTGTGATCAATTGCGTTAATAAAAACTATTTTGTCCCAGTTATTTTAATGAATGTTTATGTGGAGACTTCTTTAAAAAATACTTGATTAAAATGTTGCAAATGAGCAAAGGAAATGGTTTTGTTATTGGTCCTTATTTTTTGTAAATTATACACATTGAAAAATCAATCGAGGTTCAGAAATAAATTTAATTTCATTTACGGAAAATGTTTCAGATAAAATATATCTATATACACGCATATTGTTACTATAATGTATGGTGTTGACTTCTAATTAGAATATTTTGTGAGCTAAAAAGAAATCTCTTTGTCCACTATTTGATCACTTCCGTTTATTTGATTAAAAAAACATGTTATGAAGATTGAGATTCCATACAATTTAAAATTGTAATCTACTTCTGATTTAGTTTTAGTTGATATATTTTAATGCTAACAATAGTAGTTTAGACATTACTATTTCTGTTATTGATTATACAAATATTGAAGATACAAATATTACGTAGCTTCCTCCAGAATCTCAAAATGTATAATAAATATTGTACACATCCAGTTTCCGTGTCATATTTATGTAACAATTGCGAAATTAAAAATTTAATTACGGAACTTTAATCTCTTTTCAGAGATTCCTGAACATTTTTTAAATGTTTATTATTTTCAGAATATTATATAACATAAATAAATATTAAATAAGAAAACATGTTATTTAAAGAAGGATGAGTGAAATTAATTAGTAATTAAAGCTTCGAATAATTTTAACAGGATCTTTTCTATTTAACTTAATTCGTTTCACTCTCGAGCTCGAAAATACAATGAGGAAAAATTTATCTTTCGAGAAAGATTATCACGACTAACCCATTACTTGGAAAAGAACAAAAACACAAATTACGGAAGACTGTAGAAGAAGTGTTTACTTTGGAATTCATGATAAAATTTGTATAAATTTAATTATTACATTTTGATAATACCTTTATTATAAAATTAACTGTCTAATTCAGTTTTTTTTAAACTATCTATCAGTTATCTGCAAAATGTAGAGATTTCATTTAACATCATAAAGACTATAATCGAATTGTTAATTATAAATTTAAATATATTTTTATGCAGGTTTCAGTATATGTCCGTCCTTACATATCTGGTTTATCTTGATGAATGTTGTTATATACTCAGAGTCCGATTAAGATTGACCGGGGACCAAGGCCTAGCAACTTTTCAAGTCTCCCCTCCCCTTCCCCACGAAACCAAAATATGTTTTAGGTTTTCTTTAAAGTATTCGGAAATTTTCCCTCATTTTATACAAATGCTCATGAAACTCAGGTTAACGTAAATTTTCTTTTGCTATTTGATGCTATAATTAATACTTTAATGTTAAATCATTCTTTAAAAATTTGTCCCAGAGAAAAAATATTTTGTCTACAGCGTTCTTAATTTAAGCTGATTTCAGAGAACAGAAAATTACAGACAAGACGTTTATAAAAGTATGTTTCTTAGATATCGATTATTGAAATAAAACAAATTGTAGAATTTTTTCTACATCATTTTACTTATTTTGCGGCCTCCGTCTCTAATGGGCGCAAGGCCGCGGCCTAGTTCGGCTGTATGGTAATCAGGCCCTGTATATACTCTATTTTATACATTTTTTAAAATTTCAAATATAGAAATTCAAAATTTTGCATTCTTTTTTACGAGAAAATAAATGTGAGATCTTAAACATTATATACAACACCTCCCCACCTTTAATCAAACTATAATAAGTATTTTTTTAATTCAAAAAATTTCTATGTCCAAATTAACGTTTTATTTTAATTACACTTCATGCGAAGCATTTCATAAATGGTTTTAAGCTTTCGGCAGAACATTTAATTTTCAGCTCAGAGAGGATAGTACTCTAATAAAAAGATTCTCTAAGAAAAGCATGTAAAGTTTTAATGTGGGCGCCTTTTTGTTATTTAAATAATTATAAAAAAGTTTATTATTTTAAGTTTAATTCAATTTTATGGTGATGGAAAAATGGTAATATTCCACAATTATTTTAAATAAGCGCAATTCAATTTTCCTATACTCAGCAATATAATCTTAGTCAATAAATATAGAAAGCCTTAATAAAAATAGAGCAAAAAAATCTAATTAAATGGTGTAGGAATACGTGGATTATTTTATTTCTCGTTCATGAATGCTCTCCAACATTTGCTTTGTATTTTTTTTTTCCAAGGTAAAAAAAAATACTAATACTTTTTTTTTTCTTATTTACATTTTATCTGACATGTATTTTAGAGTACATTCAAGATGTATGTGAATTATAGTCTGTATTAATCAAAATATGGTATAGATCGTATAGGACCATTTAACGTAATCCACTGCCTTAAGTGATAAGTTTTAAAACACTCTAGATGCAGATTTGTTACACAAATATAATGTCTTGTTTTGACATATTTACATAGATATTGTTTGTCTAAATCGGGTCTAATAAATAAGATTTGTTAAATCCCTGTACATTTTGTAGAGTAGTAACGTTTATGAAGACTCCTTTCTAGTTTTTTTAGCATGCCTTTAAAAGACAGACATAATCATACAACTGAAATAAAACAATGCATCAAAGAAAAAAAAAACGAAGTCATGGGACGTACACACCCCCCCCCTCTCCCGGCCGCTCTGCCTAAAATAGGTTAAAATATTCAAATTGAGTTGGATATTGTTTCGTTCGTTTAATATTAAGACTAATTATTAAAACAACTTATCGAATTAATAAAGTCCGTTGATTTTGTTTAAATTTCAAATTTTTGCGAAAAAGTATAGATAAAAACATTCCTAGTTTCGTCGCCATCGGTTCTAGATTTAAATTTCTGAGGGAATAATATTATATGCACATCCAATATTTAAAAACTTCATCCTACATCTTAAATAATATTTAAGAATAAATAAAATCGTTTAGCTTTTCTTTCACAACATGAAATTATTTTAAATAATCTGATTATTCGCAATTTGGTTTAATTTTTGTTTCACAGCTGAGCATATACCATGAGCATATGTTTGTATTAATGCTATGTTTCAATTTATCTGTTTTATATAAGTAAAAATGAAGCTTGAACTCTAATTAAATTCATTAAACTGTTAGCACATGCATTCTCTCCTCATTTTATCGTATTTCCATTAAAATTATTCTTTCGCCGACCTGTTATTCAGAAATCTTTTCAAGAAGAACCGTTAATGTTTCGAGCAAATCTTGTCGATCGTCTAAACGGCGTAAACGTGCTAATTAATTCAGAAAGATTTCTATCAATAAACTTTCTCGCATTATAAAACAAATTATGTTAAAAGTATTTATTTAAATTGGAGAATATAATTTCTAGTGTATATGCGTAGATTTAAAATATAGCATAAATGTAAAATGTACTGTGTTGGGACTAAGTAGAACCTGAATTTATGTTTTTAGGATTCCGTACTTAAAAAGTAAAAACGGAACCATTATAAAATGACTCCTCCGTCTGTCCGTCAGTCTGTCACAGCCCTTTTTCTTGTAAACTACGGGACGGGGAAAATTTAAACTTTGGAAAGTTATAAAGCCTTTTTACAGACTATTAGCCATTCAGATTATTAGCCATTCACAAATATGTTTAGGAAAAATTTAGAAGGCTAATTAAGTTAATTGAAAAAAGTTTCCTTTTTGTATATCGTGTAAAAGATCTCATAATATCGAACTCAAAAATATATTTGTTTTAATTTTAGGTATTATATTTCCAGAGATATCGTCGAAAAGGCACTACAAAAATATGTTCACACCCCTCTATTTCCGAATCTACTGAAAATAAAATTATGAGAAAATTAGGGGTTGTAGGAGTTTATTTAAACGTTGCAGAAAAACTATAGCGATTTTCCTAGGTAACATAGTTTTGGAGAAACACGCATTTTTCCGTTACACACAAACTTTACTTTTCGGGCGGTCAGCAGGGAATTTGACTGGCGTTCGAGATACCTATCGACGCATAATCATTCAAGAATATTTGAGAATCATTTTCGAGAACAGTGAATTGTCGGTATTCAGACAAGATATTAATTAAGTTACTTGAAAAAAATAAATTTATTTTTATCTATCCTATAGGAGATCATTCGAAAGATCGCGTAACATCGAACTCAAAAATATATTTGTTTTAGTTTTAGGTGTTATATTTTCAGAGATATCATCGAAAGTATAATGGAAAAATATGTCCCCTCTCCATCCCTCCTATTTCCGAAAAATTATAAAAAAATAGGGGTAGTAGGATTTTATTAATTAATAAACAGTAATTAATAAATGTAATGTACGGAACCCTATGAGCGCGAGTTATACTCATATTTGACTGATTTATTATATTTTAATATTGATTCAGATTTTTTTTCTCCGATGATGGATTAAATTAAAATTTATCTACGGCCAAAATGATGTTTCAGATATAAGTCTAACTTATTTCCTTAAAATTGACATTTATCAATGTATACAAGAAATATATGTTTTCGATTTAATCAAATAATATATGAAAGTATACTGCACTTTATCTTTACAAAATATATTGTTTACTTTTCTCTTTCTCAAAAGGACTTTAATTGTAACTGTATTTCCACTAATTAAATTGAAATTAATTCGTACTCACTTTATAACTCTTAATAAGGGGGGTGTCTACGGCGAATATTGCGAACTTAATTGTTTTTAAGCAAGAATGTTAGATAAAATGTATTGCTTAAAAAATCCTTCGTATACCTAAAACATATATTTAAAAAACGTACCTTCCAGATTCACAATTAGAGAAGAAAAAAACGGTACCTGGAACACGAAAATTGCCGGCGCTGGAGAGACTAAGAAGAAAAGTGAAAACAACCAATAAAGGACAGAGAAGCAACAGAAAGTAAAACATTTTATTATTCAGTGCTCTCCACCATCTGCCGCATGCAACGTGTCTTCGTGTGCGACGTGGAAAATTTGTGAAACACAATAAAATGTTTTGTTTTCTGTTGATTCTCTGTCCTTATTCGTTGTTTTCACTTTTCTTCTTAGTCTGTCTAGCGCCGGCAATTTTCGTGCTACAGGTACCGTTCCAACGCTTTTTATGGTTTTTCACTATGAAGATCGCATTCCAATAAAAAAAAATAAGTGTTGCCATTTGAAATTTTCAAAATTTTGTCACTGTAACCGTAACTGTTAGAGTTTAACTGTTGTTTTTCATACGATTCTTGAGCGCATACCTCAAAATACTTAAAACCAAAATTTCAGTCAGTTTCTGTGAACGGTGTGACAGTTAAGGACTCATATATCGGGATAGTTTTTTTATAATCAGCCTGTATTTATAACGACAACAATGTTACATTTTGAAAGAACATATAGCATCACGTCTAGTTCCCATGAGGCTTTAGGATGACAAATTGAATCATGTGTACGTGCATCCTCTTTAAAATTATTCGAAACAAGTAATTTAAATTTTCAAACTAAGGTCTAATTATTTCTTGAATGCACAAACGATAATAATATAAACAGTTCGAAATTCATTAAAATTTCTTAAAATTTTAACACAGAAAATCTGTTTGCGTTTCATCTTCCGTCTAAGAAAATTATCTTTCCGCTGAAATTATATTCAGACATCTCTTCAAGAAGAATAGTTAATGTTTCGTGAAAATATTGCCCGTGGTCATAATCTTAAACGGGTTACCTACTAAAATTTTATGAAGCGTAAAATTTTCTCTCATTATCAAAATATTAAAACTGTTTAAAAGGGTGATTCTAATTTCTAGAGATTGCGTGTAGATTTAAATTTAACACTAATATTAACCAGTACAGGTTAAGAGTTTGTATTTTGTAAATTCAGATAGGTTTTTCTGTGAGATATGAAGATTTATATTTACGTTGCCCAAAAGATTTAGGAGTTTCCTTTTACACATGAAGCTATCTTTCTTTTCCAGAAAACAAAAACTATGATTTTACAAAGAATTTAGCAAAATAAAATGTATATATGTATACGCTAAATTTTCAAAAGTCTTTTCAAGAAGACCTGCGAATTTTTTAGAAAAGATTTTCGGTGGTGTAAATTATAATCTTGCTAAATACTTTAGAAATATGTTTCAAAAGTGAATTTTCTCACATTTTGAATAGATTAAACTATTTTTTATAAAAAGATAATTTAATTTACAGAATACAGTCGATCCTAGATTTAACTATTGCAAAGAGAACCTTGAAAATTATCTTTAAATTGAGGTTATCGTTAAATAGAGTAACTCGTTAAATAAGATAAAACTTCATAAATTTTGGTTATTAATGTTTCAAAAATTTATCTACCACTAATTTGGAATTAAAGTTTTAATTTTGAGCAATAATTTTCACTTTATAAAATTAGTATATAGTGATAATTGCTTTACTTTTTCTTTCAATACAGTTGGATACATAGATATTTCAGTTGTTTTCAGCGATGGCTCATGAGAGGAGGCAAAAGGAGGCTACATTTCCTTTGATATTTACATATTTTTTTAATAAACAAAAAACAAATTAAAATAGTTATAACATAAATAAAATTTAAGATTTTAAGATCACAAATTCGACCTATTCATCCGCATAATACTCTAAAGAAAATCTACTATTAGCCCTTAACGAATAACAGGAATTTTCATATATATTTTTCGGATACGGATGCTAAAAATGTTCTAACCGCTTGCAATCTCCATTATAAGTGAACGAATTCACCCAGGGCGATGCGGAGAGAAGCAAAACGCGCATTAATGGAATCTGGATGGTTGAATTTATTTAACCTCATTGTAGATTGAAATGGTAGGAAATGCGCTATTTTTCCTAAATTTTAATTATTTTAAATATTATATTTTCTTGGAGAAAAATAGGTATGTATTTAAAAATTGCTTTAATGTTTGTAAATTAATTAACTATAAAATGTACGATATTTACAGCATTGATTGCATTATGTGTTTTCCTTTCAAAGTCTTTAGATATACTTCATAACTTAAACGAATTTATAATTAATCGAGCTATCAATAAGGTGCAGCCGATATTCTTATTTGAAAATGCCTTGCTCTATAACAGGGTCGACGAACCTGTGGCACGCGTGCTGTAGCTGGCACGCGAGATGATATTTTTGGCACGCCGTTGATTTAAGTTCTAAATCAAAATTCAGTCAAACTTCATTGGCAGTGCAATTAAAGAGAGAAAAAAAATTGTCGACATCTATGATTAAATATGTCAGCAAGGATTCTCAAACTACTGTCGCGAGTTTCTCGGCTGCGATTGTCATTGCCCTGAATGGTAAACTTTTTCATCTACTTGGAGATTTTTTGCAGGAAGCCCGGTTAAAATGCGCTCCTTCACTTCTTGACAAATTTGAAAATAAAGATAAAATAATTCAACGAATTAAAGATATTCCTTTATCAAGGAATCCTTTACGCAAAGATAGAATCATAAAATTGGCAGAAAATATAGGGGAGCAACAAAAATCTGATATCAACAGCAACAAAAATCTAATTTATTTTCCTTTTATCTCATAATGTCTTGACGAAAGTACAGATGTAACCAAATCTGCTCGTTTAGCTGTGTTTGTATGATATTTTGTTTAAAACTACATTAAGAAGGAATTATTCTCGTTATTATTATTATCAACTACAACCTATGGTGCAGATATTTATACGATTTATTTATCAAAAATGCGATTTTTTTTCCCATTTACTCTCTATTTCTTCTAATGATTTGAAAAGTCAATCCCGAAAACCGTACCTTAAGTATTTTTCCCCATTTATATATCCCTCTTTGTTGTATTTCCAAGATCTCACCATTTATACAGCAGTTATAAATTCACTTACTGAAAATGAAATATATTTGTTTAAAATAGTTTCTGATGGGGGACCCTAGTAAGGTGAATAAAATAAATGTTTTTTTCAGTTTATTTCAAACTCGCATTGGACATATTATTCTTGGATTTCACTGCATCATACATCAACAATCCCTGTGTGTAAAGGCTGGTTTCGAATCTCTTGGTGATATTATGGTTGTACTAAAAAAAACAGTTAATCTCATATCGTCACAGGCTTTAAATAAACGAAAGTTTGACACTGTGTTAGATGAAGTCAGCTCTGTGTACAGTGAATTACTGATGTATAACAATGTTCGCTGGTTAAGTCGCAGCAAAGTGCTACAAAGATTCGTTGATTGCTTGGAAGAAATTTGGCTTATCTTACATGAAGAAAGTAAAATTGAGAAATATACGCAATGGATGGATGTTAAATGGCTTGCAAAATTAATGTAATTTACGTATTCGTACGAACACTTAAAAGACTTAAATTTAAAGCTCCTAGGAACAAATAACACTGTCATTATCATGATAGATATGATTCGAGGTTTTGAAGCGAAACTGCAAATATTTAGAAAAGATATTGTGTCCAAAAATTGTAAAAATTTCCAAACTTAAAAAAATAGCTGGGGATTTTATTTTACATGAAAAAATTAGATGAATCAAGTCTCACTGACGATATTATTTCGGTAATAAATGCATTACTCGAAGAGTTTGCATCAGGATTTTGTGAACTCAAAAGTATTTCGGAAACACTTCAATTTATTATCTATCCAGATGTCATTCTGATTGATAAACTGAACTTGGTTGTATTTGATTGGTTGGAAATTTAGGAAATTCAAATGGAACTTATCAACTGCCAATCCGCCTCAATATGGGCTCAGAAATTCGCCAGATGGAGAGAGGATTTGGAGATGATAGAAAAAGAAAGACTATCAGGCATCATGCTTATAATAAAATTCACTTGAAATTCAATTCCAGACACTTTATTAAAAATAACCAATTATGATTCTGATATCAATCATTTGATATCCAAGATGCAACATCAGAAATCACATTAATTTTTTTCAGCACTTTAGTTTCTTCTTTTTTTTTATTATTTAAAAAATATAACTAGAGTAAGACATTGCTAAAGTGTCACTCGCTTTAAAGCATCACTCTGCATATTATGCCAGTTTCTTAAAGTACCAATCAAATAGGTAAGGAAATAGCGGTAAAAAATTGTCATAAAACTTGACTGGAAAATTTTGAGATATGTTAAACCGCCATTTTCGGCTTATGATTGACCCTTTTTTCTACAAACGATTGCTGCAAATTGAAAGAAGAAACAAACATTTGTGACAATGAGTAAAATGAGAGTAATAACGAACTTAGTGAAGAGAAACTAACACCCAAATTCTAAAACGCTGTGGTTGCATTATGTACCTTACAAAGTTTTTAATATTCTTCTGAAAATAAAAGAAGATTTTGCAATGCTCATGAAATTAAAAAATAAAATTGAATCAACGAAAACCAAAGAGAAAACCAGATTTCTTTTCAGACATTTCAGGTAACGTTTCTTACATTTGCTAATTTCTTCTTATGAATTGTAATATATTTTTTAAATAATAATTTTCCATTTAATAGCAGTTGTAAAACAAATATTTGGCAGATATGATTCGTAAATGACTTTATTTAAAGTTTATTTTTTCATTGTCTATTTTAAAATGAAATTACCTCAATTATAAAAACACTACTCTTGCTTATAATGTCAAAATCAACACATCTCATTGGCAACACTATGTATTATCATAATTATTACAGTCATTTGGCAAATTGTTTTGATTTAAGTTTTTAATATTTTTTACGATTACTATAATTATTTCTTATATATTATCTTCTTTATATAATTATTAGTATAATTAGTTAATTTTTCATGTGAACAGATGTTTTGGTTTTAGTTTTAAATATTACACATTATTTAATTGAATGTGTATCAATTGATATTACTTGCAGGTATTTTATCCATATTTATCTTAATCTAATAATAATAAAAGTAATTTTATTCATTATTTTTATAGTTTTTTTGTGGGGGTTGGGGGAGGGGGGTTGTTGGCACGCCATGGTCCCTTGAAACAATTTTTTGAAACAAATTGGCACGCGGATGTGAAAAGGTTCGCCGACCCTGCTCTATAAACACACGTGTTGTACTGGTATCGGTTTTTAAAAGCTTAAAGTATTGCTATTTAGATGGGATTGCTGTTCTCAAAACTTTAATAATTATTCAGAATTTACATAATGTAACATCACACATTTTTCAATAGTATATATTTTTGTTCTTCCGTAACCAGAGAATCTTTATAAATTATTTTTTAACAAATTTTATATCTCTCCCCACCTCACCCTTTATTTTATATTGAGCACATCATTTTAAATTGCACATTTTTAATTTTTTGGTATGTTGAGATGAAAAATTTATGTAAGATTTCAACATTCATTAGATTTCATATTTAAAAGTATTATGTAGATTAGGTTTATTGTACACGTGTGTATGTTGCAACTTTCTAAATAATTTTATTTTAAAACATTTTAATATGTTTCATTAAAAATAATAACTCAAAAATGGAATGAATTTCTCAATTCCGATGATTTTTTGTTTTTAATTATTCATAAAATATGTTTTACAATTAAACCCTGAATACTCTGTACATAACGTAACATCTTATTTCGTTAACGCACGCCTTTAAATACAACCACTAGTTTCGAAAATATAATAAATCCAGTAATAAATCCAGTTTCAGGATGGAATTGTGCTATAGGTATGTCTCTCTCCCTGTGTGTGCGCGCGGGGGAGGGGGTGGGGTGTCGATTTAATCCTCCTATCTTATTTTGTTCACCAGGCGCCAGTGGGTTGTTCCAAAAACAATAAACGACTGGACATCCGAATCATACCTAATTTAGTATTTTTCCACTGCATCTTTTGCTTCAACTGAAGGAACTTTCGATATTTTATAGTGTACTGTGTCAGAATCTAAAATAGATATAGATTGTTGTTGTTTCCGTCACAAAAATTTTGAACAGTTCACAAATGAGAAAGTTCATATGATCTATAAATGAAAAATCTTGCTGAAAATGCCGAAAATATTAAACTGATTTTTCGAATTCTTCTAAATCAAACTCTTTATCAATACACATTGGCCAATAAATTGAATAACATACTGTAAAAATTGCCAATTCTTCTAACAAAAATACCGTTTAAAATATCTGAAATTAATGTAAATTAACGTAAATTAGTGGATTGTTATCAAACGAGGATCGTTCCACGTAGAAATGAATCCAGACCATTAAACATGACCGTTAAATTGGGGAAATCGTTAAATCGTATCGTTAAATTTGATTTTTCTTGTATATAAGCTGATTGAAAGTCTAACTAGTATGCTAACAAGGCCAAAATTATAAGCTCTGAAAATTTAGTGTAAATTCAGAACTCGCCTTCTAGATTTAAAAAATTCTATTTATTTTGAAGGAAATATTATAGAGTTTTTTTTTTAGCTCACAGGCTATCAAAGCCTGAGAGCTTATGTGCCCGCACGTTCTGTATGTATGTATGTATGTATGTATGTACGTATGTACGTACGTAACGCGATAACTTTTGACAGAAATAACCGTTTTGCTTCCAATTTTGTTTATAGGTTCCTTGTGATAAGGCGCTTCCCTGATTAGTTTTGGGGATTGATTGTTTAACTATAAAGGGGGGAACGGGGGGGCTAACCCCCCTTAATAAAGATAAATGGTTTTTTCATGCAGAATTGTCCAATTTTCTTCAAATTTTGTATATAGGTTCATTGTGATAAGGTTCTTTCCTGATTAGTTATGGGGGTTCATAGGTTAAGTATAAAGGGGTTAACGGGGGGGGGGGGAATCCTCCCCCTTAATTTAGATAAATGAATTTTTCATGCAGAGTTATCCGATTTTCTTCCACTTTTGTTTATAGGTTCCTTGTGATAAGGCGCTTCCCTGATTAGTTTTGGGGATTGATTGGTTAATTATAAAGGGGGGGGGGAACGGGGGGCTAACCCCCCTTAATTTGGATAAATGGTTTTTTCATGCAGAATTATCCAATTTTCTTCAAATTTTGTATATAGGTTCATTGTGGTAAGGTTCTTTCCTGATTAGTTTTGGGGATTCATATGTTAAGTATAAAGGGGGTAACGGGGGGGGGGTTAATCCTCCCCCCTTATATTAGATAAATTATTTTTTTCATGCAGAGTTATCCGATTTTCTTCAAATTTTGTATATAGGTTCATTGTGATAAGGTTCTTTCCTGATTAGTTTTGGGGGTTCATAGGTTAAGTATAAAGGGGGTAACGGGGGGGTTAATCCTCCCCCCTTATTTTAGATAAATGATTTTTTTCATGCAGAGTTATCCGATTTTCTTCAAACTTTCTATATGGGCTCATTGTGGTAAGGGGCTTCCCTGATTAGTTTTGGGGTTCATTGGTGAAGTGTAAAGGAGGGAAACGGGGGCTACCCCCCACCCCTTTAATTTTGATAAATGGGTTTTTCATGCAGAATTATCCAATTTACTCCAAATTTTGTATATAGGCTCATTGTGGTAAGGCACTTCCCTGATTAGTTTTGGGGGTTCACTGGTAAAGTATAAAGGGGGGAACGGGGGGGCACTAACCCCCCTTGATATAGATAAATGGGTATTTTAAGCTGAATTATCCGATTTTCTTCAACTTTTATATATATGTCCATTGTGATAAGGCGCTTCTCTGATTAGTTTTGGGGGTTCTTTGTTAAGTATAAAGTGGGGACGGGGGGCTAACCCCCCCCCTTAATTTAAATAAATGGATTTTTCATGCAGAATTATCCGATTTTTTCAAATTTTGTATGTAGGTTCATTGTGGTAAGGCGCTTCTCTGATTAGTTTTATGGGTTCATTGGTTAATTATAAGAAGGAGAAACGGGGGATGGTTCCTCCCCTCTTAATATATTGTCGATTTCTTCATTTTTCGAGGGCTTATTTCAAATTCTTTGAAATAAGAATATAATTTACAGTTAGTGTGAATAGCCTGTGAGCTCAATGCCGTCAGTTTAACTGGGCAGTTTTCTTTTATTTAATATAAATCAACCTTACTTCTTCAGATTTTATTTTCATATTATAAAGAAAATATTTTACTCCATTCAGTAATGTAAATTTCATATATATAATATAATATTTTCTTATGAGAATATGTTAATGTCTATAATTTTGCATTCTCATATAATGTCTGTATTAATTCAAGTGTTGTAAATGAATTTATCTGACACTTTATAGTGTCAGCTAGTGTTTTAGAGGTATGCAAGGGCCAATGATTCAGAACTTAAATTATGAATGCAAGAATATGATACATAATGCGTCACATCAACAGAAATATATATTTTTTAGGAATATAATAGGTATTTATTTGGTAAAAGTAATTATTTCGCATCTAGGCTTAAGTCTTGCTCATGAAATGCGCATACGAAAGAGATAAAAATTCTGAAATTCATTAAAATTCATTAAACCCCAAGCACATCAAGTCTAATCACGTCTCAACTTCCCATGAAAATTATCTCTCTGACAAGTTATTCAGAATCTTCCAAAACAGTACTTAATGTTTCACGAAAGTGTTTTCAACGGAGTAAATTCTAAACATTCTAGCTAACCGTGAATTTTCTTTCATCATCAAAAGTTTAAAACAATTTCTTTATGAGGGAGATTCTATTTTTCAAAAGATACGTATTAAATTTATTTATTTATTTATTTATTTTAGTAGTAATTTAATTTTTTAATCCAATGAAATGAAACTTCTATTCATTCGGCCTATAGAAGATTGGTGTTTTATTTTATAAACAATTGTAACTTAGTTAATTAGAATAAACTTTATGATTTAAAAAATCATGTTTATATTTCGATGCGATGCTATGCGATTTCTCATATGTTTGACAAAAAAAATATATTTCACATTTTGATAATTATAAAATGCAAATATAAGCAAAAAACAATGATTATTTCTCTTTTAAGTCAAAACTAGTTTGTTTTGAAAAAAAAAAATAATGATTATTTGTAATCTAATTGAAAAAATACTGTAGTCACATATAGGCCATTTTCGTCCCATTTACAGTAATCAAAATCTAAATGAGAAAACCAAGGTACCTAAGTGCATTAAGGTACTTTTTATGTCAGTTAACCTTAAATTTATTAAACTAATTGCTACCGTTTTAATACTTAATAATACATTATAATTAAATAATGAATCATTTAAAATTAAAACTTTACACATTTTTAACTTTGACAAGAAGTAACGAATGAATGACCAATAAAACATTAATTTTATCAGAAACTAATTTTATATACTTAAAAATTAGAGAGATATATTAGGGTCTTTTTTGTCAGGTATGAAAAATTATATTTAATTTGCCCGAAATATTTTGGTGCTTCCTTTTATTCATTATTCTGTCTTTGTTCTTCAGAAATAAAGAAATATACTGTTATATATATATATATATATATATATATATATATATAATTTGAAGAACGTTGGGGTACATTATATTTCACTTAATTTAAAAAAAAAAGATTTGCCTCAGAAATTTTGAAAAAAAAAATTAATTTCAATTTTGATTTTTTAATTTTGAACAGTTTAGGCATTTATTGGTCTTCCTAGTTGACACCTACTTTAGGCATTGTCTAGGAGTAGCATAATTTCCAAAACTTAGAGAACCGTAGGAGAGAAGGAGTCTGAGTGAGGACTAAACTACACTTGAATGAATATAATTATAACTACAGATAAAAAGGATAGAATTAAAAAGGAAATGTATAATGAAATTTAATATATATATATTAATTAAAATTTTAATTGGTCAATCGGGAACTTTTCTCTGATAGCCATTCATTTTTTTTTTTTTTTAGTAGCAACTGCATTTATATAAAAATGAAAAAAATAAAGAATAACATTTTTATTTATATAATTATTTATTTTGTAAAAAATATATATTTGTAAGAAGTTAAAATAAAAATAAAACAATAAAATAAAAACAGGAAGAAAATTAGGTATTAGGTACCTACAATAAATGTTGTAAAAAAAGCTGTAAAATTGCATTTTCCTTTTTTCAAATATTTCTTTTCTAAAATTCTGGTGTCCACAATCTCTTGCCCCTGAAAGTGTTTCAATCCAATATCATCCATTAAAATGCCATGCTAGGTGCCCACATATAATTTGATAATTTGAAAATCGTCGGGATACATTATATTCCACTTAATTTTAAATAAGATTTGCAATGGTACGCTGTTTCACATTCCGAAATCAATATGGCAGGAAAAAATTGGAAACAATATAATATATTTAATATTATCCCTGAACAAATATAGTACAAATTAAATTGTTATTGTAAAAATAGAAAATGTATGGGGTTTTAATTTAAAATATAAAAACCAAATCTAATATTTTAAAAAAATTGTTCAACAATAAATAAATAACATTATTTTTTTATAATCATAGCATTTTTTTTATAAATCTTTATTTCTTTACAGATGTTGTTATTTATTACATTTAAGTTTCTGCTTATCAAAATGTATCTCAACTCAAAAAGAAATTTATTATGAGAAATATTTTTATAATTATTTTTCATATTTATTTTGGCTTTATTAAACAGGTGATAAAAAGTATTGCACCAATTATCTTCCTGCAGTTAATTTGAGTGGAATAACGTAATTAGGTTCAAGTAAATCAAGAATTATTATGTGATTTATTATACTTAATAATATAGGACAAGAGAGATCTTGACAATATAGAATGTTGGCATATGCACAAACTAATAGCACATAAAGTCATTTTTTAACATGAAAATCATTTTTATTAGTATGATAGTTTATTCGTTTAAAGAAGTTTTAACATTACTTTATGTTAATTGTTTACTAATGCTAGTTATCAATGCGAAAGTATAAAAACATTCATATCAATAATTTGTTACCTCATTTAAGAATCATTTATTTAATTATAAAAACTAAATCTTGAAAATTAACTCTGATAAAATGCTAACAAATAACCTTGTCCTTTTGATTATCTCATTTTAAATTTAAAACCATTTTGGAAATTAAACAACATTATTTCAAAGTAAATTGAATGGGTTTAAATTCTTGAAAGATATGTGATATCATTTTATAAAAGTTTAAAACAGCATTTGATAGTTTATCATATGAATATACATTTAACAGTATATTTAAAAAATGTTCCTTTTGTTTATGACAATATTAAAATATCCAGAAACTGTGGAGAGTGCACGCGTTTTTCTGGGCTCCAGGATTTTGCAACCTTAGCACCAGAACCCGACGAATTAGCAAAAAAGTCTACAGAAAACCAAACTAAAAAAATTCCATACCACTAAGAAAGACCGATATCACACTTAAAAAGAAAACTAAAAGAACTCACAATCAAACAACGGCAGTTCGAGTGGGATTATGGGGAAACAGGCAGGAAGACATATGAATACTTCCCAAAAGTAGGCTCTCGCAGAATCATCAGCAGCAATCTACTAAGTCAAATTTACACGAGTCACGGAGCAATCCTGGACTACATACACAGGTTTAAGTGAAAAGACGCACCAAACTGCTCATGCGGGATTTTAAATCCCCCAAACACTACCTAACAGCCGGCTCACTAACCCAATCACTACATCTGATCCACATCACACCGAAAAACGAAAAGATATGGCACAATTAGTTAGCGAACAACAATCAAGTACAAACAAAAGGAAGAGAAGTGATCAGATGGTTAGTAGAAAACATCGATCTCATATCACAATAAATACACCTTCCCAGCAGCGAGATTCTTCAATAGCATTTCCCACCCTCAAAAGCCCTCCCTTTGGTAAGTATATCTTCTAATATATTAAAAAAATAGCAACGAACTTCTTTGCTACGCCAAAAAATCGTTTATTTCTTCAGCACTAGTGATAAAGTGGAAGTCATCTGTGGCGGACGGAATTTCACCAACTGATGAAGTCAAATAACCAAAAAAAAGTGAACAAAACACAACAAAGTAATTAATTGGTGAATGTAAAAATGAGTGTGCAACATCCAGAAATGTGACAACCACCAATAACAAAAGTTACAATGTGACAATCACCAGTAACAAAAGTTACAATGTGACAACCACCAGTAACAAAAGTCACAATGTGACAACCACCATTAACAAAAGTCACAATGTGACAACCACTAGTAACAAAAGTTACAATGTGACAAAATCCACGATACTGACATAATAACCAGTGAAACTCACGAAAGAAGACCAAGCTTTAAAATGTGACATCCAGCTCCAGCACAAGCTAGAGATATCAATTTATCAAGAAAGAGACAAAAACCCAACGAATGATAATAGACAGAAACAACCCACAATACGGGTGAGCCCATAAAAACGGCAAAAAAAACCCTGACATAGACAAAAACGAAAAGGGAAATCAGCCTAAAACAAGAACGAAAAATCATGCGTCAAGCATAGATTATATAGCACTTTCCAACGCTTCCAAAATAATTTTACAAATCATACCGTTTAATAAGCTAAAAGCTAACATCTAAGTAAACAATTTAGAAAACGCATAACATATTTAAAAACATAATTTCAGGAATTTCCAACATATACAATATTCGAAAAATATCCGAATACTTTTATTCAGCCCTGTATAGGATCTATAGATTTGTATATATACTACATAGGATGATAATTTTAGTTCAGTTAGGAAACGCGTAGCACAGTTTAAAATTCTCCGTGTGGAGTTTGTCAATAAACAGAAATGTGTTCGCGAACTTTTGTGCTGCCCTGTATAGGATCTACAGAATTTATACACACCACGTAATAGACAAAAAGCAAGTTAAAATTAAAATCGCGTTCAATAACTTAAAACGCACTTCCAGGAATTATTGTTAACAGACAGTAGAGAATTCTTTTGCGTGTCCCTGTAAATGAACGATGACTGCTATACACACAATATTCCGTAGTAAGTCTCTTGTAATGCACCTTAGTGATCTATATAAATTTCAATGCGTTTAAAATAGTGAAACATTATTTAAATAAACCGCAGACGATTTTTCTCCATAGACGTAATGTAACGGAATTATTTTTACTGTCCCTGTAAAGTAACTATAAGTGCTGTGCACACCCTGTTCCATATTAAGCTTTTTCTAATGCACCTTAGTAATATATATAAATTACAATGCGTTTAAAATAGTGAAACATTATTTAAATAAACCGCAAATGATTTTTCCCCATACACCGCAATGTAACGGAATTCTTTTGAGTGTCCCTGTAAAAAAACTATAAGTGCTACACACTTCCGTTGAAATAGGGAACATGCTAAAGATAACGACAATAACATATAAAAATTGCAGAGCAATCCGAGCATATTTACGGGAGTTAGAGCACGGACAGACGGCAGACGGACAGACAAACCGAAATCATAAGCACTTTTCAACTAGGTTGGAAAGTGCTAAAAAGGCGGTAAACACTACAGCGACAATCTACCATGAGCATGATAAGCCAACAGAGATGACAAATATGTAAATATATGTACTCTAAAGGCGCCTGGTGCATGTAAAATCCGTCGTGGGTGCAAAGTCATCAAGTTCCCTGGGAATTATACCTCTGGGGTTGCCTAGTCATGTGAAGGTCTCGTCACCTGATCAAGGTTCTAAATTATGAGACCAAATACTTTGTCTTCCTTAATTTTTGCTTTTTTTGAATCTGCCAATTCAACAAAGTTAAATAGAAACATTGACCGGCAAACAAAGAGAACTGTAGCAAACCACTAGAGAGCACTGTAGCGATTCCAACAAAACTAGAGTCAGGTGGATCACAACCATGCTGGGATCAGGCGATTTCCGCCCCGCTCCCAGGTACTAACTCGTCAAGCTAGGCACTCAAGCCGGGCAGGTAGGTGCCTGGTAAGTGGTATATAAAAAATACATACGGTGCTAAAGCCTCTTTTTGTAAGTTACAAGATTTTCATCGAAACGGATACAGGAACACCGGAGTGCTTCCTTTTAACTACATCCTTAACTTACAAATAAAAAAATCACTATCCTTCATACATATATATAAATAGTAATATATATATGTGTATGATTTATATAATAATTTCTACATTAATCCTTCATCCTTAACTTACCGAATGAAAGCACACAATATATAATGCATCATTGAAAAATCCATAGTCGTCTAAAAACATCCAAACAAAATATATAATTTACAGCGACCACTTATAAAAAAGTAATTAGTTTAAATATCAGAGATTAGTTTAATTTTTATTTCTTAAATTTGCATGCGAAAGAGGGATAAAAAGTCTGAAATTCATTAACATTCATTAAACTTTTGCCACATGAAGTCTGTTCTCGTTTCATCTTTTATCAGGACAGTTATCTTTTGGCTGACATGATATTCAGAAACACCTTCATAAAGGACAGTTAATGTTTTGTGAAGATATTTTGATGGTCTAAAGTATAAACGTGCTAACTACTACAGAAAAGTTTTTGAACCGTGAATTTTCTCTCATTATGAAAAGATTAAAACAATTTGTTTAAGAGACAGACGCTAATTTTAAGAAAATATGTGTAGATTACAAATTAACTTGAGTAATAAATTCAAATAAAAAAAGATATATTTTAATGTAGTGTAAAATCTCATATTCAATCCAATGAGGTAATCCGAATTTTAGTTAGTTCGTCCATAAAAGTCTGGTAACTTATTTTATAAATCATTCTATCTTAGTTAATTAAAACTTTATTTCGATTTAGATTAAATCAAGTTTATGTTAATTACACTTTCTTATGAATAAATAAGAGAAAAATATATTCAGTAATTTAAACATGCATAGATTCATTTTCTTTTTCTGCTTTAAATTAATAGTAATTATTATCATAATGCAACCATTTAAATGTAACTTATAAGGAGTTACAAATCAGTGTCACTAATAAAAAAACATAAATAAATGTATTATTAACAAACATAGATGAATGTATTTTTAAAAATCATAAATGAATGTATTATTAAAGATTGTAAATGAATGTGTTATTAAAAAAAACTTATAAATGTGAATTTTTAAATCGAATATCATCTCTTCAAAACTTGAGATAACTATAACATGGTACGCAGTTTTATATTCCAAAACCAATCGAAAACTTTATGTAATATTTTTCTCAAAATACGATATAATTAAAAAACAGATAATGTACTTATTATTTTCGTATAATTCAATTCCTGTTGGAACAATATCAACATAGATTTTTATTAAAATAAATTCAACTCGCTGTTTTGTTAAAACGGTTTAACAATTAGTAAATTATTTTTTAATAATCATAGACGTTCAAAAACGTTCATTTTTGTAATTGCTTATGAATTCAAAGTTTACTCATCCTTTACTGCAAGCACAAATGATCACAATTTGACTTCTTGTGAAAATAAATCTATGAAACATCAATAATATTTTACATGAAAACTACTTTTCATCAAAGATTGTTATAAATAATTATTGTTTTTTAGTTGCCCGTCGCAAATCCATCTATCTATATATAAATATACGTGTATGTTCATATATTTCACTTTCCAGCCACAACTATGCAGCGCAGACCACTGGTGTTTGTGTGTGCCTCGATTCTCCTATCATGCACTACGGTGGTTGCATGCCGGTAGCTGTGTACGAGTTGAAAGTGGTCGACCTAGGGCATTTTCATATTTCGACCAAAGGGTTCTGAAAAATATTTGGAATCTTTTTGAACGAGAATTGTTTCATTCAACTTAACATGAACTAATTAAGACATAGATAACTAAATAAGATGATTTCGCGCACCCTAGCGGTGAATATTCAAACTAAACGATATTGAAGCGCGTGCGTAGCACGTCTGCTATACAATGTCGTAGGCAGCGGGGACGACTGCCGGAGTTTCGTTCAGAAATATGTTTGTTTAGAACAGAATGCACGACGAAACTGACTATTTTTATAGAAACCGCAAAAGGAAGTTACTTATTTCCGGGCAACACTGGGTGGATCAGCTAGTTTTATACTAAATAATTGTTAAGTTATACTTTTTAACTCTTTGCAGGAAATGTATCTTCAGTGTACAGGCTAAGTGCATTGAAATATTTCATAAATATTTAATATTTCAATTTGTAAAGTTTTCCTTCATTTCAAAAAGACTTCCTGTATGACATACAGACTCAAATAAATACATTTAATATTTTCCTTGCAGTTTATTCCTATTTATCATAAAATAAAATTGAAAGAAAAACTTTAATAAAAAAAAGGGGATTGGTTAAGTAAAAAAATCTCTGTTCTACGGAAATTCGTTTTGAAAAATATTTTAATCGCCAATTCTGATAATTACTTTGACTTCACTAAACAGTGATAAGAAAAGTTTTGCAGCAATTATCTTCTTCAAATTATTTTTAGTGGAAGAATGTAATTATGTTCGTGTATATCTATAACTATTATGTATGATTTATTACAGTTAATGATAGAAGAAAATGAAAAATCTAGGCTGCTTAGAAAAGTTCACATAACGCACAAGCTAATTGAGCAGAAAGTATTATTTTTATGGAATTATTTTTTTATTTGTCTAACAGTGAACTTTTTATAAGTATTTCTAATTATATCTTAATAGTAAGCTACGCCCGCTGCGCTGGTCAGTTTCTACAAATGAACCTTGAAGCAAACAAAATATATCGTTTAATTTGACCTTGTATTTGAAAGCAATCTGTATATTTACCTGGAATATCCTTCCACATTACTGAAAAATGACGTGGTTGCGCTATTATATTTTCTAATGTGCAGTCAAAATTTTAGCGGTTAAGGACCAACTCTTTTATTTGGTCATTTACAGTTAAGGTTTGCTAAGGAATGATAAAACTATATGCAATATACTAAAACCATCACTAAAAATTATCGAACTAACAATGCAAACTAATTAACAAAATCCATTCAGTAGAAGTTTTTATAAAGGCTAATCTTTAATAATCGGGTTCATCTGATTATAGAACTTTTCCACGTAATTCTAAAACAGAACAATATAAAATATACTAAAACCATCCTTCCAAATTATCTACTTAACAATGCAAGTCGCAAAAAATACGCCCAGTAAAAACTTTCAAAAAGGCTAATCTTTCGGAATCGGGTTCTCCTGACTGTATAACCTTCACACAACTGTTTGACTAAGCAGCGTAGAACAATATGTAGTACATTAAAACCATTCCTGAAATAGCATCTGACTAACAATACAATTCTCATCAAAATCCGTCCAGTAGAACTTTTTCAGAAGGCTAATCTTTCATAATCCGAATCAAATACTGAAAAAGCTAATATTTGATAAAAAAAATATCACCTGATTTTCGAATTTCCCCCTATAATTCCTTTCTTTTTTTTAAATAAAATTAATAACAGCTTTTTCTTTTATTTTTCCAGCTGTATAGCCATTTCAATTCTTTCTGCATCAAAAAAAAAAAAAAAAAGACACCTTTTGGCTTAAAATCAAATTGTTTAGGATCAAAAGTAAAATCAAAATCGCCAAAAACAAAAGATAAATCGCGAAATATTGTTTCGATAGCAATCTTGCCCCTTGAATAATTTTTTAAGCATTGCGAACATTCCCAATCATGTTTAAATTAAATATTTTCGTTTTATAATATTCTCTCATCAAAACTCTTTTTTCTTTCTTTTTCTTTTTTTTTAATTAATTTAACACAGTTTTTCTTTTATTTTTGGAGATGTATAGCCTTTTCATTTCTTTCTGCAACAATAATGATCGCCAAAAAAATAGCAATGGTAAACTTTTCGGCCAAAATAACAAAACTTTCTATCATAATTCAATAACTAATCTACGTAGAACGTCGTGTTATACATATAAACCTTCCTCTTGAATCACTCTATCTATTAAAAAGAAACCGCATCAAAATCCGTTGCGTAGTTTTAAAGATTTAAGCGTACATAGGGATATAGGGGCAGAAAAAGCGACTTTGTTTTATACTATGTAGTGATACCTGGAATATCCTTCCACATTACTGAAAAATGACGTGATTGCGCTATTATATTTTCTAATGTGCAGTCAAAATTTTAGCGGTTAAGGACCAACTCTTTTATTTGGTCATTTACAGTTAAGGTTTGCTAAAGAATGATAAAACTATATGCAATATACTAAAACCATCACTAAAAATTATCGAACTAACAATGCAAACTAATTAACAAAATCCATTCAGTAGAAGTTTTTATAAAGGCTAATCTTTTATAATCGGGTTCATCTGATTATAGAACTTTTCCACGTAATTCTAAAACAGAACAATATAAAATATACTAAAACCATCCTTACAAATTATCTACTTAACAATGCAAGTCGCAAAAAATACGCCCAGTAAAAACTTTCAAAAAGGCTAATCTTTCGGAATCGGGTTCTCCTGACTGTATAACCTTCACGCAACTGTTTGACTAAGCAGCGTAGAACAATATGTAGTACATTAAAACCATTCCTGAAATAGCATCTGACTAACAATACAATTCTCATCAAAATCCGTCCAGTAGAACTTTTTCAGAAGGCTAATCTTTCATAATCCGAATCAAATACTGAAAAAGCTAATATTTGATAAAAAAAATATCACCTGATTTTCGAATTTCCCCCTATAATTCCTTTCTTTTTTTTTAAATAAAATTAATAACAGCTTTTTCTTTTATTTTTCCAGCTGTATAGCCATTTCAATTCCTTCTGCATCAAAAAAAAAAAAAAAAAAGACACATTTTGGCTTAAAATCAAATTGTTTAGGATCAAAAGTAAAATCAAAATCGCCAAAAACAAAAGATAAATCGCGAAATATTGTTTCGATAGCAATCTTGCCCCTTGAATAATTTTTTAAGCATTGCGAACATTCCCAATCATGTTTAAATTAAATATTTTCGTTTTATAATATTCTCTCATCAAAACTCTTTTTTCTTTCTTTCTTTTTTTTTTTTTTTTTTTTTAAATTAATTTAACACAGTTTTTCTTTTATTTTTGGAGATGTATAGCCTGTTCATTTCTTTCTGCAACAATAATGATCGCCAAAAAAATAGCAATGGTAACCTTTTCGGCCAAAATAACAAAACTTTCTATCATAATTCAATAACTAATCTACGTAGAACGTCGTGTTATACATATAAACCTTCCTCTTGAATCATTCTATCTATTAAAAAAAACCGCATCAAAATCCGTTGCGTAGTTTTAAAGATTTAAGCGTACATATTGATATAGGGACAGAAAAAGCGACTTTGTTTTATACTATGTAGTGATATGTTACATTCTTCTGATATGGCCATACTTATCAAAGAAAATATATAAGAAACGCATGAGAAAAAGAGTTTATCAGAAATAAAATTTAGTTCTTTACATACAAAAATAAGTATTGAAAGAGAAATTCGATAAAATGCATTGGAATTACCTTGTCTTTCTGCATTTTATTTTTCATAAAAAAGTGAAATAAATTGAAATTTATAATTTCATATGAATCCTCCGCACATTGAGACGGAAAATCTTTGAAATCATAAAATCCGCATTTTCAAAGGATTGTTAAACAGATCCAAACATCTTTTAGTGGATAAATGATGCCTAAAATATTCTCATACCGATTTGAAAGAATTTGAAATAATTTCTGAAAATCTGGAAGCACCTGAATCTTTTTTCTAAATATTTTTCACGCATACCACATGTGGCTTCAGGACTGAAGATGTTATAAAATGCTTAGTCTGTTTGGAGATTTTTATAAAACAAAAGTAAAATGACAGACTGTAATACTCACAGTAATAAAAAAAGTATTTTTCTATGTTAAGACAGTTTTATTAAAACTGTTATACAAGTGTGCCAGAACATCTCATTTGTGGTATTTTATTATATTAATATTGGAAAAGTGCCACGAATTATCTTACACCCAGAAAAAAAGTTTCGTTGAATCAACAAAAATTTGGTTGACCCAACAAAACTTTTCGTTTAAATATGGGTCGATGGAAATTTTGTTTAAATCAACAGAAAAATATTGTTGATTTTTTTTTGCAATTCCAAAAAAAATTTGTATCGTCAGCAAAAAAAGTTTTATTAATTCAAGTAAAATGATTCAATTTTACTTGAATTAACAAAATTATTTTTGTTACATAGATATATGCAATGTTTTATTTTAACAATCTATTTTCTTTTTTCTATAAAATATATTTTGTCTGTTTAAATAATAAAATATGTTATATTACGAACTTGTTTCATTTATACTTCAAAAGGTGTTGTTAAATGAACCAATTTAATATGTAATTTTAATTACTTTTTAATTCATTTTTAGCAGTGAATTACGCCTGTAATCCTTGAATAATAACTAGCGAATTTTTATCCTACTTTTTTCAAGCGTAAACCGACAGAATGAAAAATGCCCCATTATGTTAATCATTTAATTATATAGCTATATAATTCAAATAAATAAAGTTACGTGAGAGAGTTATGGCTACTACACAACAATTTAAATTTTGGAAAACAAACAAAATTTTGCTGGAATTACAAATTTTAATTACAAAATTATTGTAAAATTAAAAAAACAGATTTTGTTAATTCAAGTAAAATGGATGAAATTTTGTTAAAATTTTGTGAGAGTGTTGACAATATTTTTTGTTCAAGCAACAAAACCAATCTTTTACTTTAACTAAAAATTTTGCTTAAAACAACCAAACTGTACTCAACAAAACATGTTTTGTAGTTTTAATCTGTTCCTTTTTCTGGGTGTACCATCATTGGAGTACTTTAAAAGTAAGTGATATTTATAATATTTGTAAAATTTAAATAGTGAATCTGTAGTTGCAGGAAAACTTTCTCGAACAATACATTATATTTTTGTTTCGTAAGGTTCCTCATTTTGTTCCTCATTTTGCAAATCATAATTTTAATGACTACAATAGTTTGATTGTAAAATTTCAGTGAAAGTTACATTAACTTGATTTTCATAACTTACTTTATGTTTGAACAAAAAAAAAAAAAAAACACTAAAGAATTTAAAGATAAAACTATTTCATACGACAAACGTTTTTTCAGTTAAAAAAATATGTAAGTATAGGAACACGTCTATTTTTAAAAGATCCCATGAGACATTACGATGAACATTTTACACATATACGTGCTTCTCATTTTAAAATCGAATATAGGCGCGTAATATGGTTTTCGGTATTACACAATATCTTATTCTTTATCGACAAGCTAGATATGTTAAACTTAATTGAAAAAAAATCGAAAATTTTGAAATGTAAAAAAAGAATCTTTAAAAGACAATTCGTAAAAAATAGTCTTTAACAAAAGTTTCATAAAATATAGTTTCTGTACAATTTACCAAGGAATTGCAAAATGATTATTTATATTCTTTTTAAGTCTAATAGAAATTGAATATATATATATATATATATATATATATATATATATATATATATTGATATGAAATATATGTTTATATTTTTTTATTTAATATATATTTTAAATTGATACAATTGAAAACAAAGATCATATTAATTTTCGTATGAAGATTATTATTTTAAAATATATTAATTGATTTGATTGAATTAAATTTCCAGTTGTGAATAAAAACAGGCTAAGGAAGGATGTATTTTTGTTGGAATTATTTGTTGTGTTTCAATTTGAAAATTTGCATATTAATATGAAACGTTTTGCTAAAACAATTAATTTGGAACTTAAAAAATATATATTTACCTTAGAAGAATGGGAGAGAATACTTGAGAAAAATTCTACGAAAACAAAAAATACACTGAAGAAATGTGTGAATAATTAATTAGTGATAATTCCTTACATGTTTTAGAAAAAAGCTAATTTTGGATGCGCATATAATTTTAAGAAGTATTATTTTATTTCAACTACATTTATGGTACATGACTTCTATTTTTCGTGAACAATATAAAATGGAAAAAACGTTTAAAATAGTATTGTGATTAGACACGTTCAAAAATTGTCTTAGATGTACAAAACAAAATCCACTGTAGGTTATCGATATTCTATAAGAAACTACTTCCTTCTGTTAAATATTTTAAATGTTTATATAATGATGTATATAATGTTTATATAATGTTTATATAATGTTTATATAATGATGTTTCTTGAAATGAAAGCTTAAATGCTTTTAAAAACTTGAGCTATGATAAAACACACTCATTAAATCTATATTCACCTTATACTATAAATACTAATTAAAAACAACATAAATGACCAAAACCATATACGTACCATTTCATAAAATATTTTACTGAAGATGTTTTTATATACAAAACTGTATTTCTACACAGATAACTGAGCGCTTTCGAGCAAACTTTTGCTCATCTTCAGGGTTATAAATCAAAACGCAAGCACACAAAAACAAATGGCGAAAAACTAGTAAGAACATCGTTCATTGCTGGAGAATGGAAGAAACCATTAAAACAAGACAACAGGGGTGGGAAGCACTGATAGGGGTGTGATAATCATATGTCGCTTGAACAATTCCTAAGATTCAATACCATAATTTTGGAATATTGTAGGATAATGAAACATTGCATGTTTTTTCTTTTTTAGTTAAAATTTCTATGGATTCATTAATTACACTGGTTTACACGGTTTATATACTTTCGCCGAAATGTGTATTTTTGGATAGATTCTAGTGCACTGAGTACGGGAAAATTAATGTAAAAAATCTGTCACGTCTAGTTTAAAAAATATTTATTAAATACTTAAAAAATTAATAACATGAAATATAAAAAGAAAAAATTAGAAATGATTGATTTTACTCTTCTTTTTATAATTTTCTTGATCTGTTTCTCTTAAAATAGACCAGCAGTAGTCCTCTAACATACTTTCGTTCCATAAACCTTTGTGTCTGTCTTCAAAAAGTTTCAGTTCTTGGTGAAAACGCTCGCCCTGCTCGTCACACACGACGCCCAAGTTTCCAGGAAAAAAATCCAGGTTTGAATGGAGAAAAAGTATCTTCAGCGGCATGTTCACACTTATTGCATGATAGTTTTTTAATAAAACAGCAATATTTTTTTTATAATTTTGATCTTTATGATTTCCTAAGAATCCACAGACGACCGTTTTAAAGGAATCCCAAGCATTTTTTTCATTAATAGATAAACGTTTTTCAAAGTCTTCATCTTGCATCAGTTTACGTATCTGTGAACCGATAAAAATCACCTCTTTTAATTTTGCGACTGAAATACTTGGAAAAATTTTGTATAAATATTTAAAAGCAGCACTGTTTTTATCCATGGCTTTGACAATTTTTTTTTACTAAGCCCAATTTAATATCTAATTTTGGCAAAATTATATTTTGCGGATCTACTAAAGATGTATATTTCACATTGATTTTTCCTACAGTAAATTCATTTCGGACAGGCCAATATGTTTTGATGTAATGGTGTTCTTTAGCTCGAATATCCACAAAAGAATTGAATATTTGGTATACCCGGCCTGTAAGTCTAGTAACATACTACCTACTTTTAAATCGCCACATATTTTTCAGTTGTGCTGTTCATATTGTATCATTTTCATTAAAATATACATTGTTTTATAGGTTTCTTTACTGTTTACGGCATAGCCAATTGGTAAAGATAGTTTTATATTACCGTTATGAAGTAATACAGCTTTCAAGCTATATTTAGATGAATCGATAAATAAACGTCATTCATTTGGATCATAACTTTGATTCATCGCATTAAAAAGTCAGAGAATATCATGGCAAGAATAAAAATCATCCTTTTTGGTGAATTAACTACTGAAAATTTAATTTCGATTTCGGTAATAAGTTACTTTGGTATTTGGTGTCAATAAATTCCACTGTTGTAGACGAGAGGCAAGAATCTCTGCCTTAGATCTAGATAGTTGCAAGTCGTGCACAAGGTCGTTCGCTCATTTTGGTTTATTAAATGTGGCGTTTTATCATCTTCGATTACGAACTCGTCATCATTTTCATCCTCATAAACCGATCGTCGTTATCTTGGCAATTCGCACTTTCCGAATGTGATATAGGTTTTGAGACTGTTGGAATGTCAGATATTGAATTTTATGTTTATTGTTTTAATTAAAGCCTCAAGTTTTTGTCAAACAGAAATAACAGTCATTTTCGTGATTTGAAGTTTCTCTCCACAGCATTGGTGATCTAAATTGAAGATACTTTTTTCTCCGGAAGCCCAGCATAGAAGAGTAAGCCTACAGCTTTCACAAAAAGCATGTGGGACCCACTTTTTATCTTGATTACTCACTGAGAATCCAAAATAATGTAAGTATTAGAACATTCTGATATCGGTCTTCCTTTTTTTGTGAATATAAATTGTCCACAAACTTAATAAAAACGATTAGAATTAAATTTACACACTCTATTAGACATCTTATCAAAAACAAAACCTCTTTAGTTCACAAAAACACAAGAAACAGACCATAGAATGCAAGTTGACAATGCGTGTAAGTTGAATGTGACATGATAGATATATTATGGAATTAAAAATGCGAATATTGAAAAATGTAAAAAATTTAAAAATGTGACGTGATAGATATTTTTCAAATACCACCTCTCATTAGTCAGAGATAGAATAATAAGAAAATAGGTGTTTCATCAAAAGTATATAAAAAAAGTTTAAATTTGTAAACCAGTGTTATTGCTTGATAAAAGGTTGATGTATGCTTAATTATTTTAGCTTGATCTAATTGTACCAACTAACATCTCCTGCAGTCTCTTCGCATATCAAAAACAGTCCCTTTGATTTGATAGCACGTCTACACGGCAATCAACCTCCGAAGCTAGGCGACAACCCCGTGTACAAGCTCTGGACAAACCAGCCCAGCAACTTACGAGTCAGGATAGGCCATGGGTTTCTTCGGTCGTTACAGACTCCTCCCCCTCCAAATTTTGGACATGTCCAAACGGGGTCATTGACGAGAATATACAGTTGTGACAAGTTCCATTGAACACCAAAATTTTTTCTTTTAATTCACAATGTTCAGGAACAACTTGTTACTTTGTCACATACATGTCATCTCCCCCCTCCTTTCCTGATCCATCACAGCAATGTGCCGCCCTAGTTAAAATTCCTTAAATTTTAAATTTACTAGCAAAATTTTGAAGTACGCGACAAAATACAGCAATTCACAATACGCCAGTAAAAATACAGATACATGAATCACATTATATAAAATTTACACTAATTTACAATAATTTAAACATACACAAAATTCTGTAACTTCCAAACAAACTCATAACCAATGTAACTTTACACAAATACCAATACAATTAACAGATTTTTTTTTCCTTTTTTTATATAAATTTATCATGATACAAAAACAAATGAATATCTGACATTTTTTTTACCAAATGAAACCACTTTTCATATGAATTAACACAATTTCAAAAAATATTTATAACTTTGCAACCAATAAATTCTAGATCATAAATTAACATTTCAAAGTTATTTTTGTATTTTTTCTCTTAGTCTAATACAGACAATAAATAAATAAAAAAAATATACACAATTTTGTTTTCTTTTTTCACACAAATAATACCATTTTAATATATAGAATTTATAAACTTAATAGATATTACTCAGTGTATGGGTGCCGGCTCAGAGTGTCTGCATTACAGTGATCGTTTCCCCTTTTATGCTCAGTCCTATAATTGAATTGTTGTAATACCAGGGCCCATCGCAAAAGTCTCTGATTAGATCCTGCATGAGTTTTAAGCCACACCAAAGGGTTGTGATTAGTTTGTATTATAAATGGCAAATGGCCATCCAAATAACACCTTAATTTCTTCACTGCATACACTATAGCGGCACACTCCTTTTCAGTGGTACAATATTTCTGTTCTGATTGCTTGAGCTTCCTACTAATGTATAAAATAGGATGCTACTCCCCTTGATCGCTACTCTGCGCCAAAACGATACCCAGACCAGTGTCCGATACATCAGTTTGTAGCAGAAATTCTTTGTGGTAATTGGGGGCATAAATGACTGGTTCACTTGACAGTCTTTCCTTCAGTACACGGAAAGCCTCATCACTTGCTTCAGTCCAGACTATTTTCCCTTTTCGATCTTTTCCTTTAAGAATCTCTGACAACGGGGCAGCAAGAGCCGAAAACATAGGAATATATTGTCGATAATATCCTGTCAATCCAAGGAAAGCTCTAACATCCGTTTGACATGTTGAAATTGGGAACTTCTTAACTGCGTGCACTTTTAATTCTGTAGGTGATCTCTTCCTTCTTTTCTTATGATTCTTCATCTTTTTATTTTTCCTTAATTTTACCACTGCTTTTCTCTCCATCTTCTTGTCACACACTCTGTAACATTCCCTAACATCAACATAGCTCCCACTTCTACCAACATCTTTCTTGACCACACCACATGTGATTCCGTTTTCTGTTTTTCTAAGATTTTCATCTTTTGATGCACATGGATTATATGCGTTTCCTATGTTAGGTAAATTTCCTTTAGTATTTCTTGTCGCTGTCACATTTTCCTCA
Source organism: Maratus michaelseni (assembly GCA_963931845.1). NCBI lineage: Eukaryota > Metazoa > Arthropoda > Arachnida > Araneae > Salticidae > Maratus > Maratus michaelseni. Next base: position 426,521,349 of record OZ007592.1, read on the forward strand.
CATCTTTCAACTAACAAATCAGGTTCAAGATTTTCATCATTCTGTTCATTAGAATAATTCTCTTTACCAATCTTCCTATCAATCTCATCTTTCACCTCAATTACACTCCTGACTAAATCAGCCATAAAAGGGTTTTGATGACCTTTCACAATTTCCTCAGTCATTTCAGCAATCTCCCTCTCAATATCTTCATTACCTTCAAATTCACGATCTTCATATGAATCATTTCCATTTGGATTAAGACCCTCCTCTTTCTGAACCTCATCATCTATTTCTAAATTGTACTTATTTTTCAAACTACTGGGATAACCATCTCCACAAAATTCGTTAACATCAGTTTGAGAAAATCCAACATTGAATTCAAAATTATGCTCATTACGAACTTCATCTAAATCTACAGAATTTCTAACTTGTGATAAATTGAATAGTTCTATATCTTCTTCAATGTTTGACTCATCAGTTCCATTAATCTGCTTTAAGCTTAACATTTCCCGGTCTTAAAATTTAGATAATTCAAGCTCCTCTTTCACTTTTGCAACATTATCAACACCAACCTTAGTAGATTCACAATGTTTCTCAGCCAATGACTGATTTTCAACTAAAGTAAAGTCCAAAACTCTCAACTCGTTATTGAAAGTTTCTTCACTCGAACCTTCTTATTCCTTTATCTCAGCAATATCATCCAAACCACACATTTTTTCACCATTCACAGGAACACTTTTAAACAAATGAGCAATGTCTAGTAATATTTTATCAGTATGATCAGGATCCACAAACAATTCCACATCTATTCCCATCTTCTGAACTTTCCTCTTAACCAATAACTTTTCTTTAACTATTCGAAATTATTTGGACTCTGTTTCAGTCTTTTTGGCCAATGTAAAGAATGGTGCCAATTCCTTACTCCTCTGTTGCTCTTCAGCAAATCTACTCGAATCCACTTTCATCAAATCCAAAATGGTTTTAGTCTCTACAATCTCCAGAAAAAGTTTACAATTTGCACCTGAACACTCATCTCCTACCTCCTTCAACTTCTCAATCAATTCCAATCTCTCTTCTTGACCACTCACCAAATCCTCATTAAGCTGTGTCCGCCTCTGCGCTCGGTTCACTACAGCACTTATAATTTCCTTTTTTCTCCCACAATCATCTTCACTTTCTCTTAATAGTGAGACTGTTTTATTTCGATGAATATATATCCCCTGATCCAATTCATTTCCGAGAACCTCTGCTTTAGTGGTAACATGGCTCAGTTCAGAATCAATCTCAATTTCGGCCATAGGCAAACATGATCTCCGCTGGTTCAACAAATGCTGCACCCACGCATATTCTCCTGTCATGTATTCAGGTGAAACATATTTTTGACACACCACATCTGCCGTTGCTCCAGCGTCTCGAAGAATAGGAATACTAGTTCCATTAATCGTTCCCGAAATCGTATATGGTGCCAATAAGTCCTCACTAACTTTATTTATAACATGATTCACAACTCCCAAACCATTTCTAGTTTTAAGCCTGGGGCAATCAGGTCTGAAGTGCGTTGAATCACCACATTCGTAACAACGGAACTGTTTCCTTCTCTCAAAATTGAGATCGGGTTTCCTTCTATCAAAATTAGGATCAGGGTTCCTTCTATAAAAATTAGGATCAGGTTTCCTTCTATCAAAATTAGGATCAGGTTTCCTTCTATCAAAATTGGGAACGGGTTTACTACCTTTAAAATAATTTTCCTTTCCCCTTACATCCTGTGTAGTTTCATTTCTCTGACCACTTCCCCTCCAAGATCTCGGTTGCCATGATTTCTTCTCATTTCGATCCTTATAACTCATCGAACCTTTATTACGAACACACCCTTTTACATCTTCAAACTCTTTAATCTTAGTCACAAAATCAATCGGCGAAATTATAGTTGTCCATTGATCCAAAAAACTCTCCTTAAATTCAGACGGTACCCTCTTTTTTATCTGATCCACAATCATCAAATCTTTTAATTGATCATAAGTCTCTATCTTCAAACCATTCAACCAACCCTCCAAATAATTTTTTATTTCATAGTAAAAATTATACCAAGTACCATCGTGTATTTTTTGAATTTTCACAAAGTTCTGACGAAACTTTTCCAGACTCAATTTAAAACGTTTCAGCAACAATGTCTTAACATACTGATATTCACTAGCATTTTCTACAGGTTCACGACTATCAATTGAGAAATTTCAGATGGCAAAACACCAATTAATTGAGTAACCCACTTTTCAGAAGAAATCTTAAGAACCTTTTCTTGTCGTTCAAAAAGTTCCAAAAACAAACTAATATTATTCTCTTTGACATCAAATTTCGGCATCAATTTCTGAATCTACACTCTCGATTCAAAACCCATACTAGATTTAATCGAATCGTCAGGGCTCTTGCTCTTCTTTAATTGCAACTCTAACCTTTGTTTTTTCGAATTCAAAATTTCTTTCCTCTGAACTCTCTTTCTCCTCTTCCCGCTTTATTCTTTCATTTACAACTGACAAAAGCATTTCCCTCACAAGCTCTTCGTCATAATTAGCACATTTCGTTATTACCTCCCGCAAATCAATGACTCTCATGCTATCGTTAACCACCTCTCCCAATTCCACTGCAACAACTCTCAAGTCCTCCTTTCGGCCTTTTCCAAAATACGCCATCTCAAAGTTCAATTTCAGCACTCTAGTGTGTAATTCAAACACTTCCTCAGAGCCACAGTCACCCAACCAACTACTAAAATTAATTCGATACCTTCAAAACTATTTACTCCATATAATGAATGTTACTAACTCAGTACACAAATATATATTTCACAATATCTAAATATTAAAATTTCAAAGCAGTTTTCAACACATCTATAAATGCTATTTTTATACACTACACAAGTATATATCATGACATAACTGGAAAACGCCAGTTTCAAATAGTAATATTACATTACTTCTCTAAAAATTTGCACCATCAGTTTAAAATCTGATAAATTTCTAAAACTCAAATCTCCAATTTCTGAAAATTAATTTTAAATTCAATTTCAAGGTTTAAACCAAACACATTAAATATTAATTTACAATATCCCTTTACTTTCAAAATACTGTATAAATGTTTACCAATACAAGACTTTTAAACAATTTTTCAATTTCTGAAATCCCCAACTCTCTTTATTTCAACCTATATTCTTAGTTTAAGAATTTAAACCAGTTTGGTTTTGACACTATATACATCAATAATTTAATTCACCAGTTTGGTGTAACAATATACTGTCTTATACTCAGCCTAAGAACTTTATGAATCACTATTCTGTTCATTCATATCTGCCAGTTTGGCGCAAAACAATTTAATTAAAATCAGTTTGATTTTCAACACATGAATTGTTATTCATTTAATTCATATCTGCCAGTTTGGCGTAAAACAATTTAATTAAAATCAGTTTGATTTTCAATACATGAATTGTTATTCATTTAATTCATATCTGCCAGTTTGCGTAAAACAATTTAATTAAAATCAGTTTGATTTTCAATACATGAATTGTTATTCATTTAATTCATATCTGCCAGTTTGGCGTAAAACAATTTATTTAAAATCAGTTTGATTTTCAATACATGAATTGTTATTCATTTAATTCATATCTACCAGTTTGGCGTAAAACAATTTAATTAAAATCAGTTTGATTTTTAATACATGAATTGTTATTCATTTAATTCATATCTGCCAGTTTGGCGTAAAATAATTTAATTAAAATCAGTTTGATTTTCAATACATGAATTGTTATTCATTTAATTCATATCTGACAGTTTGGCATAAAACAATTTAATTAAAATCAGTTTGATTTTCAATACATGAATTGTTATTCATTTAATTCATATCTGCCAGTTTGGCGTAAAACAATTTACTCAAAATCAGTTTGATTTTCCACATATGAATCGTTATTCATTTCTTTCAGCCAGTTTGGCTTCAACTTTATAATTATCTTAAGTTTTAAGATTTCAGATCACCAATTTTTTTTTCCAAATAAGATACACATTTTTTTTTCAATACAAAAACAAACTCAAAACTAGTTTCTAAATAAAATACACAATGCTGGCAATTGTGAACCGCTGCATTTACTACAAAACAAAAAAGCCAGTCTGGCACAAAACCCCAAAATTTCAACGCTCTTAAATATAAACATACAAATCTACAAACACCAAACGCACACTGTAATGGACAAAAGGGAAAATGACATACCTCTCATAAAATATTTGCCGGTTTCACATGTCAACAACATCTATCTCAGGTGGTACCTCCAATTTATCTACATATGACTGTAACGAACTGTGTTTCAACGCCAGTCAGATCCGAGGCGACGCTTTAACGTCTAACAACTTTATTCACCTTCACTGATACAACTTAAAAACAATACATAAAGTTTAAAAACACATTACACTTTTCCTTAAAAACTCCAGCGAACAATTTACTCCATATTCTACACACAACCAGTTCACATTACCCTTATCCATCATCTGTACAACTCTCTCTTCATCTCCCTCAGCTTAGCTCGGTTCCCTTCCCTTGACCTGCCAACTAACATCTCTTGCAGTCTCTTCGCATATCGAAAACTGTCCGTTCGATTCGATAGCACGGCTACACGGCGATCAACCTCCGAAACTAGGCGACAAACCTGTGTACAAGCTCTGGACAAACCAGCCCAGAAACTTACGAGTCAGGATAGGCCATGGGTTTCTTCGGTCGTTACAACAGGGGTGGGAAGCACTGGGAGGGCTGTGATAATCATATTTCGTCTTGAACAATTCCTAAGAGTCTATACCATAAATTGGGAAATTGTAGGATAATGAATCATTGCATGTTTTACCTTTTTTAGTTAAAATTTCTATGGATTCATTAATTATTGCTTCATAAAAGGTTGGTGTATGCTTAATTATTTTAACTTGATCAAAATGTAATTTGACTGATTGTTCTTGTTTTAATCTTGAAAGTGCTGTTTTAGTTCTATTGAATTTTATATCTGGCATATGCTCTTTTAAAAGGGTTTTAAACTTTATTAAGGTCATTCCTATATAGTCTTTAATTTTATAACATTTCTTACCATTTTCTTTTATTTTTATAGTTGCTGGAATTCTATAGACTACTGATAATTATTCCATCGCTACAAGAAAAATCTTTTTATGTAATAACGTTTTCAATTTTACTGGAGGGGATGCTATCAAATGTATATCATATTTCTTTAAATTATATTTTAATTTCTCAAAAAATCCAGGAATATACTCATATTTGTAAAATTTAGTAGTTTTTTTCTGCAAATTCTTACTTCTTGTTATTCTGATATTTATATTGATAAATTAATTTATTGATTAACCTCTCAGAAAAACCATTCTCATTTACTATAATTTTAATGTTGTCAAGTTCATCATTAATATAACTATCAGTACACACGGAAAATGCTCTACGGATGTAAAATCGATATGCAGCTAATTTATAATTTAAAGGTGAAGAGAAGCATCTTTGGGTATTGTATTATTTGAACGTATAATTGTTCTATAAACTGTTCGATGTATTGTCAAATTCCTGTTTTTTATTAGCTCTACGCCAAGAAATGGCAAACAATTTTCCTTTTCTGTATCTAGGTTAGATTGTATTTTTGTATCAATTTTATTGATAAAAATCACAAAGTCCTTTAATAAATCCAGACCATGCTCCCATACAATAAAAACATCATCTACAAATCTACCCCAATATGCAGGTTTTATAATAAAATCATTCATAACCATATTTTCAATGGGTCTCAATTATATCTCTGCACATAAACCCGAAATGGGGGAGCCCATCGGTGCTCCATCAATTTGTTTATAATAAATATTATAAAATTTAAAGACATTACTGTTTTTGATAAGATTAAATCCTGAAATAAGTGTGTTTTTTTTATTTATGTCAAATGAATCATTACTATTAATAGCTTTTTCAACGAACTAACACACATCATTCATGTCTACAGACAGATACAAAGATACCTGTCTTTCTATACACATCAAAACTAGCAAAAATGCTGTTCTCAGTAATTAAAAAAGTTTTACTCTCTTTATAAAACCCATTGTCTATGAAATTACAAAACCAGATTGAGGGGAATTTAGTAGGGAGAATAGTTTTTAATAAGATAACATATCTGGAAAAGGCGTATGTTATCTTATTAAAAACTATCCTCCCTCAATCTGATTTTCTAATTTCATCGACAACGGATTTTATATAGAGAGTAAAACTTTTTTAAATTACTGAGAGCAGCATTTTTGCTAGTTTAAATGTGGTATCTTTGTATTCGTTTGTAGACATGAATGATGTGAGTTTGTCCGTTGAAAAAGCTATTCATAGTAATGATTCATGTGGCATAAATACAAAAAACACACTTATTTCAGGATTTAATCTTATCAAAAACAATAATGTCTTTACGTTTGACTATATTTATTATAAACAAATTGATGGAGCACCGATGGGCTCCCCTATTTCGGGTTTATGTGCAGAGATAAAATTGAGACCCATTGAAAATATGTTTATGAATGATTTTATTATAAAACCTGCATATTGGGGTAGATTTGCAGATGATGTTTTTATTGTATGGGAATATGGTTTAGACTTATTAAAGGACTCTGTGGTTAAGATCAATAAAATTGATACAAAAATACAGTTTATCCTAGATACAGAAAAGGAAAATCGTTTGCCATTTCTTGACGTAGAGCTAATAAACACAGCAATTTAACAATACATCGAACAGTTTATAGAAAAAAATATACGTTCAAATAATACAATACCCAAAGATGCGTCACCTTTAAATTATAAATTAGCTGCATATCGATTTTACAGTGGGTACTGATAGTTATATTAATGATGAACTTGGCAGAATTAAAATTATAGCAAATGAGAATGGGTTTTCTGTGAGGTTAATCAATAAATTAATTTATCAATATAAATATCAGAATAACAAGAAGCAAGAATTTGAGAAAATTCTACTAAATTTTACAAATTTGAGTATATTCCTGAACTTTTCGAGAAATTGAAATATAATTTAAAGTAATATGATACAAATTTGATAAAATCTCCTCCAGTAAAATCCAGTAAAATTGAAAACGTTATTACATAAAAAGATTGATCCTGTACTGATGGAAAAATTATCAGGAATCTAATAGAATTCCAGTCGCTATGGAAATAAAATAAAATGGTAAGAAATGTTATAAAGTTAAAGACTATATAGGTATGACCTTAAGAAATTTTAAAACTCTTTTAAAAAAACATATGTCAGATATAAAATTCAATAGAACTAAAACAGCACTTTCAAGATTAAAACAACAACAATCACATCAACAATTCGATCAAGCTAAAATAATTAAGCATACATCAACCTTTTATCAAGCAATAATTAATGAATACATAGAAATTTTAACTAAAAAAGCTAAAACATGCAATGATTCATTATCCTACAATTTCCCAATTTATGGTATAGACACTTAGGAATTGTTTAAGACGAAATATGATTATCACAGCCCTCCCAGTGCTTCCCATCCCCGTTGTCTTGTTTTAATGGTTTCTTCCATTCTCCAGCAGTGAACGATGTTCTTACTAGTTTTTCGCCATTTGTCTTTTGTGTGCTTGCGTTTTGATTTGTAACCCTGAAGATGAGCAAAAGTTTGCTCGAAAGCGCTCAGTTATCTATGTAGAAATACAGTTTTGTTTTACAGTTTTGTTTCACAGTTTTGTATACAAAAACACCTTCAGTAAAGTATTTTACAAAATGGTACGTATATGTTTTTGGACATTTATGTTGTTTTTAATTAGAAAGGTTAATTTTTTATCAAAATATATTTATAGGCGAACTGCTTTATTTTAAGAAATGCATATTTGCTTTTATATTGCTATAACAGCCAATTTTTCCGCTAAATTGCAGATCATATATCAAATGACTTTTTTTCCTTAACATCTCCGAGAAAATGTGTATTCAACAACCGAAAACGGGGTAGGGGAGTAAAGGAGAACGAACGTTTAGATTAATTTCGTACTTTATATTTTATTTTCTTGTTGCTGTAAGGTTTTATGTCATTCTTTGTGGAACGTTTATAATTAGTTTGTGTGCAGTTGTGTATTCAATTCATGTAATATCATACAACATTCCAACTTTTATTAAAATTTAATAGACATCTTAATCCAGACGCTTTTCTTAACCCTTCTTTGCATGAGTTTTTCTTTTACAATTGTATTTTTTTATACATATATTAAACCTTAGACACCAGAAATTTTAAGAAAATTTTTAACTTTGTTCAGCAACATAGTTCACAGGAAATTTACTGGGTTAATATTTCTATATAAATATAGTGGTGGCGAAGAAGTTGTTTTATTTATTAAAAGTTAAATAAACAGTGATGGAAATTTACATCACTATGCAATTAAGGGTTAAGAAATAAATCAAATGCCACATAGCATCATTTATTTTTTAGATGATGTATGAGTTTGTTAAAGTTTTGTGTTATTTTCTAGATATTAATACTGACACACATATATTAACGACTGCCAAATTGAAAAAAAAAGTCTCTGAAAAGTGTCTTTGTTTTTTTATCCTGTACGTTTTTGCAAATTCCTTTTTATCTAGTTTATACCTAGGGTCTGCAAAACTTGTAAACATATGTGAATATATTAAAATGTATATGTAAATTTAACCATTAATACATTATAAATACATTTTAGTCATAATTTTGAAGATAAATATTTTACCAAAAATAGGGAAAAACCTGTTTTGTTTAAGATGTGATTGCCATATAATTTTGTTACATAATGCTTATGATCGTTTATTACAATATATATAGCTACATATGGTGGTCATGTTCTATTGAATTTTTTTGCTAGTTATTAATAATATAATTCTTTCAAATAACTGTTTTGTCAAAATTAGAAACGGTTTTATTATAGACTAGCTGCCCGTTCCGGCTTTGCATGGGTAGACAATGTGTTGACTACAATGTAGTGTAGAGAAGTGTAGGTACTTTAAAAAAGTTGTTCTAAATTGGGTACAAGTGGGAGTGAGATAAAATTGCAGCACTTAGAAATTTTGAAAATTAAAATCTTGTAAAAATGTGATAAATAAATTTTTCTGTTTATGTACATATTGAAACTAATAAATAATACACATGCAAGGACATAGCAACTATATGGGTTCATGAAGAATGTGTTTTCCAGAATTTCATGCTCCTACATAAATCTGCTGCTGAGATATGGCGTAATGACCCATAACTTTTAAATACCCCTTTAACCACCTTCTGGGGAAAATTTCCCAAATCGTCGAAATAAGTGTTTAACCAATTTTTTAGTAGATTTGTTTTAATTAATTTCGCCCTCTTACATAAAAGCTGAGATATGGCGAAATGACCTAAAACATTCTACCACCCCCCTTTAACCCCCTTCTAGGGGGAATTTCTAAAATCGCTGTAATAGGTGATTAATCATTTTTTAGTAGATTTGTTTTCCTGATTTTCGCGCTACTACCGATAACTGCTGCTAAGATATGGCGAAATGACCTAAAAGATTCGACCACCCCCCTTTAACCCCCTTCTGGGGAGAATTTCTATAATTGCTGAAATAGGTGTTTAACGATTTTTTAGTAGAATTGTTTTCCTGATTTTCGCGCTCCTACCTATAACTGCTGCTGGGATATGGCGAAATGACCTAAAATATTCGACCACCCCCTTTTAACCCCCTTCTGGGAGGATTTCTGAAATCGTTGAAATAGGTGTTTAATCATTTTTTAGTAGATTTGTTTTCCTGATTTTCGCGATCCTACCGATAACTGCTGTTCAGATATGACGAAAATGACGAAATGACATAAAACATTCGACCACCCCCCTTTAACCCCATTCGGGAGGGAATTTTCAAAAATCTCTTCTTATTGCTTGAATAGGCCATAACAGCAATCTACAGTCCAAATTGCGTGACCCTGACTTTAGTAGTTTCGGCTGGGCGTTGATGAGTCAGTCAGCCAGTCACCGTTTCCTGTTTATATAATAGTATAGATTGCTGTTTTTTTACTTCTAATCATTTTTCTCTATTACATTTTATGGATTTTCTTTCAGCTATTAATGTCTCAATTTAAATTACTGTAACCGTAGTGATGGACCATTTCGCGATTCCACGAGCAATGTACTGCCAAATGATGATAATGCTTTGATACATGTCTTTTTTTTTCGAATTTCATTTTACCAGCATTTCATATCTAAATTCCATGTTTTGTGCGTAGGTGATAGGGTTATATTTATTCTATTTATCTAGCATCCTTTATCATTTTATATATTCATTCTAATTTTTTATTTAAAACTATTATATATGTTTAGCTACATACCGTCTCACTAATTTGAAGTTTGAATTATTTATTAACTTATTATTATTAATTATAATATTACATTAATGTATTATTAATTATTTATTAATTTAATAGTATTCTGTATACATGTTATACTTACCTATCTTTAAATTGGAGATTTGGTCAGATTTTCTTGCTGAAACTTTTTTGCTGCATTTTGAATTCAAATGTTATATTATAACATTTCAAAACGCTGAATTATTGGAGTGATTTTGTTAAAAAAAAATTCTACCACCAAATTGTGAAAATATACATGATAATATCGGTTCTTTATGTTGAAAATGGGGCTAGTCCATTTTATGTTATTGTAGATATCTAATGTTTTGCATTTGAATGGATTTAAAAATATTCGTAAAGTGTAATAGACTTATTTTATATATTTTTTTTGGTCTTATTTAATAGGCAATAACGATTATACGTGTTAACTGAAAAAAAAATCGTGGCTTTGGTATGCGCCAATAGACTTGGCACATTTGTAAAAAGAATAATTTGTTAAAAACGCCAATATTAATTCAATGGTATATAAGTATAATAACAAAAAATCGGATTTTTCTTTTATTTATTATTTTTTTCAATATTTCATTCTTCTTTAGAAACTGTACAATAAAGCAAAAAATAAATTTTATTTTATTGGGAAAATAAGAAAAAAATATTCAGTGATAAGTTATATACATATAATTAAAATTCTTAATGTAGATTTTGAAGATGACGAAAATATTTATGATGAAATTCTGATTGTGCTTGTTAATAGTTATGCAACCTAAAAAATAATTCTTCTCGAAGTAGACTTGCCACACTTTCAAATTGAACGCCTGTGAAATATCGTTGACAGAATAAATTACTAGTGACAAATTTAATTTAATAATTTATATTAAAAGATATTTATTATGAATTAATTAAAAATATAAATTGTATTTTAATTTATAATAATATTTAATTTTGAGTATTTTTTTACAAAATGGACTTGACCCAATTTCAAATTCAACAGCTCATATGTACAAAGATATTATACTGCAACACATTTGAGATGAGTGGAGATTTTGTCATCTCTTTTCTTCTATAATTAGGTAGAAGCTGCAGGCTTATATCTTTTGGAACTGCTACAATATAAAATTATCCACTTTTTATGGAATTAAACACGAAATTATTGTAACAATTTATCTAGCATTGGTCTCTAATAAAGCATTGGTTTCTGATAAAGCATTTAGAGTTTTAAATATTTACAATATTTAAAGTGAACAAAATGTGGGAAAATATAATTTACAAAAACCTGCATTTAACTTTAATGTACTAAAACTTACTAAATTGTACTAAAACTAAAATTTAACTTTAATGTAATAATAAAACAAAAACGTAAAATAGCATAGAATTAAAATATTCCACCCAGTTCGAATCATTTAACATAAGCTTATTTGAGTAATTTTTTTGTCATTTATTCATTTACTAGCTGACGCGCCCGGCGTTGCCCGAGCACGTGTAATAAACTCAAATCTTTTAAAAAAGGAAACTCTGGCCAAGGTTTCCGATGGCTTCGACACCGTATACCGGGCACGCTTGCACGCTCCGGAAAATCTTTTATTTCCCCCTTCGACCGCCAAGGAAGCAACCTCTTTCGGAAAGAACCTCTGAGACAAGTTAACGTTGCCTACGGTACTGTATAGTAGGCGTGCGACAAAATCGAGCTGGTTTCGAGAAAATGGGAACATTATAAGCCGAGTTATTGAAATAAGGCACATTTAGAGAAAATAATCATGAGTGAGGCGACGGGTGAAGGGGATGTTCAAGTGTCCTTCAGAAAATGACTAATTAGGAGGACTTCGATGCATCTTTAAAAATTCGTTCGTTTGCTTAAGCTAGAAACTTAATTCCAAATTTGGCTTAAACTATTCTTCGGAAATAGTGGTAACCGCTACTCATAAATTTACTTTAATGTTATAGAAGTTGACTATTGAGTTAATTATGTTTGGAATCAGTTGCGTTGAAATCGGAAAGTAGTTGCGGAGATACGAAAACGGGGCATAGTTAGAGAAAAAACTTTGAAGGAGGGGCCAGGGGGAAGGGGGAGGGGATGTTCAAGTTCCCTTCAGCAAATGACTAATTAGGAGGACAACTATGCATCTTTAAAAATTAGTTCGTTTGGTTAAGCTAGAAACTTAATTACAAATTTGGCTTAAACTATTATTCGGAAATAGTGGTAGCCTCTACTCATAAATTAAGTTTAATGTTATAAAGGGTGTCTATTAAGTAAATTATAATGTTTGGAATCACTTGCGTTCAAATAGGAAAGATAGTTGCTGAGATATGGAAACGGGGCATAGTTGGGTAAAAAATCCTGAAGGAGTGGTCGGGGGGAGGGGGATGTTCAAGTGCCGTTCAGCAAATGACTAATTAGGAGGATCACTATGCATCTTTAAAAATTCGTTCGTTTGGTTAAGCTAGAAACTTAATTACAAATTTGGCTTAAACTATTATTCGGAAATAGTGGTATCCTCTACTCATAAATTAAGTTTAATGTTATAAAGGGTGTCTATTAAGTAAATTATAATGTTTGGAATCACTTGCGTTCAAATAGGAAAGATAGTTGCTGAGATATGGAAACGGGGCATAGTTGGGTAAAAAATCCTGAAGGAGTGGTCGGGGGGAGGGGGATGTTCAAGTGCCGTTCAGCAAATGACTAATTAGGAGGATCACTATGCATCTTTAAAAATTCGTTCGTTTGGTTAAGCTAGAAACTTAATTACAAATTTGGCTTAAACTACTATTCAGAAATAGTGGTGGCCTCTGCTCATAAATTAAGTTTAATGTTATAAAGGGTGCCTATTAAGCTAATTATAATGTTTGGAATCACTTGCGTTCAAATCGGAAAGATAGTTGCTGAGATATGGAAACGGGGCATAGTTGGGTAAAAAACCTTGAAGGAGGAGTCGGGGGGGAGGGGATGTTCAAGTGCCGTTCAGCAAATGGCTAATTAGGACAACCACTATGCATCTTTAAAGACTCGTTCGTTTGGTTAAGCTAGGAACTTAATTAGAAATTTGACTTAAACTATTATTCAGAAATACTGGTAACCGCTACTCATAAATTTACTTTAATGTTATAGAAGGTTACTATTGAGTTAATTATATTGTTTGGAATCAGTTGCGTAGAAATCGGAAATATAGTTGCGGAGATACGGAAACAGGGCATAGTTAGAGGAAAAACTTTGAAGGAGGGGAGGGGGGAGGGCATGTTCAAGTTCCCTTCAGCAAATGACTAATTAGGAGGATCACTATGCATCCTTAAAAATTCGTTCGTTTGGTTAAGCTAGAAACTTAATTACAAATTTGGCTTAAACTACTATTCGAAAATAGTGGTAGCCTCTACTCATAAATTAAGTTTCATGTTATAAAAGGTGTCTATTAAGTTAATTATAATGTTTGGAATCACTTGCGTTCAAATTGGAAAGATAGTTGCTGAGATATGGAAATGGGGCATAGTTGGGTGAAAAACCTTCAGGGAGGGGGGGGGAGGGGATGTTCAAGTTCCCTTCAGCAAATGACTAAATAGGAGGATCACTATGCATCTTTAAAAATTCCTTCGTTTGGTTAAGCTAGAAACTTAATTACAAATTTGGCTTAAACTATTATTCAGAAATAGTGGTAATCGCTACTCATGAATTTAGTTTAATGTTATAAAGGGTAACTATTAAGTTAATTGTAATGTTTGGAATCACTTGCGTTGAAATCGGAAAGATAGTTGCTGAGATATGGCAACGGAAAATAGCTAGAGAAAACTTTGAAGGAGGGCCCCGGAGGGGGGGGGGATGTTCAAGTGACCTTCAGCAAATAACTAATTAGGAGGATCACTATACATCTTTAAAGATTGATTCATTTGATTAAGCTAGGAACTTAATTTGAAATTTGGCTTAGGCTATTATTCGGAAATACTGGTAATTGCTTTTTAGAAATACACCTTGAAGCAATGAATGCTGATTTTTACGATAATTTAGTGAAAATGGAACTAAATGGAGAAGTTCGGAACATTATTACTGAGATATTACTGAGAAACTGAGACTTAAAACAGCGGTATTCTGTATATAAAACAACAATTAAACGCTACGGGTTAAAATTGTTAAATGTAATTAGACCCCTACCCCTCGCCATTCCCGCAAATATATAACAATAATCTGTTAAATAAAGTTTTCTGTAATAATAGTCTCTATCATAATAATATACAGTGTCTCACAAAAGTGATGGGACACTTGTGCTTTATAAAAAGAAACTGCAATAAAATAAATAAACAAACATGTGCAAAAATTTTTTGGGTGTGTTTCATATTTAAAGTTAGTAACAATTATTACATAACATACATTTTGTCAAAATATTAAAATATTAATTTAGTAAAAATACAATTGTTCAGAACGGAGCAAAAAATGGCTCACATAAGTGATGGGACACTTACTTTTCCATCAAATATTTATCCAAAAATTTTACTTTTTAAAAGGTTTTAATATTTTGTTGGATTTCCTTTTACTTTTAAAACATGATTTAATCTTTTTGGGATGGATTCGACTAATTTTTTTGTGATTTCTGGAGTGATTTTACCCCATTCTTCTTGAAGTACCGATTTTAGTTGTTGTTTTGAAGAAATGGTGTGTTTGCGAATTCTTGATTCCAATTCTTGCCAAATATTCTCTATGGGATTTAAGTCTGGAGATTGTGGTGGTGTTTTTATTATTTCAGGACAGTTATATAGCAGCCAGAGTCTAACGTTCAGAGCAGTGTGCTTGGGGTCATTGTCCTGGTAGAATTTAAAATCGTTATGAAGGTTCAATTTTCGTGCTGAAGATTTCAAATTTTGCTTTAAAATATCACTATACTTGTACTGATCCATTATACTGTCAATAAAAACAAGATTACCTACTCCAGCGGACGACATACACCCCCATACCATAACTCCTCCTCCACCATGTTTTACTGTTGGTACCAAGTTCTGTTTGCGAAATTCTTCCCTGGGTTTTCTCCACACCAAGATTCTACCGTCAGAACCAAATATATTAAATTTACTCTCATCAGCAAATATAACTTTATTCCAGTAATCAGAATTCTTATTTATGTTGGATTTTGCGAAAGCTAGTCTGAGTTTTCTATTCTTTTCACTTACGAAGAATTTTTTCCTGGCTACTCTACCGTGATATCCAGCAGATCGAATTACCCTTCTAATAGTCTCAGGATTAACAATTATTCCATATAATGCTTGTAAATCAGCAGCAACTTTTAAAGCACTAATTCTTGGATTTTTTTTAATATTTCGAACGATAATTCGCTTTATTCCATTGGATAGCTTTGATGGTCGGCCAGGTCTTCTTTTATCCTGAATCATATGATTCTTTTTATATCGTTTAATGATATTGAAAACTGTTGAACGACTCAAGTTAACTGTTTCAGCAGTTTTTCTAATAGATTTTCCACGTTCAATATGCAAATTAATAACTAATTTTCGAATTTCAGGCGAAGTTTCTTTTCGTTTAGCATTCATGGCTACACAGAGCTAAAAAACACAAAAATTCCAAAACAAACTGGAGAGAAATACTGCAGACGATTTTATAAATTATTGCCAATTGCTTTTAAGTAAAAATAAAACCCCAAAAAATATTTTTATTGCTTATTTCAGACGATTTTTGTTGCATATATAATGGTGTCCCATCACTTATGTGAGCTATTTTTTGCTCCGTTCTAAACATTTGTATTTTTATTAAATTAATATTTTAATATTTTGACAAAATGTATGTTATGTAATAATCTTTACTAAATTTAAGTATGAAACACACCCACAAAAAAATGTGTACATGTTTTTTTAATTTATTTGATTAGTTTCCTTTTGTAAAGCACAAGTGTCCCATCACTTATGTGAGACACTGTATGTCGTGTTTAAAAAAAACCTTAAACCCAGATAATTATAATGAAGAAAAACGTGCCTGTAAATGTCTTAAGCAGGTGGCGTTTATGTAATTTGCCGTGAGTAGATGGCGCTGCATTAGTTTGGCTATATGCAGGTAACTGCAATCATTGTTGGCACTATTTCGTTATAAGTCCTTATCTATGCATCGTTACTCTGATTTATTTAATGTGTTCTGAGAAGATATTCTACACAACCAACCAACCGATGAAAAAAAGCGTATTTTTAATGAGAGTTCTTTGTGCATTTTAATTAATATTTCAGAAAGTAATTAAAATATTAAAATTCTGATGTAATGTTGCACCAGGAGAGGGTTTGGACTACCTAAATCTAAATTTCCAGCATTCTAGGTGGGCTAGATTTTCGTAGCCATCGCCAACAGACACACACACAGAGCGAAACTTTCTTTTATTAGTATAGATTTTAGATGTTATATTATTTTGTAACTTTATAAAACGTTATACATACTACAAAATCTAAAACATAAAATTTATCGCTTGATTGTTTGATTTTCTCTAATAACATTTTTATATATATGTTATTGACACTTTCACATTGATTATGTGACCAATAAGAATATCTAAGGATAAACAGATGTCTTAATTTTATGAAGTTTGTTTTTCTTGGAGTGTGGAATTTTCAACATTACTTACTCATATATTCAGTAAATTTAATTCTATAAATGTACATTCCTTCTCTAGTGCTTTTAAATTTTTCTTATGCGTTATACGTACGACAATAAAATCAGGTGTAAAACCAATATAAAGCAAAATACAACATTACAAGAATAATGAGATATAATCACCATCATTTTGAACTGTTAAAGGATATCAGTAATATAAGATAATTCACGCTCAATACATAGGAATGTTAGTGATAAATCATGGACACAGATCACAAGTCGTATGAAGCGTGTAATACAAATTATCGTTTACATTTTATGAAACCGATTTTACTACTCATTGCTTTTTACTCTTTGAAATAAATTAACTCTATTGGATTTTGGCTATACCCTGGCTCAAAATTTCAATGATACTAAAAAGTTTCGTGAGGGAATCATATCAAATTTATCTAGAACCGAATGGATACCATTCATTAACTTTTTATGCATAACATCTTTTTAATGCTCGCCATATGTAGAAGAAGCTAATGTGGTGTACGTCAGGTGAGATTACAGGTTTTTCTTCAAATATGATACAAGTTATTTCCATTTGTTATTCAGTCTTTGATAAATATGTGGCTGTTCACTTTTAAGTGTGGCTGCAGGTTTATCCTTATAAAGACTAATATTACTGATGTCTTTTCTACATTAAGCTTGAAACTTTTTCTTCAAAAATTGATTCTAAAATATTTTATAATAATAGACAACTTACATCAACATTACGTGATATTTTTAAAACATTTCATTAACTTTATAATAAAATTCAACAGCAATTCCGATAAAAAGTTTTCTGTACATTCACGAACCGATGTTTTCATCTTTTAAAACTAAAGTAAAATCTGTGGAGCTACAAATTATTAAGGATTTTGGCAAAGTACGGACGGTGTAAAAATTGGCAATTAGAAATTAATAAATTTCTAATAAAAATAAAATTGGTTTCTCAAGTCATTGGAACTATCGATATGACGTCCTCATTACTCATGACATGTTTTTAATGTATTATATAGGTACCAGAGGGCCCGTGCGAAGATTTCGCACTGAAATCTAATATTTTTTAGGTACTTCTCTATTAACCTGTCGACCGCTTTTCATAACAAAAAACTACCGCCAAACTGTAAGATTAAACGCCAAAAATGCAGTCCCATTTACTTGATGTCAGAATCATTATGCGTGTTTGTTACGTCATCTAGTGGTATTACATTCGACATTTGCGTGTATTTTTCATTACGTTTTACTGATTTAGTAGTTATTTTATTAATTAAAAAAACAATTGTGTCCTTAAATTCTTATATTTTATTTATTTTTTGATATTCCAATGGCAACGTTCTCCCGTTTATTTGGCGATAGTTTTTTGTTATGAAAAGTGGTCGACGGGATAATAGAGAAGTATCCTTTTTTATCAATATGTAATATTTATTAGATGCAGGTTTAAACTTCTAAAGAAAAAGCAAGGATAAAAATATCTGCAAACAACATTTAGTTGTTAGTCAAGCCAGAATATCATCTAATTTATTCCATCAAAGTTAGACTAAAAACTGATCCAAGATTGCTAAAGGCACGCGCCAGAAAAAAAATTAACAATCGTATTTTGACTGCATTAGAGGATGACGTCATCCGCTTCGGGAAAACCATGGAACTTATAAATCTAAACATTTCAATTTCAATTTCGCTTTTTAACACTTTCCAACCTAGTTGAAAAGTGTTTATCACTTCGGTTTGTCTGGCCGTATGGCCGTCTGCCGTCTGCCGTCTGGCCGTCTGCCGTCTGGCCGTCTGTCCGTGCTCTAACTCCCGTAAATATGCTCGGATTGCTCTGCAATTTTTATATGTTATAGTCGTTATCTATAGCATGTTCCCTATTTCAACGGAAGTGTGTAGCACTTATAGTTTTTTTACAGAGACACTCAAAAGAATTCCGTTACATTGCGGTCTATGGGGAAAAATCATTGACGGTTTATTTAAATAATGTTTCACTATTTTAAACGCATTGAAATTTATATATATCACTAAGGTGCATTAGAAGAAGCTTAATAGGGAATAGGGTGTGCATAGCACTTATAGTTATTTTACAGGGACAGTCAAAAGAATTCTGTTACATGGAGAAACTATGGAGAAAAATCGTCTGCGGTTTATTTAAATAATGTTTCCCTATTTTAAACGCATTGAAATTTATATATATCACTAGGGTGTATTTCAAGAGGCTTATTACAGAATAGTGTGTGTACAGCAGTCATCGTTCATTTACAGGGACACACAAAAGAATTCTCTACTGTAAGTTAACAATAATTCCTGGAAGTGCGTTTTAAGTTACTGATCGCGATTTTAATTTTAACTCGCTTTTTGTCTATTATGTGGTGTGTATAAATTCTGTATATCCTATACAGGGAAGCACAAAAGTTCGCGAACACATTTCCGTATTATTTAACTCCAGACGGAGAATTTTAAACTGTGCTACGCGTTTCCTAACTGAACTAAAATTTAACATCCTATGTAGTATATATACAAATCTATAGATCCTATACAGGGCTGAATAAAAGTATTCGAATTACTTAGATGTTATCTTTTAGCTTATTAAACGGTATGATTTGTAAAATTATTTTGGAAGCGTTGGGAAGTGTTACATAATCTATGCTTGACGCATGATTTTTCGTTCTTGTTAATCATAAGTATAAAATAAACCCGTGCGCTGTTTTTTATAATAATTGCTATGAGCATCATATAATGTGGTATTTTATTTTTTTGGCAACAATAATTTCAGGAAAACCTTTCATTTCTTTCATGAAAACAATGCCGATTTAATTTTTTAATTTCAGCAAATTTTAATCAAAAACATGTTTTAACGAATTGTTAAGTGGGCTATGTCAGAAGCCTGTTCTAAGACCTTTCATATGGTATCTCATTCGTTGTTCTGCGTTTCATTTTTTCTGAGTAAAAGGGATGTTGACAGGAGAAATAATATATAAGGATCTTTACAAAAAAAGATAGAAGCGAATCACCACTTCTTTGAAGTTTTCTAGTTATTCAACACGATTTCCGTTTTATTTACATAGATTTCATTAAGAAAAACATTTTTCTTTAATATTACAAGAAAACTATTAAAATAATTATGTGACAGTAATTTTTCATAGGCACGAGGGGATACAACCTGGGCTTCCCTGGTTACAGAATCTCGATGAAAACAATCCTTTAATTGAAAACTCTAATAGATTTTACATTTAATATATTATTGTTAGATTTCCCACTAATAACTCTAAAAAGAATATTTGTATAAAACATATCAATAATATATTCAAATAGTTTCCAAATTTGTTAAAAGCGATTCCTTCGTACTAGCAACAGGCAAGGAGTTAGTCGAAGAAATGGACAAAGATTTTGCAAATTGCAGCATACTTTTTGATTCTGATAATTTCAGCGTTTAAACGTGTTGTTAAATGTCTGTTAAATTTGTGTTTTATTTATATTATTTTATTTATCTACTGATGAAGATTTAATTTCGGTGTGAAATGTTAGCCGGAAACAAATTTATACTGTTTTAAGTGCAAACGGGCTAAACTTTCGTAATCTGACCGCGCATTTTTTATTTATTTATTTTTTTTAACCATGTTTTAAGATTAATTTAAAAACCATTAAAAATTAATCAATAAACAGAGATCCAGTTTTCCAATAAATTGCATTTGAAATAACATTCTTTACCGATTCAATAATGTAAACAATGAAAGTGTGCGATGTTTACAAATGGCAAAATATGCAGTAAAAGCGAAATACATCTGTTAGGTGTGGCCGCCGTCAATATGATTTCAGCGTTACTCGCCGACATGTTTTTGATTTATAATATAAAACGACAAAAATTTAAATGAATTGAAATCATTTTTGTGTTTAGAGAATTATATGTAACGCGCATTTTATTAGTGAACAAATGTAAAAAAACAGTGTAGAATTTTTAAAATGCCATTTTCTAAAGTAAAAAAATATCACACTTTTAAAAAACATGAAAATGCAACTCAGGTCAATTTTTAAAAGCTCCCGTGAGATTTTACGAAGACAAATTGACACATATACGTGCTTCGACTTTTAAAATCGCATATAGACATGACATTTGATATAAAAGAAAATCTGATATATTTTTTCCGTAAGCGAAAAATGCTACAATAAATTTTAAGTAACTTCCAATTAAAAACATAAGGAATGTAATGATTAAAAGCATAAGGTTGTAATAAAATTTGAATCTACATTAATTTTTTTTATTTTTATTATTTAAAATATTTTGTAAAACTACTAGTTTTGTAATTTAATACATATATACAGTGGCGGTCAAAAGTTTCCGGCCAGTTAGTTTCTTTGATTTGTTTGCCAGAATGCTTCAGCGAAGAAGAAGTGCAATTACTCCAAAAGTTAGGACTATGCAAATGACCTCTGACCACGTGATCATTTTGATTGGATACTGAAGACACTTGATGCAAGGGGGAGGAATTCGAAATTCACGTATGCAAAAGTTTCTGGCTATTTGTCATTTGTTAGTTTTTGTTACCGGTGAAGTGTTTTTTTGCCGTGTTTGTTTATTAATCAACATAAATAACGTAGTTGAAATTAAAAAATGAAAAGTTCAACAATTATTGTTCGTAAACGAGTGATTTGTTTGTCGCTAAAAGGCCAATCTTCTCGTGAGATTGCGGCAAAGTTATCGATCGGAAAATGTACTGTGAAAGATATTTTTTAATATAAAGATGAACATGGCCTTCAGGTCTTGCAACGGTCTGGGAGATCCCAAAAAACGACTATTCGTGCGGACAGAATTATCAGGAGAAAAGCCGTTGATGACCCGCATAAAAATGCCGCTGCAATATCCCGTGATTTACGGAGTGAAAATATTGCTGAAATAAGTTGGTCTACCGTGTCAAGACGCTTACGTGACGTAGAACTTTATGGAAGATTCGGTGTTAAAAAACGTTTCATAAGTAAAAAAAAATCAGAGGGCCCGACTGGCGTTTGCCAAGGAACAGAAAGACTGGTCAAATGAAAACTTGAAAAAAGTACTATTTTCCGATGAATCGAAGTTCAACCTGTTTGGGAGGGATAGCAGATACTACGTCTGACGACCTAAAAACAAAAGATATGATTCGAGGTATGTTATTCCTACAATGAAACATGGTGGAGGACACGTTATACTGTGGAGAGCATTTTCTGGAAAAGGTGTCGGTCCGTTAGTTGAAATCTACGGCAAGATGAATGGTGTAATGTATAAGGATATCTTGCAAAATAATTTGCTGCCTTATTGGAGGAAAAATTGTGGTCGCAACTATTTGTTTCAGCATGATAACTACCCAAAGCATACATGAAAGCTCGTCAAGCAGTGGTTTTCGCACAAAAAAAATCCGCTTTTGAAATGGCCAGCCCAATCGCCAGATCTGAATCCAAAAGAAAATCTTTGAAGCGAACTTGACAAACGTGTGCGGAATTAAAAATATTCGAATTTAGCAGAATTTTCCAAAAAAATGCAAGAAGAGTGGAAAAAACTTACCATAGACGATCTTCAACCGTTCATTGAATCGATGCCACGTCGCTGCGCCACAGTACTTATTGCTAAAGGTATGACGACAAAATACTAATTGTAAATGCTGTTGATCACTGTTATTTTCTATTATATCACCATTTTTTTCCAAACTTGAAAGATGGTCGGAAACTTTTGAGAACCTGAGTTTTCTTTTGCAATTAATTTTGTCAATTAAATTTATTGATAATTATATTTAATTTCATAAATAGGTTCCTAACTATTATGTCAATAAAATGTATAAGTATCACTTTAAGATTCCTCTTCATATGTGTATACTTACAAATTAACCAAAAATTGTATACTGGCCGGAAACTTTTGACCGCCACTTATATATTATGTTATTTTTATACAAGTACTTCAAATGTTTTATCAAAATTTCATTTTAATCAATGACTTTTTACTTATAACCAACACTTTAAAAATATAAAATAAATTCGGTCTTTTTAATAATTGAAATACCGTATATACTCACGTATAAGTCAACCCCCAAATCCGAGATGAAAACAGGTTTAATACCAGTAATTAAGAATATTTCTCTACTCTTTATGTAATATCATTTAATTCTAAATTATTTAAGGAGAAGAAAACTATTGTAAAATATTGGCATAAAACCTGTTTTCATCTCGAATTTGGGGGTCGACATATACGCGAGTATATACGGTAATTTATTTTATATCCTAGTCATAGGAGAGGTTTTTGCAAAAGGAACTCATGTGTTTATGATACATTAATTATTACAGGTCAAAAAAGTATCAAGAAAATCAAATGAAATCTTAGACTTAATATGATATTGCAAGTACAAAGTGGACAATATATATTCTTATTTATTCTTATTTTTTAATAATTAATTTCTAGATTTAAAATTGAAATGTTTATCTCATGCACATTTAAGGAATATTTGCAACATTAAGTTCAAATTATTAAAATTCTCAGATGAAATGAATGAAAAGTGACACTTATATTTTGAATTATCTTTATGAATTACTCATCTGAAATATTTAGGACAATGTATATTCTAATTTATTCTTATTTTTTAATAATTAATTTCTAGATTTAAAATAGAAATGTTTATCTCATTCACATTTAAGGGATAATTGCAACATTAAGGTTAAATTATTAAAATGCTGAGACGAAATGAATGAAAAATGACACTTATATTTATAAATTATCTTTATGAAGTACACATCTGGAATATTTAGGACAATATATATGTTAAAAATATTAATCCCATCCACGAAATTAACGGTCAAAAAGTAAATCTTCATTTCCTAGTCAAATAAAGAAAATAAAAGAACTTGATAATCAAAGAGGGAAAAACACGAACTCCCCAACTCATTCTTCATCGCGCAGTAAAAACCAATTATAAAGATTAATAGCTACTCAACGTCAGACAAATGATGGGAAAACCACTCTTCATTCGTAAACTGTTGTTTGTGAAATATGTTGAAGATTAGAACAATAATTGTAAAAAGTAAAAAAAAAAAAAAAAAAAAAAAAAAAACATAATTCAATGATTACATTCTTACCGGAAAACCATGCAATGTGTAATTCCACTGATGTAAGACTGACGAAAGTAAAAAACTCTGAATATCTGAACTTATGATTTTTTACTTTAGTCCCTAATAAAATATGTAACCGAGAACATACGTGAGCTTTTAAAGCTCAGATAAATATATGTTATAATGCTTTATATTTAAACATAAACTTAAATGTTAAATGTAATCATTGTTACGTCCCAGTATTATAATCAAGAATATGTACGTCCAAGATAAGAAAGATGTCTAAAATTATTTATTCTCCATACTAATCTAATTATTTAGTTTTCAGAAGAAAGTGAACAGTGTTCTATCAACGAGATCCCCAATGGATAAACCGTTGTACAAATAAATAAAATCTTTGGATTAAAACGTATACTGGATTAACAGGTGAAGGCACCTTCAGAAAAGGTAAGATAATTTTCTTATCCTTAATCAACAAAACTGATATCAATGGTGAACTGAAAAGGTAACTTTAAAAACTTCCGAGATAATTTAATCGCGCTGGCACAAACTCCTCCTTCAATGATATATCAGACTGTAAAACTGACTTGTCTCGGCAGGAAGGCATACCTTAAACTTTAATGCTTAAAGCTTAAAGATTTTAAAGACTAAATTTATAAATCACATAGGATTGATTTAAAAGAAAGAAAAATATATATATATATATATATATATATACATCGCAACAAGACTTTATAGTTTACTGAGTAAATAAAAACTTATAAACTTAATAAGCAAAACAATAGAAAATCAATAGAAGAAATAGCATCAATTAAAGAAACACAACTAATTGAAAAATTAAACACAAATAATTATTCTACGTAGAATTTTAAAATACAAATATTATTAATTAAAGAAGAATTATCGGAACTAATTACAGATGAACTGCCAACCCCCATAACACCAGAATGGCAAAAGAAAGATAACAAGGCAAGAACCATAAAAAAATTAAGTATCGAGGATGCTCATATCGTCCACGTGAAAAATTTAAACACATCCAAAGAAACTTGGGATACATTAAAAAATATTCCCGAAAGGGAAAATCTTTCGAGTAAATTATATTTATTAAGAAAACTTTATGGATTCTAAATTACAAGAACACGCAAATATGCAAAAGCATGTAACTTAGATTCTTGAAACCATCGACAAACTCGCCGCAATTGGAGAAAATATAAGTGACTCACATATTTCAGCACTACTAATGTGCTCACTTCCTGCGAGTTATAATACGTTAATCTGGCCTCTCGAAGCTAGGTCAGAAATCGAATTAACATCTCATTATATAAAAAACAAACTTGTCGATTAATATAACAAAAGAGAAGAAAAATCATAACAAACCGAAAATTTTTCAAAAGCGTTTACAACATAGAAAAATTTCGTAAATAACGATTACAAAAAGCATAATAAATATTGTACGTACTGTAGACAAAATAATCACAATTATAACGAATGCTGGCACTTAAAAAGCAGAAATACACAAACAGCTACAGCGAAACAACAAACATATAAACCAAAGAAGTTTACATCGTCGCTCTGCTTCGAAAATATAAACGGTGATAGTGAAAACGATAGGTACTAAACAAAAGAAAAAAAATAAATAAAAACGTACAAATAAATCACAACGAAAATCAAGATGCAGCATTTATAACCAAAAATCTTGGAAAACAAACCTAGATTATTGATTCCGGAGCATCATCCCACATTGCAAACAGCAAAGAAATATTCACTAAAATAAACAACACCGAAAAAACATCCGTAATAATCGCGAACGGAAACACACTCAATTCCTACGGATCCGGTGAAGTTATGATAACAACAAAAACATCGAACGGGGACTCAAATAAAATAAAATTAAAAAACATCTTATATGTTCCAGATTTGGGAATAAACTTAATTTCAGTAAGCAAAGCAACACAACACGGTTACAAATTAATATTTGAAGACGAAAGATGAATGCTATACTGTAGCGGCAAAACGCATCTGGAAGCAAAAAACAAAAATAATTTATATGAGGTAATTCTCTCAAAAAAAGATATCCCAAACACAGCGGATATCGCATATGACTGCAAAAATAAAGAATGTCTAGAACTTTGGCACAAACGCCTAGGTCACAGGAATGACGAAAGTATATAAGAAATGGTGAAAAGCAAATTGGCTTAAGGCATAAAAATAAACAACTGCAGTCACGCAACACACTGCGAAACGTGCATACAAACAAAAACTAGTGGCGCATCATATCCGAAATCATCTGAACATAAAACAACACAGGTACATGACCTGATACACACAGACGTCTGTGAACCGATTACAACAACCTCTTTAGTAGAGAAAAAAGTACTTCATTATTTTCATTGACGACCACTCAAGGTTTACAATAATTTATCTACTATAGCACAATGATGAGGTATCAGTAAAAATAAAGGACTAGACAGAAATGGTTCACACACAATTCGGAAAATATCCAATAGCAATCAGATCGGATAACGGGGGCGAATATATACGTAAAAATATAGGAGGACTTTCTTACAAAAAGATGTATCAAACATCAATTATCAATTCCACACTGTCCGAGTCAGAACGGAACTGCCGAGAGAAGGCATAGTAGCTTGTTAGAAATGACCCTAGCTATGCTCTTAGAAGCAGGGTCACACAAATTTTGTGTTGAAGCGATAAATACCGTAACACATCTTCAGAACAGGTTACCCACAAAGGCAACAAATAAAACTCCGTACGAAATTTGGTTCAAGAGAAAACCAAACTTACATTACCTTCGATTATTTGTCTGTAAAGCTTATATATACATAAACAAGCAACATAGAGGAAAATTAGATAACACAGCCAGGGAAGGAATATTCATGGGATATGATAACTATTCAAAAGCATACCGTGTATATACTAAAAATAATGAAATCATAATCGGGAGAACAATAAAATTTTTAGAAAATAAAACAAAAATTCTGAAAGAAGAATCCAACAAACCAGAATACCCACTGGACAATAAAACATATATTGAAATGGAAATAAATAATACCGAACAAACACAAGCAGAACCCGTTCAAAATAGTCCTACAATAAGCAGATCACAAAGATCAAACAGGAGAGTTCCACCTGATAGATACACATCTGACAGTTATATATGTATGGTAAAAAACGATGACATAATCGAACCGGAAAACTGGAAAGAAATCAATGATATAAAAAATCCTAGAGAAAAGGAAAATTGGCTCAAAGCCACAGATGTGGAAATAGAGGCGCTAATGAAAAACAAAACATGGGAACTAGTTGAACCACCACCTGATAGAAAAATAATAGAGTCAAAGGTGATCTTTAAAAGAAAAATCGACAGCTCAGGGATATCACCCATATAAAAAGTTAGACTTGTTGCTAAAAGGTTTTAGCGAAAAATTTGGTGAAGATTACGATTCAACTTTTGCACCAGTAGTGCAGCACACCACCACTCGTGCATTTTTATCTACAGCCGCATATAAAAAACTAGAAGTACACCATGTCGATAAAAACACGGCATTCCTTCACGGAAACTTACAAGAAGTAATTTACATGCAACAACCAGAAGGTTACGCCGAAATAAACTCTAATTATAAAGTATGTAAACTAAACAAGACCATCTAACGGTCTAAAACAGGCGGCAAGAGCATGGTACATAAAAATATCAAATTCATTAAACTCACTTAATTTCACGCAAAGTACAGCCGACTCATGTTTATTCATACGTAAAGAAAAAGAAAATGTCACATACATAATAGTTTACGTAGATGGTATTCTTATAAACCGAAAATAATAAAAGAAATCGTAAAATTCCTAAACGAAGAATACGAATTAAAAATTTTGGGAAAAGTAAACAAATACATAGGAACCGAAAAGGAAAAAGTCCCGGACGGTTACGCACTAAACCAAAAATCAAAAATTGAAGAATTAGCTAAGAAATTTAATCTTGAAAATGCAAAACCATGCGGAACACCGATGTAACCCGGTTTTAATAAACTAGAAGATGACGAAAATTTGTTACCAAACTACATAGAATACAGAAAAGCCATATTATCACTTCTTTGCATAGCGACAGTAACTAGACCTGACATATATGCACCAGTGAATATCCTTAGCAGACATAATGAAACACCGCGAAACAAGGACTGGAATACAGCGAAGAGAATAATAAGATACTTAAACTGTACGAAAAACCTAAAATTAACCATAAATACAAAAAAGAAACAAAAATTAGAAGTTTACACCGACTCAGATTAGGCGGGAGATACAAAAACGAGAAAATTAACTTCCGGTAGTATTTACATGTTAGGAGATAACTCGATACAGAGGATCACAAAAAGGAAGTAAGCATAGCCTTATCGTCAGCTGAAGCTGAATATATATCTGCAGCAAACGCATGTGAAGAAACTATATGGTTAGTAAGATTATTAGAAGACTTAGGGTTAACTAAAAAAAAAAAACAACAATCATAATGTATGAAGATAACCAGAGCTGCATAAAAATGATTGAAAATGAAAAGTTTGGTAAACGTACCAAATATATAGATGTAAAATACTACGCTATAAAACAACTTAAAGAAGAAGGTATTATAGAATTAAAATATTGTCGCACAGAACAGATGATAGCGGATGCGCTAACTAAACCCTTACCCAAGCGTATACTGGAAAGGCATAGAAACTCAATGAAACTGTTAAACAATTCCTCGGAAGAGCTTAAGGGGGAATGTTACAAATATTAATCTCATCCGCGAAACTAACGATCAAAAAGTAAATCTTCATTTCCTAGTGAAATAAAGAAAATAAGAAACCTTGATAATCAAAAGATGGAAAAACACGAAATCACTAACTCATTCTTCATCGCGCAGTAAAAATCAATTATAAAGATTATTAGCTACTCAACGTCAGACAAATGATGGAGAAACCTCTCTACATCGATAAACTGTTCTTTGTGCAATATGTTGCAGATTAGAACAATAATTATAAAAAGGAAAAAAAAAACTTAATTCACTAATTACATTATTACGGGAAAACCTTGCAATGCGTAATTCCACTGACGTAAGAATGACGAAAGTAAAAAACTTTGAATATCTGAACTTATGACTTTATAAGTGACTTTATCGGTGAAAGCACCTTCAGAAAAGGTAAGAGAATTTTCTTATCCTTATTCAACAAGTATGATATCAATGGTGAACTGAAAAGGTAACTTTAAAAACTTTCGAGATAATTTAATCGCGCTGGCACAAACTCCTCCTTCAATATATTCTTATTTTTTAATAATTAATTTCTAGATTTAAAATAGAAATGTTTATCTCTTTCACATTTAAAGAATATTTGCAACATTAAGATTAAATTATTTAAATACTGAGACAAAATGAATGAAAAGTGACACTTATATTTTCATTTATCTTTATGAATTACTCACCTGAAATATTTAGGACAATGTATATTCTTATTTATTCTTATTTTTTGATAATTACTTTCTAGATTTAAAATAGAAATGTTTATCTCATTAACATTTAAGGAATATTTGCAACATTAAGATTAAATTCTTAAAATATTGAGACAAAATGAATGAAAAATGACACTTATATTTTCAGTTATCTGTATAAATTACTCTATGAAATATTTAGGAAAATATTTAACCAAAACAATTAAGCTGAAAGATTATTTTATTTCAAATGCATTATTAAAGCATAGGATATGCAGCATTAGGCATGAAATTCATTCATATTCTATGCGTTAATCGTATAATATAAATGAGTATTTTACGTATGATTTTTCATTTGTGATATGTGCAACCATTACTAGTTAGTACTCTCCAAAATGTATATAGATTTCTTCAAATATATTTCATTAAAGAAACTTGTTTGTGTTTCTATAAATAGTATATATATTAGTATCTGTATTAGTATCAGTATATGTTATGGAACATATTCCATACATCTTGGACATTGTGTTCTCCATCTTATACTCCTAGTTATCTGATTTTTATCCCTTTTCACCTTTAAACTTGTGTTCTCACCTGCAGCTAGGTTTTCGTCATTGTTTTTAGTTTCCTATGTTCAGTGCCGCATATTCATGTGTTCTTCGCGATATACTCCTGGACCTCTGAATTTTACTCACATTTATCGTTGTGCTGCCATGCTACAATATTTTAAGTTGTATATGTGTTTACTTCAAGCCAGTGTCCCTATCTTTTGATAACCCACTATAATCTTCTAGCGCTGGAAACTATCGGGCCATCACTTGCTGTTGTATTA
Organism: Maratus michaelseni; assembly: GCA_963931845.1. Classification (NCBI taxonomy): domain Eukaryota; kingdom Metazoa; phylum Arthropoda; class Arachnida; order Araneae; family Salticidae; genus Maratus; species Maratus michaelseni. Next base: position 426,551,697 of record OZ007592.1, read on the forward strand.
TCGTATTTTTTATTATAATCTTCTGTCCAGTATTAATCTACTGTTCACTACACCGCCTTCTGTCGCGCTTACCGGCGGGATCATTTTCGGATGAATAGTGTATTTTGTTTTCTCTTTAATACCTCAACAAAGGGGACAGGGAGGGACATTCTCTGCTCTACAGACTTCATTTCCTAGTTTGAACAGTCGCTCTCGGGCGTTACAAGTAAAAAAAAAAAAACATCTTTGAGGATATAATGATTATAAAAAATGTTCGGATATGCAAATGTACATTTGCAATAAAGCCACTAATAATGTGCAATAATACGTCAACCGAATTAACATTTTCATAAAAGCTTGAAAAAAAAATTCTCAATCAATATATTCTAGTCACTAATACAAACTTAAGAATTATTTAAAGGAAAATCACTGCATAAATATTTTTTAAAGAAATTTAAAACAAAGAAACTACCTTAGATAATTAAAGGCTCGCTGTATTTGTTTAATATAAAAGTTTTCTCGAAAAATGTCCGTTTATTGCATCTCTAATAAACTAAGAATAATCCCTTATGTTAGAGTATCTTTATTTATTAAGAATTGACAAATAGAAAGATTCCAGCGTGAACCTATAAGAAAACAAATGTAAACATTAATTTTATTTATATTTTCCGTATCTTATTAACTACGATAAAGTGATTAAAATCTAGAAAAATGCTTAAGTGATACAAAAAAAAACAAACAACAAAAGGCTTTTAAAAAAACTTTTAATGATCAACTTACGTTTCAACGCTCATACGGCGCCATTTTCAAGAAATATAACGATAAACAATGTATTCTCGCAAATTTGGAATATAAACTTGAAAACATGAATCACGAGATCAAATATGTAAAACAAAAGCAGGTGCTTTAAGTAGCCAACTGTAATCGTGAAAATTAATATTTCGTTAATGCTTTTTAAAACGAAAAAGTACATCGTGTAAAATTTTCGGCAATTCAAATGAGGCGGATTCATTGCAAATGTTTACGTTACGCATGTAGATTTCTAATGATTCACGGATAATAGATGGATAATAGATAGAATAAAGCCTTCATGGATAAATTATTTTACTATTTTATAAATCAATTTTTATTGTCTCGGTGCTACGTAGTCGTGCCAGTGCTGTAGTACACCTGGCATATTTAATATCTGCCATATGCTCTTTTAATCTTGTTTGAAACTTTCTAGTGATCATTCCTATATAATATTGTAACGTTCCATCGGCTCTGGTTAACGGGATTTCATAAACACTTGATAGTTGATATGGCTCTATTGGGTCTATTTTCTTACAAACTACAACTTTTAATTTTATGGATGTTTTTGCGATAAGGCATATATTGATTTGCTAAGTTTATATTTTGATCTTTTAAAGAACACAGGGAAATATTGTAAAGTAGATAACTTTGAATTTTGTTTATTGAAGTTTTTCTTCTCGTTCTTCTCCATGCTCGTAATTACTTTATTAATAGTGCTTTCTTTATATCCGTTGTCTCTTGCTATTTCATGTATTTTATTTATTTCACATGTTAACTGATCTGGAGTACAAACTGTAAAGGCTGTCTTAATAAAATGACTAAATTCCGAAACTTTGTATGAAAAAGGTGCTTGAGCATTATGTGGGATAATGGATTGATTAGCTATTTGTTTTCTATATACAGTACGTTCTATTCCATGACGGGTTTTGATTAATAGCACATCCAAGTAAGGAAGTGTGCCATTATGTTCCACTTCTAAAGTAAATTTAATCTTAGAATCCAGGTTATTGATTTGAGCAAGGAAGTTATCAAGTAAGGTATCCGCATGTTGCCATATGTTGAAAACATCTTCTACGTATCTAAGCCTTGTAGGGGGGGGGGGGTAAAAACTAATTTATGAAATATATCAGTTTCTAAAGGTCGTGATATAAAGATACAGGTGAACCCATTGGGGCCCTATTATTTTGTTTATAAATTTTATTGTCGAATGTAAAATAGTTATTATTCACTATAAGGTTAAGTGCACTTTTTAATAAGGTTTTCATATTTTCATTTATGTTCTCTATGTAGTCAATGTAGTTACGTATTATTGTGGTAACACGTTGAGTATCAATGTTGGATATAAAGAGATAACATCTAGACTAGCTAATAAATATCTCTCCGGTAACTGGATGTTAGTCAAACGTTGAATGAATTCATTTGTTGTACTATTTACATGATCTGAATTAGGAAATATATTTTTCAGTAAGATCACATATGCTTTTTCTATGTAATACGAGGGGCCAGAGCATTTTTTTTACAATCGGCCTTACTGGCATCCTTGCCTTATGATCTTTAAGTCTACCCACAATTGTTGGAAATAAAGCCAATTGATTAACGCTGACAATAAATTTCATATAATCCGGCAAATTACCTTTATTGTCAATTTCAGTAACTTTGTTGTTAATTATGTTAAGCGGGTTCTTCTTGACTTCTACACAGTCCATATTATTAATGCAATCAAGCATCTTGTTTTTATAGTCACTAGTATTTAATATAGCTAATTTATTGGATTTATCTGTCTGAATTCAGTTTTTAGTTGAATGTATTGTTATAAAATTAATATTGAAAATAACATATAGAAAAGATTGATAGTCGTGGGATAAGATAAATTTACGTTACTTAAAAAAAAACGATTTATTCTATTGCGTAACAAGAATGTTATATAACATAACAAGCTACTATAGATGCTTTTCACTTTTCTTTGAAGGTAATAAATATTTTATTCAAATTCATGTGTAGCATTATCTAAAAAATTTATATATTTATTTTGTTTCATTTTATTGAGAAAATATTATTAAGGTAAAGGAAGAGAACATTTTGCGTATATCTGTATGTTTCTTGTTAACATGATTTAAAGAGAAAATATCATTTTTATCATGTTTAATAAAAGTTTTATTTTAAAAATTTCCAATTATAAAATATACTTTATATATAATTTTATATGTTTTAATCATAACGATACATTAAATCAACAATATAATGAACAACAATATCAAATAGCAAAAGCTAGAGATTTTTAACAGCTTCTTTATTATAGTTGGAGATATATGATTTGCCATGTAATGCAAACAGACAGTAATTTGAATACATGATACCTGCTATCGTAAACAAGTAAATCATAATTAAGGTGAATTAAAAGTGGAATATATAGTGTATTGACCATAATATGAGCATTATGAATAAACGTTCAAACTGTTTAGATTACTGCGTAAAAAGAGTATGTCATTAAATAATAATTATTCATTTTAACGGCCAGATAAATATGTGATTACAATGTTGGTATATATATATATATATATATATTGGTTTTTCGTTAACGGCTATAAATCTAGTAAGCATTAAAATAAAGTTATTTTGAAAAAGAAAGAAGTTTTAATTGTATATAATTGTAAATAGAGAATTTTATAGTATCTTTAGAGTTATTTGCGAAAAGAGTAATCTAATTATATTATATATTTTAAAAATATTTACTATGGAACATTCAGTCTTTTACTTAACAGCCCTGTTTTTAAATTAAGATATATAACGCATAAGCTAAATGTAACGCATAGGCTAATGTAATTATTATCATTTATAAACCAGACCTTCCAATCAACGTACAATTTATTATATTTGATGAATTATTTTCCGAGATTTTGAGTATTGAAAAATTGGTTGATTGAATTATTCTCACGTTTTTTTCTGTTTTCCCAAAACAGTTTTGCGCAGATTGAATATATAAAATATTTTTATCTACCACTGATATGTTTAGCAGTGCAACAATTTCGGAACGCATTCCTGACAGACAGGCAGACAAACAGACAGACGATGTTTTTAATGTCATTTTTAAATAGAAGTCTCCTAAATAGGCAAACGAATAAATAGCTGTTTTTCTGAAAATCGCCGACAGTTACTCTATTTTTCAATATTCGTAGAAATAAGTTCATAGAAAAAAAGGAGCTTGCTCTTTTTCACATACCCATTTGAGTGACGGCCTTTGAATGCTGAAAATTAATAATAATCCCTTGTATATAAAATAAATAAATCCGAAAACTATACTTTTTTTCAAGAAAAACATTCAAAATACATTTGGTCGTACGTCACACTCCACGCAGTTTCAGATATCAGGACTATCAGAAATGTAGTATAACTTTAAATATTTATCGTATTTGCGAGTGTATATTTAACTATTTTTATAAGATAATTTTACAAAGTAGTTAAAATAAGGTTTTATCTAAATATTTCATTTAGATAATGTTTCATATATATATTTTTTTTCTTATCATAACAATCATTTTGTTATATGTAATATAAGAAAAACAGTTTTGTTCAAGCATCATGAATAAAATCACTCCAAAGTCTTTGAAATATATATATCAAGCATGAATTGGTTAAGAAGAATTAATAAATATCGGATAAAACAGGAACTACTTGAGAAAGAACGGAAATAAGGGTCATTCATGAAACGTATTTCTTGTTACAGTAATGATGAAGCAGAAATAAAGTTGTAGTGTTTCTTTCATCGCCTCAGGAGATACTCAGGCTCTCATTTAATTACAGTAAACTAATTTCTCTAACAATGAAAAAATACAACTTAAAAATATTTCAGAAATATCGCAAAAAAATATATTTGAAAATAAATTAAAATGAAATACAAATTAAATTTAAAAAAAAAAACACAAAACCTTTTTTTCAGGTAAAATGAACATATTTGTAAAATACTGTCTTTAAGATTTATACAGTAAAAAATGTATTTTTCTCTTATTTATGCGTATAGATTTCCATTCATTAAAAGTGATTGGAAATATACATAAACAACAAAAACGGAAATAATTCTTCAAAAGTTACAACATACCCAAAAATTATACAAGAATGATTTTTTTCTCTCCTAATTTTGATTTAAACAAACAACCGTAATCGCTATTCTTTTTTTTTTTTAAGAACGAAAACGTCTAACTGTATTATTTCTCATTTTTTAATAAATGGTAGTTTATCATACATATTGTTTGAATTTCAATTTTTGTTTGCCGACAAATAATGTTTTAAATTTAGTAACGACTTTTCTTTACTTTTTTTTTTTTTTTTTTTTTTTGACTGATCAATATTATGAAACTGGAAGTAATAGTAAAACTAATGTTACTTTTTGGTGGCAAGAATAATAAGATAACGTTCTGTTCGGATTTATTAGATTAAACAAATTAACATATTTATGTATCATATTTAGTAGTTGTAGTTGAATTTTATGTATTATTAATATGAATTGTTGAATTGCAAGATTATGTGTGAATGTAATAAATTTTGTTTATTTAAATTATGTTTTTATGTTGAAAAAAGTATAGTTGTTACCGGAAAAAATTAACAGTAATGCATAAGGAAAGTTTTATGTCCTTCCTTAAGGGATTCGCTCATTTCATAAAGCCCTACGTCCCGCTTCTCAGTCTGTCCGTCAAAGAGCCGGCTCTCAGAAACTGTATAACTTACAGACTTTTGTATTTACAGCTGAAAACATGTTGTGAAGCTGAAAATCATAAAATTTTGAAAAAATCGTATTATTTTAATATAGAGAGATAAAAAACCAAAACTCTAACAGCCTTTTCCTATTAAATTTAAACATGTAGTTATAGCAGTTGCCAACAATTAAAAATCCACAATAAAATTCTTTCTACAATAATTAATTTTGAAAAACGTGAAAAATGAAATAAATAGTTTCACCAATTGAAAAAAGATTAATATGAGTCATATTGGTAATAAAACGGAAATTTTCCACGTGAAAAATGAAATAAATAGTTTCACCAATTGAAAAAAGATTAATATGAGTCATATTGGTAATAAAACGGAAATTTTCCACATTTCTCAATAATACAAGGAGTATTGATTATGTGTAAGTACAGAATAATTATACAGAATAATAAAAACGGGCTTCGCCCGTTATTGGGCCTGTTCTGATATTCGAAAAAAACTATAAAATAGACAGGTAAATTTTTACTCTATAAAAACCATGACTTTTTTTTAAATGAAATTTATTTGGATTTATTAAAGAAAGGATAAAGTGTTTTGAAAGAATATTAAACTAAACCCTTTGTGCGAAGTTCGATCACACTTACTCACTTGTTGTACATTATTTGCATTATTTTAAATATGTAAATGTGTTTATTTTTAAGCATTGTTCTATTGTATAAATATTTCAAACACAAATTGTAAAATGTGTAGCATCCAGAAAACAAGGTACGGCAAACCTATGACACACGTGACACATGGGGGATAATTATCGTCACGGCATAGACGCATGTTCTAAATCAAATTATTGGAAGACTCTTGTGTAAGTTACAAAATGGAATGTCCGATGCATTAAAGATTCAGGTTTTCTGAAGAAAATTACAAACAAAACTTATCGTGATTGCTTCCTCTAAAACAGCTGATTTGTTAAGACTTGACCTTTAATTAACTTAAAAGTAACATTGTCTGATAGATTTTATTTTATTGGACTTAATTAATAGTCTTCGCTCTGGAAATACATATCTAAAATTTATCTTTGATTATTATGGTATATATGGAGTAAAACCTTTATACTTTTAAAAGCTTGTCAGTTACTCAAATTTGCATGAAAATCAATCAGAAAATTTTAGTTACCAAGTTTTACACCCGAGCCCTTCATATAGAGAAAATGCACAGATTGCACTATATTGAATTTAGATTAACTGGATGTTTCCGCATTCGATGGATTTCGCTGTCATAAAGATTGAAAATACCGACATACAACTTAGCGAATATGGCTCAATATTGGTTCAAATAAAGTAAGAATTGGAAGATAATCGAAAAATACCGATTATAAGCAGAAATGCCGATAGTAACATTATGACAACTTGAAATTCAGTTCCAAAGAAGAGAAGCCATTATGAAATTTGTTTCTTTGCGAGTCAATTGAAAATATTAAAAACCTCTTCTCGGATGACTTCAATTTAGTTTGTAGTCCCTTAATAACTAAGAATGAAATTGATAGGAATTATTTGGAATCTGAGATGCAAAAAGAGAAATAGCATTTTTTTAAATTATTAAAATATACCACGAAATGCTACATATATCTGCTTAAGCCTAAAAATTTATTTCGGTATATTTCATCTACTAAATTTTCTGATTGTTGACACGGCATGATCACATAAAATATTTTTTGGGAAAGATTTGGCACGCGGATGCGACCCTGCATTTAACCACGCCTTGTTAAAACGGTCTTGAAAGGACATGGCCGACGTACAATTGTTTGTATATCACTTACACATTAATTTATACAAGGTGATCAAACCCGGGCTTTCTGGGTTGCAGAAAATACTGCTAAGAAACACAGGTGAAAACTTTTTTTTTTTTTAATGAACACACCATCGATTTTCTACATTAATTTTTAGATTGTGCACTAACAATAACCAAAAGCATTTTTACATCAGAAATGACAAGTCTCTATTTAAATAAAGTTTCGAAATTTATTAAAAGCCACACTTTTGTATATTCCACACTCCAGACGTTAATAGCCGAAGAAATTTCAAAAGATTTCGCGCCTTACAGCAGCCTTTTTGTTTGTGATATTTTCACCGTTTAAGAGAATGGTTCCATTACATATTTGTTAAATTTGTGTTTTATTTAAATGATGCTATTAGTTTATTTATTTATTGATAAATGGTTAATTTTGTTATTGAATATTAACCGGAAACCAACACTGAACTATTTCTATTGTTTTTACTGCGGCTTTGTTTATCTTCCACAAACAATCTGCACGCGATTGATCTTCAAAAATTCCTGCTTAAAAATTATTTTTAAAACAATAAAAATTCCAGTAAATTGAGATACAGATTTCAAACTAATTTCATTGGAAGCCACATATTTTTCACTATTAGATGGGGAAAAAAATAAATTATGCGATGTTTAGAAGTCTTCAAATTAAATTTGCGAACCCCCCCCCCCTCCCAGAAATGAGATGTTTAGATAGTTGCCACTGTTGATGTGACGTCAACTTTAGTAACCGACATGATTTTGCTTTATAATATAGACAAGCTTTTAATAAAATGTTTTTATATCGAAGATAAAACATTTACAGATGCACATGTCTTTCGAATTTTAACTGGCGTTCTCCGAGATAAAGAAAATACGAGGGGGTATCAATAAGTTTTTCCATTCACATAGAAATACTTGAGGGAAATTCCAATATTAGAATATTCTTTTACAGCGTAAATAAATACAAAAATACACAAACTAATATTACATTAAAATTCTTTTTACTTTGTAATGTGAAAATTTTCGAGACAATTAAGTCTCATATCAGCACCAGAACAATATGATAAAATTTTCTGTTAAAATTTTTGAATGATAATAAGACGAGAATAGCAGAATTATCTTATATGTATAATACTTCTTTTTGATTTGTAAGAAAAACATAAGATTACGAAAACAAATGTGGACTTTTTTTAAAAAAATGGAATTTGTTTGAGATCTTCAGAAGATAGCAATATCAGAAAAGTAGGAGGTGCACATTAAACTTTTAATTCTATTTTATTAAAAAAAAAAAGTTTGAAAATGCTGTTAATATTTAGGAATGTATTTTGATTAATATATATATATATATATATATATATATATATATATATATATATATATTTCTACATAAAGAAGATTTTTTAATGTATATAATTTTTATTCGTGAAAATGAAAATCGTTAAAGAATGTGATTATAAGAACCTTATTACACTAAAAAAGCGTATGTGATTTTTTCGGCTAAACAAGCATTTATTTATTTTTTAATATTATGCAGACTTGTGCTTGCAGCGTAATGTAGCCACATGTTCATAAAATTATCTGAAATAAAGTTTTAAACAAATCTTCTTAAAATTTTAATATACAGTGCGTCATAGATTCGTACAAACTTAAAAAAATCATAATAAAAGAAGTAATGCTCAGAAAAAATTTCCGCTAGCACTATTATGATCAGAGTGACATTGGATGACATTGGATGTTTTCTCATGTATTAAAAAAAAAGATTCCAAAATTAACCGAAAGAGGGCACTCACTCGTCATACAGAGACATTTATACAAATCTGGCTAGCAATAAAACACCTGGCTGGAAATTAATCCCTCATTCGATCTCGGCAACATGCTATTCTTACCCGATCGAGAATTGGTTGTTAAACATTTCTGCAAGAATGGTGAATCCACAACTATTTCATTCATAAATTTCGCACGGATAAAAGACTGACTGCGCAAAAAAGCCCTATTTTATTGAATGGGATACTGAATTTATAACGACGTTTTGTAGAAACGTGGAGTTTCGATAATTGTCAATGAAGTGTTTGCCTGATTGGCATAAAACGTCTTAATATTAGAGAACCTACAAATTAGTAACAACTGTGTACGTACAACTACTAAGAGAAATGTTGTGACTGGCAATAAATTCTGATTCGTCCAAAGCTCTTTTCAACCACCGGGGGCTATCAACTGCAGCGCTACCATACATTTTATACAGCGCGAAAATAGACAGTTTTTAAGTCTACATCATTCGTAATATTGACATGTTTGTTAACGCTGATTTTCAGGTTCAGAAATGTTTATATTATGGATATAAACAATTTTTTTTCTAGATATTTCGCAATTTTCTGTTGGATTTTTTTTTCTCCGGAAGTGTCGTTTTCATTCTGTCAGCGCCAGCATTGTTATTTATTTTTTTTTCACTATATTTTAATATACATAAAAAAAAGTTGGCTTAATTTTATTTTTATAAGTAAAGTGTATCTATATCTTGCTTTATTTTAGCAGAATCGCATCACAACTGATTTTTTATTAATATTTTTATTAATTAAATTTTTATTTTCATCTCACTCTTCTACCATGTGACTTATAGAGGAAACTAGAAGGTGTAATTATAAAAATGACTGTACTCGTGAGTTACATGTTGTTTACTTAAGATTTTGATTTTACTTTTGTCACCAAACAATTTGATTTTAAGCCAAAGAGGCATAAGCGTAACATCAGTTCGAGTGATTTCACAATAATGGTGTCGGTTTTGGAAGATTTTTTTATATCCAAATATAAATTATCTAAATAAGAGTTAATATTTTAAAAGTGGAGTCAAATGTTTACATTTTAGTAAAATATCTGCCACACACAAATTATTAACACACAATTAAAAAAAAATTCACCATTCATTTCTTTTTAGTTTTCTTTGCATATATTTTCTTCTTTTTGTAGATTTTTAAAATACATTGGACTAATCTACGGTAGTCGTTCATCTACCAGTTGCGTATTTACTATATTGTTGAAAATTTCTTTTATATTTTAAAAGAACTCTGGACAGTGAATTCGATTGCAGAAGTTTACACGAAATTTGTATTCACCGATTAATTTATGGTTTTTCATTATGAAGCAAACTGAAAAAAGTAGATTTACTATTAAATATTTTTCATCTGAGGTTATTTCACTATCACTAAAAAAGCAGTACTGGCAATGTGCGAAAAACTTTGAAATGCCAATGGTTGCCAAGAAGAAATATTTGCTGATTTATCATTTTAGCTGAGAAAAGTAAAAAAAAGTACCCGGAATTCAGATTAGTTAAAATTTCGATCCTTATAAAGCAATTTCGGCTGACGCACAGCTCTAGACGCTAAACGTACTGGCAAATTAAAAATGATGTTCATTATAGGGTTTATTTTGACAACAGACTGAAGTATAATGTAATCTTGAAAATAAGAAAAATAGCAGGCCTATTTATTTCTCCATGTTATTATGCTCATTAGAGAAATGTAAAAAATCTTCGGTTCAAGTATTCACTAAAAATATTATTTTTAAATATTTTGCATAACTAACTTTATTTATCATTCTAAAGGAGTTTTATTGGTGAAAGATCCAATATTTAGTCAACAGCAATATTTAATAGAACATTGTTTGGCGCGTACTTAACTTTGTTTTGTAGATACATTTAAATCAATATCGTTGCAAAAACTTCTAATGTATGATGTCTAACTTGGCTGTGGAAACCGATTATGAAAGATTTGGAATATCTTATTTGATGAAACAAAATAATTATTTTTCTTTCAGAATCAGTTATCGAGGTTTTTTCCAGGTTAACGGTTACATGATTGCAACTGGTTTATAAAATGAAAACACAGTGAAAATGACGTTATTTTAATTTTATTCAAAAATTCAGCTCTAAAAATCCTTTTTTTATGATTAACATTTCTTTTAAATATAAAATCTAAACACTGTTCTTTGTTTGCAAATAATTTATTACATTTTTCACTGAATTTAATCTGTTGGAATCTAAAGATTGAAAACTGTAGTAGACCTGCCAGAATATGAGTATATTACGAAATATAATGTAACTTAGAAGTAAGGTTGTATTTAAGCTGCCAGAACCACACATAGCATCTGCTATGCAATCACATATTTTATTTCCTTTTTCATTTTAAAATGTTTAAAAATTAATATTTCCCCATTTAAACTGTATTTTAAAAAATAAAAGAAAAAAAGCATTTTTTTTATTTCTTTATTGAGTGCGTTTTCCTAAATTTGTAATAAATAAAACTTAATAATAAGACATAATTAATATACTACTTTAAAAATATCATTTCTTTTCTATTTTTTTCCGTTACAGTTTAACAATTAAATTTTATACTTCTTCCCCTTTGATATTCATTTTTATTTCGGTTATCTGTTTTTATTTAAATAAAAACGGCATTTTAAGTAATAGCACAGAGGTGTCGCTGGACTAGGTGGCTCCTTATAGGGTTGTCGTACTTGGCATGTTCGTTTCGCCAAGGGCGATGTTCGTTTTCACTTTCTGCGCACTCAATTTAAAATTTTCCATTTATTTTCTATCTAACGTCTTTTACCCGTGCGTTTAGTTGGGAATCTATTTTTTTCGCCAGTATTTGAGTTGGCGATATTGTTTAGATAAAAATTTAGTTAGTTATGTAACTGTTACGGTGATATGAGGTCATGCGCTCTCCTTAGTGTCGATTAAATGAAAAGCAATTATGTCCTTTTAAATATTTTTTCTGCTAATCCTTTGACTCGTAGCTCACCTGTATTTTATTACTTCAACTTTGCCTGAAAAATAAAGATTTTGTCGAGCACGGAATAGAATTAGTTCATTTTTAAAAAATCGACCTTTTCTGCCAGTGAAAAAATGTTTTCGAACCTGAGATTATATACTCCACTATACGAAAATGGCACACGTGATGGTCGAACGCCATCACAGCATCAAGTTGGGAGGCCCAGAGTTCAAGCACTAACACACGAAAATGAATAAACTGAGCATTATTTAAGTTTAATGGTCAATCTTGATGACCAACAATGATTGTAATGCTGTCTTTTTTAGTAGTGTGGTGAATAGAGAATATTTAACTCTTTAACACCTGTGACGGCCCAATACGGCATTGTAACTTAAGTCCTGAGAAGGCCGTTTTTGGCCGTATACTGAAAAAATATGGGTGATAGGTATAATAAGAAACGTGTTTCACCCCGTCCTGTGGGAGTCAACTTTATTGTCCTCCATCGCTTTCTTCGGCTGACAGTGATTGAATGACTTGTAATGGCTTGAAGGTTTGTGATTACTCTGTTTATCAACTGAAGGAATTCTGTTCAGACAAGCTGAGTTTCTTCTCTCCTTTTATTTTTCTTCAACAAAATGATATCGTTGCTTGTGGAGATAAATTGAAGCTAGTTTTTAGATTTTTACTTATGTTTTAATATTAAATAGTAATATAAAATTTAATATTAAAATTTCATACTGTACACATTTTTTGTAAATAAATTTAAAAAAAAACCTTTTAAATACGCCAGCAATAACTGCTGCCACTCTTAAGCCTGGATAAAATGTGAAGGGAAGTTGAAAAATATTATAAAAAAAATTAATTATTAGTTCAAACTGTGTAACATAGAGTGAATAAATACCCCCCCCCCCCCGCCCCTCCCTAATTCTTCCGAATAAAACTTTGAAACACGTCAGCAACATCTGAAGCTAGTAATTACTGCTTAAAATAAAATAGCAAGAATGCTATTTCAGCTAGAAAAGCCCCCCCCCCCCCCAAAAAAAAAGGGATTCCATATTTATTTCCAACAGATTTTTAAAAATATATAGAGAGAGTGTGTCTCGACATCAAAACCAATATTTACTGTCCATGAGTGCAAATAAAATGGTCTGTGTATGCAAGTGTGTCCCTGAATTACAAAGTTAATTACGACATTTTTAAATGTTTTCTAGATAGACCATGTCATTTCTCAGTGCGCGATGTTATGTTCAGCTATGCAATCCTATGTTTTGTGAGTTAGACCATTTTTCGAGTTCACCATACTGTAACACTTTTGTAACATAAACTATGCATTAAATGAGTCAGTGCTACACGTTACATGAAATTATCTGTCTTTGAATATAAATTTTTTTAACTACTTTCTAACAGCTTTTTAGTTTATAATACTGACGAAAATATAACATTATTAAAATTTACATCTTAATTTAAATCTAACTTGTAATCTTAAAAAAAAACATTAGATTTTTTAAAACTTGACACCTTATTTTAAAATCAGTTTTGATGTAATTTTTTTACATAACTTTCATAATTTACTGCATATGTGTACTACACTTCTTATATAACATATTTATTTTGCAGAACTAATGTGTATTATATTAACTGTAGCTTAAGATTTTTCTAAAATTCGAACTAGCTATTTTTTTACATATATCTGAACACTTTTGTATCGCTGAAAGCGCAAACTTTTTAAGTATTCTTATTCAGATACTACTGACAATCGAGCATTGTTTCTCTTTTTTCTATAAAAGCAAATGATGTCAAATTTGATGTTTTTAGCCAATATCTAAGACAGAGAAAAACGGAAAAACAAAATCTTCGTTGACGAGCACACTAATATTTTATATTCATAATTTTCATAACATTTATCGAAAACTGCAAAATGTCATTCGATTTCAAATCAGTTTATTAGTTACGCTTGAAAATGTTATACTTTTACATATAAAAATTACTTCATGAGAGTGAGATAGGGAAAAAAGTTTTTTTAGAGTACATTTTAAATAAATTGGAAATACAATAAAAAATTTTCAGAGTCGCGCCATGCGTCTGTATCTCCGAGTAAAGATTACTATTATTAGAAGGTCTGTGGTTTGTATAGTTATACATCGCGGAAAGGCTCTTCATGAATCAGATATTTTTTTCTTTTCCATTTTTTCATGAAAGGACAAGTTTGTTTATGTCTATAGAACCGCCACAAGTTACAAAGACTGAAATAATCCCTAGAAAAGCGTGAACAATAGTACTAGGGAACCCTTTGCTAGGATTGAGATGACATGATGAAAGAGTTTTATAGAGTCTTATCATTTGAAAAGGTTTGAAAAAATGCGGTAAAGGGATTATCCTACTTTTTGTCATTCATTTAGGAGACAAAACCGAAATCAGAAACATACAATATTATTATCTTTACGGCCTTCGAGTTGTAAAAACGTTATGCAAATACAATGTAAAGATAATTAAAAACTCATATCGATACTTGGATTTCTTACAATGTTGCAACGGCCGGCGCTGGGAATCAATAGGCTTTTGATAGAATACTCACTATTGGAAACGCATACAAAAAAAAAAAAAAAACTTCTATAGGTCACGATTTTAAAATTAGTCGTTTTCGTGACTACTTAACATGGTGAATCTAACATACAGAAAAACATGAACAATCAGAATAACTTCAGAAAACAGTCTTTAAAACTTTTGTGTACACCTGATCGTTGATAAATTCCTTTCTCGCCAGAAAAAACGCTTTTTTTCTTCTAATAAACTTACTTTTGAGTTTCTGATTTAATCACATTCTTTCACTACGTAGCTGTGTCTTCATGAAGCATATTAGGAAATCATTTTTATTAGGCTTTGGATATAAGATATCTGAACAAAATAGTTGCTCATCTCAATCAACGAGCACCCCCCTCTCCTCCCATAAGAATTTTTTACCTACATGCTGTACCGCAGTCTTTTGTATTTTTCGTTGCTGTTTTTTTTAAATGCACTAAAAAGATTTCTAATACATAAAATCTCCTCTTTGATGCATTAATCTATTGATAAAAGTAATTTGAACGTTTAAAGATTTTGAGAAATTAAAACAACTCATATTTTATCTGAAAAAATTTACAAAAATTTATATACCTAAATTTTTGTCTAAACAGAACCTCTTGATATTTTCTTAGATAACTCACTGGTGCAGTAAGGGAGAAATTAAAAGGGTACCAAAAAATTTTGAATTCTATGCTAAATATCTTCTAATTAATTGTATTGATCTCCTTAAAAAATTCGGAAATTTTTTATTTTCCCCTACTCAACAACGCAAAACATTTAACAAATTAGCAAACTCATTTTTGAACAAAAATCATGAAACTCTAAAACATGATTATTCAATCACCTACTAAGCGAATGGTGCTATTTATAAGTTTACTTTTTTAAAAATTAAATTAAAAAATACGACATAGTTATATTAGCAGACGGTAAAACGAAAAGTATTGTTACCATACAAAAGAAAAAGAAAAGTGAAGAAAAAACCCAAGATCGTTTTATTTCACCAATCAAAGCATATCCGCTTTATTTTAGATGTATGACGTCATATTAACCTGTTTCCTATGGTTACGCATATTGAAACCTTGTATTATTATCAAAAACTAAAAAAAAGTACATTTTATTTCTAATAATAATAGTTAATCTTCTTTTTAATTCTTTAATTTTTTTATTTCATTTTCATTTTTCACGTGAAAATTTTTCAATTGTAACAAAATTGTTGATTAAAAATTATTATTCCAGGTTCTAAATTAGTTTTGGCAACGATAAAGTATTAGCAACGGTAAAGTAAATTTAACCATTTTAAAATATTATACGAAAAAATGTCCATTTATTCTCTATGAAAATAACGAAATTTTGAATTATTAAGAAAAATATTTGAATAAAATAAACAAAACCCAGCCTATGTTCACTGGAGGGTTATAATTAACGTATATGCAAAGATACATGATCATTAAATGCTCCATTTTGACTCTGGCTTCAGCCTAACATTTGCACACAATGAGATTTATAATATTATTAGGATGACATTTCGAGCACGCCTCTCACATTTACGTGCCTACAAAACTCAAGCGGGAGAAATGGACGCGTCCATTTACAGAATTTCCACCCGTGAAGTGCCAGGATTTAAGTGTAGTAAAAGTTTCGTCACCTCCGGTATTAAAGGGTTAAATTTATGTAGATCATAACGGCCACGTTTCTCTTTCAAACTCTGCTGTGAATGATCTAATAAAAGAGTTGCTTCTTAATAGACCGACTTATAAGGTATGATAAAAGCGCAATACCATTTGCATTGTATAAAAGGGAAGAACTTTCCAGGTGAAGGTCCATAATACTTTAAAATATATAGATCAATTCACCATTTCGTTTGACTCAATGTTCATTTCGAAAATGGACCGGCGCAGCGGGCATAGCCTGCTACTTTAAGATAAAACTTTCACCAATTTGTTAATAAATTTGGCAAAAAATTTTATTAAATTAAAATTTTGCAACGGAAGAAAATGTCAGTATGCTTTTCTAGTACAACGTACCATGTTCGTCCTTTAAGTCCGTACAGTAATCTTCGTTTTTTAGCACTGCAGAAAATTTTGAATAAACTTTAGTTTAACTTTTGTCCTTTTTGCGGCGGAATAACAACTGCACCATAAGCTCCATAGTTTTAAATCCCTGATAGTAATAAAACAATAATAATAACAGTTTTAATTTGTCTTTTCTTCCATTTAATTGCTGATCTTAATTGTGTTTTTTTCTCCAATTAACTTACGTACAGTTTGCTAATTTTTTACAAGATTTTTTTCTGTTTTGATTTTGTAGTTGTTTTCTTTCTGCTTCTCAGAAACATGTTGTGCGTTATGCACGTATAAATATGGAACAGATAGAGTCAAATCCCTTTCATACAACAGCAAAATATTATTGCTTAATATTATTTGATGGTGTCACATTTCTTTATAAAGAATTTAAAAACATATTATTTTAATAATACTTAAAGTATTAATTTTAAAGCTACAGACTACTCTAAACAACACATTTTTATTTCCAGATTTGACAGCACACGTTTTGCTTGAATATTAACAACTTATACATTCTTATATTAAAAAAAAATAAAGAATTTATCTGAATTATATATTATACTTTTATCAATATTGTGCCTTGAGTCCATCCCATGTGGTTTAAGTAAAATCCTATATGGGAAAACTGTACAATATATTCTTTACATATTTCCCTTCTAATTTGAAAAATGCAGCAGCCACATTTGATTTACTGCAGGAAAATTAACCTCGTTTGTCTTTTTATATTAAAAATATGTTTATTGGTAGAAAGCAGTATCATACTGCATTCAGTTTGTAAAATAATATTTCTAGAATATACATTAATATTTTTAAAATCTCCAGTTTTTATGAATTAATTAATTTATATATATATATATATATATATATATATATATGTGTGTGTGTGTGTGTGTGTGTGTAATAATGATGTAATAATAATAATAATTAGGCTGATGAGATTATTGAAGAGTCTTTTGTAAAAAACTATACTATTTTAATCTCTGGAGTAAAACACAGTTATATATACAGGGTTAAGGGGAACAGGGGCTGATTCTGCCGCAGTTACCGGCATTTTACGCGTCCTTCCGAAGCTAGGCCGTCTGCCTAAAGCCAACTGGACAAGTCAATCGCCAAAGTATATCTGACGATAATCTTAATATTCCGTTCCCAGGCCAGAGAGTCGAAACGCTGTAGTCATCATCTTTATCGTGTATCGTTATTGCTGACCTAATGAGTTTCCGTGGGAACTCGGGCTGCTCCTCTTCTCGCTGCGGTCGGCATGTTATGGGAACTGCAAAACCACATCCATCCCATTCCCACTCGGCTATCCGACATGTGTGCGCCCACGCACACGTCCGACCAAGATTAACAACGAGAGGGCAAAGAAAAATTTAACCAAAAAAAAAACGAAATTTTTCATAAATCTGAAAGCCAAAAAGAAAATTTATCTATAAAAGAGAAAAGGAAAAAAAATAAATTTAGACTTTTCCGTTATGAATACTTAGCCTGGACTGCACTACACTATAAAAAGATAAACACGTCTTAAGAAGAAAGAAAATAATAATAATAATAATAATAATAAATAGAAACCGTCGTTGTGTTTCATGTCTAACATGCAAAACATATTTCGTCTTTTGTGATCGTCTTTTAAGATGTCGTCTTTAAATCGTCTTTTCGTCTTTAAAATGCAACATACGTTCCATTTATTCGTCTTAAGTAGAAAGTAGATAAGATACTTTACGCAAAATAAAAGAAGAGAAAAAAAAGACTTTCGTCTTAACTAGTGCGGCAGTCAACTAAATAAAAAAATTTAACTTTCGGTTATCAGGAAAGAGGGGGGGGGGTACACAACAAATATTTTAAATATCAATTGAATCAAACATTTTAAAATATATAATTTAAAAAAAATGTCAAATATATAAAATACAGATGCATAATAACAAAATACTACATAATCGCTGAAGTTGAAAAGATTAACAAGAAAGATGTGTAAATAGAATGTCTTCTATCAGTAGAAAAAAAAATCTCAGTTAGAGAGTTTTAGTGAGTCTTGGTCACACACAATTTATTCACAAACATGTTGATGAAAAAAATATATATAAAAGTTACTCCATCAGAGTTTTAGTTGCTGTCTACTATTAAAAAAAATGCGATAAGTGACGTTCTTGACTCAGTGGGAAAAAGAAAAAAAAATACGGCTTGAAGTTGTATCTGCCAATTTACACTTGAAGAAGAAGTAATAATAAAAAATATATATAGTTTGGTCCATTCAGTTCCACGCAGATATGAATAAGACGAAAACAACAAAAAAGATTGTAATTCCCTTTACGTCGGTGACGTATGGGTTCATTGATGATAACACAACCTTACGAGTAATGAATCACTAAACATAGATAAATAAAAATACTGAAGATGCAGTCTTGAGAGGATCTCCAACAAGAAAAAAACACTTGGATTCCATCAGATTATTTCTTTAAAAAAATGAATGCAATCTGCCCTAAAAAAATCACCAGGGCTGCATTAGCAAAAAGAAGTTATATTATTTCTGTCTGCCAGTATTCTTTATTTGATTCCCAATGCACGTAGAACTAAAAAAATGAACAGCTTGACAAAAAAAACCACTCAAGCATTGACACCATATTGGTTTGAGAAAAGAAAAATAATAAATCGTAACACTTAAAAATAAGGCGAAACAAAAAAAATCACAGTTTCGCAGTCCGATAAACTGCATTTCGTAATAAATATGGCTCAGAAAAAAAACAACACTTGAGTCCACAGAAAAAAAACAAGGAAAATATGCACTTTTCATTCGATGCGTTCACCATTTTTTTCCTATTTTTCTTCGTTTCCTCGCTTTTGCGCGTTTAATAAATGGACTAGGTGAGATGCAGAAATATGCCGTTATAAACAGTATCAAATATTCTTCAAGAGAGACGGAAACTGCAGATGTATCATGAATGCACTTAGGGGATTCCTTTGTGAAAAAAAATATGGTGAGTAAACCGCATATTACCAACATCAGAAAACTGTTGGTAGATGACGTCTTTTGTATAGGTGTTTCGTAACGAGGGCAATTAGTGGATTGTGGCACTTGAGGAAGCACAATTTCGGTATTTACTGGTGTATTCGGAACTGCGGGGTTCATCACAACACTGTCTTGTCTGTGATCTAGTTCCACGTTGCGTACACTATCACAAACGGTGATACAGTGGACAGATATTTTGGCTGGAGGTAGTTTTTGGAGTGAGATGCCGTTCGGTTCACACGTCAGTGTTCCTTATGAAATTATGTCTCTACCGATGATAAGAGGAAGACTCATGCGAGGAAATTCAATAACATAAGCTGTGGTGGTATAGGCATTCTCATCTATATGGATAGTTGCGCTAAACGATCCTATTGGTTTTACGTTGCCATTGCCGAATCCGGTGAGTTGCAAGTTTGTTTCGGTTAGTGTAGGGGAGCCAAGTAATCAGTGCAGGTCTTGTCATACAGCTGTAATTTGACTACCAGTGTCAAACAATGCATCTATCGCTAAATCTGCAATTTTTACTAATTTTGTCATGTTTTGACGAGATTTATCCAATTCCACTACGCGAATTTCGGTAGGAGGGATGCTGGTATTTGACACTTTACGACGGGTTGTCTGAGTGCATTGGGAACTTTTATGCCCGAAGGTGTTGCATGCAAAGCACTTAACTCCTTCGTTTCTATGCACACAATGTTTTGCAAGGTGTCCGATTGCTCCACAATCGTAGCAGGACTTTTTCGGCGCTCTTTCGGCGTGTAAAGGTTTAGGAACAACAAAATTGGTAGGCGGTGGCTGTGAGTGGCGATAGTGGGAACTTTGATCGCAAATTTGTTGGTATGTTTGAAGTTTATATTTAAATTCAGTGAGGGTGTGGTAGCCAAAAAGAATTGCTTTATTAGTTGGAGAATCTCTGATACCGATGAAAACGTAATGCATGAGCGTCTATGTTATGTAATGCATCGTCTATGTTAGCTCTTTGCGCAATTTCTTTCATTACAAGAAAATATTCGCTCATTCTTTCATTGGGTTTACAGCTACGTGTAGCTAACATTTCATGAATTTGCGCGGGGGAGGAGATATGTGCGAATTCGCGTATCAAAGCTTGTTTTAATGCTGCATAGGATGTTAATGTAGGCTCACTTTGGACGAACAATAACGCGGTACCTTTCAGAGATCTTTCAACGAAAAGAAATTTTGTAAATCGTTAAGTTGAAATGTTAAAGCCAATCCTTCAAATCTTTCGAATCATTGTAAAATATTTTCTACTGGTTTACCGGAAAAAGGTGTAATTAAATTTTCAAAGTCAGTAAAACAAATTGATTGACGTGGTACATAACGAATGTCACTTGGCGTAATCGGGAGAACTGATTGTGTGTTTTGTGAAGGAACACTTGAAAAGTTAGACGATGAGTTGAATCCTAAGGCATTATGAGAGTAATTTTCATCGTGATTCTCAGTTTCTTAGTCACTTTGAGGTAACAGTGCACTCTGAAATTTGTCTAAATCCGAAAGCGCTTCAATAATGCGTTTTGAAATTTCATTTTTATTGCCTGTAATGTCCAGACATAATAAATTTGCTATTGAAATTAGTTGGGCCAAGGGGAAGTCACTAGAGGTTGAAGTAACTTTTTCTTCAAATTCTGTAGTACCTACTTCAAAAGTGAAGCCAGTAAAAGCTCTTAGATTTTTTCGATTACTGCGAGTCTGATCCGAATCAAATACAAGCTTATGCAACAATTTAATGCGTTCAGCTCGTGCTGAATTAATTTGAGCGAGAACCGGCTTTATTTCTTGTAAAAGCATGATTAATTAAAAATAATCAAAGGTGTACTTCTATTCGTTTTATCGTGCAATACGATGCTTAAAAAATGAGCTAACTAAAGCAATTTGTTTATTCAGAGGGGAAAAAAACACAGATTCTATTCCGAATCAACTTCGCAGATAAGAAAAATATGGGTCACACTTTCCGCTCATCGGAGTTTTAAACAGTTTGCAAACGTCTTATAGACAGAACGTTGTTAAGTTCCATTTCAAACTAATAGAAATTCCACTTACTTATAAATAAGTTATCCATAGAAATAAACACATAAATACTTGTATCTTGGAGAGTTAAAAAGAAACAATATATATATATATATATCTACTTCTATTTTAATGATGTTGAAGAAAAAGCGAAATGATTCACACTCTGTGTGATCGAGCTGGGCTGGTCGAAAACAGATTTCATTTTCTCTTCTTTTTTTTCCGGCAGCGGAAAAATTCTAGGACAGTTTAAAACATATTCAGTGGCCGGGGTTTGGTCTTGGAAGATTAATTAACTGGTTGCGAATTCTTGACCGGCCGATGCGCCCATGTAATAATGATGTAATAATAATAATAATTAGGCTGATGAGATTATTGAAGAGTCTTTTGTAAAAAACTATACTATTTTAATCTCTGGAGTAAAACACAGTTATATATACAGGCTAATTACAGGTTATATACATGGTTAAGGGGAATAGGGGCTGATTCTGCCGCAGTTACCGGCATTTTACGCGTCCTTCCGGAGCTAGGCCGTCTGCCTAAAGCCAACCGGACAAGTCAATCACCAACGTAAATATGACGATAATCTTAATATTCCGTACCCAGGCCAGAGAGTCGAAACTCTGTAGTCATCATCTTTATTGTGTATCGTTATTGCTGACCTAATGAGTTTCCGTGGGAACTCGGGCTGCTCCTCTTCTCGCTGCGGTCGGCATGTTATAGGAACTTCAAAACGACATCCATCCAACTCACACACACACACACACACATATATATATATATATATATAATATATAATATAACATATATATAATATAATATATATATATATAATATAATATAATATAAATATATATATATATATATACTCACTAATAAAAAAGAAAAAAAAGGAAAATATATGTTGTTAACGTAATCAAGTAGCAATATTAACACTCAGCATATTAAAGTCTAAAAATGCAAAATATGACAAACGCTCCAACGCGATATTTTTTTCTCCCCCTTTCTTCTGTCTGTCTTTTGCCTGCAACACAATAAGGAGGCAACTGCATTCGAAAGTAGAACCTCCCAATGTTCACTAGTACAAAACGCTCTTCAACCGTTGATACCAACAATCTCCTTCTTTGCTAGAATAGTTGGTTTTTCCGAGGGGAGAATATGCAACACCGTTTCTCATGTGCTTGGTCGAGGTCTTGGCTGGTTAATAAGCGAAAGCGTTTGTGTATTTGAGATAGTTTCATCGTTATAGAATGCAGTATAAAAATATTTATTATTAATTTATTATATAAATCCCAAACACGTTAACATAATTCAGAAATTTAATTTAAAAATTATTCTATTCAAAATTCATTATAACTATAAAAATACATATATACATATATATATATATATATATATATATATTAATTAATACTTCTAGTAAAGTACTTGACCAGAGGGCCCGTGCGAAGATTTCGCACTGAAGACTAATATTTTTTAGATACTTCTCTATTAACCCGTCGACCGCTTTTCATAACAAAAAACTACCGCCAAACTGTAAGATTAAACGCCAAAAATGAAGTCCCATTTACTTGATGTCAGAATCATTATGCGTGTTTGTTACATCATCTAGTGGTATTACATTCGACATTTGCGTGTATTTTTCATTATGTTTTACTGATTTAGTAGTTATTTTATTAATTAAAATAACAATTGTGTCCTTAAATTCTTATATTTTATTTATTTTTTGATATTCCAATGGCAACGTTCTCCCGTTTATTTGGCGATAGTTTTTTGTTATGAAAAGTGGTCGACGGGATATAGAGAAGTATAATTTTTTATCAATATGTAATATTTATTAGATGCAGGTTTAAACTTCTAAAGAAAAAGCAAGGATAAAAATATCTGCAAACAACATTTAGTTGTTAGTCCAGCCAGAATATCATCTAATTTATTCCATCAAAGTTAGAATAAAAACTGATCCAAGATTGCTAAAGGCACGCGCGAGAAAAAAAAAATGAACAATCGTATTTTGACTGCATTAGAGGATGACATCATCCGCTTCGGGAAAACCATGGGACTTAGAAATATAAATCTAAACATTTCAATTTCAATTTCGCTTTTTAGTCATAAGTATAAAATAAAACCGTGCGGCGTTTTTTATAATAATTGCTGAGCATCATATAATGTGGTATTTTATTTTTTTGGCAACAATAATTTCAGGAAAACCTTTCATTTCTTTCATGAAAACAATGCCGATTTAATTTTGTAATTTCAGCAAATTTTAATCAAAAACATGTTTTAACGAATTGTTAAGTGGGCTATGTCAGAAGCCTGTTCTAAAACCTTTCATATGGTATCTCATTCGTTGTTCTGCGTTTCATATTTTCTGAGTAAAAGGGGTGTTGACAGGAGAAATAATATATAAGGATTATTATTTACTAGACGGTTACTAATCTTCAAGCGACCATCTAGACGGTTGCTTGTGTTAGAAAAGTAATTTCTGAAATATAAACATTTTATCATTTCATCATGTCAACCTAATATCCTCCCATAAAATAAATAAAACTCTGCAACGAGGTGATGAAATAGAACACGTGTGCCGGCAAAGAAGTATTTTCTACATCTGTGAAATACTCATAAAAGAACTGCTGACTCGTGTGACCTCAAAAGTTCAAGGCTCAGTGAGGTCATACTTGACTATGTTTTTCTCTCATCTTAGAACTAAATATTCAGTTTCTAACTAGGTCTGTTTGAATAAAGATCTGCAGAAAATTCTCTGCAGATAAATGTTATAACCTTTAATAGTTTGATGTAAAACTAATTTTTTCTTTTTTCTCTTCTTTAATACTGATTAAATAGTTAAATCAAACAAACCTTGCAGTTTAATCAACTTGTGATATACTTGTGTTTGTGCAGTCATCATATCATAATAAAACGGATTACGTGACGTTTCGTTACATATATTGGATTAATGATGACCCTTCGTGGACTTAACAGGTATGAAAACTTTCATTACCTTAATAACTGTTATGAAGTTTTAAGAGATTTTAACTAACATTATAAGAAGCATCAATTGCCGTAGTTTCCATTAGCTTGATGGCCCCAGATGCCTTTGCAGTGTATAACCCGGGCTTTGCCCAGGGCCCACAAAGTGCATTTTGTAGTAAAAATAGTTTATTTACTGTGGGACCTTTTAACGTGCAGTTAATGGCCACTCTAAGTTTATGTTATAAGTAGGGGTAATCTTTCAATATTAGTTCTATTTTCTATCTTTCTTTAGTAAATGGTTAAGAATCATATATATATTTTCCTGTCTTTATATAGTAAACAGTTGAAAATCATATAAATAGTTAAATTCTTCTTACCTTCTGTTTTCGGGATTCAGGAATTGTGTATCCAATTTTATCGTGTCATTTATTTATGACTCTGGTTCCGTGTTTTCACATTTCACGTTCTCTCTTCTACTTATCACTACTTAACCGTGAAGGAAGAAAATTGTTATTATAAAATTGAGTATTATGAAATTGAATGGATTCATTGCTTCAGAAAGTTAAGAAGATTTAATAGTATAAAATTACAAGTTATCATTTACATAATTTAAGTTTACATTTTAAAGATAGAGAAATTTTTGTACGCTTTAGGAGCGATCATGAAATAAGTCTTATAGTTTTGAAAGTCACATTGCACACGAAAAGTTGAAGGAGTCTATAATGGCACTTAGTTGCCATGGTTGCATGAGGCCCATTTTTGGGGTATTCACAGTTTAAGTGTTTACTGAAGTTCACGCACATGGCCTTGACGTCACGAGCCATATGGTTTCTCAAGTGCAGAAAGGTTTCGGTTTGATTGTATCTTCCCGAGTTATAAGCTGGGATTACATGTTTCGGAGAAAGAAGGTTTTCAATACACCCCCCTTAATCCCATGTTGAAGGAAGTTCTTGCAGTTTCAGTCTTTCAAGGTTTCTCAGATGTTCAGGCTTGAGAGTGGGCTTAGTCAACAGATCTGCGATCATGGATTTGCTAGGACAGTACTTCAGTGTGATTATCTTTGCTTCTGTTAGGTGTTTGATGACGTGGTACTTCACTTCGATGTGTTTTGTTCTGTTGGAAAGTTTCTCGGATTCTGTCATCTTTATCGCTGAGAGATTGTCCTCGTATAGTGTAATTGGACAATTTTGCGGTAAGTCTAGATCGTCTAGAAGTTTTATGAGCCAAACGATTTCATTGGCTGCGCTTGCTGCTGCTACGTATTCCGCTTCGGCGGATGATTGAGCGATTCAAGACTGTCGTTTTGATATCCAGTAGATTGGATTCTTGCCTATCATAAAAAAATTTCCTGTAGTAGATTTTCGCGTTTCGGGATCTTGTGCCCAATTTGCATCTGAATAGGCTTCTAAGATTGGTGCATGTTCGGTGTTTATAATTAAGTTTAAGTTCTTTGTTGTATTTAGGTATCTCATTATACGCTTCAGAGCTTTCCAGTCTATTTCGGTTGGTTTTTCATTTTTCCGGCTATTTACAGCCGTTAGTATATCAGGTCTAGTTACTGTCGCTAAGTATAATAATGCACCTATTCCTTGTCTGTACTTGTGATTATTTGGAAGTAGGTTTTCGTTATTCTTTATTTTTAGGTAACCTGTGTCCATGGGTGTGCTGTATGGTTTACTTTCTTCAAGATTGAATTTATTTATTATTTCATTAATGTTTGTTGTTTGGTTTAGAGCGTAGCCGTTGTCTAATTTCTTTATGCTTATTCCTAGGTAATTGGTTACTTCTCCTAGGTCACTAAGTTTGAATTTAAGTTTAAGTTTCTCTACAAAATTTTCAATGTTTTCTTTGTTTCCTGCTACTAGCAGATCGTCCACGTATACAATTATGTAGACTGTGTCTTCCTTGTTTTTCTCTTTGCGCGTAAATAAACAAGTGTCTGTAGTGCTTTGCACAAATTTCATTTCTTTTAATATTTCACTGATTTTATTGTTCCAGGCTCTCGCGGCCTGTTTCAGTCCGTAAATAGCCTTCGTTAATTTGCATACTTTATTTATATGGTCTGGTGTCTCATGACCTTCGGGTTGTGTCATGTATATGTCTTCGTCTAGTTCTCCGTGTAGAAAAGCTGTTTTGATGTCTAGGTGGTGCACGTTAAATCCGTGGTACGCAGCTGCTGCTAGAAATGTGCGGATTGTTGTGTGAGACACCACTGGGGCAAAAGTCTCGTCATAATTTTCACCATATTTCTGAAGAAATCCTTTTGCAACTAGGCGGGCCTTGTATCTCTTTACGTTTCCCGTATCGTCATATTTGACTTTAAAAGTCCATTTACTTCCTATGATTTTATTTCCCTGTGGAGGTTCGACTAGTTCCCAGGTTTTATTCTCCTTTAACGAATTTATTTCTTCTTGCGCGGCATTTATCCAATTTTGTCTTTCAATGGGATTTTTAGTGTTTATCATTTCTAACCAGTCTTTGGGTTCATTAATTATGTTTGTTTTCACTGTATATGCGAAGCAATAGGGTGGTACTCCCCTATTTTTCCTCTCTGATCTTCGCGGTTCACTTGTGGATTGTTTGGGTGCGGGTGGTTCGCATTCTTCAGGTGTAAAGTCTATCAATATTTCCTTTGAGTTATTTTCAACTAATTGTTCATTTTCTACGGGTTCTGGTTTTTTCTCTTCCGGGCTACTGTTATTTTGAGTGTAAGGAAATTTATTTTCAAGGAATTTGACGGATCTTGAAAGTATGACTCTTCCGTCGTTTGTGTATATTCTGAATCCTTTACTTATGTTATCGTAACCGACAAATTTTCCCTGTTGTGCGGTTTCATCTAATTTTCCGCGTTTTGATTTATTTATGTGTGCATAGGCTAAGCATCCGAATACTTTTAAGTAACGGATATTGGGCTTCCTATTTGTCCACATTTCGTATGGGGTTTTATAGTTTGATCTTGTCGGTAAGCGATTTTGAATATGGTTGGCAGTGCTTATTGCCTCTCCCCATAGCTTTTGCGGTAATTGCGCCTCTATTAACATACTGCGGGTCATTTCTAGTAAATATCTATTCTTTCTCTCCGCAATTCCATTCTGGCTGGGTGATTGTGGTACTGTGAGTTGGTGTTCTATGCCTTTTTCGCTTAGGTATTCTTCCATTTCGGTACTAGTGTATTCTCCACCGTTGTCTGATCTTATACTGTTTGGGTATCTCCCGAATTTATTATGTACTAGAGATATGTAGTCTTTGAATTTATCGAATACTTCGCTTTTTCTGGACATTAAATAGATTATACAAAATCTTGTTTTGTCGTCGATGAAAATTACGAAGTATGTTTTTACACCGATTGTAGGGATCTGCAACGGACCGCATACGTCGCTGTGTATCAACTCGATTTTTCGTGTGGCTCTGTATAACGCTTGTTTGGGGTGCTTCTGTTGTTTTCGCTCTTATGCATACCTCACATTTGTTTTCGTGTCTGCAGTTATTTATCGTTATTCCTTTAACTAGTCGATTTGTTAGCATTTCTTTAATTGTTTGATAACTACGGTGTCCCATTCTGCGGTGCCATAATTCCACGCAGTTGGGATTTTGACAACTGTAGGTCATGTTTACATAATTTTGTTCTCTGTTATCGTTAGTTAAATTTATTTCATATAGATTATTTTTCAACTTTTCTTATAATATTGTTTTACCGTCATGTATTATGCTGCGCTTTTCTTTTTCGAAGGTTACTTCACAACCGTTTTGGGTCGCCTTGCTTACGGAAAGTAGGTTTGTTTCTATTTTAGGTATGTATAGGACGTTTTTGAGTGTAATTTCTTGTCTTTTGTTTTCCGTTTGAATTTTTATTTCTCCGGAACCATATGATGTTAATTTGTTACCGTTTGCGACTGTTATTTCTGTTTCGGCGTCTTCGTTTAAGTTTGAAAGTAATGTTTTGTTGTTGGTAATATGATTTGAGCTGCCACTATCTATTATCCATGTATTTGTTTGAGCTTTGTGAGCTAAAAATGCTACATTATTTATTTTGTCATTCTTTGTTTCGTGTTCCTCATTTTTAGGATTCGGGTTTGTCTTTTCGTTGCATAGTGATGATGTGTATTGCTTTTGTTTATAATGTCTGTTTGGTTGCGGATGGTGGTTAGATGTTTGTTGAGTGTAGCTGTTTTGGTTCTGTCGTTTTACGAACCAACATTGGGCAGTAATGTGGTTTCTCATTTTGCAGTGTGTGCAGTATCTATTCTCTCTTTTGTTGTTGTTTGCGTATGCAGAATTCTTTTGTATTTTGTACACTTTTGATGTATTTTGCGGAATATCTGTGTTTTCTGCTCTTCTCATGTATTCTTCGATTAACTTTGTTCTTAGGAAATTAGGTGTCAGATCGGTCTCGGGGCGCGATTCAAGTGCGGTGATCAAGACGTCATAAGAACTTGGTAGTGAGCATAGCACTACAGCTGAAATATGTGAATCGCTTATGCGTTCACCATTCGCGGCTAGTTTATCTATTAGCTCAAGAATATTTGTTATATGCATCTGCATATTTCCGTTCTCACTTAATTTGGTGTTATATAATTTCCTAAAGAGAAAGAGTTTGCTTGATAGTGATTCGCGTTCGTGGATTTCTTTCAACTTGTCCCATGTTTGGCGAGCAGTTTCGAGATTCTTTATGTGTATTATTTGCGCGTCTTCGATGCTCAAATTTATCAGAGCACGCGCTTTCTTATCCTTTTTGTTCCAAGCGGAAAATGACGCATCCGTGCTGGCTGGAGCTTGCTCCGTTATAGTTTCGATTAAATCATCTTTCGTTAGTATCATCTCAATCTTAAAGCGCCAATTAGCGTAGTTTGTGGCGTTCAATTTATCAATCATTTGAGTATCTCTAAATGACGCCATTATTAAGTTTTCTTTTCTTCTTTTCTTCTTTTACTACTTTTTTCTTTTTCTTTTTTATATTTTTATACCCTACTTTTTGTTTTTATTTTATTTTATATTTAGCGCAGATATTCAGACATTTAGTCTCGAATTCTTTTTCAGGCTCAAAATCTTTTTTATTGTAGTAAAAATGGTTTATTTACTGTGGGACCTTTTAACGTGCAGTTAATGGCCACTCTAAGTTTATGTTATAAGTAGGGGTTATCTTTCAATATTAGTTCTATTTTCTATCTTTCTTTAGTAAATGGTTCATATATAAATCATATATATATTTTCCTGTCTTTATATAGTAAAAAGTTGAAAATCCTATAAATAGTTAAATTCTTCTTACCTTCTGTTTTCGGGATTCAGGAATTGTGTATCCAACTTTATCGTGTCATTTATTTATGACTCTGGTTCCGTGTTTTCACATTTCACGTTCTCTCTTCCACTTATCATTACTTAACCGTGAAGGAAGAAAATTGTTACTAGGACTTCCCTCAAAGGGATTAGTCTGAGTGATATTGCTGAGAACATAGGGTTAACAATTACAATATAAAGAAAATGAGCAAATTAAATGATAGAATTACAAAATATCATACATAAATTCATATACACTGTTAAAAAAATAGAAAAGAAGTACCGTTCATCAGATGTGTTGTCATAATTTTTTTTTAACATGTGGCAACGAATCTCATTTTCTTAAGCGCGTATTGCGCAAAACTTGAAAAAAAAAAAACGCCGGATCTTTTAAAACGCCAAGCTTTTTAAAGTTACGTAATTGGATTTGCATCCAGTAGATTATTCTATCAAGCGTGGCTTAACGCGAATTTAATTTCATTGTTGCACCTTTTTTGTGTGTGAATTTAAAAATTTTCTTCCTTGATTATATATCTATTATTTGTATAACTGTTTATAGAAACGCTTACACTTCAAACCACATTGATAGCATGCTTTGCTACAAACCAGATTGCAAAACTATAGTCTAAATTACTATTAAAGTATGCAAAAAATCTTTCGATGACTTCTGTAAAATAACTTTTACATTAAATCTCCATATCGGCAAAATTGAAAAATTATATATCTTTCAAAGTTAAGCTTAACAGACACTTCTTGATTATTCTCTAGGCGAATCTGTCCCCTGCGCCTTTACTGCGCCAATCCGCAGACTTTTCTTTTGCCTGTCTGTCTGTCTCTCCACAATCTGCCTGTTTCCCTATCCGTTCTTCTGCCCGTCTCTCTAACCGATTGTCTATCTCTCTACACGTCTCGCCACCTGTCTCTATTTTTCTCTACCGGTCTCGCTACCCGCCAATCTATTTCTCTAACCGTCTGTCTATCCGTCTAACTACTTGTATGTCTAGCCGTGTCTCTATCCACTTCTCTACCCATTTGTCTATCTGTCTCTCTACCCGTCTGGCTATACGCGTCTCTACCCATCTCCGTACCCATCTACTGTCTCTCTACTCGTCTGTATACCCGTCTCACTATCCGTCTGTTTTTGTACTTTACTCTTTACCCGTCTCGCTACCAATCTCATTACCCGTCAGTCAACTCGTCTCTGTACTCATCTCTCTACTCGTCTCTTTATCTAC
Source organism: Maratus michaelseni (assembly GCA_963931845.1). Taxonomy (NCBI): domain Eukaryota; kingdom Metazoa; phylum Arthropoda; class Arachnida; order Araneae; family Salticidae; genus Maratus; species Maratus michaelseni. Next base: position 426,582,871 of record OZ007592.1, read on the forward strand.
CACGCTACGCGTCTCGCAACTTTTTTCGCTACATTCCTGTCTACCGGTGTCGCTACCCGTCTCATGACCCATCTCGCTACCCCTCTGTCAACCCTCTTTTTACCTTTCTCTCTAGCCGTATGTCTATTAGTTTCGCTACCCGTCAGCCTACCTATGTCGCTACTCGTCTCTCTACCCATCTCACTACCCGTCTGTCTACCCGTTTGTTTACTCGTCTTTCTACCTCTCGCCACCTCTTCCCAATATTTAAACAATTCATTTAATATACAGAAGCCGTTTATCAGTTATTAAATGCAAACAGAAGTAATTTATCTAATAAGTGTAATCAGATGCAATTTTTTTTAAATACATACATAAACCTGAATAATAATTCAGGTGTGTTCATAGTTGTTCATATCATTTGACAGTAAATCTCAACTTCTTAAACCTGAATTGTCTCAAGCTTTAAAAAAAAAAAACCACAAGGTGTGTATAACTGCAAAGTACCCTGAGGGCTATATTAGCTACAGGTTATTAAGTTAAGTGAAAGTTTCGTTATCGCGTTTGCAGCCAATTGCTTATGTCAGAAAGCGTGGCTTAACGCCATTTTAAATTCATTACTGTAACTTTTTTTGGGGGGGAGGGGGGGGGGGAAGATGGCTTCAAATATATACATTTAAATTAAAACTTTTGCCTCCATGCCATTAGTGTTGTTTGTATTATTAATTAATACATTGTAGACCGAGCTTCATTTGAAACAAATGTAAATAACTTCTACATTTTTTTAGGAGAAATTTTCGTAATTTGGCCCAAAGCCAATCGGAGCATTTAATATCATTATTGTAACTCTTATAGAGTTAAAACAATACCAGAGGGTCCGTGGGAAGATTTCGCACTGAAATCTAATATTTTTTAGGTACTTCTCTATTATCCCGTCGACCACTTTTCATAACAAAAAACTACCGCCAAACTAAGATTAAACGCCAAACAAGCAGTCCCATTTACTTGATGTCAGAAGCATTATACGTGTTTGTTACGTCATCAAGTAGTTTTTAATTCGACATTTGCGTGTATTTTTCATTATGTTTTACTGATTTATTAGTTATTTTATTCATTAAAATAACAATTTTGTCCTTAAAGTCTTATATTTTATTTATTTATTTATTTTGATATTCCAATGGCAACGTTCTCCCGTTTATTTGGCGATAGTTTTTTGTTATGAAAAGTGGTCGACGGAATAATAGAGAAGTATCATTTTTTATCAATATGTAATATTTATTAGATGCAGGTTTAAACTTCTAAAGAAAAAGTAAGAATAAAAATATCTATAAACAACATTTAGTTTTTTGTCACGCCAGAATATCATGTAATTTATTCCATTAAAGTTACAGTAAAAACAGATCCAAAATTGCAAAAGGCACGTGCGAGAAAAAAAAAATAACAATCGCATTTTAACTACATTAGAGGTTGACGTCATCCGCCTCGGGAAAAACATGGGACTTAGAAATATGAATCTCAACGTTTTAATTTCAACTTTGCTTTTTAATCATAAATATAAAATAAACCCATGCGGTGTTTTTTATAATCATTGCTGAGCATCATATAATGTGGTATTTTATTTTTGTGGCAACAGTAATTTCAGGAAAACCTTTCATTTCTTTCATGAAATCAATGACGATTTAATTTTTAATTATTAGCAAATTTTAATCAAAAACATGTTTTAAAGAAATGTTAAGTGTGCTATGTCAGTAGCCTGTTCAAAAGCATTTCATATGCTCTCTCATTCGTCGTTCTACGTTTCATATTTTCTGAGAAAAAGGGATGTTGATAGGAGAAATAATATATATGATGATTGTTGCTAGCTTTACTGTTGTTTGAGACCAGCCTTGTCTGTGTATCTGAATGGGGAAAAGTTTCGTATCCTAAGTCGGTTGGCGAAAAAAATTTTAAATTGTGCCAAAAGGTAGTTTTAGCATCTTACAAAATTTTTCAAGAGAGCGGTAAAACATGTTTTTCAAATATTTACAAACATAGGTTTATTAAAGCATGTTTTTGCACCATCTTAAAAATTTAAGCACGATGCTAAAATAAAATTTTATCGCCATATTCGATATTTTAATAAGTAATGAAAATACATAAACAAACTTATTTAACAAACCTAAGAGGCATTTTTGTGATAAATAATTGTTATTGTCAGGGGGGTAAATTGTAAACCATTAATAAACGGCTAGTAAATAATAAATAACATTTAAAATGTAAAAATGGAGAAGTGGCCCGTATAAAAATGCAAAACATAACATTTTACGCTTGATATATGTAATTTTTTTTTCTTTTTTAATATTTCCGAAGGCATAGATAAAAAGGTAAAAATCTCTTTTCCAAATGCCATTACAATTTAATATATATATATTACTAGGGGGCCTACCCCCTGCGAGCTACGCTCACCAACCCCCGCTCAGACTTCGAAGCCACTAAAAACATGACAGCGTGCTTTGTTTTAAAAATATTGGTAAATCTGTAATTGGGTTGCCATGCTTTTAACGTTTTAATGGGGCATTTTTTGATTACCTCATACACAGCTGTTGCGACAACTGACGACTGTTTTCGGGATTGATAAGTAAGTAAGTCAATTACGACTTGAAAACCAGCTTGTATAAAATGGTTAGGTTTAAATTGTGGCTACCTCTCGGACTTTTATAACAACGATCTGTATTATATTCTTCCTTTGCGTTTAAGGATAAGAAAAATTCCATCTGCTTGTGAATAAGATTAAGCACCACGGTATTGAAAAGTACTATGTTATAGACATTTTCAGTAACAGGTTTTAATTTTCTCTCTATTTTAGTGCACCATCATGCATATTTTCATGTTATTTTAAATATGTAAATTATTTATTTTAATTAATATGTATATACGAATTTTCTAATAATTATTTATCATACAAAATTAATTAAATATTTTGTGCATGCATGCCTGCATTTATTCGGCATCAATTGGTGACATATTTAAACAAATTTGCTATCCGCGATAATTTTACACCTTGTTATGTCACTTGAATATTGTCCATAAGAAAATCGGATACTTTTCCAGTATAGGATCCTTTGCTTTTAGGTGTGGCGTAATTTGAGCTTCAAAAATGGATAGATTCGTTAATATACATAGATTTGTTGCCAAAAAGTTACATAAACAAACCCAATGAACATTTGGTGCTTTCATATTATAGGGGTCTTGACGCTTTTTTAAAAAGCTTGGCGGAAAAAACCAAGCATGATATTTTATTCTCCTTCCGTTCAGTTGGGCAATTATTATTTTATTATTACCGAATTAGTGATTTTATCAATTCGTTTAGTTAAATTTTACAAAAAAATAACAAAATGATATAAATAAATAATAATTACTATTAATTCCCTTCCCCCTCCCCTTTCTTTTGCGTTTACATAAATGACGTCATTTGGACGAATTTGTTCAAAATATTTTCAGTTTATAAATTAAATTAAATGCTAACAGACGATTGAATCCTGACGATATAAATGAGATTTTTTTTTTTTTTCAAACTTTCCTGAAAAACATAATTTAATCACAATCTTGTCTTCATTATCGATTGAAATAAAAGATAAATTCAATTTCCATTTGAAAATGACGAATAAAGATAAATCAATAATAACTATCGGGATCCTTTTCAATTTTTTCCCTTTTTTGTCACAAAAAAAAACGGAGTAATTAGTTGCCATCATTACAGAAATGTCATTAAAATTAGAAAAAAAATAATATCTCGAAAACTAATTCCAATTTCAAAAATATATTACCAGTTTTGACATCCGCGGATTTTTATGGACAATTGGTATTAATTTCACCATCAAGCGTTTAATATTTTATTAAAAATAGCCCTGAAACATAATCAGTCGTTTAATCAGTCGTTTCATAAAATCGTTTCATAAATTCGTTTCATAAAATCGTTTCACAAATTTGTTTCATTAGGATTTTATATATATAGGGTAGATATATATATATATATATATGTATATATACAAAATAGAAAAATATCTGCAAAAAAATATATTTACATAATACTACATCTGCAAAAATATAAGATTTAGAAAAAGTAAGCCAAATCCTGCAAATCCCAACAATCACATCGAAAAACTTATCACCAAAAAAGAACTCGCCAAATCTTACGGCACAGGAGAACGATTTTTCCCTCTGAATGCAGAATATTAGTTTTTTTTCTTGTACGATGGGTGATTGTAATATAATTGTTTTATTTCACATACTACATACCGTTTGATATATTGGTACTTTTATGTTATCCTGGCGCAGTTGATAAATCGCCAAATATTGTTTTTATAACATTTTCATGTTGAATTCATTTCATTTAAATATAAACCTTTCACTCATTTAATTTAAAATACATGCCTTTCATCAATCCCATTTAAAATGCTATAAAGAGAGAAAAAAAAAAGAAATAATGCCATACATCGAAACCTTTTATTTAAACACCAAAGATTTTGTTTTTTAATTTACACACGCGAAATAAAAAAAGCTGCTATTGCTGAGATTTGCGCCAAATCTCTAATACCATGTTATTGCGGGTTTTTTTTTTTTTTTCAAACAGACCAAAATCCAGATTAATTTTCGATTTCTACTAAATTGAAATATATTTTATTGTGCTGAATATTAGTGCGTGCATATTTTTTTGCTCCATGTACTCCATGAACTTTTCAATTCCAATTGTCTACAAAAATCTCACGCCGGTGAAAATGACGTACGCACAAAATTTTCGTGACGTATGTACTTTAATTGTGCTTTTTTATCTATTTTTTTAATATAATTTCCAAACGGTTTGACATTTATTCTTGGTAAAAAATAGACGTCGTTGTCACCTTTATAGGTACCTGCTGTAAAAATTTGAACGAAATCCGTTAAATATTTTTTGAGTTATGCTTGACGAAATGTTTTAATATCCATCGTAGCTATATATGGGGCAAAGTAATACTGCGCTGTGTATGAGTCTTCGTTGCACTCAGACAATTATAAAATTGAGTATTATGAAATTGAATGGATTCATTGCTTTAGAAAGTTAAGAAGATTTAATAGTATAAAATTACAAGTTATCATTTACATAATTTAAGTTTACATTTTAAAGATAGAGAAATTTTTGTACGCTTTAGGAGCGATCATGAAATAAGTCTTATAGTTCTGAAAGTCACATTGTACACTAAAAGTTGAAGCAGTCTATAATGGCACTTAGTTGCCATGGTTGCATGAGGCCCAATTTTGGGGTATTCACAGTTTAAGTGTTTACTGAAGTTCACGCACATGGCCTTGACGTCACCAGCCATATGGTTTCTCAAGTGCAGAAAGGTTTCGGTTCGATTGTATCTTCCTGAGTGATAAGCTGGGATTACATGTTTCGGAGAAAGAAGGTTTTCAATACATTTTACATGCAAACAGAAAATAAATAATTAAAATACTTTATTTTAAATTATACACAATAACTAATAAAAATATCATAAAAGCATATTAAGATTTCGAGACATAAATAAAATAATTTATTTATTATCCCCCTAACAAAGACCGCTCGGCACTGGCCGTGCGATGCCAGTAGGACCCACCTTATAGGGTGGAAGGGAGAGTTTCCGAATCAAATAAACATAAACGGAATAATCTGAGATGTACGGACACCATTGTACATGTGTCTTGTGAGTTTCGTGCTCATAAATTAATAAGGTGATTAAAATAAAGGATCCTGTGTGCTTCGCAGTCATATATGTTTCATAGGCTCGGCAATCACTATAACGGGACCCTGTGTGTTTCGCGCCTCATAAATCATTAAAACGACAATCACTATAACGAGACTCTATGAATTTAGCGTACATAAACCGTTAAAACGAGCCCTGTAGTTTTCACTTCTATAAACTTATTATACGGCAATTACTATAACGAAGTCTTGAGCATACTCGAAATAATATAAATATGGTAAAATTAGTACTTTTAATAATGTCTCCTGTATTACATCTATTATTCTCTAGCATTAGTGATATATATTAAATGCATATAATATAAATATTTTCAGAGGTGATGTCAGTTATCGTGTAAAGGAATAAAGACTAAATGCCTCACAAAAAATATTTTAAAACGTAGTAGCTTTTTGCCAGTTTTTTAGGAAAATGTCCCGGAATTTTAGAAGTATATTCCTTACTCCATTCCAGACTGTTAATCTTCTACGGTTTAAGAAGGTAAAGGAAAGATTTAACAATTAATATAACAATTCAATTAATAAACTTAAAAATATTTTAAATAAGTATACATTAGGTTTAAAAAAGTTTCTGATAACAGAAAATTGACAGTCCATAGTAATAAGTCAAAACAATATAAGTTAAAATAGGTATCACTATTTTTTTACTGTACATAAGAGAATATTCAAGAACATTTATTGTTGGCCGGATTTCCAAAATTTATTGATTTATTTTAAATTATTACAGTGGCAAAAGATTGTATAATTAAATAAAATGTACAAAACACAGAAAAACTTTAAGAGTAATTTAGTCATTTATAGTCATAGTTATTTTTTAAAGCTATTTATAATGTGTTAATAAAAATGTTAGTATTAGTTACCATGTATTAGTAAAAAACTTAAAATATAAGCCCAGTCATCATAATGTTATTCGTATTTTCAAAGAACCGTTATTTTATAGAGAATTGTAGAATTTTATGGATTAATGCACCTATATCCTCTTGAGATCCCAGCTCGTATTTTTCGCGCAAATTTTACCATAATTCAGATTATTGGTCCTTTTGAGACTAGAAATCAATAAATATGTCCATTTACTTAATATATATACATATATATATAGTTTTTTAGTGTGTACAATAAAATGGACATCGGGTCTTCGTCTTGTGAAAAACATACTATTGATTTACATTAATGTGAATGGAAAATTCTTAATATTGGACAAAAAAGAATGACAAAAAATGTAATTAGACGCAAAATAATGACACAAAATTTCATTAGACACAAATTAATTATAAAAAATTTAATTATACAATAAATAATAAAAAAAATTTATTATAAAAAATCAATTACACGCAAACAATAAATAGATGAATTTAAAATTCAGTACTTTATGAATGTGCTTCTGCAGAACAATTATTTTTGGTAGTTAAACATATATACAAGTTGCATTTCATGAACACAAATTTAGTTTTTTTGTAATTTTAGTTTATATATATATATATATATATATATATAACAGTAGGTGTCTGTCTGCCTGCCCGCGGTTTTCACCGTAATTATAACACCTAGGACTCAGAAATTTTTGTCATGTGTAGATGTTGTCACCGAACAGTATACCTCGCGGCCGGATTTTTAAATTTTAATTTAGATTTAAAAAAAAATTAAAACGTGTATATGGAATTTTGGGTTCGAGGCTATTTCAAGCTCCTCCCATGAAATAGCCTCGGCAACGCCATCCGTGGCAACGAAGCAACCAGCCAATGAGAGCAGGTGCAGGATCCAGGATTTTGGGTTCGAGGTTTTTACAGCTCTCCGCCAAGTTCACGGTAACGAAGCAGCCAGCCAATGAGAGCAGCGGTTATTACGGAATATAGCGAGCGATAGCATTTCCTTCCTTTACGGAAGCGGCTAGCCACAGATTTCATTGTTTTGTTTATGTTTGAGTTTTATTTTAAATAAAATCTCATTCCCGCTAATTATTACAAATATACAAATGTTTCTTAATTACATCTAATGTCCCGATCCGATAACGGGGTTTCCCTATCTACCTATCCTAATCCGCTTTTCCCTATCAAGGTGTGAATATGGGATGATAAAGGATCCAGCAACGGCAGTTCATGTTCACAGCTGAAAGCGGCTAGCCACAGATTTCATTGTTTTGTTTATGTTTGAGTTTTATTTTAAAGAAAAGGTATATATTTTTGACTGACTGAAATTAAAGTAGGTTAGTTTTGATTGTATTCATTCTTTGTATGTTTAGTTGCCCCCATATATTATGTTTTAGGTAAGAATATAACTTGCATTTTACTGGAAGCATTTTTCATGTTCTGAAATGAAACAAACTGTTTTCAATAACAAATCTTGATGAATTAAATTAATCTTACATCTTACACTTTACTTTAAAATGTGCAGTTCTACAATTTATCGCATGTTACAACGTTCTCGGGCACTAAAAATGTAGTACAAAACTCTTAACAGAAATATTGTAAATTAACAAACTTATATATCTATACTAATATTATAAAGGAGTAAAGATTGTTTTTTTATTTGTTTGTTTGTTTGTTTGTTTGTAGGGGTAATCTCTGGAACTACCGAACCGATTTCAAAAGTGACGGTGGCAAATTGATGGTCACAAACCCTGTCCAACATAGGCTATAATTTATGTCGATGCCACTACCCCAGGTGGGTGCAGGAGAGAAAACGTTCTAAAATTGCGATCTTTTCTATACTGAAGCAGCTAGAAATTTGAAATTTGGCGTTGTAGTTACTTATAAGATGTAAATGCTCTCTAAGAACAAAATATAAAAAAATTCGAAATTTAAAAGGGTGAAATGAGCGAAAAGCGTCCTAAAAACATTCTGAATTGCAATTTCTATGGAATTTCTAGAACTACCGAACCGATTTGAAATTTGGCGTTGTAGTAACTTATCAGATGTAAATGCTCTCTAAGAACAAAAAAAAAATCGAAATTTAAAAGGGTAAAATGAGCGAAAAGCGTTCTAAAAACATTCTAAATTACAATTTCTATGAAATCTCTAGAACTACCGAACCGATTTGAAATTTGGCGTTCTAGTTACTTATAAGATGTAAATGCTCTCTAAGAACAAAATAAAAAAATATTCGAAATTTAAAAGGGTGAAATGAGCGAAAAGCGTTCTAAAAACATTCTAAATTGCAATTTCTATGGAATCTCTAGAACTACCGAAGCGATTTGAAATTCGGCGTTGTAGTTACTTATAAGATGTAAATGCTCTCTAAGAACAAAATAAAAAAAAATATTCGAAATTTAAAAGGGTAAAATGAGCGAAAAGCGTTCTAAAAACATTCTAAATTACAATTTCTATGGAATCTCTAGAACTACCGAACCGATTTGAAATTTGGCGTTGTAGTTACTTATACGATGTAAATGCTCTCTAAGAAAAAAACAAAAAAAAAATCGAAATTTAAAAGGGTGAAATGAGCGAAAAGCGTTCTAAAAACATTCTAAATTACATTTTCTATTGAATCTCTAGCACTACCGAACCGATTTGAAATTTGGCGTTGTAGTTACTTATAAGATGTAAATGCTCTCTAAGAATAAAATTTAAAAAAATCGAAATTTAAAAGGGTGAAATGAGCGAAAAGGGATCTAAAGACATTCTAAATTGCAATTTCTATGGAATCTCTAGAACTACCGAACCGATTTGAAATTTGGCGTTGTAGTTACTTATAAGTTGTAAATGCTCTCTAAGAACGAAATTTAAAAAAATTCGAAATTTAAAAGGGTCAAATGAGCGAAAAGCGTTCTAAAAACATTCTAAATTACAATTTCTATGGAATCTCTAGAAGTACCGAACCGATTTGAAATTTGGCGTTGTAGTTACTTATAAGATGTAAATGGTCTCTAAGAACAAAATTAAAAAAAAATCGAAATTTAAAACGGTGAAATGAGCGAAAAGCGTTCTAAAAACATTCTAAATTACAATTTCTATGGAATCTCTAGAACTACCGAACCGATTTGAAATTTGGCGTTGTAGTAACTTATAAGATGTAAATGCTCTCTAAGAAAAAAAAAAAAAAATCGAAATTGAAAAGGGTGAAATGAGCGAAAAGCGTTCTAAAAACATTCTAAATTACATTTTCTATGGAATCTCTAGAACTACCGAACCGATTTAAAATTTGGCGTTATAGTTACTTATAAGATGTAAATGCTCTCTAAGAATAAAAAAAAAATCGAAATTTAAAAGGGTGAAATGAGCGAAATGCGTTCTAAAAACATTCTAAATTACAATTTCTATGGAATCTCTAGAACTTACGAACCGATTTCAAAACTGATGGTGGCAAATTGATTGTGACAACTCCTGCTCCACACTGTCAAAAATAAATCCGTTAATTCACGGGAAAAGTACTGTCAGCTAAGTTGCCGGACTTTTTCCGTTCCGTTAGTAGATTTTCCGTTTTGAAAGATTGAAGAAACGGAAACTTTCTGTTATGAATGACCTCGGTTAAAAAAAAAAAAACTGTTTGTGCTGCCATATGTTGACTATAACAGGAGTATTTAGTTTAATACTTGATATTTTAATATTAAATACTCCCTGGTATAGATACCTGATACTGGTTGCCCTTGGGGTTCGAACTAGGGATGACAGCACCTTGAACCGAGTGTTTTACCTCAAGACCAGCGGGCCCTTGCAAGAATAGGAGTTTGAAAGGATGATACGGGGATTTCTTCAAATCGCTGCTTGGAACTTAAACAATCTGGGGTTCAGAAACCTAGTAACTTTGAAATTAAGTGGGAGATTATTTTGTTATAAGATTATGACTGAAAAATTTAGTATTAATAGAGGATTGAAACATGAATTATATTAATTCTTAATTTGATTGTTAGATGCAAAATATGAATATTGTATTTTGAATTAAATTCGATAAAGTATGTTGGCTTTTTTGAGAAAATTGATTTTTTTTCAACTATTATATATTTTTTAAATGTGTTCTGTTAGAATATATTTTCATTGAGAGTGTCTTTTATAACTTTAAAAAGCAAATTACGAATAATTTCAAAGGAATGGGAAAGTTATTTCTTATTTTTTTTATTCGGAAGCATTATTTTTGTTTGTTGCTTTTTTGCGTAAAATCGATTTTTTTTCACTTAATTTAACTATTATATATATATATATATATATATATATATATATATAAGTTAAATTAAGTGAAAAAAAATAGATCTTACGCAAAAAAGCATACACTAAGCTATTTGTTTCGAATATATTTTAAGTGTGAATATTTTTTTGTAACTTTAAAAAATAAATTGCTAATAATTTTTAAAGCATGGGAAAATAAAGTGTTGCTTTTTAAATTCGAAAGAACTATTTTGTTCTTTTAAATAAACTCGAATTTTTAATTTATTGAATTTTTAGTTCTTCTGTGCTGCAACATGTCAGTTTTTTAAACATTGGAAATAAATATGCAGCAGGTAACGGAATATCTCCGTTAGCCACTTTCTTCTCCTTCTGTTCCGTTGTTTTCAGGAAATATGAAGAAACTTTCTGTTTTTAACGGAAAATGCCCTTTTGTGGTGAAAAGGGACTTTTTCTGTGAAATTCAGGAAAAAAATACCCGTGAATTTCAGATTATTTTTAACAGTGCAACATAGGCTATATTTTATGTCGGTGTCTCTAACCCCAGGGGGGTGCAGGAGCGAAAAACTTTCTAAAATTCAGATATTTTTTATAGTGAAGGAGCTAGAAATTTGAAATTTGGCATTGTAGTTACTTATAAGATGTAAATGCTCTCAAAAAACAAAATAAAAAAAATTTGAAATTTAAGAGGGTGGAATGAGTGAAAAGCGTTCTAAAAGCATTCTAAATTACAATTTCTATGGAATCTCTAGAATTACCGAACCGATTTCAAAAGTGAAGGTGGCAAATTGGTGGTGACAATCCCTGCTCCAGCAGCCTCTATAATAAAAAACAGTGCGTTTCTGACGACTGGGTTTTTAGCTAATTGTTGCCACAGATTAATCTCGGAAAATGAAACATTTGAAGTTACTGAAAAAAAATAGTAGCTCGAAAAGTATTTGTCTGAAAATTGTTAGGCAAACTGCGTTTGAAAGGTAAAAAATTGTATTTTTCTTGATATAAATTTCAAATCTAATGATTATGCCATTTTTCAAGTATTGAATTTGAAAAATTACCAAATTTCACAATGGAGTACCATAGCGAAACCTTCATGCGGAAAAAGATAATGATAAGGGTGACGTGTCCTGGCGTGTATATTGGCTATAGCACGAATCACAAATTATAGTAGCCTTATTATTCTGTTAAAATATAAAAGTGAATTATGAAATGTCAATATTTTGTTGGATTAAAAGTTCGTTATAAGAAATTGACCAGCGTAGCGGGCGTAGCTTGCTAATATAAGATAGAACTTTAAACTGATATGCCTCTTCAACTGTTGTCGAAATCAATGTAATGTAAATATTTCTTAAATATTATGATTTTGTTTAAGAATTGGAAACATTCAGTGAAGTGTAGATTGTATTTTTTCATCAAAACAATTTGATTTGTAAGTATGAGGTAAAAAAAAATTCACCATTTTCTCACATGATGAGTTTCATTAGAAAGTAAAACAATAAATAAATATGAATGATTTGCGGAGCTGTTGAAAATTAATTATAAAGAATAAGTCTTTAAAAATGTAATATCAATGTTATTTCTGGCCGAGTTTTTTTAAAAATAATTATAAACCATTTTAATTTGTAAGCATGTTGTTAAAAAATCACCATTTTGTGACACATTTTGTGTTTTATAAGAATCGCCCAAAACCGGACCTGGAATGTGGTATAAAATTTATGTTGTCATCACACTCTATAATTATTTTTGTTGAGGGTTTTCGGGCGATGTGATTGAATTTTTGATAGAAACAGCTCCGCAAATCCTTCATATTTACTTAATGTTTAACTTGCTGATAAAACTCATAATATGTGAGAAAATGGTGATTTTTTTTTAAATTTATATATACAAATTAAATTGTTTTGCGGATTGTAAGTATGAGGTAAAAAAAATAACCATTTTCTCACATAATGAGTTTCATCAGAAAGTAAAACAATAAATAAATATGAATGATTTGCGGAGTTGTTTCAAAATAATTAAAAAGAATAAGTCTTTAAAAATGTAAAATCAATGTTATTTCTGGCCGAGTTTTTTTAAAAATAATTATAAACCATTTTAATTTGTAAGCATGTTGTAAAAAAATCACCATTTTGTGACAAATTTTGTGTTTTATAAGAATCGCCCAAGACCGGACCTGGAATGTGGTATAAAATTTATGTTGTCATCACACTCTATAATTATTTTTGTTGAGGGTTTTCGGGCGATGTGATTGAATTTTTGATAGAAACAGCTCCGCAAATCCTTCATATTTACTTAATGTTTAACTTGCTGATAAAACTCATAATATGTGAGAAAATGGTGATTTTTTTTTAAATTTATATATACAAATTAAATTGTTTTGCGGATTGTAAGTATGAGGTAAAAAAAATAACCATTTTCTCACATAATGAGTTTCATCAGAAAGTAAAACAATAAATAAATATGAATGATTTGCGGAGTTGTTTCAAAATAATGAAAAAGAATAAGTCTTTAAAAATGTAAAATCAATGTTATTTTTTGGCCGAGTTTTTTTAAAAATAATTATAAACCATTTTACTTTGTAAGCATGTTGTAAAAAAATCACCATTTTGTGACAAATTTTGAGTTTTATAAGAATCGCCCGAGAACAAACATGGAATGTGGTATAAAATTTATGTTGTCATCACACTCTATATAATTATTTTTGTTGAGGGTTTTTGGGCGATGTTATTGAAATTTGATAGAAACAGCTCCGCAAATCATTCATATTAACTTAATGTTTTAACTTGCTGATACAACTCATAATATATGAGAAATGGTGATTTTTTTTTTACTTCATATTTACAAATTAAATTGTTTTGAGGAAAAAATACATCCTACACTGACTGCACTGAATGTTTTAATTTCTTAGCAAACTCATAATGTTTAAGAATTATTTACATTATATTGATTTCGACAACAGTTGAAGAGGCATATCAGTTTAAAGTTGTATCTTATATATGAGTTTGTTAAGTCAATGATGTGAAATTTATGATTATTTATTTATTGTTATTTACAATTTTTCTTTCTGTTACTGTTATTGGACTACATTTATAGTTCCCAAGAACGTTGTAATATGCGATAAATTGTGGAACTGTACATTTTATAGTAAAGTGTAAGATTAATTTGATTCATTAAGATTTGTTATTGAAAACAGTTTGTTTCATTTAAGAACATGAGCTGATATGTCTAGCGCTATGAAAACATTCTGTAAAGCGCAAAATATATTCTTACCAAACACATAATATATGGGGACAACTACGCATACAAAGAATGAATACAATTGAAACTAACTTATGTGAACCTCAATTAGCCAAAAATATATACCTTTTCTTTAAAATAAAACTCAAACATAAACAAAACAATGAAATCTGTGGCTAGCCGCTTTCAGCTGTGAACATGAACTGCCGTTGCTGGATCCTTTATCATCCCATATTCACACCTTGATAGGGAAAAGCGGATTAGGATAGGTAGATAGGGAAACCCCGTTATCGGATCGGGACATTAGATGTAATTAAGAAACATTTGTATATTTGTAATAATTAGCGGGAATGGGATGTTTGTGTGTGTGCTGTTTTTAATAAAGACAGTTGCATTTTTTCTGCAACCCTTTCACGAAAGTTTTTTCTTCAAACCTTTCACAAAATCAGTATTTTTTCCACAATCCTTTGACGAATTTCGTACTTTTTCTGCGATCCTTTGACTAAATTTAAGTTTTTCCTGCAATCATTTGACGAAATTTGCTTTTTTTGTGATCCTTTAACAAAATTCGTGTTTTTTCCACATATTTTTGTCGAGATTCATGTTTTTTCAGTGATTCTACGACGTAATTCGTGTTTTTTTTCAGCATCCTTTGATGAAATTCAAATTTTTCCTGTGATCCTTTGGCGAAATTTGCGTTTTCCCCGCGATCCTTTGATGAAAATCGCATTTTTCCGTGATCCTTTGATGAAATTTGCTTTTTTTAATGATCCTTTGACAAAATTCGTGTATTTTCAGCGATTATTTGATGAAATTCGTGTTTTTCTCGCGAACCTTTGACAAAATTCACATTTGCCAGCGATTCTTTGAAAAAATATGCTTTTTTCTATTATGATAGGGAAAAGCGGATTAGGATAGGTAGATAGGGAAACCCCATTATCGGATCGGGACATTAGATGTAATTAAGAAACATTTGTATATTTGTAATAATTAGCGAAAATGGCGAGATAAAGGGGGTGGGGGGAACGACTTTTTATTAAATATCGCATTTGTTCTACATCAACTTCCTCTCACCACCAGGTGCTTTGCTATCTCTGTTTCTATGGGCTAGATCACGACGGGGTATGGCTCTTTTCACTCGACATCAATAGAGCTTACTGATTTTAGTTCGGATTTTCACCACAGGGGGCGCTTTCGTATCTCCGTTTCTATGGGCTGGATCATGACGGGGTATGCCTCATTCGACTCGACATCGATAACCTTAATGATTTCAGTTATGTTCGTATAGAGCATATTGTGCCCCCTGGTGGTGGAAGGTGTAACTAAAGGATTTTGCAGCTAACTCGGGTTCTATGGGTCACATCACGAAACAGTTTGGGTCATTCGACACAACATCAATAGAGCTTACCTATTTTAGTTCTGAATTTCACCATCAAGGGGTGCTTTCCTATCTCTGTTTCTATGAGCTGGATCACAATGGGGTATGGCTCTTTCCACTTGACATCAATAGAGCTGACTGATTTTAGTTCGGATTTTCACCACCAGGGGTGCTTTCCTATATCTGGTTCTATGGGCTGGATCACGACGGGGTATGTCTCATTCGACTCTACATAGATAGAGCTTATCGATTTTCACCACCAGGGGCGCTTTTCTATCTCTGGTTCTATGGGCTGGATCATGAAGGGGTATGGCTCTTTCGACTCGACTTACGGTAATATATGGGAGTGTGTATGGCACGCCCAGTGTTTGCTGTCTAAGGTAGTGGGGCCCCAACATTAGATTTGCTTAAAAATAAAAAAATATTCAACACTGATTTCAGGTAACATTTAAGGTTGTTGGCACGGGCAACGCCGGGCGGGTAAGCTATTATATCCTAATAATATTATAGATCCGATTGTGTGCAAATGTTAGGCTGAAGCCAGCGTCAAAATGGAGAAATTAATGGCCCTGTATCTTTGCATATAGGTGGAATATAACACGGAAATGAACATAGACTGGTTTTTGTTTATTTTATTCAAATACTTTTCTTAATAATTCAAAATTTGATTATTTTCATAGAGAATCAATGGACATTTTTAGATAAAATTTAAGCATTTTACTTTATCGTTGCTAGGGCTTTGATCGTTGCCAATAAATAAAAATGCGAAAAAATAATTTTTCCTCAACAATTAAGTTTCTATTGAGCGATTTTCACGTGAAAAATGAAAATAATTCAAAAGAAGATGAATTTCTGTAATATTTGAAATAACAATATGGAGTATTTGTTATTATACATGAAGTATGAATATCGGTTACATTAAAAAGATCTTTTTCAGTCAAAAACTGCGTTATAATTAGAAAGAAGAATTAACAATAATTATATTATGATGAAAAATATTTCGTTTGAACCATGGAACTATGAAAAGGATCCTTCTTGGCTTGAACAAATATGACGTCATAAATAAAACATGTATTTTCAAATATTCGTAATATTACAAAGAGCATGACTATCAGTGTATAATAAAAGTATATACATAATTGACGTCATATTTAAGATGAATAACTGAAATATTTTTTTGGTACTGATTAATAATAAGCTTGAATATCAGTTACAAACAGATGTGAGTTTTTTGCTAAAATTCACGTCATTATTGCCAGGAAAAGAAAATTAACAAGAATTATATCATTGAAAAGAGATTTCTCTGGGATCAAAGTGACGTCATAATAAAACGAGATTTTTTAAATATGTTTCAAATGGAGCGCGTATCAATTTCATAAATTAATAATCACTGAGTACAGTGAAAGAATAGAGAGGTTATGAACCGTAAAATCGGCTTGCAATATGAAGCCGGTTATCGCTCAAATCATTAGGCCCAAGGGCTGACTTCATTGGATGGAGAGAGGCTGCACGTGGAACAAGGACTGGATTCATTGGACGGGGAGAGGTTTTCAAAGCAAGCCGCCGGTTGTTTGGGCCGACTGTAGAGTTGCATTTTCAGCATCACGCCAAACATAAACATTTAATATATATTTATTCTCTGAACTCTGCGATTAATAATACAAGCATCAGTAAGATTATTAGGAAAAGAAAATTGAACACAAGTCTATTAAGTTAAAATCTGACTGTGTGTATTTCGCAACTACTCCTCTTAATTCAACGCGATTTACTTAACACCGGTTATCATTGATTCGAGTATGTCATACAAACTCTGAGAATTTAAAATTTTGAATTAGATTCCGAGATATCAATATTTTTTTTTGTAAATTTTAACGAAATTTCTCTAAAAATGGTACTACAATTACTCCATTTTTGTGGATGAAAAAGGAGAAATAAAACGGATGAATATATTTTTATGACATTTTTTCATTAAAACTGAAAAAAAATATTTTATTTTCAATTTGAGCAGTTGGTGAAAAAAAAATCTTGATTACAGTAAAATTTCCGAAAAATAAAAACATATTTCCACATATTCAAACTTTATGAATCAATTTATTCTGCAGAGTAAAAATCGCCTGTCAGCATATTGTCAAGAAATCAAGATTTGTTTCAGCTATAGATTAAACCAAGAACACAAATTTGCTGTTACATGCAAACGTAACACTTGCAATTGCAAAGCTTTTTGCAACCCCAAATTGCATGCTAACGTAACATTTACATGTAATTTGCACCCAAATTAATTTTAATTTGAACCGTAATAAATGTTAATTTGCAATGAAAATTACATGCAAATGTAATGTTTACATATAATTTTGGGTTGCAAAAAGCTTTGCAATTTAAGTGTAACGTTTGCATGTAATTTTGGGCTGCAAAAAGCTTTGCAATTGAAGCTCCTTGCATTTAGGTGTAGAATTATTCCTCCATATTCACAAGAATTGAATTTAAAGAAAATATATACTATTTCCAATGAATTATTTTTAAATGATGGCTGATAAACACGTTTC